>CM067843.1:506919633-508169633 GCA_034509565.1 Triticum monococcum | reverse complement strand
CAATTCGGAGCTCTTATGAAGAAGTTATGGCAGTTCTGGTTTTCTCCTCGCGGTAGTACTGCGGTCGGCAGCGGTAGTACCGCTTGTAGCGTCAAGCGGTAGTACCGCTCCAGTACCGCTCTACTACCACCTTGATTTTGGGTCCTGCTCTTTTCGTGTCAGGTTTAGCAGTAGTTGCACGGCAGTAAGGCACAGTAGTTCCGCCTACCGCCTATAAGCGGTAGTACCGCTCTGGTCGGGCGGTAGTACCGCTACTGCATTACTGCCGCCGTACTCTGCCCTACCCTGCTTCTTTTGGTCCCGTGTTCTGCTCCTCCAGCGGTAGTACTGCTGGGGTGAGCGGTAGTACCGCTTATAAGCGGTACTACCGCCCCAAGGTTCATGTTTTGTTGCTCCATTTCCCTGCTTCTTCCGCCCGAGCGGTAGTACCGCTCGTGTGCGGGCTGAGCACATAACGGTTGGATTTTTCCCCTCCTATAAAAGGGGGTCTTCTTCCCCAATGAACCTTATCCTTTGAGCTTTTGTTCTTCCCCCATTGTTGACCTTCTTCGAGCTTGCTAACTCTCAATCCCTCCATGGATTCTTGCTAGTTTTTGAGGGAAAAGAGTGAGGAGATCTAGATCCACATTTCCACCAATCACTTTCTCCTCTATGTGAGGGGAACCCCTTGGATCTAGATCTTGGAGTTCTTGGTGTCCTCTTTCTTGTTCTTCCTCTCATTTTCCTCCCTAGCATTAGTTTCTTCGGTGGGATTTGAGAGAGAAGGACTTGGGCACTCCATGTGCCCTTGCCATTGCATTTGGTGCGTCGGTTTGAGTTCTCCATGGTGATATGTGGAAGTGAAGTTTGAGAAGCTTATTACTCTTGGGTGTTTGGGGACCCTAGAGCTTGTTCCTCTTGGGTGCCTTGGTGCCCTAGACGGTTGGTGGTGTTCGGAGCTCAATCATTGTGGTGCAAAGCTCTGGGAAAGTGTCGGGGTCTCCAATTAGGTTGTGGAGATCGCCCCGAGCAATTTGACGGGTACCGATGACCGCCCCCAAGGGTTTCCAAAGTGTACGGGTTCGGTGACCGCCCCCAAGGGTTGCCATTTGTACGGGTTCGGTGACTGCCCTCAAGGGTCCCTTAGTGGAATCACAGCAGCTCGCATTGTGCGAGGGCGTGAGGAGATTACGATGGCCCTACTGGCTTCTTGGGGAGCATTGTGCCTCCACACTGCTCCAAACGGAGATTAGCATCCGCAAGGGTGTGAATTCGGGATACATCGTCATCTCCACGTGCCTCGGTTATCTCTTACCCGAGCTCTTTACTTATGCACTTTACTTTGTGATAGCCATATTGTTTCTTGTCATATATCTTGCTATCACCTAGTAGTTTATCTTGCTTAGCATAAGTTGTTGGTGCACATAGGTGAGCCTAGTTGTTGTAGGTTTTGTGCTTGACAAATTGACCGCTAGGTTTATTCTGCATTTGTTCAAGCCTAAATCGTAATTATTTTAAAGCGCCTATTTACCCCCCCCCCCCTAGGCGACATCCACGATCTTTCAAAGCCGAGGTGGCCTTGGGAACGAGCGGATCCAAAGGCACCTTGCCGGATCCGGGCAAGGGCATGGTGCGGGGAGGCGCGGTTCGCCGGTGGCCAAAGGAGGTGGCCAGAGCAGGTGCCTCGGGCGCACGCGGGTCGGCGCTTCTCCTTGTGGCAGGCAACGGCAGCACGGGAACTCGGGGTAGGCTGGCGCGAGGGAGGAAGGAGGCGAGGTTGGACCGAGGCGGCGGGGCTCCAGCGCGGAGGCGAGGCTGGACCGAGGCGGCGGGCTCCAGCACGAAGGCGGCGGCGCGAAAAAGGACGGCGGAGAGGCGAGCGAACAGGAGGCGAGGCGAGCTGAGGCGGGCACAGCGGTGACGGTCGCCGGCAGGGCGGCAGTGAAGGGCGACGGGTTACGGGAGCCGCGCGGCGGAGGCGCGGGCTCGGTCAGGCGGCAGCTCGGCGCGGCTCGGGGTGGGCCGACCGTGGGCCTCGCAGGCCGTGGCGGCGGAGGGCGGCACAAGGACAGGTGGCGCGCGGTGATTCGGTGTGGGGCGGTGGCGGGCATGTCTGGGCGCGGGATGTACGTGTCCGGCGGCGCGAGGATGAAGATAGCTAGGGTTTTGTCCACAAAAAAAATGGAGGGGGAGGTATTTATATAGGTATAGGGAGGTAGGAGAGTCCAAATGAGGTGCGGTTTTTGCCCACACGATTGTTATCCAACGACAGAGAGCATGGAGGGGGTTTAGATGGGTTAGTGGGCTACTTTGGAGGGGTGTTGGGCTGCAACACAAGAGAGGCTTTTGCGGTTACCCGGTTAACCGTTGGGGCATCAAACGACCTCCAAATGGAACGAAATTTAACAGGCGGTCTACCGGTGATGTACCAAGGACGCTCGACAAATCTTGACCAATTCCGAGAACATTTTTCTCCCGCTCATGAAACGAGGTTAGAGGGGTGCAACAGGTGCATGAGAGAGTGTCGGATTGCGAAACGGACAACAGGGAATATGCTCGGATGCATGCGACGAACACGAATGCAAATGCAATGCACATGATGACATGATATGAAATGCATGACATGAACAAAATGCAAAACGAAGACAAAACCCAACCACAAAGGGAATATCATATCGCGTCTCCGGAAATGGCAAGAGTTGGAGATACAAATATGGAAAGTTACATCCGGGGTGTTACTTATTTCTTCTTTGAATCTTTGGTTTAGTTAGGCCGACAAGATCGATTTTTCTTGCCATGGGAAGAGGTGCTTTGTGATTGGTTCAATCTTATAGTGCTTGATCCCAGTGACAGAAGGGGAAACGACCTGTCTGTATCGTTGCCATTAAGGATAACAAGATGGGGTCTATTTCTACATAAATAGATCTTGTCTACATCATGTCATCGTTCTTGTTGAATTACTCCGTTTCTCCATGAACTTAATACACTAGATGCATGCTTGTATGTATCGTTGCCATTAAGGATACCAAGATGGGGTATATTTCTACATAAATAGATCTTGTCTACATCATGTCATCATTCTTGTTGCATTACTCTGTTTCTCCATGAACTTAATACACTAGATGCATGCTAGATAGTGGTTGATGTGTGGAGTAATAGTAGTAGATGCAGGCAGGTGTCGGTCTACTAATCTTGGACGTGATGCCTATATAATGATCATTGCCTAGATATCGTCATAATTATTTGCAGTTTTATCAATTGCCCAACAGTAATTTGTTTACCCACTATATGTTATTTTTCTCGAGAGAAGGCACTAGTGAAATCTACGGGCCCGGGGTCTTTGCTTTATCATATTTGCCTTCGAGATCTATTTTATTCGCTTTTGTTTTCACATCTATATTTCCAAAAACCCAAAAATACCTTGCTGCACTTTATTTTATTTTGCATTTATTCAAGATCTATTTATCCAATCTATCATATTTTTATCTCGTCAACTCGGCAATTTCTGGCACCGTTACCCAAAAGGGATTGACAGCCCCTTTAACACGTCGGGTTGCAAATATTTGTTCTTTGTGTGGAGGTACTATTTGCGTAGTGTTGCGTGATACTTCTACTGGTTCGATAACCTTGGTCTCATCACTGGGGGAAATACCTACCGTCATTGTGTTGCATCATCCCTTCCTCTTTGGGGAAATACCGACATAGTTCAAGCCGCAATCAATATACATTCCCACAGGTACCTAGTGTCGTGGAATTGTCACGACAGATGTCCTAGCAGAAGGACTTAGTCGTGGAGCCATTGCATCTAGGTTAGCTTATAGGGGTTAAACGAGACAAAGGACACAGAGAGTTTATACTGGTTTGGCCCCTTGCGTGAAGGTACAGGCCTACTCCAGTTTGGGATTGTATTGCTAGGGTTTCGATTACTAGGGAGCGAATACGCTTGACCCAGTTCTCGATCTCTTGTTTTTTTGCCCTAAACCTCCACCGGGTCGTCCCTTTATATACACAGGTTGACACCTTGGCTGCTCCTGGAGTCCCGGCCGGCTCATACACAACGTGTCCGGCTCGGTGACTAACTACGCATTCCTTACAACACAAGTCATAAATACATGGTGGTTCATCCTCCCGGGCCTTAAGTCTCCTATGGGTCTTGGGCCGTTAATGGGCTCCTATGATCTGCTATCTTTATTGGTAAACCGCCAGTGGTATGACCCGGCCCCTCCTTGGCGGTTCATACTCAATAATTATATCCCCAACATTAGGCCCTAGGTTGATTTGAACTTGTTGACATCAATCTTCAATATCTGACTTGTCCCAAACTTGCATCACTTGTCTGATAAACCTTACTGTAAACCGCCTTGATGTCATCTCATAGTATTTTCTTAAACCGCCATGACGTCATTTCACATTAATATCGCATGTAGCCCAAAACATCTTAATTGATACTTATCTTGATGAGCCTCCCGAAAACCGTGGCGTCCATATAGCCATATGATGATTTTGGCCTCCTCAATTCCCGCGCATGCCTTGTATCCACCCCCTTATAAATAGGGGTAGGGGGTCCTTATCATTTTTACCCCTCCTTCGTCTTCCTCTCACGTCTCTTCTACCGCTCGGGCTTCACCGCCGCGACCTTCGACTGCTGCACCGACCCAGGCCGCTACATCTACCTGGTCGGATCAAAAACTTCAGCGCGCCACTGCTGCTCCTCATCTTTTATAAGTGCACCTTTCCTTCTATCTCAGATCTGCATTTAGGGTTTGGTAGTTCATTGGCGTTCTTGCCGTTCTTTGCTGTTTTCTTTACCTCTAGTGGCTTTAAATCTGGATACGCTACAAACCTTGTGCGGAAGTAGTTTTAGCACTTGCTTTTTTCATTAGACTAACATCTCTTCACAGAAGATCTCATCAGAGCACCCATACTTTTCGGCTGCCGCCATTTTAGGCTAGAATTTTACTGCTTTTCTGAACTGCCATAGATCCAAAAATATAGCTTGAACTTGTGAAATTTGTTTGTCCACCACTTTAGCAAATTTTTCTTTTGACCAATCGAAGCACTAACACCGTCATGGCGGCTTATGACATAAACCGTAACCCACTATATATCATTAGGCCCCGTTTAAGCCACCATCATTTACCTTATAGTCAATAACTTCTGTAATGTCCTTCTGGTTTTAACAATTGCATACTTTGAACTATATCTCCATAACCATTAGCCTTGTACATCAAATTGAACAATAATTTGTAAGTCACCAAATATCCATCGGTTTAATAACATCTTGAACCGCCTTGTGTAGGCTGTGCATCCAACCATGACTAAGACCGTTACATCATGTGATTGGATCCCATCTATTGTTACCAAGCCAATGCTCCAGGAATACGTCAAAATTGACTTCTTACCAGCAAAAAACATCATTCAGTGGCGTATTCCAAAACCAAACGATGTCATACCTCAACCACAGGATAGTGAAGTGATTGTCTTTACAAATCACATGAATCGGGGCTTCTCACACCCGGCTCAAAATTCTTTCGTGACGTTCTGCACTTTTTTCAACTTCATCATCAAGACATTGGACCCAATTCCGTGTCAAATAGCTGCAATTTCCAAGTCTTTTGTGAAGTATATCTTCAAGAGGAACCAAGTGTTGAACTCTTCAGAGAGTATTTTTACTTGAACCGCCAAAATGAATTCACTGATGGGACCAGTCAGGAGCTCGGAGGGATCTCAATTCAATGGCGTAGAGACGCCAATTTTCCTTATGCCAAACTTCCAAGCCATCCCAAGGATGGGAATAAAACCTGCTTCTACTGCAAGGATACGTCTCCTGCTGATGAGAACCCCATGCCCGGCTTTCGTGACCAATGGCTCAACCCGAAACATCCTCTCCCTGATCGGCTTACCACTGCTGAACGGGCCAAACTTGCACCTATCTTCTCAAAGGTTAGAGCTATATTGGGCAATGGATTGACCGGGGTTGATTTAGTTTGATGCTGGGTAGCATGGCGGATCATACCCTTAAGCCGCCGGTCCGGCTTAATGTGTACATATACTGGTGACACCAAAGATCCCTTGCGCTACAGTTTTACTGTTGGGGAACGTAGTATTTCAAAATTTTGCCTACGATCATGCAAGATCTATCTATGAGAAGTATAGCAACGAGCGGGGAGAGTGTGTCCATGTTACCTCGTAGACGGAAAGCGGAAGCGTTAAGTAACGCGGTTGATGTAGTCAAACGTCTTCGCGATCCAACCGATCAAGTACCGAACGCATGACACCTCTGTGATCTGCACACGTTCAGCTCGGTGACGTCCCTTGAACTCTAGATCCAGCTAAGGCCGAGGGAGAGTTTCATCAGCACGACAGTGTGGTGACGGTGATGATGAAGTTACCGACGCAGGGCTTCGCCTAAGCACTACGACAATATGACCAAGGTGGAAATCTATGGAGGGGGGCACCGCACACGGCTAAGAGATCAACTTGTGTGTCTATGGAGTGCCCCTCCCCCGTATATAAAGGAGTGGAGGAGGGGACCGGACGGCCTCATAGGGCGCGCCCCAAGGGGGGAATCCTACTCCTACTAGGAGTAGGCACTTGTGTGCGTTGGTCCTAAACAAACGGTTTTTAACCCCTTTCCGCGACGGCATTTGGAACCGTTGCCAAGTGTTTGTGTGCAATAGGGTTTCCTTTGCACATGACCCAGAAATTGTCAGGGATAGGCCCTCCTGGGTCCCAGGCTGGGGCCGTGTGCGATCGGGCGAGGCATCGAAACCAAATCATTTCCGTAGGTATGTACATCCCACACGGTAATGCGAGAAAATCATTTCCGTAGGTATGTACATCCCACACGCTGAATCCCAGAAAAAAAATTCTGTTCGTATGTATATCACACACAGTCAATCCAAGGAATATGTTTCTGTTCTTATATACATCCCACACATTCAATCCAAGGAACAAGTTTCCGTTCAGACGTACATCCCACACAGTTTTATGTGTAGGCTCGTGTGTGAAAGGTGTAACTATCACACACGGTTTTCCATGGTTGACTGTTTGCTTTTATCAACAATATCACACATGATTTGATGAAGAAATCTGTGTGGCATTGAGCTATCCATCACAAGCGCTTTTTCTGCTAGAACCGTTTGCAAAGGTCCATGACACATTTAGCAGGTTTATTAGTTTGCAATTAATATTTCCAGTATTACGCAAATTCACATTTCACATCGAACAGCTATTTGCCAATTTCATATTAGGCACATAAATATATTATAAAATCACAATACAGTAGCTACATGAAAATAGCACAGTACAACATATAGTTAGTTCAACTTCATAAGAACAATATATTCATTTCCCTAATCGAGATCATCCAGGCTCGTCTTATCCACATATGCTTTTAGTTCAGTAAGAACCATTTTTGCATGGGCCAACTGGGAAAGTGCGTCCTCCTTCGCCAACACCATCTTAGCGAAGTCTGATTTAAAAAATCTGAGCTCATTCTCCACCTTCAACTTTTTATCCCGCATCTTGAAATATGCTCCAGCGTTGACAACAGTTTCTCTAAGACTATGTGTGTTCTCTTCCGCATACATGCTGCAGAGCTTCGCTAGGCACATCTTCAAAGACCGTGGCCACTCTTGATCAACCCACTCCAAGTAAGAAAACTTCCATTCATCCTATAATATTTAAAACTAGATCAGTAACAATTGTAGGGGGAATGGGTTTATAGCAACATAGAAAATCACCAATTCTTATTTTAAAAAACTGAAGAAACATGTTAATTATGACGTATCTTCTCAAAAAGATCAATGTGCAAATAAAATAATTGGTACTAAGACAACAACCAAATTCTGGAACATCAGAAGCTGTAATTAACTACAACGACGCTACAAGTTCTTACTCATGTGCAATAAATAACAAATTGAACATTTTATGAGGAAGGTAAATATAACTGCAACAGCATAGCGACATTGTTTGGATGACAGCAAATTGATACTAACAGGTGTGTACATGCACAAATTTAGTAACATAGAACTAATAGCACTAAGGCCGTCCACTATGTATGCCAAAACTGGGGTAAAGACAACTGTTGCTACATCTCGCACCGGTGCCCTGCACTGGCGAGCTGATGCAGCGGAAAAAATCAGGGACCCCGACTCCGGAGCACATAGTTGCTCTGATACCCAGTTCCCTTCATGCCATAAAGATTTAGTATTTTGCTACTTTGCTGCTCGGATTTGTGGACCAAAGTTGGCTGCACAAACTGCTGAAGCGGTGCCAAATAATTTTCTAATGGCACCGCTGATGAGATGACAACAATTTAATATACTAGGTACAAACTGTGACACTATCTTAGGATGCGTTTGGTTGAAGGTGTGGTATGAATGGGTTGGGACCATGACAGTGTCTGAATCACATCTAACATATGATTTGTAACAATGAAAGAGGGTCTAACATTCTCTGCACATGCCAGAAACTTCCTCCCACTATCCACAGAATCAAACACAACTAGCTTCATGCATGGAGATTGATGGTTACAGCGAGCAGATAGATCTTCAGCAACCCCGCTCCATTCGTTGCCACTGATGGTCTTAGGGAGCTACAAGAGGAAGAAATGACTCAAATCGACCGCCGTGTAAAAATCCTTCATTCGAAGTCATAGCCCAAGAGAGAGACGATAGGCATACCCGGGTGGTGAAGGAGTAGTCGCCGGAGGAGGAACTGCTGGACATGTCTTTGAAGAAGACCATGGCGACCCCGGCGGTAGGATGCGAGACGGGGAGAGCGAGGAAGCAGCTTTAGCTTAGCAAGGAAGGAAGGAAGGAAGGAAGGAGGAAATAGGGGAAATGTGACTTGTGGTCAGGGAGAAAAGAGGGTGGGGAAGGGGGAAGGGGGAAGGGGGGCGGGGGTAGATATTTTGGTGGTAGGCCAAAATTTTGGAAATGTGGGCGGAAACTTTGCGTGACATGTCGCCGGACCATTCACTTTGAACGATTGAGTGCATCGCAAATGATTATTCTACTTTATGCACATGTGATGAGTTTGATAATTCAAATTTTGGTGGAATTTCCCCGGGTACGTCATTGCATAATTTAACATCGCTTGCTAATTTGGGCACACAAAAGAGCGTACAGCAGACAGACCACACTTACTGAATCAAGCAATTTTAGTAATTAAACAGAGCCAGTTGACATAAACATTGCTCTAACAAAAGACCAGCATTAAAAACAATGCCTATGTACACATAATTTTAACAAATCCGCCGCCATGCCGGCCCCTGCATCGCCGGTGTGAGATGAGACGTCGATGACTTGTCCTGGCGACATGCTGCCGTTGGTAGACTCCGTGTCCCCCTGCTGAAGTCGACCACGTCCTCGTTCTTGTCCTCGTCCTCGGTGCCACCCTCAAGGTTGTAGTACTCGTAGTAGTGGCTACGCTAGAGCTCACGTTGGTACTCCACCACCGATTCCTCGACGAACAGACTCTTCTATACCTCGACCTCGGCCACACGCAACTCCTCCTCCCGGCGCTCCTCGATCTCCGCCGCCTCCTGCATCTCCAGCTCCCGCTCGGCGACCTCATGAGGAAGAAGGTGCTCCATGGCCACCGCCACCTTTTCAGACGTGGGTTGCATGCTGGAGTCTAAGGTGGCCTGGAATATCTTGCTGTGTGCATCCTCGATCTTGGCGTGGATGACCTCGACCCGGGCCAGGGCGAAATCAGCGGCACGGAAGGTAGCTCGAGCGCTCTCGGCATTTGCAGCCGTCGTCGCAGCAGCAGCTGCAGCCGTCTTGGCTGCTACAGCTGCCCTCTCGGTAGAAGCGATCGCGCTCAATGCGGATGCGGCAGCACTCTCGGCGTAGGCGGTGCTCTCGGCGCAGGCGGACGCGCTTGAGGGGGACGCAGCCATCGTACGGGCTTTCACAAAGCGTTTCCACGACATCATCTTTGCAAGAATGGGGTGCAGGAATGGGGGTCGGGATTCATGGATTCGGAGGTCGCCGACACTTGAGCAGACGAGCCGGCGAAGCTTAAAGATGGAGACTTAAATAGACCCAGATATTTTCATCGCAAACAGTTCCTCGAAAACAACTGTGTGTGATGTTGTGGATATTTTTTATTAGCTATGAAATACGAATTTGGAGTACAGTGGCAACGGATGGTGTTTTAAAAGTACGAGAAATTTTGTAGTACTAATATAACTGTCATGTCAAATTTTGGAAAAATTCAGGGGTCATTTGACCTTTTAAGACATTTAAGTGACTTTCTAGCTATTTAATGATCGTAATTGAAATTGGAACTACATGTACATGCAACAGCTAACCATAACAGTTTGAAAACTCATATTTTGTATATTTGTGTGCGATTTAATTCCATGTGCAGTAAATTGGAAGGAATTTTCAAACATATTCGTATCAAGTCTATGACACAATTAAGCATGGAGTGACATGGCATTTTAATTCCAAAAAATTAAAAAAAATATTAGAAACACATGGAACCTTGGTTGATGTAATTTCATGCCACCAAGATGATGTGGAAAAAAATTGGGCATGTTTGACAAAAGTTTGGACACACACCCCTCACAAACCGGAGCAACTCACTAGAAGGCTCGTGGTTCCGAGAGGGGACACTGGATGTTGTATGACGAACGGGAGATAGCTTCCTCTTATGGCCTTCAATTTTTTTTCTATGTTTAACGTCCACTACAACCACTGTAATGTCAATTTTTGGAAAATTCTAGGGGTCATTTGACATTTTAAAGACATTTAAGTGATTTTCTAGCCATTTAATTCAAATTTGAACTACATCTACATGCAACGCCTAACCATAACGGTTTGACAAATCATAACTGTGTACTTGTGTGCGAGTTAATTCCATGTGCGGTAAATTAGAAGGAATTTTTAAACATATTTGTCTCTCGAAGGACACATGCATATGTATGCATGGAGTGACATGGTATTTTAATTCCAAAATAATCAAAAAATATCAGAAACACATTAAACCTTGGTTTATGTAATGTCATGCCTCCAAGATGATGTGGTAAAATATTGGCATGTTTGACGAAAGTTTGGACACACACCCCTCACAAACTGGATCAACTCACTAGAAAGCTCGTGGTTCCGAGAGGGAACAATGCATGTTTGATGACGAACGGGAGATAACTTCCTCTGACGACCTTCAATTTTTTTTCTACGTCTAACATGCACTACTACAACTGTAATGTGAATTTTTTGAAAATTCTAGGAGTTATTTGACCTTTTCAAAAAATTAAGTGATTTTCTAGCCATTTAATGACCGTAATTAAAATTTGAACTTCATCCACATGCAACGCCTAACCAAAACGGTTTGAAAAATCATATATGTATACTTGTGTGCAAGTTAATTCCATGTGGAGTAAATTAGAAGGAATTTTTAAACATATTGGTCTCACGACATGGACACATGCATACGTATGCATGGAGTGACATGGCATTTTAATTCCAAAAAATTAAAAATGATCAGAAAAACATGAAACCTTGGTTGATTTAATGTCATTCCACCAAAATGATTTGGTAAAAAATTGGCCTGTTTGATGAAAGTTTGGACACACACCCCTCACAAACCGGAGCAACTCACTAGAAGGTTCGTGGTTTCGAGAGGGAACAATGCATGTTCGATGACGAATGGGAGATAGCTTACTCTTCCGGACTTCAATTTTTTTACATCTAACATGCACTAATACAACTGTCATGTGAATTTTTTAATTTTTTTGACCTTTTAAAGACATTTAAGTGATTTTCTAACCATTTAATGACCGTAATTCAAATTTGAACTACATCTACATGCAACGCCTAACCATAACGGTTTTAAAAATCATATTTTTGTGTACTTGTGTGCGAGTTAAAAAATCATCAGACGATGTAAATATCTGGTGTTCAAAAAAGAAAATGTAGAGATCTAGGAAGACAACCGGCCCCACACGATTGGTAGTCTATCTCGCGGCTCAAGGTTTGGTAGGTCAATGGAGGGGATCATTAATCAGACACAGTTCTCCATTGGAAACCGTCAGCTATTATGTTCACACACGGATTTTGGCCATTATGTTCACACACGGATTTTGCTGCGGGAATCATGTGTAATTCAAACTACAGTACTCATAAATTCCAGCGACAGGTGTGTGTACTGTCCCCGTCGATCTATATTCCGGCCGCCAATAAATACTACCTTGCTCACGTCGTCCTGCCTACATTCTCATCTACATCCTCCCCTTGCTCGCCCTCTCTCGCTCTCTCTCTCTCAAATCTCTGCCATGGCGCCGCCGGTCTGCCCACGCGCCGACGAGGATTCGCCGCCCCCCGAGGACGCTCACTAGATTAGCAGCGATGAGGACCCCTACACGCCGTCTGACGATTTTGCGCCGGACCACCCAACTTTGGATTAGTTTTGGGGCCAGTACAATCTTTGTCTGTGGAAGTCGCTGCCGCCGGTTGAGAAAGCTAGGAAAGTGGTGTTCAAGAAGGAGATGGCAGAGGAGGAAGCCAGGTACCAGGCGGCATGTGAAGCCCGTGATGCCGCCTCGAAAAAGGAGGCGGCGGCGCTTTGGGGCCCGCTGCATCGTCGTTCTGAGGAGGTGTATGAAGACGGGTACTTCGCAAGGAAGGTCATAGGCGTTGGGCGCCTCGTCCCTGCGTGAAGGTAGGTATAAGCTCCAGCGTGCCACCGACGAGGAGCTCCGGTGGGCGCCCAATGAAATGGCAAAATCGGCCGCGTGCGTCCGCCAGCAAGAGGCAGATCAGTACGTCAAGCGCTGCGAGGCAGAGGAGGCAGACTACTGCCTCCACACTGGGAGGACGCCGTGCACCAGGGAGCTGCTGGCGAGGGGCTACCAGAATACTGGCACCAGGAGGGATTATTAGTTTTAGTATTGTTCGTTTTCAATTTTATGCATTGTACCTAGTAGTTAAGTATCATCACGTATATGTGATGATATTATATATATATATATATACACACACACATTGAAATATATATATACTGTGATGAACTAATGAACATTTAATATATATATATATATTATGAATTCCATTTTCTATATGTTTTTGTATACTAATTTGAATCTAGCTGTTGTCATCCACATATACAGAATGGAAAGCATATATACACACATTGAAACCGAACATATGAGAATGGAAAACAGACTACACACATTGAAACAGAGTAATAAACATAGCAATACTATGAGTGCTGTGAATACATAGCTATCCACGTCGAAACAACTTTTCAAAATAAAATGCGTCCATGACACCATGACCAGCAGCCCTTGCCTACGGTAGCTATTGGCTCTGCCTGAACTCGTGCAGGCGTTCGTCCAAGAGGTCCACATGCTTGCGATACATCTGGAGCGCGATCTCGAGCTCCAAGTTGGAGATTTAATCGGAGATCACCAGCCCGAGGATGCGACGGCCATGTTCCTCTACTGCGCCCAGGTGGACACCTGGGCCAAGGAGGCGGTTGAGCCTACGGACACGCTCGTTGGCATCCAGCGGGCCGCGGACAAGGCGAACGGCGGCACCCATGCGAACGGCGCGACGGGCGTCCGACGCAAGTATGGCGCAGCTGGCCTCGAGTGCAAGTACGACGCTAAGGGTCTCTGCCCACTCCTGGCGAGGAATGGGGGTACTGACCGGACGTGTACCCAGCTGCGACGCCGTGTCGATGATATATCTCCGACGTATCTATAATTTTTGATTGTTCCATGCTATTATGTTATCAACCTTGGATGTATTATATGCATGTATATGCTATTTTATATGATTTTTGGGACTAACCTATTAACCAGAGCCCAGTGCCAGTTTTTGTTTTTTCCTTGTTTTTGAGTTTCGCGGAAAAGGAAAACCAAACGGAGTCCAATTGACCCGAACTTAACAGAACTTATTTTTGGACCATAAGAAGGACACGGAGTAAAACAGTTGGGCCAGAAGAGTCCCGGGCTGCTGACGAGGGTGGGGGGCGCGCCTCCCTACCTCATGGACAGCCCGGAGACCCCCTGACTTGTTCTCAATGCCAAAACCTCTTATATATACTGAAATCTCCAGAACATAACCTAGATCGGGAGTTCCTCCGCCTCAAGCCTCCGTAGCCACTGAAAACCAATCTAGACACATTCTGGCACCCTGCCGGAGGGGGGAATCCCTCTCCGGTGGCCATCTTCATCATCCTGGCGCTCTCCATGATGAGGAGGGAGTACTTCACCCTCGAGGCTGAGGGTATGTACCAGTAGCTATGTGTTTGATCTCTCTCTCTCTCTCTCGTGTTCTTGATTCGGCACGATCTTGATGTATCGCGAGCTTTGCTATTATAGTTGGATCTTATGATGTTTCTCCCCCTCCATCTCCTTGTGATGAATTGAGTTCTCCCTTTGAATTTATCTTATCGGATTGAGTCTTTAAGGATTTGAGAACACTTGATGTATGTCTTGCATGTCCTTATCTGTGGTGACAATGGGATATTCACGTGATCCACTTGATGTATGTTTTGGTGATCAACTTGCGAGTTCCGTGACCTCGTGAACTTATGCATACGGGTTGGCACACGTTTTCGTCTTGACTCTCCGGTAGAAACTTTGGGGAACTCTTTGAAGTTCTTTGTGTTGGTTGAATAGATCAATCTGAGATTGTGTGATGCATATCGTATAATCATACCCACGGATACTTGAGGTGACATTGGAGTATCTAGGTGACATTAGGGTTTTGGTTGATTTGTGTCTTAAGGTGTTATTCTAGTACAAACTCTAGGATCGATCAAACGGAAAGAATAGCTTCATGTTAGTTTACTACGGACTCTTTAAGATCGATCAGAAAGGATAACATTGAGGTGGTTTCGTACCCTATCATAATCTCTTTGTTTGTTCTCCACTATTAGTGACTTTGGAGTGACTCTTTATTGCACGTTGAGGGATAGTTATATGATCCAATTATGTTATTATTGTTGAGAGGACTTGCACTAGTGAAAGTATGAACCCTAAGCCTTGTTTCAACGCATTGCAATACCATTTTCGCTCACTTTTATCATCAGTTACCTTGCTGTTTTTATATTTTCAGATTACAAAAACCTATATCTATCATCCATATTGCACTTATATCACCATCTCTTCGCCGAACTAGTGCACCTATACAATTTACCATTGTATTGGGTGTGTTGGGGACACAAGAGACTCTTTGTTATTTGGTTGCAGGTTTGTTTGAGAGAGACCATCTTCATCCTACGCCTCCCATAGATTGATAAACATTAGGTCATCCACTTGAGGGAAATTTGCTACTGTCCTACAAACCTCTGCACTTGGAGGCCCAACAACGTCTACAAGAAGAAGGCTGTGTAGTAGACATCAAGCTCTTTTCTGGCGCCGTTGCCGGGGAGGTGAGTGCTTGAAGTTATATCTTTAGATCTTTCAATCGAATCTTTTAGTTTCTTGTTTTATCACTAGTTTAGTCTATAAAATAAAACTACAAAAAGATGGAATTAAGGTTGCCTCATATGCTTCATCTTTTTAATGTCTTTCATGAATATAAGGATTCCGATAATTGTGCCAAAGTGTTAGAAGAAGAACGTATTAAAATGTTTGGCACTTAATTTTTGGATGATGAGCATGATTGGAATGTTGTTAGTATGAATTCTTTGAATATCCATGATGATAATGATATGCAAAGCCACAAGCTTCGGGATGCTATGTTTGATGAAGATAATATTTTTTGTCCCTCAAGTTTTGGTGAGCAAATTTATTTTGATGATAGCATGCCTCCTATTTATGATGACTAGTCGCCAACCTGTGCATTCGCACGGGCTATTTTATTTATTAATATATATATGCAAAAGCTCAAACTATTTATACATTTTTAATCAAGTTTAGATCCCAATGGACATGCAACGTCTTATAATTTTAAAATTCTAGTAATTATACATTTGAATAGAACAGTTTTATTATTTTGTAGTTTTTGTATATTTGCAGCAAATCACACTCAAATATATATTAAATCCATTTCCATTGTGATTTTAAGCTATTTTATGTCCATAAATTGTTTGGCCTATATAATGAGTGCTTGCATACTCAACTTATGAATTAATATTGGTGCTAAATTTTAAAGTAGGCCAGTTTCTTTCCCTATTTGGAAATTTGTGATTACCTTGTTCCCTCGATGATAGATTCATTGCAAGAGAATTCCTACCAAGAAGTCCATGGGTGAAATAGCATGACCATCATGAGGTCATTAAATTTAATAGTACGGTATTCATTATAGCAATGTCATCTTAGAAGATTCCCATTTTTTTGACTATGTGCTGCAAGGCAAGAGCCGCACAAAAAGAGTGTACAATACATACAGAGAGAAGAAGCGAGGGGTGTGATACTTACAAAAACCTAACTATTGAAGAGAAGAGATCCAAGATAGAAGGCTATCCCTATATTTACATTTGATTCTAGGAGCTAACAGAGACAGATCATGTACAAAGTTTCTTCTCCAAGCCCCAAAACTTGGCCTCTCATTTTTGAAGATTTTGTCGTTCCTCTGAGTCCAGATGTTCCAAGTGGCAGTAAAAACCACCTCAATAAAGAAGGGTCTATCAAAATCCTTCCTTGCTACTACCGCCATCAAATAGGTTGATTGATTTGGTTGTGATGCCCAAGTAATCCCAAGATAATTCCAACTGGCCGAAGTTAAAAACAAACATATGTTCTCGATCCTCATGTGTGAGAGTCTAGCAAAGAACAAAAGTATCATCTTGCATAGTCCAATGTCGGCTTTGCATCATATATTTTGTGTTAAGCCTATCCACCAATAGTAGCCAACCAAAGACTTTGATCTTGAGCGTGCAGGAACACTTCCATATACACTTAACAATTGGATTGGATCCACAGTAATGTAGCTATGAGCAACGTTATAATATACTACCTTGGATCAAAATTCACCAGTTTTGGTTGGCCAGTGGAAAATGTCCTTGCCCTTAGCATTGTTGATAGATATCGATGATAAATCAACTCATGATGGGCTTCAGTGGAGAGGGGGGTGCAGGTTACTAACCATGGATGGTAGATCATCAAGGCTTTGACTGTAAGCATGTCATCCAACACGAAAGGGTACAATCGGGGGAAACGATCTTTCATGGGAGTATTTCTTCCCTGGAGTTGCCAATGATCAAGCCAGAAAATCACAGCTTCACCAGAATGAACCTTAGGGACAGAAAGGTGACAAAATTTGTCAAATAATTTAAACACATCGCACCACCAGAAAGAGGCGCAGGCCTCACTGGCTTGGGGTGCCGAAGAACCATAATATGTATCCCAAATGAGTTCAACCCAGGACGCCTCCATTTTGTTGAAAAACTTAAACAAATGTTTCAGCAACATTGGTTGCCCATTTGTAAAAATATAAATTGATAAAGGAAAAGTGAGAAACAAACAAACACGTCGATGATAAAATTCAATAACAATAGAGCAATACTTTGTAAGAAGAATGTTATCCTTCGAATATTTGTAGAGGTCAATTATTTTTCTGCAGACCATGCCTATTTTTTATGACGCAAATGATTTATGGGATATAAAATAACTTTTGCCCAATTTTAGTGGGTCATATATTGCTTGTACAATCGATGGTAACCTATACTACTTGTCTAGTCTATGGTAATACTTGAACTCAAAATACATGTGTGTCTCGTAAACCCAAAAGGAGGTGGTACATCCATTCAGCATACTTTTCTTATGATAAACCTCATAGAAGGAGCAGCTGGCCTGAAATTGCCGTCCCAAATATGAAATGATACTAAGGCCCATGAAGCACATGTAGTTACTTCCGCAATTAAATTTGAGGCCTAACTATTCTCCATGTTAGTGTGGACTAAATCATTTGAACTGCAATGACATCTAAAATGGAGTAGTTATTTTCAACTATTATTTTTGCACTGCAACCATCGATGAACCTAGAAACAAACACAATTTGAATGCTTAACCCAAGGCATATTTCAAATGAATGACCTACCAAGTAAGCCCCTTAGTGAATAGAAGGGAACAGAAATTTCCATCAAATTTTACCGGCATAGCACCAATTCAGGCATATATCAAGATAAGTAATAACCTATGAGATCAAATATAAATTCAAAAATTATGCTTATATATAAGCATCTGTATTCTTACATCTATTGTTTCATTATCCATTCACTGGAAGATACCAAGTTATACAATTTGGAACGAATGACAGGCCCCACCTTAAATCATTTTCTTCCTATAAATCCTTTAGTCAAACAATCAACCAAATCATGTATCATGGAGAGAAAGAGAAAGAACTGATAGACAATTCTACCATCTTTCAGAAAATAACAGCCAAACACACGATAAATATAGAAATGTTGTAAATCGCCATGAGGCCTATACGAAATATGATGTTCACGAACTTCATCTATTTTAAACTGTAGTCACATTGGTACATATATAATGTGGAGGAACAATTCACTGCAGTTAGTGTCAACCATATCAATGGATACATACATGTCATCACCACACTAAATGGTGCTGACGTTGCTACTGGTTCTTTGCTAAGATATGATCTGTGCTAGCAGGAGAGTTTTTTGTGAGTGTTTCACATGTCAAACTTCTGATATTTGGGAAGTTAAGTGCAAAAATGAGTTTTTGTGCCTTGTTGCATTTCACATGTTAGACTAAATGAGTTTCCTTATTAGATCATGCTGAGATCAAGTAAAATAAAACTATGAACTACAATACATCAAACTCATTACTATCTTGATGCACTGATGTTCATGATGTAAACTATATCCATCATGAGCTAGTGGTATTAATACTAATTGACTGATAATAATACGAAGTAATATACCACAACGATAAATTAATATGTTTATGCTTAATAAAATGGATGTGTGCATCATATGTTGCAGAGGCCTGGGATAGCCCCTCTTTGAAATAATTAAATAAATTCATATGTTTGAGTAACATTTCCCCAATATAACCAATCATGCAAACATCGAATTAGTAGGTACACAAAGAAAACCTGATGAATAAAAACCAATGATTCATATAAAATTATAGAACATATTTACATGCTGGCCTACAAACATCGTGTTGAGACCTTAATCTTGCACGTAACCATAAATAACTTTTATGCCAATTCATGAATTCTATGTAGCAGATGATGAGATAAATTCTATGGAATAATTAGTAGCTTAACAGTAAGAGCGTACAAAAGGAGCTAGTCCAACATGTACCTATTCCATTAGAAGTAACAACGTTGTCCAAAGTTGACCACATCTTGTCGTGATACATAGATCAGATGTGTAAGCATGCATGTATATTAAACTGCACATATATTCAAACATACACGCAGTCAGAGATCCGTAAACTGCCTCTTTTGTAGGATGAAATAGCACGTTGCTATTTACTTACTATGTTATAATATTCCTTCCCAGTGCACACACACTTGCACACTATTTTTTGACTTCATCGTGATTAGAAGCGGAATAGACAATCGTTCAGAGATGTAAAGATTAGACTAAAAAAAGATTCGCATGTATGTTACTCGTACCTACAAATAATCAGAACTAACAAAGACAAATGTATGCTTCCTAATCCGTAGACTAAATAGGACAATCTACAGACCATGAGAAAAAAAATTACAATGCTAATAACTAATCATAAAATCATGTCGACCATCATGTTGAATTGTTAATCATATTTATGAAAAAAGGTTCCAAATGCAGTGTGCCCAAAGTGCATAGCAATACACGATGAACAATTGCTGCGTAATCAGTTATCCACGAACAACATCACAATCATAAGATGAAAATATTAAACGTCGGCTCTTGCAGGTGAGCTCAGCAAATAACACTCGTATTCCAACTTCTATCAATTGGTTAATGCGCTAAATTTGCAGCATGCTCTTGCTGGAAGCTAAATTTTGAAAAGATTTTTGGAATGACAGAATACACGAAAATAAGTGAATAGTTTTGAACTTAAAGGGTTTGTTCTCATAGAATGGTAGTATGAGATAAACTTGCTAATTTCTCAGTGTATTCCACATCAAGCTAATAAATCATGTGTTAAACTTGTATCATGGTATGCTCGCAAGAATACCTTTCAGCCAGAATGCAAGAAAGTACCTTTTTTCCTTCTGAATATCCGTGATGACGATTAAAATGGTTCATTTATCTTAGAATTTTGTATCTTTTTGAAAGTGCTACTGGAAACAAACTTTTAGCTCAACTCAACAGTTTTGCTATCGCCTTTACTTTGTGTATATAACACATAAACAGCATCAATTCGTTATAATATTTAGCAGATCTCTTGGAAGGAGGTTGGAGAATGAAATTGCAACATATGGTAGTAAGTTTTCTATCATGATTGTACCAATGATCAAATATTTATTTGGATAACAGAAAACATTGTCCCCACTTGCACCATGTCTCAATTTAGTTTTAACTAATTGCCAAATTAAATTAGCACACTCGAATTCACCTATCCAACAGAAGATCTTTTTTTCTCAAAATTGAATAGAATGGACATCGAATTATATGCCAAGCAACCTGGACACCTGAAACTATAGTGCGGAGAGAAAATTACAATCTCCAAAAAGGAAAGCTAAGATAGGATGGCCACTGAGGGATTCAGGTGTCCATAATAGTGTTTGCACTCATAGAACGTGCATGCAATTATGAGGTAGCCCTAGAAGTAAATACTAATGGTATTCATCCCTCTATTTAAGTGAAATTAATGGGTGATGCTATACTATGTATAATATCAGTATATTTGGTTCAAAATACTCCCTTCTATGATCATTTTTTTTGCCTTGTACATTTACTGTTTGTCCTACTTTTCAAGAATCAGACGCCAATTGCTCCTTTACAGAACAGGCACCCACTTAATTATGTCTAAACATAGGATTGACTTGGCATTATCCGATTAGACTACCCAGCCAAAGTATAATATTGCAGAAAATGAAAATTTGTGCATTACCATGGAATCAACGTACAAAGACACGGCCACCGGGAAATTTCAAAATAGTGGAGAACAAATCATCGTTTTTTATATACAATCTACACATGGTTCATCTTCCGGCATAAGAAAATTATGTTATCTGCATATATGGCCTACAGAATGAAAAACTCAAGGAAAAAAAGATGCGTAAGGGGTATGTGATCCATATACAATAAATCATGCTTAAGAACAGAAAATTCACAGAATAGATAAAAACAACATTGAATTAAGGTTGCATAATTCTGAATCAACAGAGTGTGGATTCCATTGAGCCCAGAGTAAATTGAAGATTTGTCCGCATTCACGGCTTCACTGATGAGCATATCTAGGTAGCACGACACATGGGTAGCAGTCGGACCAGACCAAATTGTAGCACACATGGAGGATGTACTAATGGAAAGAATTTTGGGAGATACTGAGCAAGTACAATTTGCATCATATTTTAGCACTAACGCTAGAATACCTCATTAAACATAGGCTATTCCTCCCACCAGAACCATGGCTTATGTACATAGGAAATTTAAGCCCAAGAAGATTCGCTCCAACACAAAGCAGAAATAAGATTGCTCCTTTACAGAACAGGCACCCATTAATTATGTCTAAACATAGGATTGACTTGGCGTTATCCGATTAGACTACCCAGCCAAAGTATAATATTGCAGAAAATGAAAATTTGTGCATTACCATGGAATCAACATACCAAGACACGGCCACCGGGAAATTTCAAAATAGTGGAGAACAAATCATGCTTTTTTATACAATCTACACATGGTTCATCTTCCGACATAAGAAAATTACCTTATCTGCATATATGGCATGCAGAATGAAAAACTCAAGGAAAAAAAGATGCGTAAGGGGTATGTGATCCATATACAATAAATCATGCTTAAGAACAGAAAATTCACAGAATAGATAAAACAACATTGAATTAAGGTTGCATAATTCTGAATCAACAGAGTGTGGGTCCAATTGAGCCCAGAGTAAATTGAAGATTTGTTCGCATTCACAGCTTCGCTGATGAGCATATCTAGGCAGCATGACACATGGGTAGCAGTTGGACCAGACCAAATTGTAGCACACATGGAGGATGTACTAATGGAAAGAATTTTGGGAGATACTGAGCAAGTACAATTTGCATCATATTTTAGCACTAACGCTAGAATACCTCATTAAACATAGGCTATTCCTCCCACCAGAACCATGGCTTATGTACATAGGAAATTTAAGCCCAAGAAGATTCGCTCCAACACAAAGCAGAAATAAGATTGCTCCTTTACAGAACAGGCACCCACTTAATTATGTCTAAACATAGGATTGACTTGGCATTATCCGATTAGACTACCCAGCCAAAGTATAATATTGCAGAAAATGAAAATTTGTGCATTACCATGGAATCAACGTACAAAGACACGGCCACCGGGAAATTTCAAAATAGTGGAGAACAAATCATCGTTTTTTATATACAATCTACACATGCTTCATCTTCCGGCATAAGAAAATTATGTTATCTGCATATATGGCCTACAGAATGAAAAACTCAAGGAAAAAAAGATGCGTAAGGGGTATGTGATCCATATACAATAAATCATGCTTAAGAACAGAAAATTCACAGAATAGATAAAAACAACATTGAATTAAGGTTGCATAATTCTGAATCAACAGAGTGTGGATTCAATTGAGCCCAGAGTAAATTGAAGATTTGTCCGCATTCACAGCTTCACTGATGAGCATATCTAGGTAGCACGACACATGGGTAGCAGTCGGACCAGACCAAATTGTAGCACACATGGAGGATGTACTAATGGAAAGAATTTTGGGAGATACTGAGCAAGTACAATTTGCATCATATTTTAGCACTAACGCTAGAATACCTCATTAAACATAGGCTATTCCTCCCACCAGAACCATGGCTTATGTACATAGGAAATTTAAGCCCAAGAAGATTCGCTCCAACACAAAGCAGAAATAAGATTGCTCCTTTACAGAACAGGCACCCACTTAATTATGTCTAAACATAGGATTGACTTGGCGTTATCCGATTAGACTACCCAGCCAAAGTATAATATTGCAGAAAATGAAAATTTGTGCATTACCATGGAATCAACATACCAAGACACGGCCACCGGGAAATTTCAAAATAGTGGAGAACAAATCATGCTTTTTTTATACAATCTACACATGGTTCATCTTCCAACATAAGAAAATTACCTTATCTGCATATATGGCATGCAGAATGAAAAACTCAAGGAAAAAAAGATGCGTAAGGGGTATGTGATCCATATACAATAAATCATGCTTAAGAACAGAAAATTCACAGAATAGATAAAACAACATTGAATTAAGGTTGCATAATTCTGAATCAATAGAGTGTGGGTCCAATTGAGCCCAGAGTAAATTGAAGATTTGTTCGCATTCACAGCTTCGCTGATGAGCATATCCAGGCAGCATGACACATGGGTAGCAGTCGGACCAGACCAAATTGTAGCACACATGGAGGATGTACTAATGGAAAGAATTTTGGGAGATACTGAGCAAGTACAATTTGCATCATATTTTAGCACTAACGCTAGAATACCTCATTAAACATAGGCTATTCCTCCCACCAGAACCATGGCTTATGTACCTAGGAAATTTAAGCCCAAGAAGAATCGCTCCAACACAAAGAAGAAATAAGATAGTTAGGGGGTGGAGTACATTCCTGTGTCGTCGACGTGGTTCAGTCACAACCGTATTGGTGGCAAGGGGGCCATAGCACGGACCGGTAGTAACCAAGCCCAATGGGAGCATGAGGAGATAGAGAGACCACACATAGGGTGCACTGCAGGTCGGAGGAGCCACGAAGATGATCCCAATGACCGCTGGACTTCCACACCAGAGGATGGAGCTGCCGCTAGGGTTCGTCGAGGAGGCGTTGGCAGAGGCAGAAGGTTGAGGCGGCGGCCAGAACTGCGGCTTGGGTTCGCCGAGGAGGCGTTTATGGAGGCGAAAGGTGAAGGCGATGGTCGGAACCGCAGCTACGGTTTGCCGAGGAGGCATGCGGAGGCAGAAGGTGGAGACGGTGGCCCGAATCAGATGATGAGGCGGTGGCGGCTAGAAGACAGAGAGGCTACGGGGAAAAAGATGCCTAGTTTTGTTTAGGATGCATATAACCTAGGTTTGACCTATAAGGAGAGAATCGTGAGATTGGGAGAGAGGTAGAGCGACGACTTACATTTTTTTTGGAGTTCCTGATTAAGGGAGTTAGCGAAAGATCTACACCGTAATAATTCGGTCCCACATAAGATAAACGGCTCCTAATTTCTGATTAACGTAGTAATTTTTGGGGAGTCTGTGATTAGTATAGGTATAGATTATATTGATGAAAGTGGGTTTGGAAGGGTGTAAACTTTAGTAAGTAATGATCCCACTATTTTGGAGGGTGTTGAATCTTATTGTGATAATTATGAAAGTGGGTTTGAAGAGGTCATGACTTTACTTAATGTTAATCCCACTATTTTGGAAGAGTGTCAACTTTGCATACATGTAGATCATGTTAAGAATATGTTTTGTGATAGCTATATTGTTAAATTTGCTTATGATACTACATGTAATTATTATGAGGGAGGAACATATGCTTTTAGGAATTGCAATAATATCAAGTTTCCTCTCTATGTGTTGAACATCTTGAAGTTATCCTTGTTTTACCTTCCTATGCAAGTTGATTCTTGTTTCCATAAGTTGTTTGCTCACAAAATCCCTATGCATAGGAAGTGGGTTAGACATAATGTGCTAGTCATATTCTTCATTATGCTCTCTTTATGTTTCAATTCTTATCTTTTATGAGAGCATAATTAAAATCATCATGCCTAGCTAGGGGCGTTAAACGATAGCGCTTTTTGGGAGGCAAGCCAATTTTATTTCTGTTCTTTACTTTTTGTTCCTGTTTAGTAATAAATAATTCATCTAGACTCTGTTTAGATGTGGTTTTATGTTTTAATTAGTGTTTGTGCCAAGTAGAACCTTTGGGAAGACTTGGGTGAAGTCTTTACGATCTTGCTATAAAAAACAGAAACTCTTGCACTCACGAGATTAGCTGCCATTTTTTACTGGAGAGTGCGATTAGGTTGATTATTTTTGCAGATGATTAATAGAAAAATTCCTCAGGTCTGCCAATTTATTTCAGAATTTTTGGATATTTAGAAGTATACGTTTGATACAGATTACTACAGACTGTTCTGTTTTTGACAGATTCGGTTTTCATTGTGTTGTTTGCTTATTTTGATAAATCTATGAGTAGTATCGGAGGGTATGAACCATAGAGAAGTTGGAATACAGTAGACATTACACCAATATGAATTTAGAATGAGTTCACAACAGTACCTCAGTGGTGATTTATTTTCTTATACTAACGGAGCTTACGAGTTTTCTGTTAAGTTTTGTGTTGTGAAGTTTTCAAGTTTTGGGTAATGATCCGATGGACCATGGAATAAGGAGTGGCAAGAGCCTAAGCTTGGGGATGCCCAAGGAACCCCAAGGTAATATTCAAGGACAATCAAGAGCATAATCTTGGGGATGCCCCGGTTGGCATGCCCTCTTTCGTCTTCATCTATCGGTAACTTTACTTGGAGCTATATTTTTATTCACCACATGATATGTGTTTTTCTTGGAGCATCATTTTATTTTCTTTTGTTTTGCTTGATGTTTGAATAAAATACCAAGATCTGAAATTCTTAAATGTTAGAGAGTCTTCACATAGTTGCATAATTATTCGACTACTCATTGATCTTCACTTATATCTGTTGGAGTAGTTTGTCATTTGCTCTAGTGCTTCACTTATATCTTTTTAGAGCACGGCGGTGGTTTAATTTTGAAGAAATAGATGAACTCTCATGCTTCACTTATATTATTTTGAGAGTCTTTTAGAATAGCATGGTAATTTGCTTTGGTTATGAAATTAGTCCTAATATGATAGGCATCCAAGATGGGTATAATAAAAACTTTCATATAAAGTGCATTGAATACTATCAGAAGTTTGATACTTGATGATTGTTTTCAGATATGAAGATGGTGATATTAGAGTCATGCTAGTTGAGTATTTGTGAATTTCAGAGATACTTGTGTTAAAGTTTGTGATTCCTGTAGCATGCACATATCGTGAACCGATATGTGATGAAGTCGGAGCATGATTTATTTATAGATTGTTGTCGGATTTCGGGTTCCGGCAGACCCTTGAGGTTCGAACACTGGTGTGCGCGCAGAGATCTCTCCCCTACCGATCTACGCCCAATCTCCTTGTGTGATCTAAGCTGGAAACAACAAACAACACAAGGGACACGAGGTTTATACTGGTTCGGGGCACCGTTGTGGTGTAATACCCTAATCCAGTGTGTGGTGTGGTGGATTGCCTCAGGGGCTACTGATGAACAGTACAAGGGAAGAACAGCCCCGTGAGAGGTGTTCTTGAGCTGGTGCGGTGAACTGCTAGGGTGAGTTCAGTCGCCTCTCCCTCTCTATCTCTGCTAGGGTTCTACCAGATTTCTAGATGTCCCTCTACTCTGTGTGGCTAGTTCTACTTATAGAGGCCCTGGGCCTCTCCCCAAATAATGAGCGGGAAGGGCACCAACAATTGGCCATTTTGAAGGGGAACATCTAGTACAAGTTATCCTGACCAAAGGTGGTGTTCAGCTACCAAAAGTACTTGTGATGACGCCGTCTTGGGATCCATGGTGACCTCCGCCCTGCCGCTCTGCTGGTCTTGGTCTTGTTGCACCGGAATGGCAACCTTTGCCCGGTGCCTTGGCCTGTGCTTGCCCCCTTTGCACCAAAGGGGAAACAAGGACACTACGCAGGCCGGTGCCCGCCTGGCGCCCGCCTGGTCTCGATCGTCATGGCTTGCGTCACGGGTTCCTCGCGAGGTACCCCTGCCTTGATCTCTCCGCCTCCTCACGAGGCTGCCTGACGAGGCTGCCTCTGAGGAAGCTTCCTGCCGTCCGCCCCGCGAGGCTTGGCCACTTGCGAGGGTCTTGAGCTTGAGCTGATGAAGATGGGCAGCGCTGGGCCCCCACTTGAGCTACGCCGTAGGCCACAGGCAGGCAAGTCTAGGGACCCCCGTTCCCAGAACGCCGACAGTAGCCCCCGGGCCCAAGGTGCGCCCGGGCTTGGCCTAGCAGGAAAACGAAGGGGCAAGCGTGAAATGCCGTGGGCCCTAACAGCTTGCGGCCTTGGGCGCCGCGTGGCGATTGATTGGACGTGGGCAACTGCGCTTCCCCACGACGCCTCGGCGACCGCACGACTTGACAAGTCTCTGCATGCAGAGAAACCGATCATGATTACCTGTGATCGTGGTGCTCGGCGGTTGGCCTCCACTGGCTATAAGTACGGGGCCGCGCAAGTCCCCTCAGCCCGTCCCTTCTTGCTGCTCCTTTTCTTCTTCTTTGTTACTCGTCGCTCCCATGGCTCCAAAGAGATTCTCGGCCGCGCAGAAAGGAAAGGCCCCCCAGGCTGGGCCTGACTTGCCCCCGGCCAAGCGCGGCCGAGGCCGCCCTCGCAAGTATTCCACGGTCCCCGTAGTGGCTTCCCACGGCCATGGAGGCGGTTCTCTGCGCGGTGGTGAGCGCCCGACCGCCAATGGGGGGCACGCCATGGCTGTGCGCCCCCCTAGGCCACGCTTTCGCTCCGCAGAGGTGTTGTCGGAGTTTGTCGTGTGGCCAGCGGACCCATCCAGCACCCGGCTCCAGCTCCCCCATTTCTTCATAGATGAACTGCTGGCCAGCGCCCGGTGCGGCTTCTGGCTCCAAGCGGACGGCTGCTGTAGCAGGGCCTCCTGGGCTCCGCTGGAGGTCTCCGTTTTTGGGAATGGGGCTCTGACACGCGGCTGGCAAACATTTGTCCGCGCGCGCGGCCTGGGCTGGTGGTGCACCCTGTACTTCAAGTTTGATGGCGACGCCACCCTCTACGTGAGGGTGTTCGGGGAAGATGGTCGCCGTGCCGGGTGCTGCCCTGAAGACGACGACCGCCTGCCCATCCCCGGCACTGACCAGGATGAAGATGGTGACTGGCGTACAGGCGGCGGTGCTCGGGGTTCGCTGAGCTTTGGCGACCCCCTCTCAGGAAGCAGCTCCTCCAGCAGGGGCCGCGACCAGCCCCCGCGCCGTCGCGCCCACCTGGGTGAAGGTAGCGGGTCAGCCCGCCGTCGCGCCCCGGTGAAGCGAGAGGAGGGATCCGCCTGAGCCCCAGGAGCAGCTCGAGCCTTCGCTATGGGCTGGCGTAGGGCGAATCGCGCCCATTTTGTTTTCTTTCTTACCCTGCGCAAAAAACAGAAAGTAATGTAGGGCCCCGCGGGGACGTGTTAGAACTGCTGCTGTTTAACCATCGCGCTATTTCCGCTATTTCTGCGTTGTGTTTCCGCGCCGCGCACCCATGTGCGGGAACTATTTTAGCTCGGTGGGGCTTGGCGCGGTCCTCGCCTCCCGAGGCCATGGCCTTGCCGTGCGCTTCGTGCCCTGCAAGGATTAGTAGGAGGGGTAACTTACGGTCTTGGTTGTGGGGGCGATCGGCCCAGGTCCTGCGCTCGTGTCGCGATGCCCATGAGGCATGGACTGGGAGGGGTGCTCCCGCAGAGGACTCAGATAGGAAAGCTCCAAACGATCGGGGCAGAAGACGCCCGCGAGGGCACCCGCGAACCTCCCTCGCGAGACTTGTGCGAGAGAAAACGAGGCAAGCGAGCGAGAAAGACAAAGAGTCACAAGCCAGGAATGTCAGCAACTCCAGTAAAACTTCAAACGGGAATAAACAAGCCAACTGCAGAAAGCAAATGGGAAAGCCGCGTCCGGCACCTATTCTAGTCTTTGACGTCCTCTCACCAGCGCGGAGCTAAGTGCTGCCACTGGGCGTGGGCGGGAGCCCATGAGGCCCGAGGGTGGCACTCCGGAGACTCCGGGGCGTGTACAGCCCCACTCATTATTACGTGAGAGTGTCACGGGCAGCGAGCTTCACATGCATTTGCCTTCTTCACAGGCACCGGGCCTTTCCCAAAACGCGGCAGTTTCACAGGCATCCGCCTTCTTCACATGTACCGGCCTTTTCCAAAACACAGCAGCTTCATAGGCATTTGCCTTCTTCACAGGCACCGGGCCTTTCCCAAAACGCGGCAGCTTCACAGGCATTCGCCTTCTTCATAGGCACCGGGCCTTTCTGTCATAGCCCTAGAATTTGCTTGTCATTAGTTGCATTAAGGCATTCATGTCATCATGTTTAAATTTCTCAGAAAGTTGAAATGGGGATGACAAACCCTAGCACCAAAAATTAAATCATATAGGGTCAGCCATAAGCCTTTTCAATAAACCCAAAATTCCTTTAAAAATGTTCATCATTTTTAGAAAAGGTTAAAACCTCTGACAAAAATGATGCACATGTTCCAAGGTCATTCATGGTTTTTTGAATTAAATCATATCGTATTTGAATTTGGGCGTGTAAACACTATAAATAATTTAAATGCTCAAATCATGCTGAAATTAAATGTGGGCCACTGGAATAATCCATAGAGTGCCCACAAATTATTGCAGCATTTTACAAAATGCTTTAGCATTTTTGCTAATGCCAAAACAGCAGCAGAAAAATAGAAAACAGAAACAAAATTAGAAAAGCAGAGAGAGAGAGAGAGAGAGAGAGAGAGAGGAAAAACCCTACTTGGCCCAACTTACCTGGCCGGCCCAGCCCAGCTGGCCGCTGCCAGTCGTCTCCTACCTCTGCCAGTAGGCAGAGGCAGGACAGCGAGCGCACGCGCCCGAGCGGCCACCTCCTGCTTCGCCGTGTCGATGCCTCCTTCTTCCCAACACCGCGCCCAGGAGACGTGGACGAGGCCGTGCTGAACCCCCCTTCGCTCTGGTTGTTCCCCTCCTCTCCCTCGCTCTCTCCCGCGATGGCCGACACGGCCATGGAAGCGTCGCTGTGAACCACCACGCTCCCCGTGTTGCGCGGAAGCTCCACCACCGTCGCCTACGCCTCCTGGACGACTCGCAAGACGCCGGATGCACCGCACCACAACCATGGCATCATCTTCAACCTCTCGGCCGCCGAGATCGCCAACGACTGCACGCCGTCACTAACCCTTCCCCGAGCCCACTAACCACCCCTGCAAACTCGCCGTGAGCTCCTCTTCGTTTCCCCTCCGTCCTTTCGCTCAATTTCGTGTCGTAGCCATCGTCCGCACCAACCCGAGCGCTGCCGCCCGCCATGGACGTCAGGAATGGCCTTGTCGTGTCCTTGCGCTCGAACCCATGCACCTCGAGTCCTCCTGGAGCACCCGAGATCCCACCGTGCTCCTCAACTCACTTGCTAACACGTAGCAGCCCTCGTGCTGAGCAGCCGTAGCTCCGACCGCCGCACTTGCCATCGCCGCCGTCGCTGTACTGCACCCCATTTCTGCCGCTGGCCATAATGGATGTGCGCGAGCCTGGGCATCTCGTAGAGCCCCTCCACCGCTCCTTTGGTCACCGGGAGAGCGAACCCGATGCCCTATGCCGTCTCTGGCTCCGTCGGCGACGAGCCGCGGGTCAACTCCGGCGAGTTGACCCGTGTTTGAGCCGTGTTTGACCCCCCCAGGGTCACTAACGTGTGGGCCCGCCCTGTTACTTTTTAGTTAGGTTTAGTTTAGTGCTAATTAACTTAGATTAGTGCTTAATCTAACACTAACTAACTCTGTTAAGTTAGTGATGACACTGACATGCGGGACCCATAGGTCAGGTTTGACCTGAACCGCCCCCGTTAACCTGCTGACGTCACGCTGATGCACTGCTGATGTAATAAAGCATTTACTGGATTTATTCTTTTACAGGAAATCCCAGAAATAGCCAAAACTTCTAAAAATCATAAAAAATCAATCATAGCTCCAAATCAAACAAATTATATATGAAAAATTATCAGAAAAATCCAATCTATCCATTTATGCTACTTTCATGCATGTTCAACCAACTTATACCCCCGTGTCGATGCCTCCTTCCTACCAACCCCGTGCCCATGAGACGTGGACGAGGCCGTGCTGAACCCCCCCTTCTCTCTGGTTGTTCCCCTCCTCTCCCTCGCTCTCTCCCGCGACGGCCGACGTGGCCATGGAAGCGCCGCCATGAACCACCGCGCTCCCCGACCCCCTCTCGCCTCCCCGTGTTGCGTGTAAGCTCCACCACCGTCGCCTACGCCTCCTGGACGACCCGCAAGACACTGGATGCACCGCACCACAACCATGGTGTCGTCTTCAACCTCTTGGCCGCCGAGATCGCCGACGACCGCACGCCGTTACAAACCCTTCCCCGAGCCCACTGACCACACCTGCAGACTCGCCATGAGCTCCTCTTCGTTTCCCCTCCATCCTTTCGCTCAATTTCGTGCCGTAGCCATCGTTCCCGCCAACCCGAGTGCCGCCGCCCGCCATGGACGTCAGGAATGGCCTTGCCGTGGGCTTGCGCTCGAACCCATGCACCTCGAGTCCTCCTGGAGCACCCGAGATCCCACCGTGCTCCTCAACTCACTTGCTAACACGCAGTAGCCATCGCGCCGAGCAGCCGTAGCTCCTACCGCCGCACTTGCCATCGCCGCCGTCGCTGTACTGCACCCCACTTGCTGCCGCTGGCCGCGATGGATGCGCGCGAGCCTGGGCATCTCGTAGAGCCCCTCTGCCGCTCCTTTGGTCACCGGGAGAGCGAACCCGATGCCCTCCGCCGTCTTTGGCTCCGCCGACGACGAGCCGCGGGTCAACTCCGGCGAGTTGACCCGTGTTTGACCCCCAGGGTCACTGACGCGTGGGCCCACCCTGTTAATTTTTAGTTAGGTTTAGTTTAGTGCTAATTAACTTAGATTAGTGCTTAATCTAACACTAACTAACTCTGTTAAGTTAGTGATGACACTCACACGCGGGACCCACACGTCAGGTTTGACCTGAACCAACCCCGTTGACCTGCTGACGTCACGCTGATGCACTGCTAACGTAATAAAGCATTTACTGGATTTATTCTTTTACAGGAAATCCCAGAAAATAGCCAAAACTTCTAAAAATCATAGAAAATCAATCATAGCTCCAAATCAAACAAATTATATATGAAAAATTATCATAAAAATCAAATCTATCCATTTATGCTACTTTCATGCATGTTCAACCAACTTATACCCCCTATATAAGTGAAAACATGATAATGGCATTTTAAATACCCCTTATGGAGTTTTCATATAAACCCTTGGTTCATATGGACTTCATTTAAATTGTTGCTAGATGCATTGGTACAAATCATAGCATATTTCCATGTCATGATCATGCATCATATTGTTGCATTTGCATTGATTGTGTTCTTTCTGTGTTTGCCGGTGGTTGTCCCCTCTCGATAGACCTGTTCCGACGATGAGTTCGATGACACCGATGAAGAGCTATATTATCTTCAGAAGTGCCAGGCAAGCAAAACCCCCTTGTTCATTCCGAAACAATCCCACTCTCTCGCTCCTGCTCTCTATTACTGCATTAGGACAACAACGATTCAACTGTTACATGATGCGGTAGTTGAACCCCTTTCCTCTGCATGACCTGTCATTGCCACAGTAAATAGATGAAACCCACTAGCATGAGTAGGTGTTGTTTGAGCCCTGATGTGCCTACTCATTCATGCTTGTTTGTCATGCCTGCTATTGCATAGAGTTGTGTCGGGTCTGATTCATCGGGAATGAATTGGAATGGTGATGAACATGTCCTACCGTGTGTGAGCTAAGTGTGTGAACACGATTTGGTAAAGGTAGCAGTGAGAGGCCATGTAGGAGTACATGGTGGGTTGTCTCATTGAAACCGTTCTTAGGAACTGAGTTCTGTGTCTGTGATCCATGAACAGCTACTACCACTCATTGGGATCCTTAACTGACCCTCTCGGCTTCTTAATCACCCTAGTACTCTGTCCAGGAGTTGCAACTAGTTTCTAGTGTTTGTAGGTTATGTGTTCGCGGCCGTGCGTAGCGCTGACCCTAGGGGTGGGCTATGTTGCGGTAGATACACCATGGCACGGTGTATCGGGCGCCCGTTTGGTGTCTCGGGAACCCTGTTCACATCGTTCGGGGCCGTATGTGGAAACCTCGGCCGGACTCCCTGTGGATGGAACCTGGATAGGCGATAAACCTAGACTAGAGACTTGAGTGTTTAGGTAGGCCGTGGCCGACACCCTCGTTGGGCTTCCGCTTGAAGGTTGCCGAGTACATGTCGTGTACACGGTAAGTGGTGGGAGCGTGTGTGAAGAAGTACACCCCTGCAGGGTTATTATTATATATTCGAATAGCCGGATTCCTCGGATATGGAAACTTGGACCTCTTGCATAGTTCATAGACAAGTGAAAGTGGATACTCTAAAACTTGCAAGATAAGTGTGAGTGCTACGAATGGCCTTCTCGTAGGGAGACGGGAGCGGATCCATAGTGGTGTATTGAATGGTGAATATGTGGACTCGTGTGCACCACCTCAAAAGAGTTATTTGCAGTCGTAGTTTAAGGTAGCCACCAAGTCAAAGCTGGCTTGCTACAGTTAAACTCCACCACCCCTCTTTGTTGATACCGATGCATATGTAGCTAGTCCTGATGTAAGTCTTGCTGAGTACTTTTGTACTCACGTTTGCTTAATTTATGTTTTGCAGAGAGACTTCAGTCTCACTAGTAGTTTCGCGTGGACTTCGACGTTTAGCTTGATACCTCAGCTACGATCTTGTGCCCTCGGCAGGATCTAGTAGATAGTCAGGCTTCTTAGCCATTTTCATTTGTAGATGTTTGTACTCAGACATGTTAAGCTTCGGCATGTGCTTTGATTTGTATGCTATGATTGTTGGGTCATGAGACCCATGTTTGTAATATCTCACTCCTCGGAGCCTAATGAATAAATACTTGAGTTGTAGAGTTATGTTGTGATGCCATGTTGTATTTACACATATCGAGCATATTGTGTGTATGATTGAAATGCTTGGTATGTGTGGGATCCGACAATCTAGTTGTTTATCCTTGGCAGCCTCTCTTATGGGGAAATGTAGTCTAGTGCTTCCATGAGCCATAGTAGTCCACTACAGCCCGGTTCACCGGAGTCCTGTTAGCCCAACACTACTGCTCAGGACACTTGACTGGCCGGCATGTGTTTCACTTCGTTCCTGTGTCTGTCCCTTCGGGGAAATGTCACGCGGTCACATCCGGAGTCCTGCCTAGCCTGCTACAGCCCGGGTTCCTAGAGTCCTGTGAGCCCAGTGCTACAGCCCGGATTCACACGCTGCTGACCGACATGCTCGATGTGATTCATGTATGCCTGTCCCTATAGGTTAGTGCCGCTTTGGGTTCACGACTAGCCATGTCAGCCCAGGTTCTCTGTCATATGGATGCTAGCGACACTATCATATACGTGAGCCGAAAGGCGCAAACAGTCCCGGGCCATGGTAAGGCGACACCCGTAAGAATACCGTGCGTGAGGCCGCAAAGTGATATGAGGTGTTACCGGCTAGACCGATGTGACTTGGAATCGGGGTCCTGATAGCTTTGGTATCAGAGCCTGACTGCCTGTAGGTTTACCAAGCCAACTGGTCGAAGTCGAGTCTAGAAATGCTTTAGTTATATAAGGGAATTGATTGTGGAAGGGAACGTAAGGTTCTTTTACTCCTTTACCTTATGCCCTTCTGATCTGAGTCATCCTCTTCCTTTCTACAGGGATTAAGAACTAGGCCTTCTCATCTATCTATTAGGATGACGAGTTACTATGATAGAGACTTATACGATTGATGGATTTAAGCCCCAGTTATGTTTCTACTACTTCCGTGTGTTCATAGTTGGTCTCAAAACCTTGATATGATGATGCTAAGTGGTTATGCCACCATTTTGCATGATGTCTCAAATCTTTTTGAGCATTTTACAACCGTTATGCTGTCCGAGTCATCCCAGGTTTCTAAAGAATCTGATGCATTTGCAATCCTTTCTTTCTGTTCCCGATGTCCTTTATGGTTAGAATAAGCACACTAACTGGTGCGTTGAGGTAATTTATTGTCTCGACATATATGTTGGAGCTATTATTATGACCGTAGGTGTTTTAGGGAGTCACCTAGTAATCTAGCAATGCTTTGTATCCCCAGTGTGATGATTCTAGCCACCATTCTCGAAAGCATTCCGCGATGCCATTTAGTAGTAGGTATTCTACTCCTGGGTTCTTGACCCAAGATCCACTCTACTTACCTCGTGTTGATAGTGTTGCTCGTACCTTTAGGATATTAGTAATCTTTGTGATAGTCTTCGAGGTCCGTGGTATATCATTCTTCCAAATACCATGAACCATCGTTGGCAGAAATTCGTTTGAATCAAAAGATCACAACCAGAGTGCTCTTAATGAGTTCTCCATTCTACATTGTGAATCTGCTAGTTCTACCTTTATGCATGGGTTATCTGGGAGAAATGTTGAGCTTTGCTCAACATATTAACCTATGTATCCACAACTCAGAAAGATATATGTTCCCTTGAGTTGTCCCTCTTCATTTGTATTCCAACCATCATCTATCAATTGGTAGTCATGAGTAATTATGCGTCCGTGTTATCGATGCTTATTATTCCTAAGGCCCGTCAAGCCATTCCAGTTCAGAATGACTAGGAGAAACAAACTCCAATACCTCATCCATTTCTAGGATTGGGTCAAAGCAGTTGTATTCCGCAGATCAAATGCAATCAAGCTTTGATTATGTTCTACCCTGAAGTATTACCCACTTTTATGTCAGGAACGTCATGAGAATTGCACCTTCTCTTATGAATTCTTGATGCAGTGATACTCTTGCCATCATCGTTCATTCCTCGGTCCCGGGTTGCCATAACCGGAATGCCGACAAGTGAACTATGATGTGTGAAATAGATACTCCTAGCAACCTCATTGGTTGGTAGTTAATGGACAATATTCTCATTCTTAGCGTGTTGGTTATTGAATCATCATTCTAAGATTGATCGTGCTACCTAGTCCATTTTCCTGGTGCACTCTTCGATCAAGAGTTGGGACTGTGCCTATCCTTGTTTATTTGATCATATCGTCTTGCCCTGAAAAGCAAGATTTTTCTCGAGCTTAGTAACATATCGGTGGTTCGTGATTTTCTGAAGATCTCCTCGGAAGTATTACCTAGTTGTCACCTGACCGGTATGTTGAGTTCGTGATTAAATGGGTTTTCTTATAAATCACCCCTTCTCCAAGAATATGTGTTCGATATCCCTAAGCTAGTTGGTTGAGCTAAACAACAACTTGGAGAGTTGGAAGATAAAGCTTGTCTGACTTAGTTCATGTTAAGGGATATCTTTGTGTGTGTGTGTGTGTGTGTGTGTGTTGAAGAAAGATGATATCTCCATCGATTGGTCCTCGTGATCAGTTGTTGGATCTATTGCCTTGTCAAAACCTTGACTTGAGTATGGGCTATCGTCAAGTCAAATCAGAACCAACGATGTTCGTAATGTTGTCTTACTCGTGGTTGATCCCTCGAGCATACACCATTACATCTTTTGTCCTGACCAATGCTATCACCGTGTTAACATGATGGTGGAAGTCCAGTGATATGGAAATTCTGATGAGTTGTTGTTGAGTCCATCAGCAACATTTTGTCTCCTCCATGATTCGTGTTAAACATTCAGCTAGCATTGGATACTTGTGTAAGCATTTTTCTTCATGCCCCGTTCATGAAGTATCTGTCTGGATGAAAGAAGTGACTTCCTCTGGTTCACGTGCAATCGATGCAAGTTGCCGCCGTGAATTCGAGAAAGTTTATTTTTGCCTCCTCTGGAATCATCCCAAGTTAGGCATGCACGTGTGAAGTGCCCTATGGTTTGGTAGGTTGGCCGCCTCCATTCTATATGTGTTCCTAGCACACCAAGCCACTGATTGACTTGCTCAAGGATAAGAAGTTCATCGATAAGTGCACAAGGACTTCGATATCCTCGATGATGGTTCCCCACCTGTGCTCGGTAGTGTTTATTATAAGACTACCACGTGGTCATGCTTGTCTTGGATAGTGTGGTCACAGGTTTGTAGCAGAACCAGCTCATGTTTTGGAGCTTGCTATCGTAGCTCATTCCACGAGAATCTCGCAACGTCATCTCGTCGAATTGCGTTGCAGACTTTCATTTTTCTTTTTAGACTTGATGAGTCTGGAATATCCTAACACCAACCAGATCTGAATCTCTGGCAGATATGATGGTTGGAATGTACTCCCAGAACTATAATGTTGGTCTCTCTGTAACCGGTAACGTGGATGTCGTGGCCAACACACCTAGCCGGAAGGCCTATTATTGTAGTATCTTGGTTGAAGAAGTTGGTCACCTCCCCATAAGGATCTCGTAGGATCTGCCTCCGTAGTTACTCCTTATGGATTCCTGAGCTTCCGAAGTCCGACCTTTTACTTGATGTTCTAGATATCAAACCATATCTATGAATGGATTGCGCTAGCACATCAAGGAGAACATTAGAAGTGGAGTGCTAAATGTCTCTCGGTCGATCGTCCAGATTCTGTTCCCTTAGCCTCGCTAAGGGATGGTCTGAGACGGTGTTATCTTCCTTTGTATCTGCATCATCCATCACTAGTCATCATGGTAGTATGTCGTGTTGCCAGGATCCTTGCCACGGATGTTGGTAGAACCTTGATGAATATGGAAATGCTCAAGTTCTTGAGAGCACGCGCAAGCAAAATCATCCCTTGCGTTGTCTTCAACAAGGTAGTCCACATCATCCATCCTAGTCCGAGTATGCCATTTCTTCGAGCTATTTCAAATGATCAGTTGTAAATTGCCTTAAGCTGGTATGAAGAGTTTCAATGATTTATGGATCAAAAGTAATTCTTTTTGCTACTTAAGGGAACAGTTCAATGAGTCACCTTCTCCAAGGTGCCCCGTTACGGGATCATGGCAATTATTTCCTCGCCACCTTGACACCATCCACCATCTTTCTAAGCGTGGAATTATTACCCACCAAATCAAACCCCGTCGTTTGTTTTTTCATCCCTCTCGATGTGTTTTGTGTCTCAACTCGAGATGTTTCAACATCTCATTCCGTGAGTTGAGATTGTATAGTTCAATCTTTGAGAAGATCAATCCTAGTAGAGTTTCTTACCGTCGTCATCGCGTGGATGAAGATCTCAAAAGCGAGGATGTCAAGATCAACGTATGCAACGAATCAACAACCTTATGAGGTGCAAATTGGATAGTGAAGATTGTGTTAGCTTTGTGGCCCCCTTCCATCTTACCCTACACTTGAATCTCGGGACGAGATTCTTGTTTAGTGGGGGTGAGTTGTCACAGCCCTAGAATTTGCTTGTCATTAGTTGCATTAAGGCATTCATGTCATCATGTTTAAATTTCTTAGAAAGTTGAAATGGGGATGACAAACCCTAGCACCAAAAATTAAATCATATAGGGTCAGCCATAAGCCTTTTCGATAAACCCAAAATGCCTTTTAAAATGTTCATCATTTTTAGAAAAGGTTAAAACCTCTGACAAAAATGATGCACATGTTCCAAGGTCATTCATGGTTTTTTGAATTAAATCATATCATATTTGAATTTGGGCATTTAAACACTATAAATAATTTAGATGCTCAAATCATGCTGAAATTAAATGTGGGCCACTGGAATAATCCATAGAATGCCCACAAATTATTGCAGCATTTTACAAAATGCTTTAGCATTTTACAAAATGCTTTAGCATTTTTGCTAATGCCAAAACAGCAGCAGAAAAATAGAAAACAGAAACAAAATTAGAAAAGAAGAGAGAGAGAGAGAGAGAGAGAGAGAGAGAGAGGAAAAACCCTACCTGGCCCAACTTACCTGGCCGGCCCAGCCCAGCTGGCCGCTGCCAGTCGTCCCCTACATCTGCCAGTAGGCACAGGCAGGACAGCGAGCGCACGCGCCCGAGCGGCCACCTCCTGCTTCGCCGTGTCGATGCCTCCTTCCTCCCAACCCCGCGCCCATGAGACGTGGATGGGGCCGTGCTGAAACCCCCTTCTCTCTGGTTGTTCCCCTCCTCTCCCTCGCTCTCTCCCACGACGGCCGACGCGGCCATGGAAGCGCCGTCGTGAACCACCGCGCTCCCCGACCCCCTCTGGCCTCCCTGTGTTGTGTGTAAGCTCCACCACCGTCGCCTACGCCTCCTGGACGACCCGCAAGACGCCGGATGCACCGCACCACAACCATGGTGTCGTCTTCAACCTCTCGGCCACCGAGATCGCCGACGACCGCACGCCTTTACAAACCCTTCCCCGAGCCCACTGACCACCCCTGCAGACTCGCCGTGAGATCCTCTTCGTTTCCCCTCCGTCCTTTCGCTCAATTTCGTGCCGTAGCCATCGTTCCCGCCAACCCGAGTGCCACCGCCCGCCATGGACGTCAGGAATGGCCTTGCCGTGGGCTTGCGCTCGAACCCATGCACCTCGAGTCCTCCTGGAGCACCCGAGATCCCGCCGTGCTCCTCAACTCACTTGCTAACACGCAGCAGCCCTCGCGCCGAGCAGCCGTAGCTCCGTCCGCCGCACTTGCCATCGCCGCCGTCGCTGTACTGCACCCCAGTTGCTGCCGCTGGCCGCAATGGATGCGTGCGAGCCTGGGCGTCTCGTAGAGCCCCTCTGCCGCTCCTTTGGTCACCGGGAGAGCGAACCCGATGCCCTCCGCCGTCTTTGGCTCCGCCGGCGACGAGCCGCGGGTCAACTCCGGTGAGTTGACCCGTGTTTGACCCCCCAGGGTCACTGACGCGTGGGCCCGCCCTGTTAATTTTTAGTTAGGTTTAGTTTAGTGCTAATTAACTTAGATTAGTGCTTAATCTAACACTAACTAACTCTGTTAAGTTAGTGATGACACTGACACGCGGGACCCACAGGTCAGGTTTGACCTGAACCGCCCCCGTTGACCTGCTGACGTCACGCTGATAGACTGCTGATGTAATAAAGCATTTACTGGATTTATTCTTTTACAGGAAATCCCAGAAAATAGCCAAAACTTCTAAAAATCATAGAAAATCAATCATAGCTCCAAATCAAACAAATTATATATGAAAAATTATCAGAAAAATCCAATCTATCCATTAATGCTACTTTCATGCATGTTCAACCAACTTATACCCCCTGTATAAGTGAAAACATGATAATGGCATTTTAAAACCCCTTATGGAGTTTGCATATAAACCCTTGGTTCATATGGACTTCATTTAAATTGTTGCTAGATGCATTGGTACAAATCATAGCATATTTCCATGTCATGATCATGCATCATATTGTTGCATTTGCATTGATTGTGTTCTTTCTGTGTTTGCCGGTGGTTGTCCCCTCTCGATAGACGTGTTCCGACGATGAGTTTGATGACACCGATGAAGAGCTATATTATCTTCAGAAGTGCCAGGCAAGCAAAACCCCCTTGTTCATTACGAAACAATCCCACTCTCTTGCTCCTGCTCTCTTTTACTGCATTAGGAAAACAACGATTCAACTGTTACATGATGCGGTAGTTGAACCCCTTTCCTCTGCATGACCTGTCATTGCCACAGTAAATAGATGAAACCCACTAGCATGAGTAGGAGTTGTTTGAGCCCTGGTGTGCCTACTCATTCATGCTTGTTTGTCATGCCTGCTATTGCATAGAGTTGTGTCGGGTCTGATTCATCGGGAATGAATTGGAATGGTGATGAACATGTCCTACTGTGTGTGAGCTAAGTGTGTGGACACGATTTGGTAAAGGTAGCGGTGAGAGGCCATGTAGGAGTACATGGTGGGTTGTCTCATTGAAACCGTTCTTAGGAACTGAGTTCTGTGTCTGTGATCCATGAACAGCTACTACCACTCATTGGGATCCTTAACTGACCCTCTCGGCTTCTTAATCACCCTATTACTCTGTCCAGGAGTTGCAACTAGTTTCTAGTGTTTGTAGGTTATGTGTTCGCGGCCGTGCGTAGCACTGACCCTAGGGGTGGGCTATGTTGCGGTAGATACACCATGGCACGGTGTACCGGGCGCCCGTTTGGTGTCTCGGGAACCCTGTTCACATCGTTCGGGGCCGTATGTGGAAACCTCGGCCGGACTCCCTGTGGATGGAACCTGGATAGGCGATAAACCTGGACTAGAGACTTGAGTGTTTAGGTAGGCCGTGGCCGACACCCTCGTTGGGCTTCCGCTTGAAGGTTGCCGAGTACATGTCGTGTCCACGGTAAGTGGTGGGAGCGTGTGTGAAGAAGTACACCCCTGCAGGGTTATTATTATATATTCGAATAGCCGGATTCCTCGGATATGGAAACTTGGACCTCTTGCATAGTTCATAGACAAGTGAATATGTGGACTCGTGTGCGCCACCTCAAAAGAGTTATTTGCAATCGTAGTTTAAGGTAGCCACCGAGTCAAAGCTGGCTTGCTGTAGTTAAAATCCACCACCCCTCTTTGTTGATACCGATGCATATGTAGCTAGTTCTGATGTAAGTCTTGCTGAGTACTTTTCTACTCACGTTTGCTTAATTTATGTTTTGCAGATAGACTTTAGTCTCGCTAGTAGTTTCACGTGGACTTCGACGTTTAGCTTGATACCTCAGCTACGATCTTGTGCCCTCGGCAGGATCTGGTAGATAGTCCGGCTTCTTAGCCGTTTTCATTTGTAGATGTCTGTACTCAGACATGTTAAGCTTCCGCATGTGCTTTGATTTGTATGGTATGATTGTTGGGTCATGAGACCAATGTTTGTAATATCTCGCTCCTCGGAGCCTAATGAATAAGTACTTAAGTTGTAGAGTTATGTTGTGATGCCATGTTGTATTTATACATATCGAGCATATTGTGTGTATGATTGAAATGCTTGGTATGTGTGGGATCCGACAATCTAGTTGTTTATCCTTGGCAGCCTCTCTTATGGGGAAATGTAGTCTAGTGCTTCCATGAGCCATAGTAGTCCGCTACAGCCCGGTTCACCGGAGTCCTGTTAGCCCAGCACTACTACTCAGGACACTTGACTGGCCGGCATGTGTTTCACTTCGTTCCTATGTCTGTCCCTTCGGGGAAATGTCACGTGGTGACATCCAGAGTCCTGCCTAGCCTGCTACAGCCCGGGTTCCCGGAGTCATGTTTGTCGGATCACGGGTTCCGGCAGACCCTTAAGGTTCGAACACTAGGGTGCGTGCGGAGATCATGCCTTCTACCTCCCCGTCTCAAGAAGATCTAAACTACTGTAAGAACTGCACACGAGAGACACAAGGTTTATACTGGTTCGGGCCACCTTTGTCGTGTAATACCCTACTCCAGTGTGTGGTTGGTGGATTGCCTCCTGGGGCTGGTGATGGTGAACAATACAAGGAAGAACTGCCTCGCGAGGGTCTATTCTTGCATGGGGCGATGAACTGCTAGGAGGAGTTCAGTCACCCTTCTCTCTCTCTCACTCACTCTCTCTGCTTTTCTCTCACTTGTCAACCGTCTGGTTGAGATCAAACCGAACAAACCAACCCCCTGCTACGTGGGTGGCCGGTCCTATTTATAGACAAAGGCCCTGGGCCTCTTCCCAAATATTGAGCGGGAAGGGCGCCAACAATGGCGGGCTAATTTGAAGGGGAACAACAAGTATCAACTATCCTGACAAAAGCGGTCTTCGCCTGCGAATGGCTCTGCGGTGACGCCGTGCTGGGCTCCATGGTGACTTCCGTCTCGTAGTCCGCCTGGTCTTGGTCTCGTTGCACCGAAATGGCAACCTTTGCCTGACGCCTCGGTACTCCGCGGCTGCGCTTGCCCCCTTCGCACCAAAGAGGAAAGAAGGACGCTGCGCGCGCTGGCACCCGCCTGGCGCCCTGAGTCATCATGGCTTGCGTCATGGGCACCTCGCGAGGTACCCCACCTTGATTTCTCCGCCTCCTCGCGAGCCAGCCTAAGGAGGCTGCGCCTGAGGATGTGCCGTGTCGTCTGCCCCGCGAGGCTTGGCCCCTCGCGAGGGTCTTGAGTCTCGTGTTGATGAAGATGGGCCATGCTGGGCCTCCTTTGAGCCACGCCGCAGGCCGCAGGCAGGCAAGTCTGGGGACCCCCGTTCCCAGAACGCCGACAGTAGCCCCCGGGCCCAAGGCGCGCATGGACTTGGCCGTGCCGAGAGGTGAAAGGGCAAGGGCGAAGCGCCGTGGGCCCTAACAGCCTGCAGCCTTGGGCGCCGCATGGCGGTTGATTGGACACAAGTGCTTCAGCAACAGCGCAGGTTGGTAAAGGAGCGGCATCTTCCCAGACTTCGCCTTTTGCTTTCTCCGGTCGCTGCTCAGATCCCCTTTCTTGCGCCTTCTCTTTCTTCCTCCAAACTCCCAGATCTACTCCAGCTGCGCGACCTAGGAAGCCATGGCACCTCGCCAGCCTCCGACCGAAGCTTGGTATTCTCCTGCTCTGGACTTGCCGAATGTGTCCCAGGCGGGCCTTGCCTGGCTGCGCCGGATGGCGGCGGCGCAGGGCATCAACGGGACGAAGGTGTTCAAGGCCGGCTCCGCCACCCCTGAGGGCCGAGGGAGCACCTTTTATACTCTCTTTGTAAGCTCCATTGCTGCGGGCCTGGTGCCTCCCTTCTCCGAGTTCTTCTTCTCTGTCCTCCGCCATTACAACTTGCAGGCTCTGCATCTCCACCCCAACTCTGTCCTTCTTCTGGCGATCTTCGCTTACTACTCTGAGGCCCACGTAGGGGTGCAGCCTTCGGTGGCCTTGCTGTGCCACCACTTCTCCCTCCGGGTCACCGGCGGCTCTCCTTCTGCGTGCGCGGGCTTCGTCGCGTATGGCGGCACCATTGCCATCTCGAATCCCAGGAATAGGATTGAGGACTTCAGGAGCACGTGGGTCTTGGCAGATGCCGGGCGCATCCACCCTCGGCCGATCTTGCCCGCGGAGCAGCCCGTGAGCTCCAGCAACTGGTGCCGAGCGGAGCTCACGGACCCCCGCGTGAAACTGGAGTTGGACAAGATGGACGCGGACATGAGGCCGGCCAGCATGGCGGCGGCGAAGTTGACTGGTGCGTCGCTGCTGAAGGAGTTCCTTGAGCACCAGCTGGCTTCGCTCCGGCGGTACCCTTCTCCAATGTGGAGGCCTCATCCGAGCCCCGAGGCCGTGGACGAAGAGGATGTGACCGCGGTTCTCCAATCTCTGGTCGGGGGCAAGGTGGCAAGGTTGAAGGGCGCTCCCAAGCCCTTGTTCCTTCGCGACGACTGGGAGCAGGTGGTGAAGTCCATGCCTGTTTTTAACGGGGACGGGCTCGTGCCCGTGGCGGCTTCCGAAGGACCGGTGGATGTGCCCTCCGGCAACTCCAGCAATGAGGAGGAGGAAGAGGAGCGGGGAGAGGGGCCCGACTCTGGGGTGACTGATGGAGAGTCGACGGCTCCCCTCTCCCGGCGCGGGTCCTGCACTCTCCGCCTTCCGCCGAGCGATGATGATGATGATGACGATGACGTAATGGGTAGCGGGAGCTCGCCCACGATCCCGGAGAGGGGCAGGACCGGGTCGATCCCCCGCGGGTCCATCCTGACTCCGGGGCGAACCGTGGACGCGCCGTCTGCTTCTGAGGTCGACCCTTCCAGCCGGCTGTCAGGCTTCAAGTTGGGCCGGAGGCTGCCCGAGCTCACCGGCGATGACCCGTAAGTTCTTGATCCTTGATCTTTTGTTTCTCGTTTCGCCGACGAGGCTTGATGATTGCTTCTCTTGAATAGGCTGGCGCCAGCGGCAAAGAAGCCGAAGGGAGCCCCCGAGGCCCCATCTGCGGCGACACCTCCGCCTGCAGGGGAGGGAGATCGTGACGCGCGGGCCTCTCCTGCCCGCTCATCCTTGCGAGGCTTGGCTGAGCTGGCTGGGGCGAGCCCAGCCCCCATGGCTCGAACGACTCCCGAGGCGCCCTCGTCTGGCGCCGCTACTACGGCTGTGGAGGCGCAGCGGACTCCGCCTCTGGACACTGCGGCCTCGCCGCCGCTACTTTCTCCTCCCGTTCCATCGACCATTGCTTCCCCAACTCCTCCTGTTGTCTTAGGGCGCACCGATGTTTCTCCTCCTCCTTCTTCCATCTTGGAGCGTGCCGTTGCTGAACTGGACCGGCTGCGGCAGGATCTTCTCGGCGCCGACCCTCGCCTGGTGGTCGGGCGCCTGGAACTGGCTTCGGGGTGGATTCGTTCTGATGCTTCGATTCGGGCGGCGTTGGTTCAGGCCTCAATGGCCTGTGACGGAGAGAGGGAGGCCACCCTCGAGGCGAAGGCTGCCCGAGACGCGGCCCTGGGAGAGGTGGTTGAAGTCTGCGGTCGTTGCAAGGCGCTGGAGGACGAGCTGCAAGGCCTGCGGGACTAGCTCGCGAAGGAGGTTCGTCTTCGCCAGGAACAAGAAGAAGGCATGAAGGCTTGCGAGGCGGCCATCGAGGGCCGGGAGGCCAAGCTCAAGAAGCGCCGCGACCGTCTAAGTGCACTGGGGGAGGAGCTGGAGGCGACGAGGGTCGAGCTGGACAGCAAGGCCAAGGTTCTTGCCGAGGATCGTGTGGCCTTCGCGGACATGGAGAAAGATGCCCGCGCTTCGCTGAAGACGCTTTACGAGAGCGGCCTAGACAGCCCGCTAGCCGGTGATGGTGATGGCCCCGCCAAGCTGCTTCCTTTCCTGGTTAAGGCCCTTGGGGACGTCGCCCTTGGCATCGGCCCCATGACCGAGGCCGAGGCGTGCATCCTGTCTTCTGCTGCGCTGACGCAGGTCTTCGCCCACATCTACCTTCGTGATCCCAACGCCGACCTCGACGGCCTGCTGGAACAGGTGAGCGGCGAGGGTGCTGCCGCCGCTGTCGAAGCCATGCAGGGGCGCGCGGAGGCGCTGCTGGGGAAGTTCCGGGCCTTCAGCACCAAGCCAAAGCAAGGCGCTGCCAGCCCTGCTGCTCCACGAGGCGAAGCCACTCCGCACAGCTTCACCGCCGACAAGTGACTCCATTCCATCCCTGTTCTTCTTTCAATTCCTGCACATGCATCACGCCTCGGGGAGGCATTTAAACTTGCGTTTGGTACTGAGACGACAGTATGGGTTGTAATATTTGCTTTTAAATTCCTTGAATTTTATGTTTTTCTTCCCTACTTGCTTGTGTTCTACGCCGGCAGAGCCCGGCCCCGCGCGTGCCTCACCCAGCATTAGCCCCGACTGGAAACCAGGACGGGACCAAAGGAGTGAGGGGCTACGTGACAAGTTAGGCTCCTGGGTCGCGATGCTCAGGAGTCCCCCTTGGCATGCGAACAACAAGTAGGGAGGCGCGATGTAGGTGTATCTTCCGTTCTACGTCTGAAGAGCCCGGCTCCGTGCGTACCTCACCCAGCATAGCCTTTCGGAACTAAGGAGTGAGGGGCTACGGAGCCAGTTAGGCTCCTGAGTCGCGATGCTCAGGAGCCCCCCTTGATGCGCAAATAGCGGGTGATGAGGTGCAATGTAAGCGGGGCTACCGTTCTACGTCTGCAGAGCCCGGCCCCACGCGTACCTCACCCAGCATAGCCTTTCGGAACTAAGGAGTGAGGGGCTAAGGGACCAGTTAGGCCCCTGAGTCGCGATGCTCAGGGGTCCCCCTTGACGCGCGAACGGCCTTCATACCTTGGCTCCGCTCAGGGAGAGACGCGCGACGAACCAGGCCCGAGGGGCCTGGCTGGGCGGTGTACGTCTGGGCGTGACCTAGTCGTAGCCCCCGTGCCTAGCCCCCTCGCACGGCACTCCCGAGGGGAGGCGTTGCGATGAGGCCAGCCACTGAGCTCTGGGCTCCCTAAGGTTAATGCGGCCCGGAGGCCACCCCCACTTGTTTATCACTAGCGCGGAGCATAGCGCTTCCGTATGTGTATGGGCATAGCCGCTCCTCGGCAGTGTCGTCAGCCAGCGCGGAGCATGGTGCTTCCACTGGTACGTGGGAGGGGGCTCCCCTCCCGGAGGAGCCCCCGGGGCGTGTACAGCCCCGCCCTGACATGTGGCCGACACAGTAGGGCTAGGTGAGGTGTATCTGGGCACCCGTGAGCCAGCGCGGGACTCACGAGGCCCTACCTCTAGGCGGGTTGCGCCTGGCACTGGGCCGTATCTTGAGATGTGTCCCTGCAAAATTTGGTTAGATGCCGGTACTCTACGTCCTCGGGTCCCGGCCCTCGAGCTTGTCTCAGCCGTCGCTGGTATGCCAGGTCGCGATGCCGTGGACAAGGCCAGAGGGTGAGGGCTAGAGAGCTAGTAAGAGCCCTGAGTCGCGATGCATCAAGTGGGGGTGGCCTCCGGGCCGCATTAACCTTAGGGAGCCCTGAGTCGCGGACAGGCATCAAGCAATCAAGCGTGATAGGCGAATGCATAATTGGAAATAAACGCGAGGGAGATACACACCGCTAGGTCTAGCCCGAGCGGCTTGGGGATGATGTAGCCCGAGGGGCACCCCCATCAAGGCAAACTAACAACCGAAAAATAAAAGGGGATACATGCCGCAGGGACGGACCCACGCGGCCTGGGAGTGATGCAACCCTGGGAGGGTGCTCCCAGCTGGGAATGAAGCTTGAAAGATGTCACCTGAGGACGTCGTCGGCGAAGTGGCGTTGGTGCAGCAGACTCGGTGGGCTGCGGAAGCTGATCCTCACAAGCCCCCAGGCCCCGGGGCCTCGGGAGGCTCCGGAGGCACTGGTGACTCCTCGCGAGCTGTCCTCATCTCCGCCAAGGCCGCGGAACGCCTGTCTTCCTGAGCCTCCATGATGCCCCTCATGAGGCGCTGGTACGCCGCAGCCATGCTCGGCAGGCCGTAAGGCATGCGAACATAGCTATGGGGTGGACCCCCGCAGCGCCCCACTTGCGAGGGCCAGAGACGCTCCGTCGTGGCGATCTTATTGAGCCCTGGTACGTCAACGCAGACGCGCAGCCCACCATCCTCGCCTGGATGTGGGGCCACAGCTGGTAGACGGCGGCAACCTCTCATGATCCTTGAATCCTGTAGTTCTTGAATGGCCTCGTTAACGAACTCCTGCTGGTCTGACCTTCCTTGCATGGCTCCTTTTCAAGGGAAACGTGCTTCGAAGCACGCCTCCACATGGTGCCCAAGCGCCTCCCTCGTGACCCTAGCTAGGTCGGTGGCCCTCCAAGTGAGAGCCCTCGAGCCCTGCCTGAGGAGGGCGCCAGGCGCGCTTTCCTATGCAATGGATGGGGGGGCCCCTGGGCCGACACGGGCCCTGAAGGGCCTGCCTCCTGAGGGGCTGAGCCTGACGATGTCTTCTTCTTCTTGGGGGTGGTCTCAGGAAACCTCCTGCTTCCGCGATCTGGGTCTTCTAGTGACGCGGCCTGATAGGCTCGCTCCAGGGAACAAACTGCATCCTTCACTTCACAAGGCACCGTGATGACGCCGCCACTTCCTGGCATCTTGAGGACATTGTAGCCGTGGTGAGTCACGGCCATGAACTTGGCCAGCGCTGGGTACGCAAGGATGGCGTTGTACGGCAGGCGGATGTGGGCGACGTCGAAGTCGATGAGCTCGGTGCGGTAGTTGCTGCGAGCCCCGAAGGTGACAGGGAGGCGGACCTACCCGATCGGGACTGTGGAACCGTCGGTGATTCTGGAGAAGGGCTTGGTTAGCTGAAGCTGGTCATAGGGTACTTGGAGATTGTTGAATGTTTCCACGGACAGGACGTTGAGCCCCGCCCCTCCGTCGATGAGGGTCTTGGTGACTAGCACGTTGCTGATGACTGGGGAGCAATGCATCGGGAGGACTCCGACCGTGGCCGCGCACTTGAGCTGGTCCGCTGAGCTGAACGTGATGGCGCACGCCGACCACCTGAGGGGGCACGTCGCTTCGAGCTTGGGGAGAGCTGCATTCACTTCGCGGGCAAACTGCTTGAAGATACGTTGAGAGGCTGGGGCTTGAGCTCCGCCTAGGATGCAGGCGATCACGCGCGGCTCTTGGAAGCTCCCAGCCCCCTTGTCTTGAAGGCGGTCTTCGTTCCTCCTTGGCTGAGGCGGCAGTGGAGGTAGGCCTGCGTTGCCATGAGGGCGATCCTCACGAGGCTGATCCCTCCAGTCTCCCTCGCGAGGTAGGTCCCACCAGCGGTCCTCGCGAGGTTGGTCACGCCACCCCTGGCGCGGGCCGCGATCTTCCCAGCGTCCTGGGTTTCTTCCTCCTCCTCGGCCATAGCCTCAGTCAGCACGGTCAGGGCGACGGCCGATCCTTCCTTCTCGCACGGCGCGGAGTTCTTGACATTCGTTGGTGTTGTGGGTGTGGAGGTCATGGTACACACAGTACCGGCTGCCCCTGCAGGGTTCGGGCAGATCCTTGCCGCGCTTGGTGTCTGGTTCTGCTGTGAGTACGGCAGCCCCCTTGCGCTTCACGTCCTTGGCCTTGGGCTTCTTCTCTTCTGGGTCCGCGGCAGGCAGCTCGAGGAGGGAGAGACGTCCCTCCTCAGCCCTGGCGCACTTGGTCGCCAAGTTGAACATTTCCAGGGAGGTGCAGAGGTCTTCGTGCATCGCAGCTCCTCCTTCATCTTGACATCGCGCACGCCATCGGAGAAGGCCGAGATGATGGCTTCCTCGGACACCTTGGGGATCTTGAGGCGCGCACTGTTGAAGCGCTGGATGTACTTTTGCAGGGTCTCTCCGGGTTGTTGCTTGATGCGGCGCATGTCGTTCACGGCGGGTGGCCGGTCGCGAGTATTGTCGGATTTCGGGTTCCGGCAGACCCTTAAGGTTCGAACACTGGGGTGCGCACGGAGATTACGCCTTCAACCTCTCCGTCTCACTAGGATCTAGACTACTAAAAGAACTGCACAAGAGACACGAGATTTATACTGGTTCGGGCCACCGATGTGGTGTAATACCCTACTCCAGTGTGTGGTGGATGGATTGCCCCCTGGGGCTGGTGAGGATGAACAATACAAGGAAGAACAGCCTCGTGAGGGTCTGTTCTTGGCTGGGGTGATGAACTGCTATGGGGAGTTCAGCCACCTCTCTCTATCTCTCTCTTTCTCTCTTCCTCTCTTCCAGATCCCAACTGACCAACCGAACCGAACCGAACCCTTTGCTATGTGGGTGGCTAGTCCTATTTATAGAGGCCCTGGTCCTCTTCCCAAATATTGAGCGGGAAGGGATCCAACAATGGCGGGCTAATTTGAAGGGGGACAGCGAGTACGTCTATCCTGACAAAAGCAGTCTTCGCCTGCCAAAGGCTCTGGTAGTGACGCCGGGCTGGGCTCCATGCTGACCTCCGTCTTGTAGTCCTCCTGGTCTTGGTCTCATTGCACCGAAGTGGCAACCTTTGCCTGATGCCTCAGTACTCCACGGATATGCCTGTCCCCTTTGCACCAAAGAGGAAAGAAGGACGCTGCGCGCGCTGGCACCCGCCTGGTGCCTCGAGTCGTCATGGCTTGTGTCATGGGCACCTCGCGAGGTACCCCGCCTTGATATCTCCACCTCCTCGCGAGCCAGCCTGAGGAGGCCCTGAGGATGCGCCGTGTCATCCGCCTCACGAGGCTTGGCCCCTCGCTAGGGTCTTGAGCCTCGTGTTGATGAAGATGGGCCGCGCTAGGCCCCCACTTGAGCCACGCCGCAGGCTGCAGGCAGGCAAGTCTGGGGACCCCCGTTCCTAGAATGCCGACAGTAGCCCCCGGGCCCAAGGCGCGCATGGACTTGGCCGTGCCGAGAGGCTAAAGGGCAAGGGCGAAGCGCCGCGGGCCCTAACAGCCTGCGGCCTCGAGCGCCGCGTGGTGGTTGATTGGACATGGCGTCTCCGCTTCCCCACGATGGCTTGGTGATCGTGCGAGTCGGACAAGTCCCTGCATGCAGAACGTGTTATGATTACCTGTGATCATGGAGACCGGCGGTTGGCCTTCGCCGGCTATAAGTACGGCACTGCGCGTGCCCGTCCAGTCCATCTCTTCTTGCTCTCTCCTTCGCCTCAGTTCTTGCTCCGTCTTGGTGTGATGGCTCCGATTCGCTGGTTCTCTGCAGCGGAGAAGGGAAAGGCTCCTCGAGAAGGGCCGGACTCTCTCCCGCCGAAGAAGCGACTCGCCCATTGCAGTCGGGACGAAGAGGACCATCCGGCGACGGCGAGGCCCTGGGGCGAGCGGGCTCCGCCGGGGTTCCAGCTGCCCTTGTACGCCCACGTCGAGGGCCCCGGAGGTGTTGATGCTGATCCCCGCGGTCAGTGCCGTCGTCGGCGCCGTCGGGTTACGAAGGCGTGGGTGGTTCCTCCTGGAGTCCATGCCGAGGGCTCCTCCCGTGAGTTCGTGCTCCACGTCGTCACTCCCCTTCAGTCCTGGATCCGTCTTCCTCCCTTCTTCGCCTCCATCGTTCCTCCAGGAGGGCCCCTGGAGCTCTAGCAGCAGCACGCCGATTGCAGCACCCCCGCGACTGAGGCCGAGGTCGTCGTCGCTGCCCCGGGCGCGGTCTACATGTCCCGTGGCTGGAGGGAGATCGCCCGGGTCTGCAGGGAAAGAGGTGTCTTCGCGGTCCTCCTGGAGTACGACGGTGCGGCGGTGATGTTCTTCAAGGTCTTCGATGTGATTGGGCACCGACTGGAGTGCTGCCGTGGGGGAGGTGGCCAGGACGTCGCCCTGGTGAGGGCTAGGCCCGTCGACCGCCCCCTGGGCAGAGGCGCCCAAGGGTCCAGTGATTCCAGCGAAGGCTTCGCGACTCCAGAGACGAGCGATGACAGCTACAAGCCCCCGAGTCATCGCCGCTCCAGGAGCAGGGCGGACGCGTCAGGCCGTCGCCAACCCTGATCTGGATGGCGCCGGTGCCTGACGGCCCACTGTTGATGATGGCGTCTCCCGCAGTAGCTCATGTAGTTAGCACCCCTTAGGATTCGTTCCTTGCGAGGAATCAGAATGCGCCCCGTGGGGGCTTGTAAGGTGTCTCTAGTCCTGTTTGTTAATATGTATAACCTTTTGACGTGGATCCGTGCGAGTTTCCAACTCCGTTATAGTTCAGCCTTCCCTTTCGCACCTCGCAAGGGCTTGGTGCTCTACGCCGACAGGTCCCAGTCCCAAGGCGGCGTCAGCCGTCGCTGGTATGCCAGGTCGCGATGCCGTGGTCAAGGCCAAGAGGTGAGCGACCCGAGGTCCGGTAAGAGCCCCTGAGTCGCGATGCTCAGGAGGTCCTCTTTGGCGCCCAAGCAGCCGTCGCTTAGTGAGAAAGGGAAGCAACGTCGCTAGTACGGAGTTGCTTTAGGTGCGGGGGTAGTGCAGCAGCAGCCAGTGTCGTGGGTGGTAACTTATCTTGAGGATCAGGGGCCGTTCCAGGTGTGCCGTTGGGTCCGTGCGTAGGCAGGAGCGGAATCTCTCGGCAAGGTCCTCGCGAGGCCCCCTCTTCCCCGCCTCTGCTCCCCTTTCTGCTCTACATCCTCGGGTCCCGGCCCTCGAGCTTGTCTCAGCCGTCGCTGGTATGCCAGGTCGCGATGTCGTGGACAAGGCCAGAGGGTGAGGGCTGGAGAGCCAGTAAGAGCCCTGAGTCACGATGCTCAGGCGCCCCCCTTTAATGTGCAAGCGGTTCGCGCGGGCGAGGGCGAAGGAAACCTCGTGAGGGCCTCGGCTTGCGCGGTTCCCTCCAGGGGTCCTGCAGGGTCATCACAAAAAGAAGATGGTGTTGCCATGGCGGCCGTTAGTCGATCGTTAGTCACTCAAGAACTTGCTGGTTGGAGTTGGCGAGGTGTATCTGGGCACCCGTGAGCCAGCGCGGGACTCACGAGGCCCTACCTCTGGGCGGGTTGCGCCCGGCACTGGGCTGTATCTTGAGATGTGTCCCTGTAAAATTTGGTTAGATGCCGGTACTCTACGTCCTCGGGTCCCGGCCCTCGAGCTTGTCTCAGCCGTCGCTGGTATGCCAGGTCATGATGCCATGGACAAGGCCAGAGGGTGAGGGCTGGAGAGCCAGTAAGAGCCCTGAGTCGTGATGCTTAGGCACCCCTCCTTTAACGTGCAAGTGGCCGACATGGGAAGAAAAGATGCCGCGGACAGGCACCATGCAGCTAAGCGTGATAGGCAATGCATAGTTGGAAATAAACGCTAGGGGGATACACGCCGCTGGGTCTGGCCCGAACGGCTTGGGGATGATGCAGCCCGAGGGGCGCCCCCAACAAGGCAAACTAACGACAGAAAGGTAAATGCCGATACATGTCGCGGGGATGGACCCACGCGGCCTGGGAGTGATGCAACCCTGGGAGGGTGCTCCCAGCTGAGAACGGAACTTGAAAGATGTCACCTGAGGATGTCGTCGGCGTAGTGGCGTTGGTGCAGCAGACTTGACGGGCTGCAGAAGCCGATCCTCACGAGCCCCCAGGCCCCGGGGCCTCGGGAGGCTCCGGAGGCGCTGGTGACTCCTCGCGAGCTGCCTCCATCTCCGCCAAGGCTGCGGAACGCCTGTCTTCCTGAGCCTCCACGATGCCCCTCATGAGGCGCTGGTATGCCGCAGCCATGATCGGCAGGCCGTAAGGCATGCGAACATAGCTGTGGGGTGGACCTCCGCAGCGCCCCACTTGCGAGGGCCAGAGGCGCTCCGTTGTGACGATCTGATTGAGCCCTGGTACGTTGACGCAGATGCGCAGCCCACCATCCTCGCCTGGATGTGGGGCCACGGCTGGCAAGCGGCGGCAACCTCTCATGATCCTTGTCTCCTGTAACTCTTGAATGGCCATGTCAACGAACTCCTGCTGGTCTGATCTTCCTCGCCTGGCTCCCTCTCAAGGGAAACATGCTGCGAAGCACGCCTCCACATGGTGCCCAAGCGCCTCCCTCGTGACCCTGGCTAGGTCGGTGGCCGTCCAGGTGAGAGCCCCCGAGCCCTGCCTGAGGAGGGCGCCGGGTGCGCTTTCCTATGCGATGGAAGGAGGGTCCCCCTGGGCAGACACGGGCCCTGAGGGACCTGCCTCCTGAGGGGCCGAGCCTGACGACGTCTTCCCCTTCTTGGGGGTGGTCTCGGGAAACCTCCTGCTTCCGCGATCTGGGTCCTCCAGCGACGCGGCCTGATAGGCTCTCTCCAGGTAACACACTGCATCCTTCTCTTCACAGGGCACCGTGATGACGCCGCCACTTCCTAGCATCTTGAGGATGTTGTAGCCGTGGTGAGTCGCAGCCATAAACTTGGCCAGCGCTGGGTAGCCGAGGATGGCGTTGTATGGCAGGCGGATGTGGGCGACGTCAAGGTCGATGAGCTCGGTGCGGTAGTTGCTGCGAGCCCCGAAGGTGACAGGGAGGCGGACCTGCCCAATCGGGACTGTGGAACCGTCGGTGATCCCGGAGAAAGGCCTGGTTGGCTGAAGCTGGTCGTAGGGCACTTGGAGGTTGTTGAATGTTTCCATGGACAGGACGTTGATCCCTGCCCCGCCATCGATGAGGGTCTTGGTGACCAGCACGTTGCTGATGACTGGGGAGCAGAGCATCGGGAGGACTCCTGCAGTGGCCGCGCACTTGAGCTGGTCTGCCGAGCTGAACGTGCGGGGCACGCCGACCACCTGAGGGGGCGCGTTGCTTCAAGCTTGGGGAGAACTGCATTCACTTCACGGGCAAATTGCTTGAAGATACGTTGGGAGGCTGGGGCTTGAGCTCCGCCCAGGATGCAGGCGATCGCGCGCGGCTCCTGGAAGCCCCCAGCCCCCTCGTCTTGATGGCGGTCTTCGTTCCTTCTTGGTGGAGGCGGCAGTGGAGGTAGGCCTGCATTGCCATGAGGGCGATCCTCGCGAGGTTGATCCCTCCAGTCTCCCTCGCGAGGCAGGTCCCGCCAGCGGTCCTCGCGAGGCTGGTCGCGCCACCCCGGGCGCGGGCCGCGATCTTCCCAGCGTCCTGGGTTTCTTCCTCCTCCCCGGCCGTAGCCCCAGTCAGCACGGTCAGGGCGATGGCCGATCCTTCCTTCTCGCACAGCGCGAAGCTCTTGACATTCGTTGGTGTTGTGGGTGTGGAGGTTGTGGTACACACAGTACCGGCTGCCTCTGCAGGGTTCGGGCAGATCCTTGCCCCGCTTGGCGTCCAGTTCGGCTGCGAGCATGGCAGCCCCTTGCGTTTCACGTCCTTGGCCTTGGGCTTCTTCTCTTCTGGGTCCGCCGCAGGCAGCTCGAGGAGGGAGAGGCGTCCCTCCTCAGCCCTGGCGCACCTGTTCGCCAGGTTGAACAGCTCTAGGGAGGTGCAGAGGTCCTCATGCATCGCCAGCTCCTCCTTCATCTTGACGTCGCGCACGCCATCGGTGAAGGCCGAGATAATGGCCTCCATGGACACCTTGGGGATCTTGAGGCGCGCGCTGTTGAAGCACTGTATGTACTTTTGCAGGGTCTCTCTGGGTTGTTGCTTGATGCGGCACATGTCGCTCATGGCGGGCGGCCGGTCGCGAGTACCTTGGAAGTTGGCGATGAAGCGGGCGCGCATCTGGTCCCAGTAGGAGATCGTGCCTGGAGCCAGTTTCAGGAGCCAGGTTCGAGCTCCTTCCTTGAGCGCATGGGGAACCAGTTTGCCATGACCTTTTCATCCCCGCCGGCAGCCTCGATGCCCAGCTCATAGAGCTGGAGGAACTTTGCGGGATTCGTTGTGCCGTCGTAGCGAGGAGGCAGGTCGGGCTTGAACTTGCCGGGCCACGCGACGCTGCGCAGCTCAGGGGTGTAGGCGCGGCAGCCCGCGGTAGCCACAAAAGGCCTCGGTTGGTGGAGAGCTTGGTCTTGAGGGTCCCCACACGCTGCAGCTAGGAGCAGGGCGGGGTCTTGGCGCGCCGGAGCTGGAGCAGGGTCGCGGCGTGCCGGAGCAGGGAGCGCCCTGGCAGCCCCTTGCGGGCGAGGAACTTCTTGGCAGCATCGCTCTTGTTGCGATGGCGCCTGGTGGAGCGGGTTCCGCCCAGGGGCCAGTCGCCTTGGAGCCGTGGCATCTTCTTGGAGAGGAGGCGGCTGGTTCGCCCCTGGAGCTTCGTTGCCCGCGCGGGGCGGAGTGCGGCGCAACGGGGCGGACGGCGCAGGAGAGCCCCCTGCGGCACGGACAAGCTCGGCGACGCGGTCAAGCCATTCTTCGTAGACGTCGTCGACGGGACGGTAGCGCAGGAGCTCGTTTGCCACGAGGCGCGCAGCCCGAGCCTCCAAGGGTGCGCGGAGCGCGCGGGACGAAGAACCGGCTGGAGCGAGCAACGGAGTGGCGGTGCGGCCGTCTTACCGCACGGACGGGTGCTGAGACGATGCCTGCTGCTCGCCCCCCGCCGGGCCGGTGGCGGCGTTGACGGCGGGCGACGGGGAACGATGAGGACGCCCACCGATGGGGGCTGTCTGGGCGATGTGGGAAGCGATGGCGGTCCGGCGCTCGGGGCGGGCCCGACGAGCATCAGACATGGATGCGACGGTCGGAGGAGAGCGGAGCGGTGGAAGACGAATTCCGACGCACCCCTACCTGGCGCGCCAAATGTTGGATTTCGGGTTCATGTCGCTCACGGTCGGAGGTTGTTGCTTGATGCGGCGCATGTCGCTCACGGCGGGTGGCCGGTCGCGAGTATTGTCGGATTTCGGGTTCCGGCAGACCCTTAAGGTTCGAACACTGGGGTGCGCGCGGAGATTACGCCTTCAACCTCTCCGTCTCACTAGGATCTAGACTACTAAAAGAACTGCACAAGAGACACGAGATTTATGCTGGTTCGGGCCACCAATGTGGTGTAATACCCTACTCCAGTGTGTGGTGGATGGATTGCCCCCTGGGGCTGGTGAGGATGAACAATACAAGGAAGAACAGCCTCGCGAGGGTCTGTTCTTGGCTGGGGTGATGAACTGCTATGGGGAGTTCAGCCACCTCTCTCTTTCTCTCTTCCTCTCTTCCAGATCCCAACTGACCAACCGAACCGAACCGAACCCTTTGCTATGTGGGTGGCTAGTCCTATTTATAGAGGCCCTGGTCCTCTTCCCAATTATTGAGCGGGAAGGGATCCAACAATGGCGGGCTAATTTGAAGGGGAACATCGAGTACGTCTATCCTGACAAAAGCAGTCTTCGCCTGCCAAAGGCTCTGGTGGTGACGCCGAGCTGGGCTCCATGGTGACCTCCGTCTCGTAGTCCTCCTGGTCTTGGTCTCGTTGCACCGAAGTGGCAACCTTTGCCTGATGCCTCGGTACTCCGCGGATATGCCTGTCCCCTTTGAACCAAAGAGGAAAGAAGGACACTGCGTCATGGCTTGCGTCATGGGCACCTCGCGAGGTACCCCGCCTTGATATCTCCGCCTCCTCGCGAGCCAGCCTGAGGAGGCTGTGCCTGAGGATGCGCCGTGTCGTCCGCCTCATGAGGCTTGGCCCCTCGCGAGGGTCTTGAGCCTCGTGTTGATGAAGATGGGCCGCGCTGGGCCCCCACTTGAGCCACGCCGCAGGCTGCAGGCAGGCAAGTCTGGGGACCCCCGTTCCCAGAACGCCGACAAGTACCTGGGAAGTTGGTGATGAAGCGGGTGCGCATCTGGTCCCAGGAGGAGATTGTGCCCGGAGCCAGATTAAGGAGCCAGGTTCGAGCTCCTTCCTTGAGCGCCATGGGGAACCAGTTCACCATGACCTTTTCATCCCCGCTGGCAGCCTCGATGCCTAGCTCATAGAGCTAGAGGAACTCTGCGGGGTCAGTTGTGCCATCGTAGCAAGGAGGCAAGTCTGGCTTGAACTTGCCGGGCCACGCGACGCTACGCAGCTCGGTGGTGTAGGCGCGGCAGCCGGCGGTGGCCACGAAAGGCTTCGGCTAGTGGAGAGCTTGGTCTTGAGGGTCCCCACGCGCTGCAGCTAGGAGCAGAGTGAGGACTTGCCGTGCCGGAGCTGGAGCAGGGTCGTGGCGTGCCGGAGCAGGGAGCGCCCGGGCAGCTCCTTGCGGGCGAGGGACTTCTTGGCAGCTCCATTCTTGTTGTGCTGGCACCTGAGGAAGCGGGTTCTGCCCAGGGGCCACACGCCTGGGAGCCATGGCATCTTCTTGGAGAGGAGGCGGCTGGTGCGCCTCTGGAGCTTCGTTGCCCGCGCGGGGCGGGGTGTGGCGCAGAGGAACGGACGGCGCGGAAGAGCCCCCTGCGGCGCGGACAAGCTCGGCGACGCAGTCGAGCCACTCTTCGTAGACGTCGTCGACGGGGCGGTTGCGCAGGAGCTCGTCTGCCGCGAGGAGCGCAGCTCGAGCCTCCAAGGGTGCGCGGAGCGCGTGGGACGAAGAGCCAGCTGGTGCGAGTGATGGAGTAGCGGTGCGGCCGTCTTGGTGCACGGATGGATGCTGAAACGACGCTTGCTGCTCGCCCCCCGCCGGGCCAGTGGCGGCGTTGACGGCGGGCGACGGGGAACGACGAGGACGCCCACCGACGGGGGCCGTCTGGGCGACGCGAGAAGCGATGGCGGCCCGACGCTCGGCGCAGACCCGACGAGCGTCGGACATGGACGCGACGGTCGGAGGAGAACGGAGTGGTGGAGGACAGATTCCGGCGCACCCCTACCTGGCGTGCCAAATGTCGGATCACGGGTTCCGGCAGACCCTTAAGGTTCGAACACTGGGTGCACGTGGAGATCACGCCTTCTACCTCCCCGTCTCACAAAGATCTAAACTACTGTAAGAACTGCACACGAGAGACACAAGGTTTATACTGGTTCGGGCCACCGTTGTGGTGTAATACCCTACTCCAGTGTGTGGTTGGTGGATTGCCTCCTGGGGCTGCTGATGGTGAACAATACAAGGAAGAACTGCCTCGCGAGGGTCTGTTCTTGGTTGGGGCGATGAACTGCTAGGAGGAGTTCAGTCTCCCTTCTCTCTCTCTCTCTCTCACTCTCTCTGCTTTTCTCTCACTTGTCAACCGTCTGGTTGAGATCGAACCGAACGAACCAACCCCCTGCTACATGGGTGGCCGGTCCTATTTATAGGCAAAGGCCCTGGGCCTCTTCCCAAATATTGAGCGGGAAGGGCGCCAACAATGGCGGGCTAATTTGAAGGGGAACAACAAGTATCAACTATCCTGAAAAAAGCGGTCTTCGCCTGCGAAAGGATCTGCGGTGACGCTGTGCTGGGCTCCATGGTGACTTCCGTCTCGTAGTCCGCCTGGTCTTGGTCTCGTTGCACCGAAATGGCAACCTTTGCCTGACGCCTCGGTACTCCGCGGTTGCCCTTGCCCCCTTCGCACCAAAGAGGAAAGAAGGACGCTGCGCGCGCTGGCGCCCGCCTGGCGCCCTGAGTCATCATGGCTTGCGTCATGGGCACCTCGCGAGGTACCCCGCCTTGATTTCTCCGCCTCCTCACGAGCCAGCCTGAGGAGGCTGCGCCTGAGGATGCGCCGTGTCGTCCGCCCTGCAAGGCTTGGCCCCTCGCGAGGGTCTTGAGTCTCGTGTTGATGAAGATGGGCCATGCTGGGCCTCCTTTGAGCCACGCCGTAGGCCGCAGGCAGGCAAGTCTGGGGACCCCCGTTCTCAGAACGCCGACAATGTTAGCCCAGTGCTACAGCCCGGATTCACACGCTGCTGACCGACATACTCGATGTGATTCATCTATGCCTGTCCCCATAGGTTATTGCCGCTTTGGGTTCACGACTAGCCATGGAGGCCCGGGTTCTCTGTCATATGGATGCTAGCGACACTATCATATACGTGAGCCAAAAGGCGCAAACGGTCCCGGGCCATGGTAAGGCGACACCTGTGGGAATACCGTGCATGAGGCCGCAAAGTGATATGAGGTGTTACCGGCTAGATCGATGTGACTTGGAATCGGGGTCGTGACACTTTCCCAAAATGCAGCAGCTTCACAGGCATTCGCCTTCTTCACAGGCACCGGGCCTTTTCCAAAATGCAGCAGCTTCACAGGCATTCGCCTTCTTCACAGGCACCGGGCCTTTCCCAAAACACAGCAGCTTCACAGGCACCGGGCCTTTCCCAAAATGCAGCAACTTCACAGGCATTCGCCTTCTTCACAGGCACCGGGCCTTTCCTAGGCGCTAGGCCTCGCTTAGGGATAGAACCTCCGGAGATGTTGAATGTTCCACGCGTTCTGGATGGGTATCCCTTCTGTGGTTTCCAAGCGCGCAGAGCTAGGCCTGGAAACATGAACAACCTTGAATGGGCCCTCCCACATGGGAGAGAGCTTGTGCAGCCCCTCCCTGGAGAGAACCCGTTTGAGCACGAGATCCCCTACCTCAAGAGTTCTGGGGCGGATATTGCGGCACTGGTATCGCCGCACCGCCTGTTGGTACCTTGCTGCTCGCAGTGCGGCTTCTCGGTGGCGTTCCTCCCCCAGCACAAGATCTATCCCCCGCATGGCGTCCTGCTGCGTCTCGTCGAACACCAGGAACCGTGCGGAGCGACGCCTGACCTCGTGAGGGAGAACTACCTCTGCTCCGTAGATGAGGAAGAACGGGGTCTCGCCAGTCGGCTTGGTCGCAATTGTGTGGATTGACCACTACACGGACTGGAGCTCATCGTACCAGCCCCTGCCGAAGGCCTCCAGCTTCTTCTTGAAGGCCCTAGCTTTGAGGCCCCTCAGGACCTCCGCGTTGGCCCGCTCGACCTGGCCGTTGCTCCGAGGGTGTGCTACCAAAGCATAGCATATCTGCGTTCCAAGGTTAGCACAGTACGTTTTGAAGAGATTACTGGTGAATTGTGAACCGTTGTCGGTGATGATGCAGTTGGGCACCCCAAATCGGCTCACGAGGCCCTTGATGAATTTGACCACTGAGCCTGCCGGGATTGTGCGGACGGCTTCCACCTCAGCCCTCTTGGTGAATTTGTCCACGGCGACGTAGAGGTAGCGATAGCCCCCTGGCGCCCGAGAAAACGGGCCCACAATGTCCACCCCCCAAACTACGAACGGCCATGAGAGGGGTATAATCTGTAGATCCCCCGCAGGCTGATGGATCTACTTAGCGTGAAACTGGCAGGCCTCGCAAGCCTTCACAAGCTCAATGACATCGTTGAGCGCTGTGGGCCAATAGAATCCTCTACGAAATGCCTTGCCGACGAGGGTCCGTGACGACAAGTGGTGCCCGTAGTCTCCGCCGTGTATGTCCGCCAGTAGCTCCTTCCCTTGCTCTCGGGAGATGCAATGTAGGGACACGTCATTTGGTCACTTCCTGTAGAGCTCTCCATCCCTGATGCAATAAGCCGTGGCCTGCTGCGCCACATGCTCCGCTTCCTCCTCATTCTCTGGCAGAGTCCCTTGCATCAGGTAGTTCTTGAGCTCCGGGATCCAACACCCTTCTTGAGGCTCTAACGCCAGGAGCAGGCGTGCCCCTGAGGCTGGGCCGCAGACCGGGGCTCCTGAGGCAGGCGGCTGAGGGAGCTCCTCCCTTGCTTGTGCCGTGCTCGACAGTGGCGGCACCGCCGGGGGTTTGAAGAGCCGCTCCTCGAAGACGCCAGGCTCCTGAGGCAGCCGCCTGGACGCCCTCTTAGCAATGTCATCGGCCTCCTGATTGGTGCCGCGAGGCACATGCTACAACTCCAGCCCCCAGAACTGTTTCTCCATCTTGCGAACCTCAGCGAGGTAGGCTTCCATGTGCTCGTCCTTTGGCTCATATGTCTTGTTGGAGAAGTTGACGAGGAGCTGTGAATCACCCTTGATGACGAGGCGCTTTACCCATAAGGCAATTGCGGCCTTCAAGCCTGCTATTAGGCCTTCGTGCTCCGCTATGTTGTTGGAGACCTTTTCTCCATGCTGGAAGCAGAGTTGTACGGCGTAATAGAGTTTTTCCTAGGTAGGGGACACAAGCACTGCGCCAGCTCCCGCACTGTGTCGGGAGAACGCCCCATCGAAGTACATGTCCCAGCCGTCCGGTGCTTCACTTCCCGGGGAAAGTGATCGGTCTTTGCCTGCCTCGAGACCCGGCGCTTCTGCCCATTCTGCCACGAAATACACAAGTGCGGCTCCCTTGATGACTGTGGTCGTACTAAATTCTAGCTGAAATGCCTGTAGCTCAATGTTCCGCTCAGCGACCCTCCCAGCTGAGTTGGGGCTCCTGAGTACTCTTTCCAAGGGGTATGCCGAGACGACTTTGATGGGATGGCCTTGGAAGTAGTGACGCAACTTGCGTGAGGCCACTAGTAGCGCAAGGAGGAGTTTCTGAGGCATAGGGTACCGTGCCCTTGCATCCCGTAGCACCGTGCTGACGAAGTACACGGGATGCTCGACGAGGTTGAGGGTGCTGGCGTAGCTTGCGTCCTCCAGTGGTCGAGGCGTCTCTTGAGACGACGGAGCCCCCAGCGCTAGGTCGCCTGAAGAGGCCTCTCCTGCTCCGGGCGCGTTCTCCTGCTGCGGTTGTTCCTTTCCGGCTACGGTCACGGCTGTTGCGAGGCCCTCCTGGCTCCGCCTTGCTTCAGTTCGAATAGTTGATGCGGCCCTGGCACTGCGCTCCTCCCTGACCGCCACCAAGGCCGCGCTAGCGGAGTAGGGGGTGGCCGCAAGGTAGAGCACCAGGGGCTCCCGAGGACGCGGAGCTACCATCACTGGTGGGCTGGTAAGGTACCTCTTGAGGTCTTGGAATGCCTTGTCATCCTCTTTAGTCCATTCGAAGGGGCCCTTTTTCTTCATTAGCTTGAAGAAGGGCAACGCTCGTTCCCCCAGCTTGGAGATAAAGCGCCCCGGCGCAGTTACATGCCCGGTGAGCTTCTGCATTTCTCTGAGGGTCCTTGGCGGGATCATGTCTTCGACTGCCTTGACCTTCTCCAGGTTGGCCTCGATGCCCCTGTGAGACACGAGGAAACCCAGGAGCTTGCCCGAGGGGACTCCAAACACGCACTTCTCCAGGTTGAGCCATAGGGCCACTTCGTTGAGGCTCGCAAAGGTTTCTTCCAGGTCCTGTATCAGGGTTCTTGCCTCATGAGACTTCACCAGAATGCCATCGACGTAAGCTTCAGCGTTCCTCCCGAGCTGCCAGCCTAAGGCGATGTGCATCAGCCGCTGAAAGGTCGCGCCTGTGTTGCGCAACCCAAATGGCATGCACGTGTAGCAGTACACTCCACACGGGGTCAGGAAAGCCGTCTTCTCCACGTATTCTACTGCCATCTTGATCTGGTGATAGCCTGAGAAGGCATCTAGGAAGCACAATAGGTCACACTCTATGGTGGAGTCGACTATCTGGTCAATGCGGGGGAGCGGAAATGGATCCTGCGGGCAGGCCTTGTTGAGGTTGGTGAAGTTGACACACATGCGCTCCTTTCCTCCCTTTTTTGGCACAACGACCGGATTAGCCAGCCAATCAGCGTAGCGGACCTCGCAGATAACTCCTGCCGCCTCTAGCTTCCGGGTCTCTTGAACGATGAAAGCCTGTTTCTTAGTGGACTACCGCCTCGCCTTCTGCTTCACAGGGCACACATTGGGGCACACGTTGAGGTGATGCTCAATTGCTTCCCTTGGGACCCCTGCTAACTGATCAGGTTCCCATGCGAACACCTTCTTGTTCGCATGCAGGAACCTCACCAGGGCCTCCTCCTGCTCGGGCTCGAGGTTGGCCCCTATGGTGAAGGTGGCGCCAGTGGACCCGTCCTCGTCGACTGGTACCTGCTTGGTTTCCGCCTTGTCTTGGGTGAACAACTGCTTCTTTTTAGTCGGCGCAGCCCCCTTGGGCTTAAGGGCGTCGGTGCTAGTGTGTTGCGCCACCCGCGGCTGCCCTGAAAACAAGCTAGAGCACCTGCAGCGCATCCTTTGTGTCTCCTGACACAGTGAGGACGCCGCTGCTCCCAGGCATCTTCATGAGGTTGTACACCGGGTGAGTTGCTGCCATGAACCAAGCCAAGGCCGGATAGCCGAGGATGGCGTTGTAGGGGAGGCCAACGGGGGCGATGTCGAAGTCGATCAGCTCCGTGCGGAAGTTGTCCCAGGTGCCGAAGGTCACAAGGAGGCGGATCTGTCCCAAGGAGGCGGTGGAACCGGCTCCGACACCTGAGAAAGGCCTGCTGGATTGGAGCCACTCCAGCGGCACATGGAGGAGGCTGAAGGCCTCCACCGAGAGCACGTTGAGACTGGCACCACCGTCGATGAGGGTTCTGGTGATGGCCACTTGGCAGATGATGGGGGTGCACAGCATCGGGAGCGCGCCCGAAACAATGGGATTGAAGGGGTGGTCCTCCGAGTCGAAGGTTAGATCGGCCTCGGGTGCCACCCACTCCGGGGGGGGGGGGGGCTTGTCACCGCTTGGAGGCGGTGTTGATCCGGCGGGTGAACGGCTTGACGTGATGACTCGAGGGTGGTGCCTGGGAGCCACCCAGGAGAGCTGCGACGACGGGCGGCGCTGGTGCGGCGAAACGGGCGAGGCAGAGGTCGCGCAGCTCCTCCCAGGAGGTGACAGAGGCCGACGGCAGGTGGAGGAGCCACGCGCGTGGGATGCCGGGGAGGGCCATGGGTAACGAGTTGGCCATCACCCGGTCGTCGCCCCGGGCTTTGAGGACGGCCACCTCGTATGCCAGCAGGAAAATCATCGAGTCCTTCGCGCCGTCATAGCGTGGCGGCGTCTCGGGCCTGATTTTGCGTGGCCACTGCACCTGTCGCAAGGCGGGGGCCAAGGCCCGGAGCCCCCTGGCCCCAGTGTCGGCATCCGTTGCTGGAGCGGGCGGCGCGTTGTCCGCCATGAGGGCGGGATGCGATGTCGGGGGAGAGCGGGTCGTCAGGAGGGAGGACTCCGGCGCACCCCCTACCTGGCACACCAAATGTCGGATTTTGGCAAACCCTTGAGGTTTGAACACTGGGGTGCACGCGGAGATCTCTCCCCTACCGATCTACTCACAATCTCCTCGCGTGATCTATGCTGGAAACAATGAACAACACAAGGGACACGAGGTTTATACTGGTTCGGGCCACCGTTGTGGTGTAATACCCTACTCCAGTGTGTGGTGTGGTGGATTGCCTCAGGGGCTGCTGATGAACAGTACAAGGGAAGAACAGCCTCACGAGAGGTGTTCTTGAGCTGGTGTGATGAATTGCTAGGGTGGGTTCAGTCGCCTCTCCCTCTGTATCTCTGCTAGGGTTCTACCAGATTTCTAGATGTCCCTCTACTATGTGTGGCTAGTTCTACTTATAGAGGCCCTAGGCCTCTCCCCAAATAATGAGCGGGAAGGGCGCCAACAATTGGCCATTTTGGAGGGGAATATCTAGTACAAGTTACCCTAACCAAAGGTGGTCTTCGGCTGCCAAAAGTACTGGTGATGACGCCGTCTTAGGCTCCACGGTGACCTCCGCCCTGCCGCTCTGCTGGTCTTGGTCTCGTTGCACCGGAATGGTAACCTTTGCCCAGTGCCTTGGCCTGTGCTTGCCCACTTTGCACCAAAGGGGAAACAAGGAAACTGCGTAGGCCGGCGCCCGCCTGGTCTCGATCGTCATGGCTTGCATCACGGGTTCCTCGCGAGGTACCCCTGCCTTGATCTCCCCGCCTCCTCGCGAGCCTGCTTGACGAGGCTGCCTCTGAGGAAGCTTCCTGTCGTCCGCCCCGCGAGGCTAGGCCCTTCGCGAGGGTCTTGAGCTTGAGCTGATGAAGATGGGCCGCGCTGGGCCACCACTTGAGCCACACCGCAGGCCGCAGGCAGGCAAGTCTGGGGACCCCCGTTCCCAGAACGCCGACAATTGTCTTCCTCTTGAGTGGCGGTCGGGGACGAGCGATGGTCTTTTCCTACCAATCTATCCCCCTAGGAGCATGCGGGTAGTACTTTGTTTTGATAACTAATAGATTTTTGCAATAAGTATGTGAGTTCTTTATGACTAATGTTGAGTCCATGGATTATACGCACTCTCACCCTTCCACCATTGCTAGCCTCTCTTGTGCCGCGCAACTTTCGCCGGTACCATACACCCACCATACCTACCTATTATGGCATTTCCATAGCCATTCCGAGATATATTGCCATGCAACTTTCCACCGTTTCGTTTATTATGACATGCTTCATCATTGTCATATTGCTTTGCATGATCATGTAGTTGACATAGTATTTGTGGCAAAGCCACCATTCATAATTCTTTCATACATGTCACTCTTGATTTGTTGCACATCCCGGTACACCGCCAGGCGCATTCATATAGAGTCATATTTTGTTCTAAGTATCGAGTTGTAACTCTTGAATTGTAAGTAAATAAAAGTGTTATGATCATCATTATTAGAGCATTGTCCCATGTGAGGAAAGGATGATGGAGACTATGATTCCCCCACAAGTAGGGGTGAGACTCCGAACGAAAAAAAAGGGAGAAAAAAGAGTCCATAAAAAAGAAAAGGCCAAAAAAACCAAAAAATGAGAGAAAAAGAGAGAAGGGGCAATGCTACTATCCTTTTACCACACTTGTGCTTCAAAATAGCACCATGACCTTCATGATCGAGAGTCTCTTATGTTGTCACTTTCATGTACTAGTGGCAATCTTTCATTATAGAACTTGGCTTGTATATTCCAATGATGGGCCTCCTCAAAATGCCCTAGATCTTCGTGAGCAAGCGAGTTGGATGCACACCCACTTAGTTTTTTTTGAGCTTTCAGACACTTATAGCTCTAGTGCATCCGTTGCATGGCAATCCCTACTCACTCACATTGATATCTATTGATGGGCATCTCCATAGCCCGTTGATGCACCTAGTTGATGTGAGACTATCTTCTCCTTTTTGTCTTCTCCACAACCACCATTCTATTCCACCTATAGTGCTATGTCCATGGCTCATGCTCATTTATTGCGTGAAGATTGAAAAAGTTTGAGAACATCAAAAGTATGAAACAATTGCTTGGCTTGTCATCCAGGTTGTGCATGATTTAAATATTTTGTGTGATGAAGATAGACCATAGCTAGACTATATGATTTTGTAGGGATAACTTTCTTTGGCCATGTTATTTTGAGAAGACATAATTACTTTGTTAGTATGCTTGAAGTATTATTATTATTATGTTAATATTAAACTTTTGTCTTGAATCTTATGGATCTGATTATTATTGCTACAATAGAGAAGATTTCATTGATGAATATGTTAGGCAGCATTCCACATCAAAAAAATCAGTTTTTATCATTTACCTACTCGAGGACGAGCAGGAATTAAGCTTGGGGATGCTTGTTAAGTCTCCAATGTATCTATAATTTTTGATTGTTCCATGCTATTACATTATCAACCTTGGATGTTTTATATGCATTTATATGCTATTTCATATGATTTTTGGGACTAACCTATTAACATAGAGCTCAGTGCCAGTTTCTGTTTTTCCTTGTTTTTGAGTTTCGTAGAAAAGGCAAACCAAACGTAGTCCAATTGACCTGAAACTTCACGGAACTTTTTTTGGACCAGAAGAAGGACATGGAGTAAAAGAGTTGGGCCAGAAGAGTCCCGGGCTGCCCACGAGGGTGGGGGCGCACCCACCCCCTGGGCATGCCTCCCTACCTCGTGGATAGCCCGGAGACCCCTTGACTTGTTCTCGATGCGAAAACCTCTTATATATACTGAAACCTCCAGAACATAACCTAGATCGGGAGTTCCGCTGCCGCAAGCCACCGAAAACCAATCTAGACCAGTTTCGGCACCCTGCTGGAGGGGGGAATCCCTCTCCGGTGGCCATCTTCATGACCCCGGCGCTCTCCATGACGAGGAGGGAGCAGTTCACCCTCGGGGCTGAGGGTATGTACTAGTAGCTATGTGTTTGATCTCTCTCTCTCTCTCTCTCTCTCTCTCTCTTTCTCTCTCGTGTTCTTGATTCAGCACGATCTTGATGTATCACGAGCTTTGCTATTATAGTTGGATCTTATGATGTTTCTCCCCCTCTATCTCCTTGTGATGAATTGAGTTTTCCCTTTGAAGTTATCTTATCGGATTGAGTCTTTAAGGATTTGAGAACACTTGATGTATGTCTAGCATGTGCTTATCTGTGGTGACAATGGGGTATTCACGTGATCCACTTGATGTATGTTTTGGTGATCAACTTGCGAGTTCCGTGACATCGTGAAGTTAAGCATAGGGGTTGGCACACATTTTCGTCTTGACTCTCCGGTAGAAACTTGGGGGCACTCGTTGAAGTTCTTTGTGTTGGTTGAATAGATGAATCTGAGAATGTGTGATGCATATCGTATAATCATACCCATGGATACTTGAGGTGACATTGGAGTATCTAGGTGACATTAGGGTTTTGGTTGATTTGTGTCTTAAGGTGTTATTCTAGTACGAACTCTAGGATAGATCGAACGGAAAGAATAGCTTCATGTTATTTTACTATGGACTCTTGAATAGATCGATCAGAAAGGATAACTTTGAGGTGGTTTCGTACCCTACCATAATCTTTTCGTTTGTTCTCCGCTATTAGTGACTTTAGAGTGACTCTTTATTGCATGTTGAGGGATAGTTATATCATCCAATTATGTTATTATTGTTGAGAGGACTTGCACTAGTGAAAGTATGAACCCTAGGCCATGTTTCAACTCATTGCAATACCGTTTTCGCTCACTTTTATCATTAGTTACCATGCTATTTTTATATTTTCAGATTACAAAAACCTATATCTACCATCCATATTGCACTTGTATCACCATCTCTTTGCCGAACTAGTGCACCTATACAATTTACCATTGTGTTGGGTGTGTTGGGGACACAAGATACTCTTTGTTATTTGGTTGCAGGGTTGTTTGATAGAGACTGAGGGAGTCCTGGATTAGGGGATGTCCGGATAGCCGGACTATACCTTCGGCCGGACTCCTGGACTATGAAGATACAAGATTGAAGACTTCGTCCCGTGTCCGGAAGGGACTTTCCTTGGCGTGGAAGGAAAGCTTGGCGGTACGGATATGTAGATCTCCTACCATTGTAACCGACTCTGTGTAACCCTAGCCCTCTCTGGTGTCTATATAAACCGGAGGGTTTTAGTCCGTAGGAACATACAATCATACCATAGGCTAGCTTCTAGGGTTTAGCCTCCTTGATCTCGTGGTAGATCTACTCTTGTACTACCCATATCATCAATATTAATAAAGCAGGACGTAGGTTTTTACCTCCATCGAGAGGGCCCGAACCTGGGTAAAAACATAGTGTCCCTGGTCTCCTGTTACCATCCGCCTAGACGCACAGTTCGGGACCCCCTACCCAAGATCCGCCGGTTTTGACACCGACATTGGTGCTTTCATTGAGAGTTCCTCTGTGCCGTCGCCATCAGGAAGGATGCCTCATCCCGTCTTTAAAGACGGCACTGTTGCTAATGGAGCTTTGGTTGTCAGCCAAACTCTCCGGCTAGGTGGTTTCCTTATGACCGCCCGTTCGGCTGCTGTGCCAATGATGACCTCTCGGGTCATCGAAAGCAATCTTCACGTCAGCTCAGAATTTGCCGAGCAGATAGATCCAGTGGAGCTCTCTTCCCTAAACGAGCTCTTGGATCGCATCGCCGCCCTGGGAGTCGCTACGGATTACGATCAGATTGGGCCTAAACCCGATCTGAGAGAGATTAACTCTCCCTAGGTCACCCATCACGTTGCCGTGGTAGAGGGACAGTGCGACGACCCTTCATCTATCTTAAGGATTTGCTATGTCCGGATTCCCGATCCCTCCAAGCCGGATACCCGCAGAGGGGAGGACATCACTCAAGACCTGAACTTAAAGTCAGGCGACGGGCTAGATTCATTGGACAGCATCCAAGAATCCAAACTTCCGAGTTCGGAAAATCCTTTGCCCCTGGGCCTCAGATTGGGTGAGGTTTCGGATTTGGTTCCACCCACCCACCCGTACATAAGCAATCTATCCCAAATTAGGCAAGAGCCCGAAGAAACAGTACATCATTACTGGGCCAGATTCCTCCTGGTTATGAAAAGAATAAAGGACTGTCGCGAGGAAGACGCAATTTCATTCTTCTGCAATAATTGCACGGACAAGGGAATCCTCAACACCATAAGTCGCCGTGATATTACACGCTTTGCTGACTTGGCGTCCATAGTACAAAAGTACTGTGCGATGGAAAGCGCCTGGAAAACCGAAATAAAATTTTAGGACAATCCGGCCCTGAATACAAACCTAGTCCGAAATAAAAGGGTGCATCATCGCCAGACACCCGGGTTCAATACCAAAAAGCAAAAGCCCTCTACAGGGCACGGAACCGTACTGGAAGGATGGCTCAATGGACCTTGTAAAATTCATAGTGCAGAGGGCGCCACACCAACTCACAGCCTTAGAGCATGTTGGATACTCCGGCAAGTGGCAAAAGTTGGCGAAGATCTTCTAATTCCAGAAGCCACAGAAAGCCACCCAAGATACACCAGTACGGTATTAACAGTCTTCGAGACTATCGCATCAAATAATGTGCAAAAAAGAACACTCCGCAGCATGCCGAAGTCTACCAAGTAGGAACAATAAACCCATGGAGTGACACGGCTATTACTTTTAACGCCAGTGATGAACCTAAATTCCGAACAGCCCGAGCACCAGCCGCATTGGTCCTCAGTCCAATAGTGGACGGCTTTCTTCTTACCAAGGTACTCATGGATGGCAGCAGCGGATTGAACCTCATTTATGAGGAAACCCTTCAAAAAATGAAAATAGACTGGAACCATATTGAGCGAAGCAGCACAACCTTTAGAGGAATAATCCCCAGTCGGGAAGCGCGCTGTAGAGGAAAAATCACACTAGATGTGGTGTTCGGCACACCTGATAATTACAGGTCTGAAGAGGTCACGTTCCAACTGGCCCCATTCAGTAGCGGATATCACGCTCTGCTAGGGCGGGAAGCGCTTACAATCTTCCAAGCAATACCCCATTACGGGTACATCAAGCTCAAGATGCCCGGGCCTAACGGAATCATCACTCTCGCTAGTGATCCGGACATAGCACTCCGTGCCGAAAACAAGACAGCCGCATTGGCCCTCGAGGCGCTATCCGAAGCCCTAGCGGCTGAGGAACTGACTGCGCTACGCTCCACGGTGAATAGGGACGATGTGATACTCGACAAAAGATCCAAGTCCACCTCCTTTAAACCGGCGGACGAAATAGTCAAATTCCAGGTCCATCCAACGGACCCCAATAAAACAGCTTCCATCGGGGCACAGTTAAACCCTGATGAACACGCCGCACTGCGAGAGTTCCTACGAGAGAACTGGGACATTTTCGCCTGGCACCCTTCAGACATGCCAGGAATCTCACGCAGGCTGGCCGAACACAGCTTAAATATCCTAAAAGGATTCAAGCCAGTCAAACAGGCTCTTCGGCGTTTTCCGAACCTAAGAGACAGGCCATGGGAGAGGAACTAGCCAAGCTATTGGAGGCCGGATTCATCAAAGATATAAAACACCCGGACTGGCTAGCAAACCTGGTGATGGTACCAAAGAAGGACAAATCTTGGCGCCTTCGCGTTGATTTTAAAGACCTTAACAAGGCTTGCCAGGATCCCTTCCCTCTCCCCCGCATCGATCAAATTATCGATGCTACCGTAGGACACGATTCATTGTGTTTCCTCGACGCATACTCCAGCTACCATCAAATAAAGATGGCAGAGTCAGACCAAGCTGCAACGACATTCATCACACCATACGACCCATTCTGCTTCAACACAATGCCCTTCGGGCTCAAAAACACCGGCGCAACATGTCAGCGCATGATTCAGACATGTCTGGCAAACCAGATCGGCAAAATAGTGGAGGCATACATAGATGATGTGGTCATTAAAACAAGACATGTCGAATCTCTAGTAGACGACTTGAGGCTAATATTCGATAATCTCCGAACATACGACATCAAGCTCAACCCGGAAAAATGAGTTTTCGGCGTTCCAGCCGGAAAGCTCTTGGGCTTCATTGTATCCAGTAGAGGAATTGAAGCAAATCTAGCCAAGATCCGAGCTCTGTCACAATTGGATATCCCGAAGGACCTCAAACAAATACAAAAATTAACCGGATGTGTGGCGGCTCTAAGCCGCTTTATCTCCCGCTTGGGAGAAAAGGCCCTACCCCTTTACCGCCTCCTTCGGCGCACCGAACACTTTGAGTGGACGGATGCAGCCACGGCCGGACGCGATGAAATAAAAGCCATCTTGGCAACAAACCCAGTCCTGGCCGCGCCAAGCATTGGCGAACCAATGCTATTATACATTGCAGCAACCCATCAGGTCATAAGCGCAGTGCTCGTCGTCGAACGAGAAACGGACGGACACAAATTCCCCCTTCAAAAGCCGGTCTACTATGTGTCCACTGTCCTTACTCCGTGCAAGTCACGGTACCCGCATTATCAAAAGATTGCGTACGCGGTATTTATGGCATCCCGGAAGCTGCGACACTACTTTCAAGAGTGTTCAGTAACAGTAGCCTCGGAAGTACCACTTAACGATATTGTAAACAACCGCGACGCGACGGGCCGGATTGCAAAATGGGCCATTGAGCTCCTCCTATTCGACATAACTTACAAGCCACGGCGAGCTATCAAGTCGCAAGTTTTGGCCGACTTCGTCGCAGAATGGACGGAGGCCGAACTCCCTAAAGAGTACGGCACATATTCAAACTAGGTCATGCACTTCGACGGCTCCAAAATGTTGGCCGGTCTAGGGGCTGGCATCGTTTTGACGTCCCCCACAGGAGACACAGTTCAATACGTACTCCAGATAATGTACACAGACTCCAACAATTCAGCCGAATATGAGGCCCTTTTACATGGTCTCCGGATGGCAGTATCCATGGGCATTCAACGCCTAGAGGTGCGCGGGGAATCGAACCTCGCAATATCCCAAATAAATGGAGACTTTGATGCCAAGGATCCAAAAATGGCAGCTTATCGCAACGTCATCCTAAAAATGTCAGCTCGGTTCGAAGGGCTCGAATTTCACCACATAGCCCGGGAAAATAATCAGGCGGCAGATGTCCTGGCACGCATCGGGGCAAAAAGCAATGTAGTCCCCCCCAACATCTTCTTGGAAAGGCTGTTCAAGCCATCCGTAGTATGGGAAGGGGAACCCGGCAATAACAGCCCGGACCCAACCGCACTGCCCGACACCGAATACTCTGACATAATTGGAGGCTCTGCCAATGAAATAACACCTTCAGCCCACGTAATAATGCCCGTCATCGCCCCGTGGATAGAACCATTCCTCGCCTACCTTACTAGGCAGGAACTCCCCGAGGACCAAAATGAGGCACGCTGCATAGTGCGGCGATCTAAAGCCTATAAAGTCCATGAGGGAGAGCTTTATAAGAAAAGCACTACCGGAGTCCTTCAAAGGTGCATCTCCGAAGAGGAAGGGCGGAACCTCCGGGCTGAAATTCATGCCGGACTCGGCGGTCATCACGCTGCAGCTCGGTCCCTTGTAAGCAAGGCCTTCCGTACATCCTTTTATTGGCCGACGGCCTGGGCAGACGCCCAGGACTTAGTCCAACGATGCGTCGGTTGCCAGATTTTTGCAAACCAAAGCCATATGCCACCCACCGCCCTCCAAACTATCCCCATCACTTAGCCCTTCGCGGTCTAGGGGATTTACATGGTTGGACCCCTTAAAGGCGGAACCCACAAGAAAAATACTTACTGGTCATGGTGGATAAGTTCACCAAATGGTTAGAAGCCAAGCCTGTTAAGACTGCCGAATCCGGACCGGTGATAGACTTTATATCCTGGGTTGTACACCGTTGCGGCGTCCCCCACAGCATCAACACTGATAACAACACGAACTTTACAGCCGACGGGGTAAAACTCTGGTGCAAAAACATGGGCATCAAGCTCGATTATGCTTCCGTCTATCACCCACAAACTAACGGCCAGGTCGAACATGCAAATGGGCTTATCATGAGCGGCTTCAAACCAAGATTAGTGTGGTCCCTTAAGGAATCTAATACGCACTGGGTAGAGGAGCTCGACTCCATACTCTGGGGGCTGCGGACCACGCCGAATCGCACCACCGGATACACACCATTCTTCATGGTGTACGGCGCAGAGGCAGTTTTGCCCTGCGACATAATTCATGACTCACCTCGAGTGCGCATGTATGAAGAAAGAGAAGCCGAGCTCGATGGCAGGACAGTTTGGATGCCTTGGAGGAAGAGCGTGACGTGGCAAAAGCCCGTTCCGCATGCTATCAACAGCAGGCTCGAAGATACCAAAGCAGAGAAGTACAGGCCAAAAATTACAACGTTGGCGAATTAGTTCTACGCCTGTCAGACAAGAAAAATGACAAACTCAAGCCCAAGTGGGAAGTTCCCTTCATAATTGACCAAGTCCTGACTGGTGGAGCGTACCGCCTGTGAGATGCATCGGATAACCGACTCGAGCCGAACCCATGGAACGCAGCCCGTCTCCGAAGATTCTATGCCTAGCGCCGGACTCTGTGTTCGTCTCCTTCCTCTATCCATTTTTTATATACTTTCTGTCTTACATTTCTCTCCTTCTCCTCTCTCTCTCTATTATAGCATTTAATAGCTCATAAAGTGACGCGCTATCCGCGCTCATTAAACCTGGGGGCTTCTTTAAACAGAAGCTTATTTATACGGGCTTCATACCCAACACATGTGTCACACTTCCGCATGTACCTTTTATTCACCATTATATGCATCGATATGACTTCAGTTTTGGCCAAGCTAGGTTGCCTGGCTCCTGTGCTTACCCCTACGTTCTCGATTGTTCGGCTAGGTGGTAAAGGGAGCACCTCTGCGATTGTTACTGCCGGGTCAGCCGGATGTGTACCTCACACTGGGTGAAGCCGAAAGCTAGCGTTCTTAAGGGAATATTCGGTCGGTGAACTAAAGATGATCTTTTTTCACTTATTTATCTATACGCCCCCAAATGTTTTTCCTACGTCTCTTTTCGCAGAATGGACATGCACTTTAGGGCATGTCTCCCAGGGAAAGGAACCCCTAACGGAACTATTCTCCTTGGAAGATGTTTCTTACTAACCATGTAATATAACATAACTAGTTGGGCACTTGTCTGTTCAAGAACTAATGACCCCTACGCCTGGTATCCATGCATACCCCGTTTCTTATATAACCGTGAGGGTATTCGGACACACTCCGGACTGTCAGGTCCCGAGGTTGAAGCGAAAATGTCGGCCATGACAAACGATCTACAATCCGGCTAGAAGGCATTACACATGTCAATTAAAATGACATAGTCAATCTGACTGATTGAATTCCTCTTCAATTCCATCTAACAGGCTGTCTAGCTTACAGTCCTGTTGGGAATACATTGCGGCCAATTCTACTTGGCTGTATACTAAGCTCACAGGGATCTCCTTCCCATCAGGCCCCACGGGTCCGACCTCGGCCATGTGGTTTGGGTCAGCCTTCGTGTACCGCGTCTTCACCATGGCCCAAGCCCCCCTGGCGCCTTGACGGCAGGCCGACATCTTCCACAATCGAAAGCGCCACCGCGCTCCCTTCAGCTTCTCTACAAGCTCTCCAAGGCCTTTGGGCATGGAGAGGGATGGCCACAAGGCCTGGGCGACGCCTTGCATCACCTGCCGAACTCGCTCGTGCAGTTGTGAGAGCTCGAGATGAAGGTCACCCGTAGAACCGGGCATTTCCTCTGCAGGATGACCTGTTAGCATACCTACAGACATTACTCTATTAGTCGACTTCCTCGCCGAACTCTTTTTTCAAAGTTCATTTAAGCACTTACTAAATATGCCGCGTCGAAGCCGCTGATTCTCCTTAACGGAGTCCAGCAGCTGGGCACGAACATCCTTCAGTTCAACGCCCAGCTTGGTGTTGGCATCTTGGAGATCGTTCTTCTCCCGCCTCACCTTTGTCAGCACACTCTCACTAGCCTTCAGCTGGCGTAGGAGTTGTTGCTTTTTCGGATTCAATCCGGCGCCATCTGCAATTTCATTTTTTAGATTTGCACCCATGCCGCACTTCGCAAAATAATTATATTTTGAAGCATATATTACCAGAGGGGGTCTCCTTGGGCTCCCCTGCCACGGCTAGTGCGGCCTCAAGTTGGGCTTTGCACTCTTCCAGCTCCTGGGACAGTAGGGTATTCTTTTCTATAAGAACCTGCATAACAAATGATCCTTAAATCAGTTATTCTAACTGTTTCAAGTCTCGGGGGCTACTGGTATATATATAATTACCAAAATTTTCTTACCCGTATGTCGTTTACATATTGCTCCGTGGCTCTGGCTAGACCATTTTGACCGGCACGGAAGTACGCATCTCTCGAATTGAAGGCATCCAATGCCTCTTGGGAGAAACAAGCGTCGCGAAGAACTGTCCGGTGATGCCTGTGGTTCATGGCACTCTCCACCTCGGAATTGGTGGCAGATAGCCTGTGCGCATCCTCTGTCGGAGGAGCGTCCGGTGCACGCCTTGTGTTCGCCTCCGCTTCCGGACCAGGCTTTGGAGCCTGGCTGGTGGAGGCGCGATTGGCGACCTCTCCGGATATAGTCCGGCGAGGTCTCTTCGTCCTGAAGAAAGCACGAGCGTTAATATGCCTTGAAGGAAATACACCTGGGAATAAGATGGCACGCTATACCTTTGCGCCAGCGTCTCAGTCCGGACTGCACTTCTTTTCAGCCCGCGGGGCCTTGCCGCCCCTCGTTGGCTAGTCGCCGCAGGCTTGGCCTCCCGTCTCAAGGACCTCCCCTGCAAAACACGGTTGTCATACAGCAATCAAAAACACGTGAGGATAGATCCCTTTTCAAAGTGCTGGGACTTCGGTCTCAGTTACCTGTGAGGCTGGGAGTAGCCCTGGGTAATCGGCCGTAATGGCCACCAAGGCGTTGTCCTTGCTCAATTGATGAAACACCCCATCAATCAGCTCCACAGATAAGTCTGGATCCTCTTGAGAGGCCGGGTCGAGGGACCGTCCCGGATCCTCGGGTTGTGGAGGAGGGCTGTTTATTTCTTTAACAGCCTGGCGCAGTTCCTACTTTGAAGTCGTTAGACTGAATATTTAACAATGGGAATATAAAACGGATGGGCAAGTAAAAGTGTCCACTTACCCAACTTGGGGGATTGTACATAGAAAAGCCACCGTGTGGGTTGACGCGGAGAAATTCCTCCTCTTCTCCCTTGTATAAGCGGACAAGATCTTTATTAGAGCGGCAGCCGAATACGGCCCCTTACGGCCGTGGCGGGTGGCGTCGTCCTCCCCGTTGAAATCCCACATGGGGTGGCCTCTATACTGAAGCGGCTGCACCCCTCGCATGATGCATGCGGCCATGACCCCGATCATGGTCAGTCCGGAATGAGCTAACAATCTTATCTGGCCCATCAGGTAAAGAACGTCCTTGTCGCTTTCCCTCTGAGGGCTCCGTGGACGCCAGCTTAGGCGCTTCTTTAGGGGAGCACTGTCGAACTTAGGGAGGCTGATTCGAACAGGATCCGGCAGCGGGACGTCCTCTATATAAAACCATTCCGAAGGCCAGTCCTCGGACGCCTTCTTTGGGGTTCCGGATAGATATCCGGTCCCGGCGATGCGCCACACTTCGGCTCCGCCCACTTGATATATTGACCCCTTCTGAGAACAGGGCACAAGGCAGATTAGCCTTTTCCATAGCGCGAAATGAGCCTCGCAGCCCAAAAACAGCTCGCAAGGGGCTACGAAGCCCGCGATATGCAATATGGAGGCAGCCGTGAGGTTGTGCAGCTGGAGGCCATAGAACTCCAGGAGCCCCAGAGAAACGGATGAATTGGAAATCCGAGCCCTCTCATTAAGTAAGGGACAAGGCATACCCGCTCTCCTTTGGAGGGATTGGGGGCACTCTCCGCTTGCTCTCCGCCATTATAGGTGGCAAGTCCGGCTCGAATCGGGACCATATAGGCCGGGGGGACATATCCCTTGGTCTGGAGCGTCACTAGCTCGCTATGCGGGATGGAGCATATCTCCCAATGTCCAGGCTGAGGGCTGGAAGGACGAGAAGAGGAGCTGCGGTGGCCGGCCATGATAGAATCGACCTCTATCGGATAAGGTCTGATGAATACTCGCGGAGGGGAGAAGGTGTGGTTTGGATCTAAATCCTCGTCCCTTAAATAGGCGGCTCATTCATGTGGCTAGGGGTGTAAATGTAAAAACACCCTGACTTTTTGTATTCGTTTGACACATGGAAGACGACCATTATTGGGCGTAGAAGCCAAGGAGCACTACATTTACAAGAAACCGGACATTATTCAACAGGTACACAGAATTTGGAGGAGAACCCGCCTTGCAATGCCGAAGACAATTTGCGGGCCGGACTCGTCGTCATTGGAGCCTAGTTCGGGGGCTACTGAGGGAGTCCTGGATTAGGGGGTGTCCGGATAGCCGGACTATACCTTCGGCCGGACTCCTGGACTATGAAGATACAAGATTGAAGACTTTGTCCCGTGTCCGGAAGGGACTTTCCTTGGCGTGGAAGGCAAGCTTGGCGGTACGGGTATGTAGATCTCCTACCATTGTAACCGGCTCTGTGTAACCCTAGCCCTCTCTGGTGTCTATATACACCGGAGGGTTTTAGTCCGTAGGAACATACAATCATACCATAGGCTAGCTTCTAGGGTTTAGCCTCCTTGATCTCGGGGTAGATCTACTCTTCTACTACCCATATCATCAATATTAATCAAGCAGGACGTAGGGTTTTACCTCCATCGAGAGGGCCCGAACCTGGGTAAAAACATTGTATCTCTGGTCTCCTGTTACCATCCGCCTAGACGCACAGTTCGGGACCCCCTACCCGAGATCCGCCGGTTTTGACACCGACAGAGACCATCTTCATCCTACGCCTCCCACGGATTGATAAACCTTAGGTCATCTAATTGAGGGAAATTTTCTACTGTCCTACAAACCTCTTCACTTGGAGGCCCAACAACGTCTACAAGAAGAAGGTTGTGTAGTAGACATCAGTCGACAGCGGGCAAGCGCCGATGGATCCGCTCTTGCTGTGCGGCGCACCGCGCCTCTCGCTCCGTGGCGCTCCAATGGTCTCACCGTGCAGCGAGCCATAGCCTATCAGCGCGGACGCGCCTAGCTTGCTCTACGGCGCACGAGCGATCATGTTGTGCGGCAAGCTGCAGCCTGCCGGCACTGACATGCCTATCTTGATCCACAGCCCTCAAGCGCCATGCGCCAAAGGTCTGCTCAACCCTGGCGATGACGCGCATCACGGTCTCGTCCATCGCATTGCCAGGGAGTGCCTCGGCCTCGACGGGCCGTGGCGCCTGCTCGTTTTCCTCATCGACGAGGTTGATGGCAGAGGCGGCTCTTTGGTGGGTTGGCATGCTTGTAAACGGTAGATGTGCTACAGGCTGCACTTGTCGCCTCCGTGCATCACGCCGCCTATGTGCAATATCGCTGGGTGGCGGGAAACAGGTGAGGAAATGGAGGGAAATGGTGGCGTGTTCATAAAACGCCATCAATTGATGGAAACTTAGCATAGAAGGAACATCGAGCTAGCACAAAAAGGAGATGATGATCAGATGAACACGGACCACACTAGGGAACTGTTTCTGTTATTATCGGTATTCACACACATTTCTGATTATAGACCTCTTTGCGGGGTATCACAAACATCTTGTTATATTGAACCATTTCTGTTCTCTTGCCTCAACGCAAACAGTTCATCCGAGTGAACCGCATGTCGTATATCGCACACACCTTCATCTGGCTGCCCGCTTCTTTTGTGTTGCCTAATCACAAACAGTTCATCCGAGTGAACTGTATGATGTATATCGCACACACCTTCATGTGGCTGCACGTTTCTTTTGTTCCTCCTCATCGAAAACAGTTAATTGAGCTGAACCGTATGCCCTGCATCGCACACGCAACTAAAATCTGAACCGTGTTTGATGCATCCTCCATCGCAAACATTTTGCACCTTTTGATGGGATTTTTACACCACCATTTGCGATTATGGCATCGCACACAGTTTTGTCGAAGGGTCTCTAATCGTAGTGTCGCGTTAGCAGCATCCTGCAGTAGTGAGGTTCCCCCCTTTCCTAGGTCAACTAGGAGGGGAAGGAAAGGGAAGAAGGAAAGGGGGCCGGCCCCCTCCCCAATTCGGATTGGGCTTGGGGGGGCGCCCCTCCTCTTGGCCGCCTCCTCCGCTCTTCCACTAAAGCCCATGAAGGCCCATTAACCCCCGGGGGGTTCCGGTAACCCCCCCCCCCCCCCCCCCCCCCGGTACTCCGAAAAATGCCCGAACCTATCTGAAACATTTCTGGTGTCCAAACATAACCTTCCAATATATTAATATTTATGTCTCGGCCATTTCGAGACTCCTCGTCATGTCTGTGATCACATTCGAGACTCTAAAAAACCTTCGGTACATGAAATCACATAACTCACAATACATATCATCATCGAACGTTGAGCATGCGGACCCTACGGGTTCGAGATCTAAGTAGACATGACCGAGACTCATCTTCGGTCAATAACCAATAGCAAAACTTGGATGCTCATATTGGTTCCTACATAATCTATGAAGATCTTTATCGGTCAAACCGCATAACAACATACGTTGTTCCCTTTGTCATCGGTATGTTACTTGCCTGAGATTTGATCGTCGGTATCATCATACCTAGTTCAATCTCATTACCGGCAAGTCTCTTTACTCGTTCCGTAATGCATCATCCCGTAACTAACTAATTAGTTACATTGCTTGAAAGGCTCATAGTGATGTGCATTACCAAGAGGGCCCAGAGATACCTCTCCGACAATCGGAGTGACAAATCCTAATCTCGATCTATGCCAACTCAATAAACACCATCGGAGACACCTGTAGAGAATCTTTATAATTGCCCAGTTATGTTGTGATGTTTGGTAGCACACAAAGTGTTCCTCTGGTATTCCGGAGTCACATAATCTCATAGTCATAGGAACATGTATAAGTTATGAAGAAAGCAATAGCAATAAACTAAACGATCATAGTGCTAAGGTAACGGATGGGTCATGTCAATCACATCATTCTCTAATGATGTGATCCCGTTTATCAAATGAAAACTCATGTCTATGGTTAGGAAACTTAATCATCTTTGATTAACGAGTTAGTCAAGTAGAGGCATACTAGTGACACTCTGTTTGTCTATCTATTCACACATGTACTAAGTTTCCGGTTAATACAATTCTAGCATGAATAATAAACATTTATCATGATATAAGGAAATATAAATAACAACTTTATTATTGCCTCTAGGGCATATTTCTTTCATCTACACGTTTTTCTGATAAAGCCATCAATTAGACCAAGACTCTTCTCAATGAAAGCTTGGAGAGCTGCAGCCAAGTGGGGTTAAATCCCATCTACACACTTAACCCGGCACCGGATGTAAGTATCTCCGGTTTATATACATTTCTTCATTGTTTATAGAACCTAGAAATCCCCAATCTTTAGTGTAATTTGTTTGTAGGTTAAATCAGCCTTTTGGGATAAAAAATATGATGAAAAAGTAGCCAAGAGAACCAGGGCTAAGACCAAAGCTGTGAAGAGGAACAAGAAGAAATCCACTGCTTCTGATCTGCTCAATTCAGATGAATATGATGATACGTCGGAGGTAGGCCTTGATTCCCATGGCTCTTTTTTGATCCATCTTATTGACACTAATTGCTATCAGGATGATGCGGAAACCAGCCATGCGGGTGATGACGAGGTAACTATTATTTCCTCCGACTCAGAGCCTTTGCCAAGCCAGAAAATTCGACCAGTGATCCGAAAAGGAAGGTTTTCTAACCCTTTAGCTCACTTGGATCCCAACTTTATTTTGAAGCAACAACAACATGAGAACCAGCGCAGAACCCGGACCAGTGGAGGCGGAGAACTTTCCTCCGGCTTGCCCAACACACCAGCCCCACGTAAGCATCAGAATGAGGTACTTCCAAAAATTCCGACTCTTATTTATTTTTAGGCAGATTTTATTTGTCAAATGCTTAGTTCTCCTGACTCAAATTACCAGTGAACTTATCATTCTTCGTCTGGCGACTCATCTCAGACTTTGCTTCCGGCTTTCAAGACTGCTCCTGGGTACCAACTTTATCTGATCTTTCAACATCTTTAAACTCATACTGACTTTTTTAATCCTCTTGAAGTGGGAAAGCAAAGCCTAGCAAAAAGGTTAAGATAAACAAGCTGACAGATGATCCCAAGACTCATGAACTGGAGAAGCAGGAACCTATTTGAGGCCTCCATGCAACAACCAGAAGATCCTGCCGATGACCCACCACCAGAAAATCATGGCGCCTCTACTGATCATATAGTTATTGACCCCATAGGCACTAAACCGCCAATCCTAGTCAAGCCTTCAGAACCAAACACTGAGAAGGTTCTGATCGCAGGTACTGGTTTCCAAGAACCGAGGAATCTTATTGCTCTAGCAAAGCATTCCGCCAAGGAAGAATTGGTTGAAAGACGCAAGGTCAAATTTGGCATGGCCAACTATTCTCATCTGAGTATGAGTGAAATCCTCTCTGGCTATCTGAATCAAATACACATCAGTCGTGATCTGGAGATTGACATGGTTAAGCATATGCATCAGAAGCATGAGATATCCATTCTTGCTTTTACATAAGCTAGATTCCTTTAGCCCCTATGTCTATTGAATATTATAGAATATAATATGGTGTAGACTTGCCAGATAACATGTAACTTATGTATCTGAATCAAAACTTGTAGCCCCCAAGGGCCGGCTTAAAGTTATCAATATAAGTCGGGTCTTCCAATAATCAAGTTTGCAATTGGAGCTCCCAAGGGCCGGCTTAAACTTATCAAGATAAGCCGGGTCTTCCAATAATAAATTTTGCAACTTTAGCCCCCAAGGGCCGGTTGAATCCATATGATTAAACCGGGACTTATCATTGTCAGATAACAAACCTCTAGTCACTCCTGCAGACCGGGTTAACTTTTGAAAAAACATGAACCGGGGTCATCTCCCATTGTAACATTAAAAGAAAACTGCGCATGCCTTAGCCCCCAAGTGCCAAGTGCTATTGCTTGCAAAGGGCTTGGGACTTAACAATATATAGTGAGGTATAAAGAAATTTTCTACACACATTAGCCCCCAAGTGCCAAGTGCTATTGCTTGCGAAGGGCTTGGGACGTATCAATATATACTGCTTTATAACTGTGCATACTCATTTGAACCTGCTCTTTTCATGAATCATCTAGTCAATTTCAGTCTCAGTTGACTGACTTAAAAACCCGGCTTGAAGCACAAGAATCTGAAACCCGGAAGGCTAACTCCAAGTTCAAGTTTAGCTTGGAAGAAAATGAAAAACTCAAAACTGAGTATAATACTGAGAAAGCTGCCTGGACTGAATAGAAGGCTACCCTAATCAAGAGAGCTGAAAAGGCTGAGGCCTCATTGAAAGAGGTCACCACAGAACTTAGTGGCTTGAAGCATCATATCAATCAGATGACTTTTGCTATCTTTGGTAAGACCTGTTGTATCGTACTAACTTTCCACCTTCCGGATTATAAACAGTCGTGTGACTTAATCACCATATGCCATGCAGGTCCTAGAAGCAGCAATCCTGGGAAGGAGATGCTGATAAAGCTCAAGGCGGTTTATAACTTAGTAGAACAACTATACACCGGAGCTCAGCGCACGATAGCCACCATCTCCCCAAGTAATCAAGGACCATCTCTTCTTAGCAACGTTTTATGCCAACTTTCTGTTCTGCCTGCCCGTATTGAAGAAAACAAATAGTCAGCTACTAGAGCCAGTGCCATTACGGCTTTAAGCCAGGCAAAGGCATGGCAATCAGAACTAGACTCGGCCGAGCTAGCCACTGGCTGCCCTAGTTTCAAAGAGGACGGGTCTGCTTTTGATAAGAAAGATTTTGTTGCATGTGAAAAGGAGATGCGTCCCTTGGCAAGCCTGCTTGTTTAAGAGACATATCTGACCAAATATCAGGTGGCTTACACTGCAAAGAACCAGAAAATGCCCACGCTGGCTTACAAAATTGCAGATCTTATCCCTCCAATTTGTAAGCACACTTTTGCCCCTGAAATTGACCCGTCTAAGCTTGTTGATGACGAAGCTGGATTTCAAGCCTTGACTGGCATCAATTGGTCATCACCTGACTTCCAGATGGTGGAGGGACAAGAAGAACCGGCGCGGGATGACCCGAAAGCTTCAAACCGCCAAGAGCAGGAGAGCTGATCCGCAGGACGGTTCTCAATTTTCATCATCAAGGATTGCTTTGAAAAAACACTTAATCATTCGGGCTCAGGGAGCCATGTAATAGGCTAGTTAAACTCTGATCTGCCATGCCATCGTGCATGTTTTGTTTTACATAACGCTAATGATCTGCTTAGTTGAAGATCTGCCACTTATGCTTATGATATCATCAATTATGCAGATCCGATTTATCATTTTCCGGCAGACAAAAACAGATCACATGTGCCTGGCAGTTTACCCTAGGGCCGGTCACAATACCCCATATAAAAACCACTGGTGACTAAAACAGTCCATAACCAGGGCCGGTTTAAACACAACCTTATATAATCATAACAAAATATCATACATGTGATATTTGCTCACGTTGTCGGCTTATCATACATGTGCAGTAAGGGTTACAACCCAAAGATTGAGAGCACAACGCCCTGTTCAATTGATTTATATCACCGGCTTACAACGCCGCATGCAGCAAGGGGTAATATCCCAAAACTTAGAGCACGACGCCCGAAGCACATAAAATCATCATACACTAGCGACTTAAAGTCCAAATCCATGCCGGGTTAACAAATGCCGGATAGATCCACTTATGAACCATAAGGCAACATAGCCCTCATCGGTTTCCGACCATGTATTAACATGCCAGAAGAGATGAATATCAAAAAAAATGTTCAAATCAAATGTAAATCAAAAAACAAAACAAGGCTTTCAGAGGCTGCCAAGCCTTCAAGTGAAGTGCTTTTCAAGGGCTGCATAGCCACTGAGTTAAACCTTCATTCAACCTTATAAGCCAGGCCTCGCATGACCAATCGCCGTTTTAACTTTAACAAGTTCAGGGTCTGTATAAGATTGACTGTCAACAAGTCATTCTCGGATTACCTGGGTGGAGTGGCAGACTTAAAAAAAGGCAGGATATCCCGGGTTTTTAGGTGAATACACCTGCCTTCCAAGCCTACTACAAGGGTCATCAAAGCTCTTGTTCTTTTAGCAAATAGCCCCCAAGTAATATTTCATTCCAGGCGTACAAGCTGGATCAATAGGGTAGTCATAGCTATGCTCAATGAGCAGGAAGCCCCCAAGTATTTTGTAATCATGGCATACAAGCCGGATCAAAAGAGTAGTCATAGCTATGCTCAATGAGCAAGAAGCCCCCCAAGTGATCATATGAGGTGACAATAAAGACTCACTATTCTCATAAATGAAACGACAGAGGCCCTGAATTATCAGGGATGCCAATTTTATTATACTCATTAATATATATATATATATATATATATATTGTCAAACTATGTACATCACAAGAGCCAGTGGCTCGGGTGTAATAAGGCTGAAGATGAGCAATATTCCACGGCCGGTGGGTCTCCTCCTCCGACGTGCGTGAGTCCCTGTGGTCTCGAACATCGATAAGGTAGTATGACCCGTTGTTCAGATTTTTGCTTACCGCAAAGGGCCCTTCCCAAGGTGGGGATAGCTTGTGCATATCAGTTTGATCCTGGATAAGCCGGAGCACCAAAGCGCCTTCTTGAAAGGTCCTGGTTTTAACCCGGCGGCTGTGATAACGACGCAAATCCTGTTGGTAAATCGCCGAACGAGCCGCCGCAAGGTCACGCTCCTCATCCAAAAGGTCAATAGCATCCTGACAGGCTTTTTCATTATCAGCTTCAACATAAGCCACCACATGGGGCGAGTCGTGACGGATGTCACTAGGGAGAACCGCCTCGGCTCCATAAACCATGAAGAAAGGCATGTAACCCGTAGATCTGTTGTGGGTGGTATTAATGCTCCATAACACTGAAGGTAATTCCTCCACCCAATAGCTCGACGTCCTCTGCAAAGGGACCATAAGCCGGGGCTTGATGCCTCTCAAGATTTCTTGATTGGCTCTCTCAGCTTGACCATTGGACTGGGGGTGAGCCACTCATGATACATCAAGTCGAATATGCTCTCGTTGGCAAAACTCTTTCATAGCACCGTTGGAAAAATTAGTGCCATTATCAGTTGTAATGCTATTGGAAAACCAAAAATGGAAATCACCTTTTTAATGAATTGAACGTTGTTGCCGCATCACACTTACTAACCGGCTCTCCTTCCACCCACTTTGTGAATTTGTCAACCGCCACCAAAAGGTGGGTCTTTTATACTTGGAACTTTTGAAATGCCCAATCATATCAAGCCCCCAAACTACAAATGGCCAAGCAATTGGAATCATCCTCAATTCTTGAGCCGGTAGGTGAGCTTGTCTTGAAAATTTCTAACAACCATCACATTTACTGACCAAATCCTCTGCATCAACATGAGCCGTCATCCAATAAAATCCATGATGAATAGCCTTGGCCATGAGAGACTTAGATCCAGCATGATGACCACAATATCCTTCATGAATCTCTCGTAGGATTTCACGACCTTCTTCAGGAGAAACACAATGTTGAAAGGCCCATGTAACACTGCGATGATGCAACTCTCCATTGACAATTGTCATTGACTTAGACCGCTGGGTTATCTTCCTGGCCAAAGTTTCATCTTCAGGTAACTCGCCCCGGGTCATGTACGCCAAATATGGAAATGCCCAATCAGGAATAGCATGAAGAGACGCCACCAGCTGTGCCTCCAGGTCAGGAATAGCAAGATCTTCCTCTGTAGGCAGTTTGACGGAAGGATTATGCAGAATATCAAGGAAAATATTGGGTGTTACCGGCTTACGCTGGGATCCCAACCGGCTTAAAGCATCAGCCGCCTCATTTTTCCTTCGATCAACATGCTCTATTTGATATCCATTGAAGTGTCCAGCAATAGCATCAACCTCTTGGCAATAAGTCACCATGAGTGGGTCCTTAGAATCCCAAGTGCTAGAAACTTGCTGACCTACTAAATCTGAGTCACCAAAACACCTCACCCACCTAAAGTTCATCTCCTTAGCCATCCGAAGACCATGGAGCAAGGCCTCATACTCAGTTGCATTGTTAGTACAAGGGAACATCAACCTTAAAACATAACAAAATTTATCACCTCGTGGGGAAGTTAAGATAACTCCATCCCCCGAGCCTTCCAACTACATGGATCCATTAAAGTGAATAGTCCAATATGTGCTATCCGGCTTCTCCTCAGGCATCTGCAGCTCTGTCCAATCATCGATGAAATCCACAAGTGCTTGAGACATGATGGCTGTGCGAGGCATATACTTCATACCATGGGGTCCAAGCACAATGGCCCACTTGGCTACTCGACCTGTGGCTTCTCTATTTTGAATAATATCCCCTAAAGGAGTAGAACTAACCACAGTGATGGGATGACCTAGAAAATATTGCTTGAGCTTTCCACCAGCCATGAACACCCCATATACAAGCTTCTGCCAATGTGATACCTCTGCTTGGACTCAATGAGCACCTCACTGATGTAGTAAACCAGCCTCTAAACCGGATATTCCTTGCCTGACTCCTTCCTTTCCACCACAATTGCCACGCTGACAGCGCGGCTATTGCTAGCCACATATAACAACAAAGGCTCTTTATCAATGGGAGCAGCAAGAACCGGTGGCTCAGCCAACTTTTGTTCAAGGCTTTAAACGCCTAATCAGCAGCATCACTCCAGACAAAGTGATCTGTCTTCTTCATCATCTGGTAAAGAGGGATAGCCTTTTCGCCCAACCGGCTTATGAACCGGCTTAAGGCTGCAATACGACCCGCCAGCCGATGAACATCATTAATACATGCCGGTATAGCCAGGGAGGTGATAGCCTTTATCTTCTCTGGGTTAGCTTCAATACCCCGTTCAGAAACCAGAAAGCTTAAGAGCTTGCCTAGTGGTTGATATGCCTCCATCGTATCTACTTTTCCAAACACTTTTGCCCTTGTTTTGGACTCTAACTTGCATGATTTCAATGGAACTAACCCGGACTGACGTTGTTTTCAGCAGAATTGCCATGGTGTTATTTTTGTGCAGAAATAAAAGTTCTTGGAATGACCTGAAAATCAACGAAGAATATTTTTGGAATATATAAAAAATACTAGCGAAAGAATCAAGGCCAGGGGGCCCACACCCTATCCACGAGGGTGGGGGCGCGCCTACCCCCTTGGGCGCGCCCCTACCTCGTGGGCCCCTGGTGCTCCTCCGACCTCAACTCCAACTCTATATATTCGTGTTCAGGGAGAAAAAAATAAGGGAGAAGCATTCATCGCGTTTTACGATATGGAGCCGCCGCCAAGCACTAATCTCTCTCGGGAGGGCTGATCTGGAGTCCGTTCGGGGCTCCGGAGAGGGGAATCCGTCGCCATCGTCATCATCAACCTTCCTCCATCACCAATTTCTTAATGCTCACCGTCGTGCGTGAGTAATTCCATCGTAGGCTTGCTAGACAGTGATGGGTTGGATGAGATTTATCATGTAATCGAGTTAGTTTTGTTAGGGTTTGATCCCTTGTATCCATTATGTTCTGAGATAGATGTTGCTATGACTTTGCTATGCTTAATGCTTGTCACTAGGGCCCGAGTGCCATGATTTTCAGATCTGAACCTATTATGTTTTCATGAATATATGTGAGTTCTTGATCCTATCTTGCAAGTATATAGTCACCTATTATGTGTTATGATCTGTTAACCCCGGAGTGACAATAATCGGGATACTTACCGGTGATGACCGTAGTTTGAGGAGTTCATGTATTCACTAAGTGTTAATGCTTTCGTCCGATACTCTATTAAAAGGAGGCCTTAATATCCCTTAGTTTCCAATAGGACCCCACTGCCACGGGAGGGTAGGACAAAAGATGTCATGCAAGTTCTTTTCCATAAGCACATATGACTATATTCGGAATACATGCCTACATTACATTGATGAACTGGAGCTAGTTCTGTGTCACCCTATGTTATAACTATTGCATGAGGAATCGCATCCGACATAATTATCCATCACTGATCCAATGCCTACGAGATTTTCACATATTGATCTTCGCTTATTTACTTTCCCGTTGCTACTGTTACAATCACTATAAAGCCAAAACTGTTACTTTTGCTACCGTTACCACTACTATCATATTACTTTTCTACTAAATACTTTGCTGCAGATATTAAGTTTCCAGGTGTGGTTGAATTGACAACTCAACTGCTAATACTTGAGAATATTCTTCGGATCCCCTTGTGTCGAATCTATAAATTTGGGTTGAATACTCTACCCTCGAAAACTATTGTGATCCCCTATACTTGTGGGTTATCAAGACTATTTTCTGGCGCCGTTGCCGGGGAGCATAGCTCTATTCTTTGAGTCACTTGGGATTTATATCTGCTGATCACTATGAAGAACCTGAAAGATAAAAGAACCAAGATTTTTCCCTCAACTATGAGGGGAGGTAAGGAACTGCCATCTAGCTCTGCGCTTGATTCACCTTCTGTTTTGAGTAAACTTGCGACACCTACTCCTGCTATTCATTCTGATATGTCGCATGTTATTGATGATGCCACTTCTGCTTTGCATGATACTTATGATGAAACTACTTCTATGCTTGATAATATTGTGCCATTAGGTGAATTTCATGATGAACAACTTGCTAGGGCTAGAAAGAATGAAATTATTGAAACTGATAATATGGATGAAAGTGATGATGAAGATTCTCCCCCTAGATACGAATTGCTTGTTGTTCCTGAGGGTTATGGTATGGATGAAGAAACTGCTAGAGACTTCTTAGCTTGCAATGATAGATATGATCTTAAGAAATTATCAGTTAAGCTTAAAGAAAAGTCTTTGAATGCTAGAATGAAATATGACCCTGCTTTTGCTACTTCACCTATCTTTATTACTGATAAGGATTATGATTTCTCTGTTGACCCTGAGTTAATTACTTTGGTTGAATCTGATCCTTTCTATGGCTATGAATCTGAAACTGTTGTTGCACATCTTACTAAATTAAATGATATAGCCACCCTATTCACCAATGATGAGAAAACTCGCTACTATTATATCCTTAAGTTATTTCCATTTTCATTAAAGGGTGATGCTAAAACATGGTTTAATTCTCTTGATCCTGGTAGTGTGTGTAGTCCTCAGGATATGATTTATTACTTCGCTGCTAAATATTTCCCCGCTCATAAGAAACAAGCTGCCTTAAGGGAAATATATAATTTTGTGCAAATTGGAGAAGAGAGTTTCCCACAAGCTTGGAAAGGCTTCTCCAATTACTTAATGCTTTGCCTGATCATCCTCTCAAGAAAAATGAAATACTTGATATATTTTATAATGGACTAACCGATGCTTCCAGAGACCACCTGGATAGTTGTGCTGGTTGTGTTTTTAGGGAAAGAACTGTTGATCAAGTTGAATTGCTATTGAATAATAGGTTGAGTAATGAAAATGATTGGACACTTCCTGAACCAACTCCTAAGCCAACTCCGAAGAAAAGGGGTATTCTATTTCTCAGTCCTGAAGATATGCAAGAGGCAAAAAAATCTATGAAAGAAAAAGGTATTAAAGCTGAAGATGTTAAGAATTTACCGCCTATTGAAGAAATACATGGTCTTGATAACCCGACACAGGTAGTAAAGGTAAATTCTCTGTGTAGATTTGATAAATGCGAAATCCCATCTACTAAGTTTGCTAGCAAATGCTTGGATGAGTTTGATGACTTTATGGTTAGGCAAGAAGACTTCAATGCTTATGTTGGTAGACAATTGAAACATAATGCTTATATGATTGAACACTTGAGTGATTATATGTCTAGAGTTAAAGGTGAGCTTAAACTTATTAGTAAACATGATTATATGGTTACCACTCAAGTAGAACAAGTATTTAAGGCTCAGAGTGATTTGCTCAATGAATTAAATAATAAGAAAAATGATAATGTTGTTAGAGTTATGACTAGAGGGGGTAAAATGACTTAGGAACCTTTGTATCCTGAGGGCCACCCTAAGAGAATTGAGCAAGATTCTCAAAGAACTAATGTTGATGCACCTAGTTCTTCTAAGAAGAAGAAGAAAAATGATAGGACTTTGCATGCATCTAGTGAACCTGTTGTAGACACACCTAAGAATCCCAATGATATTTCTGTTTCTGATGCTGAAACACAATCTGGTAATGAACATGAACCTAGTGATAATGTTAATGACGATGTTCATGTCGATCCTCAACCTAGCAATAACAATGATGTAGAGATTGAACCTGATGTTGATCTTGATAACCCACAATCAAAGAATCAATGTTATGATAAGAGAAACTTCGTTGCTAGGAAGCACGGTAAAGAAAGAGAACCATGGGTTCAGAAACCCATGTCGTTTCCTCCTAAACCATCCAAGAAAAAGGATGATGAGGATTTTGAGCGCTTTGCTGAAATGATTAGACCTATATTTTTGCATATGTGTTTGACTGATATGCTTAAAATGAACCCTTATGCTAAGTACATGAAGGATATTGTTACTAATAAAAGAAAGATACCAGAAGCTAAAATTTCCACCATGCTTGCTAATTACACTTTTAAGGGTGGAATACCAAAGAACCTAGGAGATCTCGGAGTACCAACTATACCATGCTCCATTAAAAGAAACTATGTTAAAACTTCTTTATGTAATCTTGGAGCCGGTTTTAGTGTTATGCCTCTCTCTTTATATCGTAGACTTGATTTGAATAAGGTGACACTGTAACGCCTTGAGACCGTTGCGCTAGGTGTCTTCCAGTTATTCGTTGTTGTTACCTTGTCATTCGCTTGCGTGTTGCATCTTCCCATGTCATCATGTGCATTGCATCATGTTTTAAAAACTTGCATCCATCCCGGTCTCCCCGTTCCTTTCGTTGTCCGTTCTGAGCCCAGACACACTTGCATGCGCCCGTGGCACCTCCGAAATATTATTTTATAAGTGGCCAGAAAATGTTCTCGAAATGGGTTCAAAGTTGGCGTGCGGTCTTGTTATGTTGTAGGTAGGCGGACTGCTAAGTTTCATCGCATTCGGAGCTCGTTTGATAGCCCAACCGTTAAACTTATAGCGGCAATATAGTCGGTCAAACGTCGGACGTTTTCGGTCTCCGTAAACTGCTGTCGGGCGTCTCTCTCTTTCCTCCTCTCTCTTCTCAGTCCAACCACACACTTGACCTTGTTCGCCTATCCCCTCTTTGCACAGTTCATCGACCCCTCGCGCGTGTCTGAAACTTACCCGAACCCGACCCGGGTTGTCGTTACTGATGGATCCGAATCATCCCCAAACATCCCTAAATCATCATCGGTTTTTCATTTGGACTCCCTAAATATTTATTCGCGATCGTCCTATTGCGATCGGATGGACGAGTTAGCCCCCAACCAAAATTCATATGATATAAATATCAGTCTAACCCTAGATCCTAGGGGCTTGTCCCATCCATCAAATCACCTCACCTGCCACCGCCACTCTCTTCCTTGGGATCGCTCCCGATCCAAAAATCCACCGAGCCAACCACCTCCTCCCCTCGATCCCCTCCTGATCCGTTCCACCAACCAGATCCCCGACCACCTCCTTGTTTTGCGTCCTCGATCCAAACCCGAGCCAACCAGCAGCTCCTCCTCGTCGCCGTGCGCGTAGCGGCCGAGCGGGAGACCTAGCCGAACCACCATATGAGCTCTGTTGCCCCTTCTTCTTGGCCTTCCGTGCTCCTACCGTTCCCTCTCTCTCTGCTCATCTCTCTCCCTCGTTTCCTTTTCTACAGGAGCACCACGAAGGATGCCATGGAGCCCGATGGAGCTCTGCCATGCTGCCTCAAGCCACATGGTGTTCTGCAGCCGCCGCCGCTCGGATCCCACGTGTGCTCGCGGCCCTTCACCGGGCTTCGTCGCCGTTGACCGCGTCCACTCCGTCCCCTACCTCACTCCTCCTCCCGAGCAGGAGCTCCCATGGCTGCCGCCGCCCTCGTGGCTACCCCGCAGGAGCTCCCCACCGCCGGATCGGGTCGCCTCCGCCCGGTTCCCCCGCCGCCAAGTCCAGCACCGCGCCGCCGCGAGCCGCCTCCTTCCCATGGATCCTCGCCGCCCCTTTGCCCTGCTCGCCTACTCTGCTTTGTTTGAGCAGGAAGGACGATGCTCCTCTGCCTCGCGCTGTTGACCGTGGCCTTGATTCCAGCCAGTAGTACGTGGGCCACCGCATCTGCCCCGCCAGCCCAGCCAAATCTAGCCCATGTGAGAACCGCCTGCTGCACCCACCTTTTGCACTGTTGGCCCAAGTGCAATTTCGGCCCATAGACATTTTTTTTCTAGATCTGCGATTTTAGCAAATTTCCCAGGATTTGCTATTTTGCAGAACAGCCCTCATACTTCATGCATTTAATATCTCCACAACCACGCATCGGATTAAAATAACTTATACATGAAAAATGCCTAGAATCTTTTGTAGTTTCATAATATGTCACTTTTATCCATGTTTTAAATGTTTAAATGTTGTTTGTTTAAATTTGCTTAAATGCCATGTTAAAATGCTTTATTTCATAACTAAATAACCGTAGCTCCATTTTAAATAATCTTTATATGAAAATGGGGTAGAAAAATGCATAGATTAACATGGTGGCAGTACTTTGCATGTTTAACAACTCTAAAATTGTGTATAGGGCAGAACAGTACCAACTTTAAAATATGCACATGAGGATTTTTCCGAACCTGTTGCTTGTTGTTCCGGCCTCATTTAAACTTGCCAAGATAGGTAGTTTTATTATGCTTCACCTCTTGCCATGTTTAATAACATTTAATATTGTTGGGTACATAAATGAGAGAGAACTAAATAATTGATGTGGTGTTTCGTCAATATGCAGCTCGTTGCATATTGAGCTACACTTAACTTGTAGTTTTGCTTGTGGACTTTGCCATGCCATGCTTCATTAAACCGGACATGCATCATACTTAGTTGCGCATCATGCCATGTTTATGTGATGGTTATTTACTATGTTGCTTGCTTCTTTCTGGGTTGCTTATCTCGTTAGCTTCAGTTTCGTTCCGGAGTTGTGAGGATTCGTTCGACTACGTCCGCTTGTCTGCTTCATGGACTCGTTCTTCTTCCTTGCGGGACCTCAGTCAAGATGACCATACCCTCGAAATCACTTCTATCTTTGCTTGCTAGTTGTTCGTTCTATCGCTATGTCGCGCTGCCTACCACTTGTTATATCATGCCTCCCATATTGCCATGTCAAGCCTCTAACCCACTTTTCCTAGCAAACCGTTGTTTGGCTAAGTTACCGCTTTGCTCAGCCCCTCCTATAGCGTTGTTAGTTGCAGGTGAAGCTGAAGATTGTTCCATGTTGGAACATGGATATGTTGGGATATCACAATATCTCTTATTTTAATTAATGCATCTATATACTTGGTAAAGGGTGGAAGGCTCGGCCTTATGCCTGGTGTTTTGTTCCACTCTTGCCGCCCTAGTTTCCGTCATACCGGTGTTATGTTCCTTGATTTTCCGTTCCTTACGCGGTTGGGTGTTATGGGAACCCCTTGACAGTTCGCTTTGAATAAAACTCCTCCAGCAAGGCCCAATCTTGGTTTTACATATGCCTAACAACCTATAACTTTCCCTTGGGTTTTCACGAGCCCGAGGGTCATCTTTATTTTAACCCCCCCGGGCCAGTGCTTCTCTAAGTATTGGTCCGAGCTGAGTAGACTGCGGGGCCACCTCGGGGAAACTTGAGGGCTGGTTTTACTCGTAGGATGTCTCATCCGGTGTTGCCCTGAGAACGAGATATGTGCAGCTCCTATTGGGATTGTCGGCACATCGGGTGGCTTTGCTGGTTTTGTTTTACCATTGTCGAAATGTCTTGTAACCAGGATTCTGAGACTGATCGGGTCTTCCTGGGAGAAGGAATATCCTTCGTTGACCGTGAGAGCTTGTGATGGGCTAAGTTGGAACACCCCTGCAGGGTATAAACTTTCGAAAGCCGTTCCCGCGGTTATGTGGTAGATGAGAATTTTTTAATGTCCGGTTGTAGAGAACTTGACACTTGACTTAATTAAAATACATCAACCGTGTGTGTAGCCGTGATGGTCTCTTCTCGGCGGAGTCCGGGAAGTGAACACGGTTCTTGTGTTATGCTTGAACGTAAGTAGTTTCAGGATCACTTGCAGGTGGCGCAACCAAGCTCAAGTGGGAGCTCGATGAAGATCTTAGTCGTTGTTTTGTGTATTTTCCGGATGATTAGTAGTGGAGCCCAGTTGGGATGATCGGGGATCTAACAATTGGGGTTGTCTTCTTTTATTTTGGTTCCGGAGTCGGGCCTTGATTGTACTATGGATGATGTATGTTTAACTTGTTATTTGTGTGAAGTGGCGATTGTAAGCCAACTCTTTATCCCTTCCTTATTCAGTACATGGGATTGTGTGAAGATTACCCCTCTTGCGACAAAACCACCATGCGGTTATGCCTCTAAGTCATGCCTCGACACATGGGAGATATAGCCGCATCGTGGGTGTTACAGAAACCTACTAAAATATCTTTGCAAATGGCCGATAAATCAACTGCTATACCTGTCTTATTTGTGAGGATATGCCTGTTGTGGTTGCAAACGTTACTATTTTAACAGAATTTATTATTCTTGATATTCCCGAGGATGATAGTATGTCGATTATCCTCAGTAGATCCTTTTTGAATACTGCAGGGGCTGTTATTGATTGCAACAAAGGCAATGTCACTTTTCATGTTAATGGTAATGAGCACACGATGCACTTTCTGAGGAAACAACCTCAAGTCCACAGTATTAATTCTATTGGAAAATTTTCAACGATTATTATTGGAGGTTTCGAATTTCCTCTTCCTACTATCAAGAAGAAATATGATATTCTTATTGTTGGTGACGTGCATATCCCCGTTGAGGTAACCTAGTGTTATTCAAAATTTCTCTGGTTTCATGCGATTCGGAATGAGTTTGTTAACAAGACTTGATCAACCTTGTTAGTGGATTCCTTTTGATGAGCATGAGATGGATGAAGTTAGAATGCACAACCTTCTGTACCCTCTTTTTAGTTTCTGTTATTTATATTAAATAAAGTGAAAATATTTTTTGTCTGTTTTCTGAATTATCCTTGCAATAAAAAATACCCTGAAAATAAAAGTTCTCCAAATGCCCTAAAAATGAAATCTGATTTTTTTTCAGATTATTTAAGAATTATTGGCACTGAGAACACATCACGGGGACCCACCGTGTGCCCATGAGGGTGGAGGGCGTGCCCTACCCCCTGGGCGCGCCCCCTGCCTCGTGGACCCTGCGTGGGTGCCCTCCACTTATTCTTGCACCCACACACTTCGTCTTCCTCCAGAAAAAAATCACCCACCAGCTCAAACCCGAGTTCTAGCTCATCTTGCTGCCATTTCTGATCTCCTTGCTCAAAGCTCCATTCACAAAACTGCTTTGGGGGATGTTCTTTGGTATGTGACTCCTCCAATGGTCCAATTAGTTTTTGTTCTAGTGCTTTATTTATTGCAAATTTTTGCTTCTTAGGTGACCCTGTTCTTGAGCTTCCATGTCAAATTTATGTGGTCGAAAGTAATTTTAATGCATGATATAGCCTCTAGACACTTGTAGGAGTAGCTGCTACCATTTTTGTTGAGTTTGGTTCACTTTTATTTTTGAGTCACTAAAAATTTCAGAAATTTTTCAGAGGAAGAAATATGTTTAGGAAAATGTACCAAGGTGGTTCCTCAAGGAAGCAAGGCCCAAGGCCTGCAATACGCGAGCCGGACAATGAACTACCAAGGGAGGCTCAAGTGCGGCCTTGTGAATAGCCGTCATAGGATTTCATGGTCCATGCACGCATCAAGGAAGAATTTGATGCATATGTGCGTAACACTGATCTTAAGAGCTTCGTGTCAGGTTAGTGCCGGCAATACCTCTATTTAACTGATTCATTTGTGAGAAGGTTTAAATTTACATCCTCGCGGAATTCTCACAATGTCCTATTTGATATTTTTGATAAATCTTATACCATGGACTTAGAAGATTTTAATACTGCTTGTAAACTCCCACAGTGGCGTAGTGCTAGTGAGCGTCGCAAATCTGAATTTAAAGAATTCCTTGCTAGTATCACTGTGGGGGATTTATGGAAATAACACAAGCTACCATAGGGAGCATTCATTTTCCTGCCATACATTATTTTGCTCTCTTCGTGGGTAGATGCATTAATGGTAAAGATGAGGCGTGCCATATATGTGTTCCAGATCTTAGTGTCCTCAAGAGTGTGGTCTTGGGAGATAAACAATACAACTTGGGGGCTATTGTTGCACGTAGGTTGCATCTTAATAGTTTAGCTGGAGATTTGTTTGGTCAAATTTATGCAGCTCGTGTAGCTAACTTTCTTGATATACCCATACGCGGGGATGATATTGAGTTGCCTCCTACTTATCTAGATTATAATGCTATGGTTCGTCATCAGTTTGTTGAGAGGAACGATCAGTTCCTCCAGTACCGACTAATCTTTGACAGGCAGCGCATCGTCCATGTTGCTCTCCCTGCTCCTGCTTTCTTTGATTTTCAGACAAAATGGAGATATGTTATAACCAGGGAGGAGGCGAAAAAGTACAAGAGGAGGACGGAGGCAGCTCGCCTCCAAGCTGCAGCTCATGAGGCAATTACCGCTGCATCTCAGTACGACCCCAGCTACAACTTTGATCCATGGGCATAGACCAACTTAGGCCAAAAGCCTAAGCTTGGGGGAGTACGTATTTCTCAACGACATTACATTCATGTTCACACATTCATGCTAGTTGTCGGTGCTCATACTTTTTCATTGTATCATCCATGCTAATTTTCTTTTTAAGCTTTCTTCTTGTGTGTTTGAAAAACCTTAAGAAAAACCAAAAAATAGTTGTAGCTTTTAGCTTGTTTACTTTCCATGCCCGTAGTAGTAGTAACTAAAACGAAAAACCCAAAAATATTTCCCATTCTTCTTTTGCTTGTTGGGAGCTTTCCGTGTAAATAGTTTTATTTCCTTTCTTTTCCTTGGGGGTCGAGAGGAGAAGACCATAATGAAAAATGTTGAGTGGCTCTCATATGCATTATTTTTATCTAACAAAGAGCTCATATTACCTTGTCTTCTCTTGTATATTGAATGCTTGCAGATTCCAGGTTAGTCCAAAGCACGTGCACTATTATTATTATCCACGCCGTTCGGTCATGTAAGTGAAAGGCAATAATGACGATATATGATGAACTGATTGAGATGAGAAAATCTGGTATGAACTCGACCTCTCTTGTTTTTCTAAATATGATTAGTCCATCGTTCCTGATTCAGCCTATTATGAATGAAACATGTTTGCAATGACAATTAGAGATTATAGTTGCTTATGCCATGCTCAATTTGCTAGGAGTTTATAATGGTTTACCTTGTGTGCCAACATCTATTAAAATGGTTGTGATGTGGTATGATAGGGTGGTATCCTCCTTTGAATGAATCAAGTGGCTTGACTTGGCACATGTTCATGCATGTAGTTGAAACAAAATCAACATAGCCTCCACGATATTTATGTTCATGGTGAATTATATCCTACTCATGCTTGCATTCAATGTTGATTAATTTTAATGCATGTTCATGATTGGTGTCGCTCTCTAGCTGCTCGCTTCCCAATCTCTTTCTAGCCTTCACTTGTACTAAGCGGGAATAATGCTTGCGCATCTGATGTCTACTACACAACCTTCTTCTTGTAGACGTTGTTGGGCCTCCAAGTGCAGAGGTTTGTAGGATAGTGGCAAATTTCCCTCAAGTGGATGACCTAAGGTTTATCAATTCATGGGATGCGTAGGATGAAGATGGTCTCTCTCAAGCAACCCTGCAACCAAATAACGAAGAGTCTCTTGTGTCCCCAACCCACCCAATACAATGGAAAATTGTATAGGTGCACTAGTTCGGCGAAGAGATGGTGATACAAGTGCAATATGGATGGTAGATATAGGTTTTTGTAATCTGAAAATATAAAAACAGCAAGGTAACTAATGATAAAAGTGAGCGTAAACGGTATTGCAATGATAGGAAACAAGGCCTAGGGTTCATACTTTCACTAGTGCAAGTTCTCTCAACAATAATAACATAATTGGATCATATAACTATCCCTCAACATGCAACAAAGAGTCACTCCAAAGTTACTAATAGCGGAGAACAAACGAACAGATTATGGTAGGGTACAAAACCACCTCAAAGTTATCCTTTCTGATCGATCTATTCAAGAGTCCGTAGTAAAATAACATGAAGCTATTCTTTCCATTCAATCTATCCTAGAGTTCGTACTAGAATAATACCTTAAGACACAAATCAACCAAAACCCTAATGTCACCTAGATACTCCAATGTCACCTCAAGTATCCATGGGTATGATTATACGATATGCATCACACAATCTCAGATTCATCTATACAACCAACACAAAAGTACTTCAAAGAGTGCCCCAAAGTTTCTACCGGAGAGTCAAGACGAACACGTGTGCCAACCCCTATGCATAGGTTCATGGGCGGAACCCGCAAGTTGATCACCAAAACATACATCAAGTGAATCAATAGAATACCCCATTGTCACCACGGGTATCCCACGCAAGACATACATCAAGTGTTCTCAAATCCTTAAAGACTCTATCCGATAAGATAACTTCAAAGGGAAAACTTAATTCATTACAAGAGAGTAGAGGGGGAGAAACATCATAAGATCCAACTATAATAGCAAAGCTCGCGATACGTCAAGATCGTATCACCTCAAGAACACGAGAGAGAGAGAGAGAGAGATCAAACACATAGCTACTGGTACATACCCCCAGCCCCGAGGGAGAACTACTCCCTCCTCGTCATGGAGAGCACCGGGATGATGAAGATGGCCATCGGAGAGGGATCCCCCCCTCCGGCAGGGTGCCGGAACGGGTCTAGATTGGTTTTCGGTGGCTACGGACTCTTCTGGCGGCGGAACTCCTGATCTATTCTGCTCTCCAATGGTTTTAGGGTATATTGGTATATATAGGAGGAAGAAATACGTCAGGGGAGCCACGGGGGGCTCACGAGGGTGGAGGGCGCGCCTAGGGGGGTGGGCACGCCCCCCTGCCTCGTTCCTTCCTCGTTGCTTCCCTTACGTACACCCCAAGTCTTCTGGGTTGCTTCTGTTCCAAAAATAATGTTTCCGAAGGTTTCATTTCGTTTGGACTCCGTTTCATATTCTTTTTCTGTGAAACTCTGAAATAGGCAAAAAGCAGCAATTCTAGGTTGGGCCTCCGGTTAATAGGTTAGTCCCAAAAATAATATAAAAGTGTATAATAAAGCCCAATAATGTCCAAAACAGGATATAATATATCACGGAACAATCAAAAATTATAGATACGTTGGAGACGTATCAAGCATCCCTAAGCTTAATTCCTGCTCGTCCTCGAGTAGGTAAATGATGAAAACAGAATTTTTGATGTGGAATGCTACTTGGCATAATTTCAATGTAATTCTCTTAATTGTGGTATGAATATTCAGATCCGAAAGATTCAAGACAAAAGTTCAATATTGACATAGAAATATTAATTCTTCAAGCATACTAACTAAGCAATTATGCCTCTTCAAAATAACATGGCCAAAGAAAGTTATCCCTACAAAATCATATAGTTTGGCTATGCTCCATCTTCGCCACACAAAGTATTTAATTCGTGCACAACCCCGATGACAAGCCAAGCAATTGTTTCAGACTTTTTGTGTTCTCAAACTTTTTCAATCTTCACGCAATACATGAGCGTGAGCCATGGACATTGCACTATATGTGGAATAGAATGGTGGTTGTGGAGAAGACAAAAGGGGGAAGATAGTCTCACATCAACTAGGCATATCAAGGGGCTATGGAGATGCCCATTAATAGATATCAATGTGAGTGAGTAGGGATTTCCATGCAACGGATGCACGAGAGCTATAAGTATATGAAAGCTCAACAAAAAGAACTAAGTGGGTGTGCATCCAACTCGCTTGCTCACGAAGACCTAGGGCATTTTGAGGAATCCCGTCATTGGAACATACAAGCCAAGTTCTATAATGAAAAATTCCAACTAGTATATGAAAGTGATATCATAGGAGACTCTCTATCATGAAGATCATGGTGCTACTTTGAAGCACATGTGTGGTAAAAAGGATAGTAGCATTGTCCCTTCTCTCTTTTTCTCTCATTTTTTATTTTTTTATTTCTTTTTTATTTGGGCATTCTCCCTTTTTATGGCCTCTTTTTTTTATTTGGGCTTCTTTGGCCTCTTGTTTTCGTCCGGAGTCTCATCCCGACTTGTGGGGGAATCATAGTCTCCATCATCCTTTCCTCCCTGGGACAATGCTCTAATAATGATGATGATCACAGTTTTATTTTCTTACAACTCAAGAATTACAACTCGATACTTAGAACAAGATATGACTCTATATGAATGCCTCCGGCGGTGTACCGGGATGTGCAATGACTCATGAGTGGCATGTATGGAAGAATTATGAACGGTGGCTTTGCCACGAATACGATGTCAACTACATGATCATGCAAAAGAAATATGACAATGATGGAGCGTGTCATAATAAATGGAACGGTGGTAATTTGCATGGCAATATATCTCGGAATGGCTATGGAAATGCCATAATAGGTTGGTATGGTGGCTGTTTTGAGGAAGGTATATGGTGGGTTTATGGTACCGGCGAAAGTTGCGCGGTACTAGAGAGGCTAGCAATGGTGGAAGGGTGAGAGTGCGTATAATCCATGGACTCAACATTAGTCATAAAGAACTCACATACTTATTGCAAAAATCTATTAGTTATCGAAATAAAGTACTACACGCATGCTCCTAGGGGGATATATTGGTAGGAAAAGACCATCGCTCGTCCCCGACCGCCACTCATAAGGAAGGCAATCAATAAATATATCATGCTCCGACTTCATCACATAACGGTTCACCATACGTGCATGCTACGGGAATCACAAACCCCAACACAAGTATTTCTCAAATTCACAACTACTCAACTAGCATGACTCTAATATTACCATCTTCATATCTCAAAACAATTATCAAGTATCAAACTTCACCTAGTACTCAATGCACTTTATATGAAAGTTTTTATAATGCCATGTTGTTCTAAGAGACTCTCAAAATAATATAAGTGACACATGAGATTTCATCTATTTCTATAAAATAAAACCACCACTGTGCTCTAAAAAGATATAAGTGAAGCACTAGAGCAACAACAAACTACTCCGAAAGATATAAGTGAAACTCAATGAGTAGTCGAATAATTATGCAACTATGTGAAGACTCTCTAACATTTAATAATTTCAGATCTTGGTATTTTATTCAAACAGCAAGCAAAACAAAATAAAATGACATTCTAAGAATGGCAAACATCATGTGAATAAGCAAAAACTTAGGATCAACCGAAACTAACCGATAGTTGTTGAAGAAGAAAGTTGGGATGCCAACCGGGGCATCCCCAAGCTTAGACGCTTGAGACTTCTTGAAACATTATCTTGGGATGCCTTGGGCATCCCCAAGCTTGAGCTTTTGTGTCTCCTGAATTTCTCTCATATCACGGTCTCCCTAAATCTCAAAAGTTTCATCCACACAAAACTCAACAAGGACTCGTGAGATAAGTTAGTATAAACCAATGCAAAAACCTTATCATACTCTACTGTAGAAAATCACTAAAATTATTATTCATCATTGCATACTAAATTCCTCTGCATATTTAATAGTCCTATCCTCAAATAGAATCATTAAAGAAGCAAACATTTGCAAATAATGCAAAGATAACAACAATCTGCCTAAACAGGACAGTCTGTAAAGAGTGCAAGAAGATTCATACTTCCCTAGCTCCAAAAATTATGAAAGAAAAATTCCCACTGTAGTAAATTTATCAGAGCTTAATATGCAAAAGGTTTCAACATTTTATCACATTCTGACTTTTCTAGGGAATTATTGCAACAGCGGTAAACTTTCTGTTTTCAAACAGCAACATGAAGACTTGTAAAATAGGCATAGTAAAGGCTATCAATGCCACTTTTATTGAACTAAAAGACGCAAAACATTGTTCTAAATAACATAAAGCAAAGCCTAACAAAATAAATTGATGCTCCAAGGAAAACACATATCATGTGGTGAATAAAAATATAGCTCCAAGTAAAGTTACCGATGAACGAAGACGAAAGAGGGGATGCCTTCCGGGGCATCCCCAAGCTTAGGCTTTTGGTTGTCCTTGAATATTACCTTGGGGTGGCATGGGCATACCCAAGCTTAGGATCTTGCCAGTCCTTGTTCCATAATCCATCAAATCTTTTACCCAAAACTTGAAAACTTCACAACACAAAACTTAAAGTAGAAAATCTCGTGAGCTCCGTTAGCGAAAGAAAACAAAACACCACTTCAACATACTGTAATGAACTAATTCTCTATTTATATTGGTGTTAGACATACTGTATTCCAACTTCTCTTTGGTTTATAAACTATTTTACTAGCCATAGATTCATCAAAATAAGCAAACAACACACGAAAAATAGAATCTGTCAAAAACACACGAAAAACAACACACGTTATGGATCCCCAAAAATTCTAAAATAAATTGCTGGACATGAGGAATTTATCTATTAATCATCTTCAAAAAGAATTAACTAAATAGCACTTTCCAAATAAAAACTGCAACAATTCTCGTGAGCACTAAAGTTTCTGTTTTTTACAACATGATCAAAAAGACTTTCCCCAAGTCTTCCCAACGGTTCTACATGGCACAAACACTAATTAAAAGCATAAAGCCACATCTAAACAGAGGCTAGATGAATAATTTATTACTAAACAGGAACAAAAATAAGGTTGGGTTGCCTCCCAACAAGCGTTATCGTTTAACGCCCCTAGCTAGGCATGATGATTTCAATGATGCTCACATAAAAGATAAGAATTGAAACATAAAGAGAGCATCATGAAGAATATGACTAACACATTTAAGCCTAACCCACTTCCTATGCATAGGGATTTTGTGAGCAAACAACTTATGGGAACAATAATCAACTAGCATAGGAGGGCAAAACAAGCATAACTTCAAAACTTTAAGCACATAGAGAGGAAACTTGATATTATTGCAATTCCTACAAGCATATATTCCTCCCTCATAATAATTTTCAGTAGCATCATGAATGAATTCAACAATATAACCATCACATAAAGCATTCTTTTCATGATCTACAAGCATAGAATTTTTATTACTCTCCACATAAGCAAATTTCTTCTCATGAATAGTAGTGGGAGCAAACTCAACAAAATAATTATCATGTGAGGCATAATCCTATTGAAATTTAAAATCATGATGACAAGTTTCATGGATATCATTATTCTTTATAGCATACAAGTCATCACAATAATCATCATAGATAGCAACTTTGTTCTCATAATCAATTGGAACCTCTTCCGAAATAGTGGAATCATTACTAAATAAAGTCATGACCTTTCAAATCCACTTTTATAATTATCACAATAAGATTCAACATCCTCCAAAATAGTGGGATCATCACTTCCTAAAGTTGACACTCTTCCAAACCCACTTTCATCAATATAATCATCATAAATAGGAGGCATGCTATCATCATAATAAATCTGCTCATCAAAACTTGGGAGACAAAAAATATCATCTTCATCAAACATAGCTTCCCCAAGCTTGTGGCTTTGCATATCATTAGCATCATGGATATTCAAAGAATTCATACTAACAACATTGCAATCATGCTCATCATTTAAATATTTAGTTCCAAACATTCTAATGCATTCTTCTTCTAGCACTTGAGCACAATTATCGGAATCCTTATTCTCATGAAAGATATTAAAAAGACGAAGCATATGAGGTATCCTCAATTCCATTTTTTCATAATTTTCTTTTATAAACTAAACTAGTGATAAAACAAGAAACAAAAACATTCGATTGCAAAATCTAAAGATATACCTTCAAGCGCTAACCTCCTCGGCAACGGCGCCAGAAAAGAGCTTAGTTGACGGGGTGTTAGTGCCGCTTACCTAGCCTCCCCGGCAACGGCGCCAGAAAAGAGCTTGATGTCTACTACAAAACCTTCTTCTTGTACACGTTGTTGGGCCTCCAAGTGTAGAGGTTTGTAGGACAGTAGCAAATTTCCCTCAAGTGGATGACCTAAGGTTTATCAATCCGTGGGAGGCGTAGGATGAAGATGGTCTCTCTCAAGCAACCCTGCAACCAAATAACAAAGAGTCTCTTGTGTCCCCAACACACCCAATACAATGGTAAATTGTATAGGTGCACTAGTTCGGCGAAGAGATGGTGATACAAGTGCAATATGGATGACAGATATAGGTTTTGTAATCTGAAAATATAAAAACAGCAAGGTAACTAATGATAAAAGTGAGCGTAAACGGTATTGCAATGATAGGAAACAAGGCCTAGGGTTCATACTTTCACTAGTGCAAGTTCTCTCAACAATAATAACATAATTGGATCATATAACTATCCCTCAACATGCAACAAAGAGTCACTCCAAAGTTACTAATAGCGGAGAACAAACAAAGAGAATATGGTAGGGTACGAAACCACCTCAAAGTTATCCTTTCTGATCTATCTATTCAAGAGTCCTAGAGTTCGTACTAGAATGACACCTTAAGACACAAATCAACCAAAACCCTAATTTCACCTAGATACTCCAATGTCACATCAAGTATCCGTGGGTATGATTATACGATATGCATCACACAATCTCAGATTCATCTATTCAACCAACACAAAAGTACTTCAAAGAGTGCCCCAAAGTTTCTACCGGAGAGTCAAGACGAAAACGTGTGCCAACCCCTATGCATAGGTTCATGGGCGGAACCCGCGAGTTGATCACCAAAACACACATCAAGTGAATCAATAGAATACCTCATTATCACCACGAGTATCCCACGCAAGACATACATCAAGTGTTCTCAAACCCTTAAAGACTCAATCCGATAAGATAACTTGAAAGGGAAAACTCAATTCATTACAAGAGAGTATAGGGGGAGAAACATCATAAGATCCAACTATAATAGCAAAGCTTGCGATACATCAAGATCGTATCACCTCAAGAACACGAGAGAGAGATCAAACACATAGCTACTGGTACATACCCTTAGCCCCGAGAGAGAACTACTCCCTCCTCGTCATGGAGAGCACCGGGATGATGAAGATGGCCACCAGAGAGGGACCCCCCTCCGGCAGGGTTCCGAAATGGGTCTAGGTTGGTTTTCGGTGGCTACGGAGGCTTCTGGCGGCAGAACTCCCGATCTATTCTGCTCTCCGATGGTTTTTGGGTATATTGGTATATATAGGAGGAAGAAATACGTCAGGGGATCCACGAGGGGGCCACGAGGGTGGAGGGCGCGCCCAGGGGGTGGGCGCTCCCCCCTGCCTCGTGCCTTCCTTGTTGCTTCCCTTACGTACACCCCAAGTCTGCTGGGTTGCTTCCGTTCCAAAAATAACGTTTCCAAAGGTTTCATTCTGTTTGGACTCCATTTGATATTCTTTTTCTACGAAACTCTGAAATAGGCAAAAAAATAGCAATTCTGGGTTGGGCCTCCGGTTAATAGGTTAGTCCCAGAAATAATATAAAAGTGTATAATAAAGCCCAATAATGTCCAAAACAGGATATAATATAGCATGGAACAATCAAAAATTATAGATACGTTGGAGATGTATCAGCATCCAATTCCATAAACCCCAAAAGTTGTTCCATATGAGTCCACCATACCTTCCTATATGCGGCATCTACCTGCCGTTCCAAGTAAATTTGTATGTGCCAAACTCTAAACCTTCAAATAAAAATTCTGTTTTGTATGCTTGAATAGCTCATGTATCAACTAGGGATGTCTGTATCTTCCATGCTAGGCGGGTTATTCTCAAGAGAAGTGGACTCCGCTCCTCACTCACAAGAAAATGGTTGGTCACTGGGATGCCCAGTCCCATGCTCAAATCAAATCAAAACAATTGCAAACAAAACTCCCCCAGGATTGTTGCTAGTTGGAGGCACGCTTTGTTTCGGGCAAGCCAAGGATTGATGCTTGTTGGTGGTGGAGGAGTATAACCTTTACCATTCGGCTTGGGAACCGCCTATAATGTATGTAGCATGGAAGATATCGAGATGCGGTTGTTATGTTGACAATGAAATTACACCACTCAAAATATTATTTATCTTTATTTCAAAACTGAGCTCTGGCACCTCTACAAATCTGTGCATCCCTCTGCGAAGGGCCTATCCATTTACTTGTATGTCGAGTCATCACCCTCTTATTAAAAAAGCACCAGTTGGAGAGTGCCGCTGTCATTTGCATGTATTATTATTAGTTTACATTGAGTATGACTGTGACTGGATCTCTTCTACCATGAATTACAATTTCCAGTCAGCCCTTGATCTTCAAGGGTGCTCTGCATTTATGTTTTGCGGTCTCAGAAAGGGCTAGCGAGATACCATCTTGTTATATCATATTATGATGGTTTTGAGAAAGTGTTGTCATTCGAGATTTATTATTATTGCTCGCTAGTTGATTGTGCCATTGATATGAGTAAACATGAGACTTGAATGTTATTGTTAATATGGTTTGTTCATAATCTTTGCCGAAAACTTGAATGCTGGCTTTACATATTTACAACAACAAGAGCAAATAGAGTTTGTAAAAGTATTTCTTTATCACTTTCAGTTTGTCAACTGAATCACTTGTTTTGGACTCTAACTTGCATGATTTGAATGGAACTAACCCGGTCTGATGTTCTTTTCAGTAGAATTTCCATGGTGTTATTTTTGTGCAGAAATAAAAGTTCTTGGAATGACCTGAAAATCAATGGAGAATATTTTTGGAATATATAAAAAATACTGGCGAAAGAATCAAGGCCAGGGGCCCACACCCTGTCCATGAGGGTGGGGGCGCGCCTACCCCCCTAGGCGCGCCCCCTGCCTCCTGGGCCCCCTGGTGCTCCTCCGACCTCAACTCCAACTCTATATTCGTGTTCGGGGAGAAAAAATTAAGGGAGAAGGATTCATTGTGTCTTACGATACGAAGGCGCCGCCAAGCCCTAATCTCTCTCGTGAGGCCTGATCTGGAGTCCGTTCGGGGCTCCTGAGAGGGGAATCCGTCGCCATCATCATCAACCTTGCTCCATTACCAATTTCATGATGCTCACCTCCGTGCGTGAGTAATTCCATCATAGGCTTGCTAGACGGTGATGAGTTGGATGAGATTTATCATCTAATCGAGTTAGTTTTGTCAGGGTTTGATCCCTAGTATCCATTATGTTATGAGATTGATATTGCTATGACTTTGCTATGCTTAATGCTTGTCACTAGGGCCCGAGTGCCATGATTTCAGATCTGAACCTATTATGTTTTCATGAATATATGTGAGTTCTTGATCCTATCTTGCAAGTATATAGTCACCTATTATGTGTTATTATCCGTTAACCCCGAAGTGACAATAATCGAGATACTTACCGGTGATGACCGTAGTTTGAGGAGTTCATGTATTCACTAAGTGTTAGTGCTTTGGTCCGGTACTCTATTAAAAGGAGGCCTTACTATCCCTTAGTTTCCAATAGGACCCCGCTGCCACGGGAGGGTAGGACAAAATATGTCATGCAAGTTCTTTTCCATAAGCACGTATGACTATATTCGGGATACATGCCTACATTACATTGATGAACTGGAGCTAGTTCTGTGGCACCCTATGTTATAACTATTGCATGAGGAATCGCATCTGACATAATTATCCATCACTGATCCAATGCCTACAAGCTTTTCACATATTTATCTTTGCTTATTTACTTTTCCGTTGCTATTGTTACAATCACTATAAAGCCAAAAATGTTACTTTTGCTACCGTTACCGCTACTATCATATTACTTTGCTACTAAATACTTTGTTGCGGATATTAAGTTTCCAGGTGTGGTTGAATTGACAACTCAACTGCTAATACTTGAGAATATTCTTTGGCTCCCCTTGTGTCGAATCTATGAATTTGGGTTGAATACTCTACCCTCGAAAACTATTGCGATCCCCTCTACTTGTGGGTTATCACTGGTACGCCAAAGACACACTTAGCCGGGTTAAGCATCATCTTATAGACACGGAGATGGTAAAAGGTCTATTTCCAATCATCTATCAAGGTTTTCTTCTTCCTGGATTTTACCACAATGTCATCCACATAAGCATGAACATTGCGCCCAATCTAATCACGAAGGCAATTTTGCACACACCGCTGGTAAGTTGCCTGGGCACTCTTGAGCCCAAAAGGCATAGTCACATAACAAAAGGCTCCAAAGAGATTGATGAAGGTTGTCTTCTCCTGGTCCTTAACTGCCATCTTGATCTGATGATAACTAGAATAAGCATCCAAAAACTCAAACACTCACAACCTGTCGTGGCATCAATGATCTGATCAATACGGGGGAGAGCAAAGGGATCAGCCGGACTGGCTTTGTTGAAGTCCGTGTAATCCACACACATACGCCAAGTACCTTTCTCTTAAGCACCAACACCGGGTTAGCCAAACACTCCGGATGAAAAACTTCAACAATAAACCCAGCCGCCAAAAGTCGGGCTACTTCTTCACCAATGGCCCTGTGCCTCTCTTCATTGAAACGGCAAAGGAATTGCTTGAGCAATTTAAACTTCGGATCAATGTTGAGAATGTGCTGAGCGAGTTCCCTCGGTACACCTGGCATGTCTGAAGGTTTCCATGCAAAGATGTCCCAGTTCTCATGGATAAACTCGATGAGCGCGCTTTCCTATTTCGGATCCATATTAGCACTGATATTGAACTGCTTAGATGAATCGCCAAGAACGAAGTCAACTAGCTTAGTGTCATCCATCGATTTAAATTTCAATAGGGGGTCATGCTCTTTGGTTGGCTTCTTCAAAGATGTCATATCCGCTGGGTCAATATTATCCTTGTAAAATTTCAATTCTTCTGTTGCACAGACAGACTCAGCATAAGTAGCATCACCTTCTTCACACTCCAAGGCTATCTTCCCGCTTCCATGCACTATGATAGTACCCTTGTGACCTGGCATCTTAAGCTGCAAATAAATGTAACAAGGCCTTCCCATGAACTTAGCATAAGCCGGCCGCCCAAATAGAGCATGATAAGGGCTTTTGATTTTAACCACCTAAAAAGTCAATGTCTCAGATCTGGAATCATGATCATCTCTAAAGGCAACTTCCAAAGATATTTTGCCCACTGGATATGCCGACCTACCAGGCACCACGCCACGAAAACAGTGTTTGACGGCTTAAGATCTTTGTCAGTCAAGCTCACACGATGAAAAGTTTCATAATACAAAATATTGATGCTGCTACCCCCATCCATGAGTACCTTAGTGAATCTGTACCCTCCGACCTGAGGTGCCACCACCAGCGCCAAATGACCCGGATTATCAACCCGGGGCGGGTGATCCTGATGACTCCAGAGAATAGGGTGTTCAGACCATCGCAAGTAATGGGGAATCGCCGGCTCAACTGCGTTCACTGCCCTTTTGTGGAGCTTCTGATCCCACTTGCACAAACTTGTGGTGAAAACGTGGTACTGTCCACCATTCAACTACTTTGGGTTACTCTGATAACCAGACTACTGCTGCTGATTCCCTTGACCATATTGTTGATTAAAACCACCTTGATTGCCTTGGCCCTGGAAACCGGAATTAGAACCGCCACCACCATAACCAGGACTGTGAGAGCCGGATCCTGAGCCGCCGTCCGGCCCATGATTACTCTGTAAAAAATGGAATTTCTATACTCCATCATAATAAAGCAATCCTTCTAGAGGTGAGTGGCCGGCTTTTCTCGCGTACCATGCTTCGGGCAAGGCTGATTCATCATCACCTCAAGATTGAATTTTGGTCCTCCAAATCGAGGGGGCGGCTTTCCCCTGCGACGCTGATTATTATTCTGTGTGTTGGTGTTACACACAAAATGCAAGCTGCCATCAGCCTTGCGCTTACCATTACCACCTTGATTGTCGGGTTATGCTGCTGCCCTCTTGTATTGCTACTCTTCTTTCCCTTACTCGGCTTCTCATCATCAAACTCGGAGTCCTTGGTACCATCAGAGTCGGCATACTTGATAAGAGCCGCCATTAGCACCCCCGTGTCGTTGCAGTGATGCTTAAGCCGCCCCAGTTTTTGCTTCAAAGGGAGAAAACGACAGTTTTTCTCCAACATCGGGACTGTTGAACCGGCATTGATACTGTTCGATGAGTGTATAACAGCTGAGATCCGGCGTACCCAATGGGTTCTTGACTCGCCCTCCCCTTGAACACAGGAGTCCAAATCTAGAATCAACAGAGGCTGCTTGCACGTGTCTTAATTTTTTTGGATAAAAAGAGCCTTCAACTCTGCCCATGATCTGATCGAGTTAGCAGGGAGCCCCTTCAACCAAGCACGAGCCGGCCCATCCAACGTCATGGTGAAATATTTAGCACATGCAGCATCATTAACATCTAACATATCGATGGCCATCTCATAACTCTCAATCCAAGCCTTAGGGGGCTGATCTGCCGTGTAATTAGGCACCTTGCGAGGACCATTGTAATCCTTAGGCAAACGCTCGTTACGAAGAGCTAACACTAAACATGGCACACCCAAGGTTCTAGAGGCCACGCATGCCTCCACCGAAGCTGACGGATAAACCGGAGAATGTTGATGAGCCGCCTGCTGAGCCGCCAGCTCGGCCTCCCGATGCGCTCTGCCCTGATCCACCGAAGCCTAAGCATCGGCACCACCACGCACCGGGTCATGCCCTCGAGGCCGGTTACAGAGATGTTCACTGCTTGAAACTTCTACTGAGTCAATGTGCCTGCTATAACTCCGGCTTAGACGAGGAGTTGAGTGAATCCGCTCGAGGATAAGCCGCCTGCTGAGCTACAGTTATCTGAAGAAGTTCTCTGGCCCTCCGCATCTCTATCACTGTTGGAGTCTCGCCTTCAACTGGAAGAGCCGCCAATCGTGATGCCGCGGTAATCATATTATCCAAAGGATTAGAATAACGACCCGGCGGCGTCGGTACGCGTTGAGGCGGAGTCACCTCCAAACGGGGCGGATCCATCATGCATGGCTGAACCAGTGCTCCAATCCCAGGTGCTTCGACCACTCGGTTCACCACTGGCGGGTTACTAGTTCCTGCTCCAGTTGTGTTGAAGAGGTTTTTTGGCTCATAAACCGGAGGTAGATGACTCTAGTGCCTCCTCCTCATGATCTCGTTTGAGGCGTTCTGATCCAATGTGAGCCGGAAGGACTCTGCCTGAATCCGTTGTGCCTGGGCGTCCAAAGCAGCCCGCTCCGTAGCCATTCTAGCATTCTCAGCCACCAGTGCTTCTTTGGCCTGAGCAATCTCATCTTGCAGCTTTGCCACATCCACCTTGTGTTGTTCCTGATTGTCCGAGGTTATCTCCACCCCCATCAGAGTCGCCAAAGCCTCCAATAACTCTGTCAAAGCTTGAGCCGACGGGTGTGCGGTGCCGCTGGCACCAGCCGTCGCCGCAGCAGCCGAGCTGGTGGTCATAGCCGTGGTGGTTGATGAACCAAGCACCGGCTGCGTACCGGCCATGAAGATCGCAACCCTGTTCGGCATCTCATAGGGGTCCGGAATACTGTCACCATCGGAACAGCCCCCAACCTGGCCATCATGCAGTTGTTACAATGAATTAGTCTCGCCTATGGATGACTCACCATCAGAGTAGATGGTTGTCTCACCACCAGACACAGATATGTCCTCACCTTCCGCTCCATGGATGAAGCCAATGAACGTGTGCTTCACGGCGGGTTGAACCCGGGTGGGTCGTGCACGCTAAGCCGTCTCGATGATGCCGGCGCAGGTGTCTGACTCAGGGCCTGGTTCGCCGATCTTGCTGATGAAGACGTAGATTCTGCCGAAGGGGACCCGGTACCCGTACTCAATTGAGCCGGCCTCGGGGCCCTAGCCTACATCGTCGATGTAGAGCTTGCCGCGATGACTCTTGGTCATCCGGCCCACAGCGTATCCCTTGATCCCTTCGAACCTTCCCTTCAAGAACTCAAAACCACCGTGCGCTGGCCCCACGGTGGGCGCCAACTGTTGTGGAATTGTCATGGTAGATGTCCTAGCAGAAGGACTTAGTCGTGGAGCCATCACAGCTAGGTTAGCTTAAAGGGGTTAAACAGGACATAGGACACGGAGAGTTTATACTGGTTCGGCCCCTTGCGGTGAAGGTAAAGGCTTACTCCAGTTTGGGATTGTATTGCTAGGGTTTCGATTACCAGGGAGCGAATACGCTTGACCTAGTTCTCTATCTCTTGTTTTTTTGCCCTAAACTGCCGTTGGGTCATCCCTTTATATACACAGGTTGACGCCCTGGCGGCTCACGGAGTCCTGGCCAGCTCATACACAACGTGTCCAGCTCGGTGACTAAATACGCATGCCTTACAACACAAGTCATACATACATGGTGGTTCATCCTCCCGGGCCTTAAGTCTCCTCTGGGTCTTGGGCCGTCAATGGGATCCTATGATCTACCATCTTTATTGGTAAATCGCTAGTGGTATGACCCGGCCCCTCCTGGGCGGTTCATACTCAATAGTTATATCCCCAACACCTAGTATCATGAAGACCGAGCACCGGTGAGGATAGGAGCGAGGAGACCTCGAAGTGTTATACCAAACACCGGTGACTGTTGGGGATATGATTACTGGTGGTAAATCGGATAAGAGTGGCCAGGTTAACTCCATGAATATAGAAGCCCATGAAGACGTGAGGATGGTGGCGTTTTATGAAGGCCCAAGGCCCAAAGGCGAGTTAAGGCATGTAGATGTAAACCAAATCTTTCATGTAACTTGTATTGTAAGTTAGAAGGAATAGAGACCGAGCCGGACACGTGTATGATCCAGCCTCGGGACTCTTTAAACCGGCGGGCGTCAACCTATGCATATAAAGGGACGACCCGACAGCGGTTGAGGGACAGCAGACAAGAACTCGAGAGCCAGGCAAAGCGGATTCGCTACCTAGTCATCGAAACCCTAGCAATACCATTCACAACTAGACGTAGGATTTTACCTTCATCGAAGGGGCCGAACTAGTATAAAATCCCTCGTGTCCCCTGTCCGGTTTAACCCCTTTAAGCTAACCCATAACGATGGCTCCACAACTAAGTCCTTTCACGAGGACATCTGTCATGACAAACCCACGACAGTTGGCGCCCACCGTGGGGCTATCGCACGATGGTTTCGAGTTCTTGAAGGGCAGCTTTGATGGACTCAAGGGATACACTGTGGGCCGGATGACGAAGATGAAGGAAATATGCCCTAGAGGCAATAATAAAGTTATTATTTATTTCCTTATATCATGATAAATGTTTATTATTCATGCTAGAATTGTATTAACCGGAAACATAATACATGTGTGAATACATAGAAAAACAGAGTGTCACTAGTATGCCTCTACTTGACTAGCTCGTTAATCAAAGATGGTTATGTTTCCTAACCATGAACAAAGAGTTGTTATTTGATTAACGAGGTCACATCATTAGTTGAATGATCTGATTGACATGACCCATTCCATTAGCTTAGCACCCGATCGTTTAGTATGTTGCTATTGCTTTCTTCATGACTTATACATGTTCCTATAACTATGAGATTATGCAACTCCCGTTTACCGGAGGAACACTTTGGGTACTACCAAACGTCACAACGTAACTGGGTGATTATAAAGGAGTACTACAGGTGTCTCCAATGGTAGATGTTGGGTTGGCGTATTTCGAGATTAGGGTTTGTCACTCCGATTGTCGGAGAGGTATCTCTGGGCCCTCTCGGTAATGCACATCACATAAGCCTTGCAAGCACTGCAACTAATATGTTAGTTGTGAGATGATGTATTACGGAACGAGTAAAGAGACTTGCCGGTAACGAGATTGAACTAGGTATTGGATACCGACGATCGAATCTCGGGCAAGTAACATACCGATGACAAAGGGAACAACATATGTTGTTATGCGGTCTGACCGATAAAGATCTTCGTAGAATATGTAGGAGCCAATATGGGCATCCAGGTCCCGCTATTGGTTATTGACCGGAGACGTGTCTCGGTCATGTCTACATTGTTCTCGAACCGTAGGGTCCGCACGCTTAACGTTACGATGACAGTTATTATGAGTTTATGCATTTTGATGTACCGAAGGTTGTTCGGAGTCCCGGATGAGATCACGGACATGACGAGGAGTCTCGAAATGGTCGAGACGTAAAGATTGATATATTGGAAGCCTATGTTTGGACATCGGAAGTGTTCCGGGTGAAATCGGGATTTTACCGGATTACCGGGAGGGTTACCGGAACCCCCCGGGAGCCAAATGGGCCAACATGGGCCTTAGTGGAAAGGTGAGAGGGCAGCCCACATAGCGCTGCGCCTCCCCCCCTCTCCCTAGTCCTATTAGGACTAGGAGAGGGGCCGGCCACCTCTCTCTCTCTCTCCCCTTTAAAGGATTCCTAGTTGGACTAGGATTGGAGGGGGGAGTCCTACTCCCGGTAGGAGTAGGACTCCTCCTGCGCCTACACCTCTTTGGCCGGCCAGCCCCCCTCCCTCCAACCTTTATATACGGAGGCAGGGGGCACCCCAAGACACACAACTTGATCCTTGAGATCGTTCCTTAGCCGTGTGCGGTGCCCCCTGCCACCAAATTCCACCTCGATCATACCGTTACAGTGCTTAGGCAAAGCCCTGCGTCAGTAGTACATCAAAATCGTCACCACGCCGTCGTGCTGACGGAACTCTTCCTCGATGCTTTGCTGGATCGGAGCCCGAGGAACGTCATCGAGCTGAACGTGTGCTAAGAACTCGGAGGTGCCGGAGTAACGGTGCTTGGATCGGTCGGATCGGGAAGAAGACGTACGACTACTTCCTCTACGTTGTGAGATCGCTTCCGCAGTCGGTCTGCGTTGGTACGTAGACAATACTCTCCCCCTCGTTGCTATGCATCACCATGATCTTGCGTGTGCGTAGGAAATTTTTCGAAATTACTGCGTTCCCCAACAGAAGAGTCGTCGCGGCAAGCTCTACATCAACGACGCAGGATGGGGTACCGAGGCCGGTTCAATTGAATACGGGTACCGGGTCCCCTTTGGTGGTATTCACGTCTTCATCGGCAAGATCGGCGAACCGGGCCCTGAGCCGGACACCTGCACCAACATAATCGAGACGGCTCAGCGTGCAAGCCCTTCCCCGGTTCAGCCCGTGGCAAGGCAAGTTTTCGTAGGTGTCATCCATGGGGCAGAATATGAGGATGGACCGGCATTTGATGGAGAAACCGTTGTCTGTTCTGATGACGAGTCTTCAACTGGAGAGACCGAATCGCTGTATCAGTTGCAGGACGGCTGGATTAACGGAGGTTCCGATGGCAATAGTATTCCGGACCCCCTCGATCTGCCAAACCGGGTCACTGTTTTCATGGCCGGTACACAACCAGCGCATCAGTCCTCTACCGCCGCGGCAATGCTCTCCGGTTCAGCAACAGCAACGCCAGCGGGGGCAGAGGGCTCTGCGCCACCTCCGGCTCAAGTTTTGTTTGATTTGTTCGACGCTTTGTCAATGTTGATGGTAGCAGAGGTAGATGCCGCAGCCCGAGATCAGCACAACGTGGAGATCGCAAAGGTGAAAGACCAGATGACTCAGGCTAAAGTGGACTTGGCGGCAGAGAACGCCAGGATGGCTACAGAACGGGCCGAGTTGGAAGCTCAGGCCTATCGGCTTAGGTTGGACCAGAATGCTTCAGATGAGGTCATGAGGAGAAGATACCGGTCACACCTCCCGCCGGGTTATGAGCCAAGAAATCTCTTCAACATGCCCGGAGCCAGAACTAGTAACTAGCCAGTGGTAAACCGTACGGAGGCGCCGGGAACAGGAGCGCCGGTTCAGCCGCGCATGATGGATCCGCCTCATCAGAACAACATCGTACCGTAGTATGTCCCAACACCCCTGGGCACTACTACAACCCATTAGACAACATTTTGGCCGCCGCTTCACGATTGGCAGCCCTCCCAGCTGACGGTGAGTCACCAGTTGCAATTGAGACACGACGGGCCAGAGAGCTCCTTCAAACAGCTTTAAACTAGCAGCAAGCTTATTTGCATAGTCACGAGAGGATTCACTCCACCCCCCGTCCGAGTCGGAGCTACAGAAGGCACGTTGAGGATGAACCGGTTGTATCAAGCAGTGCACGTCACCGAAACTCGCCGTGAGGGCACAACCCGGCAGGTGGAGGTGCTAATGCTCAGGATGTGGTGGATCATGGTCGTGCACGTCGAGAGGCCAAGTTAGCAGCTTTGCATGCAGCTCGTCAACCTACTCCGGTTCGCGCTACCGCTTCAGTGGAATCAGGTGTGGTCTTAAGTTCCTTAGGGGTGCTGTGTCCCACCCCGGCTTTACGTAATGTGCGAGTGCCCAAGGATTTTAGAGGCCCTCATAAGGTGCCCAATTACACCGCCGATTTGCAACCAGAGTCATGGGTTGAAAGTTATGAGATGGCAATGGAGATGTTGGATGTGGATGAAGCAGTGTGCGCTAAATAATTCACCATGATGCTGGAGGGGACAACTCATACTTGGTTAAAGAGCTTACTAGTTAACTCTGTTGCATCATGGGCCGAGTTAAAACACCGGTTTATCTAGAATTTTAAGGACATGTAAGTAGCCTATGTCGATTGTGGACCTGGCCGCTTGTGTTCAAGAGGATGGGGAGTCTACAACCCATTGGGTGAAGCGGGTCTCGGCTATTCTGCATTCATCGGATCGCATCAATGCGGACATAGCAGTGTTAACATTGGAGGGCAATTGTCGGTTTCTACCACTAAAACAGAAGTTAGGACGGCTCAAACGTCACTGCAATGATATGGCAACGCTTATGGCCGCTTTGGTTAAATATGACGATTCAGATAATACCAAAGACCCTGAGTCACAGGAGGACAAACCGAGGAAAGGGAAGAAGAACGGCAACACCAAGGGATAGTAGCATAACCCAGCAGATCATGGGAACAATGGTAAGCGCAAGTGAAAGTGCTAGTGATCGACTAGAGGGGGGTGAATAGGCGATTTTTATGAAAGTCTTCAAAACATGGAAGTTTCAAAGAAAAACAATAGAAATAAACCTATTACCATGCAGCGAAAGGTAGACTACACTAAGCTAGCCATAGTCAAGTATTCAATGAAATGAAAGCATAAAGACTAATAGCAGCTGGGCAGTATAGATCAGGATGGGAGATAGTATGAAGCCAATCAGAACAAGCAGTCACACAGTGAAGACAAATAACGAATGCAAATAGGCAATGACTTCACAAGGACCAATCAGCACATAAAGAGATGGGAAGGATGGAGCCAGTGGCTCGTTGAAGACAATGATTTGTTGGACCAGTTCTAGTTGTTGTGACAACTGTACGTCTGGTTAGGGAGGCTAAGATTCAACTCAGAAGACCGTGTCTTCACCTTATTCCCCTTGAGCTAAGGACACCCAGTCCTAGCCCAATCACTCTAGTAAGTCTTCAAGGTAGACTTCCAAACCTTCACAGACTTCATTCACCGGCGATCCATAATGACTCTTGGATGCTCAGAATGCGACGCCTAACCGGCTGGAGGATTCACAGTCCTCAGGTGTAATAAGTCTTTAGATCACACAGACAGGAAGACTTAAGTGATGCCTAACACTCTTTGGCTCTGGGTGTTTAGGGCTTTGTCCTCGCAAGGAATTCTCTCTCAAAGGCTTCGAGGTGGGTTGCTCTCAAACGATAAAAGCCGTACACTAACTCTGAGCAGCCAACCGTTTATGGTTGTAGGGGGTGGCTATTTATAGCCACTAGGAAACCCGACCTGATTTGTCTGAAATGACCCTGGATCACTAAGGAACTGACACGTGTTCCAACAGTCAGATTTCAAACAAACACGACAACTTTACTTGGGCTACAAGCAAAGCTGACTTATCCAGCTTTGGATAAGATTTGCTCTCATTGTCTTCGCTCGAAGACATAGGATTTTGGTTAAGCATCACTTCAGTCATTCTGACTGGTTCACTTGGACCCCACTTAACAGTACGGTGATTCCTATGACTTTAACAAAGAAGAAAAAGAACGACAAAACAACTAAGTCTTCGCGCTCCATAGTCTTCATGCAATGTCTTCTCTTGTCATAGTCTTCAATGTGAGTGTCTTCACATACCACCTTTGACTTCAATGTCTTCATACATTTTTAGGGGTCATCTCTGGTAGGAAAAACGAATCAATGAGGGACTTCTACCTATGTTATCCTGCAATTCTCACAAACACATTAGTCCCTCAACCAGGTTTGTCGTCAATACTCCAAAACCAACTAGGGGTGGCACTAGATGCACTTACAATCTCCCCCTTTTTGGTGATTGATGACAAACTGGTTGAAGTTTTCAACGGGGAATAAAATATGTGAAATTGTAAAGGATAGGGTATTGTCTTCATAAGTGGCAAAGGCTCCCCCTGAAGGTGTGCATATAAGTAATTTGCTCTTGGAATGCAAATGCACATGGCTGGTTGTACTTGTGGAGATCCTCTTCAACTTATGATAACAATTCATCATGCATGATTTGATGTAACGAAGATAATGACATGCATAATGAAAAAATGGACGTCTGCAAAATGACCTAAGTGCGGAAGTTATCATCGCACATGCGGAATTTATCATCGCATCACAGAATAGCAAATAAGTAGCAGACGACCATCGAGTTTAAGCGTTACAACTCGAAGAACCAAATGCATCGAAAAGCAAGAGTTGTAAGCACTTGGCAAAAGTAGCAAAATGTGAAGCAACCACCCATATGGACCCGCTTGAGGACTATCAACTCATATGCTTCTCCCCCTTTTGTCAGTAAGGAACAAAAAGGTTTGAAGACACAGAGCGCCTACTCATTCCCATAAGGTGCGGGCGAGGCAGCAGAGTCGTTGTTGAGGTCCGATGGTGCAGAAGAACTTGGTGCAGTGTCGACATGTGCTGAAGTTGGAGGAGGTGAAGTTGCATCATCTTGGTCATCAATGACTCTAGCATTCACTATCGCAGCTGAGGACGAATAGTCAGAGTCTTCAAGTGAGGGAGTCCGACGCAAGTGAGCATTCCGTGGAGGAGTTGAGTCAAACTTGAATCTTTCGGTGAAGCCATCGTCCTGTAGATCAGCTTCAGCACTAAGCAAAGTCAAACTCTTCCACAACCTCCGACAGGTTTCATGAGTGACAAAGGCATTCTTGGTGGCAAGATTGCGTATGCGGTTGACATCCACCAAGAGGCTTTGCATCTGACGCTTGAGCCAGTTGTGATGCTTGTCATGTTTCTGGTGTAGTGCGACAAGAAGCTCTCGGTCATTGAGAACTCGAGATCGCCTTCGAGGCCTTTGCACAATGGTGCTACCAGTGGCGTTAGTTTGAGCGTGAGGGGCACGTGTGTTGCCAACCAAGGGATAAACACGCGAGACTTCCTGAACTCCTTCAATGGGCTGGGTGAAGCTTTGGTGATCAACATTGTGAAGATAAATGGGATTCTTAGCAGGCTCTGGGTAAATAGCTTCAACAGATAGATCAACCTGTGGCAAGAAGACAAGATGATTGCGCATAGATGGCTGATAGTTGATGGCAGAGTGAAGCTTGATAAGGCGCATTACCCATGGAGCATAGAACTTCAGACCAAAAATGTCGAAGCCAGATGCAGCCAACTGCCTAATGAAGAAGTCTTGAGCATTGAAGTTGATGCCATTGAAGATATAGAAAACCAAGGTCTTCATTGCTCCTTCAAGCTTCGCTGCAGATGAGTGTCCTTTGACAGGCCATAGAGTTTTTCTGATGATATGATAAATGGTGCGAGGCAAATACTCTAGGTCTTCAACAAAGAATTTAGATGGGTAGTCAGCGTCGTGAGGCAAAGGCTTCATCATGCTCAACATTTGACTCATGTTGGGTCCTGGCTTCTGAAAAATGCTCTCCAAAGCATTCTGGTGTTGTTGACAACCTGGCTCATAGTATTCACCAGGAGTGGGCAGGCCTGTGAGCTCAATGATGTCAAGATCCTTGGCTTCATGATGGACATTGCATGTCATCCACTCAAGGACCCAAGTCTTTGGATCCCTGTTGTACCCTCGAATGTGAAGAGTTGCATAGAACTGTAGCAGAAGCTCTTCATTCCGGTGTTCTTTATCTATGACAAACGGCAGGAGTCCAGCGTCTCTGAAGCAGTCCAACGCTTCTTCAAGGCAGGGCAGGCCAGCTATAGCTTTAGTGTCGAGACGCATATGTGGAAATATGCGCCCTTGATTGTATAAGATGCAGGAATAGTAGCTGCACTGCTGATAGCTCCAGAACCGATCCGATGAAATGCGAGGTTTGGTGTACGGGTTCTTGGCGCTGTTGAAGAAGGTGTTGTGTGCCACGAAGCCATTCACATTGAAGACCCTAGGTGAAGTTGCAGTGCCTAGGAATCATGGAAGTCTTGGCTTGGGCTTCTGGACGGTAGGTCTGTGCTCGACATGATAGTCAAATTGTGGACCCGCAGCAGGTGGAGGAACCAGAATGGGCCATCGGACCATAATAGGCTGACCACGATCAAATGCCAGCACAATTCTATGAGGTCTTGGAGGGGGTACAGGAGCATTGACATTGTCGTTGATCTAGGCTTCAGGGGCCACATTGGCTTTAGGTGCTTCAGTATTGGCTTCGGGCGCTGTAGTGGCTTCAGGTGCATCAGTATTGGCTTCGGGTGCTGCAGTGGCTTCAGGTGCATGCACTTCTGGCACCGCGGTAGCTTCAAGCGCCACATTAGCTTCAGCCATGACAACGTCATTAGCTTCAGAGTTGATGTTGGTGGCCGCCTCAGGATTGTTAACCTCCACTTCAGAAGCTGGAGGGTCGGACACGTTCTCCTCGAGAACAACATCTTGGTGGGACGGGGGTGTAGCAACTCTTTCTACTTCAATTCTTGGTTCTTCTCTTTCATCGCCTGATGCAGCCGGAATATCTTCAGCGGTTTTGGCTTCAGACTCTGACACGTTCCCAGTGGGAGTGACTTGGGGCCTCAGTCCTTTGGGAAGTCTGTGTAATGCTTGCGACGCTTGCGGAGATGGAGTGTGCTGGGCCTCAAAGTCATCGTCATCATGCACGGGTGAGGTGACTTGTGGTTGGGGAGAACTTGGGGTGTCTTGTCGTTGTGGGTGATCAGCCCACGATGCATCCTGAGCAGTTGGCATCAAAGGACGACCAATGCTGATGAGTTTGCTGTGCGTGAGCACAGGCGATGATACCAACTGGTGCTCGATCTGAGGAAGGACTTCATCATCTTCAACATTGTCGTGAGGACCAATGTCTTCAGCTGCGGTGGGGTCAACAGCTGGATTGTCTTCAGCTTCAAGAGCCTCTGTGGAAGCAAGCTCATGAACTATCATTTGGCGTTCTTGATGTTCAGACGCAGGACGAGCCACTGAGATTGGCACAACCTCAAGGGGCTCTGTGGGAGCAGACCGGTCTCTCTTCTTGGTTTTGCGTTTCTTGGTTGGAGGAGCATCATCAGTGGTGGCCTTGGTTTTGTGCTTTCTAGCTTCGGCTTTAGCTGCCCTTGTTTTCTTCAGTTCTAAAGCCATTGTGGGGACCTTAGGCTTCGATCCTGTCATACTGGCTGGGAAGACAATCGGATGTACTTCCTGCCTTGGTGCTTCGGGTTCTGCCACAGCTGGCTTCTTCTTCTTCTTAGCCGCCATTTGGGGGTCTATGCCTGGTCGCCCCAAAGCCTTGCGCTTTTTAGCTTCATTGTATCCCTGAACACATTTAGCAGCAAGGTCCTTCATGCGCTCACGAGAACATTTGGCTTCTTCGCATTTCGTGTGGAATGCTCTCTTGAGCTCATGCATCATGACCTAGAAGTTCTGAATGTCTTCAACAGTGAGCTTGGCCATAAGCTTCTTGAACTGAGCCTTTTCATAATCTATCTTATGCTTCAGCTCAACAATTTTCTGAGCTAGAGCCAGCTCAGCAACAATGGCTCCATGGAAGGCGATGCTAAGGCCAATGGGAAGCTGAATATCATCAAAGCTAACATTTGGGCTGTCAAACCACTCATCAATGAACTTGTTTATGATTTCAACATCAAAGAGAGGAAGGTCATTGAAGATTTCTGCCTCTTGTTTGCTCTTGATCAACTGCTCAAGAGCGTCATCGCCAAGGTCGTTGTCGCTAGACAGATCAATGGCGTCATTCTCGTTGCGTAGAACAGCAGCAGGAGTCAGTGCTTGGCTGGTGGGTTGCATGGGCATCTTCACTTTGGAGGGCTTGGAGATGTGTGACAGATCTTCAGACTGCACACTATTTTCAGGAGGTGCAGTGGCCAGAGGCTTCGCTCGTGAAACCTTTGGTGCAGGGGCAGGCTTCGAAGATTTAGGTTTCTTCAACTTCTTTGGCTTCGGTGGTGCAGGTGCTTCGTCAGAATCAGCGACGTCTGCAGGTTGATCCACGATTGCCCCTTGAACCTTTATGTGAGTAATGAGACCTTCTAAGTTATAGAAGGGCCCAACCAGATTGGGTTCAGCTTCGCGTGTGCCGTCGGCACGAGGAGCAGAGGAGCCTGGATTGAAGTCTAATTCCCATGACTTCTTGTTTTCTTTGGCCGAGTTCTTGGCAAACTGGAAGTTGGGCTTGAACAGATTGTCGTCGCGACACCATAGCAATGAAGATGGGTCTGCATCGGTAGGCTGTGGTCCACGGACCATGCAAGGATAGAAGCCTTGTTCAATGGCTTCAGCTCTGGATCTGGGTTGAAGATTTCTGTACAAGATGTCTCCCCACGGTCGCTTGATGGCATTTTTCTCAGCATATTCCTGGGTTACAAACCTGTACTTGAACCATTGTTCTACCCAATATCTTCAAATCCATTGGATTTGGGTTTTCCGCTGATTGTAGTCCTCCTCTGGATCTATCTTGTACAACTCATAGAGGCCAGGAGGCAAATCTCTTGAGGTGTTCCCATGACGCTGTCTGCCACCCTTCCTTGCAGATTTCTCTGTTGCCATGAAGTTTAGACTGAAAGGCTTCAACACTGTCAAGGTCTTCCGTCTACTGGTCAGACAAGAACTGGTTTCAAGAGAACTTATATGGTGCTGTAAGAACTCTACAAATGAATGCAGACTATGAGAACCAAGGGATTCTCCCACGGACATGTACCTGTGACAGCATTAAGGTGCGAGGGAAGGGGAAGAGGTCATATGCATTCTCAGAAGATTTTGAAGATAAATCAGTTTAGAAGACATTGACCTCATAGTGCGAAGACATTCACTCAGAGGTAGAGAGTTCGTTCCAGATTTGTGCGAATCCATGAATAAGTACAAGTGAGGAATCTAACTACTTTGTGAAGCATAAGTGAATATACTAGGCATGTTATGAGATGCGGTATGAGATAGATCCAACTTGTGTGAACAGAAACTACTTGTGGTAGAAAAGGATGAATCTATCAGATCAAAAAGACTATAAAAAGGAGGTTTTATTTACCACACGAGAAACTGCTAGACGGAGTGGGAGAGGAGGCTGAGCAGTTCAATCTTCCGTGCCCTAACTTTGTGACAAAGGACACCTACAGCGACTGTAGAGAAGATGATGCCCGCGGTCGGCGTGAGGACGGCATCGGTGGTGTCGCGGCAGCTAAGCACTTTGTCGCCGGTGTCGTCGAGGGCTAGCGGTGGCGGTAGGGTTTGTGTGAGAGAGGAAGAAGAAATAATGACTGGGGTGAGGCGTGTATTTATAGGGACAGGGACGGCAAAGTGTTATTACACAGGTGCCCCTGGCGGTTCACATCTGAAGGACACATGGTGATCATGCAACACATTGGAGATTGTTCCACGTTCCCACGCACGCCTGGATTGTCGGTTGGTCATTCCCACTTCTCCGGGTTTCAGGTTGAAGGATTTAGTTGTCGACGTTCTGGGAACGGGGGTCCCCAGACTTGCCTGCCTGCGGCGTGGCTCAAGTGGGGGCCCAGCGCGGCCCATCTTCATCAGCTCAAGATCAAGACCCTCGCGAGGGGCCAAGCCTCGCGGGGCGGACGACGGGAAGCTTCCTCAGAGGCAGCCTCATCAGGCAAGCTCGCGAGGAGGCGGAGAGATCAAGGCAAGGGGTACCTCGCGAGGAGCCCGTGACGCAAGCCATGACGATCGAGACCAGGCGGGCGCCGGCCTGTGCAGTGTCGTTGTTTCCCCTTTGGTGCAAAGAGGGCAAGCACGGGCCAAGGCATCGGGCAAAGGTTACCATTCCGGTGCAACGAGACCGAGACCAGCAGAGCGGCAAGACGGAGGTCACCGTGGAGCCCAAGACGGCGTCATCACCAGTGCTTTTGGCAGCCGAACACCACCTTTGGTTAGGATAACTTGTACTATATGTTCCCCTTCAAAATGGCCAACTGTTGGCGCCCTTCCCGCTCATTATTTAGGGAGAGGCCGAGGGCCTCTATAAATAGAGCTAGCCACCATAGAGTAGAGAGAGAGCTAGAGATCTGATTAAACCCTAGCAGAGAGAGAGAGAGAGATAGAGGCGACTGAACTCACCCAAGCAGTTCACCGCACTAGCTCAAGAACACCTCTCGCGAGGCTGTTCTTCCCTTGTACTGTTCATCATCAGCCCTCGAGGCAATCCACCATAGCACACACTGGAGTAGGGTATTACACCACAACGGTGGCCCGAACCAGTATAAACCTCGTGTCCCTTGTGTTGTTCGTTGTTTCCAGCTTCGATCACGCGAGGAGATTGGATGTAGATCGGTAGGGGAGAGATCTCCGCGCGCACCCCAGTGTTCGAACCTCAAGGGTCTGCCGGAACCCGAAATCCGACATTTGGCGCGCCAGGTAGGGGTGCGCCGGAGTTCTCCCTCCAGACGACCCGTTCTCCCCCAACATCGCATGCCACCCTCATGGCGGACAATGCGCCGCCCACTCCAGCAACGAATGCCGGCACTGGGGCCAGGGGGCTCCAGGCCTTGGCCCCCACCTTGCGACAGGTGCAGTGGCCGCACAAGTTCAAGCCTGAGATGCTGCTGCGCCACAATGGCGCGACATACCCGATGATTTTCCTGCTGGCGTACGAGGAGTCCGTCCTCAGAGCCGGGGCGACGACCGGGTGATGGCCAACTGGTTACCCATGGCCCTCACTGGCGTCCCGCGCGCGTGGCTCCTCCACCTGCCGACGGCCTCTGTCACCTCCTGGGAGGAGCTGCGCGACCTCTTCCTCGTCCGTTTCTCCACACCAGCGCCGCCCGTCGTCGCAGCTCTCCTGGGTGGCTCCCAGGCACCACCCTCGAGCCATCACATCAAGCCGTTCACCCACGGGATCAGCACCGCCTCCAAGTGCCGATAAGCCCCCTCCGGCTGGGTGGCGCCTGAGGCCGATCTAACCTTCGACTCGGAGGACCACCCCTTCAACCCCATCGGTTCAGGCGCGCTCCTGATGCTGTGTGCCCCCATCGTCCGCCAAGTGGCCGTCACCAGGACCCTCATCGATGGTTGTGCCGGCCTCAACATGCTCTCGGTGGAGGCCTTCAGCCTCCTCCACGTGCCGCTGGAGCGGCTCCAACCCAGTAGGCCTTTCTCGGGCGTCGGAGCCGGTTCCATCGCCTCCTTGGGACAGATCCGCCTTCCAGTGACCTTCGGCACCTACGTCAACTTCCGCACGGAGCTGATTGACTTTGACATCGCCCCCATTGGCCTCCCCTAAAATTCCATCCTCGGCTATCCGGCCTTGGCTTGGTTCATGGCAGCAACTCACCCGGCGTAGAACCTCATCAAGATGCCTGGGAGCAGCAGTGTCCTCACCGTGTTAGGAGACACAAGGGATGCGCTGCAGGTGCTCCAGCTTGTTTTCAGGGCGGCCGCGGTGGCATAGCCCACTAGCACCGACGCCCTTGAGCCCCAGGGGGCTGCACCTGCTAAAATGAAGCAACTATTCACCCAAGACAAGGCGGAAACCAAGCAGGTACCAGTCGACGAGGACGGGTCCACTGGCGCCACCTTCACCATAGGGGCCAACCTTGAGCCCGAGCAGGAGGAGGCCCTGGTGAGGTTCCTGCGTGCGAACAAGGTGTTCGCGTGGGAACCTGATCAGTTAGCAGGGGTCCCAAGGGAAGTGATTGAGCATCACCTCAACGTGTGCCCCAATGTGCGCCCCGTGAAGCAGAAGGCGAGGCGGCAGTCCACTGAGAAACAGGCTTTCATCGTTCAAGAGACCCGGAAGCTAGAGGCGCAGGAGTTATCCGCGAGGTCCGCTACCTGATTGGCTGGCTAATCCGGTCGTTGTGCCAAAAAAGGGAGAAAAGGAGCGCTTGTGCGTCGACTTCACCAACCTCAACAAGGCCTGCCCGTAGGATCCATTTCCGCTCCCCCGCATTGACCAGATAGTCGACTCCACCGCAGAGTGTGACCTATTGTGCTTCCTAGATGCCTTCTCGGGCTATCACCAGATCAAGATGGCGGTAGAAGACGTGGAGAAGATGGCTTTCCTAACCCCTTGTGGAGTGTACTGCTATACATGCATGCCATTTGGGTTGCGCAACGTAGGCGCGACCTTTCAGCGGCTGATGCACATCGCCTTAGGCCGGAAGCTCGGGAGGAACGCTGAAGCTTACGTCGATGACATTGTGGTGAAGTCTCGTGAGGCAAGAACCCTGATACAGGACCTGGAAGAAACCTTTGCGAGCCTCAACGAAGTGGACCTACGGCTCAACCCGGAGAAGTGCATGTTCAGAGTCCCCTAGGGAAAGCTCCTGGGTTTTCTCGTGTCCCACAGGGGCATCGAGGCCAACCCGGAGAAGGTCAAGGCAGTCGAAGACATGAGCCCGCCAAGGATCCTCAGAGAAATTCAGAAGCTCACCGGGCGTGTAACTGCGCTGGGGCGCTTCATCTCCAAGCTGGGGGGACGAGCGCTGCCCTTCTTCAAGCTGATGAAGAAAAAGGGCCCCTTCGAATGGACTGAAGAGGCCGACAAGGCATTCCAAGATCTCAAGAGGTACGATACCAACTAACAAGTGACGGTAGCTCCGTGTCCTCGGGAGCCCCTAGTGCTCTACCTTGCGGCCACCCCTTACTCCGCTAGCACAGCCCTGGTGGCGGTCAGGGAGGAGCGATGTGCCAAGGCCGCATCGACCGTCCGAACTGAAGCAAAGCAGAGCCGGGAGGGCCTCGTGAAGGCCGCAACCACAGCCAGAAAGGAACAGCCGCAGCAAGAGGAGGCACCCGGAGCAGGAGAGGCCTCTTCAGGCGACCAGGCACTGGGGGCTCCATCGTCTCAAGAGACGCCTCGACCTCTGGAGGACACAGGCTGCGCCAGCACCCTCAACCTCGTCAAGCATCCCGTGTACTTCGTCGGCACGGTGCTACGGGACGCAAGGGCACGGTATCCCATGCCTCAAAAACTCCTCCTCGCGCTACTAGTAGCCTCATGCAAGCTGCGCCACTACTTCCAAGGCCATCCCATCAAAGTCGTCTCAGCATACCCCTTGGAAAGAGTACTTAGGAGCCCCAACTCGGCTGGAAGGGTTGCTGAATGGAACATTGAACTACATGGATTTCAGCTAGAATTCAGTACGACCAGAGTCATCAAGGGAGCCGCACTTGCGGATTTCGTGGTAGAATGGGCAGAAGCGCCGGGTCTCGAGGCAGGAGAAGACCGATCACTTTCCCCAGGAAGTGAAGTACTGGACGGCTGGGTCATGTACTTCAATGGGGCGTTCTCCCGACACGGTGCGGGAGCTGGCGCAGTGCTCGTATCCCCTACCTAGGACAAACTCTACTACGCCGTACAACTCTGCTCCCAGCACGGAGAAAAGGACTCCAACAACATAGCGGAGTACGAAGGCCTAATAGCAGGCTTGAAGGCCGCAATTGCCTTATGGATAAAGCGCCTCATCATCAAGGGCGATTTGTAGCTCCTTGTCAACTTCTCCAACAAGATATACGAGCGAAAGAACGAGCACATGGAAGCCTACCTCGTTGAGGTTTGCAAGATGAAACAGTTCTGGGGGCTGGAGTTGCAGCATGTGCCTCGCGGCACCAATCAGGAGGCTGATGACATTGCCAAGAGGGCGTCTAGACGGCTGCCTCAGGAGCCTGGCGTCTTCGAGGAGTGGCTTTGGAAACCCTCGGCGGTGCCGTCGCTGTCAGGCACAGCGCAACCAAGGGAGGAGCTCCCTCAGCCGCCTGCCTCAGGAGCCCCGGTCTGCGACCCGACCTCAGGGGCACGCCTGCTCCTGGCGTTAGAGCCTCAGGAAGGGTGTTCGATACCGGAGCTCAAGAACTACCTGATGCAAGGGACTCTGCCGGAGCATGAGGGGGAAGCAAAGCGTGTGGCGCGGCAGGCCACAGCTTATTGCATCAAGGATGGGGAGCTCTACAGGAAGCGACCAAATGACGTGTCCCTACATTGCATTTCCCGAGAGCAAGGGAAGGAGCTACTGGCGGACATACACGGCGAAGACTACTGACACCACTCGTTGTCATGAACCCTCATCGGCAAGGCGTTCCGTGGTGGATTCTACTGGCCCACAGTGCTCAACGACGCCGTTGAGCTGGTGAAGGCTTGCGAGGCCTGCCAGTTTCATGCTAAGCAGATCCATCAGCCTGCGGGGGGTCTACAGACTATACCCCTCTCATGGCCGTTCGCAGTTTGGGGGCTGGACATTCTGGGCCCGTTTCCTCGGGCGCCAGGGGGCTATCGCTTCCTCTACGTCGCTGTGGACAAGTTCACAAAGCGGGTTGAGGTGGAAGCCATCTGCACAATCCCGGCAGGCTCTGTGGTCAAATTCATCAAGGGCCTCGAGAGCCGATTTGGGGTACCCAACTGCATCGTCACCGACAATGGTTCGCAGTTCACCAGTAATCTCTTCAAAATGTACTATGCTAACCTCGGAACGTAGATATGCTACGCTTCGGTAGCACACCCCCGGAGCAACGGCCAGGCCGAGTGAGCCAACGCGGAGGTCCTGAGGGGCCTCAAAGCCAGGACCTTCAAGAAGAAGCTAGAGGCCTGTGGCAGGGGCTGGTACGACGAGCTCCAGTCCGTGCTCTAGTCAATCCACACAACTGCGACCAAGCCGACTGGCGAGACCCCGTTCTTCCTCGTCTACGGAGCAGAGGCTGTTCTCCCTCACGAGGTCAGGCGTCGCTCCGCACGGGTCCTGGCGTTCGACGAGGTGCAGCAGGATGCCATGCGGGGGATGGATCTCGTGCTGGGGGAGGAGCACCGCCGAGAAGCCGCGCTGCGAGCGGCAAGGTATCGACAGGCGCTGCGACGATACCACTGCCGCAACATCCACCACAGAACCCTTGAGGTAGGGGATCTCGTACTTAGTCGGGTTCTCTCCAGGGAGGGGCTGCACAAGCTCTCTCCCATGTGGGAGGGCCCGTTCAAGGTTGTTCATGTCTCCAGGCCTGGCTCCGCGCACTTGGAGACCACGGAGGGGGTACCCATCCAGAATGTGTGGAACATTCAACATCTCTGGAGGTTCTATCCCTGAGCGAGGCCTAGCACCTAGGAAAGGCCCGGTGCCTGTGTAGAAGGCAAATGCCTGTGAAGCTGTCGTGTTTTGGGAAAGGCCCGGTGCCTGTAAAGAAGGCAAATGCCTGTGAAGCTGTTGCATTTCGAGAAAGGCCCGGTGCCTGTGAAGAAGGCCAATGCCTGTGAAGCTCGCCGCCCGTGACACTCTCACGTAATAATGAGTGGGGCTGTACACGCCCCGGAGTCTCTGGAGTGCCGCCCTCGGGCCTTAGGGGCTCCCGCCCACGCCTAGTGGCAGCACTTAGCTCTGCGCTGGTGAGAAGACGTCGAAGACTAGAATAGGTGCCAAACGCGCCTTTTTCATTTGCTTTTAGCAGTTGGCTTGTTTATTCCCGTTTGAAGTTTTATTGAAGCTGTTGACGTTCCTAGCTTGTGACTCTTTGTCTTTTTCGCTCGCTTGCCTCGTTTTCTCTCGCACAAGTCTCGCGAGGGAGGTTCGCGGGCGCCCTCGCGAGTGTTTTCTACCCTGATTGTTTGGAGCTTTCCTATCCGAGCCCTCTGCGGGAGCACCCCTCCCAGTCCGTGCCTCACGGGCATGGTGACACGAGCGCAGGACCTGGGCCGATCGCCCCGACAACTAAGACCGAAAGTTACCCCTCCTACTGATCCTTGCAGGGCACAAAGCGCACGGCAAGGCCACGTCCTCGGGAGGCGAGGACCGCGTCAAGCCCCACCGAGCTAAAATAATTCCCGCACATGGGTGCATGGCGGGGGAACACAACGCAGAAATAGCGGAAGCAGCACGATGGTTAACAACAGCAGTTCTAACACGCCCCCGCGGGGCCCTATACTACCTTTTAATTTTACGCAGGAAAAGAAGGAAAACACAATGGGCGTGATTCGTCGTGTACCAACCCACAGCGAAGGTTCGAGCTGCTCCTGGGGCTCAGGCGGATACCTCCTCTCGCTTTGCCGGGGCGCGACGGCGGGCTGACCCGCTAGCTTCACCCAGGCGGGCGCGATGGCGCGGGGGCAGGTCGCGGCCACCGCTAGAGGAGCTGCTGCCTGAGAGGGAGTCATAGAAGCTTAGCGAACCCCGAGCACCACTGCCGGTACACTTGTCGCCGTCTTCATCCTGGCCAGTATCGGGGCAGGGCAGGCAGCCGCGGTCGTCGTCTTCGGGGCAGCACCCAGCAGGCGACCGTCTTCCCCGAACACCCTCACGTAGAGGGTGGCGTCGCCATCTAACTTGAAGTGCAGGGTGCACCACCGGCCCCAGCAAGCGCGCGTGGGCAAACATTTGCCAGCCGCGGGTCAGCGCCCCATTCCCAAAAACAGAGACCTCCAGCGAAGCCCAGGAGGTGCTGCAGCAGCCGTCTGCCTGGAGCCAGAAGCCGCACCGAGCGCTGGCCGGTAGTTCACCTACGAAGAAACGGGGGAGCTCAAGTCGGGTGTTGGTTGGGTCTGCCGACCACACGACGAACTCCGGCAGCACCTCCACAGAGCGAAAGCGTGGTCTAGGGGGCGCACAGCCACGGCGTGCCCCCCATCGGCGGCCGGGCGCTCACCACCGCGCAGGGAACCGCCTCCATGGCCGCGGGAGGCCACTACGGGGACCGTGGAGTACTTGCAAGGGCGGCCTCGGCTGCGCTTGGTCGAGGGCGAGTCAGGCCCTGCCTGGCGGGCCTTTCCTTTCTCCGCAGCCAAGAATCTCTTTTGGATCCATGGGAACGGCGAGTAGCCAAGAAAAAGGAAAGGGGCAGCACCAAGGGATGGACTGAAGGGGCTCGCGCAGCCCCGTACTTATAGCCGGAGGAGGCCAACCGTCGAGAACCATGATCGTAGGTAATCATGACCGGTTTCTCTGCATGCAGGGACTTGTCAAGTTGTGCGGTCGTGGTAGCATCGTGGGGAAGTGCATACGCCCACGTCCAATCAATCGCCACGCGGCACCCAAGGCCGCAGTCTATTGGGGCCTGCGGTGCTTTGTGCTCGCCCCTTCGCTTCCCTGCTAGGCCAAGCCCGGGGGCTACTGTTGGCGTTTTGGGAACGGGGGTCCCCAGACTTGCCTGCCTGCGGCCTACGGCGTGGCTCAAGTGGGGGCCCAGCGCGGCCCATCTTCATCAGCTCAAGCTCAAGACCCTCGCGAGGGGCCAAGCCTCGTGGGGCGGATGACAGGAAGCTTCCTCAGAGGCAGCCTCATCAGGCAAGCTCGCGAGGAGGCAGAGAGATCAAGGCAAGGGGTACCTCGCGAGGAGCCCGTGACGCAAGCCATGACGATCGAGACTAGGCGGGCGCCAGGCGGGCGTCGGCCTACGTAGTGTCCTTGTTTCCCCTTGGGTGCAAAGGGGGCAAGCACAGGCCACGGCATCGGGCAAAGGTTACCATTCCGGTGCGACGAGACCAAGACCAGCAGAGCAACAAGACGGAGGTCACCGTGGAGCCCAAGACGGCGTCATCACCAGTGCTTTTGGCAGCCGAACACCACCTTTGGTTAGGATAACTTGTACTATATGTTCCCCTTCAAAATGGCCAAGTGTTGGCACCCTTCCTGCTCATTATTTGGGGAGAGGCCCAGGGCCTCTATAAATAGAGCTAGCCACCACAGAGTAGAGAGAGATCTAGAGATCTGATTAAACCCTAGCAGAGAGAGAGAGATAGAGGCGACTGAACTCACCCAAGTAGTTCATCACACCAGCTCAAGAACACCTCTCGCGAGGCTGTTCTTCCCTTGTATTGTTCATCATTAGCCCCTGAGGCAATCCACCACACCACACACTGGAGTAGGGTATTACACCACAACGGTGGCCCGAACCAGTATAAACCTCGTGTCCCTTGTGTTGTTCGTTGTTTCCAGCTTAGATCACGCGAGGAGATTGTACGTAGATCGGTAGGGAGGGATCTCCGCGCGCACCCCAGTGTTCGAACCTCAAGGGTCTGCCAGATCCCAAAATCCGACATTAGCATTGAAAATAGATTAATGTTTGTCTTTGTGTCTTCTACTGACAAGGACGCAGAGAAGACATTTTGACAGTGTCAATAGAATGCATATGATTTGGATAGACAGACTTAAGATAGAAGCATAGAGGGGTTAGGGTCCGATCACATTCACTTAGTTCAAGAGATTCAACAAGAAGACATAGCTATAAGTGAATGCTGTAGAGGACAGAAACCAAATTGGGGCCATGTTAACATTGACGACAAACAGAAAAGGAAGACTTTGCAAATGTAACGCCATGTGAAAAACACTTCTTAAGGGAAGAATTTGGTGGTGGCGTTACCCACCATATAGGAAGTATTAGACTCAAACAGGGTGCACAATTATTGTGGCGCTCCGAAGTCAAATTCCACGTTAATATATTCACACTCAGAATGCAAGTCTTCATTGATTGAAGACATACGTTACTTCATGTGTTGCACATCTAAGTCATCAACATGCATAAGTGTTAGGATGTGTGCCTGATCACAGGACATTTGTGGATTCCAAGATATTTAGTTCACACCATAACTTGCAAAATCTCTTCTCATCCAAGGGCTTTGTGAAGATATCTACCAATTGCTCTTCAGTGTTGACCTGCATGATATCAATATCTTCCTTCATGACATGATCTCTGAGAAAGTGATGACGAATTTCAATGTGCTTTGTCTTCGAGTGCTGAACTGGGTTGTTAGCAATCTTGATGGCGCTCTCGTTGTCATACTAGAGTGGCACTTGCTCCAGATGAATGCCATAGTCCTTGAGTGTTTGCTTCATCCATAGAAGCTGAGCGCAGCAAGATCCAGCAGCAATGTATTCAGATTCAGCAGTGGAGAGAGATACACAGTTCTGCTTCTTTGAAGACCAACATACAAGTGATCGTCCCAGAAAGTGACATGTGCCTGATGTAGACTTGCGATCCACCTTGTCACCAGCATAATCAGCATCCGAGAATCCAACTAGATCAAACTCTGAGCCCTTTGGATACCATAATCCTAGTGTTGGGGTGTGAGCCAAATATCGAAGAATTCGCTTCACAGCTAAGTGATGTGATTCCTTTGGTGCCGCTTGGAATCGGGCACACATGCAAACACTAAGCATGATATCTGGCCTAGATGCACATAAATAAAGCAAAGAACCAATCATGGAGCGGTATACCTTTTGATTGAACTCTTTACCATTGTCGTCGGGACCCAGATGGTGTTTAGCTGGCATTGGCGTCGTGTAACCTTTGCAGTCTTGCATTCCAAACTTCTTCAGGCAATCTTTGAGGTATTTCTCTTGAGATATGAAGATGCCGTTGTGTTGCTGTTGTATTTGAAGACCAAGGAAGAATTTCAACTCCCCCATCATGGACATCTGATATTGCTCCTGCATCATGTATCCAAACTCATCACTGTATTTGTGATTAGTGCAGCCGAAGATAATGTCATCCACATATATTAGGCACACAAACATTTCACCATCATATGTCTTTGTGAAGAGAGTGTGATAGAGGCAAAGGTGTCCCAATGTTTCGATGAGATGGTGGCTATCGTTTCTAGGGGAGTCGACCTTGACGATCCGACTACGAACGTGCGAGACGTCGCGCCTTAGCAATCGCTAAACCAACTTCTGAGGGGTTATTGACCACGCCGGAGCACGATCAACCTGACCACGAGGGTCTGTTTCCTGCAAGCAAACGAAGAACAAGCAAGAAACTGAGATTGCAATCTGGATATTGCGAATATAAGATGAAAGCTTTATTGATCAAGGTGGGGTTCTGTGACGTCTTGGTCTGGTCGTTGGACACAAACGAAGTACGAGAAGTTGCAGCTATGGCGAACTTTTAATCTAAACAAAACCCAAAGTCTAAACGACGCCCTAAGGGCTGTATATATGGAGGAAGAGGGGGGAATTTCGTGGCCCTTGAGGGTGGGGTCCGAAACCAGCCCTAACTCTTGTTTCCCCACACATACGGACTCTGAAAATAGCCTATACTTAAGTATTTCGAAATTACATGGGCCTGGCCCATTAATAAGGTGACGCAGCACCTAGAATAGCCTATGGACGAATATTATGATGTGGCATCTTGTATATTTCGTCCAAGTCTTCATGCACTCCTTATGGCGGCTTCAAAGTCCTGAAATCATCACTTGTAACTCCGTTCTTGATCCCCTTGCGCATGCCATCAACTCCATGCGTGTTCTTGCTCCAATGTTCATCCTTCTCCCAGCTAGGCCCTTCATTTGTAAGCAAAACAAATGTATCCAATTTAGGCAGCATCATAATTGAAGGAAATATGCCCTAGAGGCAATAATAAAGTTATTATTTATTTCCTTATATCATGATAAATGTTTATTATTCATGCTAGAATTGTATTAACCGGAAACATAATACATGTGTGAATACATAGACAAACAGAGTGTCACTAGTATGCCTCTACTAGACTAGCTCGTTAATCAAAGATGGTTATGTTTCCTAACCATGAACAAAGAGTTGTTATTTTATTAACGAGGTCACATCATTAGTTGAATGATCTGATTGACATGACCCATTCCATTAGCTTAGCACCCGATCGTTTAGTATGTTGCTATTGCTTTTCTTCATGACTTATACATGTTCCTATGACTATGAGATTATGCAACTCCCGTTTACCGGAGGAACACTTTGGGTACTACCAAACGTCACAACGTAACTGGGTGATTATAAAGGAGTACTACAGGTGTCTCCAATGGTAGATGTTGGGTTGGCCTATTTCGAGAATAGGATTTGTCACTCCGATTGTCGGAGAGGTATCTCTGGGCCCTCTCGGTAATGCACATCACTTAAAGCCTTGCAAGCATTGCAACTAATGAGTTAGTTGCAGGATGTTGTATTACGGAACGAGTAAAGAGACTTGCCGGTAACGAGATTGAACTAGGTATTGGATACCGACGATCGAATCTCGGGCAAGTAACATACCGATGACAAAGGGAACAACGTATGTTGTTATGCGGTCTGACCGATAAAGATCTTCGTAGAATATGTAGGAGCCAATATGGGCATCCAGGTCCCGCTATTGGTTATTGACCGGAGACGTGTCTCGGTCATGTCTACATTGTTCTCGAACCGTAGGGTCCGCACGCTTAAGGTTTCGATGACAGTTATATTATGAGTTTATGAGTTTTGATGTACCGAAGGAGTTCGGAGTCCCGGATGAGATCGGGGACATGACGAGGAGTCTCGAAATGGTCGAGACGTAAAGATCGATATATTGGACGACTATATTCGGACATCGGAAAGGTTCCGAGTGATTCGGGTATTTTTCGGAGTACCGGGTAGTTACGGGAGAAGTAATGGGCCTTGATGGGCTTTAGTGGGAAGAGGAAAAGGCTGCTGCGCCCCCCCTCCCCTTTGGTCCGAATTGGACTAGGGAAAAGGGGGCCGGCCACCTTTCCTACTCCTTCTATTCCTTCTCCCTTCCTCCCCTCTTGGTGGACTCCTACTAGGACTTGGAGTCCTAGTAGGACTCCCTATCCTGGCCGCACCTTTGCCTTGGCCGTCCTCCTCCTCCTCCATCCTTTATATACAGGGGCAGGGGGCACCCCATAGACACACAAGTTGATCCTTGAGATCGTTCCTTAGCCGTGTGCGGTGCCCCCTGCCACCAAATTCCACCTCGATCATACCGTTGCAGTGCTTAGGCGAAGCCCTGCGTCGGTAATACATCAAGATCGTCACCACGCCGTCGTGCTGACGAAACTCTTCCTCAACGCTTTGCTGGATCGGAGCCCGAGGATCGTCATCGAGCTGAACGTGTGCTAAGAACTCGGAGGTGCCGGAGTAACGGTGCTTGGATCGGTCGGATCGGGAAGAAGACGTATGACTACTTCCTCTACGTTGTGTGATCGCTTCCGCAGTCGGTCTGCGTTGGTACGTAGACAACACTCTCCCCCTCGTTGCTATGCATCACCATGATCTTGCGTGTGCGTAGGAAAATTTTCGAAATTACTACGTTCCCCAACAGTGGTATCAGAGCCTAGGTTTTATGGTTTGATGTTATTTGCACGAGTAGAACACAAGTGAGTTGTGGGCGATACAAGTCATACTGCCTACCAGCATGTCATACTTTGGTTCGGCGGTATTGTTGGACGAGACGATCCGGACCAACCTTACGCGTACTCTTACGCGAGACCGGTTCCCTCGACGTGCTTTGCACATAGATGGCTTGCGGAAGACTGTCTCTCCAACTTTAGTTGAACCAAGTGTGACTACGCCCGGTCCTTGAGAAGGTTAAAACGGAGTCTATTTGACGAACTATCGTTGTGGTTTTGATGCGTAGGTGAGATGAGTTCTTACTTAAGCCCGTAGCAGCCACGTAAAACTTGCAACAACAAAGTAGAGGACGTCTAACTTGTTTTTGCAGGGCATGTTGTGATGTGATATGGTCAAGGCATGATGCTGATTTTATTGTATGAGATGATCATGTTTTGTAACCGAGTTATCGGCAACTGGCAGGAGCCATATGGTTGTCGCTTTATTGTATGCAATGCAATCGCGATGTAATGCTTTACTTTATTGCTAAGCGGTAGTGATAGTTGTGGAAGCATAAGATTGGCGAGACGACAACGATGCTACGATGGAGATCAAGGTGTCGCGCCGGTGACGATGGTGATCATGACGGTGCTTCGGAGATGGAGATCACAAAGCACAAGATGATGATGGCCATATCATATCACTTATATTGATTGCATGTGATGTTTATCCTTTTATGCATCTTATCTTGCTTTGATTGACGGTAGCATTATAAGATGATCTCTCACTAAATTATCAAGAAGTGTTCTCCCTGAGTATGCACCGTTGCAAAAGTTCTTCGTGCTGAGACACCACGTGATGATCGGGTGTGATAGGCTCTACGTTCAAATACAACGGGTGCAAAACAGTTGCACACGCGGAATACTCAGGTTATACTTGACGAGCCAAGCATATACAGATATGGCCTCGAAACACAGAGACCGAAAGGTCGAGCGTGAATCATATAGTAGATATGATCAACATGACGATGTTCACCATTGAAAACTACTCCATCTCACGTGATGATCGGTTATGGTTTAGTTGATTTAGATCACGTGATCACTTAGAGGATTAGAGGGATATCTATCTAAGTGGGAGTTCTTAAGTAATATGATTAATTGAACTTAAATTTATCATGAACTTAGTCCTGGTAGTATTTTGCAAATTATGTTGTAGATCAATAGCTCGCGTTGTTGCTTCCCTGTGTTTATTTTGATATGTTCCTAGAGAAAATTGTGTTGAAAGATGTTAGTAGCAATGATGCAGATTGGATCCGTGATCTGAGGTTTATCCTCATTGCTGCACAGAAGAATTATGTCCTTGATGCACCGCTAGGTGACAGACCTATTGCAGGAGCAGATGCAGACGTTATGAATGTTTGGCTAGCTCAATATGATGACTACTTGATAGTTTAGTGCACCACGCTTAACAGCTTAGAATCGGGACTTCAAAGACGTTTTGAACGTCATGGACCATATGAGATGTTCCAGGAGTTGAAGTTAATATTTCAAGCAAATACCCAAGTTGAGAGACATGAAGTCTCCAACAAGTTCTATAGCTAAAAGATGGAGGAGAATCGCTCAACTAGTGAGCATGTGCCCAGATTGTCTGAGTACTAGAATCGCTTGAATCAAGTGGGAGTTAATCTTCCAGATAAGATAGTGATTGACAGAATTCTCTAGTCACCATCACCAAGTTAGTAGAACTTCGTGATGAACTATAATATGCAAGGGATGACAAAAGTAATTCCCAAGCTCTTCGTGATGCTGAAATCGACGAAGGTAGAAATCAAGAAAAACATCAAGTGTTGATGGTTGACAAGACCACTAGTTTCAAGAAAAGGGCAAAGGAAAGAAGGGGAACTTCAAGAAGAACGGCAAGCAAGTTGCTGCTCAAGTGAAGAAGCCCAAGTCTGATCCTAAGCCTGAGACTAAGTGCTTCTACTGCAAAGGGACTGGTCACTGGAAGTGGAATTACCCCAAGTGATTGGCGGATAAGAAGGATGGCAAAGTGAACATAAGTATATTTGATATACATGTTATTGATGTGTACTTTACTAGTGTTTATAGCAACCCCTCAGTATTTGATACTAGTTCAGTTGCTAAGATTAGTAACTCGAAACGGGAGTTGCAGAATAAACAGAGACTAGTTATGGGTGAAGTGACGATGTGTGTTGGAAGTAGTTCCAAGATTGATATGATCATCATCGCACACTCCCTATAATTTCGGGATTAGTGTTGAACCTAAATAAGTGTTATTGCGTTGAGCATGTATATGATTTGATCATGTTTATTGCAATACGGTTATTCATTAAAGTCAGAGAATAATTGTTGTTCTGTTTACATGAATAAAACCTTCGATGGTCATACACCCAATGAAACAAGTTCACTGGATCTCGATCGTAGTGATACACATATTCATGATATTGAAACCAAAAGATGCAAAGTTAATAATGATAGTGCAACTTATTTGTGGCACTGCCGTTTAGGTCATATTGGTGTAAAGCGCATGAAGAAACTCCATGCTGATGGGGTTTCGGAATCACTTGATTATGAATCACTTGATGCTTGCGAACCATGCCTTTTGGGCAAGATGACTAAAAACGCCGTTCTCCGGAACAATGGAGCGAGAAAAGATTTGTTGGAAATCATACATACTGATGTATGTGGTCCGATGAATATTGAGGCTCGCGACAGGTATCATTATTTTCTGATCTTCACAAATGATTTGAGCAGATATGAGTATATCTACTTGATGAAACATAAGTCTGAAACATTTGAAAAGTTCAAAGAATTTCAGAGTGAAGTGAAAAACATCGTGACAAGAAAATAAAGTTTCTACGATCTGATCGCGGAGACAAATATTTAAGTTATGAGTTTGGTCTTCAGTTAAAACAATGTGAAATAGTTTCACTACTCACGCCACCTGGAACACCACATCATAATGGTGTGTCCGAACGTCATAACCGTACTTTATTGGATATAGTGCAATCTATGATGTCTCTTACCGATTTACCACTATTGTTTTTGGGGTCATGCATTAGAGACAGCTGCATTCACGTTAAAAAGGGGCACCATCTATATCCGTCGAGACGACGCCTTATGAACTATGGTTTGGCAAGAAACCAAAGTTGTCGTTTCTTAAAGTTTGGGGTTGCGATGCTTATATGAAAAAGTTTCATCCTGATAAGCTCAAAACTCAAATCGGAGAAGTGCATCTTCATAGGATATCCAAAGGAAACTATTGGATACACCTTCTATCACAGATCCGAAGGCAAGACTTTTGTTGCTAAATTCGGAAACTTTCTGGAGAAGGAGTTTCTCTCGAAAGAAGTGAGTGGGAGGAAAGTAGAACTTGACGAGGTAACTGTACCTGCTCCCTTATTGGAAAGTAGTACATCATAGAAAAATGTTTCTGTGACACCTACACCAGTTAGTGAGGAAGCTAATGATAATGATCATGAAACTTCAGAACAAGACACTACTGAACCACGTAGATCAACCAGAGTGAGATCCGCACCAGAGTGGTACGGTAATCCAATTCTGGAAGTCATGCTACTAGATCATGATGAACCTACGAACTATGAAGAAGCGATGGTGAGCCCAGATTCCGCAAAGTGGCTTGAGGCCATGAAATCTGAGATGGGATCCATGTATGAGAACAAAGTATGGACTTTGGTTGACTTGCCCGATGATCGGCAAGCAATTGAGAATAAATGGATATTCAAGAGGAAGACGGATGATGGTAGTAGTGTTACTATCTACAAAGCTAGAATTGTCGCAAAAGGTTTTCGACAAGTTCAAGGTGTTGACTACGATGAGAGCTTCTCACTCGTATCTATGCTTGAGTCTGTCCGAATCATGTTAGTAATTGCCACATTTTATGAAATCTGGCAAACGGATAAACAAAACTGCATTCCTTAATGGATTTATTAAAGAAGAGTTGTATATAATGCAACGAGAAGGTTTTGTCAATCCGAAAGGTGCTAACAAAATGTGCAAGCTCCAGCGATCCATCTGTGGACTGGTGCAAGCATCTCGGAGTTGGAATATACGCTTTGATGAGTTGATCAAAGCATATAGTTTTATACAGACTTGCGGTGAAGCCTGTATTTACGAGAAAGTGAGTGGGAGCACTACAGCGTTTCTGACAAGTATATGTGAATAACATATTGTTGATCGGAAATAATGTAGAATTATTCTGTAAAGCATAAAAGGAGTGTTTGAAAGGAGTTTTTCAAAGAAAGACTTCGGTAAAGCTACTTACATATTGAGCTTCAAGATCTATAGAGATAGATCAAGACGCTTGATAAGGTTTTCAATAAGTACATACCTTGACAAGATTTTGAAGTAGTTCAAAATGGAACAGTCAAAGAAAAAGTTTCTTGCCTGTGTTATAAGGTGTGAAGTTGAGTAAAGACTCAAAGCCCGACCACGGCAGAAGATAGAAAGAGAATGAAAGTCATTCCCTATGCCTCATTCATAGGTTCTATAAAGTATGCCATGCTATGTACCAGATCTATTGTATACCCTACACTGATTTGGCAAGGGAGTACAATAGTGATCTAGGAGTAGATCACTGGACAGCGGTCAGAATTATCCTTAGTGAAATAAGGATATGTTTCTCGATTATGGACGTGACAAAAAGGTTCGTCGTAAAGGGTTACGTCGATGCAAGTTTTTGACACTGATCCAGATGAATCTAAAAGTCTCAATCTGGATACATATTGAAAGTGGGAGCAATTAGCTAGAGTAGCTCCGTACAGAGCATTATAGACAAAGAATTTTGCAAAATACTTATGGATCTGAATGTGACAGACCCGTTGACTAAAAATTATCTCACAAGCAAAACATGATCACACCTTAGTACTCTTTGGGTATTAATCACATAGAGATGTGAACTAGATTACTGACTCTAGTAAACCCTTTGAGTGTTGGTCACATAACGATGTGAACTATGGGTGTTAATCACATGGTGATGTGAACTATTGCTGCTAAATCACATGGCGATGTGAAACTAGATTATTGACTCTAGTGCAAGTGGGAGACTGAAGGAAATATGCCCTAGAGGCAATAATAAAGTTATTATTTATTTCCTTATATCATGATAAATGTTTATTATTCATGCTAGGATTGTATTAACCGGAAACATAATACATGTGTGAATACATAGACAAACAGAGTGTCACTAGTATGCCTCTACTAGACTAGCTCGTTAATCAAAGATGGTTATGTTTCCTAACCATGAACAAAGAGTTGTTATTTGATTAACGAGGTCACATCATTAGTTGAATGATCTGATTGACATGACCCATTCCATTAGCTTAGCACCCGATCGTTTAGTATGTTGCTATTGCTTTTCTTCATGACTTATACATGTTCCTATGACTATGAGATTATGCAACTCCCGTTTACCGGAGGAACACTTTGGGTACTACCAAACGTCACAACGTAACTGGGTGATTATAAAGGAGTACTACAGGTGTCTCCAATGGTAGATGTTGGGTTGGCGTATTTCGAGAATAGGATTTGTCACTCCGATTGTCGGAGAGGTATCTCTGGGCCCTCTCGGTAATGCACATCACTTAAAGCCTTGCAAGCATTGCAACTAATGAGTTAGTTGCAGGATGTTGTATTACGGAACGAGTAAAGAGACTTGCCGGTAACGAGATTGAACTAGGTATTGGATACCGACGATCGAATCTCGGGCAAGTAACATACCGATGACAAAGGGAACAACGTATGTTGTTATGCGGTCTGACCGATAAAGATCTTCGTAGAATATGTAGGAGCCAATATGGGCATCCAGGTCCCTCTATTGGTTATTGACCGGAGACGTGTCTCGGTCATGTCTACATTGTTCTCGAACCGTAGGGTCCGCACGCTTCAGGTTTCGATGACAGTTATATTATGAGTTTATGAGTTTTGATGTACCGAAGGAGTTCGGAGTCCCGGATGAGATCGGGGACATGACGAGGAGTCTCGAAATGGTCGAGATGTAAAGATCGATATATTGGACGACTATATTCGGACATCGGAAAGGTTCCGAGTGATTCGGGTATTTTTCGGAGTACCGGGTAGTTACGGGAGAAGTAATGGGCCTTGATGGGCTTTAGTGGGAAGAGGAAAAGGCTGCTGCGCCCCCCCTCCCCTTTGGTCCGAATTGGACTAGGGAAAAGGGGGCCGGCCACCTTTCCTACTCCTTCTATTCCTTCTCCCTTCCTCCCCTCTTGGTGGACTCCTACTAGGACTTGGAGTCCTAGTAGGACTCCCTATCCTGGCCGCACCTTTGCCTTGGCCGGCCTCCTCCTCCTCCATCCTTTATATACAGGGGCAGGGGGCACCCCATAGACACACAAGTTGATCCTTGAGATCGTTCCTTAGCCGTGTGCGGTGCCCCCTGCCACCAAATTCCACCTCGATCATACCGTTGCAGTGCTTAGGCGAAGCCCTGCGTCGGTAATACATCAAGATCGTCACCACGCCGTCGTGCTGACGAAACTCTTCCTCGACGCTTTGCTGGATCGGAGCCCGAGGATCATCTTCGAGCTGAACGTGTGCTAAGAACTCGGAGGTGCCGGAGTAACGGTGCTTGGATCGGTCGGATCGGGAAGAAGACGTATGACTACTTCCTCTACGTTGTGTGATCGCTTCCGCAGTCGGTCTGCGTTGGTACGTAGACAACACTCTCCCCCTCGTTGCTATGCATCACCATGATCTTGCGTGTGCGTAGGAAAATTTTCGAAATTACTACGTTCCCCAACAATAATCTCATGAACATTAGAATCATTACCAAGAAACGAAAGTACCTGGTAATTTAATTGGCGTGCGCAAGCTCTAGTAATGGGTCCAGTATATGTAACAGTAGAGGCTGTGGGTGTAACAATGGTATTGTTGTCCTCATCATCCTCCCCTTCTTGAAATGAAGTCGTCCTCGACGGAAGCTCATCTTCCTCACCCAAATAAGGCTTCAAATCTGCAATGTTAAAAGTGGGACTAACCCCAAAATCTGCAGGTAGCTCAAGTTTATATGCATTATCATTTATTTTCTCTAACACCTTAAAAGGACCATCAACACGTGGCATTAGCTTTGATTTGCGCAAATTAGGAAATCTATCTTTACGCAAATGTAACCAAACAAGATCTCCAGGTGCAAACACAACATGTTTTCTACCCTTATCTCCAGCAAGTTTATATTTAGCATTCATACGCTCAATGTTTTCCTTAGTTAACTCATGCATTTTTAAAATCAATTCAGAACGTTCTTTAGCATCAAAATTAACCTTCTCCGAAGATGGAAGAGGCAACAAATCAATAGGTGCACGAGGTAGGAAACCATACACAATTTCAAAAGGGCACATCTTAGTAGTAGAATGCAACGAACGATTATAAGCAAATTCAATATGAGGCAAGCATTCTTCCCACATTTTCTTATTATTCTTCAAAACAGCCCTAAGAAGAGTAGACAATGTTCTATTGACTACTTCAGTTTGTCCATCAGTTTGGGGGTGACAAGTAGTACTAAAAAGCAGTTTAGTCCCCAACTTAGCCCATAAACATCTCCAAAAGTGGCTAAGAAATTTAGTATCACAATCTGAAACAATAGTATTTGGCACACCATGTAAGCGAATAATTTCATGAAAGAACAAATCAGCAACATTAATAGCATCATCGCTTTTATGACATGGTATAAAGTGTGCCATTTTCGAGAATCTATCCACGACAACAAATATGCTATCCCTCCCCTTCTTTGTTCGAGGTAAACCTAGAACAAAGTCCATAGATATATCCTCCCAAGGAACACTAGGTACGGGCAAAGGCATATATAAACCATGAGGATTGAGTCGTGACTTAGCTTTTTGACATGTAGTGCAGCGAGCAACAAAACGCTCAACATCCCGTCTCATCTTTGCCAAAAGAAATGTGTAGCAAGTATATCCTCCGTCTTCTTCATGCCAAAGTGTCCCATTAGTCCTCCTCCATGCGCCTCCTGCAACAACAAAAGACGAACGGAGCTAGCTAGAATGCATAGCTTGTTATAACGAAACACAAATCCATCATTAACGACGAACTTGTTCCATGTTCTACCTTCTTTACAATTCTGCAATATATCTTCAAATTCAGCATCATGCACATATTGATCTTTGATGGTCTCCAAACCAAATATTTTAAAGTCAAGTTGTGAAAGCATAGTATAACGACGAGACAATACATCAGTAATAATATTTTCTTTACCCTTCTTGTGTTTAATGACATAAGGGAAAGTATCAATGAATTCAACCCATTTAGCATGTCTACGGTTCAGTTTTGCTTGACTTTTAATGTGTTTCAAAGATTCATGATCAGGATGTATAACAAATTCTTTGGGCCAAAAATAATGTTGCCATGTTTCTAAAGTCCGAACAAGAGCATATAATTCTTTGTCATAAGTAGAATAGTTCAGACTAGGCCCACTCAATTTTTCAGAAAAATATGCAACAGGTTTGCCATCTTGTAATAACACACCTCCTAATCCAATTCCACTAGCATCACATTCAAGCTCAAAAGTCTTATTAAAATCAGGAAGTTGGAGTAAAGGAGCATGTGTCAACTTATCTTTCAATACCATGAAGGCTTCTTCCTGTGCGGTACCCCAAACAAAAGGCACATCCTTCTTTGTAAGCTCGTTGAGAGGTGCAGCAATGGTGCTGAAATCTCTCACAAAACGCCTATAGAAACCAGCGAGGTCAAGGAAACTCCTCACTTGTGTGACCATTTTGGGCTGCGGCCAACTCTCAATAGCTTCAATCTTGGCTTTATCAACTTCAATTCCCTGTGGAGTAACAACATAGCCAAGAAAAGATACTCGGTCGGTGCAAAAGGTGCACTTCCCAAGGTTACCAAACAAACGTGCATCACGTAGAGCGATAAAAACAGCACGTAAATGTTCCAAATGTGCTTCCAAAGATTTGCTATAAATCAGTATATCATCAAAATAGACTACCACAAATCGTCCAATGAAAGCACGTAAAACTTCGTTCATTAATCTCATAAAAGTACTAGGCGCATTAGTTAACCCAAAAGGCATGACTAACCACTCATATAAACCAAACTTAGTTTTAAATGTTGTTTTCCATTCGTCTCCCAATTTCATACGAATTTGATGGTATCCACTACGCAAATCAACTTTGGAGAATATTGTAGAGCCACTCAATTCATCAAGCATATCATCAAGCCTAGGAATAGGATGACGATAACGAATAGTAATATTATTAATGCCTCTACAATCAACACACATACGCGATGTACCATCCTTTTTAGGCACTAGTATAATAGGAACAGCACAAGGACTAAGAGATTCGTGTATATAACCTTTGTTGAGCAGCTCCTGTACTTGCCGCATAATCTCCTTCGTCTCCTCTGGATTGGTACGGTATGGTGCACGGTTGGGTAGCGAAGCATCGGGAATTAAGTCAATTTGATGCTCAATCCCTCGAATAGGTGGTAATCCCGGTGGCACGTCTTGTGGAAAGACGTCAGCGAACTCCTGCAAAATGTTAGTGACAGCGGGGGGCAAAGAGGAAGGCACGTCCTCGAATGAAAATAATGCCTCTTTGCACACAAAAGCATAGCAAACAGATTTGCTAAAATCTAGCTCATCAATATCAGATTTGGTGGCAAGTAAACATGCACTTTTCAATTTAATTTCAGAAACAACAGTAGATGGTTTATTATTAGGCTTCATTTGGTGCTCAAATTCTTTTGCCACAATCTGATTTTCACTCTTATTTGTCTCCTGTTTTGCTTTATTAGCTCTATTAATATCATCTTTCAAAATGGAATCAGGAGTCATAGGAAGCAAAGTAATATTTTTATCGTTATGAACAAGAGTATACTGATTGTTTCTACCATGGTGTACAGAATTTTTATCAAATTGCCATGGTCTACCAAGTAATAAGGAACATGCTTGCATAGGTACCACATCACAATCAACAATATCAGCATATGTAGAGATACTAAAATGCACACGAACAGTACGTGTTACCTTAACCTTGCCACTGTTGTTGAAGCATTGGATGTAGTAAGGATGTGGATGTGGTCTTGTGGTGAGAGATAGCTTCTCCACCATCTCCATGCTAGCCAAGTTGTTGCAACTCCCTCCATCTATGATCACGCGAACAGAACGTTCCTTCACAACTCCCTTTGTATGGAACAAATTATGCCTCTGATTTTGCTCAGCTTGTATAACCTGCACACTCAAAACATATTGAGCAACTAAACATTCATACCTGTCAGCTGTCGGATTTCGGGTTCTGGCAGACCCTTAAGGTTCGAACACTGGGGTGCGAGCGGAAATCACGTCCTCAACCTCCCCGTCTCACAAAGATCTAAACTACTAAAGGAATCACACAAGAGAGACAAGATTTATACTGGTTCGGGCCACCATTGTGGTGTAATACCCTACTCCAGTGTGTGGTGGATGGATTGCCTCTTGGGGCTGATGATGATGAATACTACAAGGAAGAACTGCCTCGCGAGGGTCAGTTCTTAGCTGGGGCGACGAACTGCTGGGAGGAGTTCTGTCACCTCTCTCTCTCTCTACTTGCTAGTCGGGCCAACTAACTCTGCGAACCGAATCCCTTCCAAGACCAGCCGATCGAACCCCTTGCTACGTGGGTGGCCAGTCCTATTTATAGGGGCCCTGGTCCTCTTCCCAAATATTGAGCAGGAAAGGAGCCAACAATGGCGGGCTAATTTGAAGGGGGACAGCAAGTACTCTTATCCTGACTAAAGGTGGTCTTCGCCTGCGAAAGACTCTGCGGTGACGCCGTGCTGGGCTCCATGGTGACCTCCGTCTTGTAGTCCGCTTGGTCCTGGTCTCGTTGCACCGAAATGGCAACCTTTGCCTGATGCCTCGGTACTCCGCCGCTGTGCTTGCCCCCTTTGCACCAAAGAGGAAAGAAGGACGCTGCACGCGCTGGCACCCGCCTGGTGCCCTGAGTCATCATGGCTTGCGTCATGGGCACCTCGCGAGGTACCCCGCCTTGAACTCTCCGCCTCCTCGCGAGCCAGCCTGACGAGGCTATGCCTGAGGATGCGCCGTGTCGTCCGCCTCGCGAGGTTTGGCCCCTCGCGAGGGTCTTGAGTCTTGTGTTGATGAAGATGGGCCATGTTGGGCCCCCACTTGAGCCACGCCGCAGGCCGCAGGCAGGCAAGTCTGGGGACCCCCGTTCCCAAAACGCCGATAGTAGCCCCCAGGCCCAAGGCACGCACGGACTTGGCCGTGCCGAGAGGCGAAAGGGCAAGGGCGAAGCACCGCGGGCCCTAACAGCCTGCGGCCTTGGACGCCATGTGGCGGTTGATGGGACGTGGGTGACTCCACTTCCCCACGATGCCTTGGTGATCGCGCGAGCTGGACAAGTCCCTACATGCAAATCGTGTCATGATTACCTATGATCGTGGATGCCGGCGGTTGGCCTTCGCCGGCTATAAGTACTGTACGGCGCGTGCCCTTCTAGCCCATTCCTCCTTGCTCTCCCATTCGCCTCAGTTCTCGCTCTGTCTTGGTGTGATGGCTCCATCGAGGAGGCACTCGGCTGCAGAGAAGGGGAAGGCCCTCCAGGTTCGTCCTGCCTCTCCCCCGCCCAAGCGCGGTTGTGGGCGCCCTCGGAAGCATCCGGTGGCCGCCCCGGCCGCATTCGGTGGCCATGGGGGCGGCTCCCAGCGCGGCAGCGGGCGAGCCGCCGCAGCCGAAGGACGCGCCTGGGTCGCGCGTTCTCCCAGGCCACGCTTTCGCGCTGTGCAGGCGCTGCCGGAGTTCGTTGTCTGGTCGGCGGAGCCGACTCGCGCCCGGCTCCCGCTCCCTCGCTTCCTCCTTGGTGAACTCCCGGCCGGCGCTCCTGGTGGCCTCTGGCTCCAGGCGGAGGGCTGCTGCAGCAGGTCCTCGTGGGTCGCGCTGGAGGTCTTCGCCAGCGGGGGCTTGGCCTTCACTCATGGCTGGCAGGCATTTGCCCGCGCTCGCGGCCTGGAGCGTCGGTGCACTCTGCACTTCAGGTTCGACGGCGACGCCACCCTCTATGTGAGGGTGTTTGGGGAAGATGGTCGCCGCGCGGGGTGCTGCCCTGAGGACGACGACCGCGTCCGCGGGTCCCGCACCGATGGCGATGGAGGAGATAGCGCCCGCGCGGATGGCGGCGTCCGCGACCCCCCAAGCTTCGTCAGCTCTTCCTCAAGCGACTCCTCCAGCGGTGGCAGCAATCCTCCCCCGCGCCGCCGAGCTTGCTTGGGAGGTGGCGGTTCGTCCGCCCGCCGTCGTGCCCCGGTGAAGCGCGAGAGGGAGTCCGCCTGAGGCCCTGAGGAAGCCCGTGTCGCCTCCGTGGGCCAATGTGAGGGGGGCTGCGCCGGGCTTGTCTTTTTCCTTTCTCTTTTGTTCCCTGTGTAAGACAGAACAGCTGCATGGAGCCCCCTTGGAGCGTGTTGGGAAACATTGTCGTTTTAGCTATTACCTTGACCTCATCTTTTGCACCTCTTGATTTCTTGCCTGTGCGTAGATAGTTTTCGACCCCAGCTGGGGGGTGGGGCGACCGACCCAGCCCCTGTGTGCGCGTCGCGGTGCCCGAGGGGCACGGACTAGAAGGGGTGCTCCTGTAATGCGCCAGGGTCGTGAAAACCTTCCTACGGCTAGGGCAAAAACCCTCGCGAGGACGTCTGTGCACCATCCCTCGCGAGGTTGTTTACGAGAGAAACCAAAGCGAGGAGCGAAAATCGACGAACCAGAAATCAGCAACAACGACAACTTCAATAAGACTCCAAATGCAAACAAACACGTCAACTGCGGAAAGCAAATGAAAAAGCCGCGTCCGGCACCTAATCTAGTCTTCGACGTCTTCTCACCAGTGCGGAGCTAAGTGCTGCCACTGGGTGTGGGAGGGAGCCCCAGGGCCTGAGGCCGGCGCTCCTGAGACTCCGGGGCATGTACAGCTCCACTCATTATTACGTGAGAGTGTCACGGGGCGGCGAGCTTCACAGGCATTGGCCTTGCTTCACAGGCTCCGGGCCTTTTCCAAAGCGATAGCTTCACAGGCGCTCGCCTTGCTTCACAGGCTCTAGGCCTTTTCAAAAAGAGATGATCTTCACAGGCTCCGGGCCTTTTCAAAAAAAGAGATGATCTTCACAGGCATTCGCCTTGCTTCACAAGCTCCGGGCCTTTCCAAAAAGAGATGATCTTCATAGGCACTCACCTTGCTTCACAGGCTCCGAGCCTTTTTCCAAAGCAATGATCTTCACAGGCACTCGCCTTGCTTTGCAGGCTCTGGGCCTTTTTCCAAAGCGATGATCTTCACAGGCATTCGCCTTGCTTCATAGGCTCCGGGCCTTTCCAAAAAGAGATGATCTTCACAGGCACTCGCCTTGCTTCACAGGCTCCGGGCCTTTTTCCAAAGCGATGATCTTCATAGGCATTCGCCTTGCTTCACAGGCTCCAGGCCTTTTTAGGGGTAGAACCTCCGGAGGTGCTGGATGTTCCACGCATTCTGGACCGGCACTCCCTCCTGAGTCTCCAAGCGCACGGAGCCGGGCCTGGAAAGATGAACAACCTTGAACGGGCCCTCCCACATGGGAGAGAGCTTGTGCAACCCCTCCCTAGAGAGGACCCGCCTGAGCACGAGGTCTCCTACCTCAAGGGTCCTGGGGCGGATGTTGCGGCAGTGGTACCGCCGCAGCGCTTGCTGATACCTCGCCGCTTGCAGCGCGGCCTCTCGGCGACGTTCCTCCCCCAACACGAGGTCCGTCCCCCGCATGGCATCCTGCTGTGCCTCGTCGAATGCCAGGACCCACGCGGAGCGACGTCTGACCTCGTGAGCGAGGACTGCCTCCGCTCCGTAGACCAGGAAGAATGGGGTTTCTCCGGTCGGTTTGGTTGCGGTGGTGCGGATGGACCACAACACGGACTGAAGCTCGTCGTACCAGCCTCGGCCACAGGCCTCCAGCTTCTTCTTGAACGTCCTGGTCTTGAGGCCCCTCAGGACCTCCGCGTTGGCTCGCTCGGCCTGGCCGTTGCTTCGGGGGTGCGCCACTGAAGCGTAGCATATCTGCGTTCCAAGGTTAGCACAGTATGTTTTGAAGAGGTTACTGGTGAATTGCGAACCGTTGTCTGTGATGATGCGGTTCGGCACCCCGAACCGGCTCACGATGCCCCTGATGAACTTGACCGCGGAGCCCGCATGGATGGTGCGGGCGGCCTCCACTTCAGCCCACTTGGTGAACTTGTCCACGGCGATGTAGAGGCAGCGATAGCCCCCTGGCACCCGAGGAAACGGGCCCAGGATGTCCAGCCCCCAGACTGTGAATGGCCACGAAAGGGGTATAGTCTGCAGGCCTCCCGTCGGCTGATGGATTTGCTTGGCGTGGAACTGGCAGGCCTCACAAGCTTTCACCAGTTCGAGGGCATCATTTAGTGCGGTGGGCCAATAAAACCCACTGCGGAACGCCTTGCCGACGAGGGTCCGTGATGATGAATGATGTCCACAGTCTCCGCCATGTATGTCTTCCAGCAGTTCCTTTCCTTGCTCCCTAGAGATGCAGCGCAGGGATACATCGTTTGGTCGCTTCCGGTAGAGCTCTCCATCCTTGATGCAGTACGCCGTGGCCTACCGTGCCACGCGCTCCGCTTCCTCCTCCTTCTCTGGCAAGGTCCCTTGTGTTAAGTAACTCCGGAGCTCCGTGATCCAGCACCCCTCCTGAGGTTCCATCATCAGGAGCAGGCGTGCTCCTGAGGCCGGGCCACAGACCGGGGCTCCTGAGGCAGGTGGCTGGGGGAGCTCCTCCTGAGGCTGAGCCGTGTTTGACAATGGCGGCAAGGCTGAGGGCTTGAAGAGCCGCTCCTCGAAGACACCAGGCTCCTGAGGTAACCACCTGGACGCCCGTTTGGCGATGTCGTCGGCCTCTTGATTGGTGCCACGGGGCACATGCTGCAACTCCAGCCCCCAGAACTGCATCTCCATCCGGCGGACCTCCGCAAGGTAGGCTTCCATGTGCTCATCTTTAGGTTCGTACACCTTGTTGGAGAAATTAACAAGGAGCTGCGAATCGCCCTTAATGGTGAGGCGTTTCACCCCCAGGGCTGCCGCGGCCTTCAAGCCCGCTATTAAACCGTCATACTCCGCTATGTTGTTGGAGACCTTTTCACCTTGCTGGAAACAGAGCTGTACGGCGTAGTAGAGCTTGTCCTGAGTGGGCGATATAAGCACCGCCCCAGCCCCAGCACCATGTCTGGAGAACGCCCCGTCGAAGTGCATGACCCAGCCCTCTGGCGCCTCGCTCCCCGGGGAGAGGAACCGATCCTCGTTGGCCTTGAGGCCTAGTGCCTCCGTCCATTCTGCCACAAAATCCGCCAACGCTGCTCTTTTGATGAACCTGGTTGTGCTGAACTCGAGCTGAAACACCTGCAACTGTATGTTCCACTCAGCGACCCTTTCGACTGAGTTAGGGCTCCTGAGCACTCTCTCCAGGGGGTATGACGAGACGACTTTGATGGGATGAGCCTGGAAGTAGTGACGAAGCTTGCGCGAGGCTACCAGTAGCGCGAGGAGGAGCTTCTGAGGCATTGGGTACCGTGCCCTCGCGTCCCGCAGCACCGTGCTAACAAAGTAAACTGGGTGCTCGACAAGGCTGGGAACATCTGGGGTTGCCGCGCCCTCGGGAGGTAAGGGCGCCTCACAGGGCGATGTGGCCTCGGGAGGTGGACCATCTGGTCGGGCGGCCTCTCCTGCCCCCGGTGAATTCCTCAGCAACTGACCGTCCTCAGCTGCGATTGTGGCTTCTGCAGGCTTTCCTTGTTCCTGTTCTATCCTTCCTCGGGCTACCACTGCGGCCTTGACTTGGCGCTCCTCCCTAACCGCCACCAGGGCTGCGCTGGCGGAGTAGGGTGTGGCGGCGAGGTACAGCAGCAGGGGCTCCTGAGGGCGTGGAGCCACCATGACTGGGGGGGCTGGTCAGGTACCTCTTGAGATCTTGAAACGCCTTATCTGCCTCTTCAGTCCATTCAAAGGGCCCCTTTTTCTTCATCAGCTGGAAGAAAGGCAGCGCTCTCTCCCCCAGTTTGGAGATGAAGCGCCCTAGCGCGGTCACGCGCCCAGTGAGCTTCTGCATTGCTCTAAGGGTCTTTGGTGGACTCATGTCTTCGACCGCCTTAACCTTCTCGGGGTTGGCCTCGATGCCGTGATGGGACACGAGAAATCCCAAGAGCTTGCCCGAGGGGATGCCAAACACACATTTCTCCGGGTTGAGCCGCAGGTTTACTGCGTCGAGGCTCGCGAAGGTCTCCTCCAGGTCTTGTATTAGGGTCTTGGCCTCCCGAGATTTTACTACAATGTCATCAGCGTAGGCTTCGACATTCTTTCCGAGCTGCTGGCCCAAGGTGATGTGCATCAGTCGCTGAAAGGTTGCCCCTACGTTACGCAGCCCGAACGGCATGCATGTATAGCAGTATACCCCGCACGGGGTCAAGAAGGCGGTCTTCTCAACGTCTTCCACGGCCATCTTGATCTGGTGATACCCGGAGAAGGTGTCCAGGAAGCATAGCAGGTCACACTCCGCAATGGAATCGACAATCTGGTCGATGCGGGGGAGCGGGAACGGACCTTGCGGGCATGCCTTGTTGAGGTTGGTGAAGTCGACACACATGCGTTCTCCCCCCCCCCCCTTCTTGGGCACAACGACAGGGTTGGCCAACCAATCCGGTTATCGGACCTCGCGAATGACCCCGGCGGCCTCTAGTTTGCGGGTCTCTTGGGCGATGAAAGCCTGCTTCTCCGTGGACTGCCGCCTGGCCTTCTGCTTCACAGGGCGTACATTTGGGCACACGTTGAGGTGATGCTCGATGACACTTCTAGGGATCCCCGCCAGCTAATCTGGCTCCCAAGCAAATACCTTCTTATTCGAGCGCAGGAACTTGACCAAGGCCTCCTCCTGCTCAGGCTCTAGGTTGGCGCCTATGGTGAAAGTGGCACCGGAGGACCCGTCCTCGTCGACGGGTATCTGCTTGGTTTCTGCTTTGTCCTGGGTGAACAACTGCTTCTTCTTGGCGGGCGCAGCCCCCTTGGGCTCAGGGGTCTCCGCATCAATGGGCCATGCCGGTGCCGCCGTCTTGAAGGCGAGCTTGAGTACTTGCAGGGCGTCCCCGGTGTCCCCGTGCACGGCGAGGGTACCGCTGCTCCCGGGCATCTTCATGAGGTTGTACGCCGGGTGCGTGGCGGCCATGAATTGAGCCAGAGCTGGGTAGCCGAGGATGGCGTTGTAAGGGAGGCCGATGGGGGCGATGTCGAAGTCGACCATCTCCGTGCTGACGTTGTCGTAGGTGCCGAAGGTTACCGGGAGCCGGATCTGTCCCAGGGAGTCGGATGATCCACCCCCGACACCCGAGAAGGATCGACTGGGTCGCAGCCGCTCCCAAGGTATGCAGAGGAGGCTGAAAGTCTCGACCGAAAGCATGCTGAGGCCTGCGCCGCCGTCGACGAGGGTCCTGGTGACGGCCACCTGGCAGATAGTGGGGGTGCACAACAGCGGGAGTGCGCCCGAGCCGACCGGGTTGGTGCGGTGGTCCTCCGAGCTGAAGGTCAGGCCGGCCTCGGGCACCGCCCGGTCCGGGGGAGCCCCCTGCCGTGCGGAGACGGTGTTAACCCGGCGGGCAAAGGGCTTGACGTGGCGACTTGTGGGCGGCGCCTGCGAGCCACCCAGGAGGGCCGCAACGACCGGAGGCGTCGACGTCGTGGTGCAGTCACTCCGTCGCGCGGGTGGATGCCGGGGTGGTGCTCGCCTCTCGTTTCCCGCCGGGCCGGTGGCGGTGTCCACGGCGGGCGATGGGGAACGACGAGGACGCCTACCGACGGGGGCCATCCGGGCGACGCGAGAAGCGTTGGCAGCCGAGTGCTCGGCGCGGGCCCGACGAGCGTCAGACATGAATGTGACGGTCGGAGGAGAGCAGAGCGGTGGAAGACGAATTCCAGCGCACCCCTACCTGGCGCGCCAAATGTCGGATTTCGGGTTCCGGCAGACCCTTAAGGTTCGAACACTGGGGTGCGAAATCACGTCCTCAACCTCCCCATCTCACAAAGATCTAAACTACTAAAGGAATCACACAAGAGACACAAGATTTATACTGGTTCGGGCCACCATTGTGGTGTAATACCCTACTCCAGTGTGTGGTGGATGGATTGCCTCTTGGGGCTAATGATGATGAATACTACAAGGAAGAACTGCCTCGCGAGGGTCAGTTCTTACCTAGGGCGACGAACTGCCGGGAGGAGTTCTGTCACCTCTCTCTCTCTCTCTCTCTCTCTCTCTTTCTCTCTCTCTCTCTCTCTCTCTCTCTCTCTATTTGCTAGTCGGGCCAACTAACTCTGCGAACCGAATCCCTTCCAAGACCAGCCGATCGAACCCCTTGCTACGTGGGTGGCCGGTCCTATTTATAGGGGCCCTGGTCCTCTTCCCAAATATTGAGCGGGAAGGGAGCCAACAATGGCGGGCTAATTTGAAGGGGGACAGCAAGTACTCTTATCCTAACTAAAGGTGGTCTTCGCCTGCGAAAGACTCTGCGGTGACGCCATGCTGGGCTCCGTGGTGACCTCCGTCTCGTAGTCCGCTTGGTCCTGGTCTCGTTGCACCAAAATGGCAACCTTTGCCTGATGCCTCGGTACTCCGCGGCTGCGCTTGCCCCCTTTGCACCAAAGAGGAAAGAAGGACACTGCGTGCGCTGGCACCCGCCTGGTGCCCTGAGTCGTCATGGCTTGCGTCATGGGCACCTCGCGAGGTACCCCCGCCTTGAACTCTCCCCCTCCTCGCGAGCCAGCCTGACGAGGCTATGCCTGAGGATGCGCCGCGTCGTTCACCTCGCGAGGTTTGGCCCCTCGCGAGGGTCTTGAGTCTTGTGTTGATGAAGATGGGCCATGTTGGGCCCCCACTTGAGCCATGCCGCAGGCCGCAGGCAGGCAAGTCTGGGGACCCCCGTTCCCAGAACGCCGACATCAGCATCTTCAAGAGCCATGTATTGCGTCTCATGATCAGAATCGTCTCCACCGTGTTCGTCATGTGTAATAAGAGCCAAAGTCTCCTCATCATAGTCACTAGCGGACTCATACCCACCATCCTCAGTAACAATCATCACACGCTTAGATGGGCATTCTCTCGCATAATGACCTCCACCCTTGCAACATCGAAAAATAATATCATGTGTTTGCCCTGTTGATGCCATGGATGAAGAAGAGCTCTTTGTAGGCCCAGAAGGTGTGCTCTTGGCAGATAGTGGTGATTGTGCCTGCTTTATTGTATCATGGTTGGAGGTGGCAGCCGACGGAGGCGCCGGTGTAGCAGAACGTGTGGAAGTAGATGATGCATGTGGTGTCCATGATGAAGGTCGACCTGCAGAAAAGTTAGTCCGCACCAATGCTTGTCGATCCTGCACTTCACGTTCAGCTTTACAAGCAAGATGGAATAAACGAGTGATATTAGTATACTCCTTATACTCTAGAATCGTCTAAATCTCTCTATTTAATCCACCCATAAAACGTGCAAGCATAGCTTCATTCTCCTCAACAATACCACATCTAATCATGCCAGTTTGTAATTCCTGATAATATTCTTCTACAGAATTTTTTCCCTATCTTAAGTGCTGCAATTTTTGAAGTAATTCACGTTGATAATATGGTGGAACCCAACGAGTACGCATAGTAGTTTTCAAAGCAGCCCAAGTAGCCGGAATAGGATATAATCTACAATGCTTAGACCACCAAACACATGCAAAACTAGTGAATGCACAAACAGCAGCAGGACACGTCTCTCCTCGGGATATTGTAAACATGTAAATCGTTGTTCAGTTTCTAATTCCCAAGTAGATATATATCAGGAACATATCTACCCTCAAATGGTGGAACATTCAATTTTAGTTTAGGGAGATTGTCATGATCTCGTACCTGAGGGTGAGCCCTACCATTGCCATTATTTGCATGTGGACGACCTGGTGGTTGCTGTGCTGGTGGTGGCACGTAGTTCTAATTTTGATCAACCTCATCCTTATAATCTCCCACATAATCATCCTCCTCCACATCAGTAGTAGGAGCCACAGAAGTATCAACAGCAGCACCAGCAGTTTGGCCCGGCTGAAGAGGGACACGGCTCGCTCGGCGGAGGGCTGTTTCCCGACGTGGAGGTAGTCGGTGTTGTTGCTGTTGTTGCAGAGGTGCGGCAGGAGCAGCCGGTGATGGTGGTGGAAAACGCGAAAGCAATTCAGCAAACTTGTTATCGAGCTTTGTTTCAAACGTCTTCTCCATGCCATCTATCTTCTCCATGGCCTCTTCAAATCTGTTTAGCACATCTTGCACCTGTCCACTCATCATTTGTTGAAACTTATCATGAAGCTCCTTGTTCGTCAAGTTCTCCTAGTCAGTCTCGTCGGCTTGTGATCCTGGCATGGTTAGCAGCAATAGAAAACACAAGAATATGATCCTACAGACTACTAACAAGTGGTGGTGGTGGCGGGTGTCACAAATCCGTCAAGCAAATCTCAAATTCTTACCAGTTCTTACCCAGCAGCAGGCGGTGATCGGCAACCGTTGTAGTCAAAACTCTCAAAATCTTGGATAGAGCGATTGCCAGGGAGAGTCAAACGCACGACGTAGATGTATGTGGAGCTGGGAAGGCTTATAGTATGGTAGCAAAAAGGGTCAGCAATAATCAATTCAGAGATGCAAAGTTGAATAAATGCTCAACGACGGTACTATGCTGGTCCTAGGCTAGACCGTGCTAGAGACGCGAGCCTAGAACACTAACAAAATCACGGCGGTGCACGTAAATAAGGGGAAAGCACACTCTGGAACTCTTTTTTTCACTCTTTTTTTTTGCGCTCCTTTTTTTTGCGCTCCTCTTTTTTTTGCGAAAATTCACTATATTGGTGACTGTCTCAAAACTCTTCCCTCGTCAAACTGATAGAATGGGCATGAATTTTTTTTCACTTTTTTCGGAAATCAAGGCAGCGACGACGAAAAAGTGCGACAAAAAATCACTATGATGGCACGTGGCTCAAAAGACTCAGAAAAGCCTAAAAATAGGATAGGGAAAAATATTTTTGCCCATGAAAATTTTGGCCTAAAAACTGCCCGGGGGTCTCTAGACATTTTTTTTCGGAGACCTACGCAGGCAAGGAAACACGAATCGGAATTTAGATTGATCTCAAGAACAAACCTAATATGAGAAGAACTCGGATTGGTGGTGGATATATGGTTGTGGTATATGGCAGCGGTGGTGGTATATGGTAGCGGTGGTGGTATATGGATACAGATTGGTTGTGGTATATGGATACGGATTGGTGGTGGTATATGGATATGGATTCAGAGCGGTGGCGGATAAGCAAAGGTGGTAGATGGGCGATGATGATGGTGCGGCGGCGGCGTGACAACTTATGACCAGAACTCGAAACTCTAAAAGACTAGACTCTAAGACCAGCAACTTGACACGACGATGCAGCCGCAAATTCAACAAAGCAAAAACCCTAAAAAGATTATGCAAAGGCTCAGATTGGTTCGGATATGATGAACTAACCCTAATTTTTTTGTGGCTTTTTCGTGGACTGTAGGTATGAAGAACATACTCGATCTAATCTATGAAAAACTGTAAAATCTCACTGAGCAACCTGGAAATCTGATACCACTTGATAGAGGCAAAGGTGTCCCGATGTTTCGATGAGATGGTGGCTATCGTTTCTGGGGGAGTCGACCTTGACGATCCGACCACGAACATGCGAGACGTCGCGCCTTAGCAATCGCTAAACCAACTTCCGAGGGGTTACTGACCACGTCGGAGCACGATCAACCTGACCACGAGGGTCTGTTTCCTTCAAGCAAACGAAGAACAAGCAAGAAACTGAGATTGCAATCTGGATATTGCGAATATAAGATGAAAGCTTTATTGATCAAGGTGGGGTTCTGTGATGTCTTGGTCTGGTCGTTGGACACAAACGAAGTACGAGAAGTTGCAGCTATGGCGAACTTTTAATCTAAACAAAACCCAAAGTCTAAACGACGCCCTAAGGGCTGTATATATGGAGGAAGAGGGGGGAATTTCGTGGCCCTTGAGGGTGGGGTCCGAAACCAGCCCTAACTCTTGTTTCCCCACACATACGGACTCTAAAAATAGCCTATACTTAAGTATTTCGAAATTACATGGGCCTGGCCCATTAATAAGGTGACGCAGCACCTAGAATAGCCTATGGACAAATATTATGAAGTGGCATCTTGTATATTTCATCCAAGGCTTCATGCACTCCTTATGGCAGCTTCAAAGTCCTGAAATCATCACTTGTAACTCCGTTCTTGATCCCCTTGCGCATGCCATCAACTCCATGCGTGTTCTTGCTCCAATGTTCATCCTTCTCCAAGCTAGGCCCTTCATTTGTAAGCAAAACAAATGTATCCAATTTAGGCAGCATCATAATCTCATGAACATTAGAATCATTACCAAGAAACGAAAGTACCTGGTAATTTAATTGGCATGCGCGAGCTCTAGTAATGGGTCCAGTATATGTAATAGTAGGGGCTGTGGGTGTAACAATGGTATTGATGTCCTCATCAGAGTGGGATCTAGGGAACCAGGTTTGAAGCCTTTGCTCTTCAGGAAGTCTTTGAGTGTGTCATACCAAGCTCGAGGGGCTTGTTTAAGGCCATACAGTGTCTTGTTGAGCTTGTAAACCATGTCAGGATGTTTTGGATCTTCAAAGCCAGGAGGTTGTGCAACATACACTTTTTCTTCAATCTTGCCATTGAGAAAAGCGCTCTTCACATCCATTTCATACAGAAGAATGTTATGATGACTTGCATAGGCCAGCAGTATGCGTATAGCTTCAAGCCTAGCCACAGGAGCAAATGTTTCATCGAAGTCAATTCCTTCAACTTGAGTGTATCCTTGGGCAATGAGACGAGCTTTGTTTCTGACAACTTGACCATGCTCATCTTGCTTGTTGCGATATATCCATTTAGTGCCTATGATATTGTGCTTACGAGGATCAGGACGCTTGACCAGTTCCCATACATTATTCAACTCAAATTGTTGAAGCTCTTCTTGCATAGCTTGAATCCATTCAGGTTCCACAAAGGCTTCATCAACTTTCTTGGGTTCAGATATTGAGACAAATGCGAAGTGTCCACAAAAATTTGCTAGTTGTGTTGCCCTTGAACGAGTGAGTGGACCAGGTGCATTGATGCTGTCAATTATTCTCTCAATCTGTATTTCATTTGCAACACGAGGATGAACAGGACGAAGATTTTGCTCTTGCTGATCATTGTCATCATTAGAAGGAATGTCTTCAGGCTAAGCATTGTCTTCAGGTTGATCAGGTGCAGAGATGATGATTTCCGCTTCAGGCTGAGCTTTAGACGATATGATTTCTCCAGTTCCCATAAGCTTGATGGTTTCACTGGATGGAACTTCATCTAGCACATTTGGCAGGTGCTCTCTGTGCGAGCCGTTAGTCTCATCGAACCGCACGTCCACAGTTTCAACCACTTTATAGTGAAAGAGGTTGAAGACTCTATAGGAGTGCGAATCATTTCCGTATCCAAGCATAAAACCTTCATGTGCTTTCGGTGCAAATTTTGAAGTGTGATGTGGATCCTTGATCCAGCACCTAGCACCGAATACTCTGAAGTAACTGACGTTTGGCTTCTTACCAGTGAGGAGCTCATAGGATGTTTTGTTCAGAAGCTTGTGAAGATAAACACGGTTTATGATATGGCATGCAGTATCAATGGCTTCAGGCCAGAACTTTCTTGGAGTCTTGTATTCGTCGAGCATCGTCCGGGCCATCTCAATAAGTGTTCTGTTCTTGCATTCCATGACACCATTCTGTTGCGGCGTGTACGGAGCTGAGAGTGATGCCCAAAGTATCAAGATAAGTGTCGAGGACGGTGTTCTTGAATTCAGTGCCATTGTCACTTCTGATGTGCTTGATCTTGACGCCATAGTTGTTCATAGCTCGATTGGTGAAGCGTCTGAAGACATCCTACATTTCAGTCTTGTAGAGGATTATATGCACCCATGTATATCTTGAATAATCATCAACAATGACGAAGCCATAGAGACAAGCAGTAGTAGTAAGAGTTGAGTAGTGAGTGGGACCGAAGAGGTCCATGTGTAGCAGTTTGAAGGGTTGAGTCGTTGTCATGATTGTCTTCGAGGGATGCTTGGCCCTCATCATCTTTCCAGCTTCCCATCCTTTTTGAACTTGACGCCCTCGATGCCTATGACATGCTTCTTCTTTGCAAGAGTGTGCAAGTTCCTCATGCTAGCATGCCCTAGCCTCCGATTCCAGAGCCAGCATTCTGAAGCTTTTGCAAGAAGACATACGGCAAGCTGTGGTCCTGCTGAGAAATCTACCACGTACAAATCATCTTTCCGATGCCCTTCAAAGACTAGGGACTTGTCAGATTCCATTAGAACAAGGCAATGATATTTTCCAACTATCACAATCATGTTTAAATCGCAAAGCATTGAGACATACATTAAGTTGAAACCAAGGGATTCAACAAGCATCACTTTATCCATGTGTTGATCCCTTGAGATTGCAACTCTACCTAGACCCAATACCTTGCTTTTACCAGTATCAGCAAATCTGATGTGACTCTTGTCAGATGGACGTAAGGTTGAGTCCATGAGAAGACCTCGCTTGCCAGTCATGTGATTAGTACACCCACTATCAATAATCCATTCTGAAGCAGCTGGTGTCATACCCTATAGTGCAGTTAGGGGGATAGGCTTCACGAAGAGAATTGTGAAGCATAAACATTTGACGAGCACGTGGATTATGAAAGCTTAGATCAAGATTAGGACTGATAGAGCAAGTAGCAAGCGACTCAGGAACAAAACACATAATAAGACCATTTGGGCATTTGATCTTGTGCCCTACAAGATGTTTAAGGTCCCCAGCAATAGCTTCAGACACATTTGATTTTCGGCTGGAGACCTTTCCCTGCAAAAGAGAGTTAAGCTTTCTTAGCCACCCACATCTTCAAGGGTGGCTTCGAAGCAATGAGTCTAAGTGCAGCATCTGAGAACTTTGGCTTTGGAGCCCTAGCAAATAGTCTTGCAGGTGGACAATAGTACTCATAAGAATAAGCAGAGTAGTTCTTGGTCTTATGAACATGGTGGTTTGATGAAACGCGCTCATATTTATAGGCCTGAGTATGGTTTCCCTGCAAAACATTTGCGTTAGTGCGACTCAGGTGAGTACTTTGTCTATATGAAGCCTTTGGACCATATGAAGCCTGTGGCCTGGAGTTTGTCTTCTTCACTTGTGGTGTCATGATGACACTCATAGGAAGATTCTCCAAACACTTTTTCGGCACCCAGAATTTCTTCATAGGTGGACCATTCCTGCAGTTAGTACCAATATACTTGGCAAACACTTCCCCATTCTGATTCTTAAACAGTTTATAGTTTGCATCAAAGGATTCATCAATAACAATGGGATTAGCACAAGTGAAGCCAGATAGGGTGGATGGATCCACTAAAGGTTCCTTTGCAGCAACCCATGTGGTTTTGGGGTACTTCTCAGGTTTCCAGTAAGAGCCATCAGCATTCATTTTCCTTTCAAACCCAACACCCTCTTTCCTAGGGTTTCGGTTCAGGATCTGCCTTTTGAGGACATCACATAGTGTCTGATGCCCTTTGAGACTTTTGTACATCCCTGTTTCAAGCAATGTCTTCAACCTAGCATTTTCATCAGCAATAGCCATGGTATTCTCAGCAGAGGGGTTAGTTACCACATCAACAGTTGAAGATATTGCAATAGTAGCAGCAGTAGAACATCCAACAAAAGAAGTAGTGTTGTCATGATCAATGCATTTAAGACATGGTGGTTCAAATCCTTCCTGAGCGGAACTGATCTATTTGGCGCGAAGTGATTCGTTTTCCTTTTGAAGATCTTCATGAGCCGCTCTCAATTTCTCAAGATCTTGCTTCCTTTGAAGATAATCATAGGAAAGCTTTTCATGAGTTGTTGAGAGTGTTTCATGACAAGTTTCAAGTTCCTCATACTTAACATGAAGATTTTTTATGTCTTCAATTAAGGACTGAGATCGAGTCATTTCAGCGTCTAACAGATCATCGCTTTTGTCTAACAGTTTTTGAATATGTTCCATAGCTTTCTGTTGTTCAGTTGCAATTTTAGCAAGTGTTTTGTAGCTGGGTTTGGAACCACAAACAGAGTCGTCTTCACTGGATGTTTGATAGTGAGTAGTGTGTGTGTTTACCTTGGCACCGCGTGCCATGAAGCAGTAGGTGGGAGCGGAGTTGTCCTTGTCATTTGCATCGGCGTCGGTGATGAAGTCATTGTCTTCAGTGTTGAAGATAGACTTGGCAATGTGTGTTGTAGCCAAACTTGCAATGCCAGAATCGGACTCCTCCTCAGACTCCACCTCCGCCTCCTCAGAAGCGGACTCCTCCTCTGAATCCATTTCCTTGCCAACAAACGCATGAGCCTTGCCAGATGAGCTCTTCTTGTGTGATGAAGACTTTGAGGAAGACTTGGAAGAAGATTTTGAGTATTTCTTCTTCTTGTTGTCATCAGAATCATATTCCTTGCTCTTCTTCTTATTCTTGTTCTCATTGTCCCACTGTGACCAGGTTTCTTGCACTTGTGACACGTTCTCTTCTTGTAGTCATGAGCAGAAGCTTCATCATTCCTTGAGCTGGATCGTGAGGACTTTCTGTAGCCTTTCTTCTTGGTGAATTTCTGAAACATCTTCACAAGCATAGCAAGCTCCTTTCCAATGTCTTCATGATCATCCGAACTGCAATCAGATTCTTCTTCAGATCAGGAAATAGCTTTTGCCTTCAAAGCACGAGTTCGCCCATAGTTGGGACCGTAGATGTCTCTTTTCTTAGAAAGCTGAAACTCATGTGTGTTGAGCCTTTCAAGTATGTCAGACGGATCGAGTGTCTTGAAGTCAGGGTGTTCTTGAATCATCAGGGCTAGGGTGTCAAATGAGCTGTCTAGTGATCTCAGGAGTGTCTTGACGACTTCATGCTTGGTGATCTCAGTAGCGCCGAGGGCTTGAAGCTCATTTGTGATGTTAGTGAGTCGATCAAACGTGAGCTGAACATTCTCATTGTTGTTTCTCTTGAAGCGGTTGAAGAGGTTGCGAAGGACACTGATTCTTTGATCTCTCTGGGTTGAGATGCCTTCGTTGACCTTGGATAGACAGTCCCAGACTATCTTAGATGTTTCGAGAGCACTCACACGGCCATACTACCCTTTGGTCAGATGACCACAGATGATGTTCTTGGCAGTGGAGTCCAGTTGAACAAACTTCTTGACATCAGCAGCGGTGACACCTTCACCAGCCTTGGGGATGCCATTCTTGATGACATACCAGAGGTCGACATCAATGGCTTCAAGATGCATGCGCATCTTATTCTTCCAGTAGGGATATTCAGTTCCATCGAAGACTGGGCACGCAGCGGAGACTTTGATTATCCCTGCAGTCGACATAGCTAAAACTCCAGGTGGTTACACCAAATCACACAGAACAAGGGAGTACCTTGCTCTGATACCAATTGAAAGTGCTAGTGATCGACTAGACGGGGGGGGGGTGAATAGGCGATTTTTATGGAAGTCTACAAAACATGGAAGTTTCAAAGACAAATGATAGAAATAAACCTATTACCATGCAGCGGAAGGTAGACTACACTAAGCTAGCCATAGTCAAGTAGTCAATGAAATGAAAGCATAAAGACTAATAGCAGCTAGGCAGTATAGATCAGGATGGAAGATAGTATGAAGCCAATCAGAACAAGCAGTCACACAGTGAAGACAAATAACTAATGCAAACGGGAAATGACTTCACAAGGACCAATCAGCACATAAAGAGATGGGAAGGATGGAACCAATGGCTCGTTGAAGACAATGATTTGTTGGAACAATTCCAATTGTTGTGACAATTGTATGTATTGTTAGGGAGGCTGAGGTTCAACTCAGAAGACCGTGTATTCACCTTATTCCCCTTAAGCTAAGGACACCCAGTCCTCACCCAATCACTCTGGTAAGTCTTCAAGGTAGACTTCCAAACCTTCACAGACTTCGTTCACCGGTGATCCACAATGACTCTTGGATGCTCAGAATGTGACGCCTAACCGGCTGGAGGATTCATAGTCCTCAAGTGTAATAAGTCTTCAGATCGCACAGACAGGAAGACTTAAGTGATGCCTAACACTCTTTGGCTCTAGGTGTTTAGGGCTTTGTCCTCGCAAGGAATCCTCTCTCAAAGGCTTCGAGGTGGGTTGCTCTCAAACGACAAAAGCCATACACTAACTCTGAGCAGCCAACCGTTTATGGTTGTAGGGGGTGGGCTATTTATAGCCACTAGGCAACCCGACCTGATTTGTTCGAAATGTCCCTAGGTCACTAAGGAACTGACACGTGTTCCAATGGTCAGATTTCAAACACACACGGCAACTTTACTTGGGCTACAAGCAAAGCTGACTTATCCAGCTCTGGATAAGATTTGCTCTCATTGTCTTCGCTCGAAGACATAGGATTTTGGTTAAGCATCACTTCAGTCATTCTGACTGGTTCACTTGGACCCCACTTAACAATACGGTGGTTCCTATGACTTTAACAAAGAAGAAAAAGAACGACGAAACAACTAAGTCTTCGCGCTCCATAGTCTTCACGCAATGTCTTCTCTTATCATAGTCTTCGATGTGAGTGTCTTCACATACCACCTTTGACTTCAATGTCTTCATACATTTTTAGGGGTAATCTCTGGTAGGAAAACTGAATCAATGAGGGACTTCTACCTGTGTTATCCAGCAGTTCTCACAAAAACATTAGTCCCTCAACCAGGTTTGTCGTCAATACTCCAAAACCAACTAGGGGTGGCACTAGATGCACTTACAGAAAGGCAGACAATAGTTTCGACTTTGTGGCTAACACCAATGCTCAGGATAACGGTTAGCGTCGTAAGGGTAAACAACCCCAGAGCGGCGGAGGTTCAGGCCCCAATCTGGCGCGCCTGTTAAATCAACCTTGTCCAAAGCATGGATCAAAGGAGAGGCTAGCTTCACATCTTTGGAAGGATTGTTATATCACGCGAGAGTTCAAGAACTCCAATATGTTTCAATACGACAATGGCCCGCCCGGCAGTTCAGGAGGTTGTTTTCATGGGCCGGTTTATGGAGGCGGTAGCTCCGGTTCAGGATTTCAAGGCAATCAAACCGGACATAGCAATCAAGGGAATCAGAGCAACCAGGGAGGTTATAACCATCAGGGGAATCAGTAGCAGCAGCAGCAGCAGTCGGATTATTAGAGCAACCCGAAGCAGTTGAATAGTGGGTAGTATCATGTCTTCACCACTAACTTGTGCAAGCATGATCAAAAGCTTCACAAGAGGGTCGTGAACTTTGTTGAACCGGCAGTGCCTCGGTATTTGCGCTAGTCTGAGCACCCCATTTTATGGAGTAGAGGGGATCACCCACCCCGGGTTGATAATCCGGGCCATCTAGCCTTAGTGGTAGCACCACAAGTTGGGGGGTATAAGTTCACCAAGGTGCTCATGGATGGGGGAAGCGGTATCAATATTCTCTACTATGATACCTTCCACCGTATGGGGTTGACAGATAAAAATCTGAAACCGTCGAACACCATTTTTCATGGTGTGGTGTGCGGTAAGTCTGCATATCCAGTGGGCAAGATAGCTCTAGAGGTGGCCTTTGGAGATGATCATGATTCAAGGTCACAAACATTGACTTTTGAGGTGGTGAAAATGAAGAGTCTGTATCACGCTCTGTTTGGGAGACCGGCTTATGCCAAGTTCATGGCGAGGTCGTGTTATGTTTATCTGCAGCTTAAGATGCCAGGTCATAAGGGGACCATCACAGTACATGGGAGCAGGAAGATTGCTTTGGAATGTGAGGAAGGTGATGCGGCTTATGCTGAGTCGGTTTGTGCCACGGAAGAGCTGAAGTTTTATAAAGACAAGGTTGATCCAGCAGACATGACTTCTTTGAAAAAGCCAACTACGGAGCACGATCCGGCGTTGAAGCTTAAATCGGCCACAGACACCAAGATGGTTGATTTTGTTCCTGGCAATTCATCCAAGTAGTTCAGCATCAGCGCTAACCTGGATCCCAAATAGGAAAGCGCGCTCATCGAGTTCATCCGTGAGAACCGGGACATCTTTGCATGGAAGCCTTCTGACATGCCAGGTGTACCGAGGGAACTCGCGGAGCACACACTTAATATAGATCCTAAGTTTAAACCGGTCAGACAGTTTCTCCGCCGCTTCAATGAAGAAAGGCGCAAGCCTATTGGTGAGGAGGTAGCTCGATTGTTGGCCGCAGGGTTTATCGTGGAGGTCTTTCACCAAGAGTGGTTGGCTAATCCGCTGCTGGTTCTTAAGAAAAACAGCACTTGGCGTATGTGTGTGGACTACACAAACTTGAACAAGGCTTGCCCTGCAGATCCCTTTTCCCTCCCTCGTATTGATCAGATTATTGATGCTACGGCGGGTTGTGACCACTTGTGTTTTTTGGATGCTTATTCTGGTTATCATCAGATCAAAATGGCAGTTAAGGACCAGGAGAAGACAGCTTTTATAACTCCCTTTGGAGCCTTCTGCTATGTCTCCATGCCCTTTGGGCTCAAGAGTGCCCAGGCGACTTATCAACGCTGCGTTCAGAATTGTCTTCATAAGCAGATTGGGCGCAATGTTCATGCATATGTGGATGATATTGTGATAAAGTCCAGGAAAGAGGAAACATTGATAGATGACTCGAGAGAAACCTTTGACAACCTCCGGGTTTACAAGATGATGCTCAATCCGGACAAATGTGTCTTTGGTGTCCCGGCAAGCAAACTCTTGGGCTTTCTGGTGTCAAACAGGGGCATTGAGGCTAATGCAGAAAAAAAATTCAGCAATCACGTCTTTGGCTAAACCGGCGTGTATCAATGATGTTCAATGTTTAGCCGGCCGGATTGCGGCTTTGAGCCGGTTTATCAGTCGTCTCGGGGAGAAAGCTATCCCTTTATACCAGATGTTAAATAAAACGGATGACTTTGTCTGGAGCGATGCGGCGGATAAAGCGTTTGAGGATCTGAAGAGGCAGTTAGCTGAACCGCCTGTGCTTGCAGCTCCGATTGATAAAGAGCCTTTACTGCTGTATGTGGCTGCTAATGCCAGGGCTATTAGTGTGGCTATTGTTGTGTAGCGCAAGGAGGCTGGAAAGGAATATCCGGTTCAACGGCCGGTTTATTATATCAGTGAGGTGCTTATCGAACCAAAGAAGAGGTATCCGCATTGGCAAAAGCTGGTGTATGGGGTGTTTATGGAAAGCCAGAAGCTCAAACATTATTTTCAGGGTCATCCTATCACAGCGGTCAGTTCAGCCCCTCTGGGATATATCATTCAAAACAGAGAAGCAACCGGTCGGATTGCCAAGTGGGCTATTGAGCTTGGACCTCATGGGCTCAAGTACACACCTCGCACAACGATCAAATCCCAAGCACTCGTGGACTTCATCAATGATTGGACAGAGTTGCAGGCACCAGAGGAAAAGCCAGATAACATGTATTGGACTATTCACTTTGATGGGTCCAGGCAATTGGAGGGCTTGGGGGCTGGAGTTATATTAACTTCCCCACGAGGTGCCAAGTTTTGTTATGTTCTTCGCTTAATGTTCCCTTGTACTAACAATGCGGCTGAGTACGAGGCCTTACTCCACGGTCTTAGGATGGCTAAGGAGATGAACTTAAGCTGGGTTAAGTGCTTCGGTGACTCGGACCTAGTGGCTCAACATGTATCTGGCACTTGGGATTCTAAGGACCCACTCATGGCTGCATATCAACGAGAGGTGGACATAGTGGCTGGTAATTTCAAGGGTTATCAAGTTGACCATATAGACCGGCGAAAGAATGAAGCGGCGGACGCTTTAAGTCGCCTAGGCTCTCAGCATAAACCGGTGCCACCTAATGTCTTCCTCGACGTACTGCATAATCCGTCGGTCAAGATACCCATAGAGGAGGAGTTGGCTATTCCTGACCCAGAGGCCCAATTGGTGGTAGCTTTGCATGTTATACCGGATTGGACAGTCCCATATTGGCTTACATGAACCGGGGCGAGTTACCGGATGATGAAACCTTGGCCCGGCAGATAATCCGGCGTTCCAAGTCAATGACCATAATCAATGGGGAGTTACATCGTTACAGCTTCACTGGAGCAATTCAGTGTTGTGTGTCTCCTCAAGAGGGTTGTGAGATTTTGCGAGAAATCCACGAAGGATATTGTGGTCACCACGCTGGCTCAAAAGGCTTTTCATCACGGTTTCTATTGGTTGACAGCTCATGCTGATGCTGAGGATTTAGTCAAAAGGTGTGACGGTTGTCAAAAATTTGCACGCCGCGCTCATGTTCCGGCTCAGGAGTTGAGAATGATTCCAATCACTTGGCCGTTTGCAACTTGGGGGCTTGATATGGTTGGACCCTTTAAGAGATCCAAGGACAAAAAGACCCACCTGTTAGTGGCAGTTGACAAGTTTACCAAATGGGTAGAAGCAGAGCCAGTCAGTAAGTGTGATGCAACCACGGCGGTTCAATTCATCAAAAAGGAGATATTCCGGTTTGTTTTCCCACACAGTCTTATAACTGATAATGGTACTAATCTGTCAAAGGGTGAGATGGAGGAATTTTGCCAACGTGAGCACATCCGGCTTGATGTGGCATCAGTGGCTCACCCCCAGTCTAATGGTCAAGCAGAGAGGGCAAATCAAGAAATTTTGAGAGGTATTAAACCCCGGCTTATGGTTCCTTTAAAGCGAACACCGGGTTGTTAGGTGGAGGAGTTACCTTCTGTGTTATGGAGTATCAACACCACACCTAACACATCTATGGGTTACACACCTTTCTTCATGGTTTATGGAGCGGAGGCGGTTCTCCCTAGTGACATCCGTCATGATTCACCCCGTGTGACAGCGTATGTTGAAGCTGAGAATGAGAAAGCACGGCAGGACTCACTGGACCTGTTAGATGAGGAGCGTGATTTAGCAGCAGCACATTCAGCGATTTATCAACAAGATCTCCGACGTTATCACAGCCACCGGGTTAAGACCGGAACCTTTCAAGAAGGCGATCTAGTGCTCTGGCTCATCCAGGATCAGACTGATATGCACAAGTTATCCCCACCTTGGGAAGGACCTTTTGTGGTCAGCAAAAATCTGCACAACGGGTCATACTACCTCATTGATGTTCAAGAGCACAAAGACTCACGTAAATCGGAGGAGGAGACTAAGCGGCCGTGGAATATAGCCCTTCTTCGGCCTTACTATACTTGAGCCACATGCTCTTCTTATGTACATACTTATGACAATGTATATATTATATAATAAACCAAAGCCTCGGTTAAAGCGGGGTCTCTGTTCCTTTTTTACATCATGTGTGGTGAGGGAGTCCTGGATTAGGGGGTGTTCGGATAGCCGGACTATACCTTCAGCCAGACTCCTGGACTATGAAGATATAAGATTGAAGACTTCGTCCCATGTACGGAAGAGACTTTCCTTGGCGTGGAAGGCAAGCTTGGCAATACGGATATACAGATCTCCTACCATTGTAAACCGACTCTATGTAACCCTAACCCTATCCGGTGTCTATATAAACCGGAGGGTTTTAGTCCGTAGGACAACACATTCATACACAACAATCATACCATAGGCTAGCTTCTAGGGTTTAGCCTCTCCGATCTCGTGGTAGATCTACTTTTGTACTACCCATATCATCAATATTAATCAAGCAGGACGTAGGGTTTTACCTCCATCAAGAGGGCCCGAACCTGGGTAGAACTTCGTGCCCCTTGCCTCCTGTTACCATCCGGCCTAGACGCACTGTTCGGGACCCCCTACCCGAGATCCGCCGGTTTTGACACCGACATTGGTGCTTTCATTGAAAGTTCCTCTGTGTCGTCGCCATCAGGAAGGATGCCTTGCCCCGTCTTTAAAGACGGCACCGTTGCTAAGGGAGCTTTGGCTGTCGGCCAAACCCTCCGGCTAGGTGGTTTTCTTATGACCGCCTGTTCGGCTTCTACGCCGACGATGACCTCTCGAGCCATCGAAAACAATCCTCACGTCAGCTCGGAACTTGCCGAGCAGTTAGATCCAATGGAGCTCTCCTCCATAAACGAGCTCTTGGATCGCATTGCCGCCCTGGGAGTCGCTACGGATTACGGCCAGATTGGGCCTAAACCCGATGTGAGAGAGATTAACTCTCCACAAGTCACCCATCACGTTGCCATGGTAGAGGGACAGTACGGCGACCCTTCATCTATATTAAGGACTAGCTACGTCCCAATTCCAGACCCCTCCAAGCCGGATACCCGCGGAGGGGAGGATATCACTCAAGACCTGAACTTAGAGTCAGGCGACGGGCTGGATTCATTGGACAACATCCAGGAATCCAAATTTTTGAGTTCGGAAAGTCCTCGGCCTTTGGGCCTCAGATTGGGTGAGGCTTCAGATCTAATTCCACTCACCCACCCGAACATAAGCGATCTATCCCAAATCAGGCAAGAGCCCGAAGAAACAGTACATCATTACTAGGCCAGATTCCTCCTGGTTAGGAACAGGATAAAGGACTGCCGTGAGGAAGACGCAATCTCAATCTTCTGCAATGATTGCACGGACAAGGGAATCATCAACGCCACAAGTTGTCGTGATATTACATGCTTCGTTGACTTGGCGTCCATCGTACGAAAGTACTGTGCGATGGAAAGCGCCTGGAAAACCGAAATAAAAAATTGGGACAATCCGGCCCTGAATACAAACCCAGTCCAAAATAAAAGGGTGCATCATCGCCAGACACCCGGGTCAAACACCAAAAAGCAAAAACCCTCTACAGGGCATGGAACCGTACTGGAAGGATGGCTCAATGGACCCTGTAAAATTCATAGTACAGAGGACGCCACACCAACTCACAGCCTTATAGCATGTTGGATACTCCGGTAGGTGGCCAAAATTGGCGAAGATCTCCTAATTCCGGAGGCCACAGAAAGCCACCCCAGAGACACCAATACGGTATTAACAGTCTTCGAGACTTTCGCATCAAATAATATGTGAAAAAGGACACTCCGCAGCCTCGCCGAAGTCTACCAAGTAGCAACAATAAACCCATGGAGTTACACGGCTATTACCTTTAACGCCAGTGATGAACCTAAATTCCGAATAGCCCGAGCACCAGCCGCATTGGTCCTCAGTCCAATAGTGGACGGCTTTCGTCTTACCAAGGTATTCATGGACGGCAGCAGCGGATTGAACCTCATTTACGAGGAAACCCTTCAAAAAATGGAAACAGACTGGAACCGCATTGAGCGAAGCAGCACAAACTTTACAGGAATAATCCCCAGTCGGGAAGCACGCTGTACAGGAAAAATCACACTAGATGTGGTGTTCGGCACGCCGGATAATTACAGGTCCGAAGAGGTCACTTTCCATGTGGCTCCGTTCAGCAGCGGTTATCACGCTCTGCTAGGGCGGGAAGCATTTACAATCTTCCAAGCAATACCCCATTACGGGTACATGAAGCTCAAGATGCCCGGGCCTAACGGGATCATCACTCTCGCTAGTGATCCGGACATAGCACTCCGCGCCGAAAACAAGACAGCCGCACTAGTCCTCGAGGCACTATCCGAAGCCCTAGCGGCTGAGGAACTGACTGCGCTGCGCTCCATGGTGAATAGGGACGATGTGGTACTCGACAAAAGATCCAAGTCCACCTCCTTTAAACCGGCGGACGAAATAGTCAAATTCCAGGTCCATCCAACGGACCCCAACAAAATAGCTTCCATCGGGGCACATTTAAACCCTGATGTAGACGCTGCACTGCGAGAGTTCCTACGAGAGAACTGGGACATTTTCGCCTGGCACCCTTCAGACATGCCAGGAATCCCACGCAGGCTGGCCGAGCACAGCTTAAATATTCTAAAAGCAATCAAACCTGTCAAACAAGCTCTTCGGCGTTTTTCCGAACCTAAGAGATAGGCCATGGGAGAAGAGCTAGCAAAGCTATTGGAGGCCGGATTCATCAGAGATATAAAACATCCAGACTGGCTAGCAAACCTGGTGATGGTACCAAAGAAGGACAAATCCTGGCGCCTGTGCGTTGATTTTAAAGACCTTAACAAGGCTTGCCAAAAGGATCCCTTCCCCCTCCCCCGCATCGATCAAATTATCGATGCTACCGCAGGACACGATTCGTTGTGCTTCCTCGACGCATATTCCGGCTACCATCAAATCAAGATGGTAGAATCAGACCAAGCCGCAACGGCATTTATCACACCATACGGCCCATTCTGCTTCAACACAATGCCCTTCGGGCTCAAAAACGCCGGCGCAACATATCAGCGCATGATTCAGACATGTCTGGCAAACCAGATCGGCAAAACAGTGGAGGCATATGTGAAAGTGCGTTATATCGACTAGAGGGGGGGTGAATAGGCGATTTTTATGAAAGTCTTCAAAACGTGGAAGTTATGAAGACAAACAGTGAAGATATGCCTATCATTGTGCAGCGGAAGTTAGATTACTCAAGCAAGCTAAGGTCAAGTATTCAATAGAGTGAAAACACAGCAACAATAGCTTCAGTGTAATTAGGATCAGGTAGGAAGAAGTTATGAAGCCAATCAGATCATACAGTTATGTTGTGAAGACAAAGGATAGAGCAAGCATGCAATGGCTTCTCAATGAATAACAGTAAGTTGAAGGGGAGTGAAGATGAAACCAGTGACACGTTGAAGACAATGATTTGTTGGACCAGTTCCAGTTGCTGTGACAACTGTACGTCTGGTTGGAGCGGCTAGGTATTCAAACCAAAGGACACACAGTCCCGGACACCCAGTCAAGGACACTTAGTCCAAGACACCCAGTCCTCGTCGTATTCTCCTTGAGCTAAGGTCACACAGACCTCGCCCAATCACTCAGGTAAGTCTTCAAGGTAGACTCCCGAACCTTCACAGACTTCGTTCACCGGCAATGCACAATTACTCTTGGATGCTCAGAACGCGACGCCTAACCGTCTGGGGGATGCACAGTCCTCAAGTGTAATAAGTCTTCAGATCACACAGACAAGAAGACTTAAGTGATGCCCAATTTACTCTGGCTCTGGGTGGTTAGGGCTTTTCTCCTCGCTAGGGATTTTCTCTCAAAGGCTTCGAGGAGGGTTGCTCTCAAACGACAAAAGCCGTGCACTGAAATCTGAGCAGCCAACCGTTTATGGTTGTGGGGGTGGGCTATATATAGCCACTTGGCAACCCTGACCTGATTTGTCCGAAATGACCCTGGGTCACTAAGGAGCTGACACGTGTACTAACGGTCGGATTTTGAACTCTCGCGGCAACTTTACTTGGGCTGCAAGTAAAGCTGACTTGTCTGACTCTGGACAAGATTTTTCTCTCATTGTCTTCACTTTGAAGACATAGGATTTGAATTAGGCATCACTTCAGTCATCCTGACTGGTTTTCTTGGACCCCACTTAACAGTACGGTGGTTCCTATGACACAACATGAATAAAGTAAAGCTACGAAGGATCTAAGTCTTCGAGTTCCAAAAGCTTCATGGGGAGTCTTCATATGTCATTGTCTTCGACATGAATGTCTTCATGAACCACCATTGTCTTCAATGTCTTCATACATTTTTGGGGGTCATCTCTGGTAGCTAAACCGAATCAATGAGGGACTTCTACCTGTGTTATCCTGCAATTCTCACAAACACATTAGTCCCTCAACTAGGCTTGTCGTCAATACTCCAAAACCAACTAGGGGTGGCACTAGATGCACTTACAATCTCCCCCTTTTTGGTGATTGATGACAAACTAGTTGAAGTTTTCAACGGGGAATATAATTTGTGAAATTGCAAAGGAATTGTCTTCATAAGCTGCAAGGGCTCCCCCTGAAGATGTGCATATTAAGTGATTTGCTTCTGGAATGCAAATGCACACAGCAGGTTGTATTTGTGGGAATCCGCTACAACTTATGATGACAATCCATTATGCACGTAAAGATATACGAAGATAATGATATGCATAATGAAAAATGGACGTCTGCGAAATGATAAGAGTGCGGAAATTATCGTCGTACATGCGGAATTTATCTTCGCAAGAACACAGTGGCAAACATAGTAGCAGACGACCATCAAGTTTAAGTGTTACAACTCAAAGAACCAAAAGTAGCAAAACGAGAGTTGTAAACACGAAGCAAAATGCAAAATATAAAGTACCCGCCCATATCATTGACCCGCTTGAAGACTATAAACATCATATGCTTCTCCCCCTTTTGTCAGTGATGACCAAAAAGGTTTGAAGACATAGAGTTTTCTATGCGTTCCCAGGCGCAGCAGGGTTGGTGGAGGCGTTTGGTGGTGCAGGTGAGCTTGGTGCAGTGACGACACGCGCGGAAGACATCGGTGGTGATGTAGCGTCGTCTTCTTCTTCAATGATCTTGGCAGATACTGTGGCAGCAGAAGAAGAAAAATCCGAATCTTCAAGAGATGGTGTGCTTCGCATCACAGCTCTTCTGGGAGGTGTTGTATCAAACTTGAAATGCTCTTTGAAGCCATCCTCGTGAAGATCAGCTTCTGGGCACATCATTGTGAGGCCTTTCCAAGTGCGGCGACAGGTTTCATGTGCGACGAATGCATTCTTGGTTGCCAGATTTCGGATGCGATTGACGTCTTTCATGATGCTTTTCATCTGCCGTTTGAGCCAGTCATGATGCCTATCTTGTTTTTGGTGGAGTGCCACAAGAAGTTCACGATCAGTGAGCGTACGGGCACGTTTCTTGGGTCTCTGTGCAGCTTCGCTGTCAGTGGCTTCAGTGGATGCAGGGGCACGTGTGGTGCCAGCCATTGGATAGACTCTGGTAATGGCTTCAACACCTTCAACATTTTGAGTGAAGCTCTGGTGTTCTGCATTCTGAAGACTTAGTGGCTGTTTGGCAGGCTCAGGATAAATGGCTTCAGCTGAGGTGTCCACATCGGGTAAGAAGATCCTGTGGTTGCGGGCTGAGGGCTGATAGGAGATTGCAGAGTGAAGCTTAATCAGCCTCATCACCCAGGGAGCATAGATCTTCAATCCAAACAATTCTGTGGCTGACGCTGCAAGTTAACGGATGAAGAGATCCTGTGCGTTGAAGCATTTGCCATGCATAATACAGAAGATGAGAGTCTTCATGGCACCTTCAAGCTTGGCATACCGAGAGTGTCCCTTAATGGGCCAGAGAGTCCGCCTTATGATATGATATATGGTTCTGGGCAGGTACTCTAAGTCTTCAACGAAGAACTCAGTTGGATAAGGTGCATTATGTGCCAATGGCTTCATCATTGAGAGCATCTGACTCATATTTGGTTCTGGACGCTGAAATATGCTCTCAGTTGCTTCAGCATGGAGTTGGCATCCTTCTTCAAAGAATTCGCCAGGAGTGGGAAGGCCAGTAAGCTCAATGATGTCGAAAGCTTTGGCTTCATGATGGACATCTCCTGTCATCCACTCCAGGACCCATGTCTTCGGATCTCGGTTGTAGCCTTTTATATGCAGAGTGGCATAGAATTGAAGCATAAGCTCTTCGTTCCAGTGCTCTTCGTCAGTGATGAACGGCAGCAGACCCACTTGCTTGAAGCAATCAATGGCTTCTTCCAAACCAGGCAGACCAGCAACAGCTTCAACCTCAAGGCGCTGGTGGGGAAAGATGCGGCCTTGGTTGTATAGAATGCATGAATAGTAGTTGCGCTGTTGATGGCTCCAGAACCTATCTGATGCAATCTGTGTCCTTGAATAAGGGTTCGCGGAGCTGTTGAAGAACGTGTTATCTGCCTTGAAGCTATTGATGTTGAAGGAACCAGGAGCTGATGCAGGACCTGGGAACCTTGGCAGTCGTGGAATTGGCTTCTGGACCCGAGGCCTGTGCGCAATGTGATAGTTGAATTGCGGACCGGCAGCAGACTCTGGTGCAGAAGGTTCAGGGACAGCAGTTTCAGTATGTTCTGAAGCTATTGTCGGAGAGGGCTCCACATTGTCTTCAGCATTGTGTGTGGCAGCCTCAATGTTTTCATCCTTAATACGTGCAGTGAGAGGAGCAGACTCAGGCACGTTCTCCTGGAGAACGGCCTCTTGTTGGGGTGGTGGAGTTGGAGCTTGGGGTTCCTGTGGTGCTTTCTCATTGTCTTCGGCTGATGCAGCCGGAAAGTCGTCAGCAGTCTGAGCCCTTGGTCCTCTGCGAAGCCTACGGAATGCAGGCGATGCTGGTGGAGTTGCAGTGGTCTGGGGCTCATCCTCTTCCTCCTGTGGGCGATCTGCCCACGATGCATCTTGTGTGATTGGCGTCAAGGGACGACCAATGCTGAGCAATTCACTCGATTCGAGCTGAGGAAGGACTACATCATCTTGTACATTGTCTTCGAGACCAATGTCTTCAGCAGTGGTGGGGTCGGCTGCTGGAATGTCTTCATCACTCTGAGCCTCGTTGAGAGCAGGCTCATGGACGGTCAGCTGACGATCTTCATTAGGACGTCGAACGGAAAGGGGTTCAACAATCAAGGGCTCTGTGGGAGCAGCCCGAGACTTCTTGGACTTGCGCTTCTTGGTGGTGGGGTCTGAAGGAGAGGCTTCAGAGTGTTTCCTCTTCCTTGCTTTGGCTTCGGCTATCCTTGTCTTCTTAAGCTCTGAAGCGGGTGAGCGCTTTGGCTTCGAGCTAGGCTTGTCGGTGGGGAAGACAGTTGGAATAGCTTCTTGGCGTGGGGCCTCTTCTTCAGCCACGGTGGGCGTCTTCTTTTTCTTGGCGGCCATCCTGGGGTCGATGCCGGGACGCCCAAGTGCCTTTCGCTTCTCGGCCTCGTTGTAGGCCTGTACGCAGAGATCAGCCAAATGCTTCATGCGCTCGCGGGATCCCTGAGCCTCTGCACGTTTCTGCATGAAGTTTTCCTTCAGTTCATGCAGCATGACCTTGAAGTCTTTGATCTCCTGGACGCTGAGCGTGGCCATGTTCTGCTTAAACTGAGCCTTCTCAAAATCTATCTTTTGCTTCAGTTCCACGATGCGCTGGGCAATAGCGAGTTCTGAAGCGATAGCTCCTTGGAAGGCCACGCTGAGGCCAATGGGCAGCTGCAGATCGTCAAAGCTGATGTTGGGCGTGTCAAACCATTCATCTATGAAGCTATGGATGATCTTTGCATCGAACAGAGGCAGATTGTTGAAGATTTCAGCCTCCTCCTTGCTCTTGATGAGCTGCTCAAGAGCGTCATCACCAAGATCTTCGTCACTAGACAGATCAATGTCTTCGCAGCGAAGAACGGCAGCGACAGTTAGCTCTTTGCTGGTGTGTGGCTGTGGTTTCTTTGCATCTTGAGGCTTGGAGACTCTTGATAAGCCTTCAGACTGCACACTGGCTTCAGGAGGTGCAGTGGCCAATGGCTTCGCTTTGGAGATCTTGGGGGAGGCGACTGTCTTGGAAGCTTTTGGCTTCTTCTTCATCTGCTTTGGCTCTGGGGCAGCAGGAGCATCATCAGACTCAGTGTCTGTTGGAGGGTCGTTCACGGTAGTCCCTTGGACTATAATATGAGTGATGAGGCCGTCGAGATTGGCAAATGGCCCGATGACATTGGGATTAGCGTCGCGTGTGCCATCTGCCCTTGGTTTGGAGGGACCAGGGTTGAAGTCCCATCCAAACTCCTTCTTGTTTTGCTTCGCAGAGTTCTGGGCAAATTGGAAGTTGCGCTTGAAAAGAGTGTCATCGCGACACCAGAGAAGGGACGATGGATGTGCATCAGCTGGCTGTTGTCCCCTAACCATGCATGGAAAGAAACCTTGAGCTATGGCTTCGTCTCTGGTTCGGGGTACAAGATTCTTGTACAAGACATCTCCCCATGGCTGCTTGATGGCGCACTTCTCTGCATATTCTTTGGTGACGAAGCGGTATAGGAACCACTGCTCTGCCCAGTACCTGCGAATCCATTGGATTCGTGTCTTGCGCTGAGCATAGGTTTCTTTAGGATCTGTTTGGTACGTTTCTGCCAAATCTGCAGGCGGATCCTTTGATGTGTCACCCCGTCTCTGTCTGCCTCCCTTCCTTGATGGTTTCTCGGATGCCATGAAGCTTAACTTGGAAGGCTTCAAAAGCTTCAAAGGCTTCAAAGCTTTCAAAGGCTTCAAAGGCTTCCTTTTGCTTGACCAACAGGAACTTGCTTCAGGTGAATTGATGTGACGCTGTAGGAATTCTGCAAATGAATGCAGACTATGAGAACCAAAAGATTCTCCCACGGACATGTACCTGTGACAGCATTAAGGTGCGAGGGAAGGGGAAGAGGTCATATGCATTCTCAGAAGATTTTGAAGATAAATTCGTTTAGAAGACATTGACCTCATTGTGCGAAGACATTCACTTAGAGAAAAGAAGTTGGTTCCAGATTTGTACGAACCCATAGATAAGTACAAGTGAGGAATCTAACTACTTCAGGATGCACAAGTGAAGATTCTAGGCAGTTTTTGAGATGCAGACTGAGAGAGATGTTACTTGTGATAGCAGTAAACTTCTTATGGAAGAGAATGACTGAGCTATAGGATCAAAAGAGGTAGTAAAAAGGGGTTTTAATTACCACACTTGGAACTGCTAGACGAAGTGGGATTTGAGGCCGAGCAGTTCGATCCTCCGTGCCCTAACTTGGCGACGGAAGACACCTACGGCGACGGCGGAGAGGTTGAGGTCCGCGGTCGGCGTGAAAACGGCGTCGGAGAGGTTGCGGCAGTGAAGCGCTTCGTCGCCGGCGTCGTCTAGGGCTAGCGGTGGCGCTAGGGTTCGTGCGAGCAAGGGTGGAAGAAGAAATAGTGACCGCTGTGAATCGTGTACTTATAGGAACAGAGGCGGCATTGCGCTATTACTTAGGTGCCCCGGGTGGTTTGCATCTGACCAGCACGTGGCCATCATGCGGAATCTCGGGGGCAGTTCCACATCCCACGTTCGCCTGAACTGTCGGGCGGTCATTCCTACTTCTCCGGAGCATTGAAAACGGTTTTAAAGTTTGTCTCTTTGTCTTCAACTGACTAGGGTGTAGTGAAGACATTCGACAGTTTCAATAGAATGCATACGACTTGGAGAGATAGAGTTTGAGGTAGGAAGCATGGAGAGGTTAGGGTCCGATCACATTCACTTAGTTCAAAAGATTCAAACAAGAAGACATAGCTATAAGTGAATGCTGTAGAGGACAGAACACCAGTGCATATGTAATCAACATAGTGAAGATAATCATGAAGACATGTTGGGATTGAAGCCAAACTAAATGTGAAGACATTGCGAGGTAACGCCATGAATGAAACACTTCAAATAGAATGGTTGGTGGTGGCGTTACCCACCGTATAGGAAGTATTAGACCCAGACACGGCGCACAATTATCGTGGCGCTCCGAAGTCTATTTCCGCATTAATGTATTCACACTTAGAGTGTATGTCTTCATTGATTGAAGATATACGTTACTTCGTGTGTTGCACACCTAAGTCGTCAATATGCATAAGTGTTAGGATGTGTGCCTGATCACAGGACATTTGAGGATTCCAAGATATTTAGCTCACACCGTAACTTGCAAAACCTCTTCTCATCCAAGGGCTTGGTGAAGATATCTGCCAATTGATCTTCAGTGTTGACGTGTATGATATCAATATCTTCCTTTGCCACATGATCTCTGAGAAAATGATGACGAATTTCAATGTGCTTTGTCTTCGAGTGCTGAACTGGGTTGTTGGCGATCTTGATGGCGCTTTCGTTGTCGCAGTAAAGTGGCACTTGTTTTAGATGAATGCCATAATCCTTGAGGGTTTGCTTCATCCATAGAAGCTGAGCGCAGCAGGATCCAGCAGCAATGTATTCAGATTCAGCAGTGGAGAGAGATACACAGTTCTGCTTCTTTGAAGACCAACAGACAAGAGATCGGCCCAGAAAGTGACATGTGCCTGATGTGGACTTCCGATCAACCTTGTCACCAGCATAATCAGCATCCGAGAATCCAACCAGATCAAACTCTGAGCCCTTTGGATACCATAACCCTAGAGTTGGTGTGTGAGCCAAATATCGAAGAATTCGCTTCACTGCTAAGTGATGCGACTCCTTTGGTGCCGCTTGAAACCGAGCACACATGCAAACACTAAGCATAATATCTGGCCTAGATGCACATAAATAAAGCAAAGAACCAATCATGGAGCGGTATACCTTTTGATCGAACTCTTTACCATTGTCGTCAGGACCCAGATGATGTTTGCCTGGCATTGGAGTTGTGAAGCCTTTGCAATCTTGCATACCGAACTTCTTCAGGCAGTCTTTGAGGTATTTCTCTTGAGATATGAAGATGCCATTGCGTTGTTGCCTTATCTGAAGACCGAGGAAGAACTTCAGCTCCCCCATCATGGACATCTGATATTGCTCTTGCATCATATAGCCAAACTCTTCACTGTACTTCTGATTTGTGCAGCCGAAGATAATGTCATCCACATATATTTGGCACACAAACAGTTCACCATCATATGTCTTCGTGAAGAGAGTGGGATCCAGGGAACCGGGTATGAAGCCTTTGCTCTTCAGGAAGTATTTGAGTGTGTCATACCAGGCCCGAGGGGCTTGTTTGAGGCCATATAGTGCCTTTTTGAGCTTGTATACCATGTCAGGATGTTTTGGATCTTCAAACCCTGGTGGTTGTGCAACATACACTTCTTCTTCAATCTTGCCATTGAGAAAGGCACTTTTCACATCCATTTGATACAGTATTATGTTGTGATGATTTGCATAGGCCAGCAGTATACGGATGGCTTCAAGTCTGGCTACAGGAGCAAATGTTTCATCGAAGTCAATGCCTTCCACTTGAGTGTATCCTTGAGCAACGAGACGAGCCTTGTTTCTGACGACTTGGCCATGCTCATCTTGCTTGTTGCGGTATATCCATTTGGTGCCTATTATGTTATGCTTCCGTGGATCAGGATGCTTAACCAACTTCCATACATCATTCAGCTCAAATTGTTGAAGCTCTTCTTGCATAGCTTGAATCCATTCAGGTTCCATAAAGGCTTCGTCAACTTTCTTGGGTTCTGAGATTGAGACAAATGCGAAGTGCCCACAGAAGTTTGCCAGTTGAGTTGCCCTTGAACGAGTCAGTGGACCAGGTGCATTGATGCTATCAATTATTCTGTCAATTTGCACTTCATTGGCAACACGAGGATGTAGGGGTCGAAGACTTTGCTCTTGCTGATCTACATTATCATGGGGAGGTATGTCTTCAGTCTGAGCATTATCTTCAAGTGGATCAGGTGCTGAGATGATAAGTTCTTCTTCAGGACGAGCTTCAGAAGGTATAATCTCTCCAGTTCCCATTAGCTTGATTGCTTCACTAGCTGGAACTTCATCTAGCACATTTGGCAGTTGTTCTCTTTGAGATCCATTGGTTTCATCAAACCGCACATCCACTGTTTCAACCACTTTGTAGTGAAAAAGATTGAAGACTCTGTAGGAGTGCGAATCCTTTCCATATCCAAGCATGAAGCCCTCATGTGCTTTCGGTGCAAACTTAGAGGTATGGTGTGGGTCCTTGATCCAGCATCTTGCACCAAATACTCTGAAGTAACTGACGTTTGGCTTCCTGCCAGTTAGGAGTTCATAAGGTGTCTTGTTCAGCAGCTTGTGAAGATATACACGGTTGATAGTATGGCATGCAGTGTCAATGGCTTCAGTCCAGAATTTTCTTGGTGTCTTGTACTCATCTAACATTGTTCTGGCCATCTCAATGAGTGTTCTGTTTTTGCGTTCGACGATGCCATTCTGTTGTGGCGTGTATGGAGCTGAGAATTCATGAGTGATGCCCAATGTATCAAGATATGTGTCAAGGCCAGTGTTCTTGAATTCTGTGCCATTGTCACTTCTGATGTGCTTTATCTTGGCGCCATAATTGTTCATAGCTCGATTGGAGAAGCGTCTGAAGACATCCTGCACTTCAGTCTTGTAAAGGATTATGTGCACCCACGTATATCTAGAATAATCATCAACAATAACGAAGCCATAGAGGCAAGCAGTAGTGTTAAAAGTTGAGTAGTGAGTGGGACCGAAGAGATCCATATGAAGCAGTTCGAAGGGTTGAGTAGTGGTCATGATTGTCTTCGAAGGATGTTTTGCCCTCGTCATCTTTCCAGCTTCACAGGCACCGCATAAGTGATCTTTCTTGAACTTGACGCCCTCGATGCCTATGACATGCTTCTTCTTTGCAAGGGTGTGGAGGTTCCTCATGCCAGCATGCCCAAGTCTTCGATGCCAAAGCCAGCATTCTGAAGCCTTTGCGAGAAGACAAACTGCAAGCTGTGGCCCTGCTGAGAAATCTACCACGTACAAATCATCTTTTCGATACCCTTCAAACACTAAAGACTTGTCAGATTCCATTAGTACCAAACAACGATATTTTCCAAAGATCACAATCATGTTCAAATCGCAAAGCATTGAGACAGACATTAAGTTGAAGCCAAGGGATTCAACAAACATGACTTTATCCATGTGTTGATCCTTTGAGATTGCAACTCTACCTAGACCCAGTACCTTACTTTTACCAGTGTCAGCGAATGTGATGTGGCTTTTGTCGGATGGACGTAAGGTTGAGTCCATAAAGAGACTTCTTTTGCCAGTCATGTGATTTGTACACCCGCTGTCAATAATCCATACTGAAGACTCCGAAGTTACTGGTGTCGTACCCTACAGTGCAGTTAGGGGGATAGGCTTCACCAAGAGTGTTGTGAAGCAAGAACATTTGACGAACCAGTGGATTATGAAAACTGAGATCCAGGTTAGGACAAGCAGGGAGAGTAGCATGCGATTCAGATATAAAATACATAGTGATGCCATTTGGGCATTTGATCTTGCACCCCACAAGGTTTTTAAGGTCCCCAGCAGTAGCATCAGAAGGTTTTGGTTTTGAGCTGGAGACCTTTCCCTGCAAAAGAGAGTTAAGCTTTCTTAACCACCCACATCTTCAAGGGTGGCTTAGAAGCAATAAGTCTAAGTGCAGCATCTGAGAATTTTAGCTTTGGAGCCCTAGCAAACAGTCTAGCAGGTGGACAATAGTACTCATAAGAATAGGCAGAATAGTTCTTGGTCGTATGAACATGACGGTTTGACGAACCTCTCTCATATTCATATGCCTGAGTATGGTTTCCCTGCAAAAGATTTGCGTTAGTGTGACTCAGGTGAGTCCTCTGTCTGTATGAAGCCTTTGGACCGTATGAAGCCTTTGGTCTGGGGTTTGTCTTCTTCAAGTGAGGTGTCATGAAGACATTCACAGGGAGATTTTCTAGACACGTTTTTGGAACCCAGATCCTCTTCATAGGCGGTCCATTCCTGCAGTTAGTACCAATGTATCTGGCAAACACTTCACCATTCTGATTCTTAAACAGTTTATAGTTTGCATCAAAGGATTCATCAATAATAATGGGGTTGGCACACGTGAAGCCAGACAGATTGGATGGATCTGCTGAGGATTCCTTTGCAGCAACCCATGTGGTTTTGGGGTACTGCTCAGGTTTCCAGTAAGAGCCATCTGCATTTATTCTCCTTGTGAACCCAACACCCTCCTTCCTAGGGTTTCGGTTCAGAATCTGCTTCTTGAGGACATCACATAATGTCTGATGCCCTTTGAGACTTTTGTACATCCCTGTTTCAAGCAATGTCTTCAACCTAGCATTTTCGTCAGCAATAGCAGTGGTATCCTCCGCAGAGGGGTTAGTTACCACTTCAACAGTTGAAGATATTTCAACAGCAGTAGCAGTGGAACATTCAGCAACAGAAACAGCATTATCACGCTCAATGCATTTAAGGCACGGTGGTTCAAATCCTTCTGGAGCGGAACTGATCTGTTCGGCTCGAAGTGACTCATTTTCCTTTTGAAGATCTTCATGATTCGCTCTCAACTTCTCAAGATCTTGCTTCCTTTGAAGATAATCATAGGAGAGCTTTTCATGAGTAGTTGAGAGAGTCTCAAGACGATCTTCAAGTTCCTGATACTTAACGTGAAGATTTTTTATGTCTTCAATTAAGGATTCAGAACGAGTCATTTCAGCACCCAACAGATCATCGCTTCTTTCTAACAGCTTTTGAATGTGTTCCATATCCTTTTGTTGTTCAGTTGCAATTTTAGCAAGAGTTTTGTAGCTAGGTTTCGAATCACAATCAGAGTCATCGTCACTGGATGTTTGATAGTGAGTTGTGCGTTTGGTTACCTTGGCACCACGGGCCATGAAGCAGTAGGTGGGAGTGGAGTCGTCCTCGTCATTAGCGTCGGTGCTGGTGATGAAGTCATTGTCTTCAGTGTTGAAGATGGACTTGGCAACATAGGCAGTAGCCAGACTCGCAATGCCAGAATCAGATTCCTCCTCAGACTCCACCTCTGCCTCCTCAAACGCAGACTCCTCCTCTGAATCCATTTCCTTGCCAACAAATGCACGAGCCTTGCCAGATGACCTCTTCTTGTGTGATGAAGACTTTGAGGAAGACTTGGACGAAGACTTTGAGTATTTCTTCGTCTTCTTATCGTCAGAGTCATATTCCTTGCTCTTCTTCTTCTTTCTGTTCTCATTTTGCCACTGTGGACACTCAGAGATGAAGTGTCCAATTTTCTTGCACTTGTGACATGTTTTCTTCTTGTAGTCATGCGCAGACGCTTCATCATTCCTTGAGCTTGATCGTGAAGACTTTCTGAAGCCTTTCTTCTTGGTGAATTTCTGGAACTTCTTCACAAGCATAGCAAGTTCCCTTCCAATGTCTTCAGGATCATCAGAACTGCTGTCAGATTCTTCTTCAGATGATGACACAGCTTTTGCCTTCAATGCACGAGTTCGCCCATAGTTTGGACCGTAGATATCTCTTTTCTCAGAAAGTTGAAACTCATGTGTGTTGAGCCTCTCAAGTATGTCAGACAGATCGAGTGTCTTGAAGTCTGGACGTTCTTGAATCATCAGGGCTAGGATGTCAAATGAACTGTCAAGTGATCTCAGCAGTGTCTTGACAATTTCATGTTTGGTGATCTCAGTGGCGCCGAGGGCTTGAAGCTCATTTGTGATGTCAGTGAGCCGGTCAAATGTGTGCTGGACATTCTCATTGTCATTTCGCTTGAAGCGGTTGAAGAGATTGCGAAGAACACTGATTCTCTGATCTCTCTGGGTTGAGACGCCTTCATTGACCTTTGAGAGCCAGTCCCAGACCAGCTTGGATGTCTTCAAGGCACTCACACGGCCGTACTGTCCCTTGGTCAGATGACCACAGATAATATTCTTGGCAGTAGAGTCCAGTTGAGTGAACTTCTTGACATCAGCAGCAGTGACACCTTCTCCAGCCTTGGGAACGCCGTTCTCGACGACATACCATAGGTCGACGTCAATGGCTTCAAGATGCATGCGCATCTTATTCTTCCAGTAGGGATATTCAGTTCCATCGAAGACGGGGCACGCAGCGGAGACTTTGATTATCCCTGCAGTCGACATAGCTAAAACTCCAGGTGGTTAAACCGAATCACACAGAACAAGGGAGCACCTTGCTCTGATACCAATTGAAAGTGCGTTATATCGACTAGAGGGGGGGTGAATAGGCGATTTTTATGAAAGTCTGCAAAACGTGGAAGTTATGAAGACAAACAGTGAAGATATGCCTATCATTGTGCAGCGGAAGTTAGATTACTCAAGCAAGCTAAGGTCAAGTATTCAATAGAGTGAAAACACAGCAACAATAGCTTCAGTGTAATTAGGATCAGGTAGGAAGAAGTTATGAAGCTAATCAGATCATACAGTTATGTTGTGAAGACAAAGGATAGAGCAAGCATGCAATGGCTTCTCAATGAATAACAGTAAGTTGAAGGGGAGTGAAGATGAAACCAGTGACACGTTGAAGACAATGATTTGTTGGACCAGTTCCAGTTGCTGTGACAACTGTACGTCTGGTTGGAGCGGCTAGGTATTCAAACCAAAGGACACACAGTCCCGGACACCCAGTCAAGGACACTTAGTCCAAGACACCCAGTCCTCGCCGTATTCTCCTTGAGCTAAGGTCACACAGACCTCGCCCAATCACTCAGGTAAGTCTTCAAGGTAGACTCCCGAACCTTCACAGACTTCGTTCATCGGCAATCCACAATTACTCTTGGATGCTCAGAACGCGACGCCTAACCGTCTGGAGGATGCACAGTCCTCAAGTGTAATAAGTCTTCAGATCACACAGACAAGAAGACTTAAGTGATGCCCAATTTACTCTGGCTCTGGGTGGTTAGGGCTTTTCTCCTCGCTAGGGATTTTCTCTCAAAGGCTTCGAGGCGGGTTGCTCTCAAACGACAAAAGCCGTGCACTGAAATCTGAGCAGCCAACCGTTTATGGTTGTGGGGGTGGGCTATATATAGCCACTTGGCAACCCTGACCTGATTTGTCCGAAATGACCCTGGGTCACTAAGGAGCTGACACGTGTACTAACGGTCGGATTTTGAACTCTCGCGGCAACTTTACTTGGGCTGCAAGTAAAGCTGACTTGTCTGACTCTGGACAAGATTTTTCTCTCATTGTCTTCACTTTGAAGACATAGGATTTGAATTAGGCATCACTTCAGTCATCCTGACTGGTTTTCTTGGACCCCACTTAACAGTACGGTGGTTCCTATGACACAACATGAATAAAGTAAAGCTACGAAGGATCTAAGTCTTCGAGTTCCAAAAGCTTCATGGGGAGTCTTCATATGTCATTGTCTTCGACATGAATGTCTTCATGAACCACCATTGTCTTCAATGTCTTCATACATTTTTGGGGGTCATCTCTGGTAGCTAAACCGAATCAATGAGGGACTTCTACCTGTGTTATCCTGCAATTCTCACAAACACATTAGTCCCTCAACTAGGTTTGTCGTCAATACTCCAAAACCAACTAGGGGTGGCACTAGATGCACTTACAATCTCCCCCTTTTTGGTGATTGATGACAAACTAGTTGAAGTTTTCAACGGGGAATATAATTTGTGAAATTGCAAAGGAATTGTCTTCATAAGCTGCAAGGGCTCCCCCTGAAGATGTGCATATTAAGTGATTTGCTTCTGGAATGCAAATGCACACAGCAGGTTGTATTTGTGGGAATCCGCTACAACTTATGATGACAATCCATTATGCACGTAAAGATATACGAAGATAATGATATGCATAATGAAAAATGGACGTCTGCGAAATGATAAGAGTGCGGAAATTATCGTCGTACATGCGTAATTTATCTTCGCAAGAACACAGTGGCAAACATAGTAGCAGACGACCATCAAGTTTAAGTGTTACAACTCAAAGAACCAAAAGTAGCAAAACGAGAGTTGTAAACACGAAGCAAAATGCAAAATATAAAGTACCCGCCCATATCATTGACCCGCTTGAAGACTATAAACATCATATGCTTCTCCCCCTTTTGTCAGTGATGACCAAAAAGGTTTGAAGACATAGAGTTTTCTATGCGTTCCCAGGCGCAGCAGGGTTGGTGGAGGCGTTTGGTGGTGCAGGTGAGCTTGGTGCAGTGACGACACGCGCGGAAGACATCGGTGGTGATGTAGCGTCGTCTTCTTCTTCAATGATCTTGGCAGATACTGTGGCAGCAGAAGAAGAAAAATCCGAATCTTCAAGAGATGGTGTGCTTCGCATCACAGCTCTTCTGGGAGGTGTTGTATCAAACTTGAAATGCTCTTTGAAGCCATCCTCGTGAAGATCAGCTTCTGGGCACATCATTGTGAGGCCTTTCCAAGTGCGGCGACAGGTTTCATGTGCGACGAATGCATTCTTGGTTGCCAGATTTCGGATGCGATTGACGTCTTTCATGATGCTTTTCATCTGCCGTTTGAGCCAGTCATGATGCCTATCTTGTTTTTGGTGGAGTGCCACAAGAAGTTCACGATCAGTGAGCGTACGGGCACGTTTCTTGGGTCTCTGTGCAGCTTCGCTGTCAGTGGCTTCAGTGGATGCAGGGGCACGTGTGGTGCCAGCCATTGGATAGACTCTGGTAATGGCTTCAACACCTTCAACATTTTGAGTGAAGCTCTGGTGTTCTGCATTCTGAAGACTTAGTGGCTGTTTGGCAGGCTCAGGATAAATGGCTTCAGCTGAGGTGTCCACATCGGGTAAGAAGATCCTGTGGTTGCGGGCTGAGGGCTGATAGGAGATTGCAGAGTGAAGCTTAATCAGCCTCATCACCCAGGGAGCATAGATCTTCAATCCAAACAATTCTGTGGCTGACGCTGCAAGTTGACGGATGAAGAGATCCTGTGCGTTGAAGCATTTGCCATGCATAATACAGAAGATGAGAGTCTTCATGGCACCTTCAAGCTTGGCATACCGAGAGTGTCCCTTAATGGGCCAGAGAGTCCGCCTTATGATATGATATATGGTTCTGGGCAGGTACTCTAAGTCTTCAACGAAGAACTCAGTTGGATAAGGTGCATTATGTGCCAATGGCTTCATCATTGAGAGCATCTGACTCATATTTGGTTTTGGACGCTGAAATATGCTCTCAGTTGCTTCAGCATGGAGTTGGCATACTTCTTCAAAGAATTCGCCAGGAGTGGGAAGGCCAGTAAGCTCAATGATGTCGAAAGCTTTGGCTTCATGATGGACATCTCCTGTCATCCACTCCAGGACCCATGTCTTCGGATCTCGGTTGTAGCCTTTTATATGCAGAGTGGCATAGAATTGAAGCATAAGCTCTTCGTTCCAGTGCTCTTCGTCAGTGATGAACGACAGCAGACCCACTTGCTTGAAGCAATCAATGGCTTCTTCCAAATCAGGCAGACCAGCAACAGCTTCAACCTCAAGGCGCTGGTGGGGAAAGATGCGGCCTTGGTTGTATAGAATGCATGAATAGTAGCTGCGCTGTTGATGGCTCCAGAACCTATCTGATGCAATCTGTGTCCTTGAATAAGGGTTCGCGGAGCTGTTGAAGAACGTGTTATCTGCCTTGAAGCTATTGATGTTGAAGGAACCAGGAGCTGATGCAGGACCTGGGAACCTTGGCAGTCGTGGAATTGGCTTCTGGACCCGAGGCCTGTGCGCAATGTGATAGTTGAATTGCGGACCGGCAGCAGACTCTGGTGCAGAAGGTTCAGGGACAGCAGTTTCAGTATGTTCTGAAGCTATTGTCGGAGAGGGCTCCACATTGTCTTCAGCATTGTGTGTGGCAGCCTCAATGTTTTCATCCTCAATACGTGCAGTGAGAGGAGCAGACTCAGGCACGTTCTCCTGGAGAACGGCCTCTTGTTGGGGTGGTGGAGTTGGAGCTTGGGGTTCCTGTGGTGCTTTCTCATTGTCTTCGGCTGATGCAGCCGGAAAGTCGTCAGCAGTCTGAGCCCTTGGTCCTCTGCGAAGCCTACGGAATGCAGGCGATGCTGGTGGAGTTGCAGTGGTCTGGGGCTCATCCTCTTCCTCCTGTGGGCGATCTGCCCACGATGCATCTTGTGTGATTGGCGTCAAGGGACGACCAATGCTGAGCAATTCACTCGATTCGAGCTGAGGAAGGACTGCATCATCTTGTACATTGTCTTCGAGACCAATGTCTTCAGCAGCGGTGGGGTCGGCTGCTGGAATGTCTTCATCACTCTGAGCCTCGTTGAGAGCAGGCTCATGGACGGTCAGCTGACGATCTTCATTAGGACGTCGAACGGAAAGGGGTTCAACAATCAAGGGCTCTGTGGGAGCAGCCCGAGACTTCTTGGACTTGCGCTTCTTGGTGGTGGGGTCTGAAGGAGAGGCTTCAGAGTGTTTCCTCTTCCTTGCTTTGGCTTCGGCTATCCATGGGCATTCAACGCCTAGAGGTGCACGGGGACTCGAACCTCGCAATATCCCAAATAAATGGAGACTTCGATGCCAAGGATCCAAAAATGGCAGCTTACTGCAACGCCGTCCTAAAAATGTCATCCCGGTTCGAGGGGCTTGAATTTCACCATATAGCCTGGGAAAATAATCAGGCGGCAGATGTCCTCGCACGCATCGGTGCAAAACGCGATGTAGTCCCCCCCCAACATCTTCTTGGAAAGGCTGTTCAAGCCATCCATAGTATGGGAAGGGGAGCCGAACAATAACAGCCCGGACCCAACCGCACTGCCCGACACCGAACATTCTGACGCAATCGGAGGCTCTGCCAATGAAATAACACCTTCAGCCCACGTAATAATGGCCATCATCGCCCCGTGGACAGAACCATTCCTAGCCTACCTTACTAGGCAGGAACTCCCCGAGGACCAAAATGAGGCATGCTGCATTGTGCGACGATCCAAAGCCTACAAAGTCCATGAGGGAGAGCTTTATAAGAAAAGCACTACCGGAGTCCTTCAAAGGTGCATCTCGGAAGAGGAAGGGCGGAACCTCTTGGCTGAAATTCATGCCGGACTCGGCGGTCATCACGCTGCAGCTCGGTCCCTTGTAAGCAAGGCCTTCCGTACAGGATTTTATTGGCCGACGGCCCGGGCAGACGCACAGGACTTAGTCCAACGATGCGTCGGTTGTCAGCTCTTTGCAAACCAAAGCCTTATGCCACCCACCGCCCTCCAAACTATCCCCATCACTTGGCCCTTCCCGGTCTGGGGGCTTGACATGGTTGGACCCCTTAAAGGCGGAACCCACAAGCAAAAATACTTACTGGTCATGGTGGATAAGTTCACCAAATGGATAGAAGCCAAGCCTGTTAAGACGGCCGAATCTGGACCGGTGATAGACTTTATATCCAGGGTTGTACACCGTTACGGCGTCCCCCACAGCATCATCACTAATAATGGCATGAACTTTACGGCCGACGAGGTAAAACTCTGGTGCAAAAACATGGGCATCAAGCTCGATTATGCTTCCATCTATCACCCACAAACTAACGACCAGGTCGAACATGCAAATGGTCTTATCATGAGCGGCATCAAACCCAGATTAGTGCGGTCCCTCAAGGAATCTAACACGCACTGGGTAGAGGAGCTCGTCTCCATACTCTGGGGGCTGCGGACCACACCGAATTGCACCACCGGATACACACCATTCTTTATGGTGTACGGCGCAGAGGCAGTTTTGCCTTGCGACATAATTCATGACTCACCTCGAGTGCGCATGTATGAAGAAAGAGAAGCCGAGCTCGATCGGCAGGACAGTTTGAACGCATAGGAGGAGGAGCGTGACGTGGCAAAAGCGTGTTCCGCATTCTATCAACAGCAGGCTCGAAGATACCAAAGCAGAGAAGTACGGGCCAAAAATTACAACGTTGGCGAATTAGTTCTGCGCCTGCCGGACAAGAAAAAGGACAAACTCAAGCCCAAGTGGGAAGGTCCCTTCATAATTGACCAAGTCCTGACTGGTGGAGCGTACCGCCTGCGAGATGCATCGGATAACCGACTCGAGCCGAACCCATGGAATGCAGCCCGTCTCCGAAGATTCTATGCCTAGCGTCGGACTCTGTGTTCATCTCCTTCCTCTGTCCATTTTTTATATATTGCCTGTCTTACATTTATCTCCTTCTCCCCTTCCTTTCTCTTATAGCCTTTAAAGGCTCATCCAATGACATGCTATTCACACTCATTAAACCTGGGGGCTTCTTTTAACAGAAGCTTATTTATACGGGCTTCATGCCCAACACATGTGTTACACTTCCGCATGTACCTTTATTTCACCAGTATATGCATCGATATGACTTAAGTTTTGGCCACGCTGGGTTGCCTGGCTCCTGTGCTTACCCCTAAGTTCCCGATTGTTCGGCTAGGTGGTAAAGGGAGCACCTCTGCGATTGTTACTGCCGGGTCAGCCGGATGTGTACCTCAGACTGGGTGAAGCCGAAAGCTAGCGTTCTTAAGAGAATATTCGGTCGGTGAACTAAAGATGATCTTTCCACTTATTTATTTATGCGCCCCCAGATGCTTTTTCCTGCGTCTTTTTCGCAGAATGGGCATGCACTTTAGGGCATGCCTCCCAGGGAAAGGAACCCCTAACGGAACTATTCTCCCTGGAAGATGTTTCTTACTAACCATGTAATATAACATAACTAGTCGGGCACTTGTCTGTTCACGCACTAATGACCCCTATGCCTGGTCTCCATGCATTCCCCGGTTCTTATATAACCGCATGGGAATTCGAACACACTCCGGACCGTCAGGTCCCGAGGCTGAAGCGAAAAGGTCGGCCATGACAAACGATCTACAATCCGGCTAGAAGGCATTATAAATGTCAATTAAATTACATAGTCATTCTGACTAAGTGTATTCCTCTTCAATACCATCTAACAGGCTGTCTATTTACAGTCCTGCTGGGATGTAACGCCCCGAAACCGATATGCCAGGTGTCGTCCAGTTATTCGCTGCCATTGCCTTGTCATTTGCTTGCGTGTTGTATCTTGTCATGTCATCATGTGCATTGCATCAACATGTTTTCTAAACTTGCATTAGCGCGGTTTCTCCCAGTTCCTTCCGTTGTCCGTTCTGAGCCCAGACACACTTGCACGCGCCCGCGGCATGTCCGAAATATTATTGTATAAGTGGCCGGAAAATGTTCTCAGAATGGGATGAGAGTTGACGTGTGGTCTTATTATAGTGTAGATAGACCGCTTGTCTAGTTTCATCGCATTCAGAGATCGTTTGATGCCCCAACGGATAACTATAGCGGTAATATAGTCGGTCTAACGTCGGACGTTTTCGGTCTTCGAAAACAGTCGCCAGGCCTCCCTCTCTTCTCTCCTCTCAGCTCGAGACCGTCTACACAGCCCACTACCTACCGCCAGGTCCAACCTAACCTCTCTCGGTTATGCCTGCGGCCATCCCCTCGCGCGCGTCCGGAAGTTGTCCTGCAACCGACCCGGACAGTCGTCACCGTTGGGTCCGGATCATCCCCAAACATCTACAAAATGTCTCCGTTTTGTTAATTGGGCTTCCTAACCTAGTTTTTCTTAAACCGCCCGATTTTGATCGGAGGGTCCAAATCTACCCTAAACTCCCCTCTTTCCTTATATATATATATGCTCCTAATCTATTTGGACAAACCCTAAAATTTAGGAGCCTTGTCCCATCGAGCAGCCGCTAGCCAAATCTCCTCGGGATCCCCTTCGCACCAACCAGCCATCTCCGAGACTTCCAAATCCATCGATCCCCATCTCTCCTTGATTCCAGCCACATCCCCGCTCGACCTCGTCAGGATCGAGGCCACCAGCACGCACGAGCCGAGAGCCTCCTCCCGCTCGACCGCGTTGGCGAGCGCCACCGCCGAATATGTCTCGTCCGCCGCCCGAACTTGCCAAGACGAGCTCCAGCAGGGCCGCCCTCTCCTACCCTGTCTCTCCTTTCTTCTTCCCTTCTCCCTCTCGTCTCATCTTCCTGCCTTTTCTCCACAGGAACCGGAGCGCCGCCTGACTCCCTCGATCTGCAACGGGAGACTCCTCAAGCCGCCACCATCTTCTTCCAGGAGCCCGCGGCCTTCGCTGCTTCCCCTCCCCACGCCTCGCCGGCAGCGGGTTCCACTACGCCAAGTCCACCGCCATTCTCGAGTTCCCTGCTGCCATGGACGCCAAGCCGGCCTCCTCAAGCCCTGCGCCATGGTTCCGCCCCTGTGCTCCCGTCGAATCTGCAACCTCAGACCGAGCCACCTCCCTGCCAAGTCCATTCGCCGGAGTCCCCTTGAAGCGGCCGCCCTGTATCGCATCTCCTACTGCCGCCGTCGTCGTTCGAGGCCAGCGCCTCGCCTCTTCTTCGAACCGAGAAGCAGAGACCCAAGGCCGCCTCCTCTGCTCCTGCATTGCTCGTCCCCTGCCTCGCGTGCGTGGCCTCCCGTGTCAGGTCTCCAAGGCCAGCGCCGCCCGTTGCCGGAGCTTCGTCCTTGTCCCTGCCGAACGTGCGGTTGTCCTCTGCTTCAGATCAAGGCGCCGGCCGCCGGTTCCGCCCCCTCAGCGTTCACATCAGGATCCGGCGCCGCCCCACCGTCTTCAACCTTCCTCTGCGCGCCCGCAAGGTCCACCGTTGCCGGTGTCCTCTGCTTCTTCCAGGACGAGGACGCACGGCCCCGCAATCTTCTGCTTCGCCTGTTCGATCTGACCAAGCGAGCACCTCACCCCGCGCCCCGCGTTGACCGCACACTGCCTCGCCTGGGCCACCCTCCAGCACCTCTAGATCCGGCCCAGCAGCGCCCCGGCCCGCTTCCTCTTCAACACGGCCCAAGGCCACTTGGTGAGCAGTCCCAGTTCCAGGGCTCACTAGTCCGGCCCAGTTCCAGTGGTTTCAGCCCAGTGCATGTTTTTTTTCCTGCCTGTGATTTTATCAATTATCCAGAGACTGCAGATTTGCAGAAAACTCCCTGCTGTTCATGCATATAATAACTTTCAAACCGTGCATCGGATTAAAATAATTTACATATGAAACTTGCTTAAAATTATGTGTGGATTAATAATATGCCAATTTCTTGCCATGTTAAAATGTTTAAAATGATGTTTGCATTATTTTGCTCCTATGACATGTTAAAATGTTTTAATTCATAACTAAATAACCGTAGCTCTGTTTTTAACAAACTTTATATGTAAATGGGGTAGAATTTTGCCTAGTTTAACATGGTGGATTTACTTTGCATGGTTAACAACTCTAAAATATTATTTAGTGCAGAACAGTACCAAACCTAATATATGCATATGAGGAGTTTTCGGAATTGTTGTTCGTTGCTTCCGGCCTCATTTAACCTTGACTAGATAGGTAGTTTTACTTTGCTTCACCCTCTTGCCATGTTTAACAACATTTAATATTGTTGGGTACATAAACGAGATCGAACTAAATAATTGATGTGGTGTTTCGTCAATATGCAACCCGTTGCATATTGAGCTCCACTTAATTTGTAGGATTGTTTGTGCACTTTGCCATGTCATGCTTCATTAAACCGGACATGCATCATTCTTGTTTGCGCATCATGCCATGTCTATGTGGTGGTTGTTTACTATGTCGTTTTCTTCTTTCTGGTGTTGCTTCTTCGGGTTGGTTCCGATAACGTCGTGTTTGTGAGGACCTGTTCGTCTACGTTCCGTTTGTCTTCTTCATGGACTCGTTCTTCTTCCTTGCGGGATTTCAGGCAAGATGATCATACCCTCGAAATCACTACTATCTTTGCTTTGCTAGTTGCTCGCTCTTTTGCTATGCCCATGCTGCGATACCTACCACTTGCTTATCATGCCGCCTATATTGTTGAACCAAGCCTCTAACCCACCTTATCCTAGCAAACCGTTGATTGGCTATGTTACCGCTTTGCTCAGCCCCTCTTATAGCGTTGTTAGTTGCAGGTGAAGATTGAAGTTTGTTCCTTGTTGAAACATGGAGATGTTGTTCCTTGTTGGAACATGTTTACTTGTTGGGATATCACTATATCTCTTATTTAATTAATGCATCTATATACTAGGTAAAGGGTGGAAGGCTCGGCCTTATGCCTGGTGTTTTGTTCCACTCTTACCGCCCTAGTTTCCGTCATATCGGTATTATGTTCCCGGATTTTGCATTCCTTATGCGGTTGGGCTACAATGGGAACCCCTTGACAGTTCGCCTTAAGTAAAGCTCTTCCAGCAATGCCCAACATTGGTTTTACCATTCGCCACATAGCCTTTTCTTTCCCTTGGGTTCTGCAGACTCAAGGGTCATCTTATTTTAACCCCCCCAGGATAGTGCTCCTCTAAGTGTTGGTCCAACTTGTCAGCCGCCGGTGGCCACCAGGGGCAACTCTGGGCTGGCCTACCGGAAGTTTGGACGATCCGGTGCGCCCTGAGAAAGAGATATGTGCAGCTCCTATCGGGATTTGTCGGCACATTCGGGCGGTGTTGCTGGTTTAGTTTTTCCCGGTCGAAATGTCTTGTTGTACTGGGATACCGAGTCTGATCGGAATGTCTCGGGTGGAGGTCTATTCCTTCGTTGACCGTGAGAGCTTGTCATGGGCTAAGTTGGGACACCCCTGTAGGGATTTGAACTTTCGAAAGCCGTGCCCGCGGTTATGGGCAGATGGGAATTTGTTAACGTCCGGTTGTAGAAAACCTGAAGTTGACCTTAATTAAAATGAATCAACCGCATGTGTAATCGTGATGGTCTCTTTCCAGCGGAGTCCGGGAAGTGAACACGGTTGTTGGAGTTATGCTTGACGAAGGTTGTTATAGGATCACTTCTTGATCATACTTTATCGACCGTGCTTTGCCTTCTCTTCTCGCTCTCATTTGTGTATGTTATTCACCATATAAGCTAGTCGCTTGCTGCAGCTCCACCTCATACCTTTACCTTACCCATAAGCTTAAATAGTCTTGATCGCGAGGGTGCGAGATTGCCGAGTCCCTGTGGCTCACAGATACTTCCAAAACCAGCTTGCAGGTGCCGATGAGTCCGTGCAGATGACGCAACCAAGCTCAGGAGGAGCTCGATGAAGATCTTGTCCTTTGTGTTGTTTCGTTCTAGTTGATCAGTAGTGGAGTCCAGTTGGGGTCGATTGGGGACCTTGTCGCATTTGGGGTTCTTCTTTTATTTTGGTTCCGTAGTCGGACCGTGATTGTATCTGTATGATGTAATGCTTTATTCATGTAATTGTGTGAAGTGGCGATTGTAAGCCAACTATGTATCTCTTTTCCCTTATTGTATTACATGGGTTGTGTGAAGATTACCTCACTTGCGACATAGCTTTCAATGCGGTTATGCCTCTAAGTCGTGCTTCGACACGTGGGAGATATAGCCGCATCGAGGGCGTTACATGGGAATACTTTGCGGCCAATTCTACTTGGTCGTATACTAAGCTTACAGGGATCTCCTTCCCATCGGGCCCCACAGGACCGACCTCACCCATGTGGTTGGGGTCAGCCTTTGTGTACCGCGTCTTCACCATGGCCCAGGCCTCCCTAGCGCGTTGACGGCAGGCCGATATCTTCCATAATCGGAAGCGCCGACGTGCTCCCTTTAGCTTCTCCGCAAGCTCTCCAAGACCTTCGGGCATGGAGATGGATGGCCACAAGGTCTGGGCGACGCCTTGCATCGCCTGTCGAACTCGCTCGAGCAGTTGCGAGAGCTCGGGAAGAAGGTCAGCCTTAGAACCGGGCATCTCCTTTGCAGGACGACCTGTTAGCACACCTACAGACATTACTCTGTTAGTCGACTTCCCCGCCGAACTTTTTTCAAAGGTTCGTTCAAGCACTTACTAAATATGTCGCGCCGAAGCCGCTGATTCTCCTTAACGGAGTCCAACAGCTGGGCACGAACATCCTTCAGTTCAATGCCCAGCTTGGTGTTGGCATCTTGGAGATCGTTCTTCTCCCGCCTCACCTTTGTCAGCACCTTCTCACCAGCCTTCAGCTGGCGTAGGAGGTGTTGCCTTTCCGGATTCAATCCGGTGCGTTCTGCAATTTTATTTGTCAGATTCGCACCCATGTCGTGCTTCGCAAAATGCTTATCTTTCGAAGTGTATGTTACCAGAGGGGGTCTCCTTGGGCTCCCCTGCCGCAGCTAGTGCGGCCTCAAGTTGGGCTTTGCACTCTTCCAGCTCCTGGGACAGTAGGGAATTCTTTTCTGTAAGAACCTGCATATCAAATGATCCTTATATCAGTTATTCTAACTGTTTCAAGTCTCGGGGGCTACTGGTATATTATATATATATATATATATAATTACCAAAATTTTCTTACCCGTATGTCTTTTACATATTGCTCCGTGGCTCTAGCTAGACCATTGTGAGCGGCACGGAGGTACGCATCTCCCGACTTGAAGGCATCCAACGCCTCTTGGGAGAAACAAGCGTCGCGAAGAATTGTCCGGCGATGCCTGTGGTTCATGGCACTCTCCACCTCAGAGTTGGTGGCAGACAACCTGTCCACATCCTCCGTCGGAGGAGCGTCCGGTGCGCGCCTTGTGTTCGCCTCTGCCTCTGGACCAGGCTTTGGAGCCTGGCTGGTGGAGGCGCGATTGGCAGCCTCTCCAAATATAATCCGGTGAGGTCTCTTTGTCATGAAGAGAGCGCAAGTGTTAATATGCCTCGAAGGTATAACACCTGGGATAAGGGGGCGCGCCATATCTTTGCGCTGGCGCCTCGGTCCGGACTGCACCTCTTTTCTGCCCACGGGGCCCTGTGGCCCCTCGTTGGCTTGTCGCCGCAGGTTCGGCCTCCCGTCTCTAGGAGGCCGGGATTAGCCCTGGGTAATCGGCCGTAATGGCCACCAAGGCGTTGTCCTTACTCAATTGATGGAACACTCCATCAATCAGCTCCACAAATAAGTCCGGATCCTCTTGAGAGGCCGGGTCGAGGGACCTTCCTGGGTCCTCGGGTTGTGGAGGAGGGCTGCTTATTTCTTTAACAGCCTGGCGCAGTTCCTGCGTTGAAATCACTAGATTGAATATTTAGCAATGGGGATATAAAACGGATGGGCAAGATGCGACCACTCACCCAGCTTGGAGGATTGTACATGGAAAATCCACCCTTTGGGTCGACGCGGAGAAAATCCTCCTCTTCTCCCTTGTACAAAGCGGACAAGGTCTTTGTTAGAGCCGCAGCCGAATCCGGCCCCTTACGGCCGTAACGGGTGGCGTCGTCCTCCCCGTTGAACTCCCACATGGGGTGGCTTCTATACTATAGCGGTTGCACCCATCGCATGATGCATGTGGCCATGACCCCGATCATGGTCAGTCCGGAATGAGCTAACAATCTTATCCGGCCCATCAGGTAAAAACGTCCTTGTCGCTTTCCCTCTGAGGGCTCCGTGGACGTCAACTTAGGCGCTTCTTTAGTGGGGCACTGTCAAACTCAGGGAGGCCAATCTGGACAGATCCGGCAGCGGGACGTCCTCTATGTAAAACCATTCCGAAGGCCAGTCCTCGGATGCCTTCTTTGGGGTTCCGGATAGGTATCCGGTCCCGGCGATGCGCCACACTTCGGCTCCGCCCACTTGATACATTGACCCCTTCTTAGAACGGGTCACAAGGCAGAATAGCTCTTTCCATAGACCGAAATGAGCCTCAACACCCAAGAACAGCTCGCAGAGGGCTACAAAGCCCGTGATATACAATACGGAGGCAGGCGTAAGATTGTGTAGCTGGAGGCCATAGAACTCCAGGAGCCCCCGGAGAAACGGATGGATTGGAAATCCAAGCCCTCTTATTAAATAAGGGACAAGACATACCCGCTCTCCCTTGGAGGGATTAGGGGCACTCTCCGCTTGCTCTCCGCCATTATAGATGCAAGAGCGGCTCGAACCGGGACCATATAGGCCGGGGGAGAAATCCCTTGGTCTGGAGCATCATTAGCTCGCTATGTGGGATGGAGCATCTCTCCCAATATCCAGGCTGAGGGCTGGAAGGGCGAAAGGAGGAGTTGCAACGGCTGGCCATGGTGGAATGGACCTTTGTCGGATGCGCTCTGATGAACACTCGCGTAAGGGAGAAGGTGTGGTTTGGATCTAAATCCTCGTCCCCTTAAATGGGCGGCTCATTTACGCGGCTAAGGGTGTGGATGTAAAAACACTCAGACTTTTCATATTCGTTTGACACGTGGGAGACAGCCATTATTGGGCGTAGAAGCCAAGGAGCACAACATTTACAAGAAACTGGACTTTATTCAACAGGTACATGGAATTTGGAGGAGAACCCGCCTTGCAATGCCGAAGACAATATGCGCGCCGGACTCATCGACATTGAAGCCTGGTTCGGGGGCTACTGAGGGAGTCCTGGATTAGGGGGTGTTCGGATAGCCGGACTATACCTTCAGTTGGACTCCTGGACTATGAAGATATAAGATTGAAGACTTTGTCCCGTGTACGGAAGGGACTTTCCTTGGCGTGGAAGGCAAGCTTGGCGATACGGATATACAGATCTCCTACCATTGTAAACTGACTCTATGTAACCCTAACCCTATCCGGTGTCTATATAAACCGGAGGGTTCTAGTCCGTAGGACAACACATTCATACACAACAATCATACCATAGGCTAGCTTCTAGGGTTTAGCCTCTCTGATCTCGTGGTAGATCTACTCTTGTACTACCCATATCATCAATATCAATCAAGCAGGACGTAGGGTTTTACCTCCATCAAGAGGGCCCGAACCTGGGTAAAACTTCGTGCCCCTTGCCTCATGTTACCATCTGGCCTAGACGCACAGTTCGGGACCCCCTACCCGAGATCCGCCGGTTTTGACACCGACATGTGGTTTCACAAGGGTTTCTACTGACAAAGCGGAGTTTTATTAACCCGACTCATAAGGCCACACAGATATAAAGAAAGTCACTAGGGGGCTTGGTCGTATCCGAACCATAGCTACACCTCTTGATCGGTTTAAAACCAAAAAGGGACATCACTAGGGGGCTTGGTTGTCTTCACACCATAGCTACACCTCTTGATAGGCTTTAAGCCAAAAGGAAATTATGTGGAACCACAGAGAGTCTGTAGTATCAAGCACAGCTCAAATATTACTTGGGGGTTCCTTGCTTCTCAAAGAACAACGAGCTTGCACCCTTGTAATAGGCTATCAACCCAGGCTTAGAAGCCAGGTGTATTCACCTAAAACCCTGGGTTATCCTGCATCTTTAAGTAAGCCACTCCGTCCAGGTAAACCTGGTATGACCCATCGAACGTGTGACAAGTCAATCCCATGGACCCTGTGTTGGGGAACGTAGCAGAAATTCAAAATTTTCCTACATGTCACCAAGATCTATCTATGGAGAGACCAGCAACGAGGGGAAGGAGAGTGCATCTACATACCCTTGTAGATCGCTAAGCGGAAGCGTTCAAGAGAACGGGGTTGATGGAGTCGTACTCGTCGTGATCCAAATCACCGATGATCCTAGTGCCGAACGGACGACACCTCCGTGTTCAACACACGTACGGAGCGGATGACGTCTCCTCCTTCTTGATCCAGCAAGGGGGAAGGAGAGGTTGAGGAAGATGGCTCCAGCAGCAGCACGACGGCGTGGTGGTGATGGAGCTGCAGCACTCCGGCAGGGCTTCGCTAAGCTCTATGGAGGAGGAGGAGGTGTTGGAGAGGGAGAGGGAGGCACCAAAGGCGTCGTCTGAGAGGCCCTCCTTCCCTCACTATATATAGGGAGCCAAGGGGGGGCCGGCCCTAGGAGATCCAATCTCCTAGGGGGCGGTGGCCAAGGGAGGAGTCCCTCCCCCCCCCAAGGCACCTAGGGGGTGCCTTCCCCTTTTGGGACTCTTCCCATCTAGAACCCTAGGCGCATGGGCCTCTTGGGGCTGGTGCCCTTGGCCCATGTGGCCCCCCGGGACACGTGGCCCCACCCGGTGGACCCCCGGGACCCTTCCGGTGGTCCCGGTACAATACCGGTGACCCCGAAACTTGTCCCGATGGCCGAAATAGCACTTCCTATATATAATTCTTTAACTCCGGACCATTCCGGAACTCCTCGTGACGTCCGGGATCTCATCCGGGACTCCGAACAACATTTGGGTTACTGCATATACATATCCCTACAACCCTAGTGTCACCGAACCTTAAGTGTGTAGACCCTACGGGTTCGGGAGACATGTAGACATGATCGAGACGACTCTCCGGTCAATAACCAACAGCAGGATCTAGATACCCATGTCGGCTCCCACATGCTCCTCGATGATCTCATCGGATGAACCACGATGTCGAGGATTCAATCAGTCCCATATACAATTCCCTTTGTCTATCGGTATGATACTTGCCCGAGATTCGATCGTCAGTATCTCGATACCTTGTTCAATCTCGTTACCGGCAAGTCTCTTTACTCATTCCTTAACACATCATCTCATGATCAACTCCTTGATCACATTGTGCACATTATGATGATGTCCTACCGAGTGGGCCCAGAGATACCTCTCCGTCACACGGAGTGACAAATCCCAGTCTCGATTCGTGCCAACCCAACAGACACTTTCGGAGATACCTATAGTGTACCTTTATAGCCACCCAGTTACGTTGTGACATTTGGCACACCCAAAGTATTCCTACGGTATCCGGGAGTTGCACAATCTCATGGTCTAAGGAAATGATACTTGACATTAGAAAAGCTTTAGCGAACGAACTACACGATCTTTGTGCTAGGCTTAGGATTGGGTCTTGTCCATCACATCATTCTCCTAATGATGTGATCCCGTTATCAACGACATCCAATGTCCATGGTCAGGAAACCGTAACCATCTATTGATCAACGAGCTAGTCAACTAGAGGCTTACTAGGGACATGGTGTTGTCTATGCATCCACACATGTATCTGAGTTTCCTATCAATACAATTCTAGCATGGATAATAAACGATTATCATGAACAAGGAAATATATAATAATAATCAATTTATTATTGCCTCTAGGGCATATTTCCAACAGTCTCCCATTTGCACTAGAGTCAATAATCCAGCTCACATCGATATGTGATTAACACTCAAGGTCACATCCCCATGTGACTAACACCCAAAGAGTTCCGGGTTTGATCATGTTATGCTTGTGAGAGATGTTATAGTCAACGGGTCTGAAACATTCAGATCAGTATGTACTTCGCAAATTTCTATGTCATCTTGTAGATACAACTACTACGCTACATCTGGAGCTATTCCAAATAATTGTTCTACTATATGAATCCATTTTACTACTCAGAATATTCTGGGTTAGTGTCAAAGTTTGCATCGGCGTAACCCTTTACGACGAACTCTTTTACCACCTCCATAATCGAGAAAATTCCTTAGTCCACTAGTTACTAAGGATAACTTTGACCGCTGTCCTATGATCCATTCTTGGATCACTCTTGTACCCCTTGACTGACTCATGGCAAGGCACATTTCAGGTGCGGTACACAGCATAGCATACTATAGAGCCTATGTCTTAAGCATAGGGGACGACCTTCGTCCTTTCTCTCTATTCTGCCGTGGTCGAGCTTTAAGTCTTAACTTCATACCTTACAACTTAGGCAAGAGCTCCTTCTTTGACTGATCCATCTTGAACACCTTCAAGATCATGTCAAGGTATGTGCTCATTTGAAAGTACCATTAAGCGTTTTGATCTATCCTTATAGATCTTGATGCTCAATGTTCAAGTAGCTTAATCCAGGCTTTCCATTGAAAACACTTTCCAAATAACCCTATATGCTTTCCAGAAATTCTACGTCTGTCTGTGTACTAGAGTAGGGGTACCCTAGTATCCCGAACTTGTGCACGGGCAGTCGCAGCATCCTGCGGCAAGGCTTGCCGGGTGACCGCCAAGATCCTCCGTGGTTCCTTTGGAGCCATTCAAGAACAAAGTATCCAAGCCAAGGAGACAAGACCCCGGCAAGAGGAGCTTGCCGGGAAGGCCAACCAAGGCATCTCAAGGAACTTGCCGCGACGCGCCACGCGTCCCAGCAAGGCCCGGTGAGCGACAAGCTCCCGGACGCGACAAGACAACGACCGCGGCAAGGCCCTTGCCGCGGGAAGCCTCCACTCTGTGCCTATGCTCCAGCACATCCACCAATGTGTCGCTCTGGGACCCTTCCAGGCGTACGTGGCGGGAGGCTGTGCAGCCAGCGGTAGACGGTGGCAAGCGGCGCTGACAAGATTGCCATCGTGGCAAGCGGTGGCGTCCCTGACGGTCTCTTTTGCACTGTTTGGGCGACGCAGACAAGCATTTAATGCCCTTGTCCCCTGCCGTCAGGGTTAGGTATGATACACTGTAGCAGGCGGCGGTACCAACCGCAACATCTTTCCATTTTTACCCTTGTCTACGTCGCCACCTGTCGGTGACCCCTTGAGCATATAAAAGGAGGCCCATGCGCAACATAGAGGGGGGGGGGGGGGTCGGTCAAAGAGAACACTCATGCTCGGTCTCGTTAGCTGCTGGTGGGTACTGTAGCACTCAGCGCTCCCGAGAAAGAACTCAATACAAACCACAAAGCAGGAGTAGGGTTTTACGCATCCGTGCGGCCCGAACCTGGGTAAACTGCTCGTGTGCTTCGCCTCGATCTGCTCTTCGTGCGATCTCCGCCCCCCTGCCGAACCGAAAGGGGCTCGGTCCGCCGGTCCCATAGGTGTTCGTGGATTAGCTCCCCCGACATCTTTGGCGCGCCAGGGAGGGGAGCGTCGAGATTGTGTGAACCTGATCCGGCGTTCGCATGAGCTAAATCTTCATCGTCTTCATCGAGATGCCGCCGAAGAAGAAGGCTTCGGAGGCGGCTGCTCCGTCCATGCCGAACCCACCATCGCCGGAGCAAACGGCTAGTGGGGTAGACGCCGGCGGAAGAACGGGCGTCGACGAGGGATCTCACGGTGCTGCCAGGTCCAAGGACAAGGCTGCGCTGCCCATCGGCGGTGCAGTCGGCTCCCACAACGACCGGGCGCACTCCAAGACCTCGGCGTCCATACATGCACCGCGCCCATCCCAGGAGGCGCGGGACCGGCAGCGTCATGACACTCATGGTACCATACGTTTGCTAGACCAAGATCGAGCTGGTGGATCTCGGAGTGCTCAAGACCAGCATGCATGCCAACATGCTGGCACGAGCGGGGCACGGTCGCCTGGACGAGATACTGTTCCTTCTAACATAGTTAGAAGCCCGAGCATATCTCGCTCCTCACACCGTTCGCCGCCACCACCAGCCACTTCAGCAGAAGCTTTGGCGCGAGCCCAACTGCTCCTAGACTACCCTCCAGCGGCAGACAAGATCGACGACTGGAGGGCCACCATTCAGAGTCTCATCGGCTTCGCCAACGGCGACATTCCGCGGAAGCCGAGTACTTCGCAGCCACGGCAAGTCAGCCAGGCACGAGCCGGTGGCGACAAGACCGGTGGGGGTGCAACCACCGTGCACTCTCTGCCCCGAAAGCCAGGATCGCCGACTCGCCGGATCCACCCCGACAGCGACTCCACCGCATCATCAGATCCTCGAGCTCGTCGCGATCAGCGCCAATTTCTTCACGAACGACAGCAAGAAGACGCTCGTACTCGCATCGAGCGCCGAAGAGAAGCGCGGCGTCAATCAGACCAGCGCGCTGGGCCCTCTGTCGACATGCATGCACCAGGGGAACCAGGCGACTTGCCGTACGCGGTAGGTTTCCCTGCGTTTACTCGTGAGCTGCGGCAAGTCCAGTGGCCCAGCAAGAAGAATTTCAAGCCAGACGTACCAGAGAAGTACGACGGCAAGTCGCATCCGTCGGAATTCCTCAGCATCTACACCATCGCGGTGCAAGCTGCCGGGGGGCGGGACGACAAGATCCTTGCCAACTACTTCCCGCTGGTACTCAAGCCCAACGTCAGGTCCTGGCTCATGCATTTGCCAGACAACTCCATATCTTCCTGGGCAGACCTATGCCATCAGTTTGTCGGCGCCTTTATAGGCGGCCACAAACCTCATGGCCAAGAGAGTGACCTTCACCTGCTCGCCTAGAAGGAAGGAGAGCCCCTGCGCAAGTACATTCAGAGATTCAGCCGTGTACAGCACAACATCCCAGATGTCAACCTTGCCGCGGCCATCAGCGCGTTCCATCAGAATATGTGTAACCGCAGGATGCGGGAGGAGATGGTGATGTGCAAGATCAGAGACATCAGTGAGCTGTATGAAGGAAATATGCCCTAGAGGCAATAATAAAGTTATTATTTATTTCCTTATATCATGATAAATGTTTATTATTCATGCTAGAATTGTATTAACCGGAAACATAATACATGTGTGAATACATAGACCAACAGAGTGTCACTAGTATGCCTCTACTAGACTAGCTCGTTAATCAAAGATGGTTATGTTTCCTAACCATGAACAAAGAGTTGTTATTTGATTAACGAGGTCACATCATTAGTTGAATGATCTGATTGACATGACCCATTCCATTAGCTTAGCACCCGATCGTTTAGTATGTTGCTATTGCTTTCTTCATGACTTATACATGTTCCTATAACTATGAGATTATGCAACTCCCGTTTACCGGAGGAACACTTTGGGTACTACCAAACGTCACAACGTAACTGGGTGATTATAAAGGAGTACTACAGGTGTCTCCAATGGTAGATGTTGGGTTGGCATATTTCGAGATTAGGGTTTGTCACTCCGATTGTCGGAGAGGTATCTCTGGGCCCTCTCGGTAATACACATCACATAAGCCTTGCAAGCATAATAACTAAGATGTTAGTTATGAGATGATGTATTACGGAACGAGTAAAGAGACTTGCCAGTAACGAGATTGAACTAGGTATTGGATACCGACGATCGAATCTCGGGCAAGTAACATACCGATGACAAAGGGAACAACGTATGTTGTTATGCGGTCTGACCGATAAAGATCTTCGTAGAATATGTAGGAGCCAATATGGGCATCCAGGTCCCGCTATTGGTTATTGACCGGAGACATGTCTCGGTCATGTCTACATTGTTCTCGAACCGTAGGGTCCGCACGCTTAACGTTACGATGACAGTTATTATGAGTTTATGCATTTTGATGTACCGAAGGTTGTTCGGAGTCCCGGATGAGATCACAGACATGACGAGGAGTCTCAAAATGGTCGAGACGTAAAGATTGATATATTGGAAGCCTATGTTTGGGCACCGGAAGCGTTCCGGGTGAAATCGGGATTTTTCCGGATTACCGGGAGGGTTACCGGAACCCCCCGGGAGGTAAATGGGCCTATTGGGCCTTAGTGGAAAAGAGAGAAGAGGCAGCCCACACCTGGCCGGCGCCCCCCACCTTTCCCAAGTCCTAATAGGACTAGGAGAGGTGGGCCGGCCCCCTCTTTCTCCTTCTTCCCCAAGAATCCTAGTTGGAATAGGATTGGGGGGAAGGAGTCCTACTCCCGGTGGGAGTAGGACTCCTCCCTGCGCCTCCCACCTGGCCGGCCGAACCCCCTGCCCCTGGCCTTTATATACAGGGGCAGGGGGCACCCCAAGACACACAAGTTAATCGCTCCTTAACCGTGTACGGTGCCCCCTGCCACCAAATTCCACCTCGATCATACCGTTACAGTGCTTAGGCGAAGCCCTGCGTCGGTAGTACATCAAGATCGTCACCACGCCGTCGTGCTGACGGAACTCTTCCTCGACGCTTTGCTGGATCGGAGCCCGAGGAACGTCATCGAGCTGAACGTGTGCTAAGAACTCGGAGGTGCCGGAGTAACGGTGCTTGGATCGGTCGGATCGGGAAGAAGACGTACGACTACTTCCTCTATGTTGTGTGATCGCTTCCGCAGTCGGTCTGCGTTGGTACGTAGACAACACTCTCCCCTCTCGTTGCTGTGCATCACCATGATCTTGCGTGTGCGTAGGAATTTTTTTGAAATTACTGCGTTCCCCAACAGTGGTATCAGAGCCTAGGTTTTTATGGTTTGATGTTATATGCACGAGTAGAACACAAGTGAGTTGTGGGCGATACAAGTCATACTGCCTACCAGCATGTCATACTTTTGTTCGGCGGTATTGTTGGACGAGACGATCCGGACCAACCTTACGCGTACTCTTACGCGAGACCGGTTCCCTCGACGTGCTACGCACACAGATGGCTAGCGGAAGACTGTCTCTCCAACTTTAGTTGAACCAAGTGTGACTACGCCCGGTCCTTGAGAAGGTTAAAACGGAGTCTATTTGACGAACTATCGTTGTGGTTTTGATGCGTAGGTGAGATGAGTTCTTACTTAAGCCCGTAGCAGCCACGTAAAACTTGCAACAACAAAGTAGAGGACGTCTAACTTGTTTTTGCAGGGCATGTTGTGATGTGATATGGTCAAGGCATGATGCTGATTTTATTGTATGAGATGATCATGTTTTGTAACCGAGTTATCGGCAACTGGCAGGAGCCATATGGTTGTCGCTTTATTGTATGCAATGCAATCGCGATGTAATTTTATTACTAAGCGGTAGTGATAGTCGTGGAAGCATAAGATTGGCGAGACGACAACGATGCTACGATGGAGATCAAGGTGTCGCGCCGGTGACGATGGTGATCATGACGATGCTTCGGAGATGGAGATCACAAAGCACAAGATGATGATGGCCATATCATATCACTTATATTGATTGCATGTGATGTTTATCCTTTTATGCATCTTATCTTGCTTTGATTGACGGTAGCATTATAAGATGATCTCTCACTAAATTATCAAGGAGTGTTCTCCCTGAGTATGCACCGTTGCAAAAGTTCTTCGTGCTGAGACACCACGTGATGATCGGGTGTGATAGGCTCTACGTTCAAATACAACGGGTGCAAAACAGTTGCACACGCAGAATACTCAGGTTATACTTGACGAGCCAAGCATATACATATATGGCCTCGGAACACGGAGACCGAAAGGTCGAGCGTGAATCATATAGTAGATATGATCAACATATTAATGTTCACCATTGAAAACTACTCCATCTCACGTGATGATCGGTTATGGTTTGGTTGATTTGGATCACGTAATCACTTAGAGGATTAGAGGGATGTCTATCTAAGTGGGAGTTCTTAAGTAAATTAACTGAACTTAAAAATTATCATGAACTTAGTACCTGATAGTATCTTGCTTGTTTATGTTGATTGTAGATAGATGGCTCGTGCTGTTGTTCCGTTGAATTTTAATGCGTTCCTTGAGAAAGCTAAGTTGAAAGATGATGGTAGCAATTACACGGACTGGGTCCGTAACCTGAGGATTATCCTCATTGCTGCACAGAAGAATTACGTCCTGGAAGCACCGCTAAGTGCCAGGCCTGCTGCAAGAGCAACACCAGAAGTTATGAACGTCTGGCAGAGCAAAGCTGATGACTACTCAATAGTTCAGTGTGCCATGCTTTACGGCTTAGAACCGGGACTTCAACGACGTTTTGAACGTCATGGAGCATATGAGATGTTCCAGGAGTTGAAGTTAATATTTCAAGCAAATGCCCGGATTGAGAGATATGAAGTCTCCAATAAGTTCTATAGCTGCAAGATGGAGGAGAACAGTTCTGTCAGTGAGCATATACTCAAAATGTCTGGGTATAATAATCACTTGATTCAATTGGGAGTTACACTTCCGGATGATTGCGTCATTGACAGAATTCTCCAATCACTGCCACCAAGCTACAAGAGCTTTGTGATGAACTATAATATGCAAGGGATGAACAAGACTATTCCCGAGCTCTTCGCTATGCTGTAAGCTGCGGAGGTAGAAATCAAGAAGGAGCATCAAGTGTTGATGGTTAACAAAACCACTAGTTTCAAGAAAAAGGGCAAAGGGAAGAAGAAAGGGAACTTCAAGAAGAACGGCAAGCAAGTTGCTGCTCAAGAGAAGAAACCCAAGTCTGGACCTAAGCCTGAAACTGAGTGCTTCTACTGCAAGCAGACTGGTCACTGGAAGCGGAACTGCCCCAAGTATTTGGCGGATAAGAAGGATGGCAAGGTGAACAAAGGTATATGTGATATACATGTTATTGATGTGTACCTTACTAATGCTCGCAGTAGCACCTGGGTATTTGATACTGGTTCTGTTGCTAATATTTGCAACTCGAAACAGGGACTACAGAATAAGCGGACACTAGCAAAGGACGAGGTGACGATGCGCGTGGGAAACGGTTCCAAAGTCGATGTGATCGCGGTCGGCACGCTACCTCTACATCTACCTTCGGGATTAATATTAGACCTAAATAATTGTTATTTGGTGCCAGCGTTAAGCATGAACATTATATCTGGATCTTGTTTGATGCGAGACGGTTATTCATTTAAATCAGAGAATAATGGTTGTTCTATTTATATGAGTAATATCTTTTATGGTCATGCACCCTTGAAAAATGGTCTATTCTTATTGAATCTCGATAGTAGTAATACACATATTCATAATGTTGAAGCCAAAAGATGCAGAGTTGATAATGATAGTGCAACTTATTTGTGGCACTGCCGTTTAGGTCATATCGGTGTAAAGCGCATGAAGAAACTCCATGCTGATGGGCTTTTGGAACCACTTGATTATGAATCACTTGGTACTTGCGAACCGTGCCTCATGGGCAAGATGACTAAAACACCGTTCTCCGGTACTATGGAGAGAGCAACAGATTTATTGGAAATCATACATACCGATGTATGTGGTCCGATGAATATTGAGGCTCGTGGCGGATATCGTTATTTTCTCACCTTCACAGATGATTTAAGCAGATATGGGTATATCTACTTAATGAAACATAAGTCTGAAACATTTGAAAAGTTCAAGGAATTTCAGAGTGAAGTTGAAAATCATCGTAACAAGAAAATAAAGTTTCTACGATCTGATCGTGGAGGAGAATATTTGAGTTACGAGTTTGGTGTACATTTGAAAAATTGTGGAATAGTTTCGCAACTCACGCCACCCGGAACACCACAACGTAATGGTGTGTCCGAACGTCGTAATCGTACTTTACTAGATATGGTGCGATCTATGATGTCTCTTACTGATTTACCGCTATCATTTTGGGGTTATGCTTTAGAGACGGCCGCATTCACGTTAAATAGGGCACCATCTAAATCTGTTGAGACAACGCCTTATGAACTATGGTTTGGCAAGAAACCAAAGTTGTCGTTTCTTAAAATTTGGGGATGCGATGCTTATGTGAAAAAGCTTCAACCTGATAAGCTCGAACCCAAATCGGAGAAGTGTGTCTTCATAGGATATCCAAAGGAAACTATTGGATACACCTTCTATCACAGATCCGAAGGCAAAACTTTTGTTGCTAAATTCGGAAACTTTCTTGAGAAGGAGTTTCTCTCGAAAGAAGTGAGTGGGAGGAAAGTAGAACTTGACGAGGTAACAGTACCCACTCCGTTATTGGGAAATAGTACATCACAGAAAACTGTTTCTGTGAGACCTACACCAATAAGAGAGGAAGTTAATGATGATGATCATGAAACTTTAGATCAAGATACTACTGTACCTCGTAGATCAACCAGAGTAAGATCCGCACCAGAGTGGTACGGTAATCCTGTTCTGGAAGTCATGCTACTAGATCATGATGAACCTACGAACTATGAAGAAGCGATGGTGAGCCCAGATTCCGCAAAGTGGCTTGAAGCCATGAAATCTGAGATGGGATCCATGTATGAGAACAAAGTATGGACTTTGGTTGACTTGCCCGATGATCGGCAAGCAATTGAGAATAAATGGATCTTTAAGAAAAAGACTGACGCTGATGGTAATGTTACTGTCTACAAAGCTCGACTTGTCGCAAAAGGTTTTCGACAAGTTCAAGGAGTTGACTACGATGAGACTTTCTCACCCGTAGCGATGCTTAAGTCTGTCAGAATCATGTTAGCAATTGCCGCATTTTATGATTATGAAATTTGGCAAATGGATATAAAAACTGCATTCCTGAATGGATTTCTGGAAGAAGAGTTGTATATGATGCAACCAGAAGGTTTTGTCAATCCAAAGGGAGCTAACAAAGTGTGCAAACTCCAGCGATCCATCTATGGACTGGTGCAAGCATCTCGGAGTTGGAATAAACGCTTTGATAGTGTGATCAAAGCATTCGGGTTTATACAGACTTTTGGAGAAGCCTGTATTTACAAGAAAGTGAGTGGGAGCTCTGTAGCATTTCTGATATTATATGTGGATGACATATTACTCATCGGAAATGATATAGAATTTCTGGATAGCATAAAGGGATACTTGAATAAAAGTTTTTCGATGAAAGACCTCGGGGAAGCTGCTTACATATTAGGCATAAAGATCTATAGAGATAGATCAAAACGCTTAATTGGACTTTCACAAAGCACATACCTTGACAAGATTTTGAAGAAGTTCAAAATGGATCAAGCAAAGAAAGGGTTCTTGCCTGTATTGCAAGGTGTGAAGTTGAGTCAGACTCAATGCCCGACCACTGCAGAAGATAGAGAGAAAATGAAAGATGTTCCCTATGCTTCAGCCATAGGCTCTATCATGTATGCAATGCTGTGTACCAGACCTGATGTGTGCCTTGCTATAAGTTTAGCAGGGAGGTACCAAAGTAATCCAGGGGTGGATCACTGGACAGCGGTCAAGAACATCCTGAAATACCTGAAAAGGACTAAGGATATGTTTCTCGTATATGGAGGTGACAAAGAGCTCACCGTAAGAGGTTACGTTGATGCAAGCTTTGACACTGATCCGGACGATTCTAAATCGCAAACCGGATACGTGTTTACTTTAAACGGTGGAGCTGTCAGTTGGTGCAGTTCTAAACAAAGCGTCGTAGCGGGATCTACATGTGAAGCGGAGTACATAGCTGCTTCAGAAGCAGCAAACGAAGGAGTCTGGATGAAGGAGTTCATATCCGATCTAGGTGTCATACCTAGTGCATCGGGTCCAATGAAAATCTTCTGTGACAATACTGGTACAATTGCCTTGGCAAAGGAATCCAGATTTCACAAAAGAACCAAACACATCAAGAGACGCTTCAACTCCATCCGGGATTTAGTCCAGGTGGGAGACATAGAGATTTGCAAGATACATACGGATCTGAATGTTGCAGACCCGTTGACTAAGCCTCTTCCACGAGCAAAACATGATCAGCACCAAGACTCCATGGGTGTAAGAATCATTACTGTGTAATCTAGATTATTGACTCTAGTGCAAGTGGGAGACTGAAGGAAATATGCCCTAGAGGCAATAATAAAGTTATTATTTATTTCCTTATATCATGATAAATGTTTATTATTCATGCTAGAATTGTATTAACCGGAAACATAATACATGTGTGAATACATAGACCAACAGAGTGTCACTAGTATGCCTCTACTAGACTAGCTCGTTAATCAAAGATGGTTATGTTTCCTAACCATGAACAAAGAGTTGTTATTTGATTAACGAGGTCACATCATTAGTTGAATGATCTGATTGACATGACCCATTCCATTAGCTTAGCACCCGATCGTTTAGTATGTTGCTATTGCTTTCTTCATGACTTATACATGTTCCTATAACTATGAGATTATGCAACTCCCGTTTACCGGAGGAACACTTTGGGTACTACCAAACGTCACAACGTAACTGGGTGATTATAAAGGAGTACTACAGGTGTCTCCAATGGTAGATGTTGGGTTGGCGTATTTCGAGATTAGGGTTTGTCACTCCGATTGTCGGAGAGGTATCTCTGGGCCCTCTCGGTAATACACATCACATAAGCCTTGCAAGCATAATAACTAAGATGTTAGTTATGAGATGATGTATTACGGAATGAGTAAAGAGACTTGCCAGTAACGAGATTGAACTAGGTATTGGATACCGACGATCGAATCTCGGGCAAGTAACATACCGATGACAAAGGGAACAACGTATGTTGTTATGCGGTCTGACCGATAAAGATCTTCGTAGAATATGTAGGAGCCAATATGGGCATCCAGGTCCCGCTATTGGTTATTGACCGGAGACATGTCTCGGTCATGTCTACATTGTTCTCGAACCGTAGGGTCCGCACGCTTAACGTTACGATGACAGTTATTATGAGTTTATGCATTTTGATGTACCGAAGGTTGTTCGGAGTCCCGGATGAGATCACGGACATGACGAGGAGTCTCGAAATGGTCGAGACGTAAAGATTGATATATTGGAAGCCTATGTTTGGGCACCGGAAGCGTTCCGGGTGAAATCGGGATTTTTCCGGATTACCGGGAGGGTTACCGGAACCCCCCGGGAGGTAAATGGGCCTATTGGGCCTTAGTGGAAAAGAGAGAAGAGGCAGCCCACACCTGGCCAGCGCCCCCCACCTTTCCCAAGTCCTAATAGGACTAGGAGAGGTGGGCCGGCCCCCTCTTTCTCCTTCTTCCCCAAGAATCCTAGTTGGAATAGGATTGGGGGGAAGGAGTCCTACTCCCGGTGGGAGTAGGACTCCTCCCTGCGCCTCCCACCTGGCCGGCCGAACCCCCTGCCCCTGGCCTTTATATACGGGGGCAGGGGGCACCCCAAGACACACAAGTTAATCGCTCCTTAACCGTGTACGGTGCCCCCTGCCACCAAATTCCACCTCGATCATACCGTTACAGTGCTTAGGCGAAGCCCTGCGTCGGTAGTACATCAAGATCGTCACCACACCGTCGTGCTGACGGAACTCTTCCTCGACGCTTTGCTGGATCGGAGCCCGAGGAACGTCATCGAGCTAAACGTGTGCTAAGAACTCGGAGGTGCCGGAGTAACGGTGCTTGGATCGGTCGGATCGGGAAGAAGACGTACGACTACTTCCTCTATGTTGTGTGATCGCTTCCGCAGTCGGTCTGCGTTGGTACGTAGACAACACTCTCCCCTCTCGTTGCTGTGCATCACCATGATCTTGCGTGTCCATAGGAAATTTTTTGAAATTACTGCGTTCCCCAACACTGTATGCCCTGGCCGACAAGTGTGCACGTGCTGAGGAAGGGAGGAAACTCCCCGGAGAGAATACAGGAGCAGGAGGATCTGACAGCGAAGATGCTGCCCCGGCAAAGAAAAACCGACGGCGGAACAACAGGAAGAAGAAAGGCAAAGATGTGCTAGTCATTGAGCAGTCCGGCAATGAAGGTGGCGCCAAGAAAGCCAAAGCTGGTAGCTCCGGCAAGGAGATTGCCGCATGCACCAACTGCCAGGCTGTGGCGGTCGCCGACAAGCAGGACGGCACCGACAAGCAGTACTGCAAGATCCACCGCACCAAGGGCCATGACCTCCAGAGCTGCAAGAAGGTCGAGCAGCTTGTCCAGCAGCAAAAGGCTGAATACGAGCGACGCGACAAGGAGAGGGCCCAAGGAGGCGCTGGAGAATCCGGCAAGAAACGCGCCGGCCGGGGAGGACGCCGCGGCAAGGCCAAGCAGCGGCAAGGAGACAGACCTCCCCGCGGCCGCGACAAGGATGAAGATGACGACGACGGCGAAGACATGGATGATGTCGAGACTAGTGAGCAGGAGTTCCAGAAAGCCACAGAGGTCTTGTGCGTTGACGGCGGTGCTTCTCTGCATACTTCGCACCGCCAACTCAAGCAGTGGGTGCGGGAAGTCAATGCGGCAGAACCACCTGTCGAGTCACGCAAGCTTCTGAAATGGTCCAGCACGCCTATCATCTTTGATATTGAGGACCACCCTGATCGCACAACTGCGGTCGGGTGCTTGCCGTTGTTGGTTTCACCAACTATCCGCAACCTCAAGGTCACTAAGATGCTAGTTGACGGCGGGGCCGGCTTGAACCTGATCTCCTCCACTGTACTCCAGAAACTCCAGATCCCTGACAGCGAGCTTGAAGAGACCGGCACATTCCAAGGAATCAACCCGGGAAGGTGCCAGCCGAAGGGGAAGGTCACGTTGCCAGTAACATTTGGCAGCGAGTTGAACTTCAGGACTGAGAAGGTTACTTTTGATGTTGCCGATTTTCCATTGCCTTACAATGGGATACTCGGCCGTCCTGCACTCGCCAAGTTCATGGCAGCCTCTCACTACGCATACAACATGCTGAAGATGCCAGGCCCGATAAGCGTCATCTCTGTCCCTGGCGACAAGAAGGATGCTCTTATCTGTGCCGACAAGATCTACCGAGAAGCAACAGCCGCAACAGATCACAGGTCACCTGCCGTTGAAGCTCCCGGGGGAAGAAGAAGACCAAGTCCGGCAAGAGTTCTGATGCCCACTCCGGCAAGCGCACCTCTTCGGAGTGCTGCGCTACCGTTGAGGATGCACCATCGAGCTCCACCGGCAAGTGTAAAAAGACAATGGCAGCTCCGCCAGAGACCAAGAAAGTGTCCACCAAGGAGGACGGCACTGGTGGTACCTTCACCATCAGTGCCACTCTTGACCCTAAATAGGAAGCGCGCTCATTGCTTTCCTGCAGGCGAACATCGACGTGTTTGCATGGCAACTGTCTGACATCCCCGGTGTTCCCAGGAAAGTAATTGAGCACCATCTTGCCGTTTGTCTTGATGCGCGGCCCGTCAAGCAGAAGGTCAGGAAGCAAGCAGTGGAGCGCCAAGAATTCATCGCAGAAGAGATCAAGAAATTGGAAGCAGCAGGCCTTGTCAGAGGAGTGCTCCATCCTATGTGGTTGGCCAATCTTGTAGTCGTGCGCAAGGCAAACGGGAAATGGAGGCTTTGCATCGACTTTACCGATGTTAATAAAGCTTGTGCCAAAGACCCATTTCCCTTGCCGCGCATTGACCAGATTATGGACTCCACGGCCGGATGTGACTTGCTTTCATTTCTTGACGCATACTCAGGATACCATCAAATCTTCATGGCAGAAGAGGATGAGGAGAAACCGCATTCATCACTCCATGTGGCACGTACTGTTTCATACGGATGCCTTTCGGTTTAAAGAATGCTGGTTCAACATTTGCAAGGGTAGTCCATGTCGCTCTTGAGCCACAAATACACAGAAATGTGGAAGCCTACATGGATGACATAGTGGTCAAGAGCAAGGACAAGGCAACTCTGATTCAAGATTTATACGAGACCTTTGCAAATCTGCGCAAGATCAACCTCAAGCCCAACCCCGAGAAGTGTGTGTTCGGAGCCCCCTCCGGCAAGCTTCTCGGGTTCTTCGTGTCTCAGCCAATCCCGACAAGATCAAGGCCATTGAGCAGATTGAAGCACCAAAGCGCGTCAAGGATGTACGAAGACTTGCCGGTTGCGTGGCTGCTCTCAGCAGGTTTATCTCTAGGTCTGCTGAGCGCGCCCTGCCGTTTTTCAAAATATTGAAAAAGGCAGGTCCGATGAAATGGACTCCGGAAGCGGAGGCTGCGCTACAAGACTTGAAGAGATACCTGTCCTCCACTCCAACACTTGTCGCACCTAAGCCGCAAGAGAAGTTGCTGCTGTATATAGCGGCAACCAATCAAGTGGTTAGTGCTGCGTTAGTGGCAGAGAGGGAGGCAGATGACGAGTCAGCAACCACGGCAGGCGCATCCAGCGACAAGCAGGGGGCTTCCCCAACAAGCTCTGGTCCCGACAAAGATGGGTCTACGCAGGTGCGCGAGGAGATGCAGAAGAGAATGGTGCAGCGCCCAGTTTACTTTGTCAGTTCCCTTCTGCAGGGGGCTAGGTCAAGGTACTCTGGTGTGCAGAAAGTGCTTTTCGGCCTTCTCATGGCCTCGAGAAAGCTGCGCCATTACTTCCAAGCACATGAGATCACAGTTGTCACTCGTTTTCCGCTGAAGAGGATACTACAGAATCCAGAAGCAACAGGCAGGATTGATGAGTGGGCACTGGAACTGTCAAGCTTTGGCCTCAAGTTTGAGAGTACTTCAACTATCCAAAGTAGAGCATTGGCAGAATTCATAGCAGAGTGGACGCCAACACCAGATGAAGAAATTCCAGAAACGAGCATCCCCGTCGAGGAAGCAAGCAAAGAGTGGCTCATGTACTTTGACGGTGCCTTCTCGCTGCAAGGCGCTGGCGTGCTGCTTATCGCACCCACCGGAGAGCACCTCAAGTACGTAGTCCAGATGCACTTTCCCAAGGAGCAAGCAACAAAAAATACTGCAGAGTATGAAGGCTTGCTTGCCGGTCTCAGGATCGCGGCAGACCTTGGGATCAAGAAGCTCATTGTCAGGGGTGACTCGCAGCTTGTCGTCCGCCAAGTGAACAAGAGTTATCAGAGTCCGTTGATGGAATCCTACATTGACGAAGTGAGAAAGCTAGAAGAGCACTTTGACAGCCTACAGATGGAGCATGTTCCAAGAGCTCAGAACGACATTGCTGATGGCCTGTCAAAGTGCGCCGCACTTAAGTTACCTGTGGAACCAGGGATCTTTGTGCTCAAGCTGACTCGACCGTCCGTAACACCATCAAATGGACAGAGCAAGAAGAGGAAGTTGATTTCTGGTGACTATTTTCCGGCAGAGCTTCCCGAAGCCGCCGCCAAGAAGGTCCCCAAGATCAACACCAAGGGTGCTGAGGAGCAGTCTGCTCCGGCAAGCCCTAGGGTTTGTTCCGTTGAAGCAGACGCTCCCGACAGGTTTTGCTCCGGCAAGCTTGCCGGCGAACATCAAGCTCCGGCTGAGCCGCAGGCTCTCGCCATAGAAGCGGATGTTCCCACAGCAGCAGATGTGCCTTTAGTCCTTGTTGTCGAGCCACAAGCTCCGGCATGGGCACAGCAGATTGTCCGTTTCCTTCAGATAGGAGAACTTCCCGAAGAGCAAGAAGAAGCGGAAAGAGTAGCCCGGCAGTCAAGTATGTACCAGTTTGTCGACAACACACTGTACAGAAGAAGACTCAACGGTGTGAAATTGAAGTGTATTCACCGGGAAGATGGACAAAAGCTGTTGGCAGAGATACATGGAGGCATATGTGGTCACCACATTGGCGCAAGAGCACTTGCCGGCAAAGCATTCAGGCAAGGTTTCTTTTGGCCGACAGCCCTCCAGGATGCAACTGCACAAGTAACCAAGTGTGAAGCGTGCCAGTTCCATTCCAAGCAGATACACCAGTCAGCTCAAGCTCTCCAGACGATCCCTTTATCCTGGCCATTTTCGGTCTGGGGGCTCGACATCCTCGACCCCTTTCCCCGAGCAGTCGGGGGCTTTGAGTACTTGTACGTTGCAATCGACAAGTTCACAAAGTGGGCGAAAGTGGAAGCAGTGAGGAAGGTGACAGCACAGTCAGCAGTCAAGTTCTTCAGGTCAATTGTTTGCCGCTTCGGGATCCCTAACAGGGTAATCACCGACAATGGTACGCAATTCACAAGCCGCACCTTCATGCAGTACGTCCAAGATCTTTGCGCCAAGGTTTGCTTCACTTCTGTTGCTCACCCGAGAAGCAACGGTCAAGCGGAGAGGGCAAATGCTGAAGTGCTGCGTGGGCTCAAGACCAGGACTTTCGACAGGCTGCACAAGTGCGGAAGAAACTGGATCGAGGAGCTACCGGTGGTTCTTTGGTCGATCAGGACGACGCCAAATCGAGCCACTGGCCAGACACCTTTCGCTCTAGTCTATGGAGCAGAGGCAGTTCTCCCCACGGAACTCGTATACGAGTCACCTCGAGTGCTCGCTTATGATGAGCTTGAGCAAGAGCAGCTGCGACAAGATGACGCGCTGCTCCTTGAGGAAGACCATCTTCAGGCTGCTGTACGAGCTGCTCGCTACCAGCAAGCTTTGCGCCGCTACCATAGCCGCAAAGTTAACGCCAGAAGTCTCGAGGAAGGCAACCTTGTTCTTCGGCGTGTTCAGTCCGCCAAGAATTCCAACAAGTTGACGCCGAAGTGGGAAGGCCCTTACCGGGTGAAACGAGTCACTAGGCCTGGCGCTGTCCGCCTTGAGACCGAAGATGGCATTCCGGTGAGAACCTCCTGGAACATTGAGCATCTTCGTAAGTTTTACCCGTAAGGCACGGTTGCCGGAACCCGTTCCGGCAACCACCTTTTGTACAAGTCTTGCCATTGTTGCATGTAATCCTTTGTACAAAGTCGGGCGCAGACCCCGTGCATAAAGATCATGTGCTCCGCACACCTTGTCAATTTCATGCTTTCTATTTTTTGCATGTGTTATTTGACACTTTGTGCAGTGCCTACCCCCGGTAAGCAACAACGAGCCATAAGGCTCCATATCTTTTCTCCTCTTTCTTTTTTCTCAAGGAAAGGAAGCTTCCCTCGCCCACAAGTTTGCCGGGGGGAAAGGAGAAGATAATGGTATGGACCAGGCATCGTTCAAGAAAGCTTCGCCTTGCTGGGAAGCAAATGACAGAAAAGCTAAGTTACCAAAGTTTGAGCAATCAGATTTTTTAAAAATTTTAAGTTATCTTCCTTGAACGACCGTGCTTTGTATGGAAAACCTGTGCGCGGAGGAACCAACTCGTAGCTAGTTGCGCCCTTACTTTGTTTCGAGTCCGCTCAACAACTTAAATGAGCTGCGACTAGTTGCGACAAGGTTTCTTGTCGGTAGCGGCACCGCCAGCAGGCTGCTGACGTCCCGCACTCAGCGCTCGCGGCTAAGGTGCCTGCGCCGGCAAGTTCCCTAAAAGCGTAGGGCAAAAACATACAAAGGAAGGAATCAAGTAAAGGAAATAACATGGCAATCATTACCCGAAATAGAGTTATATTACAAGGTAGCTTGTCGCGGTTCTAACAGATTGTTCTCATAACATGACCAGCAGCGACAAGAAAAGAAGAAAACGGGCGGCCTAGTCTACGCGATCGCCCTCAACCCTCTTGATCCCGCTCACCTTATCCACAATGGGTGCGACAAGGGTCTTGAGCGCCTCCAGATCAGCATCCGGCGGCAGGGTCTTGAGGACGTTGGTGAGGTTGAGGCCCGGGTTGCGGAAGGCCACCTTCACCAGCACCTTTTGAAGAGCTCCCGCACAGATCTTGTGCGACTCGTCGGCCAGCTGCTTTGGGATCCTCTCCCGGAGTCGCTGGAGGGCCGTCGCCACGCCTTTGAAGAACAAGGTGAGCTTGCCGCTAGGTTGGAGGTTCTCGTCGGAGGGATACCCGAGATCCTCCATTCCCAGCTGCGCCAGCTCCCTGTCAATGTCTGCAGCAACATTCACAAGACCCTCCGTCCAGTGCTCCACATTGTCCCTAAAAGCGTTCTGGGCGGCAGCAGCACTCGCCAGCAGCGCCTTGCCGGCCTTGACCTCCTCCTTCAAGGTCGTCTCCTGCTCCCTGGCGCCGCCCAGCGTCCTGGTCAAAGTGGTCAGCTTCAACTCAAGATCTGCGTTGGAGTCCTTGGCGGCGCTAAGCTCCTTGCCCTTCTCGGCGAGACGGGCCTGCAGCTCTGAGTGGCTGTAGGCGTCCTTCTCCCGCTCACGCTTGAGCGCGGCAAGCTCTTCACCGCTCGCCTTGAGATCGGCCTCCAGCTGCGCCACCCTCGTCTCCAGCTTCTTCTTGGCGGCCTCGGCAGCTGCGGCAGCATCCTCTGCTTGCTTGAGGGCTCCGCTGAATGTTCTCTCGCGCGCGGCAAGTTCCTCCTCGTGGCTGTCAAGGTTGACCTTACGCTGCACCAGCTCGCCCTCCTGTGCAGATAGCTTTTCAGCGGCAAGCCGCTGTTGCTCTTCGACTTCAGCCCGCTCGAGGAGGAAGGCCTTCTGCTCCTCGGCAAGTTGCGCCCGCTCCTCTGCCAGGGACCGGAGAGCTTCCTGGTTGTGACCCCGGAGCTCCTCCGTGCGCCTTTCGATGTCCACTCCCGCCTTCGCGACAAGCGCCTCGCGGGATTCCAGCTTGGCTTGCCGGGCATGGTAGAGCGACACCAGCTTCCGCAGCAGCCGCTCCTCCTTAGGCTCGCTGCTGCTGCTGCTCGGCGCGTCAACCAGCGCTAGCCCAGCGGAGGCGAGCACCTCTCTGTCAAAGCTCTCTCCTTCGACCGGCGCCCTGGAGCTTGATGCCCAGGGGAGGTTGATGAAGACGCCACCGCCGGCCTTCAAGTAGACGCCTGGCTGGGGCTCTTCGGAGCCTGACGCTGCGGTGGCGGCGGAGGGATCGGCGGTCGGCGTAGCGCCTGGCGCTCCTGCGGCCTCAGGGCCGTCAGTGCGATCGCCAGATCCCCCGCCTGCTTCTGCGGCGGCAGCTTTGGCGGCCTCTGCACCGGCGGGATCGTCAGCGCCGGCTGCTTCCTCGGCGGCAACCTCGGTCTCCATCGGCTCCGCAGCAGATGGATCTGACAGCCGGAAAAGGGAGAAGAGTCAAGCAAATATCCAAAAAAAGAAGATCAAAAGAAGAAGAACCCAAGGGAAGTTTTTAAGCAAGAGGGTTACCTGTACCGGGTTCTACAGTCGTGGTCTCCGCCACCGGGGGGCCGCTGGTGCTGTCCCTTGCCGGAGAACTCTCCCTTGCCGGAGACTTCTCCCTTGACGGGGGACTCTCCCTTGCCGGAGAACTCTCCCTTGCCGGAGGATTATCCCTTGGCGTTTCGGGGGCGGCCTCCGGGTGCTCCTGGTGGGGCTGCTCTGCTCCTACACAAACCAACAGTCAGATGTCAGCAAAGAAAGAGTATCCATGCGCGGCTAACAGCGGAAAGCGAACCATATACTTACGCTGGGGGCTGCTCTGGAGAACAGTTGCCGGGTTCGGCAAGGTTGTCTCGGACGCATCCCCTGCTGTCACGGTGGGTTCGTCCTCGATGATAATCACTGGGACCTTGGCTCTCTTTGCTGCTCTCTGGGCCAGAGTCCTAAAAAGGAATAGGTTCAGAGTAAAGCAAATGAGATACAAGACAAAACAGCAAGGATTGAAGAACTACAAGTACAACAAGAGAATCTTACTCTTCTTCTTCCTCGTCGGAGCTGAACACGGCGAAGTCGAAGTCCGGTTCACGTCCGGCGTGAGGAGGTGGAGAAGTAGATTCCCTTGGCCGCTTGGCGGGAACAGTGGCGGTGGTCTGAGACGACCCCGCTCTGGCTACCGCTGCGGCGTGAGGAGCGGCAGGAGCAGAAGCGGTGGTCCGGGTGGACCCTGCTCCAGTTGCCGCAGCAGCATGAGGCGCTCCCGCGGCAACAGTGCTTGCCACGGTGGAGCGTGTCGCGCGGCACGGCGACTGTCGACTCGCCCGCCGCCTCGCTACATCCCCGGCCTTGCGGAGATACCTTCTTGGTGGAGCTGGGGGCTCTGCTTGCAGCGAGCTGTCTGATGATGAGGAGGAAGAGGAGTTGATCTCCAACGAGCCGCTCGTATCCTCGGCGGGCTCGCTCGACTCGACGTCACGCCCGGCAAGCTCTTTCTTGCCGGCAAGCTCCTCTCGCTCGGCATGGCTTGCCGCCTCTGCTGCCTCTGCCTCCTCCATGGTGAATTCAAACTCGCCCGCAGCCGCGGCTGCCGCCGCCTCTTCCAGCCTGGTGGCGATGCGTTTCATCTCCGCATCGGTGGTGTCGCGAGAGAGGCCTTTCTTTTCGTCGGGGCGGACCGGCACTTCTACCAAGCCGTCAAAGAACTCCTGCACGACGTCGTCTGCAGGCTCTTGCCAAGTTGGGACAATTCCGTGCGAATCGCACGACGGCATCATTGCACGGATGCGGTCGAGCGCGGAGTTGTTGCACAGCGGAACGACACCCTTCGGCAACCTGAACACTTCGGGATGTTCAGGGTCATACTTGAACAGCTATCGCTGTCACGTGCTGCTGGGGCTTGGTGCCAGGCGGTAAACGACTGCGGGTTCTCCTCGACAATCCAGCACCAGTCTGGTCTCCATTCCTCCCACTTGCCGCGGAACTCTCCCTCCAGATAAGCGTCCTTCTTGCCGGCCCTCGAGATCTAGGCGATTCCTCCGGATAAAGGCTCTCCTCTCTCTACTCGGGGCATAAAGAAGTGGCGAAAAAGGGCTACATTTGGATGGACTCCGACAAAGTTTTCGCAGAGATGTGCGAAAACTGCCATGGTCAGAACGACATTGGGGGTGAAATCAAGGAGGCAGAACCCGTAGGTGTTCATAATATCGCAGAAAAACTCAGAGAAAGGCGGGCAGAGCCCGTAGTAGAAGAACACGGCGAAGAAAGGATATCCATTTGGAGCCATTTTCCAAGCGGCGGCTGGAAGTACCTTCGTGCTCGGATGCGCTCGCGTCTCCGTCGACCAGAAGAGGTAGTAATATGTAACACCCTCGATGCGACTATATCTCCCACGTGTCCTATATGGACTCCGACAAGAATGATGCATGTCCGGTTTAAAGAGGCATGGCATGGCAAAATGCACAAGCAATCCTACAAATTAAGTGGAGCTCAATATGCAACGAGTTGCATATTAACGGAGCACCACAACAATTATTTAGTTCGATCTCGTTTATGTACCCAACAATATTAAATGTTGTTAAACATGGCGAGAGGGGAAACATGACAAAACTACCTATCTAGGCAAGTTTAAATGAGGCCGGAAGCAACGAACAACAATTCCGGAAAATCCTCATATGCATAATTTAAGGTTTGGTACTGTTCTGCCCTAAACATTATTTTAGAGTTGTTAAACATGCAAGATGAGTGCACCATGTTAAACTAGGCAAAATTCTACCCCATTTACATATAAAGTTTATTAAATTCGGAGCTACGGTTATTTAGTTATGAATTAAATCATTTTAACATGGCATAGGAGCAAATTTAATCAAACAGCATTTTAAACATTTTAAACATGGATGAAAGTTGGATATTATTAATCTACACAAAACTCTGAGCAAGTTTCATATATAAATCATTTTAATCCGATGCACGGTTCATGAGTTATTAAATGCATGAACATGAGGGTCTTTTCTGTAAAACTGTCATCTCCTGAATAAATAGACAAATTCGGTCAGGGGAAAAAAATATGTCCTGGGCCAAAACCGCTGCATCGCTGGGCTGAACAGGAGGGGCTGTGGGGAGCTCACCCATGGGCCGAGCCCATTTGAGCCTGGGGCGCATGGCGCGGTGCGGGCAGGCCGTGGAGGAGGCTGGGCCCTCCTGGCGCTGGCGCGGAACTGGGCCTCGCATGGCCCAGCTGGCCCACGCGCGGAGGCGACCGGTGCTGGGGGTCGCCGTCCTCCTCTGCTCGATGCAGAGGCAGAACCAAGGCACGGCGGCGCCCGCCGGCGATGTGGAACGATGGCGCGACAGGGAAGAGCTCCGGCGAGGTCGGGGATGGATAGATCCGAGGACGGGTGTTCCAGATCCGGTGACACAGGTGGTCGACGGTGCTCGGGGATGCGGGATCCAGTGAGGTGGAGCTCGTCCATGGAGGCGGAGGCGGTTTCCTGTGGCAAACAGAGGGAGGGAGAGAGCTGGTGAGGGGAGGAAGGAGAACGGGAAGGGCACGGGGCGGCGAAGGGAGGTCCGGCTTGGGGTCGAGGTGCTCGTCGGAGGAAAGGCTCCAGTGGCCGGCGAGTGCAAGACGGCGGCAATGGAGGTCGGGCGCTGTCCGATCCAGGCGCGGGAGGTTGGAGGGGCTCGGGGCGAGCGGGATCCGTCGGCCGGCTGCGGCCAGGCCTGGCGGGCCGCGGTGCGGTGGAGGGCACGGGGAGGCGATGTGGCGGCTTGCCACTGGCCACGGGCGCCTGCGTGGCGGCGGCTGGCCACTAGGAGCCCGCCATGTGGCGCTGGAGGGGTGGCCGGCTCCAGAAAATGAGGAGAGGAGGTGGGAGGCGGCTGGCTGGTGATTTGGGGGCGCAGATTTCGAGGAGGAGGAAGGGGAAGGCCCAAAATGGCAAGGGGGGCTGCTATATATAGCAGGAGGAGCTAGGGTTGGGGGTTTTTGTCCGTTTCGGAGCCGTTCGATCTCGATCGGATGACCCGGAGCGGAGGGGGGTTAGATAGGTGGGCTAGTGGGCTGTGAAGGGAGGTTGGCCTGAGATGAGAGGAGAGGAGTGCAGCCCGGCAACTATTTTCGGAGACCGAAAACGTCCGACGTTTTGACCGACTATAATGTCGCTATAGTTATCTGTTGGGGCGTCAAACGGACTCCGAACGCGATGAAACTTGGCAGGCGGTCTACTAACAACAAAACAACACCGCACGCCAACTTTCAACCCATTCCGAGAACATTTTCCGGCCACTTATAAAATAATATTTCGGACATGCCGCGGGCGCGTGCAAGTGTGTCTGGGCTCAGAACAGACAACGGAGAGAACGAGGAGACCGGGACGAATGCAAGTTTTGAAAACATGATGATGCAATGCATATGATGACATGACAAGATGCAACACGCAAGCCAAAGACCTGGCAACAATAGCGAATAAATGGAAGACACCTGGCGCAACGGTCTCGGGGCGTTACAACACTCCACCACTACGAGAGGATCTCGTCCCGAGATCTAGAATGGCACCGAAGGGAAAAAATGGAAGAGAAAGAGAAGAGGTAAAACTAAGTTGCCTCTTTGACGAATGAGTGAAACCAAAGAACCTTGCGAGGTTGAACAAATGACAGAAACAAGCAACGGAGATGACGAAGTTGAAAACACTCCGCTAGAAAAGAGGGACAAAGAACATTGCGAAAAACCTTGAGGTTGAAGGGCAAGATATATATTGAAAACACTCCGGTTAAAGAAGGGGATCAAGGAAGACCAAATTCGGGCAGCATTCCGGTTGAAATGAAAAGGAATTGAATAAGGTCTTGATAAGATGAGAAGATATTTGATGAAATCACAACACACTGCCTCCATAACTATTGAATGGATGGAACAAAGGGTAAGAAATATCTCGGACAGCACTCCGGTTGAGAAAGGATGTAAAACTTGATAAGGCGAAAAGAACTTGAACAAAGGGGCACAATACTACGGTTAAGCAAGATAGGGAAGGAATAAGATTGATATAATTTGGACAGCACTCCGCCTGTAAATGGAAGGAATTGAACAAGACAAGATGAGAGGATACTTGAAAAGAGGACACAACACTCCAATTAAAAGGATAGGCACGAAAAGAACACGATCCTGATAAAACAAGAAGATGGGTTGAAGAGAGCAACATCACCATGCCTCCGGAACAAAAGAGTAGAGTAAAGATAATTGAGACAAGCGAATGTAGAAGACAATGCCAACTTCTGCTATAAAAGAGCCTGAAAAGGCATCTCTAGGAGAAGGGTTGAACGGAGTTGTTGGAAACCAATAACGAAAATAATAAGCTTGATATGGTCTTATGGAATACCTCTGAAATTAAGAGATGAAAAACCTGCCACTCATGGGAAAAGAATTGGATTGACAAGAACAAAGAGACGAGAAACTTATTTCACCAGGAGGATAATGAAGAACTTGGGTCAATTCTAAGCACCATAATTAGCAACAATCCTTAGGGAAAGCTTTAGGTGAAATATAACCCAAGAAAACTCCAAAGAAGAGATTGATTGGTTGGAAAGACGACTTGAGCGAAGAGAAAATGATGGATTTAAATACCTCATTCTTAACAATGTGTGAATCCTGAAACATGAACTCAAATTATCAAGAATGACAAAATACCACCACCGATGATACGGATGAAAGAAATGCACTCTGGATAGCAAAAAAGAAGAAAACTTAAGTTCCTTAGAAAAGAATGTCAATGGACACTTCGAGAAGGAATTAAATCCCTTAAGAACCCATCATGAAGAACTCCGAAAAAGGATAGCTAAGGCATCTCGAATCAAGAATTAGGTGAACCACTCCAGAAAAAGAATTAATCACTTGGATGGAACAAGAATAAGAATTACATTATGTTTATCCTTCACCAATTAAATTGATGACACCCAACGGATTCGACATATTACTTATTCTTGTAGAAAAGATTAAAAGGGATATATCAAAACTTGAGAAGGTCTTCAACGAAACCACTGTTAGGACTTGAAAGAACGAATAAATTGATATGATAACGAATGAAGAGAACTCTTGAACGAACCACCGTAAGAATTGAAAAGGAACGAAGAGAAGATAAAGGGACAACGGGAAAAATTAGCAAATGGACGAAGATGCTTGAGAGAATTTAGATGGAGTTTAATATAATAGATCATGGACCGATTAGAGATCACTTGAACGCTGCACCGGTATGATTTAGAGTATGAGAGCTGAAAGCTGGAATGAATAAGTCTTCTTAAATGATGGGCTCCGGATGAACAAACTGAAAAAGGCTCCTGAATTGCTCCGGATGGATAAAAAGAAATCTCACAATCAAACAATTATGAGAGGATGACCTCGAATTAGAACCACGATTCTCTGAGATAACGGATAAGATATGGAGGTAAAACTCTTCTTCGGTCTTCAAATGACGACGAGAAACACCACCAAGAATTATTGAGGCACACCGGAATGAAGAATTTGAAAAGTTGAGCCAACGATGAAAAGAATTGAAAGATCTTAGAGAAACACATATGACTGATGCTGAATCATTCTTACGTCAAACTTTGAAAAGAATTTGAGAATACCTCCGGGAAAATAAGAAGAGTCAGGTAAGATCCTAGGAAAAGACCTGTGAGTTAGGGCCCACTCAAAAGAAACACCGTTGAAATGATTAAAAAGAGGGGTTGCCCCAGTTGAATTAAATGACTTGAATGAGATACCAATCTCGAAAGAGCTTGAACGAATGTAGAGTGGAAACACGAATCTTCGAAACACGAATCTTCGAGATATCTTGAGCACTCCGGAACAATTGAATAGCGAGAAGTGAATTATTATGAGGTGCACCGGTATGAGAAATCATTGACATGAGGAAAGGGTATGATCAACAAAGCTTGACTTGGAACCACCGAAGAAGAAAAAGAACGAAAAAATGATGAACTTGAAGCTCCGTTAGAATATTCATGATAATCACCAGATAAGAATATTGACGGGAAAAGAATGGAGAGATTTCCACCAATAAAATGGATACTTGAATAAGAAATCTGAATCCTTGGAAAAAAACAAAGGGAGGGAGGGTGGGAAAAACAAAGACAATTTGGAATGGATGAAACGAACACCGTTGAGAAGAACTGATACTTGATCTTGCGGTTGTAGAAATGATCGGAACCACTAGAAGAGAAGCACACCGGTGAAAAGAAATTGACATGACAAACTCGATGACCGAGAAGGATTAGTGTTCACATCGGGGTATGAGAACAACATTAGAGAAGGTATGGAATCAACATTTGACTTTGAAGCAACTCGAATACCACAACTCCAAAACAAAAATGAAGGATTGGCTTGCAGAATAAGCCGGAACAAACATATGATAGAGATTTCGTCCGAAGTTTTCGTGGTGGGGCCTACACGGGCTCGATCGTACAGCACCATCATGTACAAGGCAGTGCACATGACATACGAAGCGTCCCCGAGTCAGCATAGCCAAGGACTCTTTAAGACACAACGAGACCACTGTAAAATCGATCGTGAATAGGCGGACCACTAGACGTCGAACCCCAATTTCGTATCATACATCTGTCGGAAAGAAATCCTAAGAGCTACTTGAATTCCCACCTATGAAACTCCTGAAACTTTCCGGTTATGCAATCAGGTGTTGGGGATACAGGGGAAGCATAATATCTCACCCAATTCTAGCAAATCCTACATCCAGCTGTATCCATCCTTCAACACATAACCAAGAAACCTTCGGAAATCATCTACCACAACCTTCAAAAAGCATCCGTTATACAAGTTATGGCAATACTCCCGAACTCCCGCCCCAGTACTGGGTGGCGTCGAGGTTATCTCACCAATGAACTGCATAAAAGAGATTTTCGATGTCGACAAACATATCTCAAGTATTTCCGAATTGCAACGATAAAATTATGATGACAACACCTCAGAGCTCAACTCCCCGGGACACTTCCACTAAACCCATGACAGGAGGCACCAAGACAGTATTCTCATCATAAGCCATCGGAACAAATCCAAGATACTCGCGTGATCCTAAAAAAAATTTAGTGAAATTTGAGAAGAGAAGACTCAAAACTCTACGTCAGGATGCCTTACCAGAGCGATGAGGAGACTGGGAAGTAAAAAGAATTCCTAAGCTCTCCGATATATAATTCCTAAATGACTCAAAACATTTTTCTAGACACAACTCGGCTGCTAAAAACGATCAAGCAATGGGGGCTCCTAAGGTCGGGGAAGGCTCTGATTACCAACTTGTAACACCCTCGATGCGACTATATCTCCCACGTGTCGAGGCACGACTTAGAGGCATAATCGCATTGAAGGCATATGTCGCAAGTGAGGTAATCTTCACACAACCCATGTAATATAATAAGGAAAAGGATACATAGTTGGCTTACAATCGCCACTTCACACAATTACATGAATAAAGCATTACATCAATCAAATACACTCAGGGTCCGACTACGGAACCAAAATAAAAGAAGAACCCCAAATGCGACAAAGGTCCCTGATCGACCCCAACTAGGCACCACTACTGATCAACTAGAACAGAACAACATGAAGGACAAGATCTTCATCGAGCTCCTCCTGAGGTTGGTTGCGTCATCTGCACGGACTCAACGGCACCTGCAAGCTGGTTTTGGAAGTAATCTGTGAGCCACAGGGACTCAGCAATCTCGCACCCTCACGATCAAGACTATTTAAGCTTATGGGTAAGGTAAAGGTATGAGGTGGGGCTGCAACAAGCGACTAGCATATATGGTGGCTAACATACGCAAATGAGAGCGAGAAGCGAAGGCAAAGCACGGTCGATAAAAGTATGATCAAGAAGTGATCCAGGACTACCTACGTCAAGCATAACTCCAACAACCGTGTTCACTTCCCGGACCCCGCCGGAAAGAGACCATCACGGTTACACACGCGGTTGATTCATGTTAATTAAGGTCAAGTTTCGGTTTTCTACAACCGGACGTTAACAAATTCCTATCTGCCCATAACCGCGGGCACGGCTTTCGAAAGTTCAAATCCCTGCAGGGGTGTCCCAACTCAGCCCATGACAAGCTCTCACGGTCAACGAAGGAATAGACCTCCACCCGAGACATTCCGATCAGACTCGGTATCCCAGTACAACAAGACATCTCGACGGGGTAAAACTAAACCAGCAACACCGCCCGAATGTGCCGACAAATCCCGATAGGAGATGCACATATCTCTTTCTCAGGGCACACTCAGATGAGCTCTCCATACAACTAAAACCAAACCTCGAGTTTCCCCGAGGGGGCGCTGCACAGGACTCTAGTTCGGACCAACACTCAGAGGAGCACTGGCCCGGGGGGGGGGGGGGGTAGAATAAAGATGGCCCTTGAGTCTGCAGAACCCAAGGGAACGTGGTAGGTTGTTAGTGCAAATGGTAAAACCAATGTTAGGCATTGCTGGAGAAGCTTTACTTAAGGCGAACTGTCAAGGGGTTCCCATTATAGCCCAACCGCGTAAGGGACGCAAAATCCGGGAACATAACACCGATATGACGAAAACTAGGGCGGCAAGAGTGGAACAAAACACCAGGCATAAGGCCGAGCCTTCCACCCTTTACCAAGTATATAGATGCATTAATTAAATAAGATATATTGTGATATCCCAACAAGTAAACATGTCCCAACAAGGAAGAACATCTCCATGTTCCAACAAGGAACAAACTTCAATCTTCACCTACAACTAACAACGCTATAAGAGGGGCTGAGCAAAGCGGTAACATAGCCAATCAACGGTTTGCTAGGACAATGGTGGGTTAGAGTCTGAACATGGCAATTTGGGAGGCTGACAAGCAAATGGTAGGCATCGTAGCAATGGCATAGCAAAAGAGCGAGCAAACTAGCATAGCAAAGATAGTAGTGATTTCGAGGGTATGATCATCTTGCCTGAAATCCCGCAAGGAAGAAGAACGAGTCCATGAAGAAGACAAACGGACGTAGTCGAACGGATCCTCACAAACTCGACATTATCGGACCCAACCCGAAGAAGCAACACCGGAAAAGAAGCACACAACATAGTCAACAACCAACACATAGACATGGCATGATGTGCAAACAAGAATGATGCATGTCCGGTTTAAAGAGGCATGGCATGGCAAAATGCACAAGCAATCCTACAAATTAAGTGGAGCTCAATATGCAACGAGTTGCATATTAACAGAGCACCACATCAATTATTTAGTTCGATCTCGTTTATGTACCCAACAATATTAAATGTTGTTAAACATGGCGAGAGGGGAAACATGACAAAACTACCTATCTAGGCAAGTTTAAATGAGGCCGGAAGCAACGAACAACAATTCCGGAAAATCCTCATATGCATAATTTAAGGTTTGGTACTGTTCTGCCCTAAACATTATTTTAGAGTTGTTAAACATGCAAGATGAGTGCACCATGTTAAACTAGGCAAAATTCTACCCCATTTACATATAAAGTTTATTAAATTCGGAGCTACGGTTATTTAGTTATGAATTAAATCATTTTAACATGGCATAGGAGCAAATTTAATCAAACAGCATTTTAAACATTTTAAACATGGATGAAAGTTGGATATTATTAATCTACACAAAATTCTGAGCAAGTTTCATATATAAATCATTTTAATCCGATGCACGGTTCATGAGTTATTAAATGCATGAACATGAGGGTCTTTTCTGTAAAACTGTCATCTCCTGGATAAATAGACAAATTCGGTCAGGGGAAAAAATATGTCCTGGGCCAAAACTGCTGCATCGCTGGGCTGAACAAGAGGGGCTGTGGGGAGCTCACCCATGGGCCGAGCCCATTTGAGCCTGGGGCGCATGGCGCGGTGCGGGCAGGCCGTGGAGGAGGCTGGGCCCTCCTGGCGCTGGCGCAGAACTGGGCCTCGCATGGCCCAGCTGGCCCACGCACGGAGGCGAACGGTGCTGGGGGTCGCCGTCCTCCTCTGCTCGATGCAGAGGCAGAACCAAGGCGCGGCGGCGCCCGCCGGCGATGTGGAACGATGGCGCGGCAGGGAAGAGCTCCGGCGAGGTCGGGGATGGATAGATCCGAGGACGGGTGTTCCAGATCCGGTGACACAGGTGGTCGACGACGCTCGGGGATGCGGGATCCGGCGAGGTGGAGCTCGTCCGTGGAGGCGGCGGCCGTTTCCTGTGGCAAACAGAGGGAGGGAGAGATCTGGTGAGGGGAGGAAGGAGAACGGGAAGGGCACGGGGCGGCGAAGGGAGGTCCGGCCTGGGGTCGAGGTGCTCGTCGGAGGCAAGGCTCTAGTGGCCGGCGAGTGCAAGACGGCGGCGATGGAGGTCGGGCGCTTTCCGATCCAGGCTCGGGAGGTTGGAGGGGCTCGGGGTGAGCGGGATCCGTCGGCGGGCTGCGGCCGGGCCTGGCGAGCCGCGGTGCGGTGGAGGGCACGGGGAGGCGATGTGCCGGCTTGCTACTGGCCACGGGCGCCTGCGTGGAAGCGGCTAGCCACTAGGAGCCCGCCATGTGGCGCTGGAGGGGTGGCCGGCGCCGGAAATTGAGGAGAGGAGGTGGGAGGCGGCTGGCTGGTGATTTGGGGGCGCGGATTTCAAGGAGGAGGAAGGGGAAGGCCCAAAATGGCAAGGGGGGGCTGCTATATATAGCAGGAGGAGCTAGGGTTGGGGGGTTTTGTCCGTTTCGGAGCCGTTCGATCTCAATCGGACGACCCGGAGCGGAGGGGGGTTAGATAGGTGGGCTAGTGCGCTGTGAAGGGAGGTTGGCCTGAGATGAGAGGAGAGGAGTGCAGCCCGGCAACTGTTTTCGGAGACCGAAAATGTCCGACGTTTTGACCGACTATAATGTCGCTATAGTTATCCGTTGGGGCGTCAAACGGACTCCGAATGCAATGAAACTTGGCAGGCAGTCTACTAACAACAAAACAACACCGCACGCCAACTTTCAACCCATTCCGAGAACATTTTCCGGCCACTTATAAAATAATATTTCGGACATGCTGCAGGCGCGTGCAAGTGTGTGTGGGCTCAGAACAGACAACGGAGAGAACGAGGAGACCGGGACGAATGCAAGTTTTGAAAAACATGATGATGCAATGCATATGATGACATGACAAGATGCAACACGCAAGCCAAAGACCTGGCAACAATGGCGAATAAATGGAAGACACCTGGCGCAACGGTCTCGGGGCGTTACATAATACTCCCTCAGCTCCCTCGCGGCAAGCTTGGGGGGAAGATTGCCCGCTCCTTTCGCAGCGCCGCAAGCCGCTGCGCCTCGGTCGACTTCACAACCTTCCCCTTGTCGGCTTTCGTAGCCATGGCGGAAGTAGTGGAGGAGGTCGATGGCGTTGGTGGTGCTGGTGGCGATGGGGGCAGGGCGCTGCTCTCTTTTCAGCTTTGGGAAGACGGAGGAGCGGCGGAGGTTTCCAAGATTGGAATAGCAACTGGCGAATGGGCGCACTACCCCTGTTTCCCCTTGCTTATAAAGAGGGAGGGGGCGGACGTTCTGCCTTTCCGAATAAAGAAACCACCCACGATCTCTCCCACGATGCCGCATTCAATGCGTGCCGTTCGGGGAGGGCGCGGTGGATACGGGGAGAGATACGGCGTAACCCAGGCCGCGCGTGCCCGTGCCCTGTTTTGGGCCTGGCCCAACAGCGCTCGGCACCGTGTATGGCCCAGGCCCGAGGGCTCCTGTCGGTGTACTAGAGTAGGGGTACCCTAGTATCCCGAACTTGTGCACGGGCAATCGCAGCATCCCGCGGCAAGGCTTGCCGGGTGACCGCCAAGATCCTCCGTGGTTCCTTTGGAGCCATTCAAGAAAAAAGTATCCAAGCCAAGGAGACAAGACCCCGGCAAGAGGAGCTTGCCGGGAAGGCCAACCACGGCATCTCAAGGAACTTGCCGCGACGCGCCACGCGTCCCGGCAAGGCCCGGTGAGCGACAAGCTCCCGGACGCGACAAGACAACGACCGCGGCAAGGCGCTTGCCGCGGCAAGCCTCCACTCTGTGCCTACGCTCCAGCACATCCACCAACGTGTCGCTCCGGGACCCTTCCAGGCGTACGTGGCGGGAGGCTGTGCAGCCAGCGGTACACGGTGGCAAGCGGCGCTGACAAGATTGCCATCGTGGCGAGCGGTGGCGTCCCTGACGGTCCCTTTTGCACTGTTTGGGCGACGCAGACAGGCATTTAATGCCCTTGTCCCCTGCCGTCAGGGTTAGGTATGATACACTATAGCAGGCGGCTCTACCAACCGCAACATCTTTCCATTTTTACCCTTGTCTACGTCGCCACCTGTCGGTGACCCCTTGAGCATATAAAAGGAGGCCCATGCGCAACGTAGAGGGGGGGGGGTCGGTCAAAGAGAACACTCACGCTCGGTCTCGTTAGCTGCTGGTGGGTACTGTAGCACTCAGCGCTCCCGAGCAAGAACTCAATACAAACCACAAAGCATGAGTAGGGTTTTACGCATCCGTGCGGCCCGAACCTGGGTAAACTGCTTGTGTGCTTCGCCTCGATCTGCTCTTCGTGCGATCTCCGCCCCCCTGCCGAACCAAAAGGGGCTCGGTCCGCTGGTCCCATAGGTGTTCGTGGATTAGCTCCCCCGACAACGTCATTTCGGATCAACAATATGTCATCCACATATACTTATCAAAAATGTCATAGTGCTCCCACTCACTTTATTGTAAATACAAGTTTCTAACAAACTTTGTATAAACCCATAAACTTTGATTACTCCATCAAAGTGTATATTCCAACTCCGAGATGCTTACTCCAGTCCTTAGAAGGATTGCTGGAGCTTTGCTCACTTATTAGCATCTTTCAGGATTGACAAAACCTTCCGGTTGTATCACATACAACCTTTCCTCAAAAAAACGTCGAGGAAACAATGTTTTTGACATCCTATCTGCAAGATTTCATAAATAATGCAGTAATCGCTAACATAATTCCAATAGACTCTTAGCATCGCTATGAGTGAGAAAGTCTCACCGTAGTCAACTCCTTGAACTTGTCGGGAAACTTCTTAAAGACAAGTCGAGCTTTAATGGTGACATTTACCATCATTGTCCATCTTCCTTTTAAAATCCATCTGTACTCAACAGCCTTACGACCATCGAGTTGTTTTGCCAAAGTCTACACTTTGTTTTCATACATGGATCCTCTCTCGGATTTTATGGCCTCGAGCCATTTATCGGAATCCGGGCCAACCATCGCTTCTCCATAGCTCGTAGGTTCATTGTTGTCTAGCAACATGACTTCCAAGACAGGATTACGTACCACTCTGAAGTAGTACGCATCCTTGTCATCCCACGAGGTTTGGTAGTGACTTGATCTGAAGTTTCATGATCACTATCATAAGCTTCCACTTCAATTGGTGTAGGTGCCACAGGAACAACTCCCTGTGCCCTGCCACACTAGTTGAAGAGACGTTTCAATAACCTCATCAAGTCTCCACCGTCCTCCCACTCAATTCTTTCGAGAGAAACTTTTCCTCGAGAAAGGACCTGATTCTAGAAACAATCCCTTATTGCTTTCAGATCTAAGACAGGAGGTATACCCAACTGTTTTGGGTGTCCTATGAAGATGCATTTATCCGCTTTGGGTTCGAGCTTATCAGCCTGAAATGTTTTCACATAAGCGTCGCAGCCCCAAACTTTTAAGAAATGACAGTTTAGGTTTCTTTAAACCATAGTTCATATGGTGTCATCTCATCGGAATTACGTGGTGCCCAATTTAAAGTGAATGTGGTTGTCTCTAATGCCTAACCCATAAACTATCGTGGTAATTCGATAAGAGACATCATGGTATGCATCATATCCAATAGGGTGCAGTTATGATGTTTGGACACACCATCACACTATGGTGTTCCAGGCTGTATTAGTTGTGAAACAATTTCCACAATGTCTTAATTCTGTGCCAAACTCGTAATTCAGATATTCATCTCTATGATCATATCATAGATCTTTTTATCCTCTTGTCACGACGATCTTTCAACTTCACCCTAAAATTACTTGAACCTTTCAATAATTCAGACTCGTGATTCATCAAGTAAATATACTCAACATCTACTCAAATCATCTGTGAAGTAAGAACATAACGATATCCACTACACGCCTCAGCATTCATTGGACTGCACACATCAAAATGTATTACTTCCAGCAAGTTGCTTTCTAGTCCCATTTTACTGAAAACGAGGCTTTCAGTCATCTTGCCCATGTGGTAAGATTTGCATATCTCAAGTGATTCAAAATCAAGTGAGTCCAAACGATCCATCTGCATGGAGTTTCTTCATGCATATACACCAATAGACACGGTTTGCATGTCTCAAACTTTTCAAAAATGAGTTAGTCCAAAGATCCATCAACATGGAGCTTCTTCATGCATTTTATACCGATATGACTTACGTGGCAGTGCCACAAGTAGGTGGTACTATCATTACTATCTTTTGGCATGAACATGTGTATCACTACGATCGAGATTCAACAAACAATTCATTTTAGGTGTAAGACCATTGAAGGTATTATTCAAATAAACAGAGTAACCATTATTCTCCTTAAATGAATAACCATATTGCGATAGACATAATCCAATCATGTCTATGCTCAATGCAAACACCAATCTCGATGGTAGAGGGAGCTTGCGATGCTTGATTGGAAACACTTCCAACACATATCGTCAGCTCACCTTTAGCTAGTCTCCGTTTACTCCGCAGTCTTTTATTTCAAGTTTACTAACACTTAGCAACCGAACCGGTATCTAATACCATGGTGCTACTAGGAGTACTAGTAAAGTACACATTAACAAAATGTATATCCAATATACTTCTATCGACCTTGCCAGCCTTCTCATCTACCAAGTATCTAGGGTAATTCTGCTCCAGTGGCTGTTCCTCTTATTACAGAAGCACTTAGTCTCGGGTTTGGATTCAACCTTGGGTTTCTTCACTAGAGCAGCAGCTGAATTGCCATTTCATGAAGTATCCCTTTTGCCCTTGCCCTTCTTGAAACTAGTGGTTTCACCAACCATCAATAATTGATGCTCCTTCTTGATTTCTACTTTTTCTGGTGTCAAACATCGCAAATATCTCAAGGATCATCATATATGTCCCTGATATATCATAGTTCATCATGAAGCTCTAGCAGCTTGGTGGTAATGACTTCGGAGAAACATCACCATCTCATCTGGAAGATCAACTCCCACTTGATTCAAATGATTGTTGTACTCGGACAATCTGAGCACAAGCTCAACAATTGAGTTTTTTCTCCCTTAGTTTGCAGGCTAAGAAAATCGTCGGAGGTCTTATACCTCTTGACGTGGGCACGAGCCTAAAATCCCAATTTCAGCCCTCGAAACATCTCATATGTTCCGCGACGTTTCGAAATCGTCTATGGTGCCTCAACTCTAAACCGTTTAACTGAACTATCACGTAGTTATCAAAACGTGTATGTAAGATGTTCGCAACATCCACAGACGACGTTCGAGGTTCAGCAGACTGAGCGGTGCATTAAGGACATAAGCCTTCTATGAAGCAATGAGGACAATCCTCAGTTTACGGACCTAGTCCACATAATTGCTACTATCAACTTTCAACTAAATTTTCTCTAGGAACATATCTAAATAGTAGAACTAAAGCGTGAGCTACGACATAATTTGCGAAGACCTTTTGACTATGTTCAGGATAATTAAGTTCATCTTATGAACTCCCACTCAGATAGACATCCCTCTAGTCATCTAAGTGATTACATGATCCAAGTCAACTAGGCCGTGTCCGATCATCACATGAGATGGACTAGTCAACATCGGTGAACATCTTCATGTTGATCGTATCTTCTATACGACTCATGCTCGACCTTTCGGTCTCTTGTGTTCCGAGGCCATGTCTGTACATGCTAGGCTCGTCAAGTCAACCTAAGTGTTTTGCATGTGTTCCGAGGCCATGTCTGTACATGCCAGGCTCGTCAACACCCATTGTATTCGAACGTAAGAATCTATCACACCCGATCATCAGGTGGTGCTTCGAAACAACGAACCTTCTGCAACAGTGCACAGTTAGGGAGAACACTTTCTTGAAATTTTAAAAAAGGGATCATCTTATTTACTACCGTCGTTCTAAGCAAATAAGATGTATAAACATGATAAACATCACATGCAATCAAATAGTGACATGATATGGCCATCATTACTTTGCTCCTTTTGATCTCCATCTTCGGGGCTCCATGATCATCATCGTCACCGGCATGACACCATGATCTCCATCATCGTGTCTTCATGAAGTTGTCTCGCCAACTATTACTTCTACTACTACAGCTAACGGTTAGCAATAAAGTAAAGTAATTACATGGCGTTGTTCAATGACACACAGGTCATACAATAAATAAAGACAACTCCTATGGCTCCTGCCAGTTTTCATATTCATCGACATGCAAGTCGTGATTCCTATTACAAGAACATGATCAATCTCATACATCACATATATCATTCATCACATCCTTTTGGCCATATCACATCACATAGCATACCCTGCAAAAACAAGTTAGACGTCCTCTAATTGTTGTTTGCATGTTTTACGTGGCTTCTATGGGTTTCTAGCAAGAACGTTTCTTACCTACGCAAAAACCACAACGTGATACGCCAATTGCTATTTACCCTTCATAAGGACCCTTTTCATCGAATCCGATCTGACTAAAGTGGGAGAGACAGACACCCGCTAGCCACCTTATGCAACTAGTGCATGTCAGTCGGTGGAACCAGTCTCACGTAAGAGTACGTGTAAGGTCGGTCTAGGCCGCTTCATCCCACAATGCCGCTGAATCAAGATTGGACTAGTAACGGTAAGCATATTGAACAAAATCAACGCCCACAACTACTTTGTGTTCTACTCGTGCATAGTAACTACGCATAGACCTAGCTCATTATGCCACTGTTGGGGAACGTAGCAGAAATTCAAAATTTTCCTATGTGTCACCAAGATCTATCTATGGAGAGACCAGCAACAAGGGGAAGGAGAGTGCATCTACATACCCTTGTAGATCGCTAAGCGGAAACGTTCAAGAGAACAGGGTTGATGGAGTCGTACTCGTCGTGATCCAAATCACCGATGATCCTAGTGCCGAACGGACGGCTCCTCCATGTTCAACACACGTACGGAGCGGATGACGTCTCCTCCTTCTTGATCCAGCAAGGGGGAAGGAGAGGTTGAGGAAGATGGCTCCAGCAGCAGCACGACGGCGTGGTGGTGATGGAGCTGCAGCACTCCGGCAGGGCTTCGCTAAGCTCTATGGAGGAGGAGGAGGTGTTGGAGAGGGAGAGGGAGGCACCAAAGGCGTCGTCTGAGAGGCCCTCCTTCCCTCACTATATATAGGGAGCCAAGGGGGGCACCGGCCCTAGGAGATCCAATCTCCTAGGGGGGGCGCCGGCCAAGGGAGGAGTCCCTCCCCCCTAAGGCACCTAGGGGGTGCCTTCCCCTTTTGGGACTCTTCCCTTCTAGAACCCTAGGCGCATGGGCCTCTTGGGGCTGGTGCCCTTGGCCCATGTGGCCCCCCGGGAGAGGTGGCCCCACCCGGTGGACCCCCGGGACCCTTCCGGTGGTACCGGTACAATACTGGTGACCCTGAAACTTGTCCCGATGGCCGAAATAGCACTTCCTATATATAATTCTTTACCTCCGGACCATTCCGGAACTCCTCGTGACGTCCGGGATCTCATCTGGGACTCCGAACAATATTCGGGTCATTGCATATACATATCCCTACAACCCTAGCATCACCGAACCTTAAGTGTGTAGACCCTACGGGTTCGGGAGACATGTAGACATGATCGAGACGACTCTCTGGTCAATAACCAACAGCGGGATCTGGATACCCATGTCGGCTCCCACATGCTCCTCGATGATCTCATCGGATGAACCACGATGTCGAGGATTCAATCAATCCCGTATACAATTCCCTTTGTCTATCGGTACGATACTTACCCGAGATTCGATCGTCGGTATCTTGATACCTTGTTCAATCTCGTTACCGGCAAGTCTCTTTACTCGTTCTGTAACACATCATCCCGTGATCAACTCCTTGATCACATTGTGCACATTATGATGATGTCCTACCGAGTGGGCCCAGAGATACCTCTCCGTCACACGGAGTGACAAATCCCAGTCTCGATTCGTGCCAACCCAATAGACACTTTCAGAGATACCTGTAGTATACCTTTATAGCCACCCAGTTACGTTGTGAAGTTTGGCACACCCAAAGTATTCCTACGGTATCCGGGAGTTGCACAATCTCATGGTCTAAGGAAATGATACTTAACATTAGAAAAGCTTTAGCGAACGAACTACACGATCTTTGTGCTAGGCTTAGGATTGGGTCTTGTCCATCACATCATTCTCCTAATGATGTGATCCCGTTATCAACGACATCCAATGTCCATGGTCAGGAAACCGTAACCATCTATTGATCAACGAGCTAGTCAACTAGAGGCTTACTAGGGACATGGTGTTGTCTATGTATCCACACATGTATCCGAGTTTCCTATCAATACAATTCTAGCATGGATAATAAACGATTATCATGAACAAGGAAATATATAATAATAATCAATTTATTATTGCCTCTAGGGCATATTTCCAACACCCTGAACTTGTCAAAGTTAAAACAATGATTGGTTAAAGACTGAGGTCCATCTTAAAAGGCTTTGCAAAATGGTATAACTCAGCGGCCTGACAGCCCATGAAAAGCCTCGATTTAGGGCCTGGCAACCCATAAAAAGCCTTGTATATTTATTTTTGATTTCCTGTTTTTATCTTTTGATAAGGGATTTATGAATATTTCTGAGAAACCAGTTTTATTACAATCTGGCGTGGCTTTCAACGCTTAGTTGTCAGTACATGATCAGTTTTAAACTAGTAGTACATTGCTCTGGTCTGGTTTTGACTAGATGTCACCAGTCTTATATGAACAAATAAGCGGCTATTATAGCATAGTACGGTTTTTATATGAACCGGCAAGAGGGCAAGGAGTCATCAACACTCTGGATTGGTGTTTTTTCACCTTTACCATATAAGCAGTTGGTTAGCCAATGAGGTATGTCACAGATATCATCTATTTTATCTGGTTAAATACAAAACTTGGTTATTCATCCAAGTTATATGTTTTTGGGCATCATGACCCGTCCAGTGGTAAACCACTAGGACGCTTTCAAGTTCTTATATGTAGGAACACAAATCATAATGGACCATGCATACATAGATTCCAAAAGCGGAACAAGTCTTCAAGGTATCAAGCACCACAAACATGCTCGATGGCATGGCAGATAGAGGTGTTTCTGCTATCCTATTACAAGGCGTTTCAAAACGGCCCAAAGTGAATGATTGTTTTTAAGAAGTGGCAGACTATCACTGATAAACCGGCCGCCGGTTTAGGATTCTTCATTGGGATGGCTTGACGATTGAGGATCATCTTGCGCAGACACATCCTCTTCATCCCTCCCCAGATGCTGGAAATCAACCGTTGACTAATCGATTCCGGTTAAAGCTTGAAACACGGCCTCTTCATGGATAAGGCTGGAGGGGTCAATATCAGGAGCGTAAGTATGCTTACGGATTGGAGGCACAAGATCTTCAACATCATGGATCACCGCGGGCTGTCTCTTTCCCTCAGCATCATAAACCGGTTGAAAATGAGATAAATCGGTGCCCTCCACCAGTTTGCTTGCTATTGGCCGCATCTCCTTTGTCAGCCTTCGCGGATCGTCATTATTGAAGTCTGAACCGTCTTCTTTCATGCCAGGATACCATTTGATGATATCTGCCGATTCAAGATCCGGAATCCATGCCTTGGCTCGGATTAGCGCGGTCAACGCTCCTGATCTTGCGGCTGATCTTGTCAGTTCGGTGATCCGGGCAGGTAGCATGGCCAGCTTATCAATTGTTTCCTTTATCAATGATGGCGCCGGCTTGTTATAGGCTGTAGTGTAAATGGCATGCTGGGATCCAGAGAACAGTTGTTCTATTAAGGTGTAGGTCGCTTTAAGTTTCATCCGCATGTCAGAGCCCAGATGAGCCATGCGGGTCCCTGTCATGGTTTAGCATCAGTAAACCGGCCATTGATAAGATCTTATGAATTAGACAAAGGCACTTACCAAACACAGCAGAAGTCATGGCGTCAATCTGTCGTTTTAAGCCGGTTAGTTCTTCCACCACCGGCTTCAGGGTTGCCTCTGCGTCCTCAGCCTTTTTTGTCAAACCGTCCTTTTCTGTTTCCCAGTCAGCACGCTCCTTGTTGAAGGTCTCTTTCAACTTCTCCATAGCTGCCAAGGTATTGGTCAGCTCTTCTTTGGCTTTGGAAGCCTTTGCTTGTTGAGACTTTACATTCTCTTGAAGGTTTGCGGTTTGAGCATCCTTCTTATTCAGCTCAGCCTACAAAGATGAGATATATCAGTAAAACAGGCTATGAAGTACCAAGCGTATAACAAGTCATGCACTTTGTACTTGGGGGCTAATGCCTATTTGTTCTATCGTCAGCATATTTTTCACAAGTTTCAAGTACAATGCAAGCATTATCCTTAAAACTTGGGCCCTAATGTATATCTGTTCAAAGCTGGCGCATTGATAGAAGACCCAGTTTACCTCGCAAAGCTAAACTGGCCCTTGGGGGCTACACAGGCGAGAACTTACAGGAATATAATGATCACGTCTGATTTACTTCATACGATCAGTTGCTATATGGAGGACAAGTTTGTAAAAGTTAATGTATTATGAAGTCCCAGTTTATGATTGTCATCATAAACCGGCCCTTGGGGGCTATTGGGGTTGATGTTTGGATTCAAGAAAGGAAAGTGATAACAATACCTCATAGCGCTCTTTCATCAAGTTCACCAAGCCGGCTTCATAATCTCGGTTTGAGTGCAGACGGTTTAGAAAACCGGAGTGGAGTTCTTGGGCGCTGAGATGGGCGTAGCTTGATAAGTCAGTGCTCCATTTTCCTTTTTCCATGGCAGCACGCTCTTCCTTGGCACTATGTTGGGCCAAGATTACAGGATGGCTAGGAGAGGTGTGACCAATACCAGTAATGGTAACCTCGCATTCTTTATCTCCAGCAGCTTTTTCTGGAGTTGATGGAGTTTCAGTAGCTCTCACCGGACTAGCCCGGATTGGATCTGCTGGTTCAGCATCAGGCACAGCAGTATCAACTTCTGGTTGTTCATCGATATTGTGATGTTGAGGGGTGGCTCATCAAAGGTGGCTTCGGGATTGGGACCCTCCGGTTCAACAGTTTGGTCCGGATCACCTGTTTGCTCTGGTTCAAGAACCACCTGGTCTTCAGGCAGATTGTTCACCCGAGCCTTTTTACTAGGTCTGGCTTTGGCTCTACAAACAGAAAAAGATGTGAAACTTAAGCATAGTATACAAAGTATGTGTCGGCGTTCTGGGAACGGGGGTCCCCAGACTTGCCTGCCTGCGGCCTGCGGTGTGGCTCAAAGGAGGCCCAGCATGGCCCATCTTCATCAACACAAGGCTCAAGACCCTCGCGAGGGGCCAAGCCTCGCGGGGCGGACGACACGGCGCATCCTCAGGCGCGGCCTCCTTAGGCTGGCTCGTGAGGAGGCGGAGAGATCAAGGCAGGGTACCTCGCGAGGTGCCCATGACGCAAGCCATGACGATCGAGGGTGCCAGGCGAGCGCCAGCGCGCGAAGTGTCCTTCTTTCCTTTTTGGTGCAAAGGGGGCAAGCGCAGCCGCTGAGTACCGAGGCGTCAGGCAAAGGTTGCCATTTCGGTGCAACGAGACCAAGACCAGGCGGACTACGAGATGGAGGTCACCATGGAGCCCAGCACGGCGTCACTGTAGAGCCTTTGGCAGGCGAAGACCAACTTTAGTCAGGATAAGTGTACTAGATGTTCCCCTTCGAATTGGCCAATTGTTGGCACCCTTCCCGCTCAATATTTGGGAAGAGGCCCAGGGCCTTTGCCTATAAATAGGACCAGCCACCCGCATAGCAAGGGGGGATGTTCGGACGGTCGACAAGTGAGAGAAAAGCAGAGAGAGAGAGAGAAAAGGGTGACTGAACTCCTCCTAGCAGTTCATCGCCCCAGCCAAGAACAGACCCTCGGGAGGCTGTTCTTCCTTGTATCGTTCATCATCATTAGCCCCAAGAGGCAATCCACCCACCACAGACTGGAGTAGGGTATTACACCACAACGGTGGCCCGAACCAGTATAAACCTTGTGTCTCTCGTGCAGTTCTTTTAGTAGTTTAGATCTTTGTGAGACGGGGAGGTAGAAGGCGTGATCTCCGCGCGCACCCCAGTGTTCGAACCTTAAGGGTCTGCCGGAACCCATGATCCGACATTTGGCACGCCAGGTAGGGGTGCGCCGGAATCTGTCTTCCACCACTCCGCTCTCCTCTGACCGCCGCATCCATGTAAGGCGCTAGTCGAGCTCGCGTCGCCCCGGGGGCCCTCGCCAGTGGGCGTTCTCGTCCCCTGTCGCCCGCCGTCAACACCGCCACCGGCCCGGCGGGGAACGAGTGGCAAGCACCCCCCAGCATCTGCCTACGCGGCGGAGTAGCTGCACCGCGACATCGACGCCTCCGGTCGTTGCGGCCCTCTTGGGCGGCTCGCAGGCGCCGCCCACGAGTCGCCACGTCAAGCCTTTTGCCCGCCGGGTTAGCGCCGTTTCCACATGGCAGGGGGCTCCCCCGAACCGGGCGGCGCGCGAGGCCGGTCTGACCTTCAGCTCGAAGGACCACCCCACCAACCTGGTTGGCTCGGGCGCGCTCCCCCTGTTGTGCACCCCCACCATCTGCCAGGTGGCTGTCACCAGAACCCTCGTTGACGGCGGCGCAGGCCTCAGCGTGCTTTTGGTCGAGACTTTCAACCTCCTCTGCATACCCCGGGAGCGGCTGCGACCCAGCCGATCTTTCTCGGGCGTCGGGGGCGGATCATCCGACTCCCTGGGATAGATCCGGCTCCCGGTAACCTTCGGCACCTACGACAACTTCCGCACGGAGATGGTCGACTTCGACATCGCCCCCATCGGCCTCCCTTACAATGCCATCCTCGGCTACCCGGCGCTGGCTCAGTTCATGGCCGCCACGCACCCGGCGTACAACCTCATGAAGATGCCCGGAAGCAGCGGTACCCTTGCCGTGCACGGGGACACCGGGGACGCCCTGCGAGTACTCAAGCTCGCCTTCAAGACAGCGGCATCGGCATGGCCCGTCAACGCGGAGACCCCTGAGCCCAAGGGGGATGCGCCCGCCAAGAAGAAGCAGTTGTTCACCCAGGACAAGGCAGAAACCAAGCAGATACCCGTCGACGAGTACGGGTCCTCCAGTGCCACTTTCACCATAGGCGCCAACCTTGAGCCTGAGCAGGAGGAGGCCTTGGTCAAGTTCCTGCGCGCGAATAAGAAGGTATTTGCTTGGGAGCCTGATCAGCTGGCGGGGATCCCCAGGAGCTTCATCGAGCATCACCTCAACGTGTGCCCAAATGTGCGCCCCGTGAAGCAGAAGGCCAGGCGGCAGTCCGTGGAGAAGCAGACCTTCATTGTCCAAGAGACCCGCAAGCTAGAAGCCGCTGGGGTCATTCGCGAGGTCCGATACCCGGATTGGTTGGCCAACCCTGTCGTTGTGCCCAAGAAAGGGGGGAAGGAACGCATGTGTGTCGACTTCACCAACCTCAACAAAGCATGCCCGCAAGATCCGTTTCCGCTCCCCCGCATCGACCAGATCGTCGATTCCACTACGGAGTGCGACCTGCTATGCTTCCTGGACGCCTTCTCCGGGTATCACCAGATCAAGATGGCAGTAGAAGACGTTGAGAAGACCGCCTTCTTAACCCCGTGCGGGGTATACTGCTATACATGCATGCCGTTCGGACTGCGTAACGCAGGGGCAACCTTTCAGCGGCTGATGCACATCACCTTGGGCCCGCAACTCGGAAAGAATGTCGAAGCCTGCGTTGATGACATTGTAGTAAAATCTCGGGAGGCCAAGACCCTGATACAAGACCTGGAGGAGACCTTCGCGAGCCTCGACACAGTAAACCTGCAGCTCAACCCGGAGAAATGTGTGTTTGGCGTCCCCTCGGGCAAGCTTCTGGGATTCCTCGTGTCCCATTGTGGCATCGAGGCCAACCCCGAGAAGGTCAAGGCGGTCGAGGACATGAGTCCGCCAAAGACCCTCAGAGAAATGCAGAAGCTCACTGGGCGCGTGACCGCGCTAGGGCGCTTCATCTCCAAATTAGGGGAGCGAGCGCTGCCTTTCTTTCAGCTGATGAAGAAAAAGGGGCCCTTTGAATGGACAGAAGAGGCAGATAAGGCGTTTCAAGATCTCAAGAGGTACCTGACCAGTCCCCCAGTCATGGTGGCTCCACGCCCTCAAGAACCCCTGCTGCTTTACCTCGCTGCCACTCCCTACTCCGCCAGCACAGCCCTGGTGGCGGTTAGGGAGGAACGCCAAGTCAGGACCGCAGCAGCGGCCCGAGGCAAGACAAAACAGGAACAAGGAAAGCCTGCAGAAGCCGCAACCGCAGTTGAGGAGGGTCAGCTGCCGAAGAATGCACCGGAGGCAGGAGAGGTCGCACGCTCAGATGGTCCACCTCCTGAGGCCACGTCATCTCGTGAGGCGCCCTTACCTCCCGAGGGCGCCGCGACCCCTGATACTCTCAGCCTTGTTGAGCATCCCGTCTACTTTGTTAGCACGGTGTTACGGGACGCGAGGGCATAGTACCCAATGCCTCAGAAGCTCCTCCTCGCGCTACTGGTAGCCTCACGCAAGCTACGTCACTACTTCCAGGCTCATCCCATCAAAGTCGTCTCGTCGTACCCCCTGGAGAGAGTTCTCAGGAGCCCTAACTCAGCCGGAAGGGTCACCAAGTGGAACATGGAGCTGCAGGCATTTCAGCTCGAGTTTAGCACAACCAGGGTCATTAAAGGAGCAGCGTTGGCGGATTTCATAGCGGAATGGGCGGAGGCACCAGGCCTCAGGGACAACGAGGATCGGTCCCCCTCTCCAGGGAGTGAGGCGCCGGAAGGCTGGGTCATGTACTTCGATGGGGCGTTCTCTAGACACGGCGCGGGGGCTGGTGCAGTGCTGATATCACCCACTCAGGATAAGCTCTACTATGCCGTACAGCTTTGTTTCCAGCAAGGTGAAAAGGTCTCAAACAACATTGCAGAATATGAGGGACTGATAGCCGGGTTGAAGGCCGCAGTAGCCCTGGGAGTGAAACGCCTCACCGTCAAGGGCGACTCGCAGCTCCTAGTCAACTTCTCCAACAAGGTGTGTGAGCCGAAGGACGAGCATATGGAGGCCTACCTAGCGGAGGTCCGCAGGATGGAAAAGCAGTTCTGGGGGCTGGAGCTGAAGCACGTGCCCCGTGGCACCAATCCTCTTCAAACCCTCAGCAGAGCCGACGTTATCAAACACCGCTCAGTCTCAAGAGGAGCTCCCCCAGCCGCTAGCCTCGGGAGCCCCGGTCTGTGGGCCGACCTCAGGAGCACGCCTGCTCCTGACAATGGAACCTCAGGAGGAGTGCTGGATCGCAAAACTCTGGAGTTATTTAACGCAAGGGGCCCTACCAGAAAAGGAAGAGGAAGCGGAGCGTGTGGCGCGGCAGGCCACGACATACTGCATCAGATATGGAGAAATTTACCGAAAGCGACCAAACGGTGTATCTCTGCGCTGCATCTCTAGGGAGTAAGGAAAGGAACTACTGGAGGACATACACGGCGGAGACTGCGGACACCACTCATCATCACGGACCCTCGTCGGCAAGGCATTCTGTAGCGGGTTCTATTGGCCCACCGCGGTCAACGACGCAATCAAATTGGTAAAGGCTTGTGAGGCCTGCCAGTTTCATTCCAAGCAGATCCATCAACCGGCGGGGGGCCTGCAGACGATACCCATCTCGTGGCCATTCGCAGTTTGGGGGTTGGATATTCTGGGCCCGTTCCCTCGGGCGCCAGGGGGCTACCGTTACCTCTACGTCGCCATTGACAAGTTCACCAAGTGGGCAGAAGTGGAGGTTGTCCGTACCATCCCCGCTGGCTCCGCGGTCAAGTTCATCAGGGGTATCGTGAGCCGGTTCGGGGTGCCGAATCGCATCATCACAGACAACGGTTCGCAGTTCACCAGTAATCTCTTCAAAACATACTGTGCTAACCTTGGGACGCAGATATGCTATGCTTCGGTGGCACACCCGCAAAGCAATGGGCAGGCCGAACGAGCCAATGCGGAGGTCCTGAGAGGCCTCAAGACCAGGACATTCAAGAAGAAGCTGGAGGCCTGCGGCAGAGGCTGGTACGACGAGCTCCAGTCCGTGTTGTGGTCCATCCGCACAACCGCAACCAAACCAACTGGAGAGACCCCGTTCTTCCTGGTCTATGGAGCCGAAGCAGTCCTTCCTCACGAGGTCAGGCATCGCTCCGCGCGGGTCCTGACGTTCGACGAGGCGCAGCAGGACGCCATGCGGGGGATGGACCTCATACTAGGGGAGGGACGCCGCCGGGAAGCCGTGCTGCGGGCGGCAAGGTACCAACAGGAGCTACGACGATATCACTGCCGCAACATCCGCCCCAGGACCCTCGAGGTAGGAGACCTCGTACTCAGGTGGGTTCTCTCCAGGGAGGGGCTGCACAAGCTCTCTCCCATGTGGGAGGGCCCGTTCAAGGTTGTTCATGTTTCCAGGCCAGGCTCTGTGCGCTTGGAGACTCAAGAGGGGGAGCCGATCCAGAACGCGTGGAACATCCAGCACCTCCGGAGGTTCTACCCCTAAAAGGCCCAGAGCCTGTGAAGCAAGGCGAGTGCCTGTGAAGACCTCCCCCTTTTGGAAAAAGGCCCAGAGCCTGTGAAGTAAGGCGAGTGCCTGTGAAGACCTCCCCTTTTTGGAAAAGGCCCAGAGCCTGTGAAGCAAGGCGAGTGCCTGTGAAGACCTCCCCTTTTTGGAAAAGGCCCAGAGCCTGTGAAGCAAGGCGAGTGCCTGTGAAGCTATCGCGTTTTGGAAAAGGCCCGGAGCCTGTGAAGCAAGGCCAATGCCTGTGAAGCTCGCCGCCCCGTGACACTCTCACGTAATAATGAGTGGGGCTGTACACACCCCGGAGTCTCAGGAGCGCCGGCCTCAGGCCCTGGGGCTCCCTCCCACGCCCAGTGGCAGCACTTAGCTCCGCGCTGGTGAGAAGATGTCGAAGACTAGATTAGGTGCCGGACGCGGCTTTTTCATTTGCTTTCCGCAGTTGACGTGTTTACTTGCATTTGAAGTCTTATTGAAGTTGTCGCTGTTGCTGATTTGGGGTTTGTCGATTTTCGCTCCTCGCTTTGGTTTCTCTCATAAACGACCTCGCGAGGGATGGTACTCAAACATCCTCGCGAGCGTTTCTGCTCTAGCCGCTGGAAGGTTTCATGGCCCGGGCACGTTACAGGAGCACCCCTCTTGTTCGTGCCCTCGGGCACCGCGATGCGCACACAGGGCCTGGGTCGGTCGCCCCCCGGCAGGGGTCAAAGACTATCTACGCACAGGCATGTAGTTAAGAGGCGCAAAAATAAGATCAAGGTAATGGCTAAAATGGCAATAATTCCCAACACGCCCCAGCGGGGCTCCATGCAGCTGTTTTGTCTTACACAGGAAACAAAAGGAAAAGGAAAGGACGAGCCCGGCGCGGCCCTCCTCACATCAGCCCGCGGAGGCGACCCGGGCTGCCTCCGGGCCTCAGGAAGACTCCCTCTCGCGCTTCACTGGGGCACGACGGCGGGCGGACGAGCCATCACCTCCCAAGCAAGCTCGACGGCGCGGGGGTTGACTGCGGCCATCGCTGGAGGAGTCGCTTGAGGAAGAGTTGACGAAGCTTGGGGAGTCTCGGGCGCCGCCATCCGCGCGGGCGCTATCTCCTCCATCACCGTCGGAGCGGGGCCCCCGGCCGCGGTCGTCGTCCTCAGGGCAACACCCCGCGCGGCGACCATCTTCCCTAAACACCCTCACATAGAGGGTGGCGTCGCCGTCAAACCTGAAGTGCAGGGTGCACCGGCGCCCCAAGCCGCGAGCGCCGGCGAACGCCTGCCAGCCACGAGTTAAGGCCAAGCCCCCGTTGGTGGAGACCTCCAGCACGGCCCACGAGGACCTGCTGCAGCAGCCCTCCGCCTGCAGCCAGAAGCCACCAGGAGCACCGGCCGGGAGTTCACCAAGGAGGAAGCGAGGGAGTTGGAGCCAGGCGCTAGTCGGCTCCGCCGACCAGACGACAAACTCCGGCAGCACCTGCGTAGCGCGAAAGCGCGGCCTGGGGGAGCGCGCAACCCAGGCGCGTCCCTCGGCCACAGCGGCTCGCCCACCGCCGCGCTGGGAGCCGCCACCATGACCACCAAACGCTACCGGGGCGGCCACCGGATGCTTCCGAGGGCGCCCACGACCGCGCTTGGGCGGGGGAGAGGCATGATAGACCTGGAGGGCCTTCCCCTTCTCCGCAGCCGAGTACCTCCTCGATGGAGCCATCACACCAAGGCGGGGCAAGAATTTAGGCAAAGGAGAAAACAATAAGAGATGGACTAGAAGGGCACGCGCCGTGCCGTACTATAGCCGGCGAAGGCCAACCGCCGGCCTCCACAATCACAGGTAATCATGACACGATCTGCATGCAGGGACTTGTCCAACTCGCGCGATCACCGAGGCGTTGTGGGGAAGTGGAGACGCCCACGTCCCATCAACCGCCACGCGACGCCTAAGGTCGCAGGCTATTAGGGCCCGCGGCGCTTCGCCCTTGCCCTTTTGCCTCTCGGCGTTGGGCCTGGGGGCTACTGTCGGTGTTCTGGGAACGGGGGTCCCCAGACTTGCCTGCCTGCGGCCTGCGGCGTGGCTCAAAGGAGGCCTAGCATGGCCCATCTTCATCAACACAAGGCTCAAGACCCTCGCGAGGGGCCAAGCCTCGCGGGGCGGACGACACGGCGCATCCTCAGGCGCAGCCTCCTCAGGCTGGCTCGCGAGGAGGCGGAGAGATCAAGGCAGGATACCTCGCGAGGTGCCCATGACGCAAGCTATGACGATCGAGGGTGCCAGGCGGGCGCCAGCGTGCGCAGCGTCCTTCTTTACTTTTTGGTGCAAAGGGGGCAAGCGCAGCCGCTGAGTACTGAGGCGTCAGGCAAAGGTTGCCATTTCGGTGCAACGAGACCAAGACCAGGCGGACTACGAGACGGAGGTCACCATGGAGCCCAGCACGGCGTCACCGCAGAGCCTTTGGCAGGCGAAGACCAACTTTAGTCAGGATAAGTGTACTAGATGTTCCCCTTCGAATTGGCCAATTGTTGGCGCCCTTCCCGCTCAATATTTGGGAAGAGGCCCAGGGCCTTTGCCTATAAATAGGACCAGCCACCCGCATAGCAAGGGGGGATGTTCGGACGGTCGACAAGTGAGAGAAAAGCAGGGAGAGAGAAAAGGGTGACTGAACTCCTCCTAGCAGTTCATCGCCCCAGCCAAGAACAGACCCTCGCAAGGTTGTTCTTCCTTGTATCGTTCATCATCATTAGCCCCAAGAGGCAATCCACCCACCACACACTGGAGTAGGGTATTACACCACAACGGTGGCCCGAACCAGTATAAACCTTGTGTCTCTCATGCAGTTCTTTTAGTAGTTTAGATCTTTGTGAGACGGGGAGGTAGAAGGCGTGATCTCCGCGCGCACCCCAGTGTTCGAACCTTAAGGGTCTGCCGGAACCCGTGATCCGACAGTATGGAAACATTCAAAGAAGGGATTTAAATACTTACCCAGCTACAGTTTTGAGAGGAGGAAATTAGGTTGCTGTTGACTCGCCAGATGATGAGGGAGGAGTCACCTGATAATTTGAATCGGACGGATTAAGAGGTTGTCGGAAATAACCTTCCTTGGAATAAGAATTGTCAGAAGGAGGTGAGACCTCAGATCAGCGCTTTCGAACCGCGGTGTTAGGTAAACCGGCCGAAGTGACCTTTTGGCTGCTCTGCCGGGTTGTGCGGCGAGCCTCGTGCTGCTGCTTCTTCAAAATAAATGTCGGATCCAAGTGAGCAAGAGGATGTGAAAAGCTTACTTTGCGGATTGCTTGACGGATTTTTTGTGTTGGCAGAGAGTCTGAACCGGAGGAAAGGATAATTACCTATACATCGTCAGCTTGGCTGCCTTCCGCGCCCTCCTGATAAATATCATTGTTAATGAGATGCATAAAAAGGGAACCAAGTGAATCAAGTTCTACCTCAACTTCCGGTTCATCCACGTCGTCATCCAGTTCCATGCTGATACGTTCAGTTGCCTTTCGCTTTGAGGTTTTCTTGACGGTTTTTGTTTTCGGGCGGGAAGGATTTGCCGCTTTTTCTGCAGGTTTCTTCTTCCAGAATGGATATCACCCTGTTTATAAACAAGCAGAAGGATATTCACAGGTTGAACAGTTTAAAAAGACAACAAAGGTAAAAAGGAAGGACAGTACTTACAGCGGGCGGTTTGTTTTTTGCGTAAAAGGGGTTTAAGCCGGTTTGGCGGCAGACAGATTCTGATTCATTCAAAATCTTCTTGACACCCTCAGTGACTTCTTCATCAGTTAACTGAATGTTGATGTGACGTTGGGAGTCTTCTACTTCACAAGTGTACTCACACATTAAACCAGAGCGGCGACTTAATGGCAAGATGCTCCAGGATATCCAGCAACGCACAAAGTCGACGCCTGATAAACCGTTGGCCATAAAGGCTCGGAGCTTGGCGAGTTGAGAGGCATAAGAGGCCCGTTCCTGGGCACTTAGACATTGCGGCAGTGGATGAGTGTTGGAAAGCCGGTGGGCACGGTAACCCGGCAGAGGGTTCTCGTCTTCTGGGGAGGTGCATTTACAGTAGAACCAAGTTTGGTTCCACTCTTTGGGGTGACTGTGTAGCTTGGCACAAGGGAATTCAACCTCTTTTCTTTTTTGAATAGAGACGCCACCAAGTTCAGTGTTGGGTCCGTCTACAAATTCAGTGCGCTGGTTCATATGGAAAAAATCCCGGAACAGCTCAGCAGTTGGTTCTTCTTGTAAGTACACTCCATAGAAGACTTGGAAGTTGCATATATTGGATACTGAGTTAGGTCCAGTATCTTGAGGGTGGAGCTGGAAACTAGCAAGAACATCCCGGAAAAACTTTGACCGTGCGGTTTGAAACCACGGCCTATGTTGTCAACAAATACCACTACCTCACCCTGCTTAGGGGTAGGAGGATTATCCGGTCTAGGAACTCGCCATTAGCTGCTCCTCGATAACCCGGGAAGGAGCCCAGTTACAGGCATAAAACTGTTTGGCCATTGCAAGTGAAAAGCTGAAAAGAAATACCGGTTTACGATTCATTCATGGTGATGCATAAGGTGCAACGGAATAAAGATATACAAGTATGTAAATTTTGTAAACCGGAGGCTGATACAATAACAAATGACAAGGCAACATCGGAACAAAGGTATACACATACTGTTCAACCGGAGTATGACAACGGAGATAAAGGGCTTGCCCGTTCACCAGGGGACTAATGGTATGTGATAGATTGCTTTTACAAAGGTAAACCGCCTATGTGGTAAACAGGATACAGATCTAAGGCAAAAATGACTAAGTAAGGTAAAATAGATTTCACAAGGTTGTAGGGAAATTTTGGATCTACCATAAGACAGGAAATCATAAAGATTTAGACTTAAAAAGGTTGGTCCCAAAGGAGTTCACAAAGGACCGGATCAGTTTTTATGCGCATAAGGGTTTGTTGTGGTAACAGATATAAGCCATTACATGGGATATATCAAGTTTGAAGTTCTTATCCGTGGACTAAGGAGAAACAGGGAAGAACAGTGCCGGAGCCTCGATGAACTTCGACGAACAAGGAAACCCTAGGCAGATCTACAAAGGAGGAAAGGAAAGGACTTACAAATGGCTGTTGAAGCAGCGGAGGTACACCGCGGATCTCTGGTGCAACCAGGTTGATGCAGCGGCCAACGGAGAGGCGGAGGCGAAGCTCGGCGACGGCGGTGGCGCTCGGATGCAGAGGTGTCGCAAGGAGGAAGAAGAAGTGAAGGAGACGAAGGGGGAAAAGGGAATGGCCCTTGGTCCCATTTATAAGGCGAACCAATAAGTGACAAGTGCGTGAATCGAGGAGCTTAAAATGGATAGTTAATAAGGATGTCGCCTCGATGGTTGGATATTCATTAATGAAGGGTATCTTCGGCTTCAGCGAATAGATGATGTCATGGCGATTTACTACGGATCTAAAGGATGACGTCACGGCGGTGTACCAGATCTGTATGAAGGTGCCAGGGCAAGAATTTTTCTAAGTATTGAAGATTGACATGAACAAGTTCAAATCAATCTGGGGCCTAATGTTGGGGATATGATTACTGGAGCTAAACCGGATAAGAGTGGCCGGGTTAACTCCATGAATATAGAAGCCCATGAAGACGTGAGGATGGTGGCGTTTTACGAAGGCCCAAGGCCCAAAGGCAAGTTAAGGCCTGTAGATGTAAACTGACTCTTTCATGTAACTTGTATGCTAAGTTAGAAGGAATAGAGACCAAGCTGGACACGTGTATGATCCGTCCTCGGGACTCTGTAAACCGGCGGGCATCAACCTATGTATATAAAGGGACGACCCGGCAGCGGTTGAGGGACAACAGACAAGAACTCGAGAGCCAGGCAAAGCGGATTCGCTCTCTGGTCATCGAAACCCTAGCAATACCAATCACAACTAGACGTAGGCTTTTACCTTCATCGAAGGGGCTGAACTAGTACAAAATCCCTTGTGTCCCTTGTCCGGTTTAACCCCTTTAAGCTAACCCGTAGAGATGGCTCCACGACTAAGTCCTTTCACGAGGACAGCTGTCGTGACAAACCCACGACAGTGACAGTAAGGTTCAGTAGGGTAACATGGATCATATCCCTGGGGATAAATGAGGTGTAGTCATTAAACGCCCAAAGCTCTTGTCTAAATTTATTCTCTTAATTATCGAGGCAACCCGCGCGACGGATACGGTTTGCGGTAGGACAACTGATTATTGATGCAGGACTCGTGCTGGTCAAGATGTTATTTGGACACATCCCCCACTTCGATTGTAACAAACACATCTCGATGGGTGACTTCCAACGCACAAATTTATATCCTATTTGATCCCAACACAAATACAAGGTTGTAAGCATAAGACCTCATGCCCGTACCTCTTTTTATTATAAGTGTTTGAATCACAATTTGCTTGTTGATCCGGTCAAAAGCTGGATTTGACACTTTGACCAAAACTTGCTAGAGACCATCACTTCAATGGAATCTTCCTCTCATGGGTTCGATAACCCAGGGTCACCTATGGGGAAATAGGTGTGGGGTCCTATTTTATGTTCCAATACCGGATCAATAAAAGGAGGTATCACCTCCTCAAGCAGGTTACTCTAGAGCGTTGTTTTACCATCATTTCTTCCGCCGCGAGAAGCTCTAAAATCTTTTTTACAAGCCTTTTCTCTTTCACTAACACACATTTCCATAATCAGTTTGCTCACAGTTTTTCTAGTCTTGACTGCATGTTTTAACGGTTTATGTATCGAGCCGAACTCCTCTCTACTCCATTTTTGGAGTCCATCCTTGACATGTACCCGTGCCTTTGTAACCCACTGAAGATTTCCATTTGTAGGCACCCACACCCACACATTCTCAACAATTTGTACATAGTTCCCATGTCTAGTCCATGCATTTTTGAATTGGAAAAGTATGTTACTACTTGCACCAGTTGCCCAGTCCGACTTGGATATACCAACGACCAATGCACAATGGTCTGACTCGGTAGCTTGTACATGATTGATCGTTGAACTGTTAAACAACACCATGAACCGATCATCCCTTTGGCCCTGATCCAATCTAACTTAGATATTCTGATTACCCTATTGACGGTTATCCCGAGTATAGGGGAGCCCTGAGCAACCTAGATCATCAAAATGACAGAGGTTAAAGCCATCCATCATCCACTCCTCCCTTTAAACATCACCAAATTGTTCATTTTCATTTAATAGTTCATTAAAATACCCCACACAAAGCCATGGGTTATCATATTCTCCTTCAAGGTATGTGAGCAGCTCCCAACTTCTCTTCCTCTTTGATCTCACGGGTTCTGTAACACCCCGGATGTACCTTGCCATATTTGTAACTCCGACTCTTGCCATTTCCAGCTAAGTGATATGATATTCCCTTTGTGGTTGGGTTTTGTCTTCGTTTTGCCTTTTGTTCATGTCTTGCATTTCATATCATGTCATCATGTGCATCGCATTTGCATACGTGTTCGTCTCATGCATCCGAGCATTTTACTCGTTGTCTATTTCACAATCTGACACTCCCACATGCACCCGGTGCATACCACTTCTCTATTTTCGTGAGTGAGAGAAAAACGTTCTTGGAATGGGTGCATCACCGGTAGACCGCCTGTCAAATTTCGATCCATTTGGAGGTCATTTGATGCCCCAACGGTTAACCGGGTAACCGCAAAAGCCCCTCTCTTGTTGTAGCCCAACACCCCTCCAAAACAGCCCAATAACCCATCTAAACCACCTCCATGTTCTCCGTTGTTGGATCATGATCGTGTGGGTAAAACCGCAGCTCATTTGGACTCTCCTAGCCCCCTCTACCTATAAATTGGTGCCTCCCCCGAAATCCCGCAGTCCAAACCCTAGTCCTTCTTCCCTCCGCGCCACCGGACATTTCTTCCTGCACCGACGGACGTGTCCGCCGACCCCTCCGCCATAACATGTCAGCCCGCAATTGGCTTCCACCCCCGCGCCCACATCGCCACCTCCTCGCCGGCCCGCCCAGGCCTGGGGCGGGCCCGCGCCGCCCCGCTCCTCCTCCCGCGCGCCGCCGCCTCCACGCGCCGCCGCCGCGCTCCGCCTTCCGCGTCACCGCGCCGCCGCAATGCTCCGCCACAGTGCCTCACCGCGCCCGCGCCCTCGCGCCCAGACCCCGCCGCCGTCTCGCCGCGCCTCCTCCGCCACCTCGTTGCCGTCCACCGCCCCGCCGTCGAGCTCCGGCCACGACGCGGGCCATCTCTCCATCTCCGTCCACCGCTTCCTCCTTCTCCAGTGAGCCTCGGGATGCGTGCCCCGAAACCCTAGATCTGGATCGGAGTGGTATATTTTTGCCAAGTCCTGGAGATCCCAATAATTTTTATGCCTTGTTCATCATGCTATATCTCCATGCCCGTGACTCCGATTTGTGCATCTGATATGTTGAAATGTTCGTCTCCTCATGCTCATCGTGTTAGTGGCATTAGCATGCATGTTACTATCCATATCGATGCCATTTCCCTTGTTGCAAGAGTGATATATGATGTTAACTGCTTTCACTTAACAGAACTTGATGATTGTCATTTTTGTTGCATTTTGTGTGTGCATCTTATGAGTATGATGTCTACATGTGTTTTGAGCTCCGTCATGCCATCTTTCCAGCGGTGCAAGTCTTGTATTTTTATGAGCTATGTGGTGACTAGAACAAGCATGAAAAGTAGGCTCCGTGATGTTACTGTTTTCAGGCACTTAGTAGTTTTGCTAAGTCCTTTTCCTGTTACATTTTGATGTCATGTAAACTTGTTACTACCATGAGATCCATGCACATTTTTAGATAGTTTAGTAAACATGTTTTGTAGATGTGGTATTGCTCTATCCATTCAAGCCTCTGTTTGCAATTATGGAGCACCCTAGCATGTCATTTCCTTGCTCTACTTTTGCAAAATATTATTCCTGGCAGATTGTTAACATGTTAATCAATATTGCCTTGTTAGTGATCCATGCATCCTATGAACTTGCTCTTGCCACGTTTAACTAAATGAACATGTCTTCTTATTGTTGGTATGCTTGTGTTGTCATGTAATGCCTTGTGGTGAGTGAATTGAGCTTGCAAAGTTGCTATCATGAATCTGTTTATGCCATGCTCTGTTTTTCTTCTAAGTCTGAAACTGTTAATATAACTTGCCATGATTGCATGGGTCCACATCATTTTCGGTGCCTTTTTGGCTCATGTTCAGTAAGGGAGTTTTGTTAAGTGCATTTAGTAGAAACATGCCATGCCTTTGTTTGGCATGATATGTTCCTGTAGCATGTTGTTTACTTGCTCTAAACATTGTTTCCTGATGTTGTTTTTGACATGTTAGTATTTTTCACAAAGTCTGTGAAGCTGATATCTTTTGCAGTTTTTCCATGCTTGTTTGAACCTGTTCTATTGTGATTTAGCCGTAGCTCAGTGTTCATGTTTTGTCAAGCATCTCGTGTGCATCACTGCCATATGATTTTTTGCTATGTTGGAGTAGAGTAGCTTAGTTTCTTATTGCATTCTAAGTGATATCATGCTATTAATCGCATATTTGCATCATTCTTATTTTGCTTGTCATTTGCAAACCGTGCATCCGTTTCCGGTGATCCTTATATCGATTTCGACCGAAATCACTTCATCTTTCCAGCGGCATACTTGTTATGACAAGTTGATGCCTTGATCATTCTTTCCCTTTCAGAGCACGCATATGCATTGCATATCATATCTTGCATATCATGTCATGTATTGCATCATGTTGCTTGTGCATTGCACTGTGATTGATTGTTGTTCCGTTGCTTGAGTTCTTGCTTTGGGTATAGCCAGGAGACGAGTACATGAATGAGGAACCTGTTGAGTATGCCAAGAAGGATCAAGCTTTCGGCAACTCTGAGAAAATTGCAGGCAAGATGACCATACCCTCGATAGCACTTCTATCTTTGCTTGCTAGTTGTTCGTTCTATAGCCATGTCGCGCTACCTACCACTTGTTATATCATACCTCCCATATTTCCATGTCAAGCCTCTAACCAACCTTCCTAGAAAATCGTTGTTTGGCTATGTTACCGCTTTTGCTTAGCCCCTCTTATAGTGTTGTCAGTCGCAGGTGAAGTTGAAGTTTGTTCCATGTTGGAACATGGATATGTTAGGATACCACTTTATCTCTTATTTAATTTGATGCATCTATATACTTGGTATAAGGGTGGAAGGCTCGGCCTTTTTCCTGGTGTTTTGTTCCACTCTTGCCGCCCTAGTTTCCATCATACCGGGCTATGTTCCTTGATTTTGCGTTCCTTACGTGGTTGGGGTTATGGGACCCCCTTGACAGTTCGCCTTGAATAAAACTCCTCCAGCAAGGCCCAACCTTGGTTTTACATTTTCCTACCTTAGCCTTTTCCCTTGGGTTCTGCAGACCCAATGGTCATCTTTATTTTACCCCCCCCCCCCCCGGGCCAGTGCTCCTCTGAGTGTTGGTCCGAACTGGGTGATGTTCGGCACCCCCTGGGCTTGTCCATCCGGTGTGCCCTGAGAAAGAGATATGTGCAGCTCCTATCGGGATTTGTCGGCACATTCGGGCGGCTTTGCTGGTCTTGTTTTTCCATTGTCGAAATGTCTTGTAACCGGGATTCCGAGACTGATCGGGCCTTTCTGGGATAAGGAATATCCTTTGTTGACCGTGAGAGCTTGTGATGGGCTAGGTTGGGACACCCCTGCAGGGTATAAACTTTTGAGAGCCGTGTCCACGGTTATGTGGCAGATGGGAATTTGTTAATATCCGGTTGTAGAGAACTTGACACTTGACTTAATTAAAATGAATTAACCGCGTGTGTAGCACTGATGGTCTCTTTTCGGCGGAGTTCGGGAAGTGAACACGGTTTGGGTTATGTTTGTGTGTAAGTAGTTTCAGGATCACCTCTTGATCGCTTCTAGCTTCATGACCATTGCGTAGCTTCTCATCTTATTATTATTTGCGTATGTTAGCCACCATATTTGCTTAGGCTTGTTGCAGCTCCACCTCATTACCTTATCCTACCCATAAGCTTAAATAGTCTTGATCTCGCGGGTGTGAGACTGTCGAGTCCTCGTGACTCATGGATACTTCCAAACAGTTGCAGGTGCCGATGATACCAGTGCAGGTGATGCTACCGAACTCAAGTGGGAGTTCGACGAGGACCTTGGTCGTTACTATGTGTCGTTTCCTGATGATCAGTAGTGGAGCCCAGTTGGGACGATCGGGGATCTAGCATTTGGGCTTTATCTTCCTTTTCTTTTGGATTTGACCATAGACGGTCTATGAGTGTATTTAGATGATGTATGGATTATTTATGTATTGTGTGACGTGGCGAGTGTAAGGCAACTCTATTTATCTGTCTTATTCATTACATGGGATGTTTGTGAAGATTACCCCTCTTGCGACAAAACCACCATGCGGTTATGCTTCTAAGTCGTGCCTCAACACGTGGGAGATATAGCCGCATCGTGGGCATTACAGGTTCACCATAGAAACCCATGAACCGCCATTCCCTACTCCCAGTACACTCGTTCTGGACCAAAGCATCAATGTGTGTTCGGTTGCATGATTTTAAACTGTTAATCAAGTAATTATTCCAAAACAACACTAGTCTAACACTCCCCCTCGCTCTTAACACCAAAAGAATGCCTGAACCCCAAAGTAAACCTTAACTCGCGTAACAGAGAGTTAGGTCTCCAAGAGAAAGAACAAACACACACGATGCAACTGTACCAAGTTGTGAATTTCTTGGACTATCTCGGACTGTTCGCAGCCCCGAGAGTTCAGACTTAATATATTCATTGCTCTCGGTGGTCAACCCCCGAGGGGTGTCGTCGATCCTGCTAGATATTCGTCATGCTCACAACTGTCAATAGCCTCCCCATCTAGCCCCCCTCCAACTTCTTCTTGTGTGCATTTTTTCGTGGAGTAGCACTCAGATCCTTCTAATTCCCATCAAATAAGTCCACAATACTTGTCACCTTTGATCAAGGAACCACTGGTATTATTGCTCGATCAAGATGCTCATCGTCTACACCCCATACACTGAGTCCATGGCCTGTCACTTCCTTGCTGCAGGTTCCTTCTCAGCTATGGTAACGTCTCTTTATATGTTCTGGATTAATGGTATGCAGTCCTGGAGGGTTCTGCGAGGTACTCAGATCCAGTTGCATCCCGAATGCAACATCCCAATGCCAGCTCTTTAGGGATCATAGCTGTTGTTATTACCTAATAAGAAAAATTATCGCGTTCTCTTTCTCTTTAGTTGCGGGAAAACCAAAATTAAAACTTTTATTTTATAGCAAGCGCAATTTTCAGTAAAAAAAACCTCTCGGCAATCCTCTATGGAAGAACGGTACTTCCAAATCCTAATCCTAAAAGGCACCTGCTCCTAAGGCAATTATCATAACTAGAGGTTTTTAAATCCAGCGCTAAATCAATTTTTTTTCTCAGAAGGATTGTTGATCAAAAGAGGCTTCGTAGCTGACGCCAAGCACAAATTCTTTCGACTGATTCCTTTCCATATCACAACCGTTCTTTGTGGCAGAAGTTTTTACTAGTTCTCTAGGAAAGTATGTTTCTCTTGTGGAATCCCCGCTCTAATTAGATATTAAAAATAGATTAGTGTCGGATGCAGGGAAAGGTTGGATTTCCCATGAGTGGACCCTTTTTTAGAAATCCTAATTATTCTTAATTATGGCTACTTTGGGGATCATAGTTGTTATTATTGCCTCTAGTATGTAAACCATCATGCTCTGCCGTGAACGGCCTCAGCCTCCACCTCTTCCAGAACCTTGTCCTCCACTGGTTCTTCCAATTGCCGGCTAGAATAAAACCCCCATACTCAAACTTCGTAGCATCATGCTCTCATGTACCACACTCCTCAAACCAATGCCCACGGAACCCATAATGATTACACAAAACCGGTAATTTCTCATAAATTACTTGGTACCAATCCTTCTTTCCATCCTTTTGGTATGGATATGAAACGTTCCAACCTCTTTTTCACATCAGGACTTACTTTCATCCCTTACGACAGCTCCAACATAACCAGCCGAGAATTGTATCTGAGTTTCCAGGATATTGCCCATCTTCCTGCACATTCCCTTGATCATGGCCTCATTCAGATAGTTGTCCAGTAGTTTTAAAATCCTTACCCAGACCGCCACATTGTCCAGTACCACGGACTTAGGGTTCGTGAACCCATCATATTCAACCAGGATAACCACTTGATTTCCAAAAAAAGGGCCTTTCAACATCGCGGTGTTCCAGTCACCCAAACACCCAAATTGAATGGTAAACAAATTATATTTTATCAGTCGCCAATGTGCTTCTTTCGCTGGATTCCATGCATACCTCATGTCAGCATACACGGCCAGACTAAACCCCTTACTAGTGTGAACCCTAGTCCATGGCCAACCACCTTGCTTGAACTTTTGGCACAACCGGATCATCCTCCCAAGCGAAGTCCTCTCCATCATCCTCATGCAGATCAAGATGCTTGATCAGATCTTCCATGTTTCCCGACTCATGCTTCCTGCCACCACTTCCTCCACTCTCCACTGCCTGAACTAAATTGGAAATCCCCCGTCAAACCTCCAAAACCTCGTCGGCCAAGGCCAGGAAGAAGCGTGAGTTTTCCCTTGGATCAACATGGACCGCTCGAACCGTCGGAGGTAGAGGAGATAGCCGGAGGGGAGATCGACCTGAGTAGACAAAACTCTCAACATAGCCGCCGTCAGAAGTATAGAGAGATGTTTTGCAATACAATAATCGTTGTATTGATGGGGTGTTGGTGCACGTATATATAAGTACAGGGTAGGCCTCAACCTCAACTATACACAACTAGGAGGTGGGCCACAACACGTAATACATGCAACACAAAGTACAACTCAACACCCCCCCCCCCCCGAAGTCGAAGTGTCACCAGAGACATAGAGACTGGACCGAAACTACTTGAAGACGGAGGTAGGCAATCCCTTAGTCATCACATCAACAAATTGTTGCGACGTCAGCACGTGAGACGTCGGCACGTGAAGAACCCGAACACGGCCAGAGGCAACCTGCTCGCGCACGAAGTGAATATCGATCTCAATATGCTTCGTACATTGATGGTGCACCGGGTTGGTGGAAAGGTAGACCGCGCTGACGTTATTGCAGTAGACAAGAGTGGCCTTATGAACATCACAAAGCAACTCCTGGAGCAGCTAACGAAGCCAAGAGCACTCGACCACGGCATTAGCCAAGGCGCGATACTCTGCCTCGGCGCTGGAGCGGGAGCCCGTGGGCTGCCGCTTCGATAACCAAGAGATCAATGAGGGCCCAAGGTAGACGCAGTAGCCTGACGTGCAGCATTGAGTGTCGGGGCCGCCAGCCCAGTCGGCATCCGAGTAGGCCACGAGGTCGGTGGAGGCGGAGGCCGTCAGGGTGAGCCCCAAAGACATGGTGCTGCATATGTACTGGAGAATACGCTTCACCAAGGTCTAGTGGGAGTCACGCAGAGCGTGCATGTGGAGGCACACCTTCTGAACAGCGTACTGCAAGTCGGGTCGAGTCAGCGTCAGGTACTGTAAAGCACCAACAATACAGCAATAAAACGCTCCATCAGACGCGAGAGACCCATCCAGAGCAGAGACCTTCGCCTTTGTGTCAACGGGGGTTGGTGCCTGCTTGCAGTTAAGCATATGGGCACGCTCCAAGAGCTCGTGGGCATACTTCTATTGATGCAGAAAGAAGCCTTCAGTCTGGTAGACCACCTCGATGCCAAGGAAGTAGTGTAGGGGCCCCAAGTCCTTGAGGGCGAACTCATCACGAAGACGAGCAGTCAGCCGCTGAAGAAGATCGACGGTGGAAGCTGTGAGGATGATGTCGTCGATATAGAGCAGCTAATATGCAGTGTCAGCTCCCTGAAGATACACTAAGAGTGAGGCATCAGAGCGAGTGGACCAAAATCCCAGAGACTGCACGAAGGCGGCGATACGCTGGTACCAAGCTCGAGGCGCCTGCTTCAACCCATAAAGAGAACGGGAGAGCAAGCACACAAAGTCTGGGTGCGCAGTGTCGACGAAGCCAATGGGCTGCTCACAGTACACCTGCTCGGCAAGATGGTCATCCAAGAAGGTGTTGGAGACATCCAACTGGTGCACAGGCCAGGCGCGCGAGACCGCCAACTAGAGCACGGCACGGATCGTGCCCAGTTTAACAACCGGATCGAATGTGTTGGTGAAGTTCAAGCACGCGCGTTGCCGAAATCCACGAACCACCCACCGAGCCTTGTAGCGCTTGAGAGAACCATCCGGGCGAGTCTTGTGGCGAAACACCCACTTGCCAGTGATGATATTGGCACGAGGGGTCGTGGAACAAGCTGCCACGTGCGGTTGTGATGTCTACTACACAACCTTCTTCTTGTAGACGTTGTTGGGCCTCCAAGTGCAGAGGTTTGTAGGACAGTAGCAAATTTCCCTCAAGTGGATGACCTAAGGTTTATCAATCCGTGGGAGGTGTAGGATGAAGATGGTCGCTCTCAAGCAACCCTGCGACCAAATAACAAAGAGTCTCTTGTGTCCCCAACACACCCAATACAATGATAAATTATATAGGTGCACTAGTTCGGCGAAGAGATGGTGATACAAGTGCAATCTGGATAGTAGATAATGGTTTTTGTAATCTAAAAATATAAAAACAGCAAGGTAACTAATGATAAAAGTGAGCATAAACGGTATTGCAATGCTAGGAAATAAGGCCTAGGGTTCATACTTTCACTAGTGCAAGTTCTCTCAACAATAATAACATAATTGGATCACATAACTATCCCTCAACAGGCAATAAAGAGTCACTCCAAAGTCACTAATAGCTGAGAACAAACGAAGAGATTATGGTAGGGTACGAAACCACCTCAAAGTTATCCTTTCTGATCGATCTATTCAAGAGTTCGTAGTAAAATAACATGAAGCTATTCTTTCCGTTCAATCTATCATAGAGTTCGTACTAGAATAACACCTTAAGACACAAATCAACTAAAACCCTAATGTCACCTAGATACTCCAATGTCACCTCAAGTATCCGTGGGTATGATTATACGATATGCATCACACAATCTCAGATTCATCTATTCAACCAACACAAAAGTACTTCAAAGAGTGCCCCAAAGTTTCTACCGGAGAGTCAAGACGAAAACGTGTGCCAACCCCTATGCATAGGTTCATGGGCGGAACCCGCAAGTTGATCACCAAAACATACATCAAGTGGGTCAATAGAATACCCCATTGTCACCAAAGGTATCCCACGCAAGACATACATCAAGTGTTCTCAAATCCTTAAAGACTCAATCCGATAAGATAACTTCAAAGGGAAAACTCAATCCATTACAAGAGAGTAGAGTGGGAGAAACATCATAAGATCCAACTATAATAGCAAAGCTCGCGATATATCAAGATCGTAACACCTCAAGAACATGAGAGAGAGAGAGATCAAACACATAGCTACTGGTACATACCCTCAGCCCCGAGGGTGAACTACTCCCTTCTCGTCATGGAGAGCGCCGGGATGATGTAGATGGCCACCGGAGAGGGATTCCCCCCTCCGGCAGGGTGCCGGAACAGGTCTAGATTGGTTTTCGGTGGCTACGGAGGCTTCTGGCGGCGGAACTTCTGATCTATTCTGCTCCCCGAAGTTTTTAGGGTATATGGATATATATATATAGGAGGAAGAAGTACGTCGGTGGATCTCCGGGCTGTCCATGAGGCAGGGGGCGCGCCCATGGGTGGGCGCGCCCCCCCACCCTCGTGGGCAGCCCGGGACTCTTCTGGTCCATCTCCGATACTCCATGGGCTTCTTCTGGTCGAAAAATAAGTTCTGTGAAGTTTTAGGTCAATTGGACTCCGTTTGATTTTCCTTTTCTGCGATACTCTAAAACAAGGAAAAAAATAGAAACTGGTGCTGGGCTCTAGGTTAATAGGTTAGTCCCAAAAATCATATAAAATAGCATATAAATGCATATAAAACATCCAAGGTTGATAATATAATAGCATGGAACAATCAAAAATTATAGATACGTTGGAGACGTATCAGGTTGCTTTGTAGGGCATCGAACTCCTCCTGCATCGCAGGTAGCCAATGGGGATCCCGAAGGGCAGCATAAGCGGAGGTGGGAACGGGTGATGGTGTTGACGTCGAGGCGGCGCACACATACTCGTCGGAGGAGTAGCGCGCGCTCGGCCGAAGCAATCCTGCTCGGGCACGGGTAGTCACGCCAAGTGGCAAGGCAGCAAGGCCGGCGATGGCGGCGGGGGCCGCGGCCCGCGGCAGGGGCCGCGGCCACGACAGGGGCGCCGGTGGCTGCGGGGGCACTCACGGCGGCGACAGGGGTCACGGTGCCGGTGACGGGGGCCGCGGCGACAGCAGTGCCAGCCGAGCTGGCGGCCGAGGGGGCGACGGGCGAGGAGGATGTCGAGCCTGTCACCGGGGTGGCGGGCGGAGTGCCCACCGGCTCAACCTCGTAGGAGGGAGATGGGGATCCAGGAGCCCTGTCAAACTCGACCTCTGGGAAGGGAGTCGAAAAACCGGGTGGTGGCGGCAGAAGGCGCCGTGCCGGGGGGGGCTGCCGCCATGCATCGCTCTAGGCAGGGGGCGCGGGGGCCGGTGCCGAAGGGGCTGAAGCCGGAGGAACCTGAAAAAGGGAACACCGTCTTGATGAAATATACGTGCCTCGAGGTGTACACACGATGAGTAACAGGATCATAGCACCGGTAACCTTTAGTGTTGGGAGGGTAGCCAAGGAAGATGCATGGAACGGAATGTGGTGCGGGCTTGTGTGGCGTGGTGGACGTGGTACTGGGATAACAGAGACACCCAAAAATGCGGAGACCATCATAGGACGGTGGTGTACCAAAGAGAAGGTGGTGAGGGGCGTAGTTCCACCGAGGACGACATGAACGAATGTTAACTAAGAGAGTGGCGGTGGCGAGAGCATCGGGCCAAACCCGAGCGGGAACATTAGAGTGAAAGAGTAACGTGCGAACGCAATCATTAAGAGTGCGGAGAATGCGCTCAGCGCGACCATTCTGCTGTGAAGTGTAAGGGCAAGTCAGACGGAAGATGGTGTCATGAGAGGCGAGAAGTGTGCGAAGAGCGACGTTGTCGAACTCTTTTCTGTTATCAGTTTGGAGTGCGAGTATGGGGCGACCGAACTGGGTGGTGACATAGGAATAAAAGGAGGTGAGTGTGGCTAAAGCATCGGATTTACGAGGAAGTGGAAAAGTCCACACATAATGAGAATAATCATCTAATATCACCAAGTAGTATAGATAGCTCGTGTTACTCGCAACGGGAGACGTCCAAACATCACTATGAAGCAATTGAAACGGAAAAGTGGACACTGAAGTAGACGCACTAAAGGGAAGACGAACGTGCTTGCCTAAGCGACATGCCTCACAAGAGTGCTCGTCGAGCTTGTTACATGAGAAAGAGAAACTCCTAAGAATTTGACGTAACACAGTGAGGTTGGGGTGGCCCAAGCGAGCATGCCAGAGGTCAATGCCGGCGGAAAGGGCGACTGGTGTGGAGGTGGAGGTGCCGGCGTGCACGGGGTAGAGCTTATCGGGACTGTCACATCGGTGAAGGATCATCCGGGTACAGGCGTCTTTCACAGAAAAGCCAACACCGTCAAATTCAACAGTAAGTGGGTTCTCACGAGTAAGACGACAAACGGAAACTAGGTGTGTGACTAATTCCGAGGAAACAAGAACATTAGACATAGTAATGGGTGCGGAAGTGAAGGGAAAACTAGTGCTACTGATATGAGTAATATGTAAGGAGGAGCCGTTGCCGACGGTGATACGAGTGGGTGTGCAAACAGGAGTGGAAGAGGTTAGGTTACCGGGATGGGCTGTCATGTGCGCAGTAACACCTGAGTCCATGTACCAGTCGCCTCCACCGACTGAGCTACTCAGCGATGACGTGAAGTGCTGGGCGGCGAGAAGGGTGGGGTCCCATGACACAGGTAACGGCGGCGGCGGGAGGCCCTCATAGGGCGGCGCCGGGGCCGGCAGGCCATAACCACCGAGGGAAGACGGCGGCGGGAGGCCCTCGTAGGGCGGCGGCGGGATGGGTGGACCATAACCGCCGACAGGCGACGGCGCAAGGAGGGCGTTGTAGCCGATGCCAGTCGGCTAGTAAGGCTCACCGATGAAAGCCTGGTGGCCCGCAGGAAGAGCCCGCGGGTAGTGCGGGGCGACGTCGAACGCGTCGTAGGCGGCAGCCGCGCCGTAAGGCGGCGGCGGCGGACGGTCCAGTGGACGCCATCGCGGGTCTGACGGCGACAACGGGGCAGCGGTCGGCGCTGCTCGCGACGCGAGCGATCGGGTCGGGCGGGCGACGCGGGCGAACGACGCGGGAGTTGGTGGACACGGCTCGGCAGCATCAACAACTTCGGGTGATCCGGCGGCGGGCTAGGTAGGTGGCTGGCGATTAGGTGCGGACGTGCAGCTGTAGAAGCGGCGGCTGGCACAGGAGACGCGTGGACGGCGGCGGCTGGGTAGCGGCGACAGCGGCGATGCGGGAGGATCGCGCGGCAGCGGCGGCGGTGTGGGTGGATCGCGCGACGGCGGCAGGGTGGTGGTATGGGAGGAGCGCGGCGGCGGCGGCACGGGAGGAGCGCGGCGGGGGGGGGGGGGTGTGGCGGCGACAACGGCGGCGCGGGAGGAGCGTGCGACGGCGGCGACAACAGAAGACGGGGAGTAAAACCTAAAAAATTGACCATGTAAAGAGATATTTTGTAATACAATAATCATTGTATTGATGGTGCAGATGCACGTATATACAAGTACAAGATAAGTCTCAATTTTAACTATCTCTACTTCTAATGGAGCAGTTGGTAGTCTCGCTTTCAGGTTTTTTTTCGTCCCATCACTTTCGTCCGGTTTTTTTCGTAGGTTAACCGTCGTAGATTTTTTTCGTCGCCTCCCCCACTTCATCGGTTTATTTTCACTTCACCCTCTCACACAACGAAAAAAACTGGACGGATCAGAACTTTCCGTACTGACGCAAATTATTTAGTAATGTCTTTATATAAAAGAATCAATCATAATCAATCTCTAAAGATCAAATCTAAATTAATTAATCTTCATAACGTTTGTTTCCTTCCGAATCACGTCCATAACTTTCCTTCCTTATTTGGGCAGAAACTGTTTGGTAGCAGAGATTAGGAAGCTTCCTATGAGTGTAGTAATAGGAAGTATTCTTTTTCTTGATGATTCGTTTCCATGCATGATGATAGTAAATTAGGCCAACATTCACCACTATTTATCAACGTCATCAATCGTATCCATTCCTACGAGTTTTAAGGGAATCTGCTCGCTATGTCTTTTTTAAGGGGATCCGCTCGCTAAGTCGTCGTCGCACGTTATTTTCACAAGCAATTCCCCTAAAAAAAGGCGTGGGTATTGGTAGTTGAACGCCCGCTAGGTTTTCCGCCTGTCCCATCCTCGCGCTATGCCGCCACCACCCGCCGAATTTCCAGCCGCCCGAGCCCGTTAACTTCGCCAGCCATCGGGTCGACTGCCCCCGCCCCAAATCCCCATCCCCGAGCACTAGCTATCACCGCGTTGCCGCCCCAAGCTCCACGCCACCGGGAACGAATCAAGCGCCGTCCTGACACCGCCGTCGTCGGCCCAGCACCTTCAGCCTTGCATGGACAGCTTCAATGTGCAGTCTCCCTTGCTGTCTCACCTTCTGCCAGCGCATGCAGCGGCGGGGTTGGACGCGTGCGTCCTTGCTAGCTTGCTCTCCGTGCGTACGTACTTGCTCTGCGTGCGTCGCACCGGCCGATGCGCATGATGCGTGTGTGCCTGCTTTTCTGTATGTGTATGCCAACGTGATGCGTGTGTGCGTTGCTGTGTGTGTATGATATAGATGGCCCGAGTGTGTGCATGTTGTGCTCTGCTCTTTGCTGATCTATGTGTTGGTGCTCCTACTATATGTTCATGCCATACAAATGAAATTTCTGTTAATCTTTTGACATGTTGAGTTAGTTCTCTCTGTCTTCTGAGGGGGTGAATGCAAAGCAGTCTATTAAGCCAGGCACTATTGCTGAGCTAAATTGACAAAAAAATATTGGTAGCCATAGTTGTAGTTTAAGTAGTAGCGAGTTGTCTGATATGTATAAAGAGCCCGTTGCAACTGAGCCCGTTGCTAAATTGACAAAAAAAGTCGCCAGTGTCACTTGATATGTATGAGAATATTAAATGTATTATTAACATGATTAATATTGAACTCTTAAAATTAATGTGACCCCGTTGTAATGCACGGGCATTCTTCTAATACATAAGTAGAAGATGAGCCACAACACGTAATATATGTAACACAAAGTACAACTCAATAAGAGGGGCCAAACCCTAGCCTGAGGGCTCACTTTTTTGGGAACTGAGCGCTCCTTTGGCCCCATTTAGCTCCTTTTTGTCCTCATTTAGTTCGTGTTTCTTGGGACTTCTAGCCTGAGCAGCAACTCACGCACACTTTACCGCGCACTGACACGTTTCTCACGGCGCAAACCAAACGCGCCGGATCAAAGCTACGCCTGAACCATCACTTCAGCTCCTGGGCACTGACCTGTGGTACCCAGAACGCAATAAGGCCCATCTGTCAGCTTGAAGGAGTTATCTTTCACACCGCTCTGTGTTCACTTGCCGCCGCCACCGGCTCAGGCCGAGAAAAGGAACCCGACCCAGCCAAGCAAAAGGAAGGAAGCCACACATAAAGGCAACCGATCAAATATCTATCCTTCAACCCGCAAAAGGCGAGGAGAGAGCCATGGAGGACAGAGACCACGGCCCCGCTGAGAACCTTCCTGAATCTCCACACCGCATCGACGGCGACGAGGAGGGAGACGAAGACGGAGGCGGCTTCACCTTCCCCGTCCTACCGTTCGCGGCGGACGCGCTCATCGTGCCCGTGTACCCCATCTTCGGCCGCCCCCCGTCCCCGCCGCCGGCGGCCTCGGTCGACGAGCAGGAGACGGCCACCGTGCGAGTCCCGCTGGGGCAGCTCCTGCTGGAGGAGCGCGACTTCGGCGCGAGGCAGAGGGACGAAGAGAGCTTCGGGGACGGCGAGCTGGAGGGCGTGGCGCCGGAGAGCTACTGCCTCTGGGCCCCCGGACAGTCCACTCCGGCGTCCCCGCGGCGGTGCCGGAAGAGCGGCTCAACGGGGTCGGTCCTCCGGTGGCGGCGCATCAGTGAGCGCCTCGTGGGGCGGAGCCACAGCGACGGCAAGGAGAAGTTCGTCTTCTTGAACGCCACTTCAGGGCCTCCCACTCCCAGGCAGGGGGACGTGGAGGAAGGAAGCAGCAGGAGCGACGGCGGCGGCGGCGCCGATGCCCACGGATGGAGTTATTACAGCAAAGGAGGAGGAGGAGGAAGCGGCGGCGCTGGCCGGAGGAGATCTTACCTCCCATACAAGCAAGAGCTTGTCGGGTTGTTCGCCAACGTCAGTGGGTTACGGCGAAGTTATCCCCCATTCTAATGCGTTTCTTGGCCTCTCTCTCTACCCCGTCAATATTTTCTGCTTTTGTGTGCATAATAGTATTGCATAACCTTGGTAGTGTTATTAGAAATAAAATTGGTGTGCTTATATATAGTACTAAATTAGGATCTGCTTGGCTAAGGTAAATGTAAAAACCACACCATCTCAACAGTAGAGATCGGAGAAGATATACTATTTTGTAGGTTCTCTGTTTGCTTGCACACTAGTCAGAAAGAACTGCTGTTCTTCTGTTCGTTCTGATCTTTTTGTTTTCATCAATCTCAGGGTAGGATAGAACTGCCCATTTTAATGATTGTATGGGAGAGAATTTTGTATGTTGATTGGTAGTTTTGGTGAATTCATGTATGGTGTAACCTCTTTGTTTTGTTCGAGCGTGTCCTTTTGGGCAAAGCTCTGGATGGCGGCGTTATTAGTTGATTTTAATACTGTGACGTTGTACTAATAGTATTGATACGCATACGTACAAAACAATTCATGCCTCATTGTCTCTATTGATGTCGCCAAAGCAATCTGTACGTTAAGACGTCGGTACAGAGACTGTTCTATTTTTATGGTTGGAATAAGATCCATAATTCAATGATGTTCACTTAATCACGTAGAGTACAATATACTTGTGCGGAACAGTCAAACAGTTCATGCTCGCGTGTATACAAAATTGCAAACGAGGATTCTGATTCTGCCGATTATACTACAACTATACTATATTGTAGTGGGCTCTTACGATAAGCAAGAATTTCGCTGATGTATACCCAGTTGCCAACTACGACATTTTCTCCGTAGTTAGATGAATTGTATTTGTATATGTGGAGAGAGCATCTACAATTATGCAGGTCCTCACCAATTACACCAACTACTGGATGTGATGGGACCTGAATCCCCCAAACTTTACTCCTTGGAGCTCGCCTGCTTTGATGTTCCCCCCGTCAAGACGCCCATCCATCCATCCATCAAGTAGACGACGGGTTCGACCGCGACAGCCGCTTCGCGGGCCGAGCTGCTAACCAAAACCCACCGGCAACCACACTTCTCTTTTTGCGATGAAACCAGCAGCCATACAGATGTCACTACTCTTAGACCTCCTCCAATGCACTAGTGTTAAGATGAGCTGCTAAGCATATTAAAAATCTAAGCAACTAAAGTCCTCAATGCAAAGGTGCTTAGGGCATCTTCAATAATTTGTATGTTAGCTTGTTGATAAAATATGACATGTCATCAACCAACATCTTAACATACAACAACTCCAATGAATTGTATCTAGTTTGCTAAATAGGATGTGAGATAATAAATGAGGTGCTCTCTCATTCTACATTAAAGCTTGTGCAATGGGTGTTGGTTCATGTACATACAACATTCCTCTCTTTCCTCATTTATTGCATGACACATCATAAAAAATCCTATGTGGCAAAGTCTACCAACAACTATCTTACAACCATTGGAGATGCCCTTAGCTTGTTGTTGCTAAGCATCCTTCATTTAGTGACTTAGCAACTAAAATTGTCCATGCATTGATGGGCTTCTTTCATTTAAGTGTTTTCCCTAGATTCCCGCACTTGGCATTGTTTCTTTCTGGGGTTATCACACTCATCTCTCTCCTCTTAATTACTTTACCACATCATTTTTTTCCTACATGGCAACCTTAGCACCTGTATAAGATGGAGCATTGGGAGAGGCCTTATTATACCTTATTTTAATTCAGGGGCTTTTGATTCCTGTATTTCAATTTCGAGAAATTCAAATGGTTGCAATTTTTCTGATGAAAAGGGCTGTTCAGTTTTGGGGACGGACGGCAAAGCTAACGTGGCCACCTCTGTGCCGGCCGCTCGCCATTTTATTGCTGCACAAGCTACTGGTGGCAGTAGAAGTGTAGAGCGCACAAAGGTCAGTCACTAGCATTAGCTGGTGAACGCGCCTAGTGCGGTGGCTTCCGTCGACTAAAAATAAGCCGACTGGCTAGCCTAGCCTTAGTCTAGACATATGTGATTTGTCGATCGGCCGGGCAACAGCGTGGCGACAGAGGCGCGAGGGAGGTCCCTTCGGTTCCACTCCATGCCCCTTGCCGCGCGTGCGTGTGGCCGCCATGATAGTTTGCATGGATGATACGGAGTGGATCTATGGCGGTGCTAATCTCGTCGACCGCCGGTGTGTCATCAATGGGTGGACGGGTGTGAAACAGAACGGACGGGCACGCTGGTGCGGCAGCGGCAACACGGCATGACGCGGGCATGCGTGAGGCCCGGCTGGGCTATCTACCTGTCTTGCCGATGACGTCAGGGTACATCGTCGGGCAAAGCCCGCGCGGCGTCCAACAGGGAGGTCCTGATGTCATGAGACTGGTGAGGTGTTGGAGTGCTACTGTAGACGTCGAGGGAGACGAGGGCTCGAGTGGAGGTCTTCGTAAGATGATGCTCGGCGGTAAAGCCAGCGGCGGCCGAAGAGATCTAGTGTTGTATTCTTCAACGACAGCCTAACCTAATTAGGTCATCAAAGAAGAGGGTGTCCGTGGATGCTCCTGGATGACAGCGAGCTTGACCTCAGATTCAGATCTTGTGTGCAACGGCACGAGCAATTTCTCTTTTAGGGTTTCGTAGAGTGTCTTCGTGTTTGGTTTGGGACAAAGAGATGGTGACGCCTCCACAGCGTAGGTTAATGTTCTCCTCACCCTATTCTCGTTTAGTGGGTGAGATTATCACCAATGAAGGGCGTGTGAAGTTGTGTCTCCGTTGGGTCTTTCGGGATCTGACCAGTTTAGATTTCCGGTGAATTTGTCAGGATTCGGCCAACTTCTGTGATATTTGGAGTTTCTACAAGCCCTTATCGACATTTTCTTCCCCGGGGCGACAATTTTCTTCGCACATCACAGCCGCAACGTCTCTTGGTGTGCATCAACGACTTCCCACCCGCTGCTTCTACAAGCTCTGGATTTAAAAAAGATTGCTCAACCACTAGAGAACCTCAAACAACGAAGACACAAGCCGCAGGCCACGCACGACCTCGGGCCATGAAAACACGAGCTTGCACACCGCGATGGTAGGGGCGCGAGGCCTCGACACCCTTCATGTCAGATGTGTCAGGACTCTGGGACTGGGCGTACCCAACCCGTCTGCCTGCGGCCCAGGACGCAGTGCGTGGTGAAAGGCCCAATACGGCCCATCTCAAAGGCTCCTCAAGGAGGACCCTCGCGAGGCGCGCATCACCAAGGACCTCATGAGGCCCTCTCATGGGGCAGCCCCCTGAAGTCGTCTCCCGAGGCCCCCTCACGGGCGGATGCACCGAGGTCGCCAAGCCATGCCTCGTGCGACACGTGGGTGATGCGAGCCACGACGAGCGCCGCCGGGACCCGTGCCAGCGGGCATGGATGGTGTGGCTTTCCTCTTTGGTGCTAAAGGAACAAGGCCAACGCGCGGGTTCCCTAGGCGGCCCCAAAGGTTACCTGTTCGGTGCAACAAGACCAGGACGACGGACTCATCAAGAAGGAGGTCATCGCCGAGCCCACCTGCGCGTCATGGCCAGAAGCTTTGGCAGGCGAAGACCATCTTTTGTCAGGATAAGATGTACTCCTGTTCCCCTTCAAAATTGGCCGTTATGGCAACCCTTCCCGCCAAGTGTTTTGGGGGAAGAGGATCGAGTCAGTATAAGTAGAGCTAGACCATCACCTTAGCAAGGTCCCTGATCGAGTTCATCCACCCCTCAAGCCCGGAGCCGCTCCTGAAGCCTCCCGAGGCCACTTGTACTCACAGTCATCCTCCCTCGCGAGGCAATGCAACCACAAAGCAGGAGTAGGGTTTTACACCGCAAGGTGGCTCGAACCTGGGTAAACCGCCCTGTTCTTTGTCCTTCCTTTGCGCTGGGATCTTGGGAGATCTTGGCCGTGGGGTTGTGTGTAGCTGACAGGGCGAGGTGAGGAGCAGCGAGCACGCCCCTGGGTTCGAACCTTCCTTGGGTGTGCGGAGCCTGGTTCCGACATTTGGCGCGCTAGGTAGGGGGCCTGCCTCTCTTCTTCCACTTCGCTCCGATTTCAGCTACACCAACTCCATGGCCGACGCCCGCCGTGTTTGTGCCAAGCGTCGGGCAGTGCAGGTCGCCCAAACCGCGTCCGTAAGGCGCGACGCCCGCCACCATTCCGCCTCGATGCTCAACGCGTAGAGCGTGACGACAAGGTCATGACGAGCCGGTTCCCCATGGTCCTCAAGGACGGTGCCTGCTCCTGGTTCATGAACCTACCCGAGGAGTCCATCTCTTCGTGGGGCAAGCTATTCATCGCCAACTTCAAGGGCACCTACGACCGCACCCTCACCATGAACGAGCTGTAGCAGGTGAAGCAACACCCCGACGAAACACTCCGCCAGTACATTCAGCGCTTCAGCCAGGTGCGCCACAAGATTCTGCGCGCCTCGGGCGAGGCCATCATCATGGCGTTCACCAATGGAGTCAAGGACATCCGCATGTGCGAGAAGCTAGCCATCAACAATTAACTAAGCACGGCGTTGGAGCTATTCACCCTTGCTGACAAGTGTGCCAAGGCCGAAGAGGGCCGCCTCTTCCTCCACAACGACCTCGAGGCGGCACATGACGATGGCAAGGCTGAGGGCAAGGAGGTCAAGTGCAAGGACCCTACTATGTTGGCAGCCGAGACTGAGCAGAAGCGCGACCGCGACGAGCCCGAGGGGAGCAGCCGCATGTTCTGGGTCTACCACAATGTGCGCACCCACAACACCAATGACTGACAGGAGCTTAGGGCGCTTCGTGACGAGCGCTTGGGTCGCCACCCCGACTGCCCCGATCGTGACGCTAGTCATGGAGGCGGCCGTGGCGGCGACAGATGGGACAATCACAACGGCAATCAGCGCCAGGCCTGGCGTGACCAGCCTCACAACGGTGCCCGGTGTGACCAACCTCGCGACATTGCCTTGTGTGCCCAGCCTCACGACGGCTCCTAGCGTAACCAGCCTCGAGAGGCCTGTCCTCAGAACAACACATCCCTTCCACTGTTGTCGCCGTCCCCTAGGAGGAACGACAACAACCAGCAAGACGAGGGGGCTGGGAGCTACTAGGAGCCTCGCGCGATAGCCTGCATCCTCGGCGGAGCTCATGCACCCACGTCCAATCTCCTCTTCAGGAAGTTCTATCGCGAGGTGAATGCTGCCCTCCCGAGGCTTGAAGCGGTGAGACCCCTCAAGTGGTCGCAGTACGCCATCACTTTTGACTCCAAGGATCGCCTCAGGTGCTCCGCCACCGCTGGCGCACTTCCCATGATGTGCACCCCCACCATCAGCAATGTCTCGGTCACTAAGACTCTCATCGACGGTGGGGCTGGCCTTAATGTGATCTCCATCGTGAGCTTCGAGACGCTCCAGGTGCGCCTTTGGTCACCTTCGGCACCCGCGACAACTACCACACCGCGATGATCGACTTTGACGTGGCCCACATCGTCCTCCCGTACAACGCCATGTTGGGGTACCCCACACTCGCCATGTTCATGGCGGCAACCCACCACAACTACAACGTCCTCAAGATGCCTAGCTGCAACGGCGTCATCACCGTCGCTTGTGACGAGAAGGACGCGGTCTGCTCCCTCGAGCATGCTTACCGCACCGTTGTGGCAGACAACCCTGATGGCAAGAATGTCGCCGGCCCCCCTGAAGTGACCCCTGCAAAGAAAAAACAGCTCCTTCCCAAGGGCCGCCCTGAGGCGAACAAGCAGCTGACTGGCGGCGATGCGCAGGTCTTTGTCCCCGTCATCGAGGCACGCATTCCTCCTGCATAGGAAGGTGCGCCCGGTGCCTCCCTTAGGTTAGGTTCGGGGGCTTCTGTCTGGAGAGTGTCTGACCTAACCAGTGCGACGAGGGAGGTGCTCGGGCACCACTTGGAGGCGTGCCTCAATGCACGCCCCCACGAGCAAGGAGCACAACGCTAGCCGACCAGGAGCATAGGAGTTCATCACCCAGGAGATTCGCAAGCTGCAAGAAGTGCGGGCCATGCAAGGCGAGCGGCGCCCCGCGTGTCCCACTAGCTCGGCTGCCGCCCCCGGCACGAACAACGAGTTCCGCGTGTGCGTCAAAATTGCTGGCCATAACAAGGCCGAATCTCAAGACATCTTATGGCCATCTCGCGTCAACCGGAGCAGAGGCGTCCCCGCCAACTACATTTGCATGCCTTTCGGCTTGTTGAACGCCGGTGCATCCTACTAGCGCTTCGCCCGCCTCACATTGGCATCTCGCGAGGCCTTGGCACCTCTGGAGCTTCCAGGGCCTCAGGAGCCGACCAGCCCCTGAGGGACGGCCCCTACGGTGTGCTTCGCGACTCGCTTCACCGACAATCCCGACGCCCCCGCAGCAGCGTAATTGCAAGGTGACTTTTTGGTTTGTTCAATTGAGGACGCTCCTTAGGTTGCATCATCCTCAGACCGGTCAGGGTCCGCCCCTGCAACCGCGCCGTTTTGGTCGTGTACTCGACCTGATTATGCTTTGATGGAATTTTTTTGCTGGCTTAAGCTGTGTGTTCGGTGCCTCACCGCCGTTTTAATTGCCGTGTCTTCATGAACCTCACTCTTGATTTCCCCATGACCGGGACTCAACACGGCGTCTGTGCTCGGGTCCATCCCTGTAGCGCCAACAAACCAAGCGACTGAGATCTGTCTCACGGGCGGTCCTTGGTGTTCTATCCTCTCGTGGGACCATCCAGGGCAGGAGAGTAAGGGTGTGGCTTGATACGCCCATTTTTCCTCATGCTTTTATGTTGATATTTATTGCATTATGGACTCTTATTTCACATTATGATACAATACGTATGCCTTTTCTCTCTTATTTTAGAAGATTTACATGAATAGGGAGAATGCCTGCAGCTAGAATTCTGGATCAGAAAGGAGAAAATCTGAGATACCTATTCTGCACAATTCCAAATGTCTTGAAACTTTATGGAGAATTATTTTGGAATATATAAAAAATATTGGGCGAAGAAACAACAGAAGGGGACCCACCAAGTGGCCACAAACCTGGGGGGAGTGCCCTACCCCCAGGGCTTGTGGCCCCTCGGCCATCATCTGGTGCCCATCTTCTGCTATATGAAAGGTTTTGACTTAGAAAAAAATCAAAAAAGAAGCTTTCGGGAGGAAGCACCACCGTCTCGAGGTGGAACCTAGGCGGAAGCAATCTAGGGCTCCGACAGAGCTATTTTGCCAAGGGAACTTCCCTCTGGGAGGGGGAAATCGAAGTCATCGTCATCACCAACGATCCTCTCATTGAGGGAGGGTCAATCTTCATCAACATCTTCACCAGCACCATCTCCTCTCAAACCCTAGTTCATCTCTTGTATTCAATCTTTGTCCCAAAACCTCAGATTGGTACCTGTGGGTTGCTAGTAGTGTTGATTACTCTTTGTAGTTGATACTAGTTGGTTTATTTGGTGGAAGATCATATGTTCCTATTCTTAATTATATTCAATACCCCTCTGATCTTGAACATGAACATGCTTTGTGAGTAGTTACGTTTGTTCCTGAGGACATGGGAGAAGTCTTGTTATAAGTAATCATGTGAATTTGGTATTCGTTCGATATTTTGATGAGATGTATGTTGTCTTTCCTCTAGTGGTGTTATGTGAACATCGACTACATTACACTTCACCATGATTTGGGCCTAGGGGAAGGCATTGGGAAATAATAAGTAGACGATGGGTTGCTAGAGTCACTACAAAAAAAGACACTTCCGTGATGATACGTGTTTGTCATGGTAGGTCACGTTTTCTGTCATGCATGTACATCCATGACAAATTTATGACAGAATCAAGATAGTCATACCTGTGCTGTCGTAGAAGTGTTCCATGACATTACCAAAATTATCATCACGGAAGTATCCACTTCCACGACGATAAATCGTGCATCATAGAAGTGCTTTCTTCAAGGGTGACCGACACGTGGCATCCACCACGGGACGTCGTTAAGCTACCGGGTCCGGTTTTGGATCCGATAACCCGTTAACAGCCCAGACCAATGGGAATTTTCCACGTGTAAAATTCTGATTTGCCGGAGGAAACACATGTCGGCTCAACATTCGGACAGATTATTGGGGATCGTAGCAGAATTTTAAAATTTTCTACGCATCACCAAGATCAATCTATGGAGTCATCTAGCAACAAGGGAGAGGGGAGTGCATCTACATACCCTTGTAGATCACGATGCGGAAGGGTTGCAAGAACGTGGATGAAGGAGTCGTACTCGCAGCGATTCAGATCGCGGTTGATTCCGATCTAAGCGCCGAACAATGGCGCCTCCGCGTTCAACACACGTGCAGCCCGGTGATGTCTCCTACGCCTTGATCCAGCAAGGGGAGAAGGAGAGGTTGGGGAAGACTACGTCCAGCAGCAGCACGACGGCGTGGTGGTGGAGGAGGAGCGCGGGACTCCAGCAGGGCTTCGCCAAGCACTACAAGAGATGAGGAGGGAGAGGGGTAGGGCTGCGCCAACAGGTGAAGACCTTCGTGTGTTGGGCTGCCCCTTTGCCTCCACTATATATAGGGGGAGAGGGAGGGCTGCGCCCCCACCTAGGGTTTCCACCCTAGGGGTGGCGGCAGCCCCAATCCCCATCTGGGGTGGCGGCCAAGTGGGGGGAGAGGGAGGCGCACCAGGCATGGGCCTTAGGGCCCATCTGCCCTTAGGGTTTGCCCCCTCTTCTCTCTAGGCGCATGAGCCTTGGTGGGGAGGCGCCCCAGCCCACCTAGGGGCTGGTCCCTTCTCACACTTGGCCCATGTATGCCTCCGGGGCCCGTGGCCCCTCCCGGTGGACCCCCGGACCCATCCGGTGGTCCCGGTACACTACCGGTGATGCCCAGAACACTTCCGGTGGCCAAAACCATACTTCCTATATATCAATCTTTACCTCCGGACCATTCCGGAACTCCTCATGACATCCAAGATCTCATCTGGGACTCCAAACAACATTCGGTAACCGCGTACATACTTTCCCTATAACCCTAGCATCATCGAACCTTAAGTGTGTAGACCCTACGGGTTCGGAGTCATGCAGACATGGCCGAGACAACTCTCCGGTAAATAACCAACAGCGGGATCTGGATACCCATGTTGGCTCCCACATGCTCCACGATGATCTCATCGGATGAACCACGATGTCAAGGATTCAATCAATCCCGTATACAATTCCCTTTGTCTATCGGTACGTTACTTGCCCGAGATTCGATCGTCGGTATCCCGATACCTTGTTCGATCTCGTTACCGGCAAGTCTCTTTACTCGTTCCGTAACACATCATCCTATGATCAACTCCTTGGTCACATTGTGCACATTATGATGATGTCCTACCGAATGGGCCTAGAGATACCTCTCCGTTACACGGAGTGACAAATCCCAGTCTCGATTCGTACCAACCCAACAGACACTTTCGGAGATACCCGTAGTGCACCTTTATAGCCACCCAGTTACGTTGTGACATTTGGCACACCCAAAGCATTCCTACGGTATCCGGGAGTTGCACAATCTCATGGTCTAAGGAAATGATACTTGACATTAGAAAAGCTTTAGCATACGAACTACACGATCTTGTGCTAGGCTTAGGATTGGGTCGTGTCCATCACATCATTCTCCTAATGATGTGATCCCGTTATGAACGACATCCAATGTCCATGGTCAGGAAACCGTAACCATCTATTGATCAACGAGCTAGTCAACTAGAGGCTTACTAGGGACATGGTGTTGTCTATGTATCCACACATGTATCTGAGTTTCCTATCAATACAATTCTAGCATGGATAATAAGCGATCATCATGAACAATGAAATATAATATAATAGTAACTAATTTATTATTACCTGTAGGGCATATTTCCAACAGTCTCCCACTTGCACTAGAGTCAATAATCTAGTTCACATCGCCATGTGATTAACACTCACAGGTCACATCGCCATGTGACCAACATCCAAAGAGTTTACTAGAGTCACTAATCTAGTTCACATCACTATGTGATTAACACTCAATGAGTTCTGGGTTTGATGATGTTATGCTTGTGAGAGAGGTTGTAGTCAACGGGTCTGCCATATTCAGATCCCTATGTATTTCGCAAAACTTTATGTCATATCATAGATGCTGCTACCATGTTCCTCTTGGAGCTATTCCAAATTGTTGCTCCATTATACGTATCTGGTATCTCTACTCAGAGCTATCCGAATAGGTGTTAAGCTTGCATCGACGTAACTCTTTACGTCGAACTCTTCATCACCTCCATGACCGAGAAACATTTCCTTATTCCTCTAAGGATAATTTTTGACCACTATCCGGTGATCCATTCCTAGATCACCTTTGTACCCTCTTGCTAGACATGTGGCAAGGCACACATCAGGTGCGGTACTCAGCATGGCATACCGTATAGAGCCTATGACAAAAGCATAGGGGACGACCTTCATCCTTCCTCTTTCTTCTGCCGTGGTCAATCTTCGAGTCTTACTCAACTTCACACCTTACAACTCAGGTAAGAATCCCTTCTTTGACTGATCTATTTTGAACTCCTTCAAAATCATGTCAAGGTGTGCGTTCTTTGAAAGTATCATCAGGCGCCTTGATCTATCTCTATAGATCTTGATGCCCAATATGTAAGCAGCTTTATCCAGGTCTTCCTTTGGAAAACACTTTTCAAACAACCGTTTATGCTTTCCAGAAATTCTACATTATTTCGGATCAACAATATGTCATCCACATATACTTATCAGAAATGTTGTAGTGCTCACACTTACTTTCTTGTAAATACAAGTTTCTATCAAACATTGTATAAACCTAAAAGCTTTGATCACTCCATCAAAACATATATTCCGACTCCGAGGTGCTTGCTCTAGTCCATAGAAGGATTGCTGGAGCCAGCATACCTTTTAGCATCCTTAGGATCGACAAAACTTTGATTGTATCACATACAACTTTTTCTTACGAAAACTGGTAAGAAAACTTGTTTTGACATCCATCTGTCAGATTTCATAATCAAAAAATCCAGCTAATGCTAACATGATTCCGACGGACTTAAGCATCGCTACGGGTGAGAAATTCTCATCGTAGTCAACTCCTTGAACTTGTGAAAAGACTCTTTCCCACAAGTCGAGCTTCATAGACGGTAACATTACTGCCCACGTCCGTCTTCCTCTTAAAGATCCATTTATCTCAATGGCTTGCCAATCATCGGGCAAGTCCACCAAAGTCCATACTTTGTTCTGATACATGGATCCTATCTCGGATTTCATGGCTTCTAACCATTTGTCGGAATATGGGCCCACCATCGCTTCTCCATAGCTCGTAGGTTCATTATTGTCTAACAACATGATATCTAAGACAGGATTACCGTACCACTCAGGAGTAGTACATATCCTTGTCGACCTACGAGGTTCGATAGCAACTTGATCCGAAGCTTCATGATCACTATCATTAACTTCCTATTCAACAGACGTAGGCGCCACAGAAAACATCTTTCTGTGTTGCATCACTCTCTGGTTGAAGTAAAGGTTCGACAACCTCATCAAGTTCTATCTTCCTCCCACTCAATTCTTTCGAGAGAAACTCCTTCTCGAGAAAGGACCCGTTCTTAGCGACAAACAATTTGCCCTCGGATCTGAGATAGAAGGTATACCCAACTGTCACGTTTGGGTATCCTATGAAGATGTGTTTGTCCACTTTTGGGTTCAAGCTTCTCCGGCTGAAGCCTTAAGCATCGCAGCCCCAAACATTAAGAAACGATAACTTTGGTTTCTTGCCAAACCAATGTTCACACAACGTCGTCTCAACGGACTTAGATGGTGTCCTATCTAAAGTGAATGTAGCTGTCTCTAACGCATAACCTCAAAATGAAAACGGTAGATCGGTAAGAGACATCATAGATCGCACCATATCTCATAAGGTTCGATTACGACGTCCGGACACACCATTACCCTGTGGTGTTCTAGGTGGCTTCAACTGTGAAACAATTCCACAATGTCTTAAGTGATTGCCAAAATCATAACTCAGAAATTCTCATCGATCAGATCGTAGGAATTTGATCTTCTTATTATGATGGTTCTTAACTTCACTCTGAAATCGCTTGAACTTTTCAAACGTTTCAGACCTGTGCTTCATTAAGTAAATATACCTATATCTACTCAAATCATCAGTGAAGATGAGAAAATAGCGATATCCACCGCACGCTTCTATTCTCATTGGATCACACGCATCAGCATGTATGATATCCAACAAGTCATTTGCCCGTTTCATTGTACCTGAAAACGGGGTCTTAGTCATCCTGCCCATGAGGCATGGCTCGCATGTGTCAAGTGATTCAAAATCAAGTGACTCCAAACATCCATCGACACGGAGTTTCTTCATGCATCTTACGCCAATATGACCTAAGCGGCAGTGCCACGAGAAAGTGGTACTATCATTATTAACTCTACATCTTTTTGGCGTGAACATGTGTATTACCACGACCGAGATTTAATGAACCATTCACATAGGGCGCATGACCATGAAAGGTATCATTCATGTAAACAGAATAACCATTATTCTCTAACTTAAATGAATGACCGTATTGCAATGAACATGATCTAATCATATTCATGCTCAACGTAGACACCTGATAACATTTATCTAGGTTCAATACTAATCTCGAAGGCAGATGGAGCGTGTGATGGTGATCTCATCAACTCTGGAAACACTTCCAACACACATCGTCACCTCGCCCTCAGCCAGTCTCCGTTTAGTCCGTAGCTTTTGCTTCAAGTCACCAATAATAGCAACTGAACCGATATCCAATACCCAGGTGCTACCAGGAGTACTAGTGAGGTACACATTAATAACACGTATATACTTTGTTGAAGTTGCCAGCCTTCTTATCTACCATGCATTTGGGGTAATTCCGCTACCAGTGACCGTTCCCCTTACAATAGAAGCACTTAGTCTCGGGTTTGGATTCAACCTTGGGTTCCTTCACTGGAGCGGCAACTGGTTTGCCATCCATGAAGATTCCCTTCTAGCCCTTGCCCTTCTTGAAACCAATGGTCTTGTTAAACCATCAACACTTGATGCTCCTTCTTGATTTCTACCTTTTGCGATCTTAAGCACCACGAACAGCTCCGGGATCAACTCCATCCCTTGCATGTCATAGTTCATCACGAAGATCTAGTAGCTTAGTGATAGTGGCTAGAGAACTCTGTCAATCACTACCTTATCTGGAAGTTTAACTCCCACTTGATTTAAGTGATTGTAGCACCCAGACATTCTAAGCACATGCTCACCAGCTGAGCTATTCTCCTCCATCTTGTTGGTAAAAGAACTTGTCAGAGGTCTCATACCTCTCAACACGGGCATGAGCCTGAAATCCCAATTTCAGCTCTTGGAACATCTCATATGGCGTTCAAAACATCATTGGAATCCTGATTCTAAGCCGTAAAGTATGGTGCACTAAACTATTAAGTAGTCATCAGGATGTGTCTGTCAGGTGTTCACAACATCCACAGACGACGTTGTAGGGGTTTGCACATCGAGCGGTGCATCAAAGACGTAAGCCTTCTGTGTAGCAGTGAGGACACTCCTTGGACTACGGACCCAGTCCGCATCATTGCTCACAATATCTTTCAACTTAGTCTTTCTCTAGGAACGTATTGAAACAGGGAGCTACAACATGAGCTATTTATCTACAACATAATTGCAAAGACAATTTAGACTATGTTCATGATAATTGAGTTCATCTAATCAAATTATTTAATGAACTCCCACTCAGATAGACATCCCTCTAGTCATCTAAGTGAAACATGATCCGAGTCAACTAGGCCATGTCCGATCATCACGTGAGACGGACTAGTCAACATCGGTGAACATCTTCATGTTGATCGTATCTTCCATACGACTCATGCTCGACCTTTCGGTCTTCTGTGTTCCAAGGCCATGTCTGTACATGCTAGGCTCGTCAAGTCAACCTAAGTGTATTGCGTGTGTAAATCTGGCTTACATCCGTTGTATTCGAACGTTAGAATCTATCACACCCGATCATCACATGGTGCTTCGAAACAATGAACCTTCGCAACGGTGCACAGTTAGGGGGAACACTTTCTTGAAATTATTGCGAGGGATCATCTTATTTAAGCTACCGTGGTTCTAAGCAAATAAGATGTAAAACATGATAAACATCACATGCAATCAAATAGTGACATGATATGGCCAATACCATTTTGCTCCTTTTGATCTCCATCTTCGGGGCTCCATGATCATCGTTGTCACCGGCATGACACCATGATATCCAACATCATGATATCCATCATCGTGTCTTCTTGAAGTTGTCTCGTCATCTATTACTTCTACTACTATGGCTAGCAATAAACTAAAGTAATTACATGACATTTAAGTTGACACGTAGGTCATAAATAAATTAAGACAACTCCTATGACTCCTGCCAGTTGTCATACTCATCGACATGCAAGTCGTGATTCCTATTACAAGAACATGATTAATCTCATACATCACATATATCATTCATCATATCCTTTTGGCCATATCACATCACACGGCACATGCTGCAAAAACAAGTTACACGTCCTCTAATTGTTGTTGCAAGTTTTTACGTGGCCGCTATAGGTTTCTAGCAAGAACGTTTCTTACCTATGCCAAAACCACAACGTGATATGCCAATTTCTATTTACCCTTCATAAGGACCCTTTTCATCGAATCCGATCCGACTAAAGTGGGAGAGACAGACACCCGCTAGCCACCTTATGCAACTAGTGCATGTCAGTCGGTGGAACCAGTCTCACGTAAGCGTACGTGTAAGGTCGGTCCGGGCCGCTTCATCCCACGATGCCGCCGAATCAAGATAAGACTAGTAACGGCAAGTAAATTGACAAAATCAACGCCCACAACAACTTGTGTTCTACTCGTGCATAGAAACTACGCATGGACCTAGCTCATGATGCCACTGTTGGGGATCGTAGCAGAATTTTAAAATTTTCTACGCATCACCAAGATCAATCTATGGAGTCATCTAGCAACGAGGGAGAGGGGAGTGCATCTACATACCCTTGTAGATCGTGATGCGGAAGCGTTGCAAGAACGCGGATGAAAGAGTCGTACTCGCAGCGATTCAGATCGCGGTTGATTCCGATCTAAGCGCCGAACAACGGCGTCTCCGCGTTCAACACACGTGCAACCCGGTGACGTCTCCTACGCCTTGATCCTGCAAGGGGAGAAGGAGAGGTTGGGCAAGACTCCGTCCAGCAGCAGCACGACGGCGTGGTGGTGGTCGAGGAGCGCGGGACTCCAGCAGGGCTTCGCCAAGCACTACGAGAGATGAGGAGGGAGAAGGGTAGGGCTGCGCCAACAGGTGAAGACCTTCATGTGTTGGGCTGCCCCTTCGCCTCCACTATATATAGGGGGAGAGGGAGGGTTGCGCCCCCACCTAGGGTTTCCACCCTAGGGGTGGCGGCAGCCCCAATCCCCATCTGGGGTGGCGGCCAAGTGGGGGGGAGAGGGAGGCGCACCAGGCATGGGCCTTAGGGCCCATCTGCCCTTAGGGTTTGCCCCCTCTTCTCTCTAGGCGCATGGGCCTTGGTGGGGAGACACCCCAGCCCACCTAGGGGCTGGTCCCTTCTCACACTTGGCCCATGTATGCCTCCGGGGCCCGTGGCCCCTCCCGGTGGACCCCTGGACCCCTCCGGTGGTCCCGGTACACTACCGGTGATGCCCGGAACACTTCCGGTGGCCAAAACCATACTTCCTATATATCTATCTTTACCTCCGGACCATTCCGTAACTCCTCGTGATGTCCGGGATCTCATCCGGGACTCCGAACAACATTCGGTAACCGCGTACATTCTTTCCCTATAACCCTAGCGTCATCGAACCTTAAGTGTGTAGACCCTACGGGTTCGAGAGTCATGCAGACATGGCCGAGACAACTCTCCGGTCAATAACCAACAACGGGATCTGGATACTCATGTTGTCTCCCACATGCTCCACGATGATCTCATCGGATGAACCACGATGTCAAGGATTCAATCAATCCCGTATACAATTCCCTTTGTCTATTGGTACGATACTTGCCCGAGATTCGATCGTCGGTATCCCGATACCTTGTTCAATCTCGTTACCGGCAAGTCTCTTTACTCGTTCCGTAACACATCATCCCGTGATCAACTCCTTGGTCACATTGTGCACATTATGATGATGTCCTACCGAGTGGGCCCAGAGATACCTCTCCGTTACACGGAGTGAAAAATCCCAGTCTCGATTCGTGCCAACCCAACAGACACTTTCGGAGATACCCGTAGTGCACCTTTATAGCCACCCAGTTACGTTGTGACGTTTGGCACACCCAAAGCATTCCTACAGTATCCGGGAGTTGCACAATCTCATGGTCTAACGAAATGATACTTGACATTAGAAAAGCTTTAGCATACGAACTACACGATCTTGTGCTAGGCTTAGGATTGGGTCTTGTCCATCACATCATTCTCCTAATGATGTGATCCCGTTATCAATGACATCCAATGTCCATGGTCAGGAAACCGTAACCATCTATTGATTAACGAGCTAGTCAACTAGAGGCTTACTAGGGACATGGTGTTGTCTATGTATCCACACATGTATCTGAGTTTCCTATCAATACAATTTTAGCATGGATAAAAAACGATTATCATGAACAATGAAATATAATATAATAATAACTAATTTATTATTGCCTCTAGGGCATATTTCCAACACAGATATCAGCCACTCATCAGACAGGAGGCGCCCATGATACGTCGACACGTGGCACGGCCCAATAAAGGCCCATTCCGGTGAAAAGCCGGCCCGTTTGACTTGGTCAAAAGGTTACGGGCCAGCCCACGGAAAACCTGTTAACGGCATCTTCGTATGTAGCCCATTTACGGCCCGCTAACTACTGGCCCGTTACGGCCTATCGGAATTAAGCCCAGTAGCTTCATCTGGGCCGTCCATTATGATTCCAGCCCGTTGTAACTTCCGGCCCATGTATGGCCCATGATGTCTTTCGACCCATATGAGGCCCTATGTAATTCTCGGCCCATTAAAGGCCCGAGATGAAACTGGCCCATAATGAACAGTGTATCGCTTTATACCCATTAAGAGCCCATTATTCCGTCGGCTGTTTCCAGCCCGTGTTAACTTTTGGCCTTCTAAGGGCCATTTATTCTTGGGCTCATTTCTGGAATTCGGTTAGATACGGTCCGTTACTGGCCTGTTTCGTTTGTGGGCCAAATACAGTCTGTGGTCACATTCGGCCCGTTTGTGCCCCGTTAACCCATTGGGCTGTTTTCATAGCATTATCAACTACGGCCTATTAACGGCCTGTTATGGTCCACAAATAGTACGGCCCATGTTTGGCGAAATGATCATACGCCCCATAGAAGGCCCATGGATCCTACGGCGCATAGAAGACCAATGGATCCTACGGCCTGTAGAAGGCCCATGGATCATACGGCCCATAGAAAGTCCATGGATCCTACGGCCCGTAAAAGGCCCATGGATCCTACGACCCGTAGAAGGTCCACAGATCCTACGGCCCGTAGGAGGCCCATGGTTACAACAGTCCATGTGTTGCCATGATTATTGTGGCCTAGTTACCAAAACTAGGTTATTGTGGCCACTAAAAAACGCAGAAAAAGAACTGCAGTGACTACAAGCAAACAACTAAACAAGACAATAAGGAAATAAATAAGCAAGCAACTAACACTAGCCTATTACAGCTATTACACATATTACATCCACTGGGCATCAAAGTTCGCCACCAGTGCAAATATAGGGAACAAAGCAACATATTACATACATTGGTCGTCAAAATTGGCCACCAGTGCAAATAAACACAGCAGCAAAACAAGTCCATAACTGAAACAACTTCAGAAGAGCTCAAGAAATGTTATCTTGGGTATCCACCATGCTGGCAATAAGCTTAGCAAGCTTATTAGCTTTGTCCTGTTTGGCGCTAAAATCCTCCAACGCTTGCTGTTGCACCAGAAAGTATGCATCTAAATGCTCCAGGGACTTCCGCAGTCCTTCCGCTTCTTGTCGCAACACAGTTGATCGACGTCTTTCAGCTTTTAGTTGAGACTCAAGAAACCGAACTGATTCAGACAGTGAGTTTGAATAGCTTGTCCAAGTGGTAGTGGCCAGTAACTCGAACAGTAAACCAAGACAGGACTTTGGGGTTGCCTCACTGTCTTCAAGATAGTTTTCCTTAGCTGTTTTATCAGCTTCGTTGGAGACCAACAAGGATGTCTCACGATCCTGAACCTTATCTGCATTACTTCCTTTATCATTGCTTAATAAGGCACTCTTCCCCAATATTCTGTCAGCATTCTAAAAGAAGAAACAAGCAGACACATAACAGGTTTAGCATGTACTAGTATATGAAACTCATTTCGGTGAACCAGTTCATTAGTAAGGTGGACAAGATTAAATTGCCAAGTCTTCTATTGCCAAGTAGTACATTATAAAATCATCAAACAAACATATATCTATCTCCTATGGTCACTACATTATCTTGCCAAATCAAAATAGAGACATGGTTCAAATCATATCAGTTCAAGAGAAAGCAGCACTGAAAGAATACAAAGCGTGGGAAACTAAACGGCACAACAAGATACATGTTATAAGAGCAAACCTATTAAAGCAACATGCGTAAACATACCTGTTGTGCCATTAGAGTTTCCATTGGATAGTTTAATTTAAAAATAAGTTTGTATGAGTAAATACAGTGATACAAGAGCAAAGCAGTATGCACGACAGCAATGGAATTTTAAATGAGAACAATTGTTCTTCAGGTTTAAGCACTTGTTCTACATGAACAGAGTACAGTAAGATGCAAGCATATAGTACTTAAAATAAAATGAGCTCATAGACCTTACCACATTCTCGGTTTAGGACCAGTAAAGAACAAGTCATTCCCAGTCATCGTCCAGTAAATGTGTCTCAGGAGAACGTAAGGGAATTTGATGAGTTTCTTTTTCGGTGAAGTACGTTTTCTTCAGGTAATTATGATACTGCCACCAAGCATTCTTGAAGATAACGGAGGTATTAGCAAAGGTTACCTCATCCTGAGTTTCCAAATCGGTCCTTCTCTATAGATAAAAATGGGAAAATTTGATGTATTATAACCATCATGGAGGTAGAATGTATGGGACAAAGCAAAGTAATTGCCATGAATAACATTACTTACACATAACTCCTGGACAAACACCTCAACTAGCATTTTCCTTCATCTTCAGTATAATATTTCCATGATGGGAATATACGCACATAGGATTTAACAACATCAAATGCGATAGATGCTAAACTATGAATGGCTGGTTGTGCTTCCTCCACAGGAATAGGTGTACTAACTGGTGGAGTTGGGGTTCGCCGTGGTAGTACTGGCGCTTTGGGCATTGGAGCTGCCTTACTAACTGCTCTTGTTTGGGAGCTCTATGGTGGAGATGGTGCTGTGTCAACAGGAACTGGGTTACTATCTGCTGGGGTTAGGGTTAGATTGGGTGAAGCTGGTTCTCTATCCATCGCAGTAGGGGTAAAATCTGCGAGAGTTTGGGTTATGTGTGGTAGGGCTGGTTCTCGTGCATGTACAACCGGGGTGCTATCTCCACCAAGAGGTAGCACTATTTTATTTGAAGACCGTGTTTTTACTCCGCTTGATACTGCCATCACCCACTCCAATTCAAATGGCTGATAAACAGGAAACATAATTGAATGTATAGACATTGTATGAGAGACAGATGCAATAGATAGTATGGAAAAAAAGAGGGCATTAAATAATTGACATGTATATTGTTTAACTAAAACGGATAGCATGACATAATTTTACATATATGATGTCTATCGAAACTAGATAGCATAACATAATTCAAAGATATGATGACTAACTAAACAGGATCGCATGACATAATTCACATACATGTTATCTAAGTAACCAGGATAGCATGATTTAATTCACATATCTGATTTATATGCTAAGTGGAGGGCATTCGCATATATGATGTCTGAACTAAGAACTTGGTGTTGAATATTGTGTATATGATGTCTAAACTATGCAGTGCAAGACACCATATGCATGATATGAGCAGTAGAACCATGCCAAGTTAGAGTATACACCTCAGTGGGGGAATAGGACTGGTCATCTGTCTCTGAATCCATCTTTGAGGAGCTATCGAGACCCAGCAAGAGATCTACTTCGACAGGTAGCACTGTCTGCTCTGAAGGCCTTGTTTTCACTCCATATTTTTCCATTACCCACTCAAATGGTTGATAAACAGGAAGAGTAGTTTAATGTACAAACATTTTTGACAAATGGAAGTTTAATGAAGAAAAGGATGGGCTAGATGTCATTCAAATATATGATGCCTGGTTAAACAGGCTGACATTGCACATTTCACATATATTATGGCTGGCTAAAAGACATGAGACTGCATAATTCCCATATATGATATTTAAACTAAACAGGGGGCATTACAGAACATGTCTAAACTAAGCAGATGACATATATGATGTCGAAAGTAGGCACTACAAGGCAACATATGCATGATATGACTAACATCATCATGACAAGTTAGAGCAAACACCTTGGGGGGTAAATAGGAGTGGTCAGCTGTGTCTGAATTCGCCTCAGAACAAATATCTTCCTCTGGATTACAATCTGGAGAGGGGAGGGGGAGGGTATTCCATTGAACCCACCATGGAGCGATGTCTGCATGACATTGTATTGCTGCGCAAAACTCTTCTCTTTTTCTCTACATGTTCAGCATGACTGTGTACAATATCTGACATGCATACAAAAAAATATAGTGAGATTATGCAAGGAGAGCATGCAGAAATCTAGAGTAATGGTAACAACCAGTGGATGGATCCAAAAATAATGATAGCAGGATGATGATTGCTTTAATTTAATAAAATAATAGATGATGATTGCTTTACTATTTGTTTCCCACCCAAGATGGACAACATAGGCATACCCTAGGTGAACCAGATATTAGACAGAGGTACTATTCATTGTTGCCTCGATATGTGCCCCACAACTAATTTAGAACTCAAGTTTGAACATCAATTTGGACCTAACTTGGAGTCTAAGAGGTGAACATGACAATAAAGTAGCAGGTAATATTAAGCAATGCATAACATAACCAGAAACAAAAGAGTGCGACCTCTCTTGTGGACCCGTGTACTCCTCGGGTTCATCTGCTGAGTCGATGATGGTGATGCCGTTGCGGTGGGTGCCGGCGGCAGGGAAGGAGATCTGAGGCGGCGAAAGACGGTCAGGAGTCGTGATGTCTGGTTTGGTGGATGCTTCTGCCGATGGAGCAGCTCAGGCGAGGTGTACGACGTCGCGGCATGAGCAGGACAAACCACACAAAGTTTTCTTCGACACCTACCTGTAACTGAAGTAATTCTGTAAGGGCTCATTTGGCTTGCATGATTCTAATAACGCGGGGATAGGAGGAAGACCACCGGAATAGGATAGGAATGCACATGGGAAATAGAGCATTTGTGAACACAGGATTTCTGTCAACTTGGATGTTTGGTTCACAGGAAAAGGAGGAGCAGGGGAATGCAAAGAAACATAGCCAAAATAAAGTGAAACCATATGAAAGCGTGTACAATTAGAATGTTATTCTGCCAGTAATGCAGTTGATATTGTTTTCATGCATAGGATTTTGAAAAGTAGGTCCACGTGGATGTTTTGCTCCATTCCTTTCAACAAAATGCATGAATAATCGAATAGTATAGAGTGCCATAGGAAGATTTCCTATTGTTATGTTTTTCCGTTGAACCACAGTAGTCCTAATGAATCGACATGAATGTGGAGTAATAAGTGATGCGACAAGTGTACAACCTCTTTGCCGTCGCCGTGTCGACCTCAGCATCACTGGGTTGGTCGCTGAAGAAGTTGATGCTGAGGTGGTTGTCGGAGGTGTGGAGGAAGATCTGAGGAATCTATAGACGGCATCCAGGGCCCTGCTCTATTGTGATGGATCGTTCCATCCTTGGAGCAGCTCCAGTTAGCCGTAAGACGTCAAGGCTGAAGTAGCACAAGACAGACATTGTTAATCTCAAGTGGGATTAGAGAGCATCTCCAATAGATGATGTAAAATGCATTACCAAAAAAGTGATAGATGTAACATATACATCACCAAAAACCACTTGACTACAACAGATGAGGTAGAAACTGTTGACTCTGAACTTAATTGTTGAAACTGAAATTTACTGTGGAATCTGAATGTTACTGTCGAAACTGAACACAATGGTAGCAGAGAGGCACTTCACATGGGATAGTTTAGGGAGGGCATGCAGTTCATCTTCAACCTGCACCCCCCTGAGCCGCCAGCCACCACCGGCTGAACCTCGTGCCGCCTCGCCACCCCGAAACAACTCACCGTTGCGATCTCGCCGCCCCGAAACAACTCCCCACCGCTGGTCCCCTGCCGCCTCGCCGCCTCGAAATAACTCCCCACCATCGGTCCGCCGCCGCCCCGGCCATCCCTCTAGCCCCCCCCCCCCCGCGCCAAGATTTTTCTCCGGTGACCCCCACGCCACCGCCCCACCACCGCGCCCCCACCGCCGGCGAGTAGCACCCCACCCAGAACCCTAAGATAGATAGTGGGGTACCTCTCTGGCGAGCCCCCTCCCCGCTACAGGTGGTTCTTCCTTAACTCCGGCGAGACCCACCACCCCCTGAAAATCGACTGACCCAAAGGTCGATTCAGTCAACTGAAGTGTAGCTAAATCGGAGTAGAGCAGCAGCACGAACGAGGGGGAGAGCAGCAACGCGAGCGAGCGAGAGCCAGAGAAGCAGCAGCAGCGCGAGCAAGCAAGCGAGAGCCCGGGCAGTAGCAGCAGCGCGAGCGAGCGATGGCCGGAGCAGCAGCAGCTAGGCGAGCGAGCGAGAGCTGGAGCAGCAACAGCAGCAGCGTGAGCGACCGTTGGAGTAGCAGCAGCAGATCCGGCTGGTATGGCCGCCGCCGCCGAAGGGGCCTCACACTGGGGAGAGCCGCCGTGGAGATGTCTCTCGTGGCACCGACTTCGCGGTAGCCGCTCCATGGGGGTGCGAGACGGATCGCCGTCGGCACCGAGAGGTCGAGTTAAGGAGAAGGTGTGATGCGATGAGTGTACAACCTCTTTGGTGGCGCCCAGTAGGCCTCGGCTTCATCCGAGGAGTCAGTGAGGATGTTGTCGTTCCGGTGGAGCAGGTTAAGGCGGCGCTGTGGGGATGGAGCAGCCGCGATAGACGAGGTGATCGTCGGAGAAGCTCCTTGGAGGTGGAGGATGGGGCGGCTGAACCAGCGAGACGACGGGATGGACGACGAATCCTCATCCGGGGAGGCGGATGAGAGACGTCGAGTTGTTGCGGTGGATGACGTCGTCGAGGAAGAGGCTTCGGCTGGGCAGTGGTGAGGTGGCGGACAGAGGAGGGTGGGGTTTTGCGGCTGGAGCGGAGAGGTTATGGCGGCCCGAGATTTCAAATGGCGAAAAGGAGGTGATGGGAGGGGGGACCATGACTTAGAGACGCGCTTGTCCAAAATGTAGGGTGTGTTACAAAAGTAACCCAACGGATTTGAACTAGCGGCCCTTTTGGCTCAGGGTTAGAAGGCGGATTTCACATGTCGGGATTTGGCAGCTGGAGGGAGTTTTCGCGCGCGTTGTAATTTCGGGATCGCAAGGCGCGGGTTGTGAAGGCGTCAGTTTTGGGAGCACGATGTCAGAATTTTCGGGATATAACAAGGCGCGGGTTGAATTTTAGGGACAAGCCTAACATGTAATATTGTACTTGTACGTACCAAATCAATTCGCACTTCCCTCAACGAAAAAAAAACAAAAAAATAAAACTATTCATACCACACAAAGAGAGAGTCTTATCCTGTTTTACTATACAAATGCTGTTCAAAGCTACACAAAGAGAGAGTATGAATCCATGTTATGTCCATTTAAATTTTTTGCTGGCTGTATAATGCATGTAACCTACTCATACCAACATTTTAGTGCATTCCAAATGTTTATACTACCGCTGCAATTCAAACTGAATTTGAATTTGTTTCTCTATTTCAATAAGAATCTACAATCATGATTGTTGCCAACTTCAACCATCATTCGTGTATTACCTTAACAACACACCACATGATTATTATAGAGATATATATGAACTATATGAACTCGAATTCAATCTTTTGAATACACTTGATGTTGATTCCAAATGATAGTACATTTGATGTACTAACTATATATTCATAATCTAAACCATGTTCCATATGTACACCGTGTTTATCACACAAAGTATAGTGCCCCGCCCCCTACATTATGACAAGTATTTAGCCCTGAGCTGCAAAAGCCACACATTAGCCCAAATTATAATCAATGTTCTATATATTATATGTAGTACTAACAAGATGCCCATGCGTACCACGGAACATCAACATGATCAAGGGGAGGCCTTATTTGCAAATATGGAGAGGGGTGTGGGTATATTTTTTCAAAATTGCCATAGTTTCCTTCCTATCCATCAGATATAAATCGGACGGCCTATATTGCAGGATGGCAGGCACACCATCATCGACAACTCTATTTTTTATAAGAGTGGAGATAAAATATATTATATGTAGTATAACATGTTCATAACCACACCATGTGTATCACTGTTATATATATTCACACATGCGTCGGTTTAAAACACTATGATAAATTCTTCAAATATACGAATTCCCCTTTTATAATGAACTATGATCTCTATTCGTCTTTTACACCCACACAATCCTCTTATCTTTGTAGCTAGCGCTAACTTTCTCTCGTGCATGCACACGGCCGCATCCCTCTCACCCTCCCTCAGCATTCTCTATCTCCATCGCGCAAATTCGTCTTTTCACTTTAGGTCGTTCACCCATGGTGTGTGTAGGCCCCCAGCTCCTTTTTTACGGCACACATCGATCGATATGCCTCTCTAGCTAGTTGTGCCTACCACAAACACAAGCTTCCCCTCTTCTCTTCTCACCGTCCATGCCTCACTCCCACCACTCTTTTCATTGATCTCGTACTCGCACACTCCTTCCCCCTCGATATAGTATGCCTCTCGCACCACCTCTTAGATGCACCCCTCTCCCTCTATCCTTCCCCCTGGCCTTATTTGCTTCTAACACATACATGGATGTATACCGATCGATCTCCCTACATATACCTAGGTCGACTTTAACTATTTTGCCCCCACCCATCGATCGACGTACCTCACAAGTTATGTCTCTCCTTTCTCTGACAGAGGACGATTGATCTTCCTATGTAGTTATGTCTGCTTACCACAGCCATATCATCCCCCTCATCATTCGTGCATGCCTCCTGACCCGTCTCTCACACGCACGCGCACAGACAAGCAGCCATCCCCTCTCTTATTGATATTGCAGGCATGCCCTCTGTTTGTCTAGCAAGCCTCTCCCACCATTTGTTAGAAGCAACTCCACTACCACCCCCTCCAACACTCTAGCTCTGTCTATCTCCCAACCTTATTCCTCTCCTACACATATGCATGGATGTCGATCGATCTCCCTTAATACATAAGGCAGGCCTCTCTCCTCCTCCACACATATACCAACCATTGTACCTCTATAGTTAATAAGGCCTCCCCCCCCCACCACACACCGATAGTCGAGCATTGTAGGTAGGTATCCATGCCACAGAGACAAACTGCACATGTCCCCTCTCATGTTCTAGGAGGCCAGCCACCCTATATCTTTGACGTGGGCACACACAAATTCGATGGTACTCTTTATCGATCGCGCGCACGCGCACACACACACACATCATCCCTCTCTTCGATTTTATGGATACCTCAAGCCGATGATACCTCCACTCTCTTCTCGTGATCGCCCCCTCTATATATATGATATATCCAGGACTCTATTTTCACACACATTGCATATGTTACATTTTTTGATTGACACTCCCCCCAAAACACTCACGAACCCACACACTATCTCTACGTTTGTATCTCTCTCACACAACCCCACCTAGGTGGTGTATGTACACGAAGAGAATAGGTGCACATACTCACGCTTCGTGCCCAGCCACACCCGCACGGGTACACGATAGAGCTCATTTCTGTACGAAATGGCAGCCCACGTGCTAATTTGAACGTGTGTAGCAGTTGTTTACCTACGGAGGTCGTGTACCACGCGTGCACGAAACAAAGTTCGACTTGATGCGTTGGCGCGTTATTTTTAAATAAAGTTATATCGCTCAATGGCATGTACACAAAATATAAAATGATTTATATGGAGAAAAAGGTAGTCCGCTCCACTATATACAATGGATCCTACCTGCCTGGGTATGTCTCTCTTCAGAGTATCTCACACAAGGCAGCAGTGGCCTCTCTCTCTCACTGTCGGTCAATGATCCGGCCGCATCCCGTCCACTAGCGGAAAGGGAGGATGTGCATCGTTTCTTTGTTCGACGGCGCCGAGGCAGCACGTCCCGATCCGCGGTACCCGCCGTTCTCTCTGACCAAGCTCCGGCATGGTAGGGCCTAGGCCACCTGCTCGCTGCCACAGTATGGGCAGATCCCGCCCGCCGCCGCTCACCTAGTTACATCCCGACGACCCCCATGTATCCCCTCCGGCCTTGCTCCACTGCCTGTCTTCCCACGTCGCTGCATGTGGAAAATCTTGCATGTGGATCTAACATAGTTCTTTGCCCAAAACGTAGCTCGCCTGGCGTACTTTCCATATTGCAATCTCGTCCTCACACCATTTTAGACAAACACAACCGGGTTGTTATCTTCCCTTAGGACATGGAATATGGTTCTTTTTTATCGTTGCATGTGTCATCAACTGTTATTGGCCAGTAATGGTTTCCTTTCTACCTCTTTTTTGCAAACAGGGCTATCCATTTCACCTCGTTGCTACTGCGACCTTTTGGTGAACTGCACAAATCACTTTTTTCTTAAGAGTGTTTTGTGCAGTTGTACTAAAATGTCACACGGGCAACGTCTACATTTCAGTGCGACTGCACAAAGGGAGATTGGTTTTACTCTATCCTCCTCATCCAACTCCGAGCTTGATCTTCTCCAACTATTTGCTTAATCTTCTCCAACTAGTTAGTCTTAAGAGAGACTGCAACGGTGACCGGCTTCTATTTATGTGTTTATTGTTTCATCAGTAGTCCTCTATTATCGTAATCACACTTAATATCTTTGGAACAGGGACGCTCAGCTCTATTTCAGTGGAACTGCACAAAATGATCGGAATGTTGCATGCTCCAGACAGCTACTTTTTTCCCCAACATGCCTTGTTGATTTAGACGAGCTGGGGGGACGTTGCTGCCAATGAAAGCATAGATCAATTTTAATTTAACACCTTCTCACAACTTTTCTTCAGTTGTGATGTAAATATTAGCTCTGATCTGCTAATAATTGAGATGCATTAGCAAGGGAGTTAGTTTTTTATTGTTTCCAAAAGAACATCGATGGCAAGACACACGAAACAAAAGCTGAAAGCTCAGAGCATTGTAAAATTTCATGTCGCTGGAAAATTATTTGTATAGTACATCAATTATGTAAAAAAATGTTGGAATCTTGATAGCATTGCCAGAAGCCTCTTCAGCATCCGGGTCCATGTGCCATGGACAAAATTATACTTCCTCCGTTCCTAAATATTTATCTTTTTACAAATTTCAAATGGACATATTTTAGAGTGTAGATTCACTCAGTTTGCTTTGTATGTAGTCACTCGTTGAAATCTCAAGAAAGACAAATACTCCGTAGTATATTTAATAATGGATGGAGAAGTGCACAATCGCATGGGAGACTCAGCCCGGTTGTTGCGCTGCACTAATAGTGAGCAGTAATGAGTAGTCAAATCATAAGCTCCACCTTTCCCACTGTAAGTTGCTCAGAAGAAGCAACCATCAATACGCTCTAAAGTCTCTCTGTGGTGGAAATGCATGGAGAGAAATGCATCAGAATGAAGCGCGCCCTGTAAACTGTGACGGAGGGAGGAGTAGTATGAGGCCCTGTTTGGATCACCGTTTCTCTTTAATACACTTGTAAAAATACACACCTGCGCTCGTCGTTTCAATTTCGGCTGGAATTTGCACAACGGCCAGTAACTTATAGGTGTAAGTTATACGCCTCCGTATTGAAATACAACCATTCCAAGCATGGCCTGAAGGTGCAAAACCAAGTACGCGTATGGCCAGTCGGTCAATGCACTTCCTCTTGGCATATCACTGACATGTGGGACCGCAGTGTGAGCAAACCGATCTCAATTGACGGCAAAATGGCCAACCCGCCATTCCTTGAGAGAGACGAGGAGCGAGAACACACAGGCGGACTCGCACGGAGGCCAAGATATATTCGAACATGGTTGATCGATATCATCATTACATGTTCGATGTTTTTTAACACTACCATTGGGCTGCCGTTTTCCGCCCTTCTCCCGAATAAATGTGTACTTTATCAGAGATTAAAATAAAATAAGAGTACAGACGCTCCACCATGCAGTTCTAGTAGTAGTACTACTCGTACAACTATAAACCTTGCACTTGGCTCTTCGCCTCTTCGGGAAGTCGAACAATGATGGTACTCCGCATGTTGGGTACTACAGTGTATGCATGTGGCAATCTAACACCGAATGAACTGCTGCATGTCCACCGCCTGGGCGAGGGTAGGTTGCATTAGTCAAAAGGTGTAAGCGAGCTTCACCTTATCCTGCAAGCTTCTCCTCGTTCCGCGAGTTGATGGGACACACCAAAAAGTAGTGCTAGTCCATACTCCCTTCTTTTCGGTTAATATGGCTTAATCTTTTTTGCGGGTAAATGAGAGAGCTTTATTCATATATAAGCATTCTTAGGACGATCAGCCAAGATACTGGTCACTAGGAAGCGAGGTACCTCGCAAAAAAAGAAGAAGGAAGCGAGGTGTTTCATCAAGCCAGCTCTCCGCCACATTCAAAGTGCAGCAAGCACGCTTCGCACAAAGATGCGTCGCAAGGTTTGCTGACCTGTTTACATGCTGAATAACAAAAAAAGGAAATATTACCGAGCGCTCCTATTTGTAAAAGGATCTGAGCCAGAATTAAGTGAGAATTGTGGCGAGTGTTCCATGCAATCAACTTCCATTATCACATGCGAGAACCCTCGAAGAGAACCAAATGTGTTGAAGATTGCTTTATCACATTTTTAAAATATAATAAGAGTGCGGACGCTCCTCCATCCAGTTCCTAGTATAGTATAGTACATACCTCTATAGTAGTAGTACTAGTACTAGTAAACTTTGCGCTTGGCTGTTCGCCTCTTCGGGAAGTCGAACAATAATACTAGTACTAGTATAGTGTATGCTTCTGGCAATCTGACACCGAAATAACTGTTGCACGTCCACTGCCTGAGCGAGGGAGAGCTTGCATTAGTCAAAAGTTTCTCCTTGTCCTGCGAGCCACCACGCGCAAGCTTCTCCCGTCCTGCAAGCTTCTCCTCGTTCGGCAAGTTGATGGGACACAACAAAGTAATGCTAGTCCATACTGCCTCCTTTCCGGTTAATATGGCTTAATTTCAAACGAGATAAATACACTGTCTGTAACTGTATATTTGTAAAAATACGATCAGTGGACTTCATAATACGCTCATTGCGCTCAATATATACATTTTCCGGTGTTTATACGGTCACTAGCTCACCCTGGCTGAGTATGTGTGTGCATGCACGTGTAGGTTGAGCACTTGAGCGTGACCGTGTGTGTTCCATCGTGTGCTCGGACATGCATGCATTAGGGCGTCGCGCGTGTTTTTGCGTCCATGTGTACATGTGATTGTTGCATGCATGCACGAGGTTGTAGTCGCTTACATTCACATGTTCATAAGTCAATGTTTTGTCAAAACGTTGCATGCAAGGTTTAATAATTCGTTGTTCACGCATGCATTCCCAATATTAATACGTTGGTAAAGACAATTTCTTGAGGAAAACAAGCCCATGTATTGAGTACAAAGGGGACCAATAAGCCAGGACGGAGGGAGTACCAGTAGTGAACCGGAAGGAGGGAGTAGGTACTAGTAGTACAGTACTACGTAACAACATGCAGTAACAAAATTCCTCTATGCACATACTGTCTACTCATGTGTCATGCAAGAAAATAGAGATAAGTACAAGTGAGACTCAGGAACGGTCATACACGTAGGGGGGAGTACGTGTAGGGGCCACTAAGGAGCAGTCAAATCACACAGTAAGTTAGTCGGAAGAAGCAACCATCATTTCACTCTTCAATGTCACTTACGCAATATAAAATGGTTGATATGGAGAGAAAAAGAAAACCACTATATATAGTTATATACACTAGCAGGAGCCTAAGCTACAAGCCTGCTTGCTTGGGTTGCTCTCTTCACAAGCATAGAACGACGGTGGCCACACCGCTGGTCACATATCCGGCCTAATCCCGCCGCTGGGGGAAGGGAACAATGTTCTGCGTAGATGCGGTCAACATCGGCGAGGGAGAAAACCCACAGTCGGTGCGTCCCAATCGGGGGTCCCCGTGGTACGGGCTGATGCCGCACCCCAACAGCCCTTCTAGCTACAGCCTGACGTCCCAGGTAGTACATCTTCCTTTTGGAGCCGGCTTGCTCCACTGCCGCAGCTCCCCACGTAGCTCCATCTCCATATCGATCTTTCTCTACTTCTACCGGCTTCTATTTGTGATGAGTTTATGTCTCATGAACTAGTGCCAGTACTATTATTCTAATCACACTTCTTCAATATCTTTGCCATCAGGGATGCTCCGCTCGATTTTAGTGGAACTGCACAAAACCATCATATGATCCGAGGGTGCCAGCCGTCTTTCCTTCGACAGGTTCTACCTAGCCAGGAAACTAAATCTTGTTTAGGGATTAGGGTTTAAGTCGTAGTGACCCAATCAGTAGTTTTTCTTTTGTACACGCTCTCACAACTTTTGTCTTTAGTTGTGAAGTAAATATTGCCTATGATTGTGAATCATTGAGATGCATGATCATGCGTGTTAGTTTTCCTTTGTACTTAATGGAATGTTGTAACAGGGCAACCTTGGAGTAGGAATGAACATGGAGTGGAAAGTTTCCCTTTTTGGAGAAAAAAGGAAACAGAGAGAAACCAACGTTTCGTTTCGTTGGATCGCGCCATCGAGCAAAACCAATGTTTAAATCATGTACGTCGCATTCGTGTCTCACCCTCCTCCATGGCTCGGCCCCACAAGGTCGCTCGGCATGCCACTCATCGCAAACCGAGTATATGATAACTTTCCCGCCTGCTTGGCGATGGACCGTGCCATGGAGTACTAGCACTACTGGAAGAGATTGACGAGTTGGGGGAGGACAGCTAGCTGTAACGGACTCCCAAAAACTTTTTACATGCATGTTGTGGCCAGCTATTGCGACCTTTGAACGCGGAGCAGTCGCGTGCACCGGGAGGCGGCGCGGGCGACGCTTTCTTGGCCGGCGCGCTGCTTCAATGTCGGCACTAGTGAGAGGTTGCGTCCGCTCTGGCCCGGCATGAATGCGGTGCTGATCGTTTCAGGCGGGAAGCATGTGCGGGTGATGAAGAGGGTTTGGGTTGGTCAGGAGTGGGCGTGGCAGCGGTCCGGACGCCCGCAAACAAGAGATGTTGTATGTTAATATTGCTGCGCATATAATTAACAACGTAAATAATGTGCTAGTTGGACAAATATGATTGGAGATGGAGATCGAGATGGAATTTTACGTAAACACGGATATGCATGTCTATGTCTTTTTGTTTTTTTGCGGGTACAAACTTGTATTACTCATGTAGCCAGGCTACACCCGGAGTTACAAAGTTCGACAATGCCATCAGGGCCTGAACCTAGCCAAACAGCGATACGGCCACTAGTCCTACCATAATGAGCTAAAGTATGACTGACAATGTTGTTGTTTCGTCGAACATGAGCAATACAAGTATTTCAGAGTGCCATGAGCGATCTAATCTCACACACCAAAAAACCAAACCGAGATCTATCAAGATCTTCATTCCTAATCCTCACCATATTTGTAGCTTCAAGGCAGTCGGTCTCGATATTGATATTTGGAGCTTAGACTCCTCATGTACTTTATTATATTAATATAATTTACCGTAGAACAATTGTTCTACGGTGTGTGGGTCAAAGAAAAAGATTACTCTACTGCAATGCGAGCGACAAACCCTCTTTGATGGCCAACAATTCTGCTTCTAGTGTGTTCACGCAATAACACAAGCTTCTACATGAAGAGAAAATTATAGCACCCCCATGATCCCTTAGTATCATGCCTGTACCAGCAGTTCCATTCTTTGGTAATAAGGAACCATCCATATTCAGTTTTACCCAGCCATCCTCAGATGCATGTCTATGTCTATGTGTGTGTGCGCGACGACTCTCACGAGCTGGAAGCGGGGGCGTGTTTTTGATCGAGTTTTCTTTCTTGGTACATTAAAAAATTGTCCGCTAGTTTTCATTTCCTTTTTCCGGGAACGCGCGTATTCTATTTAAAACCACTGCTATGGAGAGATTTTTTTACTCCATTGTATATATATAGCCTCTTGTTTGATAGGGTTTCTCACGTCTTGCTCTCTCACCCTCTCCATATCAAAACAAGATGACAGTGTCCACTCTATCTCTCTCCTCGCCGGTGGTCACAGATCCGGCCGAATCCCGTTCGCTGCGGGAGGTGAGGAGGTGCAGCGTTGACATTGTGGCCGTCGGCGATGGAGGAAGCCGATGCCCACCGTCCTCTAGGAGCCGGCGCTGGCGCGGACGAAGGTCCTCCGCACCCTTGTTCGCTGCTGTCGTGTGGGCAGATCCCGCCCAGCTAAGCGACATCTCGCCCACCTGAGGTATAACTTCTTATGCTAGTCCAGCTCCCCAGGTCCCTGCATGCGGGTTTTCTTCTATGCGACTACTCCCCTGCTCCCCATGTATACTAGCTAGGGTTCGTCAGCTGGTCCAACATCACCTACTATTATAGAGGAAATGACACTCGAAAAGTTGTCCTGATTTATGCGTCAGTGGAGGTATACATGTTTGTTTCGACAAAAAGTACATGGTGGTTGTGCGGTCATTGTCCATATGCTCCTATTGCTGCTGCTAATCTAATACTATCACTGGTTAAATGAAGAAATGCTTTTTTTTCTCGGGTATCCTGGTTTAGTTCCCATCAAGATAATCATGATTCTTCTATTTGTTGGTGTACTTTTCATTAATTCTTATTGACAATTGAGATGTCGTTGTTAATCTTGTACCACTGCCAAAACAAAGTAACAACACTATATCCCTTTTTTATATTTTTGCAAACAGCGATGCGTATCTCCATACCCGGGCATGTCTTCCTCAATTTTAGTGGAACTGCACAAAATTGGATGGCCATTGTTGTTCCGCCTCACTGTCCTCTGCCATGTGGTTCTTCTTTCCTCAAGCTTGATTAATGAGAAGAAACAGACCATAGTGAGGATTTGTCGAACTTAATAGGTTCCTCACCCAAACTTGATGTCAAATGGATGGTGCATCACAATGATGACCTATCGATGCTCATGGGCACCTCATGGTTGCGTCCGCTGGTGAAGCAGATCGATTTTCGACGAAAAACAAGCTGTCTTCCATCAGTGCTCTTTGCTTGTTACCCACAAAGATGATATCCTTCATAAGTTCACGTTGGTTGCGTTGGAGATGCGGTCGTCTTTCACGTTGGTGCAATTTTATCACTCAATTGGCTATGAACAAAATGTTTCCTCGAAGAAGGATCGATGTTGGTACTATGAGCATAAGTTTTGTATTGATTTCTAAGCCTTCTCACAACTTTGTCTTCATTTCCCCTGTAATTTTATTTGTCCAGCTATTAACTTTGATTAAAAAATGGTGTGGACTAAAAACCTGGATGGACGTAGTAGCCCTTCATTTTTATTTACTCCGCATATTAGATTTGACTGAAGTCAAACTTTGTAAAGTCTGACCAAGTTTAGGCCGAACACAACAAACCATAATTATTGAGAGAGGGCAAACTGTACATACTATCAAACCTTTCTGATAATTGAAATTGAAATTCTTTATTTGTACACACTCTCACATGTTTCCGATAATTTGGCGCATGTGTGGTTGTTCACTTAAGAGAGGGTAGTGTACCGCACGCCCCAGACAGGGAGTGCGACCAGGACGCGTGGATCGTTAGTTCATCAGAAGTAGTAGTTTTCTTCACTCGTACGTTAAATTAAGAGTTTCGTTTCGTACTTACACAATTTAAAATGATTGTTATGGAGAGAATAAGAAAACCACTCCACTATATATTAGTAGTATACACGAGTACTATATGGACGCAGCTTGACTTAGTGCACCTGCCTTTGGGTTTATGACAGGTGGGCCCAAAATGTGGCTGGCCCACCTGTCATACAGCCAAAAGCAGGTGCAGTTAAGGCACCGGAGCTTAGTCCGTACTACAGTATATATGTAGTACTATATAAGCTGGAGCATCAACGCTTGTTTGCTAGAGTTTGCACTCTCCACACTCTCGCCGCACTACATATATATATATGTATATGTATATATATATATATATATATACATGCTGGAGGCTCATCATTCCTTTGCTAGGGTTTGCTATATTCACAGTCTCTCACCAAGTCACCCTCTTCACCAGATCTAAACAAGACTGTGTTGGCCTCTGTCTCTCTCCCCCCTCACAGCTGGTGAAGGAGGCATCCGGATCCCGTCGCACCGGGAAGGGGAGGAGGTGCAACGTTCACTCTATCGCCTTCGGTGAGGGAGGCAATCCACTGCCGGCTGTGCTGTTCTCTTTCACCCAGCGCCTGTGCGGGAGGGCCACCGACCCCTTCTTCCTCGCGGTCGTACATAGTGTGGGCAGATCCGGCCTCCCTCCACACGCCTTGCCACATCCCGACGACCCTAAGGTATAAGTTTATTTGAAACCGTCATTGCTCTAGCTGCATGCAGATCTTTTCGATTCTGTAGTCGAATCTAGGTCTTGGTTCAAAGAGGAAAGAAGGGTGTGGTGGGGTGGAGCGTGAATCTAGGACGTGGTTCAATGAGGAAAGGAGGGAGGGAAAGTAGTATAGACTAGCTATCCAGCCGCTTTGTTGGTCGAAAAAGGAAAAAGGGGGTAACCTAGTACACACATCTGTAAGGAACCGATCTCTTTGTTGAAAAGGGAAAGAAACTGGGGGGTCGGGTAGTTTGTGCAGGACTAGATTTGCCGCCCTCGCATAGGAAAAGGTTCAAAGAGAACAAATATGGGACCAACGCAGCTATGCTGCTTGGCTCCATACTCTGCATCACCCATTTATACGTGTGTACGCACATGGTGCTGGCATGTCCCATGTCCCATACAACTATTTTGTCATTGCTAATCTAAGAATGCTGCTGGAAAATTGAAGCAATGACACTGTTAAAAGTAAATTACATTCTTATCGAATGTTGTTTTAAGAGAATATCTCTGTTAATATGAATCAATGCAACCATTTTAGAAATGCTACTGTCCTACTTTGTTTTCCATCAAGATAAGCTAGATGCTTCTTTTTGTGGCTGTTTGTTTCATCCTCCTCTATTGGCCAGTAATTGTTTCCTTTTTTGCCTCTGTTAAAACAGGGATATCTATTCAACTTGTTGCTATAACAAACTTAAACGTCACACCGGGTACTTTGCTTGATTTCAGTGCAACTGCACAAAATGAGATTGGATTTCCTATTTGTGTTGGCAGATTCGTATGTGATCTTGTGTGCGTCATGGCAGGTTGGTACTTGCCTTCATCCACATGATCGTGCAATGTGTTTTGAGATGATGTGCTACTTGTATTAGTACTATTTTAAATAAATATTGAATTGAAGCTATTGTATTGCTCTCTTTTCCATTAAGTAGTGAACAAAAAAGGTACCAACCTAGCATGATGCTTGTTGCTTTGTTACAACAAACTCTGCATCACCCCCTTTATAAGTAGATGGAAGCACATGGTGTTCTTGCGCCCACTCTCCCCTGGAACTGTTTATGTGTTTTCTTAATCTAGTGCCGCTGGTAAATTAAGCAATGCCACTCTTAGAATTAACTACTGAACTGTTTTAAGAGAACTTGTCCGTTAATATGAATCAATGCAACCATTTTAGAAATGCTACTGTCCTATACTTTGTTTTCCATCAAGATAAGGTAGATGCTTCTTTTTGTGGCCGCATGTTTTATCCTCCTTTATTGGCCAGTAATTGTTTCCTTTTTTGCCTCTGTTAAAACAGGGATATCTATTCAACTTTTTTCCATAGAAAACTTAAATGTCACACCGGCAACTTTGCTTGATTTCAGTGCAACTGCACAAAACGAGATTGGATTTCCTATTCGTGTTGGTAGATTCGTATTTTATGTTGGTTGTCTCATGAAAGGTCAGTACATGACTTCATCCACATGATTGTGCAGTGTACTTTGAGATGTTGTGCTACTTGTATCGGTACTATTTTAAATAAATGTTGAATTGAAGCTATTGCATTGCTCTCTTTTCCCATTAAGTAGTGAACAAAAATGTTACAAACCCAGACATGATGCTTGTTGCTTTGTTACAACAAACTCTGCATCACCCCCTTTATAAGTAGATGGAAGCACATGGTGTTGTCGCGCCCACTCTCCCCTGGAACTATTTATGCCTTTTCTTATTCTAATGCCGCTGGTAAATTAAGCAATGCCACTCTCAAGATTAACTACTGGATTGTTTTAAGAGAATTTCTCTGTTAATATGAATAAATGCAAACGTTTTAGAAATGCTATTGTCCTATACTTTGTTTTCCATCAAGATAAGGTAGATGCTTCTTTTTGTGGCCGCATGTTTCATCCTCCTTTATTGGCCAGTAACTGTTTCCTTTTTGCCTCTGTTAAAACAGGGATATCTATTCAACTTTTTGCTATAGAAAACTTAAATGTCACACTGGCAACTTTGCTTGATTTCGGTGCAACTGCACAAAACGAGATTGGATTTCCTATTCGTGTTGGTAGATTCGTATTTTATGTTGGTTGTCTCATGAAAGGTCAGTATAGGCCTTCATCCACATGATTGTGCAGTGTGCTTTGAGATGCTGTGCTACTTGTATTGCTACTATTTTAAATAAATGTTGAATTGATGCTATTGTATTGCTCTCTTTTCCCATTAAGTAGTGAACAAAAATGGTACAAACCCAGACATGATGCGTGTTGCTTTGTTACAACAAACTCTGCATCACCCCCTTTATAAGTAGATGGAAGCACATGGTGTTGTTGCGCCCACTCTCCCCTGGAACTGTTTATGCTTTTTTGTTAATCTAATGCCGCTGGTAAAATTAAGCAATGCCACTCTGAGGATTAACTATTGAATCTTAGTTCAAAACTGCAACACTTGTTAGGGATTGGCGGAATTACTATTTTTGTGGCCGCATGTTTCATCCTCCTTTATTTTGCCAGTAATTGATTCCTTTTTGCCTCTGTTAAAACAGGGATATCTATTCAACTTTTTGCTACTGCGACATTTTGCTTCGCTACGCGAAACACTTATGTGTTAAGAGTGTTTTGTGCAGTACAACTTGAATGGCACACCGGCGACTTTGCTTAATTTTGGTGGATCTGCACAAAAGGAGATCATGGATTTTCATACATGTGTTGGGATTTCTTTCAAGTCCTCCACGCGAGGTGTTTCAAATCTTGGTCAAGAAAGGTCAGTACCGACTTTCATCCACATGATGTTGCAGTGTGCTTTGAGATGTTGTGCTACTTGTATTGGTACTGTTTTGGATAAATGTTGAATTGAAGCTATTGAACTGCTATCTTTTACCATTGAGTGGGCAAAAAAAAATTCCAACCCAGACATGATGCCTGTTTCTTTGTTACAACAAAACTCTGCATCACCCCCTTTATAAGTAGATGGAAGCACATGGTGTTGTTGCGCCCACTCTCCCCTGGAACTGTTTATGCCTTTTGTTAATCTAATGTCGTTGGTAAAATTAAGCAATGCCACTCTCAGAATTAACTACTGAATCTTAGTTCAAAACTACAACACTTGTTAGGGATTGGTGGGATTACCATATCTGTGGCCGCATGTTTCATCCTCCTTTATTGGCCAGTAATTGATTCCTTTTTTGCCTCTGTTAAAACAGGGATGTCTATTCAACTTGTTGCTATTGTAGACCGGATTTCCATATATGTGTTGAGATCTCTTTTAGGTCTTCCTCACGAGTTGTTTCAAATTTTGTTCTTGAAAGGTTAGTACCGACTTTCCTCAGAATTAACTACTGAATCTTAGTTCAAAACTTCAACACTTGTTAGGGATAGGCGGGAGTACCATTTCTGTTAGGGATCGACCGGAGTACATGTTTAAGAAATGTATTGTTCAGATAATGTCTTTGTTATTATATATCAGTTATAGTGTTTTACAAATGGTAATATCCTGCTTTGTAGTTCTTTCTACATGTTTAACCAAGGTATTGTTAAGATAATGTCTCGGTTCAAATGAATCAGTCACATTGTTTTAGGAATGATACTTTTCTGCTTTGTCGTTCTTTATACATGTTGAAACAAGGCATTGTTAAGATAATGTCTTTGTTAATATGAATGAATCACACTGATGGAGAATTGCTACTCTCCTACTTTGTTTCCCATTAAGATAAGGTAGATCAGTAGATGTTTTTCTTCTGGGAGTACAAGTCGTCAACCGTTATTTCTCAGTAATTGTTTCCCTTATACCTATTGTTGCTTACAGGGATATCAAAATTAAAGCTCGGTTTTATTCCGACTTTGATTTTAGTTGAACTGCAGAAAAGAAGCCAATGTGTCTAAGGCAAACTGCTACATTAGTGGGTCCAGTTGGTTTTACCACTTTGCAGAAAGAAGCAGTCACTGTTTGCGCTACATTACAGAAGGAATGATCGAGAAGCTTTACAGAGTATTAGTAGACACTGGTGACATGACTAGTCTGCAGAGAGCATAGGCAACTCTACAACATGTGGAGTGCACTGGGCAAAAAGTGCCCAAAGAAGTACAAGAAGCAATGATAGGACTCCAAGTCTATCAATGTCATTCTAAGCAACAATGATGGGGCATCTGGGTATGGTAATCTGTTTACCGTACTTTCAGTTTGTTAGTCCACCGATTTGTGGGTTGACACTGGGGCCAATATTCATGTGTATGTTGATGTGTCTTTGTTTTCTTGAAGCATATAAATATGAAATCCACAGGGATGTCAGCTTGATTTTAGTGGAACTGCACAAAATGTTCAGATGGTTCGTGTCCTCCATAATACTTCATAATGCACAATACATCGAATGGTTCTCTAATCATTCGTCGTCACCTTGAGCCACTGGACTATCAGATGACAAACTGATGACAAACCCTGCCCGTTCCACAATCATAGGCATGACATATTTTGAATGGGAAAAGCTTGTCAAAGTTTAATCATTGATGTTAGCAAGAAGACATTAGTTTAATATATTGGAATTGGAAAACCTTGTCAAATTTTGCTCATTGATGTTAGCCAGAAGACATGCATTTGATATTTTTGAGTGGGACGCCCTTTGCTGTGAGCAAATGTCGATCGTTTTTTCCTATTCCTGTCTTCAGTTCAGAAGTAAATATTTACTCTGTTGAGATGCATAATCACATGAATGTTTACTTATGTAAGATATTTTAAGAGTTTGTTCTAAATGTTGTCTATGTAATGCCAGGCCTTGTGAGTTTGATTGCAAAGTTGAGCTTGGAATATTGTGGAATGCGGCATCAAGAGCTGTTCACCATGCCTCCTAAGAATAATGCTTCATATTGTTTTGCATGTTGAGCTAATGCCTATGATTTTCATATTAAGAAGATCATCCTCTTCTGTTGTTTCTGTGCTTAACAAGTTCATTGTCTTATGTTTCATTCATAGCCTATACGACAACTCGGGTAGGTTAGAGGTGAAACCACATGATCTTCCAACCAACTCATCATCTTAGGCCGTGATTGGATCGTCATTTTCCAACCAAAACCGCTTGTAAAACTGATGCTTGTAAATAAAAGCAGATGGTCTCGGGCGAAGCGTTTGGTTGGTTGATTTCGACTAGTAAAATATACACTGGTCTCTCAAATTACACATGTAAATCGCCAGTTTTCTTTACAGACCTCAGGCCCTTGGTTTCATTATGCCTGTATTTTATGCGTTGTTTCCGATAACTGGGCGGGCTGTGGCCCGTCTAGCCCAGGCCAGATATCCATCCGAGATATTAATTTTTTTCAAGCTGAAAATGGCTAGCCCAGCTATACTTTTTTTGGAGGAATACCCAGGCAAGGTCAACTTGTTATTCTCCGCCCCGCTGGGCTGCAAATCTTTCCTAGGAGGGATGCATTAGGCTTAACAGGAAAATGGGCTTTAAGAAATAATAAATGGGATGTAATTATAAAAATTGGGCTGTAACTATAAAAAAATGCACCAAACACGTAATTAGTTTATACAATATTATTTTTGGATCTTGAAAATCACAATGTTTCGTTGGATCTTTACGTAAGTCAAATTTATATTGAAACTGTATTTAATCTGACTAGAAATTTCGGGATAAAAATATTTCGGATCCCATCAAAATGCGGGAAATTTTATTCAATTATGTTTTGAACATTTGGTTGAAATTATTAATCGTTGTCCTAGCTAGAAAATGGGATGTACTTTTAACAAACTGTAAATGGGCTGTAGTAAATTCCATTAGAATTCAAAAATAGGTTGTACATTCTTACAAATCTCAAATGGGCTATAAGTTTTCTGCCACACACTTGTGGGCCTACTAAGTTGACGCGTCCCCTCAAAAAAATAAGTCGACGTGTATGCAAGGCTTTATCAACTTATAGTCAACACACGGTTCTAGCAAGAGCGGATGTTGTGCTTCTTCTTCAATCTCGGATATTCTAGCTTCACCCGCCCAAAAAATGTTTCCTCCCCCTGATATCTGGGGCGCACCATTTCGGAGGCTGACCTGTGGGCCTACTAAGTTGACGCGTACCGAGGGCTGTCCATCCAACAATCGTCGTGCATCTTCAACCTCTAGTCTTCTTGCTCTAGCCTCCCAAAGCAGCGCCGGTCGTGTCGCCTGCTCCAGCCTTCAGTGGCCGGCTGTGCTGCCGTGGATGCCTCACAGCCCCCTACTACTCCCACCGCTGGCCAGGCCCTGCGGCGACGGCATCCTCACACCGCAGCCAAACCACTGAACCCTCGTACTCCTCTCCACGTGGGCATCCACTGCCCCGTCTTCCCCGGCTCCGCGTTGTCCCCTTCCTAGGCCTCGCCGTCGTCCACCGCCTTGGTGCTCTCGGCGTGGCGTGGTCAATGTGGTCAACGATCGACTTCCATCGGAAGATTACTGTACGTGGAGAGGCTGACAGCTGGGTCCACCGCCGCAACAAGGAAGTGCCTCCTTATTACGCGGAAAATAATTATTCCTCCACCTGACAGCAGGGACCCACCGGACGGGCCACCGTATTTCACGAAAAAAATCCCCCTGACTGCTGGCACCCACCAGCTACATCTTCGCACGCAAGGAAGTGCGTCCATATTACGGGCAAAAAAAATGTTTCGCCCCCTGACTGCTGGGACCCATCAGCTACATATTCGCACGCAAGGAAGTGCGTCCATATTACAGGCAAAAAAAGATTCGCCCCCTGACTGCTGGGACCCACCAGCCACATCTTCCCACGCAAGGAAGTGCCTCACAGTCGGGACCCACCTGGTTGAAGCGTACATAGTGTTGCCATTCTGGTCGCGAACGTGTACTTACATACTGGTCGATCGGTTTGTCTGCATGCCGCAGCGATGAACCGTGGCCGTGCAAGGAAGGGCATGTGTCGTAGTAGAGGCACACACGTGTCGTAACAGAGGCATGCACATAGCATGTACACGTACGTACAACGGCCAGGGTGCAAAAAAGAAAATACGGCCATGTACGTACATACGGGCGGGGTCTCGAACGCCTACTTGCGCATACGTATGGCCAGGGATCGTGTACATGGCTGTGGCTGGGTTGGAACAGAGAAACTGCGTCGTCGTCGTGTTCATGGGGAGCCAACCGGCTGGGTCAGAACAGAATACGTCATCGTGTTCATTGGGAGCCAACCGGCTTGGATGGAACAACCAATGGAAACGAGTCCTGGCGTACCGCAGAACGGAGGAAACGGCCTTGTGTTCGACCGACCACGGTGGAAATGGGATCCTGTTCATCGGGAGGGGTCTGGCGTACCACAAAACAGAGGAAATGGACCTCATTTGGTCAAAACGGGGTCCTGTTGATCGGAAGGGGTGTGGAGTACCGCAAAACGGAGGAAACGGACTTGTGTTGGAGCGCTACAGTCGAAATGGGGGTCCTATTCATCGGGAGGGGGTGGCGTACCGCAAAACTGGACTCCACGGGATACTGTTCATCTCCACCGTCGACCTCCTCCAGCCTGCACGGGCTACTGTTCATCCACCGTTGACCTCCTCCAGCCTCCACCTATGACTGTTGATCCACGGGCTCCTATTCATCCAGCCTCCACCGCGCGCTCCTCCACCGGCTACTGTTCAACCAACCCTCTCCATGGGGGTCCTGTTCAACCACCCCTCCATGGGCTACTGTTCATCCAGCCCTCCACCGGCTACTGTTCAACCAGCCCTCCATGGGGTCCTGTTCATCCAGCCCTCCACGGGGTCCTGTTCATCCACCGGCTCGATCGATCGGGGTATTGTTCATCCAGTGGCAACGGCCTCTACTACCACGGGTTCCTATTCATTCAACCCCCACCAAGAACTGTTCATCCAAACCCTCAACAACGCTCACTGTTCATCCAGAGGCAACATCGATCGGCTTCAGTTAGCAGCAGTAGCAAAGGAATCGCTCGATCGGGTTCAGTTAACAGCCATCGATGGATCGCTCGGTTTCAGTACCGCGTAGTCTGCAGTGCAATCGCTCGGGTTTAGTTAGAGCCCAACGCCTCGCTCGGGTTCAGTTAGAGCGCAACGCCTCGCACACACGCGCATATGTATGAGAGAAATGTGCATCGCTCATCCCCCGACCACCATCTGTAACCGGGAACTCCCCTGATATTTTATTCGCCCTTGCATCTACCATGGTTTTCTCCATCATGGACGGCCCAAAGAATGTCATGCAGCTGCGTATCCGGCCCGCCCAGGATGAAACACCCATTTTCTGTCATGATTTTTTTGTCACAGAAGTAGCAGCCCACCACATCTATGATGATACCGGGTTTTGTCACAATTATCGTCATAGAAGTGTCATAAGTATGACAGAAAAAAAATTGTTCGGCCCAAAATATCTCGGATGTGTCTTTTTTTGTAGTGAGTGATGCTACCTCTTGAGCATGCGTTGATTTTCCCTTGAAGAGGAAAGGGTAATGCAGCAAAGTAGCGTAAGTATTTCCCTCAGTTTTGAGAACCAAGGTATCAATCAAGTAGGAGAAAACACTCAAGTCACCTAGTACCTGCACAAACAATCAAGACCTTGCAACCAACGCGATAAAGGGGTTGTCAATCCCTTCACGGCACTTGCAAAAGTGAGATCTGATAAAGATAATAAGATAAATATTTTTGGTATTTTTGTTGTATCGATTGGAAAGTAAAGATTGCAAAATGATAAAACGAGATGCGATGTAAATAAAAGAGATGCAATATAATAAGAAAGAGGCCCGGGGGGCATAGGTTTCACTAGTGGCTTCTCTCGAGATAGCATAAATTACGGTGGGTGAACAAATTACTGCCGAGCAATTGATAAAAGAGCGCATAATTATGAGAATATCTAGGCATTGATTATGATTATAGGCATCACGTCCGTGTCAAGTAGATCGAAACGATTCTGCATCTACTACTATTACTCCACACATCGACCGCTATCCAGCATGCATCTAGAGTATTAAGTTCATGAGAACAGAGTAACGCATTAGGCAAGATGAAATGATGTAGAGGGATAAACTCAAGCAATATGATATAAACCCCATCTTTTTATTCTTGATGGCAACAATACAATACGTGCCTTGCTGCCCCTACTGTCACTGGGAAAGGACACCGCAAGATTGAACCCAAAGCTAAGCACTTCTCCCATTGCAAGAAAGATCAATCTAGTAGGCCAAACTAAACCGATAATTCGAAGAGACTTGCAAAGATAACAAATCATGCATATAAGAATTCATAGAAGAACAAAATAATATTCATAGATAATCTTGATCATAAATTCACAATTCATCGGATCTCGGCAAACACACCGCGAAAGAGTATTACATCGAATAGATCTCCAAGAACATCGAGGAGAACTTTGTATTGAGAATCAAAGAAAGACAAGAAGCCATATAGCTAATAACTATGGACCCGAAGGTATGTGGTAAACTACCCACGCTTCATCAGAGAGGCTATGGTGTTGATGTAGAAGCCCTCCATGATCGATTCCCCCTCTGGTAGATCACCGAAAAAGGTCCCCGGATGGGATCTCACGGGTACAGACGGTTGCAGAGGTGGAAAAGTGGTTTCATGGCTCTCTTGGTTGTTTTTAGGGTACAAGAGTATATATAGGCGAAAGAAGTACGTCAGTAGAGCTCCGTGGGGCCCACGAGGGTGGGGGGCGCGCCTACCCCCCTGGGCGCGCCCTCCTGCCTCGTGGCCGCCTCGCGGACTTCCAGACTTCCACTCCAAGTCTCCTGGTTGTGTTTGTTCCAAGAAAGATCCTTGCGAAGGTTTCGTTCAGTTTGATATTCCTTTTCTGTGAAACACTAAAATAGGCAAAAAAACCAGAAACTAACACCAGGCCTCCGATTAATAGGTTAGTCCCGAAAATAAATATAAAAGAGCATATTAAAGCCCATTAAACATCCAAAACAGATAATATAGTAGCATGGAACAATCAAAAATTATAGATACGTTGGAGACGTATCAGCATCCCCAAGCTTAATTCCTACTCGTCCTCGAGTAGGTAAATGATAAAAAAACAGAATTTTTGATGTGGAATGCTACCTAGCATAATTATCAATGTAATTTTCTTTATGGTTTCATGAATATTTAGATCCGAAAGATTCAAGACAAAAGTTTAATATTGACATAAAAATAATAATAATTCAAGCATACTAATAAAGTAATCATGTCTTCTCAAAATAACATGGCCAAAGAGAGCTATCCCTACAAAATCATATAGTCTGGCTATGCTCTATCTTCATCACACAAAATATTTAAATCATGCACAACCCCGATGACAAGCCAAGCAATTGTTTCATACTTTTGATGTTCTCAAACTTTTTCAATCTTCACGCAATACATGAGTGTGAGCCATGGACATAGCACTATAGGTGGAATAGAATGGTGGTTGTGGAGAAGACAAAAAGAAGAAGATAGTCTCACATCAACTAGGCGTATCAACGGGCTATGGAGATGCCCATCAATAGATATCAATGTGAATGAGTAGGGATTGCCATACAACGGATGCACTAGAGCTAAGTGTATGAAAGCTCAACAAGTAACTAAGTGGGTGAGCATCCAACCTGCTTGCTCACGAAGACTTAGGGCAATTTTGAGGAAGCCCATCATTGGAATATACAAGCCAAGTTCTATAATGAAAAATTCCCACTAGTATTTGAAAGTGACAACATAGGAGACTCTCTATCATGAATATCATGGTGCTACTTTGAAGCGCAAGTGTGGTAAAAGGATAGTAGCATTGCCCCTTCTCTCTTTTTCCCTCATTTTTTATTTGGGCCTTTTTTATGGCCTCTTTTTTTCGTCCGGAATCTCATCCCGACTTGTGGGGGAATCATAGTCTCCATCATCCTTCCTCACTGGGACAATGCTCTAAAAAGGAAGATCATCACACTTTTATTTACTTACAACTTAAGAATTACAACTCGATACTTAGAACAAAATATGACTCTATGTGAATGCCTCCGGCAGTGTACCGGGATGTGCAATGAATCAAGAGTGACATGTATGAAAGAATTATGAAGGTGGCTTTGCCACAGATACAATGTCAACTACATGATCATGCAAAGCAATATGAGAATGATGGAGCGTGTCATAATAAACGGAACGGTGGAAAGTTGCATGGAAATATATCTTGGAATGGCTATGGAAATGCCATAATAGGTAGGTATGGTGGCTGTTTTAAGGAAGGTAAATGATGGGTTTATGATACCGGTGAAAGTTGCGCGGTACTAGAGAGGCTAGCAATGGTGGAAGGGTGAGAGTGCTATAATCCATGGACTCAACATTAGTCATAAAGAACTCACATACTTATTGCAAAAATTTATTAGTTATCGAAACGAAGTACTACGCGCATGCTCATAGGGGGATAGATTGGTAGGAAAAGACCATCACTCGTCCCCGGCCACCACTCATAAGGAAGGCAATCAATAAATAAATCATGCTTCGACTTCATCACATAACGGTTCAACATACGTGCATGCTACGGGAATCACAAACTTTAACACAAGTATCTCTCAAATTCACAACTACTCAACTAGCATGACTCTAATATCACCATCTTCATATCTCAAAACAATCATGAAGAATCAAACTTCTCATAGTATTCAATGCACTTTATATGAAAGTTTTTATTATACCCATCTTGGATGCCCATCATATTAGGACTAATTTTATAACCAAAGCAAATTACCATGCTGTTCTAACGGACTCTCAAAATAATATAAGTGAAGCATGATAGATCAATAATTTCTATAAAATAAAACCACCACCGTGCTCTCAAAAGATATAAGTGAAGCACTAGAGCAAAATTATCTAGCTCAAAAGATATAAGTGAAGCACATAGAGTATTCTAATAAATTCTGATTCATGTGTGTCTCTCCCAAAAGGTGTGTACAGCAAGTATGATTTTGGTAAACTAAAAATCAAAGACTCAAATCATGCAAGACGCTTAAAGCAAAACACATATCATGTGGTGAATAAAAATATAGCCTCAAGTAAAGTTACCGATAGACGAGGACCAAAGAGGGGATGCCTTCCGGGGCATCCCCAAGCTTAGGCTTTTGGTTGTCCTTCAATTTTACCTTGGGGTGCCTTGGGCATCCCCAAGCTTAGGCTCTTGCCACACCTTGTTCCAAAATCCATCAAATCTTTACCCAAAAACTTGAAAACTTCACAACACAAAACTTCAACAGAAAATCTCATGAGCTCCGTTAGTATAAGAAAATAAATCACCACTTTAAGGTACTGTAATGAACTCATTATTTAATTATATTGGTGTTAAACCTACTGTATTACAACTTTCTATGGTTCATACCCCCCGATACTAGCCATAGATTCATCAAAATAAGCAAACAACACACGAAAAATAGAATCTGTCAAAAACAGAACAGTTTATAGAAATCTGGATAGTTCGAATACTTCGGCAACTTGAAAAATGCTGAAAAATTAGGAAGACCTGAATAATTTGTATATTGATCTACTGCAGTTGGAATTGGTATTTTATCGCTCTCCGGTAAAAAATATTAATTATTTTCGTGAGCGCATACTTTCTGTTTTTTCAGCAAGATCAAACAACAATCACCCAAGAAGTTCCTAAAGGCTTTACTTGACACAAACACTAACTAAAACATAAAAAACAATCATAGCAGTGGCTAGATGAATTATTTATTACTAAACAGGAACAAAAAGAAAGGAACAAAAATAAAATTGGGTTGCCTCGCAACAAGCGCTATCGTTTAACGCCCCTAGCTAGGCATAAAAGCAACAATAGATCTAGGTATTGCCATAGTGATAGGGAAAATCGCAAAAACTCATCTCATACTCCCTACGTTCAGCAGCAAGTTTTCTTTGTGGCAAGCAAAAGTTATCAAAAGGGCTAAATTTAATGGGACAAAAGTCCCCAAGATCAAGCTCGGGAGATATTGGTTCCTCCTTTGGCCCCTCATATTACCCAACCAATTCATCATTATATGCATTCTTTTGGCAAAAAGTCATGAGCCTTTGTTCAAGATGAAAACCTAACCTATTGTTCTGAATAGCAAAATTATCATTAAGTTCAGAAATCCTATCCGCAAGCACATTGGTGGGAACCTTTTTTCTAAGGTTTTCATTGTAAGCAACATGATCTAAAGATCGTAAACGCATTATCTTCTTGATTAAAAAGGATTGCTTCTATGGGAGGACGGCCAGCATCCACACTATAATGCGCATAAATTTCATTGGCCTCTTTCATTATAAATCTGAACTCATGAGCTAAAAAGATGGTAGCTTCTCACTTAACAGAAGAATGCTCAATATTGGAAAATTCTAGAAAAATCCTTTGTATGCAAGGATGCATGTGGATAAATTGTCTTTCAAGTTCAAATATGAGCAAACATATAGCATTTGCAAGACTACTAATTCTATGAAGAATAGACCCAACCATAGTAGGCAAAGCACCGGTACAAGTAAAGAAATCTTGAATAACCCCTTTTCCAATGATATTACCACTACCAATCCGGAACTTTTTAGTGTGTAAAACAGTAGATTCTTCATGAGGATCTTCAAAAGCATCAAAGTTTTCCACATTGTTACTACTATCCTTTCAAAGATAACCTCCCCGGATTCGGACATGATAGCAACAAACCACACTAAGAACACACAAGAGGCAAGCGAAAAGAGACGAACGGAAAAAGGGCGAAGAAAAGGCAAAGGTTTTCGAAAATCGTTTTAGAAGCGGGGGAGAGGAAAATGAGAGGCAAATGGCAAATAATGTAATGTGATGGAGAAGATTTTATGATGGGTACTTGGTATGTCTTGACTTATGCGTAGATCTCCCCGGCAACGGCGCCAGAAATCCTTCTTGCTACCTCTTGAGCATGTGTTGGTTTTCCCTTGAAGAGGAAAGGATGATTCAGCAAAGTAGCGTAAGTATTTCCCTCAGTTTTGGGAACCAAGGTAGCAATCCAGTAGGAGACAACGCTCAAGTCACCTAGTACCTGCACAGAAAATCAAGAACCTTGCAACCAACGCGATAAAGGAGTTGTCAATACCTTCACCGCCACTTGCAAAAGTGAGATCTGATAAAGATAATAAGATAAATATTTTTGGTACTTTTGTTGTATAGATTGGAAAGTAAAGATTGCAAAATAATAAAACGAGGTGCGATGTAAATAAAAGAGATGCAATATAATAAGAAAGAGACCCGGGGGCCATAGGTTGCACTAGTGGCTTCTCTCGAGATAGCATAAATTACGGTGGGTGAACAAATTACTGCCGAGCAATTGATAGAAAGTGCATAATTATGAGAATATCTAGGCAATGATTATGATTATAGGCATCACGTCCGTGTCAAGTAGATTGAAACGATTCTGCATCTACTACTATTACTCCACACATCGACCGCTATCCAGCATGCATCTAGAGTATTACGTTCATAAGAACAGAGTAATGCATTAGGCAAGATGACATGATGTAGAGGGATAAACACAAGCAATATGATATAAACCCCATCTTTTTATCCTCGATAGCAACAATACACTACGTGCCTTGCCGCCCCTACTGTCACTGGGAAAGGACACCGCAAGATTGAACCCAAAGCTAAGCACTTTTCCCATTGCAAGAAAGATCAATCTAGTAGGCCAAACTAAACCGATAATTCAAAGAGACTTGCAAAGATAACAAATCATTCATATAAGAATTCAGAGAAGAACCAAATAATATTCATAGATAATCTCGATCATAAATCCACAATTCATCGGATCTCGGCAAACACATCGGAAAAGAGTATTACATCGAATAGATCTCCAAGAACATTGAGGAGAACTTTGTATTGGAAATCAAAGAGAGAGAAGAAGCCATCTAGCTAATACCTATGGACCCGAAGGTCTATGGTAAACTACTCACGCTTCATAGGAGAGGCTATGGTGTTGATGTAGAAGCCCTCCATGATCGATTCCCCCTCTGGCAGATCACCGGAAAAGGTCCCCAAATGGGATCTGACGGGTACAGAAGGTTGCGGCGGTGGAAAATTGGTTTCCTGGCTCTCCTGGTTGTTTTTAGGGTACAAGAGTATATATAGGCGATAGAAGTACGTCGGTGGAGCTCTGTGGGGTACACGAGGGTGGGGGCGCGCCTGCCCCCCTGGGCACGCCCTCTTGCCTCGTGGCCGCCTCACGGACTTTCATACTTCCACTCCAAGTCTCCTGGATTGAGTTTGTTCCAAGAAAGATCCTCGCGAAGGTTTCGTTCCATTTGGATTCCGTTTAATATTGCTTTTCTGCGAAACACTAAAATAGGCAAAAAAAAAACAGAAACTGGCACTGGCCTCTGGTTAATAGGTTAGTCCCAAAAATAATATAAAAGAGCATATTAAAGCCCATTAAACATCCAAAACAGATAATATAATAGCATGGAACAATCAAAAATTATAGATACATTCGAGACGTATCAAGTGACAGAAGCTTAAACCCTAGTTTATGTGTTGCTTCGTAAGGGGGTGATTTGGATCCACATGTTTCATGTTATGGTTAGATTTATCTTAATTATTCTTTCATAGTTGTGGATGCTTGCAAGAGGGGTTAATCATAAGTGGGAGGCTTGTCCAATTAAGGACAGCACCCAAGCACCGGTCCGCCCGCATATCAAATTATGAAAGTAACGAACGACGAATTGTATGAGCATGATGAAAACTAGCTTGATGGTAATTCCCATGTGTCTTCAAGAGCACTTTACTTTATATAAGAGTTCATCCAGGCATATCCTTTGCTACAAAAAGGACCGGGCCACCTTGCTGGACCTTTGTTACACTTGTTACTTGTTACTCATTATGAGTTATCTTATCACAAAACTATCTGTTACCGATAATTTCAGTGCCTGCAGAAAATACCTTGCTGAAAACCGCTTGTCATTTCCTTCTGCTCCTCGTTGGGTTCGACACTCTTAATTATCGAAAGGACTAAGATTGATCCCCTATACTCATTGGTCATCAAGAATATTTTCTGGTACCGTTGCCAGGGAGTGAAGCGCCTTTGGTAAGTGTAATTGGGTAAGGAAACATTTATACTACATGACGAAATTTACTGTCACTTGTCACTATGGAAAATCGTCCTTTGAGGGGCTTGTTCGGGGTATCTTCACCTTAACCGGAAGAGCAAAGAGTTGCTCCGCAATCTACTACACCTGCTGAAAATATTTATTATGAAATTCCTTTGGGTATGATAGAGAAACTGCTAGCTAATCATTATGCAGGAGATGGAACACTACATCTTGATATGCATCTAATCTATGTGGATGAAGTTTGTGGATTATTTAAGCTTGTAGGTTTGCCCGAGGATGAAGTCAAGAAGAAGGTCTTGATGGAAATATGACCTAGAGGCAATAATAAAATGGTTATTATTATATTTCCTTAATCATGATAAAGGTTTATTATTCATGCTAAAATTGTATTGACTGGAAACTTAAATACATGTGTGGATACATAAACAAATACTGTGTCCCCAGTGAGCCTCCACTAGACTAGCTCGTTGATCAAAGATGGTTAAATTTTCCTAACCATAGACATGAGTTGTCATTTGATAATGGGTTCACAACATTAGGAGAATGATGTGATGGACAAGACCCATCTGTTAGCTTAGCATATGATCGTTCAGTTTACTGCTATTGCTTTATTAATGTCAAACACATATTCCTTCGACTATGAGATCATGCAACTCCCAGTACCGGAGGAATACCTTGTGTGCTATCAAATGTCACAACGTTACTGGGTGATCATAAAGATGCTCTACAGGTATCTCCGAAGGTGTCTGTTGAGTTGGCATGGATCGATATTAGGATTTGTCACTCCGAGTATCGGAGAGGTATCTCTGGGCCCTCTCGCTAATACACATCACAAGAAGCTTGCAAGAAAAATGACTAAGGAGTTAGTTACAAGAAGATGTATTACGGAACGAGTAAAGAGACTTGCCGGTAACGCGATTGAACTAGGTATGAAGATACCGACGATCGAATCTTGGGCAAGTAATTAACATACCGATAGACAAAGGGAATTACATATGTTGTCATAAGGTTCGACCGATAAAGATCTTCGTCGAATATCTCGGAACCAATATGGGTATCCAGGTTCTGCTATTGGTTATTGATCGCAGAGGTGTCTCGGTCATGTCTACATAGTTCCCAAACCCGTAGGGTTTGCACGCTTAACATTCATTGACGATATAGTATTATATGAGTTATGTGATTTGGTACCGAATGTTGTTCGGAGCCCCGGATGAGATCATGGACATGACGAGGAGCTCCGTAATGGTCCGTAGGTAAAGATTGATATATACACTACAAAAAAAAGACACATCCGTGACATTTTGGGTCGAACGAATTTTTTTGTCATACTCATGACACTTCTATGACAACAACTGTGACAAAACACGGTATCATCATAGATGTGGTGGGGTCCTACTTCTATGACAAAAAATCATGACAGAAAATGGGCTTTTCGTCCTGGGCGGGCCGGAGACACAGCTACATGACATTCTTTGGGCCGTCCATGACAAAAAAACCATGGTAGAAGCGAGGGCGAGGAAAATATCGGGGTGTTCCCGGTTACGGTGGGTGGTCGGGGCCGAGCGATGCACGTTTCTCTCATACACGCACGCGCATGGGTGCGAGGCATTGGGCTCTAACTGAACCCGAGCGATTGCACTGCAGGCTACGCGTTACTGAACCCGAGCGACCGATCAATGGCTTTTAACTGAACCCGATTGAGCGATTCCTTCGCTACTACTGCTAACTAAAGCCGATCGATGCTGCCTCTGGATGAACAGTGAGTGTTGCTAGGGAGTTTGGATGAAAAGTTTCCGATGGGGGTGGATGAACAGGACCCCATGGTGTTGCCTCTGGATGAACAGGACCCCGTGGAGGACTGGATGAACAGGACCACCCCGTGGAGGGCTGGATGAACAATAGACGGTGGAGGGCTAGATGAACAGTAGACGGTGGAGGGCTGGATGAACAGTAGCCCATGGAGGGGTGGTTTAACAGGAGCCCATGGAGAGGGCTGGATGAACAGTAGCCGGTGGAGTAGCGCGCGGTGGAGGCTGGATGAACAGGAGCCCGTGGATGAACAGTCACAGGTGGAGGCTGGAGGAGGTCGACGGTGGATGAACAGTAGCCTGTGGAGACTGGAGGGGGTCGACGGTGGAGATGAACAGTATCCCGTAGAGTCCCGTGTTGCGCTACGCCACACACCTCCCGATGAACAGGACCCCCGTTTTGACCGTAGCGCTCCAACACAAGTCTGTTTCCTCCGTTTTGCGGTACGCCACCCCCCTTCCGATCAACAGGACCCTCGTTTCGACCGTAGGAGGTCTGTTTCCTCCATTTTGTGGTACGCCAGACCCCTCCCGATGAACATGATACCGTTTCGACCATGGCCGGTCGAACACAAGGATGTTTCCTCCATTTTGCGATACGCCAGGCCTCGTTTCCATCGGCTGTTCCGTCCAAGCCCTCCCGATGAACGCGACAACACATTCTGTTCCGACCCAGCCGGTTGGCTCCACATGAACACGACGGGGACGCCGTTTCCCTGTTCCGAGCCAGCCATGTACATGAGCCTTGGCCGTACATATGCGCGAGTAGGCGTTCGAGACCCTGCCCGTTTGTACGTACGTGGCCGTATTTTCTTTCTTGCACACTGGCCGCTGTCGGCGTCCTAGGAACGAGGGTCCCCAGACTTGCCTGCCAGCAGCCCGCGGCATGGCTGAGCCAGCAGGCCGTACGGTCCATCTTCACCAGCAAAGCACTCAATACCCTCGCGAGGGGCCAAGCCTCGCGAGGCGGACGATGCAGGACCTCCTCCGGAGTGGCCTAGCTGGGCAGGCTCATGCGGAGCGGAGATATCAAGGCGGGGTGAACCTCATGAGGTTTTCTTGACGTGAGCCATGACGATCGACACCAGGCGGGCGCCAGCGCGCACAACGTCCTTGTTTCCTATTTGGTGCAAAGGGGGCAAGTGCAGCCGCGGAGTACCGAGGCATCAGGCAAATGTTGCCATTTTGGTGCAACAAGACCAAGACCAAGGACTGCAAGACGGAGGTCATCATGGAGCCCGGAACAGCGTCACCACTAGAACTTTGTGCAGGCGAAGACTACTTTTGTCAAGATAGCTTGTACTAGTTGTCCCTGTAAGTGCATCTAGTGCCACCCCTAGTTGGTTTTGGAGTATTGACGACAAACCTGGTTGAGGGACTAATGTGTTTGTGAGAATTGCAGGATAACACAGGTAGAAGTCCCTCATTGATTTGGTTTTCCTACCAGAGATGACCCCTAAAAATGTATGAAGACATTGAAGTCAAAGGTGGTATGTGAAGACATTCACATTGAAGACTATGACAAGAGAAGTGATCGCATGAAGACTATGGAGCACAAAGACTTAGTTCTTTCGTCGTTCTTTTTCTTCTTTGTTGAGTCATAGGAACCACCGTACTGTTAAGTGGGGTCCAAGTGAACCAGTCAGAATGACTGAAGTGATGCTTAACCAAAATCCTATGTCTTCGAGTGAAGACTATGAGAGCAAATCTTGTCCAGAGTTGGATAAGTCAGCTTTGCTTGTAGCTCAAGTAAAGTTGCCGTGTGTGTTTGAAATTTGATTGTTGGAACACGTGTCAGTTCCTTAGTGACCAAGGGTCATTTCGGACAAATCAGGTCGGGTTGCCTAGTGGCTATAAATAGCCCACCCCCTACAACCATAAACGGTTGGCTGCTCAGAGTTAGTGCACGGCTTTTGTCGTTTGAGAGCAACCCACCTCGAAGCCTTTGAGAGAGAATTCCTTGCGAGGATAAAGCCCTAAACACCTAGAGCCAAAGAGTGTTAGGCATCACTTAAGTCTTCCTATCTGTGTGATCTGAAGACTTATTACACTTGAGGACTGTGAATCCTCTAGCCGGTTAGGCGTCGCGTTCTGAGCATCCAAGAGTCATTGTGGATCGCCGGTGAACGAAGTCTGTGAAGGTTTGGAAGTCTACCTTGAAGACTTACCAGAGTGATTGGGCGACGACTGGGTGTCCTTAGCTCAAGGGGAATAAGGTGAAGACGAGGTCTTCTGAGTTGAATCTCAGCCTCCCTAACCAGACGTACAATTGTCACAGCAACTGGAACTGGTCCAACAAATCATTGTCTTCAACGAGTCACTGGTTTCATCCATCCCTTCCCTTTAGTTACTGTTGGTCCTTGTGAAGTCATTGTATGATTGCTTTATCTTTTTTCTTCACTGAGTGACTGCTTGTTCTGATTGGCTTCACAATATCTTCCCACCTGATCTTTACTGCCTAGCTGCTATTAGTCATTGTGCTTTCACTCCATTGAATACTTGACTATGGTTTGCCTAGTGTAGTCTACTTTCTGTTGCATGGTAATAGGTTTATTTCTATCGTTTGTCTTCGAAACTTCCATGTTTTGAAGACTTTCATAAAAATCGCCTATTCACCCCCCCCTCTAGTCGATCACTAGCACTTTCAATTGGTATTAGAGCAAAGTACTCCCTTGTTCTCTGTGATTCGGTTTAACCACCTGGATTTTTAGCTATGTCGACTGCAGGGATAATTAAAGTCTCTGCTGCGTGCCCCGTCTTCGATGGAACTGAATATCCCTAGTGGAAGAATAAGATGCGCATGCATCTTGAAGCCATTGATGTCGACCTATGGTATGTCATCAAGAATGGCGTTCCCAAGGCTGGTGAAGGTGTCACCGCTGCTGATGTCAAGAAGTTCGTTCAACTGGACTCCACTGCCAAGAACATCATCTGTGGTCATCTGACCAAAGGACAGTATGGCTGCGTGAGTGCTTTGGAAACATCTAAGCTAGTCTAGGACTGGCTCTCCAAGGTCAACGAAGGCGTCTCAACCAAGAGAGATCAGAGAATCAGTGTCCTTCGCAACCTCTTCAACTGCTTCAAGAGAAATGAAAATGAGAATGTCTAGCTCACGTTTGATCGACTCACTGACATCACAAATGAGCTTCAAGCCCTCGGCGCTACTGAGATCACCAAGCATGAAGTCGCCAAGACACTCCTGAGATCACTTGACAGCTCGTTTGACACCCTAGCCCTGATGATTCAAGAACGTCCTGCCTTCAAGACACTCGATCCGTCTGACATACTTGAGAGGCTCAACACACATGAGTTTTAGCTTTCTGAGAAAAGAGATATCTACGGTCCAAACTATGGGCGAAGTCGTGCCTTGAAGGCAAAAGCTGTCTCCTCATCTGAAGAAGAATCTGACAGCAGTTCTGATGATCCTGAAGACATTGGAAAGGAGCTTGCTATGCTTGTGAAGAAGTTCCAAAAATCCACCAAGAAGAAAGGCTTCAGAAAGTCCTCAAGATCAAGCTCAAGGAATGATGAAGCTTCTGATCATGACTACAAGAAGAGAACATGCCACAAGTGCAAGAAACCTGGCCACTACATCTCTGAGTGTCCGCAGTGGGACAATGAGAACAAGAAGAAAAAGAAGAGCAAGGAGTATGATTCTGATGACAAGAAGAAGAAGAAATACTCAAAGTCTTCTTCCAAGTCTTCCTCAAAGTCTTCATCACACAAGAAGAGCTCATCCGGCAAGGCTCGTTCGTTTGTTGGTAAGGAAATGGATTCAGAGGACGAGTCCGCTTCTGAGGAGGCGGAGGTGGAGTCTGAGGAGGAGTCCGATTCTGGCGTTGTGAGTCTGGCTACAGCATACGTTGCCAAGTCCATCTTCAACACTGAAGACAATGACTCCATCACCGACAGCGATGCAAATGACAAGGACTACTCCGCTCCTACCTACTGCTTCATGGCACGCGGTGCCAAGGTAAACAAACGCACTACTCACTATCAAAGTTCCAGTGAAGATGACTCTGATTGTGGTTCCAAACCCAGCTACAAAACACTTGCTAAAATTGCAACTGAACAACAGAAAGCTATGGAACATATTCGCGATGACCTGTTGGACGCTGAAATGACTCGATTTCAATCCTTAATTGAAGACATAAAAAATCTTCATGTTAAGTATGAGGAACTTGAAAGTCGTCATGAAACGCTCTCAACATCTCATGAAAAGCTTTCCTATGATTATCTTCAAAGGAAGCAAGACCTTGAAAAATTGAGAGCAGCTCATGAAGATCTTCAAAAGGAAAACGAGTCACTTCGCGCCAAACAGATCAGTTCCGCTCAGGAAGGTTTTGAACCACCATGTCTTAAATGCATTGAGCGTGATAACGCTACTTCTGTTGCTGAATGTTCTACTACTGCTACTATTGCAATATCTTCAACTGTTGATGTAATAACTAACCCCTCTGCTGAGGATGCCACTGCTATTGCTGATGAGAATGCTAGGTTGAAGACATTGCTTGAAACAGGGATGTTCAAAAGTCTCAAAGGGCATCAGACACTATGTGATGTCCCCAAAAGACAGATCCTGAACCGAAACCCTAGGAAAGAGGGTTTTGGGTTCGAAAGGAAAATGAATGCTGATGGCTCTTACTGGAAACCTAAGCAGTACCCCAAAACCACATGGTTTGCTGCAAAGGGACCTTTAGTGGATCCATCCACCCTATCTGACTTCACTTGTGCAAATCCCATTGTTATTGATGAATCCTTTGATGCAAACTATAAACTGTTTAAGAATCAGAATGGTGAAGTGTTTGCCAGGTATATTGGTACTAACTTCAGGAATGGGCCGCCTATGAAGAAGGTCCGGGTGCCGAAAAAGTGTTTGGAGAATCTTCCTGTGAATGTCGTCATGACACCACAAGTGAAGAAGACAAACCCCAGACCACGGGCTTCATACGGCCCAAAGGCTTCATATAGACAGAGGACTCACCTGAGTCGCACTAATGCAAATGTTTTGCAGGGTAGCCATACTCAGGCCTATGAATATGAGTGCGGTTCATCAAACCGCCATGTTCATAAGACCAAGAACTATTCTGCTTATTCTTATGAGTACTATTGTCCACCTGCAAGACTTTTTGCTAGGGCTCCAAAGCCAAAGTTCTTAGATGCTGCACTTAGACTCATTGCTTCGAAGCCACCCTTGAAGATGTGGGTGGCTAAGAAAGCCTAACTCTCTTTTGCAGGGAAAGGTCTCCAGCTGAAAACCAAATTCGTCTGACGCTATTGCTGGGGACCTTAAACATCTTGTAGGGCGCAAGATCAAATGCCCAAATGGTCTTATTACGTACTTTGTTCCCGAGTCGCTTGCTACTTGCCCTATCAGTCCTAATCTCGATCTAAGCTTTCATAATCCACTGGCTCGTCAAATTTTTTTGCTTCACAATTCTCTTCGTGAAGCCTATCCCCCTAACTACACTGTAGGGTACGACACCAGCTGCTTCAGAATGGATTATTGATAGTGGGTGTACTAATCACATGACTGGCAAGCGAAGCCTTCTTATGGACTCAACCTTACATCCATCTGACAAACGTCACATCGCATTTGCCGACACTGGTAAAAGTAAGGTATTGGGTCTAGGTAGAGTTGCAATCTCAAAGGATCAACACATGGATAAAGTCATGCTTGTTGAATCCCTTGGTTTCAACTTAATGTCTGTCTCAATGCTTTGCGATTTAAACATGACTGTGATGTTTGGAAAATATCGTTGCCTTGTTCTAATGGAATCTGACAAGTCTCTAGTGTTTGAAGGTTATCGGAAAGATGATTTGTACGTGGTAGATTTCTCGGCAGGACCACAGCTTGCCGTATGTCTTCTAGCAAAAGCTTCAGAATGCTAGCTGTAACATCCCAAATTTTCAATTTGGAATGTTATACATTAGACCATCATTGCATATCATAATTTATTTGCTTTTGGTTTTGATCCTAGAAATTCCACGCAACTCAAGGACCCACGGAGAGAGTTGGAGATTTCGTTATTTTCATATTTGAGTTTTCTCAAATTTTGCGAATAGGATCATTTGATTTTAATTATTTTATCATCAATTATTTCTATTACAAAAATATGAAAGAGGGAATAAAATGACTTTCCCAAAATAAAGAAATATTGAGGATTTAATAATAAAATCAAACAAGATTTTATTTCGGAGTTTTTCGGTATATTATTTGAATTTAGGAAATATATGCATTTTTCAAAATTGCATTTAGGCCCCAAATAAATGTTCACCTTGTGCGGCTTGATTTTAGAAGCCCGGCAAAATTTATTTCAGGATTTTTGGAGTCCGTTTAGTATTTCTGTTATTTGTTTTTCTGTGCGGGATAATTAAAAAAAACGCGAACCGACTTTGGGCCGTACCCGAGCGGGACTCCGCCCGGGGGCAGCCTTTAAATAGCCGCCGCCCGAGCCGCCCCAGCCCACCAGAGCCGCCGCCCACCCAAACCCTAGCCGGGACTCGCTCCGCACGCCCGCCGCCGCCGACGACCCGCCTCCCGAGGTAAAAAAAAGGTCGCGGTTTTATTTTATTTTTCTGGTTTCATTTTTTAAATAGATCGATTTTCCAGTTTATTTATTTAGCGAGCATTCGTTTGTTCTAGCGAATGTTCGTCGTTTTTCTTTTTCTTGGATTAAATCCGTGATTTTTCTAATCGCGATTCCTGATCCGATTTTTGTTTTAGTATAACTTTTCGCTTGTTTATCGGAATTAGGCGATTCAAGCGCCTGGAGTTTCGTCTCGAAACCCTCTATCCGTTTAACCAACTTAAACAGGTTTTTGCCACTGTAAAAATTGCCCTAGATCCGGAATAGTAAACGAAGCTTGTTTCTTTTGACGCTTGACTTTCGTTGCTTCGTTTGATTTGATTCTTTTTGCAAATCGGAGTTCTTAAGTTGAACCTTTTGGTTAGATCTCTTATTTGAGTTTTACCCATGCATTAGATGAATACTTATTGTATGCTTGTTTGTTTGTCTGCAATAGAATACCCGGAGTGCACCGCCTGTTACTTCGAATCTCTAGGTTTCACGGATCATCAGCAAGGCAAGTAACACTTTGATCATACCTCCTACTACCCAGTTTTATTGCATTAGATCAATTCTCAAACATTGCATGATTAGGATCTAATTAAATTGTGGGATGGGAAGTAGTTGAGGTAGTACCTATTACCTGTTGTATTATCAAACCTTTGGGAGTTACTTCTACGTTTGCCTATTATGCCATGCTATGCTAGTAGACATGGATTGGGTGAGTGATATCCATGACAGATGTGAGTTTGTTAATTAATGGTTTATCTAAGGTGGAACTTAAACACACATCTGGGTGGATTGAGGTACCTGGGTATTCCAGGATTGCCTGTTTTTCTTTATGGACCGCCACCCAGGCCCAAAGGGATCATGAGATTTTTCATACTAGAAACTTCCGTGTGCAGCCACAAGCTATTATGGGCTCTAGCATAGTTGATTAAGTCATGCGAACTCTTACAGGGTAGACTAGCAGATGTAGGGGAAAGTAGGTGTAACGGCCTATCCATCGTAAGGTGCTAGCGCTTCTGAAAGACTATGTCTCGGTCATATGTCTTCTCAAACACCGTGTAGTACGAGAAACCAAACGGAGGCGATCGAGTCTTGTGGGGAAAAGTGCGCAAACCTCTGCAGAGTGTATAAACTAATCATGGTTAGCCGTGTCCCCGGTTATGGACAGCTTGAGTATCTAGTACTTGGATTATCATGTGAATCTCAACATGTTACTCTAAATTAATTTTGTTGGGTTTTGTTTAATGATGATGCTTAATTGGGATTGAGGATGCTGTCAACCATTCTCAATGTTTAACAACCACTATGATAGTTAAATAAATTTATTCCTTTGTAGTAGGAAAAAATTGGCTTTTCGCAAAACTGTAACCATAGAGCTTTCCACTAGCCAAATATGCATATAGTATAGCTGTTTCATTCCATTACTCTCTATGTGTTACTTTTCCAGCATATTCCATGTACTGACCCGTTTCGGGCTGCAACATTAATGTTGCAGACTTTTCAGACGACGATTAAGGAGTTTTAGGTCGTGGTTCTATACTTAGTGATGCCATTGGAGTCGATGGACTCACTTACCTTCCAAGCCTTCCACTGTTATAGTTATTAGATGGCCTTAAGCCAAATTTATTGTAATAAGTTCTCCATTGAGACACTCGATGTAATAAGTGTGTGATTGCTACTCTATTATAAATCCTCCGAGTACTGTGTGGTGTCAGCATTACTGATCCAGGGATGACACCTGAGCACAGAGATCAGACTGTCTGAGGTCTGGTCGCTACAGAGATGGTATCAGAGCACACGCTTACTGTAGGACACGACCACTATGCTAAAGACATAGATCACTATTCACTCTCTTCTCTTCTGACCTCTCATCTTTTTTACTCTTTAGGATGGTGGATGCAAGGAACAAGTTCATGCAACAGGATGAAGATACACCCTTTGGACGTCACTTGAAGGAAGTCACTAGATACCTGAACATAGGAGTACCAAGCTTCACCGGAACCTACAACGCCACTTTACCTGAAGAAGAGCGCTGGATGATTCAAGTTCAAGTTCCAGGAAGGACGTTCATGCCAGTCACTGAGCCCATAGAGTTTTCTTTTGATGCACCAACTTGGAGTCTAGGAAAGAGCATGGCAGCTCACATCGCCATGGGACGCATTGGAGAAGTCTACCGCAATGATCTCAAGGATACTATCTACCAGATTTGTGGGCGCCGAGATGAACACTGGGAGATGATCAGCACCAGGAAGGATAGATCAGTTGCAGCTTTTATCCAGGAGTTAAACCAGCACATTCGATGATAGGAGAACCAGATGTGCGCCGACATGATAGACCTGAAGAAGGCAAGAACAAGAATCAAGGAACTGGAGGAAGAACTCAAGGCTACACGTGAAGATTATGAAGAGGAAATTGAAGTATTGGTGGAGAAGAATGACTATCTGATCAAGAAGATCGGGATATTTATGGGAGGCCCTACACTAGTAGCTGAAGACGAAGAACCCAAGGAGATTCGCCCAGAAGACTAAATCATCATCGACGACACCGACTGGGACCCAGATGACAGCGATGATGACTATGTTGATGAAGCCGGAGCAGATATCATGGAGTCAGCAACCGAAGAATATTTCTAGTAGACCACCTCATCAGTAGTGGTAGTCCACCATGTAAATACAATAGTCCGAGCACTTTTGCGATAGTTAGATTGATTGTTTGCCCTTGTTTGAATGAATGGAGTGAATTGTTTGCTTTTGCCTCATGTGCATATGGGTAGTGTTTTCTCTTTAGACCACCTCTATTCTAAACTCTCATCTTTTCTAAACCCTCAGATGTCTCTGAGACGTGACCCCGGATTTACCTTTCCACCGGAGCTCACCCAGTTGTTCCAGCAGCAGAACACATTGATGCAGTTGCTAGTCCAGAATCAGAATCAGGGGAACAACAACAACAACAACCCACCACCACCACCTGTTGATCACTTAGCCCGTTTACTTAGGCTGAATCCGTCAGTGTTTTCCAGTAGCACCGAGCCGATAGTAGCAGATGATTGGCTCCTCAAGACAGCTAGAGAGTTGACCACAGCAGGATGCACAGATGCGGAGAAGGTGAGGTTTGCCGCACATCAGCTTGAAGGACCCACAACATCATGGTGGGAGAATTTCACAGCCACTTTCCCTGTCGACACTGTCACTTGGGACCAGTTTCAGCAGGCTTTTCGAACTGCCCATGTTTCAGCAGGAGCTATGGCCATGAAGAAGCGTGAGTTTCGCAACTTGCGCCAAGGGGGACGGACAGTTGGCCAGTATGTGGAGGACTTTAGTAAATTAGCACGTTATGCCCCAGATGACGTTGCTACGGATGCAGCTAATCAGGAGAAATTTCTGGAAGGACTGAATGATGAGTTGAGCACGCAGTTGATGGTAGCAACCTTCAATAACTACCAGGAGTTGGCAGACCGTGCTCTTATGCTTGAAGGCAAGCAACAGCAAATTGAGAACCGCAAGAGGAAGTATGGACAAGGGAAGTACAATTCTGGAGCTCAGCAGAAGCCACGTTTTACCCCTAGACCGGGAGGACATTTTTAGCATACCCATGGAGGAGGTAGCTCGCACAATCACAATGGCACCAAGAATGGTAATGGCAATGGAGGAAGCAACAGCCAGAACCGTACCAACCCATCAACCCCAGCGAAGAAGGACCTGAGCCAAGTCACTTGCTTTAAGTGCCAGAAGACCGGACATTATGCCAATGAATGTCCTGAAGGCCAGAATGGCAATGGAAGCTCTGGGAAGAAGCCAAACCCTTTCAACAGGGGACAGGTGAACCACGTTAACGTGGAGGAGGTTGAAGAGCAGCCGGATGAAGTAATCGGTAAGTTTTTGGTTAAGTCATTTACTGCACTCATTCTTTTTGATACTGGTGCATCGCATTCATACATATCAAGGGGATTTGTGGATAAGTATAACTTGCCCACTAAGGTTCTTAGAACACCTATGCTAGAAAGCTCACTACGATCGGAGTATATGGCCAGTCAAGGATGTTTTCAAGTGCCATTGAGTATAGGTAGGCATGTGTTTCCCTCAGATTTAATCATTTTGGAATCACAAGGATTGGATGTAATTCTGGGTATGGATTGGCTGTCGATGTACGGAGGAAACATTGATTGCGCCAGTAAGACAATTTTTGCTTACCACCCCAGAAGGGAGAAGGATCAAGTATGTATCCCGACATGCGCCAAATAGGACTCAAGTAAATTGTTTAACAAGAGTTGTGCAGGAGGAAGTACCAGTGGTAAGGGATTTCCCTGAAGTATTTCCAGAAGAGTTGCCAGGCATGCCACCGGATAGAGATATTGAGTTTTTGATTGAGCTATTGCCAGGCATAGGGCCAATATCAAAGAGACCATACAGGATGCCTGCAAAGGATTTGGTGGAAATTAAGAAGCAGATTAAGGAGTTACTAGATAAAGGTTACATTTGCCCAAGTTCATCGCCTTGGGGATCGCCAGTACTTCTAGTGGAGAAAAAGGATGGATCGTTAAGGATGGTTGTTGATTATCGAGGATTGAATGAAGTAACCATCAAGAACAAGTACCCACTACCAATGATCAATGATCTGTTTGATCGATTGCAAGGAGCTAAGGTATTCCAAGATCGATCTGCGATCAGGATACCACCAGTTGAAGATTCGAGAACAGGATATACCTAAGACAACTTTTACCACCAGGTATGGGCTGTACGAGTATATCGTTATGTCATTTGGTCTGACTAACGCACCTACCTATTTTATGAACATGATGAACAAAGTGTTTATGGAGTTCTTGGAGAAGTTCGTCATGGTGTTCATTGATGATATTCTGGTTTACTCGAAAAGTGAAGAGGAGCATAAGGAGCATTTGTGATTGGTACTTGAGAAGCTCAGAGAACATCAGTTGTATGCCAAGTTCAGCAAATGTGAGTTTTGGTTGAAGGAAGTAGGATTCCTCGGACACGTTATATCCGGAGAAGGTATATCAGTAGATCCCACTAAAGTTGATACCGTGACCAAGTGGGAGGCACCAACAACAGTTGGAGAGATCCGGAGTTTCCTTGGACTCGCAGGATACTACCGGAGATTCATTGAGAATTTCTCAAAGATTGCGAAGCCTATGACGGAGTTGTTGAAAAAGGATACCAAGTTCATATGGACTGAGGAGTGTGAGGCTAGTTTCCACGAGTTGAAGAAACGCTTGGTTACTTCATGAGTGTTGACTTTGCTAGACCAGACCAAGGATTATGAGGTGTACTGCAACGCTTCATGTCGAGGACTTGGAGCAGTGCTTATGCAGGAAGGGAGAGTTGTTTCATATGCCTCAAGACAACTGAAACCTCACGAGTTGAATTATGCTATGCATGATTTGGAGTTAGCAGCCGTAGTGCATGCACTGAAGACTTGGAGACATTTCCCCATTGGAAATCATTGTGAGGTGTACACGGATCACAAGAGTTTGAAGTACATTTTCACACAGAAGGAGTTGAACCTCAGACAAAGGAGATGGTTGGAGCTCATCAAGGATTATGATATAAGATTGCATTACCATCCCATAAAGGCTAATGTAGTAGCTGACGCATTGAGTCGCAAAAGCCATGTCAAAACACTAATGACGGGAGAAATACCGAGGGAGTTAGCCGAGGATCTTCGTGAGCTATGTTTGGAAATAATTCCGAGAGGCTATGTAGCGGCATTGGAGATTCAGTCAACTTTGATAGATAGAATCAGAGAAGCTCAGAAGACTGACAAGGAGATTGCCTCAATAAAGGAGAAAATAAGCGAAGGAAAGGCTAAAGGATTTCGCGAGGATGAGCACGACACCCTATGGTTTGAAGACCGTGTTTATGTGCCCAATGACCCGGAGATCGGGAAGTTGATTCTGCAAGAGGCACACGATTCACCGTATTCGATTCACCTAGGAAATACCAAGATGTATTTGGATTTGAAGGAGATTTTCTGGTAGACTGGAATGAAGAAGGATATTGCGGAGTATGTAGCAGTTTGTGATGTATGTCAGAGAGTAAAGGCAGAGCATCAAAAGCCAGCAGGATTGCTACAGCCATTGTCGATACCCGAATGGAAGTGGGATAAGTTAGGCATGGATTTTATCACGGGATTACCCAGGACTCGTTCAGGCTATGACTCGATTTGGGTTGTAGTTGATCGGTTGACGAAAGTAGCTCATTTCATCCCGGTAAAGACCACTTACACCAGTGCTAAGTTGTCAAAGATATACATGACCAGGATTGTATGCTTACATGGAGTTCCGAGGAGTATAGTATCAGATAGAGGAACCCAGTTTACCTCAAGGTTCTGGAATCAGTTGCACGAAACTTTGGGTACCAGGCTAGAGTTCAGCACAGCTTTTCATCCACAAACAGATGGACAGACCAAGAGAGTCAATCAGATTTTGGAGGACATGCTGAGAGCTTGTGCGCTAGATTATGGCTCTAGTTGGGACGAGAATTTGCCATATGCAGAGTTCTCTTACAATAATAGTTATCAATCCAGTTTAAAGATGGCCCCTTTCGAAGCCTTGTACGGAAGGAGGTGCAGGACACCCTTGACGTGGGATGAAGTTGGAGACCGCCAGTTGTTTGGACCTGACTTGATTAAGGAGTCTGAACAGAAGGTGAAATTGATTCGCGATAGGCTCAAGATAGCCCAGTCCAGACAGAAGAGTTATGCAGATTCTAAACACAAGGAGACAGTCTACGAAGTCGGAGATAGAGCTTATCTTCGAGTATCTCCACTTTGGGGAACAAAGCGTTTTGGTGTTAAAGGAAAGTTAGCGCCACGATTCGTAGGACCATACCGAGTATTGGAACGTATGGGAGAAGTGGCCTACAAGTTGGGATTGCCTGAAGGATTGTCAGGAGTTCGTGATGTGTTCCATGTTTCTCAGTTGAAGAAATGCCACGCGGAGATGGCTGACATACCCTTGAGAGACACAGTGCCATTGGAAGCAATTCAGTTGGATAACGATTTGACCTATGAGGAGAAACCAGTTAAGATTCTAGAGTATGCCAGTCAAGTCACCCACAGCAAGGTTATCAAGTTTTGCAAGGTTCAATGGAGCCACCATACGGAGGATGAAGCCACCTCGGAGCGAGAGGAAGATTTGCTCAAGGACCACCCTCACCTATTTTCTAGCCAATCCGAATCTCGAGGGCGAGATTCATCTTAAGGGGGGTAGGTTTGTAACATCCCAAATTTTCAATTTGGAATGTTATACATTAGACCATCATTGCGTATCATAATTTATTTGCTTTTGGTTTTGATCCTAGAAATTCCACGCAACTCAAGGACCCACGGAGAGAGTTGGGGATTTCGTTATTTTCATATTTGAGTTTTCTCAAATTTTGCGAATAGGATCATTTGATTTTAATTATTTTATCATCAATTATTTCTATTACAAAAATATGAGAGAGGGAATAAAATGACTTTCCCAAAATAAAGAAATAATGAGGATTTAATAATAAAATCAAATAAGATTTTATTTCGGAGTTTTTCGGTATTTTATTTGAATTTAGGAAAATGTGCATTTTTCAAAATTGCATTTAGCCCCCAAATAAATGTTCACCTTGTGCGGCTTGATTTTAGAAGCCCGGGAAAATTTATTTCGGGATTTTTGGAGTCCGTTTAGTATTTCTTTTATTTGTTTTTCTGCGCGGAATAATTAAAAAAACGCGAACCGACTTTGGGCCGTACCCGAGCGGGACTCTGCCCGGGGGCAGCCTTTAAATAGCCGCCGCCCGAGCCGCCCCAGCCCACCAGAGCCGCCTCCAACCCTAACCCTAGCCGCGCCTCGATCCGTGCGCCCGCCGCCGCCGACCCGCCTCCCGAGGTAAAAAAAAGGTCGCGGTTTTATTTTATTTTTTAGTTTCGGTTTTTTTAATAGATCGGTTTTCCGGTTTACTTATTTAGCGAGCTTTCGTTCGTTCTACCGAATGTTCGTCGTTTTTCTTTTTCTCGGATTAAATTCGCGATTTTTCTGATCGCGATTCCTGATCTGATTTTCGTTTTAGTATAACTTTTCGCGCGTTTATCGGAAGCACGCGATTCAAGCGCGTGGAGTTTCGTCTCGAAACCCTCTATCCGTTTAACCAACTTAAACTGGTTTTTGCCACTATGAAAATTGCCCTAGATCCAGAATAGTAAACGAAGCTTGTTTCTTTTACCGTTTGACTTTCGTTGCTTCGTTTGATTTGATTCTTTTTGCAAACCGGAGTTCTTAAGTTGAACCTTCTGGTTAGATCTCTTATTTGAGTTTTACCCGTGCATTAGATGAATACTTATTGTATGCTTGTTTGTTTGTCTGCGATAGAATACCCGGAGTGCGCCGCCTGTTACTTCGAATCTCTAGGTTTTGCGGATCATCAGCAAGGCAAGTAACACTTTGATCATACCTCCTACTACCCAGTTTTATTGCATTAGACCAATCCTCAAACATTGCATGATTAGGATCTAATTAAATTGTTGGATGGGAAGTAGTTGAGGTAGTACCTATTACCTGTTGTATTATCAAACCTTTGGGAGTTACTTCTACGTTTGCCTATTATGCCATGCTATGCTAGTAGACGTGGATTGGGTGAGTGATATCCATGACAGATGTGAGTTTGTTGATTAATGGTTTATCTAAGGTGGCAACTTAAACACACATCTGGGTGGATTGAGGTACCTGGGTATTCCAAGATTGCCTGTTTTTCTTTATGGACCGCCACCCAGGCCCAAAGGGATCATGAGATTTTTCATACTAGAAACTTCTGTGTGCAGCCACAAGTTATTATGGGATCTAGCATAGTTGATTAAGTCATGCGAACTCTTACAGGGTAGACTAGCAGATGTAGGGGAAAGTAGGTGTAATGGCCTATCCATCGTAAGGTGCTAGCGCTTCTGAAAGACTATGTCTCGGTCATCCGTCTTCTCAAACACCGTGTAGTGCGAGAAACCAAACGGAGGCGATCGAGTCTTGTGGGGAAAAGTGCGCAAACCTCTGCAGAGTGTATAAACTAATCATGGTTAGCCGTGTCCCCGGTTATGGACAACTTGAGTATCTAGTACTTGGATTATCATGTGAACCTCAACATGTTACTCTAAATTAATTTTGTTGGGTTTTGTTTAATGATGATGCTTAATTGGGATTGAGGATGCTGTCAACCATTCTCAATGTTTAACAACCACTATGATAGTTAAATAAATTTATTCCTTTGTAGTAGGAAAAAATTGGCTTTTCGCAAAACTGTAACCATAGAGCTTTCCACCAGCCAAATATGCATATAGTATAGCTGTTTCATTCCATTACTCTATGTGTGTTACTTTGCCAGCATATTCCATGTGCTGACCCGTTTCGGGCTGCAACGTTAATGTTGCAGACTTTTCAGACGACGATTAAGGAGTTTTAGGTCGTGGTTCTATACTCAGTGATGCCGTTGGAGTTTATGGACTCACTTACCTTCCAAGCCTTCCGCTGTTATAGTTATTAGATGGCCTTAAGCCATATTTATTGTAATAAGTTCTCCATTGAGACACTCAATGTAATAAGTGTGTGATTGCTACTCTTTTATAAATCCTCGAGTACTGTGTGGTGTCAGCATTACTGATCCAGGGATGACACATGAGCACAGAGATTAGACTGTTTGAGGTCTGGTCGCTACACTGGCTCTAGCATCGGAGGCTAGGGCATGCGGGCATGAGGAACTTGCACACTCTTGCAAGAAAGAAGCATGTCATAGGCATCATGGGCGTCAAGTTCAAGAAGGGTCACTTATGTGGTGCCTGTGAAGCAGGAAAGATGACGAGGGCCAAGCATCCCTCATAGACAATCATGACAATGACTCAACCCTTTGAACTGCTCCACATGGATCTTTTCGGTCCCACTCATTACTCAACTCTTACTACAACTGCTTGTCTCTATGGCTTTGTCATTGTTGATGATTATTCAAGATATACTTGGGTGCATATAATCCTCTACAAGACTGAAGTGCGGGATGTCTTCAGATGCTTCGCCAATCGAGCAACGAACAACTATGGCATCAAGATAAAGCACATTAGAAGTGACAATGGCACTGAATTCAAGAACACTGGCCTAGATACATATCTTGATACTTTGGGCATCACACATGAATTCTCGGCTCCGTACACGCCACAGCAGAATGGCATCGTCGAACGCAAGAACAGAACACTTATTGAGATGGCTCAGACGATGCTTGATGAATACAAGACTCCAAGAAAATTCTGGCCTGAAGCCATTGACACTGCATGCCATATCATCAACCGTTTTTATCTTCACAAGCTTCTGAACAACACATCCTATGAGCTCCTTACTGGCAAGAAGCCAAATGTCAGTTACTTCAGAGTATTTGGTGCCAGGTGCTGGATCAAGGATCCACATCACACTTCAAAATTTGCACCAAAAGCACATGAAGGTTTTATGCTTGGATATGGAAAGGATTCACACTCCTAGAGAGTCTTCAACCTCTTTCACTATAAAGTGGTTGAAAGTGTGGATGTGCGGTTCGATGAGACTAACGGCTCGCAAAGAGAGCACCTGCCAAATGTGCTAGATGAAGTTCCATCCAGTGAATTAATCAAACTCATGGGAACTAGAGAAATCATACCTTCTGAAGCTTAGCCTGAAGAGGAACTTATCATCTTCACACCTGATCAACCTGAAGACAATGCTCAGCCTGAAGACAATCCTTCTAACGATGACAATGATCAGCAAGAGCAAAATCTTCATCCTGTAGATCCTCGTGTTGCAAATGAAGTACAGATTGAGAGAATAATTGATAGCATCAATGCACCAGGTCCACTCACTCGTTCAAGGGCAACACAGCTAGCAAATTTCTGTGGGCACTTCGCATTTGTCTCAATATCTAAACCCAAGAAAGTTGATGAAGCCTTCATGGAACCTGAATGGATTCAAGCTATGCAAGAAGAGCTTCAACAGTTTGAGCTGAATAATGTATGGGAACTGGTTAAGCGTCCTGATCCTTGCAAGCACAATATAATAGGCACCAAATGGATATATCGCAACAAGAAATATGAGCATGGTCAAGTTGTCAGAAACAAAGCTCCTCTCGTTGCTCAAGGATATACTCAAGTTGAATGGATTGACTTCAATGAGACATTTGCTCCTGTGGCTAGACTTGAAGCCATACGCATACTACTAGCCTATGCAAATCATCATAACATTCTTCTGCATCAAATGGATGTGAAGAGCGCTTTTCTCAATGGCAAGATTGACGAAGAAGTGTATGTTGCACAACCGCCTGGCTTTGAAGATCCAAAACATCCTGATATGGTGTACAAGCTTAACAAGGCACTGTATGGCCTCAAACAAGCCCCTAGGGCTTGGTATGACACACTCAAAGACTTCCTGAAGAGCAAAGGCTTCAAACCTGGTTCCCTCGACCCCACTCTCTTCACGAAGACATATGATGGTGAACTATTTGTGTGCCAAATATATGTGGATGACATTATCTTCGGCTGCACCAATCAGAAATACACTGACGAGTTTGTGATGCAAGAGCAATATCAGATGTCCATGATGGGTGAGCTGAAGTTCTTTCTTGGTCTTCAAATACATCAGCAACGCAATGGCATCTTTATATCTCAAGAGAAATACCTCAAAGATTGCCTGAAGAAATTTGGAATGCAAGATTGCAAAGGCTACACGACGCCAATGCCAGCCAAACATCATCTGGGTCCCGACGACAATGGTAAAGAGTTCGATCAAAAGGTATACCGCTCCATGATTGGTTCCTTACTTTATTTATGTGCATCTAGGTCAGATATCATGCTTAGTGTTTTCATGTGTTCCCGGTTCCAAGCGGCACCAAAGGAATCGCATCACTTAGCTGTGAAGCGAATTCTCAGATATTTGGCTCACACCCCAACACTAGGATTATGGTATCCAAAGGGCTCAGAGTTTGATCTAGTTGGATTCTCGGATGCTGATTATGCTGGTGACAAGGTGGATCGCAAGTCTACATTAGGCACATGTCATTTTTTGGGACGATCACTTGTATGTTGGTCTTCAAAGAAGTAGAACTGTGTATCTCTCTCCACTGCTGAATCTGAATACATTGCTGCTGGATCTTGCTGCGCTCAGCTTCTATGGATGAAGCAAACACTCAAAGACTATGGCATTCACCTAAAGCAAGTACCACTCTACTGCGACAATGAAAGCGCCATCAAGATTGCCAACAACCCAGTTCAGCACTCGAAGACAAAGCACATTGAAATTCGTCATCATTTTCTCAGAGATCATGTTGTGAAGGAAGATATTGATATCATACACGTCAACACTGAAGAGCAATTGGCAGATATCTTCACCAAGCCCTTGGATGAGAAGAGGTTTTGCAAGTTACAGTGTAAGCTAAATATCTTGGAATCCTCAAATGTCCTGTGATCAGGCACACATCCTAACACTTATGCATGTTGATGACTTAGATGTGCAACACACGAAGTGAAGTATATCTTCAATCAATGAAGACTTACATTCTGAGTGTGAATACATTAACGTGGAACTTGACTTCGGAGCGCCATGATAATTGTGCGCCGTGTCTGGGTCTAATACTTCCTATACGGTGGGTAACGCCACCACCAAATTCTTCTGTTTGAAGTGTTTTACCCATGGCGTCACATGTGCTATGTCTTCACATTTTGTTTGTCTTCATTTTCAACTTGTCTTCATGATTATCTTCACTATGTTGACTTGATTGTCTTCTGATATATACATACTAGTGTTCTGTCCTCTACAACATTCACTTATAGCTATGTCTTCCTTGTTGAATCTTTTGAACTAAGTGAATGTGATTGGACCCTAATCTCTCTATGCTTTCTATCTCAAACTCTATCTGTCCAAATCATATGCATTCTATTGAAACTTTCGAATGTCTTCTCCGCGTCCTAGTCAGCAGAAGATACAGAGACAAACATTAAGTCCGTTTTCAATGCTAATTCCTTCACTTGAAACCCGGAGAAGTGGGAACGACCACCCGACAATCCAGGCATGCGTGGGAACATGGAACAACCTCCGATATGTTGCATGATAGCCACGTGTCCTTCAGATGTGAATCGCCAGGGGCACCTGTGTAATAACACTGTGCCATCCCTATCCCTATAAATACACGCCTCACCACAGTCATTATCCTTTCTTCCACTCTCGCACAAACCCTAGCGCCACCGCTAGCACTTGACGACACCGGCGACGAAGCGCTTAGCTGCCACGACCTCACCGATGCCGTCTTCACACCGGCCGCGGACATCGTCTTCTCCGCCGTCTTCGTAGGTGTCCTCCGTCGCCAAGTTACGGCACGGACGATCGAACTTCTCGGCATCCTCTCCCACTCTGTCTAGCAGTTCTTCGTGTGGTCAATAAAACTTCCTTTTTACGGCCCCTTTGATCCTATAGATTCATCACTTTCTACCACAAGCAGTTTCTGTTCACACAAGTTGGATCTATTTCATACTGCATCTCATAATATGCCTAGTATGTTCACTTATGCTTCACAAAGTAGTTAGATTCCTCACTTGTACTTATTCATGGATTCGTACAAATCTGGAACCAACTCACTATCTATGAGTGAATGTCTTCGCACTATGAGGTCAATGTCTTCTATGTTCAAAATCTTCTGAGAATGCATATGACCTCTTCCCCTTCCCTCGCACCTTAATGCTGTCACAGGTATATGTCCGTGGGAGAATCCCTTGGTTCTCATAGTCTGCATTCATTTGTAGAATTCTTACAGCATCATATAAATTCTCCCGAAGCCAGTTCCTGTTTGACCAGCAAGCGGAAGCCTTTGAAACCTTTGAACATATTGAAGCCATTCAGTTTGAAGTTCATGGCACCAGAGAAACCTACAAGAAAGGGTGGCAGACATCATTGTGGCAACACCTCAAGAGATTTGCCTCCTAACCTCTATGAGTTGTACAAGACAGATCCAGAGGAGGACTACAATCAGCGAAAAACTCAAATCCAATGGATTCGAAGATATTGGGCAGAACAGTGGTTCAAGTACAGGTTCGTGACCCAGGAGTATGCTGAGAAGAATTCCATCAAATGACCATGGGGAGACATTCTATACAGAAATCTTCAACCCAAGTCCAGAGCTGAAGCCATTGAACAAGGCTTCTATCCTTGCATGGTCCGTGGACCGCAGCCTGCGGATGCAGTCCCATCTTCATTACTGTGGTGCCACGATGATAATCTGTTCAAGAGCAACCTTCAGTTTGCCAGGAACTCGGCCAAAGAGAACAAGAAGTCACGAGGCTTAGACTTCAATCCAGGCCCCTCTGCTCCTCGTGCTGATGGCACACGCGAAGCTGAACCCAATCTTATTGGGCCCTTATACAACCTGGAAGGTCTCATCACTCATATCATGGTTCAAGGGACAGCCGTGGATGAGCCTGCAGATGACGCTAAATCTAATGAAGCGCCTGCACCGCCGAAGCCAAAGAAACTGAAGAAGCCTAAAGCTTCAAAGCCTGCTCATGCGCCAAAGGTCTTACATGCGAAGCCTCTGGCCACTGCACCTCCTGAACACAGTGTGCAGTCTGAAGATTTGTCACGCATCTCCAAGCCCTTCAGAGTGAAGATGCCCTTGCAACCTGCTAACCAAGAACTGACTGCTGCTGCTATTCTGCGCAATGACGCCATTGATCTGTCCAGCGATGAAGATCTTGCAGATGACGCTCTTGAGCAACTGATTAAGAGCAAGGAAGAAGCAGAAATCTTCAATGATTTGCCTCTCTTTGACGTGGCAATCATCGACAACTTCATTGATGAGTGGTTTGAAACCCCCAATCTCAGCTTTGACGATCTGCAACTTCCAATTGGCCTCAACGTCTCTTTCACTGGCGCCATTGCTTCTGAGCTAGCTCTAGCTCAGCGCATCGTTGAACTAGAGCAAAAGATGTCAAGAACTTCAAGATTATGCTGCACGAGCTCAAGGAAGCCTTTCTTAAGAAACACGAAGAAGCTAAAGGTTCTCGTGAGCGCATGAAGAGTCTGGCTGACAAGAGCGTGCAAGCCTACAATGAAGCTGAAAATCGCAAGGCTCTTGGGCGTCCTGGCATCGATCCTAGGATGGCTGCAAAGAAGAAGAAGAAGAAGCCAGTTGTGGCCGAACCGGAAGCAACAAGGCAGGAAGCACATCCCATTGTCTTCCCGGCCAGTATGACAGGCTTGAAGCCTAAGGTCCCCACAGTGGCTTCAGAACTGAAGAAAACAAGGGCTGCTGAAGCCAGAAAGCGCAAAACCAAGGGCACTACTGATGATGCTCCTCCAACCAAGAAATGCAAAACCAAGAAGAGAGATCGGGCTGCTCCCACAGAGCCCCTTGTTGTCGAGCCCATCTCGGTTGCTCGTCCTGCCTCTTCACATCAAGAACGACAGATGGTAATTCATGAGCCTGCTTCCACAGAGGCTCCTGCAGCTGAAGATATTCCAGCAGTTGACCCCACCGCTGCTGAAGACATTGGTCACCATGACAATGTTGAAGATGATGAAGTCCTTCCTCAGATCGAGCACCAATTGGTATCATCGCCTGTGCTCACGCACAGCAAACTCATCAGCATTGGTCGTCCTCTGACGCCAACTGCTCAGGATGCATCATGGCCTGATCACCCACAGAGACAAGACACTCCAAGCTCTCCCCAACCGCAAGCTACCCCAACAATGCAAGATGATGATGACTTTGTGGCCCAGCACACTCCATCTCCACAAGCGTCGCCCGCATTACACAGGCTTCGCAAAGGATCGAGGCCCCAAGTCACTCCCACAATGCACGTGTCTGAATCCGAAGCCAAAATGGCTGAAGCTGTTCTGGCTGCATCAGCCAATGAAGAAGAAGATGAAGAAGAAGCCCCAAGAGTTTCAAGAGTTGCTACACCCCCGTCTCACCAAGATGTTGTTCTCGAGGAGAACATGACCGACCCTCCAGCTTCTGAAGTGGAGGTCAACAACCCTGAGGCGGCCACCAATATCGCCGCTGACGCCAATGACGTTGTCATGGCTGAAGCCACTACGGCGCCAGAAGCCAATGTGGCACCAGAAGTCAATGCAGCACCTGAAGTCCAAGCACCTGAAGCATATGTGGCCCCTGAAGCCCATGAAGACAATGCCAATGCCCCGGTTCCCCCTCCAAGACCTCACACAATGGAGCTGGCATTTGATCGTGGTCAGCCAGTTATGGTTCGATGGCCCATTCTGACTCCTCCGCCTGCTGCTGGTCCACAATTTGAGTACCACGTCGAGCACATGCCTCAAGTTCAAAAGCCCAAGCCAAGACTTCCATGATTCCCAGGCACTGCCACTTCACCTGGGGTCTTCAATGCAAATGGTTTCATGGCACATAATACCTTCTTCAATAGCTCCAAGAACCCCTATACAAGACCGCGCATTTCCTCAGATCGGTTCTGGAGCTATCAGCAGCGCAACTACTATTCCTGTGTCCTATACAATCAAGGGCGCATATTTCCACATATGCACCTCGACTCTGAAGCTATAGCTGGTCTGCCCTGCCTTGAAGAAGCATTGGACTGTTTCCGAGACGCTGGTCTGTTGCAGTTCGTCACTGACAAGGAGCACTGGAACGAAGAATTGCTGCTTCAATTCTATGCCACTCTCCATATTCGAGGCTACAACAGGGATCTGAAGACTTGGGTCCTTGAGTGGATGACAGGCAATGTCCATCATGAAGCTAAAGCTCTTGATATCATTGAGCTCATAGGCCTGCACACTCCTGGTGAATACTATGAACCAGGTTGTCAACAGCATCAAAATGCCTTGGAAAGCATCTTTCAGATGCCAGAACCCAACATGAGTCAAATGCTGAGCATGATGAAGCCTCTGCCTCGCGACGCTGAATACCCATTTGAGTTCTTTCTTGAAGACCTAGAGTACCTGCCTCGCACCATTTACCACATCATCAGGAAGACTCTATGGCCTGTCAAAGGACACTCATCTGCAGCGAAGCTTGAAGGAGCAATGAAGACTTTGGTTTTCTATATATTCAATGGCATCAACTTCAATGCTCAAGACTTATTCATCGGGCAGTTGGCTGCGTCTGGCTCCGACATCTTTGGGTTGAAATTCTATGCTCCATGGGTCATGTGTCTGATCAAGCATCACTCAGCCTTCAACTATCAGCCATCTGCGAGTAATCATCTTATATTCTTGCCCGAGGTTGATCTGTCAGTTGAAGCCATTTACCCAGAGCCTGCTAAGGATCCCATTTATCTTCACAATGCTGATAACCAAAGCTTCACCCAACCCATTGAAGGAATTCCAGTAGTGTCTCGTGTTTATCCCCTTGCTGGAAACACATGTGCCCCTCGTGCTCAAGCTGATGCCATTGGTAGCACCATTGCGCAAAGGCCTCAACGACGATCTCGTGTCCTAAATGACCGAGAGCTTCTAGTCGTGTTGTATCAGAAACATGACAAACATCACGACTGGCTTAAGCGTCAGATGCAAAGCCTCTTGGTGGATGTCAACCGCATTCACAATCTGGCCACCAAGAATGCCTTTGTCACTCATGAAACATGTTGGAGGTCGTGGAAGAGTTTGACCCTACTCAGTGCTGAAGCTGATCTGCATGACGATGGCTTCACCGAACGCTTCAAGTTTGACTCAACTCCTCCCAGAAATGCTCACTTGCATCGGACTCCCTCACTTGAAGACTCTGAATACTCGTCCTCAGCTGTGACCATAAATGCCACAGTCATCGATGACCAAGATGATGCAACTTCACCTCCTCCAACTTCAGCGCGTGTCGACACTGCACCAAGTTCCTCTGCACCACCGGATCTCAACGACGATCCTGCTGCCTCGCCTGCACCTCATGGGAATGAGTAGGTGCTCTATGTCTTCAAACCTTTTTGGTCCTCACTAACAAAAGGGGGAGAAGCATATGAGTTGATAGTCTTCAAGAGGGTCCATATGGGTGGTTGCTTTACTTTTTGCTACTTTTGCCAAGTGCTTACAACTCTCGTTTTCGATACATTTGGTTCTTTGAGTTGTAACACTTAAACTCGATGGTCGTCTGCTACTTATTTGCTATTCTGTGATGCGATGATAAATTCCGCATGTGCGACGATAAATTCCGCACTTAGATCATTTTGCAGACGTCCATTTTTCATTATGCGTGTCATTATCTTCACATACTTTTCATGCATGATGAATTGTCATCATAAGTTGAAGAGGATCGCCACAAGTACAACCTGCCATGTGCATTTGCATACCAAAAGCACATTACTTATATGCACATCTTCAGGGGGAGCCTTTGCCACTTATGAAGACAACTTATCCTTTACAATTTCACATATTTTATTCCCCGTTGAAAACTTCAACCAGTTTGTCATCAATCACCAAAAAGGGGGAGATTGTAAGTGCATCTAGTGCCACCCCTAGTTGGTTTTGGAGTATTGATGACAAACCTGGTTGAGGGACTAATGTGTTTGTGAGAATTGCAGGATAACACAGGTAGAAGTCCCTCATTGATTCGGTTTTCCTACCAGAGATGACCCCTAAAAATGTATGAAGACATTGAAGTCAAAGGTGGTATGTGAAGACATTCACATTGAAGACTATGACAAGAGAAGACATCGCATGAAGACTATGGAGCGCGAAGACTTAGTTCTTTCGTCGTTCTTTTTCTTCTTTGTTGAGTCATAGGAACCACCGTACTGTTAAGTGGGGTCCAAGTGAACCAGTCAGAATGACTAAAGTGATGCTGAACCAAAATCCTATGTCTTCGAGTGAAGACTATGAGAGCAAATCTTGTCCAGAGTTGGATAAGTCAGCTTTGCTTGTAGCTCAAGTAGAGTTGCCATGTGTGTTTGAAATGTGACCGTTGGAACACGTGTCAGTTCCTTAGTGACCAAGGGTCATTTCGAACAAATCAGGTCGGGTTGCCTAGTGGCTATAAATAGCCCACCCCCTACAACCATAAACGGTTGGCTGCTCAGAGTTAGTGCACGGCTTCTGTCGTTTGAGAGCAACCCACCTCGAAGCCTTTGAGAGAGAATTCCTTGCGAGGATAAAGCCCTAAACAACCAGAGCCAAAGAGTGTTAGGCATCACTTAAGTCTTCCTGTCTGTGTGATCTGAAGACTTATTACACTTGAGGACTGTGAATCCTCCAGCCGGTTAGGTGTCGTGTTCTGAGCATCCAAGGGTCATTGTGGATCGCCGGTGAACGAAGTCTGTGAAGGTTTGGAAGTCTACCTTGAAGACTTACCAGAGTGATTGGGCGAGGACTGGGTGTCCTTAGCTCAAGGGGAATAAGGTGAAGAGGAGGTCTTCTGAGTTGAATCTCAGCCTCCCTAACCAGACGTACAGTTGTCACAACAACTGGAACTGGTCCAACAAATCATTGTCTTCAATGAGTCACTGGTTTCATCCATCCCTTCCCTTTACTTACTGTTGGTCCTTGTGAATTCATTGTATGATTGCTTTATCTTTTGTTTTCACTGAGTGACTGCTTGTTCTGATTGGCTTCACAATATCTTCCTACCTGATCTTTACTGCCTAGCTGCTATTAGTCATTGTGCTTTCACTCCATTGAATACATGGTAATAGGTTTATTTCTATCGTTTGTCTTTGAAACTTCCATGTTTTGAAGACTTTCATAAAAATCGCCTATTCACCCCCCCTCTAGTCGATCGCTAGCACTTTCAGTCCCCCTTCAAATTAGCCCGCCATTGTTGGCTCCCTTCTCGCTCGATATTTGGAAAGAGAACCAGGGCCACTATAAATAGGACTAGCCACCATAATGAAAAGGGGGATCTCACACACAAGCTCACAGAGCCCAAGAATGCCTCAACCTCAGGAGGCCGTTCTTCCCTTGTATTGGTCATCATCAGCCCGAGAGGCAATCCACCACCACCACACTAGAGTAGGGTGTTACACCGCAACGGTGGCCTGGACTAGTATAAACCATGTGTCCATCTGTGTTGTGAGTTCGTCAAGTTCGTCCACGTGACCCTAGCGAGCTAGAGCATAGATCGGTTGGAGGGATAGACTACGCGCACAACCCAGTGTTCGAACCTTAAGGGTTTACCGGGACCCCAACCCCGACATTTGGCGCACCAGGTAGGGGTGCGTCGTAGCTTCCTCTCCGTCGCTCATCGCTCCATCGCCCCGTCGTCTCCATGGCGGACGCTCGCTGTGCTCGAGCTGAGCGTCGAGCCGCCCTCGCCGCCTGCGTCGCTCAGACAGCACCCGTCGGTGGGCCGCCTCGTCGATCCCCGTCCCCCGCCGCCAACGCAGCCACCGGCCTGGTGGGAAACGAGCAGCAGGCGTCCTCGCAACATCCTTCGGTGCGGCAGGACGGCCGCACCGCTACTCCATCACTCGCTCCTACTGGCTATTCGTCTCACGCACACTGCGCTCCCCTGGAGGCGCGGGCTGCGCTCATTGCGGCAAACGAGCTCCTGCGTTACCTTCATGTCGACGACGTCTATGAAGAGTGGCTCGACCGCGTCGCCAAGCTCGTCTGTGCCGCGGGGGGCTCTCTGGCGCCGTCTCACTCTCTGCCTCCCCCTTAGCAGGCTGCGGGCAACGGGGCCTGTGGTGCGCCTCCACCACCTCGACCCCAAGACGGTGCCTTGGCGCCAAGGCGCGTGCCTCCGCGACGCGATCCGCCGCGCCCGGTGCCCGCGCATGAAGAACGGAGCTGCCAAGAAGTCCCATGACCGCGAGAAGCCGCACCAGCACTCCCCGCGCCACCTCGTCAAGACCGCGCGCCGCCTGCAGTGGCGCAGCGCGGACCTCGCAAACACCAAGCCCCGCCCCTGAGGCGGGCCCCGGCAACCACGGCAGGCTGCCGCGCCTTCACCCCTGAGCTGCGTAGCGTTGCCTGGCCAGGCAAGTTCAAGCCAGATCCGCCTCCACGGTACGACGACACCGCTGACCCTGTGGAGTTCCTGCAGCTCTATGAGTTGAGCATCGAAGCGGCCAACGACGACGAGAAGGTCATGGCGAACTGGTTTCCCATGGCTCTCAAGGATGGGGCCCGCTCCTGGCTCCTGATCCTACAGCACGGCTCGATCTCCTCCTGGGACGAGATGCGTGACCGCTTCGTCGCCAACTTCCAGGGCACTCGTGACCACCCACCGGTCGCGGGCGACCTATGCCGCATCAAGCAATAGCCAGGAGAGACCCTCCAGAAGTACATCCAGCGCCTCAACAACACCCGCCTCAAGATTCCCAAGGTCTCGGACGAGGCCATCATCTCCGCGTTTTCTGAGGCATCCACGACGTCAAGATGAAGGAAGAGCTGGCATCCATGAGGAGCTCTGCACATCTCAGGAGCTGTTCAACCTGGCGACCAGGTGTGCAAGAGCTGAGGAGGGGCGCCTCTCTCTCCTGGAGCTGCCAGCTACAGGAGTGGAGGAAAAGAAGGCCAAGGCCAAGGACGTGAATCGCAAAGAGGCAGTCGTGCTCACAGCATTGACTGACACCAAGCGAGGCAGAGATCAGCCCGAGTCATCCAAGAACGGCCGGCCCTTCTGCGCCTTCCACAACCTGAACACCCACAACACCAGCGACTGTCAAGAGCTCAGAGCTATTCGAGAAGGACGCTTCGGCCGATGCCCCGAGCGCAGCGACCGGGGCTACGGCCGCGGAGGAGGACGCGGAGGCGGACGCTGGGACGACCGTGGCCCGCGCCAGGAGTGGCGCGACCAGCCTCGCGAGGACCGCTGGCAGGATCAACCTCGCGAGGGCGCCTGGAGGGACCTGCCTCGCGAGGATTGCCCCCAGGGCAACGCCAGTCTTCCCCCGTTGCCGCCACCAAGGAGGAACGATGACCATCACCAGGACGAGGGGGTTGGGGGCTTCCAGGATCCGCGCGCGGTTGCCTGCATCCTGGGCGGCGCTCAGGCCCCAGCCTCTCAGCGCATCTTCAAACAGTTCGCTCGCGAAGTAAACGCGGTGCTCCCCAAGCTCGAGGCCACGCGCCGGCTCCGGTGGTCCCAATGCGCCATCACCTTCAGCTCGGCCGACCAGCTCAAGTGTGCAGCCGCCGCTGGCACACTCCCTATGCTGTGCTCCGCAGTCATCAGCAATGTGCAAGTCACCAAGACTCTCATAGACGGCGGCGCAGGGCTCAACATCCTATCCGCCGAAACATTCGACAGCCTCCAAGTGCCCTATGAGCAGCTCCAGCCAACCAAGCCTTTCTCAGGAGTGATTGATGGTTCCACCACACCAATGGGGCAGGTCCGCCTGCCTGTCACCTTCGGGGAGCGCAAGAATTACTACACCGAGCTCATCGACTTCGACGTCGCACACATCCGCCTGCCGTACAATGCCATCCTCGGGTACCCAGCCCTGGACAAGTTCATGGCAGTCACTCACCATGGCTACAACGTCCGCAAGATGCCAGGAAGCGGGGGGATCATCACGGTCCCATGTGAAGAAAGGGATGCGGTGTGCTCCCTTGAGCGTGCCTTCCAAGCCACGGCAATCGACAACCCTGACTACAGAAGTGAGGGCCCTCCGGAGACCATCCCCAAGAAGAAGCTACCGCGCCGTGCAGGACCCCAAGAAGATGGCGTCGCATTAGGAGCCTCGTCAGGATCGGCGCCCGCTCCAGGGGTGCCTCCCTCCATCGCAAAGGAAAGCACGCCCGGCACCCTCCTCGGGCAAGGCTCGAGGGCTCTCTTCTATAGGGCCTCAGACCTAGCCACTCTCACGAGGGAGGCGCTTGGGCACCACTTGGAAGCGTCCTTCACGGCACGTGTTCCGTAGGAGAGCATGAGGCGAGGAATGCCCACCACCCAGGAGTTCATCACCAAGACCACCCAAGAGCTACAAGACGCAAGAGCCATGTGTGGCGACAGCCGCTCACAGAGTGTGGCTCACCACCCAGGCGAGGGTGCTGAGCTGCGCGCCTGCATCGACATCCCAGGGCTCAACAAGGCAGCATATCAGGAACGCTTCTGGCCATCACGCGCGGGCCGCTGTGAGGGTCCACCACACAGCTACGTTCGCATGCCCTTCGGCTTGCCGAGCACGGCGTCAGCCTATCAGCGCAACCTGCGGCAAGTCCAGGCGGCTCAGGAGGCCAGGTTCCACACCGTTCGGGAGGAGATGGCGGCGGCCTTCAGGGGACCTCCTGAGCTCCTAGAGCCTCCTGAGGCTCAGGGTCCCGGTGGCTCATGAGGAGTCATTCCTTCGACGCGTGGCTTCAGCTGCACCAGCTCTACTTCATCTACAGACCCAGGTGACATCTTCCAAGTTCGTCTAAGCTGGGAGCACCCTTCGGGCTGCACTATTCCTAGGCCGCGTGGGTCCGTCCCTGTGGCATGTATCCCTTTTACTTATGTCTTTAGCTTACCTTGTTGGGGGCGCCCCTCGGGCTGCATCATCACCACGCCGCTCGGGCCAGACCTAGTGGCATGTATCTTCCTGCATTTATCCTAGTCGATCTGCTCTTCATGCTTAACCTGACAACTGCTATCACCTACTCGATCATCACCCCCCTCTGGGCCCCTACACAGGCACGGCGCTGGTGCATGGGTCCGTCCCTGCCACGACCGACAAATCTGAGTGGTCGAGCTCTGGCTCGCGGCACGCGCCGTGCACGGCACCTCATCAGGCTCTCAGTGCCTTCACTTCATCCATACCAACCAGCGGCAGGTAGGCGGCAGTAACGACCAACCATGTTTCTCCTTGTGCCTGTTCATAGGAACCCTGCGGGAAGGATAGCAGGCGGCACCACGAGTCTCCTTTCCTCTTGCGCGACTCGCTTGCGCGTTAAAAGGGGGGCTCCTAAGCATCACGACTCAGGAGCTCTTACTGGCTCTCCAGCCCTCACCCCTGGCCTTGACCACGGCATCGCGACCTGGCATACCAGCGGCGCAGAGCTCGCTCGAGGACCGGGACCTGAGGACGTAGAGCATTAAGAGGAGCTCAGGAGAAGGAAAACTCGCACGGGCCGGCCTAGCTATGTCGCGTAAGTCGGCGCGCAGCCCTAGCGCAACATCGGGAATCACCACGAAGTCATCAAGATAAGTTTCGCCTTCAGATCAGCAAAACATCTGGGCCCCATAGACGCTCACCCCATGATGTGACCTCGTTGCGCCCAAGTCATCTTCCTTTCTTTCCTTGCAATGGCTGCTTGGGCGCTAAGGGGGACCTCCTGAGCATCGCGCCTCAGTGGCTCTTACTGGACCTCAGGCTGCGCACCTCCTGGCCTTGACCACGGCATCGCGACCTGGCATACCAGCGACGGCTATAGCCGCCTTGGGACCAGGACCCGTCAGCATAGAGCAACAAGCTATCGCGAAGAAAGAAAGGGGAGGCCGAGCCTTAACGGGACGTGCATTCATCAAATTTTCACAACAAGGAAAATAGGTACAAAGGCATTGCGGATCCTTACATACCCCCACGGGGTGATTCATGATTCTTTGCAGGAAACAAAAGCTGATGCTAAGGGGGATCCTATCTACATCCTCCCGTGGCGGACGCCATCATCAATAGTGGACCACGGGAGGCTGGCGCCAACCCCATCCAGATCAGCGGCGGCCGGAAGCCACAGCCTTGCCCCGAGCACGGCGAGAGCTCGGGGGGACGTAGCTGTTGTCACTCGTCTCTGGAGTCTCCTGGAGCTCAGGAGAACTGCTGGATTCCCAAGGGCTGTTGCTACTGGGGTAGTCGTGGCCGGAATGCGCGATAGCCTCGCGCTCCTCTCCAGAGCAGCACTCCAGGCGGCAGCCCTTGGCATCAAAGACCTTGAAGAGAAGCGTGGAGGCACCGTCGTACTCAAAGTGAATCACGAGGGCACCCCTCGCGCGACAGATCTGTGCAATCTCGCCCAGCCGCAAGTCATGAAGATTTTGCCAATGGGAACCGCCTCGATCTTCGTTCTGATCGCCAGAGCGCCACAATCAGCATGCTGCAGCCAGAGCTCGAGAGGCCCCCTCAGCGGCATCACGTCGGAGAAGAACCATGGGAAGTGGATCCAGGAGTTCGGAGGCGTCGGCCTCCACAGCACCAGCTCGCGCGAGGAGTCCACCACGTGGACAGCCCGCGTCGCTGAGGCGCGGCGGCCCCGGGTGCGGTGAGGGTAACGCTACTCGCCACTTCGTCCTCCTGAGCCTACGGCTGGGGCGTACAAGGGTAGAGGGTGCCCCGGCGGAGGACGCTCGCACAAAGGCCTCGCCACCACCTACAACGCCGCCTCGTCACGGCGATGGATCGACCTCTTCTTCGGCAGGAGTGGCTCCGGGGCATCCCGGGGGGCTTTCCCCTCCTCGGCGGAGAATCTTCTGATGGGCGCCATTGGAGCAAGCAGTGGAGCAAGAAGGAGGAAGCAAGCAAGAAAGGGATGGGCAATGGGGGCTTCGCCCCTCCCCGTTTATAGCAAGAGAAGGCAAACCGGCGTCTCCCACGACCACAGGTAATGATGGTTTCCCTTGCATGTCGCAGGGACTTGTCAAGTCGTTCAGTCGCCGAAGCCGCGTGGGGAAGCAGAGATGCCCATGTTCAATCAACCGCCACGCGTTAACCGAGGCCGCATGCTTTGGGGCCGTGGCGCTTCAAGCTTGACCCTTGGCTTCACCGTGAAGCCAAGCCCGTGCGCACCTTGGGCCCGAGGGCTACTGTCGGCGTCCAGGGAACAGGGGTCCCCAGACTTGCCTGCCTGCGGCCCGCAGCATGGCTGAGCCAGCAGGCCGTATGGTCCATCTTCACTAGCAAAGAACTCAAGACCCTCGCGGGTGGCCAAGCCTTGCGAGGCGGACGACGCAGGACCTCCTCCGGAGTGGCCTAGCTGGGCAGGCTCACGAGGAGCGAAGATATCATGGCGGGGCGAACCTCACAAGGATTTCGTGACGTGAGCCGTGACGATCGACACCAGGCGGGTGCCAGCGCGCACAGCGTCCTTGTTTCCTCTTTGGTGCAAAGGGGGCAAGCGCAGCCGTGGAGTACCGAGGCATCAGGCAAAGGTTGCCATTTCGGTGCAACAAGACCAAGACCAAGAACTACAAGACGGAGGTGATCGTGGAGCCCGAAACAACGTCACCACCAGAACTTTGTGCAGGCGAAGACTACTTTTGTCAGGATAGCTTGTACTAGCTGTCCCCCTTCAAATTAGCCCGCCATTGTTGGCTCCCTTCCCGCTTGATATTTGGGAAGAGGACCAGGGCCTCTATAAATAGGACTAGCCACCACAGTGAAAAAGGGGGATCTCACACACAAGCTCACCGAGCCCAAGAACGCCTCAACCTCACGAGGCCGTTCTTCCCTTGTATTGTTCATCATCAGCCCGAGAGGCAATCCACCACCACCACACTGGACTAGGGTGTTACACCGCAACGGTGGCCCGAACCAGTATAAACCCTGTGTCCATCTGTGTTGTGAGTTCGTCGAGTTCGTCTGTGTGACCCTAGCGAGCTAGAGCATAGATCGGTTGGAGGGATAGACTTCGTGCGCACCCCAGTGTTCGAACCTTAAGGGTTTGCCGGGACCCCAACCCCGACAGCCACTGTACGTACGTGTACATGCTACGTGCGCGCCTCTACTACGACACGTGCGCGCCTCTACATCAACTAGTATGTACGTACATGTTCGTGACCAGAATGACAACGCTACATACGCTTCGACCAGGTGGGTCCCGACTGTCAGGCACTTCCTTGCGTGCGAAGATGTAGCTGATGGGTCCCAGCAGTCAGGGGGGCAAATCGTTTTTTTTGCCCGGATGCACTTCCTTGCATGCGAAGATGTAGCTGGTGTGTCCCAGCAGTCAGGGGGAAATGTTTTTTTCACGAAATACGGTGGCCCGTCCGGTGGGTCCCTGCTGTCAGGTGGAGGAATAATTATTTTGCGTGTAATAAGGAGGCACTTCCCTGCTGCGGCCGTGGACCTAGCTGTCAGCCTCTCCACATTTAGTCCACGTCCGATGGAAGCCGTTCCTTGACCATGTTGACCACGTCGCGCCGAGAGCACCAGGGCGGTGGACGATGACGAAGCCTAGGAAGAGGATGACGCGGAGCCGGGGAAGACGCGGCAGTGGAAGCCCGCACAGGGAGGAGTACGAGGGTTCACTGGTTCGGCTATGGTGTGAGGCTGTCGTCGCCGCAGGGCCTGGCCAGCGGTGGGAATAGAAGGGGGCGGTGAGGCTTCCGCGGCAGCACAGCCGGCCACGAGAGGCAGGAGCATGCGGCACGACCAACGCTGCTTTGGGCGGCTGGAGCAAGAAGACCAGAGGTTGAAGAAGCACTACGGCCGTTGGATGGACATCGTACGGTCACTGGAGCTAGAATCATTCATATTGACTAAGTTGACAAAGCACTCCGTCCCCGTCAACTTAGGAGGCCCACAAGTCAGCCTCCCACCAAGGTGGGCCCCGACCAGCAGGGTGAGTACTCATTTTTTGTGTGTAATAAGGAGGCACTTCCGGTGGGTCCGAACTGACAGCGGGGGGAATGTTTTTTCGCGCAATACGGTGGCCCGTCCGGTGGGTCCCAATAGTCAGGGGGAAACATGTTTTTCACGAAATACGATGGCCCGTCCGATGGGTCTCTGTTGTCAGGTGGAGGAATCATTATTTTCCGTGTAATAAGGAGGCACTTCCTTGCTGCCGTCATGGACCCAACTATCAGCCTCTCTACGTACAGTCCACGTCCGATGGAAGCTGTTCCTTGACCATGTTGACCACATCGCGCCGAGAGCACCAGGGCGGTGGACGACGGCGAGGCCTAGGAAGGGGACGACGCGATAGTGGAAGCCCGCGCGGAGAAGTGTACGAGGGTTCACTGGTTCGGCTGCGGTGTGAGGCTGTCGTCATCGCAGAATAACACGGGGTGTGGGTGAGTAGAGGGATGGTTTGGCCAGCGGTGGAAGTAGTAGGGGGCTGTGAGACCTCCGCGGAATCATAGCCGGCCACGGGAGGCAGGAGCACGCGGCACGATCGGCGCTGCTTTGGGCGGCTGGAGCAAGAAGACCAGAGGTTGAAGAAGCACTACGGCCGTTGGATGGACATCGTACGGTCACTGCAGCTAGAATCGTTTATATTGACTAAGTTGACAAAGCCCTTGGTATGTGTCAACTTAGTAGGCCCACAGGCCAGACTCCGTAACGGTGCGCCCAGATGTCAGGGGGAGGAATCATTTTTTGGGCGGCTGAAGCAAGAATATCCGAGATTGAAGAAGAAGCACGACATCCGTTGGATGGACATCCAATGGCCACATCTGCCAGAACCGTGTGTTGTTGACAAAGCCTTGCATACGCGTCAACTTAGTTTTTTAGGGGACGTGTCAACTCAGAAGGCCCACAAGTGTGTGGCAGAGAACATATAGCCCATTTGTGATTTGTAAGAATGTACAACCCATTTTTTAATTCTAATGGGATTTGGTACATCCCATTTACAGTTTCTTAAAATTACAGCCCATTTTCTAGCTAGGACAATGATTAATAATTTCAACCAACCGCTCAAAATAGAATTCAAAAAAAAATTCCCACATTTTTATGGGATCCAAAATATTTTTATCTGAAATTTCTAGTCATATTAAATATAATTTCAAAATAAAGTTGTATTGCATTAAAATCCAATGAAATATTGCGCGCGCAACAAGTAGTGAAATTAAAATTTTCAAATTCCAAAAATAATATATTTTTTAAAGTAATTACGCGTTTGGTGCAACTTTTTTATAGTTACTGCCCAGTTATTATAATTACATCCCATTTATTATTTCTTAAACTCCATTTTCTTGTTAAGCCTAATGCATACCTCCTAGGAAAGTTTGCAGCCTAGCGGGGCGGAGAATAACAAGTTGACCCGGATATTGTGTACAACTGCTGGCCCAGTTGCATTGCTGATGTTGTAAAAAAGGACTGGGTAGTACAGTACAACCTGACATGGCTACTCAGCCCACATTCAGCGACGCCGGAAAGGCCCAAACAAGGCTTCTGTACAACTTTTTGAAGTCACTGAGCTCAATCAATAACTTAAGAAAAAAGTTAGATTATAGTGGAACCTAATTAAAAGCTGTCACGAGCAAATAAATAATTCAACGGGCCCCACTTGTGCGTGTGTGCGTGTGTGCGTGTGTGAGTGTGTGTGTGTGTGTGAGAGAGAGAGAGACCCATCGGTCGATGCTCGTATATACATCTTTCAGCCATATGCATTGCTGATGCTCAGTAAAAACTTATATAGTTGACACAATCATATAGAACATCATAGCACACTGAACTTGCATACAAAAATTTCACGCAGGCGGCACAATCAGGATGGAAGCAGTGGATCGCTACGGGTAGGGCTATGTTGAAACCAAAGAACTCGTACATAACGGTTCATCCCTTCAATGTTGTGCAAAGAAAACAGACAAACAACACAATAAGTTCTGCTAGCACATTAAGTTGACGTACATCCCTTTCTGAAAAAAGTTCAGGTACAAAATTAGAACAGGTCACAATCAAATGTACTGGCACATCAGTGCTTCACACCCATAGCTCGGATTTAACTAGTATCTGACAAGATTCAGTTGTTACCTCAAATCAGAGCACATCAAGGCAGCCAGCCCTGCCTCTTCTCCCAAAGAAGCAGTGGCCTCCGCCACGCGATGGGGTAGGCCCTGTGCCATCCATCATTCCGAGCAACACGGGGAAAGCCTGACGTTGACTCCTGTAATGGACATCATCGACGGACCCTGGCACCAGCGGCGGCGGCAGTACTTCGATTGATGGATTGGCCACTTCTTCGACATGCACGAACACTCGATACAGGTACATCCCTAGGGGTCTGGGGCGGCCTTGGTGGCGACGAATAGTACAACCCTGGTTCCTGCATTGGTATCTCAACACCAATCACCTTCGGTATGGTGGACGGCTTCTTCATCCATGCCATAACCGTCAGAGCCCGGTTGTCTGGAGGAACAAACATACTTACGAGCTCACCTTCAAGGTTGCTGATAAGCTCATTCATGGACTCGTTGTTCCAAGCACGTCGAGGCATGCTGTGGAAGGTAAGATTTGTTAAAACTCAAGCTCAGAGGGCACCGAGCCCCATCTTGGGTGCCACCGATCAAAGCTCACCAGCGCGCCATCGCAGAACAAACGCCGGGAAGATTCGGACACACGATTGCAGTTGAAAGTTGTCCGGAACCTGACGAAGAAATCAGCCGATGGCAGACAGACTTCGACAAGCAAGTCACTTATTTGGATGCCGTGCGCAATGCCAAGAGCTTTGACAATCGTCCAGCGAGATGGGAGGCCGGTCGCCGTTGATAGTTACCATCAGCACTTTGTCAGTAAACTGGTTGTCAAGCGCCGCCATGCCACTGTTGAGCGACAGCACGCAGTGATCGAAGGTAGGACGAACCTCAGGATCTCCGGCTCGGATATCCACGTTGACCGGCGACATGATAGTGAGCTTGAGTACAAGGAGTACAAGAGGGGGATTTGGGGGAACTGGAGTAGGAATCAAGATTCCAGAGGTGGGGGAGGGGCGGGAGATTGGGGATGAAAAGGTAGCTTGAATTTCGAACGCGCGCCAATATGCTCTCGGCGCGCAAGCGCACGAAAACACCGGTGGCACCCACATGTCGGCCTAAGAGTCCTTATTCTTTCTTTTTTGGAGAGCCCGGCCTTTTTTAGGGTCTTTTGAGAGCCCGGCCTGAGAGTCATAATTGACCTGTTTGGCATTGCGTTACTACTCGGCCCATATTCAACGACACCTCACTTGCCCAAACAAGTGTACATCATCAAAAAGACACTGAGCTCAAATTATATAACTTGAAAAAAGGAGATACACTCTGAACACTGGAGAATGGTGATGCCCTCATTTAGCCCACCAGTAGTTCGAGACGATAAACAGCTCTAAACAACGATATATGCAACATTCAAACACTGACTAGTGACTACTACTGACATAATAAGAAGTCTTGCTACACCACCAAAACGCACCCATCTGCAGCGCTCAGACTCTCATGATCCAGACGAGAATGACATTCTAAACAGAGGCAACTATTACATAGTAAGAGTGACATAGACGAGGATGACCAAATGACAAGGAATATGCATAACAAAAGAAAGAACTACCCATCCAGAACAAGCAGCAAAGACAACAAAGTCATTCAAAGAGATTATCCAACACCATCATAATTTGCAGCCCCGCTTCAGCGACCAATAATCCGGAGACACCAGTACTCCACCCTTTCGACGCAACAGCCCAATTACCTATCAACCTGAAGGCTTGAACCACATCACTGCCTGTCGTAATTGAGACATCCAAGGATCAAAGTTAATCCAGATGCCTTTGTCATTCTCACCTTCTTTTAGCTGCAGGCTGTATCATTGACAATCAGCGGAGTTTGCTCCCAAACTCCTAGGGCTCGCTGTGTAGACATAGTTTTCCATAGCAAACACAGCCTCTCTGCCATCAAGGTCCTTGCCAACGGTGATCTCCTGGTTAATCGGATAATTGAGAAACAGAGAGTGTGAACCAAGGCTATTTACCCGCCTCCAACTAAAAAATCCTGAAGGCCCGAACAAGCTGGTATCCTTCTCATAGACGTAACAGCCACTGTCCGAATACTCACGTATTTCACGGTGCTTGTATACAGTAGGGTTTTTGCAATATAACTTTTCCGGCTCATGTGTCCGAATGATCATCAGTCTTTTGCCGTCATCTGATCGAGCGAGGAACCAGTTGTGCTTCCCTGTTTTTTGCAAAGGTGGTGTGATTACAAAGGGCAGTAACTGTAGGGACACTGCATCATATCAAATAGGACATGCATTGTTAATGTCAGATCAGCATTGTTCTGAGTATGAGTAGGATAATGCAAGAAACAACATTGATATGTCCCTGTTGGAACTGGGAGGAAAATACAGGGAAATGTATACTGGGTTCGAAAATATATAAGTGCCATGCATGGTTATACTCATGTTATCTCGCAATCGATTCTTCACAGGAAACTACCATGTCATGCATGTTATGGAATCATGTTCTGTCCTCACAAACAAATTCTTCAAGGTAACTAACAGACCATGCATTGTTATATACTCATGCTCTGTGGGCAAAATTTTTGTCAGGATATTATTCAAGCCATTGATTGCTGAAGGGTGAATATAGGTATGTACACATGGTAAGCATTACAGGATTTCACTACTTCCAAATATAGAGTTCTCCATATGCACATTTACTTCCCTAATGTATGGTTAGATGAAACCAACAGTGTGGTGCATGTTTCTACATCATCAAAATGAGGAAACCAACATGGACATTGATACACACTCATATTTAGTAGTAGTATATAGATTACTGTAAAATAAGGAGAATATCCGTATATTCCTGATCATTTGATTATTCAGGGGTACAAATTGGCTGTAATGACATGATCACAATCGCATGAATTAACTCATTCCAAATATAGTTGATTTCCGATGTCTCTAATACATTGCCATAGTTCTACTCAAATTCTGCTCAAACAGGGATATGCCAATCATCACAAAAAGTTCAAACAGTGTCATGGCGTCATCATTAGCATGAGACAGAAACAACTTACACGCGCCGTTCCAGCAATACGTGGTGCCATCTGCTTTGTCGATTGCGTAGATGATGCCATTGTGTTCAATAGCATCACAGAAGTGTGTATCAGCTTTGACGATGATCCACTGCGAGCTGAGTTGTCTCCAGATAAAGAAGGCACCGGCGTAAAGATAGGCGAGTCCGCGGTCGAACAAGGCAATTAGCTTGAAGTCTGTGTAATTCGCATGTCGTGTGGGCACTTGGCAGATTACAATCTTCTACGAAACAAGGTCCGTCCAACTGACGTGGTAATCTAGATGACTAGGACCGCAATGGTAAAACTCTATATAATCGAACGGAGGAAGGATAATCTCATGGGAGGTCTGGAAGTTCACGAGCACCAACTTTTTACCGTCTTCTCTGAAGGCAGCCATCCAGTGGGAGTTCATGCCGACCCAGTACATACCTACCAATTTTCGACGGTGGTGATCAGATCGAAGTCGAGGGAAATGATGTATGGCGACCCACTACATACCTGCAAAGAATTTTCGGCTAATGGAGATCGGATTGAAGTCGAGGGCATCATGTATGCCTCCGTATCATGGTGAGCCAATCTCGCAAGACCAGATAGCAGCAAGCAGGGTGTCTTGAAAAGCTTTGGCCTCGCTTCAATGATGGCCGTGTGCATGCCCTCGAGCATGCAGCCAGCCGCAGGGCGCTCAACATATCCATACACGAACAACAGAGGTCGAGGACGTCACTGGGGAGATTGCTCCAATCGCGGCTCATATGGATCCTGCGCGGTTCGCGTTCGGCCATGGTGGAGTTTGGAAGGTGGGGTTTTGGGGGGCTTTATTTACGGGGGAGAAGGCTGTCGGTGTTGGAGCGGCTAGCGAGGGAATAGTGGTACTGGGGGAGGCGAGCGAGGCATGGGTATGCGGGGGCACAGTGAGATAATGAAGAGTGACCTCAAGATCTCCTTCGAGACGGAGATGGAGATGGAGTGGTGCTATGGGGAGGGAGATGAGGTGAGGCATGCTATACAGCAGTGGTGACAGTGACTGCACAGTGCACAAGGTGAGGCTGACTTTGGTAACCCGAACACACCGCCTGGACTGGTGTCACCTCGGGCGCAGGGTCTTGTCACTTCACTATGAGGACCGGATGAATAATAGTATTTTGACCATCAAGTGTACCACAGTTGTACTACTGCTAGTAGTAGGAGTAGTAGGAACATGAGTACACTACCGTGCTAGCATGCCTCTGGGTTCACTTCATCCTCCAGCTATCTTCCATATTGCAAACAGAACCAAATTCCTGTGCATGCGGAAGCGTGAAGAAGGACTTTTCTTTTTTGAGGATAACCGCATATTCCTTAACCGTAGTAGGAACATGAGTAGTAGTCCCTCCGGTCCTCTTTTGTCTGCACATAACTTTTTTCAGTATTTCTCTAATTAGTCTGCGTATATACCCTTTTGCATGCGCCCATTTCCCTCCATGCCCCGCATTCACAGCATTAATTAGCGTACGCATGAGCAGCTGCAGCCAGACTCCAGCCAATAAAATGCAGCATACGAGTGGGCCATTCTGTGCGCGTGGGAGAGAGAAAAGACAACCGAAGAGCCTGTACAATCCATTGCATGCAGCAGTCAAACCACCGCAGCTCTCCGCATGCATGTGCATAACTTCTCCCATTTAATTCTCCACCGGGAACCGATTTTCCTCGGCTTTTTCACTACTCCTTGATCTTCATTTTCATCCAAACCACACTGAATTCACATTGTTTTAACCTCTTCATCCTCCTGGAGTAATTACGAAGCCCCTATAAGTAATCATCTTCTTCAGTTAGACTAGCCATCTAATCCTAATTCTCCAAACCATAGCCCTCCGGTCCAGTGGTTCCAAATGGCGAAAGAGATCGAGATGGAGGTTTTTAGCGTCCAACATGTCCTCGTCGAAGGCTCGTTGAGCATAGTTGCCACAGTCACCGACCACCCAAGGGTTGTTCGGAAGTGGATCAACAATGTATCCAACTCCCTCCAAAAGGTGGAGATGAATGTCATCGGTCTCGATGCAGAGTACACGGAGTGTGCCACTGGGAAGATCCAACACGCCGCTATCCTTCAGTTGTGCCTCGAAGATGATGTTTTGGTGTACCACATCATACACGCGCCCTCCATACCAGGTGAGCTTCACGATTTCTTGTCTCGGGAGGACATATACTTCTGTGGGGCAGCCATCGCAGGGGACAAATAGAAGTTGGAGCCGTACAGCCTTGATTTGAAAAGCATCGCTGACCTACAAACCAGAATAAAAATTCCTGTAGAAGATTGTGATAAACCGATACCATCCCTATTCAACATAGAAAATTTTGTGCTCGGAACAAATCTTCAGAAGGGTGACGAGACGCTGGCATTAAGGTCGTCTGGATGGGAGAATTATTCCTTGATGTACGAGCAGATAAAATATGCTACCCTCGATGCCCATATGAGTTTTGAGATAGCTGCAAGGTCCAGAGAGCTTGTTGCGAAGCCGTCTCCCACAGAAAATGAGAACAAGAAGAAGAGGAAGAAGAAGAAGAAGATGATGCACCAGCAGCAGGGCATTATGGATGGATGAACTATTTCCTCTCTTGTAAAAAAAATATTCCCTCTCTATGTATATTGATATAGATGGACTATTTTCGATGGTGTGCATCTCTTTGGAACAAGTAGTAGCATGGGTCCACTTGACTATAAGGAACTATTTATCCGCCTAGCTTTCTCTACTACTCCTTCCAGTGATCGGTATGCAATGCATGTGTCTATAGACATGACAACTTGTCCATGGAAGTTTAACTATGGTGACCATCACGTTTCATCCACTGCCACTCGCGATTCCCACGACGCCGCTCCAACCCACGGCACCACGTCCCCCGACGTGCGCCTCACCCCTCTCGGCCACATCGCCCCTCTGCCTTTGTGTGCATGACATGTGGGCCACCTTAAATGCGGAGAGTATCAAGTTTCTACCACAGCCACACGTGATTCCCACGACGTTGCACGAACCCATGACACCACACGTCCCCCGACCTGCGGCTCACCCCTCTCGGCCCCACTGGCCACTGCCCCTCTAAATTTGAATTTGAAACTTATAAAACAAAAAGATTCAAAACAAATAAACTGGGAGAGAGGGAGTATATCGTAGGATGTGTCCCATACGAAACAAGTCCCCTGGTTTGTCACCAGGGAACATCAAGATGCATTTGTATGAATAGTTTATCTTGTGAGAGAAAAGGATGAACGAGGGAAGGCCTCTAGAGATAGAGATAGACACTACTACTACCAATGAGCTGGCCCATGTGTTGCAATGGATCCAAAGTAGTAGAATAATACTTGTTCACGTGCTTGAAATAAAAACACTCTAGTTTTGATATACATGTGTCAGCAGACATGATAGCTTGTCCATGGAAGTTGAACCACGACGACCATCACATTTCTACCACTGCCACACCCACACGCGATTCCCACGACACCGCTCCAACCCTACCTGTAAGCACGACGTCCCCCGACGTGGACATGGATCCTCTGATGTGGCTATCACTGCCTTACCCTGTCTTTCCTTCGCTGACTAGTGGGACCCACACTTGCGGGTCCCACATGTCAGTGATAGAATGGTAGGATTGCTCACGTCACGGGATCCTCATCCCCCCGACATGTGCCTCATCCCTCTTGGCCCCACCGCTCCTCTGCCTTTGTGTGCATGACATGCGGGCCAGCTGAACTACGGCGACCATCAACTTTCTACCATAGCCACACCCGATTGGACGTGGTTTGCCTGCTCCGCTGCTGTGCTCCGATCCGTACTCCCGCACCATTGAATTTTCATCTAGAGGTTGTGACACATTTCGTCCCGGGCATCAATCCTCAGCTGGAGTACTTCTGTACTATAGGTAGTACCCGCCGGTGTGGCCATCTACGCCTCGTAACGCCCCGATGCCCAACTGTGGCACCCTTGCCACAGCCACGCCACCACCAGCCGGTTCATCTCGAACAAGTGAGTCGCGAACCACACCACCACCATGAGAATGACATGTGGGCTAGCCACACTTAAGGTTCGCATGTCATTGACTCATAGGCCGGGCACTAAGCCACTGAAGTTTGGTCCCGTGGGCCTTGAGAGGGAAATGTAACTCCTACGGCAGGCCTTGTGGTGCTCCCGCAGTACGAGCTCGTGCCAAACCCGGAATTTGTTTCTTACTACTACCAACTACTAGTAAGGTACACGTGCATTGCACGCATGAGATTCTGGTGGTTTGTGCATTATGCTTCTACATGTGGAGTCTTCTAGATTCTACACGTGGCAAAATCTGGTGGAATGTAGATGATATCCAACGGCCAGTAGTGCTCGGATTTGCCATCTTTGTACCATCGGATTGGCTTCATACAATGACCAACTTTCAAAGTTATGGTTTTGTTTGCAGCGTAAGGTTGCCACGCCTAAGCTTAGGCGGGCCACAAGTGTGTTTGGTTGCGTTCTCGTCTCAGCATAGTTGTTCCCTCTTCATGCATGCTCAACTCAACACCCCTCTTCATGTATGCTCTCTTCATGCATGCTTCTAGTGTATTTGTGCTAATCTAGTGTGGACTCATGCACCCTCCATACACTCTACCAAACACCCAAAAGTGGGTCGAGAAGGGAACTCTTGGGTTCATGCACCCTTCATACACCCTACCAAACACACCAGGCATGTGTTTGGTTCATTGCTACACTTGTGGCTTGCCACACTTTTCTAGCTACATGGTCCAAATGTCATAGACTCAACTTCTTGCCAAATCTTGCCACACTTGTGGTGGCCATTTTGTTAGCCACATTTTTCGTGGCAGACACACTTTGCCTAAGCTTAGTTGTGGCAAAGTTAGTCATGAATGAAGTTCAACCATGGAGTCTTCTAGATTCTACATGTGGCAGAATCTGGTGGAATGTCGATGATATCCAATGGCCAGTAGTGCTCGGATTTGCCATCTTTGTACTGTCGGATTGGCTTCATCCAACGACCAACTTTCAAAGTTATTCACACACTATATAGGGCATATAGATATAGATGTGTCGGCCCGTTGCAATGGATCCAAAGTATATCTATTTAGTGGAGTGCACTCTAAACACATTATCTATTTATTTTTCTCTAACCTTTCGTAGCCGTGCAACCAAGCCACATAAGCTTCATGGGTGCCCCCCACATCATATTAGTCATACTACATTGACTGAAAAAAGATAAATCACCCAAAACAAGATCTTCCCATTTTTTGTTCCTATGACGTTGTGCCGTGCATGTACCTACTAGTTGTATAGTGGTAGTACTGGTTGTATAGTACTACAAACTTGGTACTAGTAGGATTAGAGTAGTACGGAATGCTCCTACTCTATCAACGAGCCCCATCTGACACCGAATTTCTTGGCTTCCGTGCTATAGCTAGATCTTCCCCTCGTTTCTATTTTCCAACCCGGCGGCGGGTGGGGTGCGGTTTGCCAATAGTCGGTTTGCTCAACGGCGGTCCCACATGAAAGTGAAAATGCTAGGCAACACGCATTCCCTAAGCTATGTGTCATGTCAGATGGGCCGTGGAGTACTCCCGATTCCCGGGCGTGTGGGGGGGGGGAGTGTGACGCGAACGCGGCATGCCTTTTCCTTTTACTAGCAATGTGCCCGTGCGTTGCGACGGATCCAAAGTAGTAGAATAGTAGTACTTGTTCACAAACTTGAAAGAAATCACTCGTGTTTTGATATACTCCTAATATATTACTCCCTCTGTTCCTAAATATTTTTTTCATTTTAGAGATTTCAAATAGACTATCATGTACGGATTATATAGACATATTTTGAAGTGTAGATTCACTCATTTTGCTCCGTATGTAGTCACTTATTGAAATCTCTAGAAAGACAAATATTTAGGAACGGAGAAATACATAGGCTGAGCATTTGGATCAGAATGAAAATTCATCATATAGTGGATCAGAATGAAAATTTGGCAAAAAATCAGAGGAGATCCCCACCTTGTTGGATGAGCTCATCCTTCAACAGCACCTCAAGGCCATGGCCTGGGAGGTGGGGAGGGGGAATAAGGTGCCTTCTGCTGCAGTGTGGCATCAGCCATAGTTGTGCAGCGCCTGCCGGAGTAGTGCGTTGGATAACCACAGTGGAGCAGCTGCTGGAGACCACGAGAATGAGAGGCGACACCAGAGGGAGGAGCAGCCAGGGAGATTTGCCCCTACCCGCCGGCCATGTAGCCTAGCTGGACAGAGCGTCGTCGAGGACCAGGCCAGATTGGACCAGTGGCGACGGCTTCCTGGAGGAACCCTAGTGCTGCAGGCAGGGTATCAAGGTAGAGGAAAAGGGGAGAGGATATGCAAGCGGGCAGGGTAATGAACGCTTGCGTGTTTGTTTTTACTTGAGGGTGAGGTGTGACGCGGGCATCACCAGTTGCATTTTGAGTGTAATATAGGCAAACAACAGAGTCATTTCACTATTCCCCTTCCCTTCAATGTTTACTGAGGTTCTACCCGAAACACTCCCCTCCAAAGCAAAATTAGTTAAGCCCAAGCCCATAACTCAAAAATGACTTCTTTACATCTTTTATGGCTTATTTTGACAATAAGCCCTGAAAAGGCGGAATAGAACTGGCCCTTAACCTACAATTCAATTGTGCGTGGAATGATGAATCACTCCTGCCTGCTATAGTGTACATTTAGGCATCATCATACATGGCATAACCTAATACATGTGCATTCCATTATAGAATCTGTAATATGCAATGTTTATGTTAGTTCATACGTTGCACATGATGTTTAAATGCCCCTTAAATCTGGTCAGTCAAGTGATGGTCTTTAAGCCTCCTTCTTTGCTTCTTTTCCTGATATGTAAGATTTGCTCACACATATGTTCAATTGCTTGTTTGCATCAGCCGGCCATACTAGGACTGTTTGCTTTGATTACTTGTTGTTCTTGACCTAACACTCTAACAGAGCTTTCAACGATTTAAACACTAAGGGCTGCTGTAGTGGGGCCTTTTCTAACTCATAGGTGACATAAAGGTTTGGCTGTACACTAAAGTAGGCTCTCCAAGAGTGTAACGCCCCGAGACCGATGTGCTAGGTGTCGTTCTGTTATTCGCTGTTGTTGCGTTGTCGTTGCTTGTGTGTCATGCATTGCATATCATGTCATCATGTGCATTTCATTTGCATACGTGTTCGTCTCATGCATCCGAGCATTTTCCCCGTTGTCCGTTTTGCATTCCGGCGCTTCGTTCTCCTCCGGTGGTCATTTCGAGCTTTCTTTCGTGTGTGGGGATTAAACATTTCCGGATTGGACCGAGACTTGCCATGCGGCCTTGGTTTACTACCGGTAGACCGCCTGTCAAGTTTCGTATCATTTGGACTTCGTTTGATACTCCAACGGTTAACCGAGGGACTGAAAAGGCCTCGTGTGTGTTGCGGCCCAACACCCTTCCAAAGTGGCCCAAACCCCACCTAACTCTGCTCCATCATCTTGGTCATTCGATCACGATCGTGTGGCCGAAAACCGCTCCTCATTTGGACTCTCCTAGCTCCCTCTACCTATAAATATGTGTCTCCCTCCAAAAATCCCACAGTCCAAACCCTAGATCCAACTCCCGCACGCCGCCGGACATGTCCGTCCCGCCGCTGGACGTGTCCCCGCCGCCGCCACGTCGGTCCGGCCTATCAGGAGACGCCACGTCACCCTTCCCCACCGCTGCATCCAACCGGAGGCCGCCACCTGTCCCCGTCTCTCTCTCCTCCCACCGCCGAGCCCGCCGGCCCAGATCTAGCCCGCGCGGAGCCGAACCGGGCCGGGATCCCCGCGCCTTCGCCGCCCGGTGTCTTCTCCGCTTCCGGTCGCCGGGGTTCGCGCCGGCCACCACGCCCTTCGTCGCCTCGCCGCCTGTGCTCGCCGGCACGCCACCGCGTCCCCGCCGCCCTCGCCAGCCACCGGCGACGCCCCGCGCCACAGTGCCCCGCTCCGGCTTCCCCGCCCAGGCGCAGCGCGTCCCGTCCTCCGCTCGTCCCCGCCGGCATCTGCTCGTCGGAGCACCGGCGCGCCGCCGTCACCTTGCGCGGGATCGGGAGGAGCCCGATCCACGTCGCCCCCGTTGACCTCCCCCGTGGACCTCGCTGAGGCCCAGATCTGTCGGCCCACCTTCCTCTTCATCCTTCCTGGGCCGAGCCCAGTGGTGAGCCTCTCCTATTCCCCGCTTGTGCGAATAATAGTTATCCAGCGCTCACCATGTTTTTTTCCTGCCTGCGAAATCCGTCTAAGTCCCCAGATTCCAGATCCATGTGCTCATGTTCGAGGCCTCATATCTTTGCATCCGTAGCTCCGATTCATGCATATAGTATATCAAAATCTTCGTCTCGACATGTACATCATTTCATTCCATTGCATCATTTGCATTTGAGTTCATCTTGATGCCCAAATTGCTGTTAGAAGGAGGCATCGTGAGTTAAATTGCAGATCCGTTAGCTCATCATTGACTTTTGTCATTTTTGCCATGATTGTTGTGTGCATGATATGCCTGTGACCCTTTGGAGTGATTTGTTAAGATTTTTGTCTTCTTTCCAGAGGTGCCACCCATGCATTTTTAGGATGTGTGTGGTGTCTTGTGCAAGCTTGCAAAGAGGGGCACCTGAGTAATCTGTTTTTAGGGACTTAGTGATTTTCACTAAGTCTGGGATATTTTAGTTCATGATGCCATATGTTCAGCTTGTTTCCTAGTGATCCGTGCCCCTTTTAAGTATGATCAGTAAGGGACATTTGTTAACCTTGTTGTGCTCTATCCATCCATGTTTTTGCTTGCTATGATGGAGCATCCTAGGTTGAGTCAATCGAGCTCAACTTTTGCATCGTTGTTAATTTGGGCAGATCGTAAACTCTTTTGCGATTTTGCCGGTGCTATTGTTAGTGATCCATGCATGCTATGCCATTGTTCTTGCTATTCCTAGTTAGAATTTTGTGCCTTCTTCATGGATATATGCTTGCCTTGCCATGACTTGAACCGTAGTGAGTGCATCGAGCTCGTTTACATGCCTCCATGAGTTTTAATTCCAGCATGTCTCAGTTTTCACTAAGTCTGAAAACTGCTTGTGTTTCATCTATGTTCGTGTGCTCTTAGAGTATTTTGTGAACCCTTTTGGCCCCAGGTCACTTTGGGTGCTTTGTTAAGCATCTTGTGTACATCCCTGCCATGCATTTTGTTTTCATGTTTGGTGGCTGTAGCATGCTCATTTCGTTGCATTTAGGAGCCTACTTGCTGTAAATCGCAGATCGGTTCGTTTCGTAAAACGCTTGCCATTTCCAAACCGTAGCTCCGATTCCTATGATCTTTATATCGTTTTCAGGGGATTTCTCCCCCTCTATCCAGTGGCACACTTGGTTATTGAAGTTGAGGCCAGGTTCATGCATTTACTGTCACGTCTTGCATTTTGCATCTCGCATCGCATCCCGCATCTCGCATATCATACCATGTCCATGTGTTGGTTGTTTACTATGTTGTTTGCTCTTTTCCGGTGATTGCTTCTTCGGGTTGGTTCCGGTAACATCGTGCTTGTGAGGAACCGTTCGTCTACGTCCGCTTGTCTTCCTCTTGGACTCGTTCTTCTTCCTTGCGGGATTTCAGGCAAGATGATCATACCCTCGAAATCACTTCTATCTTTGCTTGCTAGATGCTCGCTCTTTTGCTATGCCATTGCTACGATGCCTACCACTTGCTTGTCAGCCTCCCAAATTGCCATGTTCAGCCCCTAACCCACCATTGTCCTAGCAAACCGTTGATTGGCTATGTTACCGCTTTGCTCAGCCCCTCTTATAGCGTTGTTAGTTGCAGGTGAAGATTGAAGTTTGTTCCTTGTTGGAACATGGAGATGTTGTTCCTTGTTGGAGCATGTTTACTTGTTGGGATATCACTATATGTCTTATTTAATTAATGCATCTATATACTTGGTAAAGGGTGGAAGGCTCGGCCTTATGCCTGGTGTTTTGTTCCACTCTTGCCGCCCTAGTTTCCGTTATATCGGTGTTATGTTCCCGGATTTTGCGTCCCTTATGCGGTTGGGTATATGGGAACCCCTTGACAGTTCGCTTTGAATAAAACTCCTCCAGCAAGGCCCAACCTTGGTTTTACCATTCGCCACCTAGCCTTTTTTCCCTTGGGTTAGGCCAGCCCAAGGGTCATCTTTATTTTAAACCCCCCCCCCCCGGGCCAGTGCTTGTCTAAGTGTTGGTCTGAAATGGGCAGCCTGCGGGGCCACCTCGGGGAAACTTGAGGGTTGGTTTTACTCGTAGCTTGACCTATCCGGTGTTGCCCTGAGAACGAGATATGTGCAGCTCCCATCAGGATGTCGGCGCATCGGGCGGTTTTGCTGGACTTGTTTTACCATTGTTGAGGATGTCTTGGAGTACCGGGATACCGAGTCTGATCGGAATGTCTCAGGAGGAGGTCTATTCCTTCGTTGACCATGAGAGCTTGTGATGGGCTAAGTTGGGACACCCCTGCAGGGTTTTGAACTTTCGAAAGCCGTGCCCGCGGTTATGGGCAGATGGGAATTTGTTAACATCCGGTTGTAGAAAACCTAAAGTTGACCTTAATTAAAATGAATCAACCGCGTGTGTAACCGTGATGGTCTCTTTCCGGCGGAGTCCGGGAAGTGAACACGGTTGTTGGAGTTATGCTTGACGTAGGTTGTTTAGGATCGCATCTAGATCATACTTTTATCGACCGTGCTTTGCCTTCTCTTGTCGCTCTCATTTGCGTTTGTTAGCCACCATGCATGCTAGTCGCTTGCTGCAGCTCCACCTCATACCTTTACCTTACCCATAAGCTTAAATAGTCTTGATCGCGAGGGTGCGAGATTGCTGAGTCCCTGTGGCTCACAGATACTTCAAAAACCAGCTTGCAGGTGCCGATGAGACCGTATAGATGACGCAACCAAGCTCAGGAGGAGCTCGATGAAGATTGTGTTCTTTGTGTTGTTTCATTCTAGTTGATCAGTAGTGGAGTCCAGTTGGGGTCGATCGGGGACCTTTGTCGCATTTGGGGTTCTTCTTTTATTTTGGTTCCGTAGTCGGACCATGAGTGCATTTGATTGATGTAATGCTTTATTCATGTAATTGTGTGAAGTGGCGATTGTAAGCCAACTATGTATCCTTTTCCATATTATATTACATGGGTCGTGTGAAGATTACCTCACTTGCGACATATGCCTTCAATGTGATTATGCCTCTAAGTCATGCCTCGACACGTGGGAGATATAGTCGCATCGAGGGTGTTACAAAGAGTACCTGGAGATCCAGTTCGAAGGTATGCCTAGTTTTTACATAGTGCAGAAATAGTAAATGCTCATTTCATTGTGTGCAAGTGCAAGAGATGCGGCATGTTTCATCATGTGGTGTTGTTTTGTTATAATCTCATCCTTTTGTATTCACAGACTGGAAAGTATGCATATTTATCTTCCAAGGAGATGAGTAACTAGTTTGTGTCACCTTGCAAAGGGGTGCAATGAAGATAAGATTGAGGATTTCCAAGTATAAGATGTTGGGAAGGAGCCTTGCAAGAGAAGTAGGAGCTGCGCTGAGCCTCTTCAACCTGTTAAGGTAAGTCACTGTATCCAACTCAACAGTTCAATTCCTTGTTTGTTTCAGGCATAGTTAATTTGCTCTTTTCAATTGCTTTATTTTTCCTTAGTTAATGAGATGCCCAAAGAATGATTCCTGATGTTGGGTACTTGTATAACTATTAGTTGACATAATTAAAGGCCTTACCATTTAATTACTCTGCCGAAGTGTGCCTGAAGCTTTGAAGTCTATTAACCAACTATTATTGAATGAGGCTCACAATCTAGTCTATACTAGGCTAATGATTGCATAGTTTTGCTTGTTGTAGTATGTTTGTATGAAATCCTCTGCTATTCATTATGCTCCCTAAGACTTTAATTGAGCTATAGAATGGCCAGCTGCTTGCTTACTTCTACGCAACGTGCTGTCTAAATTTGTAACTTGTCTGTGTTTTGGATTGGGCCCCAACATCATGCTCCTCTGGTGAGCTAAGAGAGATTTCTGCATGTAGGCTGCACATACTACCTTTTTTATAATTTTTAAAATATCACCTGCTTATGCTTCATGACGTGTAACATTATTGTTAGTCATGTTTTGCCATGTACAAAATAATATGTCTTGCTCGCTTCACTGTTGCAACTATATTTTTGCCCTAGTCATGTGTACTTACAGAAAAATTTCAGGATGAAGTGACATCAACACAAAGATCCGCGAGCAGTGCGGCATGGCTATTACCGAATGATTATGGATTGGAATTGGAATGTGCTGATGTTCTCGAGCATCAACTAGAGGTGGCAAGACAATGTGTACATGATTCTGAACATACAATCAACAAGTTGAGATTGGACATGCAGGTATTAGATGTAGGAATCAAAAAATGAAACAAGACACTAAGGTAACAATGAAGGAATTGGAGATTTTGCAGACTGAAATTTGTGCTATCTAAATCTGGCCAATCCTATTTTCTGAAGAGATTATAGTTCAAATGGTAAGTTATGTTGATGCGCGTCCATGATGTATGAGTTGTATTTGCCCAGTGTATGTAAATTTTGCTGTTTGTGTATGCTTTATTATCACTCGTGCCGAACCATAATGCCCAGTGGGTATAATCCGCTGTAATTTCTTTATTGTGTAGTGTAGGATTATTCTACGTTTCTATGCCTTAGTCTCTTTATTGTATAGTGTATGTTTTTAGAGGTGATAGTATAGAGTAGGATAATTCTTTGAATATGCTATGCCGTTCAAACGGGGGCCAACTCGCCCAAACGTTGTAGTGACCATGGCCGTCCACAGGCCGTACGATCCATGGGCCATCTATGGGACAGACGATCCATGGCCTTCTATGGGCTGTCGGATCCGTGGGCCTTCTATGGGCCGTCGGATCCATGGGCCTTCTATGGGTCGTCGGATCAATGGGCCTTCTATGGGTCGTCAGGTCAATGCGCCTTCTACGGGTCGTCTCATCTATGGGCCTTGTACGGGCCGTATAAGGGGCTGTAAACGGGCTAGAGTGGAAATCATATGTTTTATGGGCTGACCATAACGGGCCGTTAATAGGCCGTATTTGATGATGCTATGAAAATGGCCCAACAGATTAACGGGCCACAAATGGGCCGACTGTATCCATGGGCTGAATTTGGCCCACAAGCAGAAAAGGCCAGTAACGGGCCGTAAGTAACCGAATGCTGGAAATGAGCCCAAGAATAAACGGGCCCTCAGAAGGCCGAAAGGTAACACAGGCTGGAAACGACCCAATGGAATAATGGGCCGCTAATGGGTATAAAGTGATACACTATTCATTACGGGTCGGTTTCACCACGGGCCATTAATGGGCCAAGAGTTACAAAGGGACTCATATGGGCCGAAATACGTCATGGGCCATACATGGGCCAGAAGTTAAAACGGGCTGGAATTATATTGGACGGCCCAGATGACGCTACTGGGCCTAATTTGGATAGGCCGTAAACGGGCCCTGGGTTAGCGGGCTGTAAATGGGCTATATGCGAACAGGCCGTTAACAGGCTTGCCATGGGCCGGCCCGCCACCTTTTGACCAAGTTAAACGGGCCGGCCTTTTCACAGGAATGGGCCTCTGTTGGGCCGTGCCACGTGTCGACGTATCATAGGCGCTTTGGGTCCAATGAGTGGATGGCATCTGTCCCAACGGTGAGCCGACACGTATTTCCTCCAGCCAATGATGATTTTACACGTGGAAAATCCCCATTGGTTGGGGTTGTTAATGGGTTATTGGATCCAAAACCGGACCCGATAGCTTAACGGCGTTCCGTTACGGTGGATGCCACGTGTCGGTCACCCTTGACGAAAGCACTTCTGTGACGCGCGATTTATCGTCATGGAAGTGGACACTTCCGTGATCATATTTTTGGTAATGTCATGGAACACTTCTATGATAGCACAGGTATGACTATCTTGATTCTGTCATAAAATTGTCATGGATGTACATGCATGACAGAAAACGTGCCCTACTGTGACAAACACGTATCATCACGGAAGTGTATTTTTTTTGTAGTGATAGGACAATGATATTTGGACACCGAAAAGGTTTCGGGTTGCACCGAGTAACCATCGGATCACCGAGACGGGTTCCTGGAGGCCCCGTGAGGTCTATGGGCCTAATGGGACAAGGGGAGGCACACACCAGCCCACAAGGGGGCTGGCGTGCCCTCTCCCTGGCTGTCGGCCCTAGGGGAAGGAAAGGGGAGGGTTGGCCCCTCCTGCCTTTCCCTCCTCATGAGAGAAAGGAAAGGGGGACACCTCCCCCTGCCTTCCCCCCGCGCACAAATAAGGATGGGGGCGGCTAGGGCAGGATCCCAAGGAGGATTAAGCCTCCTTGGGGCACCTCATGGCTGCCTCCCCTCTCCCCCACCTATATATATGTGGCAGGGGGCGCCACACATAGCCCACAATAATCTCTTAGTTGTGTGCGGCGCCCCTCTCCACAGTTTTCGGAGTGCTTAGGCGAAGCCCTATGGAGATAGCATCATCACCACCGTCACCACACCGGCGTGTTGCCGGAACTCATCTACTACTTCACCTGTCTTGCTGGATCAAGAAGGAGAGGACGTCATTGAGCTGAACGTGTGTTGAACACGGAGGTGTCGTACATTTGGTACTTGATCAGTTGGATCGCGAGGAAGTTTAACTACATCAACCGCGTTAACAAACGCTTCCTCTTACTGTCTATGAGGGTACATAGACACACTCTCCCCTCTCGTAGCTATGCATCTCCATGGATAGATCTTGCGTGTGCGTAGAAAAAAAATTGTTTTCTATGCAACGTTTCCCAATAGTGGCATCCGAGCTAGGTCTATGCGTATATGATATACATGAGTAGGACACAAAGGAGCTGTGGGCGGTGATAGTCATACTACTTACCACCAATGTCTTATTTTGATTCGGTGGTATTTTGGGATGAAGCAGCCCGGCCAACCTTACGTGTCCACGCACATGAGACCGCTTCCACCGTCTGACATGCAATTTGTTTTGCATAAAGGTGGCTGGAGGGTGTCTGTTTCTCCTACTTTAGTTGAATCGGATTTGACTACGGCCGGTCCTTGAAGAAGGTTAAAACAACAAACTTGATAATCACCGTTGTGGTTTTTGCGAAGTTAAGAACGGTTCTTGCTAGAAGCCCGTAACAGCCACGTAACACTTGCAACAACAAAGTGTTCGCACACGAACACGTCATCGTGTACCCTCGACGCCGGGGGTGATGCACCGCAGCTCACGTCGAAGGAGACCCGTCCGGAAGCGCGGTACGCAAGCAATCCAGCGGGTGTTTTTGAGGACCCGAAACCCCACACGCCCGGGAGGGACCCCGGCAGGGCGCGCGGCAGCTATGGGCTGCCCTAGGTCGACCTGATCGACCCTAGGGCCTCAAGGTTCGCCGCCCTGCAACAAGAAGAACAGACAAAGAACGAGGAAGAAGAAGAACTAGGGTTAGGGAGAAAAGATAAAAGATAAAAAGTGGTAGATGATTTGATCGATTGTGTGTTGTTCAATCGGCGGTCACCCCTTAGATATATAAGAGGCGGCTGGACTTCCCGTGCAAGGAAAAGGCTTGGATTCACGTCCAAAACTCTAGTCAAATTCGGATTGGTTTTATCCGAACTTTCCAAAACTGTTCGGTTTAAACTGGCTGCATCTTGCGGGTCTTTTTTGTGGTGGTAAACGATTTTGGATGAAAACGAGCCCAAAAGCAATCTTGACCGTTTCGACGAGACGAAAAACTTTCATGTTGAAGGTTTTTTGATCAAAGGTCATCTTGAGGGTTAAATCGGTCGCGCAAAACAGGCTATTCCCTCACGCTACCCATCAGACATGTGTTTGGTGGGGCGCGCCACATCTCGCCTCGTGACAGGGCTGCACTCCGATTGCTCTAACTTTTGCATACGAACTCGGATTTGGACGATTTTTATATCAAAATCGATCATTTCAACGAGACGAAGACAACCTATGTAGATCATTTTTCCATTTAAGGTCGTCTTGGGGGCCTAATAGGCCAAACTGTACTCTGAATATAAGATCTTAGTACTTTGAGCATAGTTTCGGTCTTCGAGATGAAATCGGACAGTGATTACCCAAACTTCAATGATGTTCATGTCAATAATACGGAACTCTTCCATGTAGATCACTTCTCCATTTGAGGCCATCTTAAATAAGTTCTTGACCGTGCCAAAATCTGGTGTCAACACATGCCCCCCTGTTTTTCGGCAAAGCTTGTGTGCCGAAAAATAACTTGCACATAGCTTGCTCTAAGGACGATGTCAACACTACATCGGCCATTTTGCATATGCTTAGGATGATAAATTTATATCGGCCATTGCTTGTGTGAATATTTTGATGCAAGCTTGGGTGACTTTCCCAACTTCATTAATCCGACTATAAAGTTCCATAGGTATGCATGTCAAGACCATCCATCAACCATATTGTCCACCCTTCTGCTAGGATCTTGCAGATAATCAACAATGAACTTTCTCGAATCCTTACTTTGTCTGCATAAAAGTTTCATTAGTGGCCGAGGTAGTGAGCTCCAATTCGGCCTTACCTATGTTGGCAAGAATAAGCATCGGCTATTGATAGATATGCAATACACCATGACGGACATGGTAGCCGGATGCTTGCTATGCCAACTCTCTTCAATTGACATGTCTAAATATATGAACAATTTTAATACAACCCAAGGTAAATTTTGCATCTAGACGTACCCCAAGATAAACTATAAGTGATTCGTCAAAAAATTGATAACCCTTGGATATTTCTTGCACTACTCATAACGAATCACCAAAAGCCTCAATATGTATAGCACCTATAGCAAGTGAAAGAGTCAATCCGAATAGCAATGCATATTCGGCCTTGATTAATCATGCATTAAAATATTCTAAGCGGCATGAGGCTTCAAAAATAGTACCATAAAGAGATATATAAACAACACCAACACTTTGGCCATTGCTATGAATTGAACCATCAAAACATAATCTCCATAGTACTAGGAGACAAGGCTAATATTAATATTATGCATGACATTAATCCGATGTTCAGTAATAAAATCAGCTATGATTTGGCCTCTTATAGATCTCAAAGATGTATAAGCCAAATCATATCCAAACAAAGTATAAGCCCACTAGCCAATTCTGCAGTATGAATTGGTCTATGCAGCATATATTCAATGACATCGGTCATGATGTCTCAACTCCATTCAATCATAATATAGGCATACATATAAATTTCCATGAGCACGTACCTTGTCTCGCTCTCCAATCGAACTAAGGACGATGTTAGAATACTACACCGGCCATGTATTTGCATAATCTTAGGACGATAGATAAATATCGACCATTACCATGTAAACTTCATTCAAAGCACATATAGCTGAAATAAACAAATGAAATGACAAATCAAGTATTTCGGTCCTTTGGATCAGCAAGAAACTTGTAGCTAATCAAATGTATAGTGACTTGGCAATACCCTTTCATGATGTAAGAAATTATATTGCATCCATGGATTATAATAAGCCCATTGAGGGTAACCAATCATACCTGATGACGAATTCCATGGCATAGGCATCAACGACATAGTTGAAGAATATGAATAATGTGTGGACCGAAGATGTTGAAACCTTCGGCTTGGTCCTTCATAGTTTTCACTCTTTTCCTTCTTCATCTTTGCCGCACGTCGTGTAATGGATGCTTTCACATAATTCTTATTTTGAGCACTTCCTTTGGGAACCCATGCCATGTTCCTTTCTTCAAGTTCTTGTGCACTAAGTTTTTGTAATTCCCTCTTTTGCCAATAGGATAAACTGAGCAGGCATCTCGGCTGTGATTCTGTTTTGACCAATGGCAATTCCTTTTTGGCCTTGTGCACTCTCAACTTCTTTTCTTCAGATTTGGCACTTCGACTCTCAATAATTGGTTGCTTTGTCTCATTGTCTTTAGTAGCCAATGTCAACACATTAATTGGCTCTTTTTCATTTGAGATCAAATCTGAAGTTGCACTATTACGACCATCTCTTTTAACACGGTAAACTTGCTTGACTACCTCTTTCTTCTTCCTTGAGCTCTGCACTGATTCCTTATGATTGAAATGGTCTTTAACATGTGATTGTTCAAATGTTGATCTTCTTGGAGCTGCATAATATTGGTGAGATGGTCTAAAATAAGATGGAGAATGTGCCCTTGTATCATACCTATCCCATGAGGAATATGGATCTATATGAGCATAGGGAGGCATCCATGGCATTGGCATTGGCGGCCCAAAATAAGGATATGAATATGTTGCATTAAAATTCTCACTTTGCCAATAACGATCCTCATATTTGCGCCTTGGGGTGATCTTGGTTTCTTTGCATGATTTGGTCGATAAGCATTCTTCTCTTCAATCTTCTTTTGATATTTATCCTATAGTTCAGCGAAGGTGATTTTTGATCTCTTACACTTGCGCTTATTTCGGCCTTTGTTTTCTTTTGGTTTGCTTTCATCAATCATTGGATTTTCTTGCTGCCCCCCAATCCTTGGCGTCTCCATTGTAGCTTCGATGGAATTCTCTCCCTTAAGATTATGTTCATTATGCTCTTCAACAACTTCTTTACTTGGAAGCTTGATCCCATCACCTGCAGTTTTTACCTTCTCTTTAAATGGATCAGCTTGAAGCAGCCGATGCAAAAACTTTTTGCCATTGGGACCAATCAGAATAGACTGGTCATCTCTTGGTATTTCAACAAACTTCAATCGTCCTTTTTCAATGACCGATTTAACTATTTGACGAAACATGTTGCAATCCTCAAAATTATGCTTGGACGAATCATGCAACTTACAATACATTCGTCCTTGGGTTGATGGCTTAACATGGTGATCAAGAATTGTAATGTAATTATTTTTTAGCAACAAATCAAATATTTGATCACACATGCTTGAATTGAAGGCATACTTCTTGTTTTCTAGCTGATCGTGTTGTGAGAACGACTTTGGAGTTAAGCAAACGAATGGTTCAGATTTTGCATCACCCCATTTGGCTATGCATTGTGTTTTGCACTCTATCTCCGATGTCTTTGGATAAGAAACTATACTGGCATCGGTTTGCTCAGAAGATTTTATCCTTGGCTTTAAATTTCTGAAACGAAAATAGTTAGAACATACATGTCTCAATTGAGACCAAGTGTAAGCCAAGTAAGACATAAGCAAAGCTACCCAATTAGATATGAACTTTAGATAAAGCAATGGGGAAAACCTTGGCTGCAATAATTTTTCGCTATCGGTCTTTCTGAATGGTGTAATGTGTTGACCGATATGCTTTGTGACAATCTGATTGCTCACAAATAAATTACCCTTCTTCATTGGCCTCTCAATATTTCTTATGAAGATTTTTCTAATATATACATCAACAACAAAGTCATGACCAAATCTGAAAACAGGTAAATTAGTTGCTAGACATACCTCTTCAAATATGTTGGGAGAGTGTGATGGTGGTGTGACTTGAAGAATATCTTGCTCCGCCTTCGGATAGCTCCCCAGCGCCTTGTCATCATCTTTCTCTTGATTTCGTGCAACATTAGTTTGAAGAACTTCGTCCACCAAACTTTCTTCGGCCACTTGTTCTTGTTCTTGAAGCTCATCAATTTCTATGGCACCAAACTCATAGGGCAGGAAGTAGGTTCCATTAACTTCAGAAAAATCAAGCATGGTTGTCTTGCTATACTTTCCATGCCCTTTCTCAACAATGTTTACCTCTTTGGATTTGATGGATTCGGAATATATACTACTTGATTCGGCTTTTTCAACCGAAGAACTTTTCGTTTCCGAATCATCATTATTTTCACCGGTTATATCAATTGGCAAGGATTCTTTTCTTTGAGCTAATTCCCTATAAATTTTCTCTTTGTGAAGTACTTTCACCCTATCACGCAAAGCTTTAAATCCCCTCTCAATTTCAGTCCGCTCTAGATTAGTTTGCCTCCCAATGCTTTTAGAATCTTTCGGCAATGAAGTATTAGTGTTGCCGAAATTTTGCAATTGTGTAGGGGGTGTATAATATGCTGCGGTACTAGGTAGAGGTGTATGCACTGCTGTATAACCATATGCTCTTTCTCCAATTCTATCAATGCATGTAGTTTCATCTTCTCCAAATAGGGCACCATCTAAATCCGTTGAGACGACGCCTTATGAACTGTGGTTTGGCAAGAAACCAAAGTTGTCGTTTCTTAAAGTTTGGGGCTGCAATGCTTATGTGAAAAAGCTTCAACCTGATAAGCTCGAACCCAAATCGGAGAAGTGTGTCTTCATAGGATATCCAAAGGAAACTATTGGATACACCTTCTATCACAAATCCGAAGGCAAGACTTTTGTTGCTAAATTCGGAAACTTTCTTGAGAAGGAGTTTCTCTCGAAAGAAGTGAGTGGGAGGAAAGTAGAACTTGACGAGGTAACTGTACCTACTCCGTTATTGGGAAATAGTACATCACAGAAAACTGTTTCTGTGAGACCTACACCAATAAGAGAGGAAGTTAATGATGATGATCATGAAACTTTAGATCAAGATACTACTGTACCTCGTAGATCAACCAGAGTAAGATCCGCACCAGAGTGGTACGGTAATCTTGTTCTGGAAGTCATGCTACTAGATCATGATGAACCTACGAACTATGAAGAAGCGATGGTGAGCCCAGATTCCGCAAAGTGGCTTGAAGCCATGAAATCTGAGATATGATCCATGTATGAGAACAAAGTATGGACTTTGGTTGACTTGCCCGATGATCGGCAAGCCATAGAAAATAAATGGATCTTCAAGAGGAAGACGGACGCTGATAGTAGTGTTACTATCTACAAAGCTAGAATTGTCGCAAAAGGTTTTCGACAAGTTCAAGGTGTTGACTACGATGAGATTTTCTCACTCGTATCTATGCTTAAGTCTGTCCGAATCATGTTAGTAATTGCCGCATTTTATGAAATCTGGCAAACGGATAAACAAAACTGCATTCCTTAATGGATTTATTAAAGAAGAGTTGTATATGATGCAACCAGAAGGTTTTGTCAATCCAAAAGGTGCTAACAAAATGTGCAAGCACCAGCGATCCATCTGTGGACTGGTGCAAGCATCTCGGAGTTGGAATATACGCTTTGATGAGTTGATCAAAGCATATACTTTTATACAGACTTGCGGTGAAGCCTGTATTTACGAGAAAGTGAGTGGGAGCACTACAGCATTTCTGATAAGTATATGTGAATGACATATTGTTGATCGGAAATAATGTAGAATTATTCTGTAAAGCATAAAAGGAGTGTTTGAAAGGAGTTTTTCAAAGAAAGACTTCGGTAAAGCTGCTTACATATTAAGCTTCAAGATCTATAGAGATAGATCAAGACGCTTGATAAGTTTTTCAATAAGTACATACCTTGACAAGATTTTGAAGTAGTTCAAAATGGAACAGTCAAAGAAAAAAGTTTCTTACCTGTATTACAAGGTGTGAAGTTGAGTAAAGACTCAAAGCCCGACCACGGCAGAAGATAGAAAGAGAATGAAAGTCATTCCCTATGCCTCATTCATAGGTTCTATAAAGTATGCCATGCTGTGTACCGGATCTATTGTATACCCTGCACTGATTTGGCAAGGGAGTACAATAGTGATCTAGGAGTAGATCACTGGACAGCGGTCAGAATTATCCTTAGTGAAATAAGGAAATGTTTCTCGATTATGGACGTGACAAAAAGGTTCGTCGTAAAGGGTTACGTCGATGCAAGTTTTTGACACTGATCCAGATGATTCTAAATCTGGATACATATTGAAAGTAGGAGCAATTAGCTAGAGTAGCTCCGTGTAGAGCATTGTAGACATAGAACTTGCAAAATACTTACGGATCTGAATGTGACAGACCCGTTGACTAAAATTATCTCACAAGCAAAACATGATCACACCTTAGTACTCTTTGGGTGTTAATCACATAGATATGTGAACTAGATTACTGACTCTAGTAATCCCTTTGAGTGTTGGTCACATGACGATGTGAACTATGGGTGTTAATCACATGGTGATGTAAACCATTGCTGCTAAATCACATGGCGATGTGAACTAGATTATTGACTCTAGTGCAAGTGGGAGACTGAAGGAAATATGCCCTAGAGGCAATAATAAAGTTATTATTTATTTCCTTATATCATGATAAATGTTTATTATTCATGCTAGAATTGTATTAACAGGAAACATAATACATGTGTGAATACATAGACAAACAGAGTGTCACTAGTATGCCTCTACTTGACTAGCTCGTTAATCAAAGATGGTTATGTTTCCTAACCATGAACAAAGAGTTGTTATTTGATTAACGAGGTCACATCATTAGTTGAATGATCTGATTGACATGACCCATTCCATTAGCTTAGCACCCGATCGTTTAGTATGTTGCTATTGCTTTCTTCATGACTTATACATGTTCCTATAACTATGAGATTATGCAACTCCCGTTTGCCGGAGGAACACTTTGGGTGCTACCAAACATCACAACGTAACTGGGTGATTATAAAGGAGCATTACAGGTGTCTCCAAAGGTAGATGTTGGGTTGGCGTATTTCAAGATTAGGATTTGTCACTCCGATTGTCGGAGAGGTATCTCTGGGCCCTCTCGGTAATATACATCACATAAGCCTTGCAAGCATAATAACTAAGATGTTAGTTATGAGATGATATATTACGGAACGAGTAAAGAGACTTGCCAGTAACGAGATTGAACTAGGTATTGGATACCGACGATCGAATCTCGGGCAAGTAACATACCGATGACAAAGGGAACAACGTATGTTGTTATGCGGTCTGACCGATAAAGATCTTCGTAGAATATGTAGGAGCCAATATGGGCATCCAGGTCCCGCTATTGGTTATTGACCGGAGACATGTCTCGGTCATGTCTACATTGTTCTCGAACCGTAGGGTCCGCACGCTTAACGTTACGATGACAGTTATTATGAGTTTATGCATTTTGATGTACCGAAGGTTGTTCGGAGTCCCGGATGTGATCACGGACATGACGAGGAGTCTCGAAATGGTCGAGACGTAAAGATTGATATATTGGAAGCCTATGTTTGGACATCGGAAGTGTTCCGGGAGAAATCGGGATTTTACCGGATTACCGGGAGGGTTACCGGAACCCCCCGGGAGCCAAATGGGCCAACATGGGCCTTAGTGGAAAGGTGAGAGGGCAGCCCACTTAGGGCTGCGCCTCCCCCCTCTCCCTAGTCCTATTAGGACTAGGAGAGGGGCCGGCCACCTCTCTCTCTCTCCCCTTTGAAGGATTCCTAGTTGGACTAGGATTGGAGGGGGGAGTCCTACTCCCGGTAGGAGTAGGACTCCTCCTGCGCCTCCTCCTCTTTGGCCGGCCAGCCCCCCTCCCTCCAACCTTTATATACGGGGGCAGGGGACACCCCAAGACACACAACTTGATCCTTGAGATCGTTCCTTAGCCGTGTGCGGTGCCCCCTGCCACCAAATTCCACCTCGATCATACCGTTACAGTGCTTAGGCAAAGCCCTGCGTCGGTAGTACATCAAGATCGTCACCATGCCGTCGTGCTGACGGAACTCTTCCTCGACGCTTTGCTGGATCGGAGCCCGAGGAACGTCATCGAGCTGAACGTGTGCTAAGAACTCGGAGGTGCCGGAGTAACGGTGCTTGGATCGGTCGGATCGGGAAGAAGACGTACGACTACTTCCTCTACGTTTTGTGATCGCTTCTGCAGTCGGTCTGCGTTGGTACGTAGACAACACTCTCCCCTCTCGTTGCTGTGCATCACCATGATCTTGCGTGTGCGTAGGAAAATTTTTGAAATTACTGCGTTCCCCAACAGTGGCATCCGAGCCTAGGTTTTTATGGTTTGATGTTATATGCACGAGTAGAACACAAGTGAGTTGTGGGCGATACAAGTCATACTGCCTACCAGCATGTCATACTTTGGTTCGGCGGTATTGTTGGACGAGACGATCCGGACCAACCTTACACGTACTCTTACGCGAGACCGGTTCCCTCGACGTGCTTTGCACATAGATGGCTTGCGGAAGACTGCCTCTCCAACTTTAGTTGAACCAAGTGTGACTACGCCCGGTCCTTGAGAAGGTTAAAACGGAGTCTATTTGACGAACTATCGTTGTGGTTTTGATGCGTAGGTGAGATGAGTTCTTACTTAAGCCCGTAGCAGCCACGTAAAACTTGCAACAACAAAGTAGAGGACGTCTAACTTGTTTTTGCAGGGCATGTTGTGATGTGATATGGTCAAGGCATGATGCTGATTTTATTGTATGAGATGATCATGTTTTGTAACCGAGTTATCGGCAACTGGCAGGAGCCATATGGTTGTCGCTTTATTGTATGCAATGCAATCGCGATGTAATGCTTTACTTTATTACTAAGCGGTAGTGATAGTCGTGGAAGCATAAGATTGGCGAGACGACAACGATGCTACGATGGAGATCAAGGTGTCGCGCCGGTGACGATGGTGATCATGACGGTGCTTCGGAGATGGAGATCACAAAGCACAAGAGGATGATGGCCATATCATATCACTTATATTGATTGCATGTGATGTTTATCCTTTTATGCATCTTATCTTGCTTTGATTGACGGTAGCATTATAAGATGATCTCTCACTAAATTATCAAGAAGTGTTCTCCCTGAGTATGCACCGTTGCAAAAGTTCTTCGTGCTGAGACACCACGTGATGATCGGGTGTGATAGGCTCTACGTTCAAATACAACGGGTGCAAAACAGTTGCACACGCGGAATACTCAGGTTATACTTGACGAGCCAAGCATATACAGATATGGCCTCGGAACACGGAGACCGAAAGGTCGAGCGTGAATCATATAGTAGATATGATCAACATATTGATGTTCACCATTGAAAACTACTCCATCTCACGTGATGATCGGTTATGGTTTAGTTGATTTGGATCACGTGATCACTTAGAGGATTAGAGGGATGTCTATCTAAGTGGGAGTTCTTAAGTAATATGATTAAATTGAACTTAAATTTATCATGAACTTAGTCCTGGCAGTATTTTGCAAATTATGTTGTAGATCAATAGCTCGCGTTGTTGCTTCCCTGCGTTTTATTTTGATATGTTCCTAGAGAAAATTATGTTGAAAGATGTTAGTAGCAATGATGCGGATTGGATCCGTGATCTGAGGTTTATCCTCATTGCTGCACAGAAGAATTATGTCCTTGATGCACCGCTAGGTGACAGACCTATTGCAGGAGCAGATGCAGACGTTATGAACGTTTGGCTAGCTCAATATGATGACTACTTGATAGTTTAGTGAACCATGCTTAACGGCTTAGAATCGGGACTTCAAAGACGTTTTGAACGTCATGGACCATATGAGATGTTCCAGGAGTTGAAGTTAATATTTCAAGCAAATACCCGAGTTGAGAGACATGAAGTCTCCAGCAAGTTCTATAGCTAAAAGATGGAGGAGAATCGCTCAACTAGTGAGCATGTGCTCAGATTGTCTGGGTACTACAATCGCTTGAATCAAGTGGGAGTTAATCTTCCAGATAAGATAGTGATTGACAGAATTCTCTAGCCACCATCACCAAAGTTAGTAGAACTTCGTGATGAACTATAATATGCAAGGGATAACAGAAACAACTCCCAAGCTCTTCATGATACTGAAATCAACGAAGGTAGAAATCAAGAAAAACATCAAGTGTTGATGGTTGACAAGACCACTAGTTTCAAGGAAAAAGGGCAAAGGGAAGAAGGGGAACTTCAAGAAGAACGGCAAGCAAGTTGCTGCTCAAGTGGAAAAGCCCAAGTCTGATCCTAAGCCTGAGACTAAGTGCTTCTACTGCAAAGGGACTGGTCACTGGAAGCGGAACTACCCCAAGTGATTGGCGGATAAGAAGGATGGCAAAGTGAACATAAGTATATTTGATATACATGTTATTGATGTGTACTTTACTAGTGTTTATAGCAAACCCTCAGTATTTGATACTAGTTCAGTTGCTAAGATTAGTAACTCGAAACGGGAGTTGCAGAATAAACAGAGACTAGTTAAGGGTGAAGTGACGATGTGTGCTGGAAGTGGTTCCAAGATTGATATGATCATCATCGCACACTCCCTATAATTTCGGGATTAGTGTTGAACCTAAATAAGTGTTATTTGGTGTTTGCGTTGAACATGAATATGATTTGATCATGTTTATTGTAATACGGTTATTCATTTAAGTAAGAGAATAAATTGTTGTTCTGTTTACATGAATAAAACCTAATATGGTTAAACACCCAATGAAAATAGTTCATTGGATCTCGATATTAATAATACACATATTCATATTATTGAAACCAAAAGATGCAAAGTTAATAATGATAGTGCAACTTATTTGTGGCACTACCGTTTAGGTCATATTGGTGTAAAGCGCATGAAGAAACTCCATGCTGATGGGCTTTTGGAATCACTTGATTATGAATCAGTTGATGCTTGCGAACCATGCCTTTTGGGCAAGATGACTAAAACGCCGTTCTCCGGAACAATGAAGCGAGAAAAGATTTATTGGAAATCATACATACTGATGTATGTGGTCCGATGAATATTGAGGCTCGCGACAGGTATCATTATTTTCTGATCTTCACAGATGATTTGAGCAGATATGAGTATATCTACTTGATGAAACATAAGTCTGAAACATTTGAAAAGTTCAAAGAATTTCAGAGTGAAGTGGAAAATCATCGTGACAAGAAAATAAAAGTTTCTACGATATGATCGCAGAGGTAAAATATTTGAGTTACGAGTTTTGGTCTTCAATTAAAACGATGTGGAATAGTTTCACAAAATCATGCCACATGGAACACCACAGCATAATGGTGTGTCCGAACGTCATAACCGTACTTTATTGGATATAGTGCAATCTATGATGTATCTTACCGATCTACCACTATCGTTTTGGGGTTATGCATTAGAGACAGCTGCATTCACGTTAAATAGGGCACCATCTAAATCCGTTGAGACGACGCCTTATGAACTGTGGTTTGGCAAGAAACCAAAGTTGTCGTTTCTTAAAGTTTGGGGCTGCAATGCTTATGTGAAAAAGCTTCAACCTGATAAGCTCGAACCCAAATCGGAGAAGTGTGTCTTCATAGGATATCCAAAGGAAACTATTGGATACACCTTCTATCACAAATCCGAAGGCAAGACTTTTGTTGCTAAATTCGGGAACTTTCTTGAGAAGGAGTTTCTCTCGAAAGAAGTGAGTGGGAGGAAAGTAGAACTTGACGAGGTAACTGTACCTACTCCGTTATTGGGAAATAGTACATCACAGAAAACTGTTTCTGTGAGACCTACACCAATAAGAGAGGAAGTTAATGATGATGATCATGAAACTTTAGATCAAGATACTACTGTACCTCGTAGATCAACCAGAGTAAGATCCGCACCAGAGTGGTACGGTAATCTTGTTCTGGAAGTCATGCTACTAGATCATGATGAACCTACGAACTATGAAGAAGCGATGGTGAGCCCAGATTCCGCAAAGTGGCTTGAAGCCATGAAATCTGAGATATGATCCATGTATGAGAACAAAGTATGGACTTTGGTTGACTTGCCCGATGATCGGCAAGCCATAGAAAATAAATGGATCTTCAAGAGGAAGACGGACGCTGATAGTAGTGTTACTATCTACAAAGCTAGAATTGTCGCAAAAGGTTTTCGACAAGTTCAAGGTGTTGACTACGATGAGATTTTCTCACTCGTATCTATGCTTAAGTCTGTCCGAATCATGTTAGTAATTGCCGCATTTTATGAAATCTGGCAAACGGATAAACAAAACTGCATTCCTTAATGGATTTATTAAAGAAGAGTTGTATATGATGCAACCAGAAGGTTTTGTCAATCCAAAAGGTGCTAACAAAATGTGCAAGCACCAGCGATCCATCTGTGGACTGGTGCAAGCATCTCGGAGTTGGAATATACGCTTTGATGAGTTGATCAAAGCATATACTTTTATACAGACTTGCGGTGAAGCCTGTATTTACGAGAAAGTGAGTGGGAGCACTACAGCATTTCTGATAAGTATATGTGAATGACATATTGTTGATCGGAAATAATGTAGAATTATTCTGTAAAGCATAAAAGGAGTGTTTGAAAGGAGTTTTTCAAAGAAAGACTTCGGTAAAGCTGCTTACATATTAAGCTTCAAGATCTATAGAGATAGATCAAGACGCTTGATAAGTTTTTCAATAAGTACATACCTTGACAAGATTTTGAAGTAGTTCAAAATGGAACAGTCAAAGAAAAAAGTTTCTTACCTGTATTACAAGGTGTGAAGTTGAGTAAAGACTCAAAGCCCGACCACGGCAGAAGATAGAAAGAGAATGAAAGTCATTCCCTATGCCTCATTCATAGGTTCTATAAAGTATGCCATGCTGTGTACCGGATCTATTGTATACCCTGCACTGATTTGGCAAGGGAGTACAATAGTGATCTAGGAGTAGATCACTGGACAGCGGTCAGAATTATCCTTAGTGAAATAAGGAAATGTTTCTCGATTATGGACGTGACAAAAAGGTTCGTCGTAAAGGGTTACGTCGATGCAAGTTTTTGACACTGATCCAGATGATTCTAAATCTGGATACATATTGAAAGTAGGAGCAATTAGCTAGAGTAGCTCCGTGTAGAGCATTGTAGACATAGAACTTGCAAAATACTTACGGATCTGAATGTGACAGACCCGTTGACTAAAATTATCTCACAAGCAAAACATGATCACACCTTAGTACTCTTTGGGTGTTAATCACATAGATATGTGAACTAGATTACTGACTCTAGTAATCCCTTTGAGTGTTGGTCACATGACGATGTGAACTATGGGTGTTAATCACATGGTGATGTAAACCATTGCTGCTAAATCACATGGCGATGTGAACTAGATTATTGACTCTAGTGCAAGTGGGAGACTGAAGGAAATATGCCCTAGAGGCAATAATAAAGTTATTATTTATTTCCTTATATCATGATAAATGTTTATTATTCATGCTAGAATTGTATTAACAGGAAACATAATACATGTGTGAATACATAGACAAACAGAGTGTCACTAGTATGCCTCTACTTGACTAGCTCGTTAATCAAAGATGGTTATGTTTCCTAACCATGAACAAAGAGTTGTTATTTGATTAACGAGGTCACATCATTAGTTGAATGATCTGATTGACATGACCCATTCCATTAGCTTAGCACCCGATCGTTTAGTATGTTGCTATTGCTTTCTTCATGACTTATACATGTTCCTATAACTATGAGATTATGCAACTCCCGTTTGCCGGAGGAACACTTTGGGTGCTACCAAACATCACAACGTAACTGGGTGATTATAAAGGAGCATTACAGGTGTCTCCAAAGGTAGATGTTGGGTTGGCGTATTTCAAGATTAGGATTTGTCACTCCGATTGTCGGAGAGGTATCTCTGGGCCCTCTCGGTAATATACATCACATAAGCCTTGCAAGCATAATAACTAAGATGTTAGTTATGAGATGATATATTACGGAACGAGTAAAGAGACTTGCCAGTAACGAGATTGAACTAGGTATTGGATACCGACGATCGAATCTCGGGCAAGTAACATACCGATGACAAAGGGAACAACGTATGTTGTTATGCGGTCTGACCGATAAAGATCTTCGTAGAATATGTAGGAGCCAATATGGGCATCCAGGTCCCGCTATTGGTTATTGACCGGAGACATGTCTCGGTCATGTCTACATTGTTCTCGAACCGTAGGGTCCGCACGCTTAACGTTACGATGACAGTTATTATGAGTTTATGCATTTTGATGTACCGAAGGTTGTTCGGAGTCCCGGATGTGATCACGGACATGACGAGGAGTCTCGAAATGGTCGAGACGTAAAGATTGATATATTGGAAGCCTATGTTTGGACATCGGAAGTGTTCCGGGTGAAATCGGGATTTTACCGGATTACCGGGAGGGTTACCGGAACCCCCCGGGAGCCAAATGGGCCAACATGGGCCTTAGTGGAAAGGTGAGAGGGCAGCCCAATTAGGGCTGCGCCTCCCCCCCTCTCCCTAGTCCTATTAGGACTAGGAGAGGGGCCGGCCACCTCTCTCTCTCTCCCCTTTGAAGGATTCCTAGTTGGACTAGGATTGGAGGGGGGAGTCCTACTCCCGGTAGGAGTAGGACTCCTCCTGCGCCTCCTCCTCTTTGGCTGGCCAGCCCCCCTCCCTCCAACCTTTATATACGGGGGCAGGGGACACCCCAAGACACACAACTTGATCCTTGAGATCGTTCCTTAGCCGTGTGCGGTGCCCCCTGCCACCAAATTCCACCTCGATCATACCGTTACAGTGCTTAGGCGAAGCCCTGCGTCGGTAGTACATCAAGATCGTCACCACGCCGTCGTGCTGACGGAACTCTTCCTCGACGCTTTGCTGGATCGGAGCCCGAGGAACGTCATCGAGCTGAACGTGTGCTAAGAACTCGGAGGTGCCGGAGTAACGGTGCTTGGATCGGTCGGATCGGGAAGAAGACGTACGACTACTTCCTCTACGTTGTGTGATCGCTTCCGCAGTCGGTCTGCGTTGGTACGTAGACAACACTCTCCCCTCTCGTTGCTGTGCATCACCATGATCTTGCGTGTGCGTAGGAAATTTTTTGAAATTACTGCGTTCCCCAACAAAGAGCACTAATTTTCTTGTTTTGTGCCAAGCTCTTTTTAACGCAACCACAAGTGCTTCTGGAAGGGATTGCTCCACAATACTTTCAGATTCTTTCGGCAATGATTCGTGAGTGTTGCCGAAATTCTTGAATTGCGTAGAGTATGCATTATATCCTACAGTATTTGATGATGGCACATGTGTTCCTGTAAAATTTTCACTTATTCGGCTATGACCATGAAGATGCGGGGCCGAATCATGAACATCTATAGTTGCATACGGTGCTGAAAATTTACTAAAATGAGGTGTAGCATATGATGGTTGAGAGTAACTGGCCGAATAGCTAGTAGTAGCATGGCCAATTCTCCCATACATCGGCAAGGTTGGACTCACATATTGCAAATTAGTTGCCGATGAATAAAAAGGTGAAACACTTTCTTGTATGCTATTGGAAATTTTAACATGAGGTGTTTCAAATTGATTAACCAAACCCATCATGTTGTTCATCGGCATATGGATTTGTGGGGTTGCCAATGCATGAGAGTTTGGATACATATGTTGTATGTTGCTAAAATCATAAGAATTTAAAGCATGAAGATTGTTTTGCATCGGCCCTTCCGCATAATTAGATACATGATTGATATAACTAGGGCTAGCCGATACATTATGCTCATTAGGTGATCCAGCAACAACATATGGATTATTTGCATCTACAAAGGGGAATTGAGTATTCATATTACCTTTGTAGATTGTAGCAACTTGATGACGATCTCTTCATAGCAAGAACGGGCTGGAGACCGTTAAAAACTTCATCCCCAACGGAGTTGCCAAAAAGTGTGTTCGCACATGAACACGTCACCGTGTACCCTCGACGCCGGGGGTGATGCACCGCAGCTCACGTCGAAGGAGACCCGCCCGGAAGCGCGGTACGCAAGACAATCCGGCAGACGCTTTTGTATACCCGAAACCCCACACGCCCGGGAGGGACCCCGTCTGGGCGCGCGGCGGCTATGGGCTGCCCTAGGTCGAATTGATCGCCCCTAGGGCCTCAAGGTTCGCCGCCCTATAAATGAAGAACGAGCAAGAAGAAGAACAAGGGAGAGGGATAAAGGTAAAGGTAAAAGATGATAGATTGATATGTCGATTGTGTGTTGTTCAATCGGCCGTCACCCCTTAAATATATAAGAGGCGGATGGACTTCCCGTGCAAGGAAAAGGCTTGGATTCACGTCCAAAACCCTATTCAAATTCAGATTGGTTTTATCCGAACTTTCCAAAACTGCTCGGTTTAAACTGGTTGCACCTTGCGGGTCTTTTTTGTGGTGGTAAATGATCTCGGATGAAAACGAGCCCAAAAACAATCTTGACCGTTTCGATGAGATGAACAACTTCATGTTGAAGGTTTTTTAATCAGAGGTCATCTTGAGGGTTAAATCGGTCGCGCAAAACAGGTTATTCCCTCGCGCTACCCATCAGACATGTGTCTGGTGGGGCACGCCACATCTTGCCTCGTGACAGGGCTGCACTCCGATTACTCTAACTTTTGCATACGAACTCGGATTTGGACGATTTTTATATCAAAATCGATCGTTTCGACGAGACGAAGACAACCCGTATAGATCATTTTTCCATTTAAGGTCGTCTTGGGGGCCTAACCGGCCAAACTGTACTCTGAATATAAGATCTTAATACTTTGAGCATGGTTTCGGTCTTCGAGATGAAATCGGACGGTGATGACCCAAACTTCAATGATGTTCATGTCAATAATACGGAACTCTTCCATGTAGATTACTTCTCCATTTGAGGCCATCTTAAATAAGTTTTTGACCGTGCCAAAATCTGGTGTCAACACAAAGTAAAGGACGCCTAACTTGTTTTTTCAGGGCATCTTGTGATGTGATATGGTCAAGACGTGATGTGATATACGTTGTTGTACGAGATGATCATGTTTTGTAAACATTGACAACCGGCAGGAGCCTTAGGGTTGTCTCTTAATTATTGTATGAAATGCAAGCGCCATGTAATTGTGTTACTTTATCGCTATGCGTTAGCAATAGTTGTAGAAGCAATAGTTGGCAAGATGAACCCAATGCAACGATGGAGATCAAGGTGTCGAGCCGGTGGCGATGGAGATCATGATGATGCTTTGGAGATGGAGATCAAAAGCACAAGATGATGATGGTCATATCATGTCACACATTTTGATTGCATGTGATGTTTATCCTTTATGCATCTTATTTTGCTTAGAACGGCGGTAGCATTATAAGATGATCCCTTCACTAAATTTCAAGATAAAAGTGTTGTCCCTGAGTATGCACCATTGCCAAAGTTCATCGTTTTGAAGCACCTTGTGATGATCGGGTGTGATAGACTCTACGTTCACATACAACAGGTGTAAGACTGTTTTGCACATGCAGAATACTTGGGTTAAACTTGACAAGCCTAGCATGTATAAACATGGTCTCGGGACACTGGAGACCGAAAGGTCGAACATGAGTCATATAGTTGATATGATCAACATAGAGATGTCCACCATTGATGACTCCCCATCTCACGTGATGATCAAACATGGGTTAGTTGATTTGGATCATGTGTCACTTAGATAACTTGAGGGATGTTAATTTAAGTGGGAGTTCATTAGTATTTTGATTAACTGAACTTAATTTATCATGAACTTAGTCTTAATAGTTTTGGCATATCTATGTTGTAAATTAATGGCCTGTGCTACCGTTGTTGGGGAACGTAGCAGAAATTCAAAATTTTCTACGGATCACCAAGATCAATCTATGGAGTAATCTAGCAACGAGGGGAAGGAGAGTGCATCTACATACCCTTGTAGATCGCTAAGCGGAAGCGTTCAAGTGAACGGGGTTGATGGAGTCGTACTCGTCGTGATCCAAATCACTGATGATCTTAGTGCCGAACGGACGGCACCTCCGTGTTCAACACACGTACAGCCCGGTGACGTCTCCTACGCCTTGATCCAGCAAGGGGTGAAGGAGAGGTTGGGGAAGACTCCATCCAGCAGCAGCATGACGGCATGGTGGTGAAGGAGGAGCGTGGCAATCCTGCAGGGCTTCGCCAAGCACCGCGGGAGAAGAGGAGAACTTGGGAGAGGGGGAGGACTGCGCCAAGACTTGGGTGCGGCTGCCCTCCCACCCCCCCCCCACATATATATATAGGTGCAAGGGAGAGGGGGCGGCCCCCTCAGATCCAATCTGAGGAGGGGGCGGCGGCCAAGGGGGGTTGCCTTGCCCCCCAAGGCAAGGGGGGCGCCCCCCCCCCTTTAGGGTTCCCCCAAACCCTAGGCGCATGGGCCCTAGGGGGGAGGCGCCCAGCCCACTAAGGGGCTGGTCCCTCTCCACATACAGCCCATAGGGCCCTCCGGGGCAGGTGGACCCTCCCGGTGGACCCCTGGAACCCCTCCGGTGGTCCCGGTACAATACCGGTAACCCCCGAATTATTCCGGTGACCGTATGATGATTTCCCATATATAAATCTTTACCTCCGGACCATTACGGAACTCCTCGTGACGTCCGAGATCTCATCCGGGACTCCAAACAACATTCGGTAACCATGTATATCTATTCCCTATAACCCTAGCGTCATCGAACCATAAGTGTGTAGACCCTACGGGTTCGGGAACCATGCAGACATGACCGAGATAACTCTCCGGTCAATAACCAACAGCGGGATCTGGATACCCATGTTGGCTCCCACATGTTCCATGATGATCTCATCGGATGAACCACGATGTCGCGGATTCAATCAATCCCGTATACAATTCCCTTTGTCTATCGATACGATACTTGCCCAAGATTCGATCGTCGGTATCCCGATACCTTGTTCAATCTCGTTACCGGCAAGTCTCTTTACTCGTTCTGTAACACATTGTCCCGTGATCAACTCCTTGATCACATTGTGCACATTATGATGATGTCCTACCGAGTGGGCCCAAAGATAACTCTCCGTTTACACGGAGTGACAAATCCCAGTCTCGATTCGTGCCAACCCAACAGACACTTTTGGAGATACCTGTAGTGTACCTTTATAGCCACCCAGTTACGTTGTGACGTTTGGCACACCCAAAGCACTCCTACGGTATCCAGGAGTTGCACAATCTCATGGTCTAAGGAAATGATACTTGACATTAGAAAAGCTTTAGCAAACGAACTACACGATCTTGTGCTAGGCTTAGGATTGGGTCTTGTCCATCACATCATTCTCCTAATGATGTGATCCCGTTATCAATGACATCCAATGTCCATGGTCAGGAAACTGTAACCATCTATTGATCAACGAGCTAGTCAACTAGAGGCTTACTAGGGACATGGTGTTGTCTATGTATGCACACATGTATCTGAGTTTCCTATCAATACAATTCTAGCATGGATAATAAACGATTATCATGAACAAGGAAATATAATAATAACCAATTTATTATTGCCTCTAGGGCATATTTCCAACAGTCTCCCACTTGCACTAGAGTCAATAATCCAGTTCACATTGATATGTGATTAACACTCAAGGTCACATCCCCATGTGACTAACACCCAAAGAGTTCTGGTTTTGATCATGTCATGCTTGTGAGAGCGGTTTCAGTCAACGGGTCTGCAACATTCAGATCCGTATGTACTTTGCAAATTTCTATGTCATCTTGTAGATGCAACTACTACGCTACATTTGGAGCCATTTCAAATAACTGTTCTACTTGGAGCTCCATTATACGTATCTGGTATCTCTACTCAGAGCTATCCGGATAGGTGTTAAGCTTGCATCGACGTAACTCTTTACGTCGAACTCTTTATCACCTCCATAACCAAGAAACATATCCTTATTCCTCTAAGGATAATTTAGAACGCTATCTGGTGATCTACTCCTAGATCACCTTTGTACCCTCTTGCCAGATATGTGGCAAGTCACACATCAGGTGCGGTACTCAGCATGGCATATCGTATAGAGCCTATGACAAAAGCATAGGGGATGACCTTCATCCTTCCTCTTTCTTCTGTCGTGGTCGAGCTTTAAGTCTTAACTTCATACCTTACAACTCAGGCAAGAACTCATTCTTTGACTGATCCATCTTGAACACCTTCAAGATCATGTCAAGGTATGTGCTCATTTGAAAGTACCATTAAGCATTTTGATCTATCCTTATAGATCTTGATGCTCAATGTTCAAGTAGCTTAATCCAGGCTTTCCACTGAAAAACACTTTCCAAATAACCCTATATGCTTTCCAGAAATTCTACGTCATTTCTGATCAACAATATGTCAACAACATATACTCATCAGAAATTCTATAGTGCTCCCACTCACTTCTTTGGAAATACAAGTTTCTCATAAACTTTGTATACACCCAAAATCTTTGATCATCTCATCAAAGCATACATTCCAACTCCAAGATGCTTACTCCAGTCCTTAGAAGGATTGCTGGAGCTTTGCATACTTGTTAGCATCTTTCAGGATTGACAAAACCTTCCGGTTGTATCACATACAACCTTTCCTCTAGAAAATCGTCGAGGAAACAATGTTTTGACATCCTATCTGCAAGATTTCATAAATAATGCAGTAATCGCTAATATAGTTCCAACAGACTCTTAGCATCGCTACGAGTGAGAAAGTCTCATCGTAGTCAACTCCTTGAACTTGTCGGAAAACATCTTAACGACAAGTCGAGCTTTCTTAATGGTGATACACACCATCATTGTCCGTCTTCCTTTTAAAATCCATATGTACCTAACAGCCTTACGACCATCAAGTAGTTCTTCCAAAGTCTACACTTTGTTTTCATATATGGATCCTCTCTCGGATTATATGGCCTCGAGCCATCTTGCAATCCAGGCCCACCATCGCTTCTCCATAGCTCGTAGGTTCATTGTTGTCTAGCAACATGACTTCCAAGACAGGATTATGTACCACTCTGAAGTAGTACGCATCCTTGTCATCCCACGAGGTTTGGTAGTGACTTGATCTGAAGTTTCATGATCACTATCATAAGCTTCCACTTCAATTGGTGTAGGTGCCATAGGAACAACTCATTGTGCCCTGCCACACACTAGTTGAAGAGACGGTTCAATAACCTCATCAAGTCTCCACCATCCTCCCACTCAATTCTTTCGAGAGAAACTTTTCCTCGAGAAAGGACCCGATTCTAGAAACAATCCCTTATTGCTTTCGGATCTGAGACAGGAGGTATACCCAACTATTTTGGGTGTCCTATGAAGATGCATTTATCCGCTTTGGGTTCGAGCTTATCAGCCTGAAACTTTTCACATAAGCATCGCAGCCCCAAACTTTTAAGAAATGACAGCTTAGGTTTCTCTAAACCATAGTTCATACGGTGTCATCTCATCGGAATTACGTGGTGCCCTATTTAAAGTGAATGCGGTTGTCTCTAATGCCTAACCCATAAACTAGCATGGTAATTCGATAAGAGACATCATGGTATGCATCATATCCAATAGGGTGCAGTTATGATGTTCGGACATACCATCATACTATGGTGTTTCAGGCTGTATTAGTTGTGAAACAATTTCCACAATGTCTTAATTCTGTGCCAAACTCGTAATTCATATATTCATCTTGTAAGTGCATCTAGTGCCACCCCTAGTTGGTTTTGGAGTATTGACGACAAACCTAGTTGAGGGACTAATGTGTTTGTGAGAATTGCAGGATAACACAGGTAGAAGTCCCTCATTGATTCGGTTTTCCTACCAGAGATGACCCCTAAAAATGTACGAAGACATTGAAGTCAATGGTGGTATATGAAGATATTCACACTGAAGACTATGACAAGAGAAGACACCACGTGAAGCCTATGGAGCTCGAAGACTTAGATCTTTCGTAGTTCTCTTTCATTTGTGTTGAGTCATAGGAACCACCGTACTGTTAAGTGGGGTCCAAGAAAACCAGTCAGAATGACTGAAGTGATGCCTAAACAAAATAAACCTATGTCTTCGAGTGAAGATTATGAGAGCAAATCTTGTCCAGAGTCGGACAAGTCAGCTTTGCTTGTAGCCCAAGTAAAGTTGCCGTGTGGGTTTGAAATCTGACCGTTGAAACACGTGTCAGTTCCTTAGTGACCCAGGGTCATTTCGGACAAATCAGGTCGGGTTGCCAAGTGGCTATAAATAGCCCACCCCCTACAACCATAAACGGTTGGCTGCTTAGATTCAGTGCACGGCTTTTGTCGTTTGAGAGCAACCCACCTCGAAGCCTTTGAGAAAGAGAATACCTAGCGAGGATAAAGCCCTAACCACCCAGAGCCAGAGAGAATTGGGCATCACTTAAGTCTTCTTGTCTGAGTGATCTGAAGACTTATTACACTTGAGGACCGTGCATCCTCCAGCCGGTTAGGCGTCGCGTTCTGAGCATCCAAGAGACATTGTGGATTGCCAGTGAACAAAGTCTGTGAAGGTTTGGGAGTCTACCTTGAAGACTTACCAGAGTGATTGGGCGAGGTCCGTGTGACCTTAGCTCAAGGAGAATACGGTGAGGACTGGGTGTCCTGAGCTGCGTGTTCAGGACTGGGTGCCCGGGACTGTGTGTCCTAAGGTTTAAATACCTAGCCGCTCCAACCAGACGTACAGTTGTCACAGCAACTGGAACTGGTCCAACAAATCATTGTCTTCAACGAGTCACTGGTTTCATCTTCACTTCCTTTTACTTACTGTTACTCATTGTGAAGTCATTGCATGTTCGCTCTATCTTTTGTCTTCACAATGTGAATGTATGATCTGTTTGGCTTCATAATATCTTCCTACCTGATCCTTATTACACTGCAGTTATTTGTCACTGTGCTTTCACTCTATTGAATACTTGACCATGGCTTGCCTAGTGTAGTCTACCTTCCGCTACATAGTAATAGGCATATCTCTACTGTTTGTCTTCATAACTACCACGTTTTGAAGACTTTCATAAAAATCGCCTATTCACTCCCCCTCTAGTCGATATAACGCACTTTCAATTGGTATCAGAGCAAGGTGCTCCCTTGTTCTGTGTGATTCGGTTTAACCACCTGGAATTTTAGCTATGTCGACTGCAGGGATAATTAAAGTCTCCGCTGCGTGCCCCGTCTTCGATGGAACTGAATATCCCTACTGGAAGAATACGATGCACATGCATCTTGAAGCCATTGACGTCGACCTATGGTATGTCGTCGAGAACGGCGTTCCCAAGGCTGGAGAAGGTGTCACTGCTGCTGATGTCAAGAAATTCGTTCAACTGGACTCTACTGCCAAGAATATCATCTGTGGTCATCTGACCAAAGGACAGTATGGCCGTGTGAGTGCTTTGAAGACATCCAAGCTGGTCTGGGACTGGCTCTCCAAGGTCAATGAAGGCATCTCAACCCAGAGAGATCAGAGAATCAGTGTCCGTCACAACCTCTTCAACCGCTTCAAGCGAAATAACAATGAGAATGTCCAGCACACATTTGACCAACTCACTGACATCACAAATGAGCTTCAAGCCCTCAGCGCTACTGAGATCACCAAACATGAAGTCGTCAAGATGCTGCTGAGATCACTTGATAGTTCGTTTGACATCCTAGCCCTGATGATTCAAGAACGTCCTGATTTCAAGACACTTGATCTGTCTGACATACTCGAGAGACTCAACACACATGAGTTTCAGCTTTCTGAGAAAAGAGATATCTATGGTCCAAACTATGGGCGAACTCATGCCTTGAAGGCAAAAGTTGTTTCCTCATCTGAAGAAGAATCTGACATCAGTTCTGATGATCCTGAAGACATTGGAAGGGAACTTGCAATGCTTGTGAAGAAGTTCCAAAAATTCACCAAGAAGAAAGGATTCAGAAAGTCTTCACGATCAAGCTCAAGGAATGATGAAGCTTCTGTTCATGACTACAAGAAGAAAACATGCCACAAGTGCAAGAAAACTGGACACTTCATCTCTGAGTGTCCACAGTGGGACAATGAGAACAGAAAGAAGAAGAAGATCAAGGAATATGACTCTGACGACAAGAAGAAGAAGAAATACTCAAAGTCTTCTTCCAAGTCTTCCTCAAAGTCTTCATCACACAAGAAGAGCTCATCTGGCAAGGCACATGCATTTGTTGGCAAGGAAATGGATTCAGAGGAGGAGTCCGTTTCTGAGGAGGCAGAGGTGGAGTCTAAGGAGGAGTCTGATTCTGGCATTGCAAGTCTGGCTATAGCATACGTCGCCAAGTCCATCTTCAACACTGAAGATAATGACTTCATCACCGACATCGATGCAAATGACAAGGACTACTCCACTCCTACCTACTGCTTCATGGCACGTGGTGCCAAGGTAAACACACACACTACTCACTATCAAACATCTAGCGACGATGACTCTGATTGTGGTTCGAAACCCAGCTACAAAACACTTGCTAAAATTGCAACTGAACAACAGAAAGCTATGGAACATATTCAAAAACTGTTAGACAGAAGCGATGATCTGTTGGGTGCTGAAATGACTCGATCTGAATCCTTAATTGAAGACATAAAAAATCTTCACGTTAAGTATCAGGAACTTGAAAGTCATCATGATACTCTCTCAACCACTCATGAAAAGCTTTCTTATGATTATCTTCAAAGGAAGCAAGATCTTGAGAAATTGAGAGCGGCTCATGAAGATCTTCAAAAGGAAAACGAGTCACTTCGCGCCAAACAGATCAGTTCCGCTCAGGAAGGATTTGAACCACCATGTCTTAAATGCATTGAGCATGATAATGCTACTTCTGTTGTTGAATGTTCCACTGCTACTGATGTTGCAATATCTTCATTTGTTAATGTGGTAACTAACCCCTCTACTGAGGATACCACCGCTATTGCTGATGAGAATGCTAGGTTGAAGACATTGCTTGAAACAGGGATGTACAAAAGTCTTAAAGGGCATCAAACATTATGTGATGTCCTCAAGAAGCAGATTCTGAACCGAAACCCTAGGAAAGAGGGTGTTGGGTTCGTAAGGAAAATGAATGCAGATGGCTCTTACTGGAAACCTGAGCAGTACCCCAAAAACCATGTGGGTTGCTGCAAAGGAACCTTCAGCAGATCCATCCAATCTATCTGGCTTCACTTGTGCTAACCCATTATCATTGATGAATCCTTTGAGGCAAACTATGTACTGTTTAAGAATCAGTATGGTGAAGTGTTTGCCAGGTACATTGGTACTAACTGCAGGAATGGACCGCCCATGAAGAAGATCTAGGTTCCGAAAAGGTGTCTGGAAAATCTTCCTGTGAATGTCTTCATGACACCTCACATGAAGAAGACAAACCTCAGACCAAAGGCTTCAGACGGTCCAAAGGCTTCATACAGACAGAGGACTCACCTGAGTCGCACTAACGCAAATGTTTTGCAGGGAAACCATACTCAGGCATATGAATATGAGAGCGGTTCATCAAACTGCCATGTTCATATGACCAAGAACTATTCTGCCTATTCTTATGAGTACTACTGTCCGCCTGCTAGACTATTTGCTAGGGCTCCAAAGCCAAAATTCTCAGATGCTGCACTTAGACTTATTGCTTCTAAGCCACCCTTGAAGATGTGGGTGGCTAAGAAAGCTTAACTCTCTTTTGCAAGGAAAGGTCTCCAGCAGAAAACCAAAATCTTCTGACGCTATTGCTGGGGACCTTAAACATCTTGTAGGGCGCAAGATCAAATGCCCAAATGGCATTACTATGTACTTCGTTCCTGAATCGCATGCTACTCTCCCTATTAGTCCTAATCTGGATCTAAGTTTTCATAACCCACTGGTTCGTCAAATGTTTTTGCTTCACAATTCTCTTCGTGAAGCCTATCCCCCTAACTACACTGTAGGGTACGACACCAGCGTCTTTAGAATGGATTATTGATAGTGGGTGTATAAATCACATGACCGGCAAAAGAAGTCTTCTTATGGACTCAACCTTACGTCCATCCAACAAGAGCCACATCACATTCGCTGACACTGGTAAAAGTAAAGTATTGGGTCTAGGTAGAGTTGCAATCTCAAGGGATTGACACATGGATAAAGTCATGCTTGTTGAATCCCTTGGCTTCAACTTAATGTCTGTCTCAATGCTTTGCAATTTGAACATGATCGTAATATTTGGAAAATATCGTTGCCTGGTACTAATGGAATCTGACAAGTCTCTAGTGTTTGAAGGGTATCGGAAAGATGATTTGTACATAGTAGATTTCTCAACAGGGCCACAGCTTGCAGTATGTCTACTAGCAAAAGCTTCAGAATGCTGGCTTTGGCATCGGAGGCTTGGGCATGCTGGCATGAGGAACCTCCATACTCTTGCGAAGAAGAAGCATGTCATAGGCATCGAGGGCGTCAAGTTCAAGAAAGATCACTTATGCGGTGCCTGTGAAGCAGGGAAGATGACGAGGACCAAACATCCCTCGAAGACAATCATGACCACTACTCGACCCTTCGAACTGCTTCACATGGATCTTTTTGGTCCCACTCACTACTCAACTTTTACCACTACTGCTTGCCTATATGGCTTTGTCATTGTTGATGATTACTCTAGATATACTTGGGTGCACATAATCCTTTACAATACTAAAGTGCAGGATCTCTTCAGACGCTTCGCCAATCAAGCAATGAACAACTATGGCGCCAAGATAAAGCACATCAGAAGTGACAATGGCACTGAATTCAAGAACACTGGCCTTGATACATATCTTGATACCTTGGGCATCACACATGAATTCTCAGCCCCGTACACGCCACAGCAGAATGGCGTCGTCGAACGCAAGAACAGAACACTCATTGAGATGGCCAGAACGATGCTAGATGAATACAAGACTCCAAGAAAATTTTGGCCTGAAGCCATTGACACTGCATGCCATACAATCAACCGTGTTTATCTTCACAAGCTTCTTAACAAGACATCTTATGAACTCCTAACTGGCAAGAAGCCAAATGTCAGTTACTTCAGAGTATTTGGCGCAAGGTGCTGGATTAAGGACCCACATCACACCTCAAAGTTTGCACCAAAAGCACATGAGGGTTTTATGCTTGGATATGGAAAGGATTCGCACTCCTACAGAGTCTTCAATCTCTTTCATTACAAAGTGGTTGAAACAGTGGATGTGCGGTTCGATGAGACCAATGGTTCACAAAGAGAGCACCTGCCAAATATGCTAGATGAAGTTCCATCCAGTGAATCAATCAAGCTAATGGGAACCGGAGAAATCATACCTTCTGAAGCTCATCCTAAAGAGGAACTCATCATCTCCGCACCAGATCAACCTGAAGACAATGCTCAACCTGAAGACAATCCCTCCAACAATGGCAATGATCAGCAAGAGCAAAGTCTTCGCCCTGTACATCCTCGCGTTGCCAATGAAGTGCAGATTGAAAGAATAATTGACAGCATCAATGCACCCAGTCCACTCACTCATTCAAGGGCAACTCAGCTGGCAAATTTCTGTGGTCACTTCGCATTTGTCTCAATTACAGAACCCAAGAAAGTTGAAGAAGCCTTCATGGAACCTGAATGGATTCAAACTATGCAAGAAGAGCTTCAACAGTTTGAGCTGAACAATGTATGGGAACTGGTTAAGCGTCCTGGTCCACGGAAGCACAATATAATAGGCACCAAATGGATATACCGCAACAAGCAAGATGAGCATGGTCAAGTAGTCAGAAACAAAGCTCGTCTCGTTGCTCAAGGATATACTCAAGTGGAAGGCATTGATTTCGATGAAACAATTGCTCCTGTGGCTAGACTTGAAGCCATACGTATACTGCTGGCCTATGCAAATCATCATAACATACTTCTATATCAAATGGATGTGAAGAGTGCCTTTCTCAATGGCAAGATTGAAGAAGAAGTGTATGTTGCACAACCGCCTGGGTTTGAAGATCCAAAACATCCTGACAGATACAAGCTCAACAAGGCACTGTATGGCCTCAAACAAGCCCCTCGGGCCCGGTATGACACACTCAAATATTTCCTGAAGAGAAAAGGCTTCATACCTGGTTCCCTAGACCCCACTCTCTTCACGAAGACATAAGATGGTGAACTGTTTGTGTGCCAAATATATGTGGATGACATTATCTTCGGTTGCACCAATCAGAAGTACAGTGAAGAGTTTGGCTATATGATGCAAGAGCAATATCGGATGTCTATGATGGGGGAGCTGAAGTTCTTCCTCGGTCTTCAAATACGACAACAACGCAACGGCATCTTCATATCTCAAGAGAAGTATCTCAAAGAGTGCCTGAAGAAGTTTGGTATGCAAGACTGCAAAGGCTTCACAACACCAATGCCAGCCAAACATCATCTGGGTCCCGACGACAATGGTAAAGAGTTCGATCAAAAGGTATACCGCTCCATGATTGGTTCTTTGCTTTATTTATGTGCATCTAGGCCAGATATTATGCTTAGTGTTTGCATGTGTGCTCGATTTCAAGCGGCACCAAAGGAGTCGCATCACTTAGCTGTGAAGCGAGTTCTTCGATATTTGGCTCACACCCCAACTCTCGGATTATGGTATCCAAAGGGATCAGAGTTTGATCTGGTTGGATTCTCGGATGCCGATTATGCTGGTGACAAGGTTGATCGGAAGTCTACATCAGGCACATGTCACTTTCTGGGACGATCACTTGTATGTTGGTCTTCAAAGAAGCAGAACTGTGTATCCCTCTCCACTGCTGAATCTGAATACATTGCTGCTGGATCTTGCTGTGCTCAGCTTCTGTGGATGAAGCAAACTCTCAAGGACTATGGCATTCATCTGAAGCAAGTACCACTTTATTGCGACAACGAAAGCGCCATCAAGATTGCCAACAACCCTGTTCAGCACTCGAAGACAAAGCACATAGAAATTCGTCATCACTTTCTCAGAGATCATGTTGTGAAGGAAGATATTGATATCATACACGTCAACACTGAAGAGCAATTGACAGATATCTTCACCAAGCCCTTGGATGAGAAGAGATTTTGCAAGTTATGGTGTGAGCTAAATATCCTGGAATCCTCAAATGTCCTGTGATCAGGCACACATCCTAACACGTATGCATATTGATGACTTAGATGTGCAACACACGAAGTAACGTATATCTTCAATCAATGAAGACATACATTCTAAGTGTGAATACATTAATGTGGAATTTGACTTCGGAGCACCACGATAATTGTGCGCCGTGTCTGGGTCTAATACTTCCTATACGGTGGGTAACGCCACCACCAAACGTTCTATTTTGAAGTGTTTCGCTCATGGCGTTACCTTGCAATGTCTTCACATTTGGTTTGGCTTCAATCTCAACATGTCTTCATGATTATCTTCACTATGTTGATTGTATAGATATATATATATATATATATATATATATATATATATATATATACTAGTGTTCTGTCCTCTACAGCATTCACTTATAGCTATGTCTTCTTGTTTGAATCTTTTGAACTAAGTGAATGTGATCGGACCCTAACCTCTCTATGCTTTCTATCTCAAATTCTATCTCTCCAAGTCATATGCATTCTATTGAAACTGTCGAATGTCTTCTCTGCGCCCTTGTCAGCAGAAGACACAGAGACAACCTTTAAGTCCATTTTAAATGCTCATTCATCCACATGAAATCTGGAGAAGTAGGAACGACCACCCGACAATCCAGGCGTGCGTGGGACGTGGAACAAACCCCAAAATTCCGCATGATGGCCATGTGTTACTCAGATGCGAATCGCCAGGGGCACCTGTGTAATAGCGCAGTGTCGCCCCTGTACCTATAAATACACACTCACAGCGGTCATTATCTCTTCTTCCACCCTCGCACGAACCCTAGCGCCACCGCTAGCCCTCAACAACGCCGGCGACAAAGCGCTTCGCTGCCGCAACCTCTCTGACGCCGTCTTCACGCCGATCGCGGACATCGTCCTCTCCGCCGTCGCCGTAGGTGTCCTCCATCGCCAAGTTAGGTCACGAAAGATTGAACTGCTTGGCCTCATCTCCCACTCCGTCTAGCAGTTCCCAGTGTGGTAAATAAAACTTCTTTTTACGGCCCCTTTTGATCCTATGGCTTTGTCACTTTCTACCATAAGAAGTTTCTATTCACACAAGTTAGATCTCTCTCATACTGCATCTCATAACATGCCTATTATATTCACTTGTTCTTCACAAAGTAGTTAGATTCCTCACTTGTACTGATCTGTGGGTTCGTACAAATCTGGAACCAACTTCTTATCTATGAGTGAATGTCTTCGCACGATGAGGTCAATGTCTTCTAAACTGGTTTATCTTCAAAATCTTCTGAGAATGCATATGACCTCTTCCGCTTCCCTCACACCTTAATGCTGTCACAGGTACATGTCCGTGGGAGAATCCTTTGGTTCTCATAGTCTGCATTCATTTGCAGAGTTCTTACAGCATCACATAAATTCTCCTAAAGCCAGTTCCTGTTGGTCCAGCAAGAGAAAGCCTTTGAAGCCTTTGAATGTCTTGAAGCCTTTCAAGTTAAAGTTTATAGCTTCAGAGAAAGAAGCAAGGAAGGGGGGCAGATAGCGTCATGGCGGAACATCCAGAGATCTGCCAGATGAACTCGCAGAAATGTACAAGACAGATCCTGAAGAGGATTACAGTCAGCGCAAGACCCGAATCCAATGGATTCGACGATATTGGGCAGAACAATGGTTCAAATACCGCTTCACAACCCAAGAGTATGCTGAGAAAAGTGCCATCAAAAGACCGTGGGGAGACATCCTATACAAGAATCTTCTACCCAGGTCCAGAGATGAAGCCATTGCCCAAAGCTTCTATCCATTCATGGTCCGTGGGCCACGGCCTGATGATGCACATCCGTCGTCACTACTCTGGTGTCGTGACGACAATCTGTTCAAGCGCAACTTCCAGTTTGCCCAAAACTCAGCGAAGTAGAACAAGAAGAAGTTTGGGTTAGACTTCAACCCTGGTCCCTCAGCACCAAGGGCAGATGGCACACAAGAAGCAGAACCCAATGTCATCAGTCCGTATGCCAACATTGAAGGCCTCATCACCCGCATCTTAGTTCAAGGGACTGCAGTGAATGAGCCTCCAGCTGACTCTGAATCAGAAGAAGCTCCTGCAGTGCTGAAGCCAAATAAGATGAAGAAGCCTAAAGCTTCAAAGCCTGCCCCTTCACCCAAAATTTCAAGGGCGAAGCCACTGGCAACTTCACCTCCTAAAGACAGTGTGCAGTCTGAAGACTTATCACGCATCTCAAAGCCCCAGAAGGCCAAGGTGCCTCTGCCACATAGCGGCCAAGAGCTCACAGCTGCTGCCATTCTGCGCAATGATGACATTGACCTGTCAAGTGATGAAGACCTAGCAGATGACGCTCTTGAGCAACTCATCAAGAGCAAAGAAGAAGCAGAAATCTTCAATGATCTGCCACTCTTTGATGTAACCATGATCCACAACTTCATTGACGAGTGGTTTGACACGCCCAACATCAGCTTTGATGATCTGCAGCTACCCATTGGCCTTAGTGTCGCCTTCCATGGCGCCATTGCTTCAGAACTGGCCATCGCCCAGCGCGTTGTTGAGCTGAAGCAGAAGATTGACTATGAAAAGGCTCAGTTCAAGAAGCATATGGCCAAGCTCAGCGTGCATGTAACACCCTCGATGCGATTATATCTCCCACGTGTCGAGGCATGACTTAGAGGCATAATCGCATTGAAGGCAATGTCGCAAGTGAGGTAATCTTCACACAACCCATGTAATACAATAGGGGAAAAAGTTACATAGTTGGCTTACAATCGCCACTTCACACAAATACATGAATAAAGCATTACATCAATCAAATACACTCAGGGTCTGACTACGGGACCAAAATAAAAGAAGAACCCCAAATGCGACAAAGGTCCCCGATCGACCCCAACTGGGCTCCACTACTGATCAACTAGAACGAAACAACACAAATGAACAAGGTCTTCAACGAGCTCCTCCTGAGCTGGGTTGCGTCATCTTCATGGACTCATCGGCACCTGCAAGCTGGTTTTGGAAGTATCTGTGAGCCACGGGGACTCAGCAATCTCGCACCCTCGTGATCAAGACTATTTAAGCTTATGGGTAAGGTAAAAGGTATGAGGTGGAGCTGCAGCAAGCGACTAGCATATATGGTGGCTAACATACGCAAATGAGAGTGAGAAGAGAAGGCGAAGCACGGTCGATAAAAGTATGATCAAGAAGTGATCCTAGACTACCTACGTCAAGCATAACTCCAACAACCGTGTCCACTTCCCGGACTCCGCCGGAAAGAGACCATCACGGTTACACACGCGGTTGATTCATTTTAATTAAGGTCAAGTTCAGGTTTCCTACAACCGGACATTAACAAATTCCCATCTGCCCATAACCGCGGGCACGGCTTTCGAAAGTTCAAATCCCTGCGGGGGTGTCCCAACTTAGCCCATGACAAGCTCTCACGGTCAACGAAGGAATAGACCTCCACCCGAGACGTTCCGATCAGACTCGGTATCCCGGTACAACAAGACATTTCGACAGGGTAAAACTAAACCAGCAACACCGCCCGAATGTGCCGACAAAACCTGATAGGAGCTGCACATATCTCTTTCTTAGGGCACACTTAGATGAGCCAAACGTCGGGTAAGCCAGCCCAGAGTTGCCCCTGGTAGCCTCGGACATCGCTCAGTTGGACCAACACTCAGAGGAGCACTGGCCTGGGGGTGGTAAAATAATGATGACCCTTGAGTCTGCAGAACCCAAGGGAAAGAAAAGGCTAGGTGGCAAATGGTAAAACCAATGTTGGGCATTGTTGGAGAAACTTTACTTAAGGCGAACTATCAAGGGGTTCCCATTATAGCCCAACCGCGTAAGGGACGCAAAATCCGGGAACATAACACCGATATGACGGAAACTAGGGCGGCAAGAGTGGAACAAAACACCAGGCATAGGGCCGAGCCTTCCACCCTTTACCAAGTATATAGATGCATTAATTAAATAAGATATATAGTGATATCCCAACAAGTAAACATGTTCCAACAAGGAACGGTATCTCCATGTTCCAACAAGGAACAAACTTCAATCTTCACCTGCAACTAACAACGCTATAAGAGGGGCTGAGCAAAGCGGTAACATAGCCAATCAACGGTTTGCTAGGACATTGGTGGGTTAGAGGCTGAACATGGCAATTTGGGAGGCTGACAAGCAAGTGGTAGGCATCGTAGCAATGGCATAGCAAAAGAGCGAGCAAACTAGCATAGCAAAGATAGTAGTGATTTCAAGGGTATGATCATCTTGCCTGAAATCCCGCAAGGAAGAAGAACGAGTCCATGAAGAAGACAAACGGATGTAGTCGAACGGATCCTCACAAACTCGACGTTATCGGACCCAACCCGAAGAAGCAACACCGGAAAAGAAGCACACAACATAGTCAACAACAAACACATAGACATGGCATGATGCGCAAACAAGAATGATGCATGTCCGGTTTAAAGAGGCATGGCATGGCAAAGAGCACAAGAAATCCTACAAATTAAGTGGAGCTCAACATGCATTGGGATGCATATTGACAAAACACCACATCAATTATTTAGTTCGATCTCGTTTATGTACCCAACAATATTAAATGTTGTTAATTTTGGCAAGAGGGTGAAGCAAAGTAAAACTACCTATCTAGTCAAGGTTAAATGAGGCCGGAAGCAACGAACAACAATTCCGGAAAATCCTCATATGCATAATTTAAGGTTTGGTACTGTTCTGCCCTAAACATAATTTTAGATTTGTTTAACATGAAAATAAAGGTCACCATGTTAAACTAGGCAAAATTCTACCCCATTTACATATAAAGTTTATTAAATTCCGAGTTACGGTTGAATAGTTATGAAATAAATCATCTTAGCATGGCATAGGAGCAAATTTAAACAAACATCATTTTAAACATTTTAAACATATATGAAAGTTGGATATTATTAATCTACACAAAATTCTGAGCAAGTTTCATATATAAATCATTTTAATCCGATGCACGGTTAATTAGTTATTAAATGCATGAGATGAACATGTATGCAAATGAAATGCACATGATGACATGATATGCAATGCATGACACGCAAGCAATGACAAGACAACGACAGCGAATAACTGAATGACACCTGGCACATCGGTCTCGGGGCGTTACAACACTCCACCACTACGAGAGGATCTCGTCCCGAGATCTAGAATGGCACCGGAGGGAAAACGGAAGAGAAAGAGAAGAGGTAAAGCTAAGTTGCCTCTTTGACGAATGAGTGAAACCAAAGAACCTTGCGAGGTTGAACAAATGACAGAAACAAGCAACGGAGATGACGAAGTTGAAAACACTCTGCTAGAAAAGAGGGACAAAGAACATTGCGAAAAAACCTTGAGGTTGAAGGGCAAGATATATATTGAAAACACTCCGGTTAAAGAAGGGGATCAAGGAAGACCAAATTCGGGCAGCATTCCGGTTGAAAGGAAAAGGAATTGAATAAGGTCTTGATAAGATGAGAAGATATTTGATGAAATCACAACACACTGCCTCCATAACTATTGAATGGATGGAACAAAGGGTAAGAAATATGTCGGACAGCACTCTGGTTGAGAAGGGAGTCAAAATTTGATAAGATGAGAGAGCTCAAATGAAAACACGACACTCCGGTTGAGAAAGGGATGCAAGACTTGATAAGGCGAAAAGAACTTGAACAAAGGGGCACAATACTCCGGTTAAGCAAGATAGGGAAGGAATAAGAGTGATATAATTTGGACAGCACTCTGTCTGTAAATGGAAGGAATTGAACTTGACAAGATGAGAGGATACTTGAAAAGAGGACACAACACTCAGATTACAAGGATAGGCATGGAAAGATCATGATCTTTGACAAAACGAGATGATGGGTTGAAAAGATGAACATCACAATGCCTCCGGAACAAAAGTAAGAATGGAATGGAGTGAACGAAGGAAAACAATATCTTGAGAGAGCACGGTTACAACAGAAGCTAGAACGGAGTTGTTGGAAAACCCACAACGAAAATAATAAGCTTGATATGGTCTTATGGAATACTTCTCAAATTAAGAGATGAAAAACCTGCCACTCACGGGAAAAGAATTGGATTGACAAGAACAAGAAGACGAGAAACTTATTTCACCAGGAGGATAAATGAAGAACTTGGGTCATTATAAGCACCATAAATAGCAAAATCCTTAGGGAAAGCTTTAGGTGAAATATAACCCAAGGTAACTCCAATGACGAGATTGATGGATTTAAAATACCTAATTCTTAATAGCATGTGAATCATGAAACATGAACTCAAATTATCAAGAATGGCATAATACCACCTCCAAAGATACGGTAGAAAGAAATGCACTCCGGATTGCAAGATGAAGAAAACTTGAGCTTCTTAAAAGAATCTCGATGAAAACTTTGAGAAGGAATTAAATCCTTGATGAACCATCATGTAGAACCTTCATAAAGAACTCCGGTAAACAAAAGGATGAACAAACAGAAGGAAAAAGAAGTCGAAAACACAAGTTTCATCCTTGTAACGATTTAGATGAATCTCCGTGGTGGAATAATTGAGAGAGCTAGGAACTCCGGGAAATAAAAATGAATCAAGTGAAACCGAGAATTTGATGAGCCTCCGGAATAAAGAATTAATCACTTGGATGAAACAAGAATAAGAATTACATTATGCTTATCCTTCACCAATTAAATTGGTGACAATCAATGGATTTGGCATACTACTTATTCTCATAGAAAAGATTAAGAGAGATATAACATAAACTTGAGAAAGTCTTCAACGAACCACCGGTAGAATTGAAACAACCAATAAATAAATATGATAAAGAGGAAGAGAAATCTTGAACGAACCACCGTAAGAAATGAAAATGAATGAAGATAAGATAAGGACGACACCGGTAAGAATTTAGCAAATGAACAAAGATGCTTGAGAGAATTTAGATACATGAGAACGAAGAGATCCCGAGCCGATTAAAGATCACTTGAACGAAGCACCGGTAAAATTGAAGAACGAGAGCTGAAAGCCGAGAATGACTAAATCTTAGATGATGGACTCCGGATAACAACTGAGAAGACTCTTAAATTTCTCCGGAAGGGTGAAAAGAATTCTCACGATGAAAACAGTTACGAGAGGATGGCAACAAGTTAGAATCACGAATCTTGAAGAGAATGGATCAAAAATGAGAGAAACTCTTCTTCGGTCTTCAAAATATGAGAATGACGATGATAAACACCATCAAGAATTATTGAGGCACACCGGAATGAAGAATGGAAAAGTTGAGCCAACGATGAAAAGAATTTGACAGATCTTGGAGAAAATACATATGACTGATGATAAATCATTCTTACGTCAAGCTTCGAAAAGAATTTTAAGGATATCTCCGGGAGAATTAGAAGAGTCAGGTAAGATCCTGGGAAAAGACCTGTGGGTTAGGGCCCACTTAAGAGAAACACCACTGAAATGATTAAAAAGAGAGATTGCACCGGTTGAATTAAAAGGCTTGAATGATAACATCCTCAAAATAGCTTGAACAGATTAAGAGTGGAAAACAGGAATCTTCTGAGATATCTTTAGCACTCCGGAACAAATGAATAGCGAGAAATTAATTATTAAGAGGTGCACCGGTATGGAAAGGCATTGAAATGAGGAAAGGGTAAGATCAACAACGCTTGACTTGAAACCACCGGAGAAGAAAGAGAACGAACAATGATGAACTTGAGGCTCCGTTAGAATCTTCATGAGAATCACTGGATAAGAATATTGATGGAAAAAGAATGGCGAGACTTCGCAAGAATAAAAGGATACTTGATAAAGAAATCTGGGTCCTCGAAGAAACAAAGGGAGGGAGGGTGGGAAAAACAAAGGCAACTGGAGATGGATGAACCGAACACCGTTGAGAAGAAGTGATAATTGATCTTGCAAATGTTGAAGTGAACGGATCCACTTGAAGAGAGACACACCGGTTGAAACGAATTAACATGACAATCTCGATTATCATGAAGGATTGGTATTCACATAGCAATATGAGAACACCACTTAGGAAAAGGTATGGGATCAACATTTGACTTCGAAGCAACTCGAATACCACAACTCAAAACAAAAACAAAGGATTGGCTTGCAGAATAAGACGGAACAAACATATGATAGAGATTTTGTCCGAAGTTTTTGTGGTGGGACCTACACGGGCTCGATCGTACAGCACCATCATGTACAAGGCAGTGCACATGACATACGAAGCATCCCCGAGTCAGCATAGCCAAGGACTCTTTAAGACACAACGAGACCACTGTAAAATCGACCGTGAATAGGCGAACCACTAGACGTCGAACCCCAATTTCATATCATACATCTGTCGGAAGGATATCCTAAGAGCTACTTGAATTCCCACCTATGAAACTCCCGAAATTTTCCGGTTATGCAATCAGGTGTTGGGGATACAGGGGAAGCATAATATATCACCCAAACTAGCAATACCTACATCCAGCTGTATCCATCCTTCAACACATAACCAAGAAACCTTCGGAAACCATCTACCTCAACCTTCGAAAAGCATCCGTTATACAAGTTATGGCAATACTCCCGAACTCCCGCCCCAGTACTGGGTGGCGTCGAGGTTATCTCACCAACGAACTGCATAAAGGAGATTTTCGATGTCGACGAACATATCTCAAGTATTCCAGAATTGCAACGATAAAGTTATGATGACAACACCTCAGAGCTCAACTCCCCGGGACACTTCCACTAAACCCCTGACAGGAGGCACCAAGACAGTATTCTCATCATAAGCCATCGGAACAAATCCAAGATACTCGCGTGATCCTAAAAAAAATTAGTGAAATTTGAGAAGAGAAGAGTCAAAACTCTACGTCAGGATGCCTCACCAGAGCCACGAAGGGACTGGGGAGTAAAAAAGAATTCCTAAACTCTCCGATATATAATTCCTAAAGGACTCAAAACATTTTTCTAGACACAACTCGGCCGCTAAAAACGATCAATCAGTGGGGGCTTCTAAGGTCGGGGAAGGCTCTGATACCAACTTGTAACACCCTCAATGCGACTATATCTCCCACGTGTCGAGGCACGACTTAGAGGCATAATCGCATTGAAGGCAATGTCGCAAGTGAGGTAATCTTCACACAACCCATGTAATACAATAAGGGAAAAAGTTACATAGTTGGCTTACAATCGCCACTTCACACAAATACATGAATAAAGCATTACATCAATCAAATACACTCAGGGTCCGACTACGGGACCAAAATAAAAGAAGAACCCCAAATGCGACAAAGGTCCCCGATCGACCCCAACTGGGCTCCACTACGGATCAACTAGAACGAAACAACACAAATGAACAAGGTCTTCAACGAGCTCCTCCTGAGCTGGGTTGCGTCATCTGCACGGACTCATTGGCACCTGCAAGCTGGTTTTGGAAGTATCTGTGAGCCACGGGGACTCAGCAATCTCGCACCCTCGTGATCAAGACTATTTAAGCTTATGGGTAAGGTAAAAGGTATGAGGTGGAGCTGCAGCAAGCGACTATCATATATGGTGGCTAACATACGCAAATGAGAGCGAGAAGAGAGGGCGAAGCACGGTCGATAAAAGTATGATCAAGAAGTGATCCTAGACTACCTACGTCAAGCATAACTCCAACAACCGTGTCCACTTCCCAGACTCTGCCGGAAAGAGACCATCACGGTTACACACGCGGTTGATTCATTTTAATTAAGGTCAAGTTCAGGTTTTCTACAACCGGACATTAACAAATTCCCATCTGCCCATAACCGCGGGCACGGCTTTCGAAAGTTCAAATCCCTGCAGGGGTGTCCCAACTTAGCCCATGACAAGCTCTCACGGTCAACGAAGGAATAGACCTCCACCCGAGACGTTTCGATCAGACTCGGTATCCCGATACAATAAGACATTTCAACAGGGTAAAACTAAACCAGCAACACCGCCCGAATGTGCCTACAAATCCCGATAGGAGCTGCACATATCTCTTTCTCAGGGCACACTCAGATGAGCCAGACGTCCGGTAAGCCAGCCCAGAGTTGCCCCTGGTAGCCTCAGACATCGCTCAGTTGGACCAACACTCAGAGGAGCACTGGCCCGGGGGGGTAAAATAATGATGACCCTTGAGTCTGCAGAACCCAAGGGAAAGAAAAGGCTAGGTGGCAAATGGTAAAACCAATGTTGGGCATTGTTGGAGAAGCTTTACTTAAGGCGAACTGTCAAGGGGTTCCCATTATAGCCCAACCGCGTAAGGGACGCAAAATCCGGGAACATAACACTGATATGACGGAAACTAGGGCGGCAAGAGTGGAACAAAACACCAGGCATAAGGCCGAGCCTTCCACCCTTTACCAAGTATATAGATGCATTAATTAAATAAGATATATAGTGATATCCCAACAAGTAAACATGTTCCAACAAGGAACGGTATCTCCATGTTCCAACAAGTAACAAACTTCAATCTTCACCTGCAACTAACAACGCTATAAGAGGGGCTGAGCAAAGCGGTAACATAGCCAATCAACGGTTTGCTAGGACATTGGTGGGTTAGAGGCTGAACATGGCAATTTGGGAGGCTGACAAGCAAGTGGTAGGCATCATAGCAATGGCATAGCAAAAGAGCAAGCAAACTAGCATAGCAAAGATAGTAGTGATTTCGAGGGTATGATCATCTTGCCTGAAATCCCGCAAGGAAGAAGAACGAGTCCATGAAGAAGACAAACGGATGTAGTCGAACGGATCCTCACAAACTCGACGTTATCGGACCCAACCCGAAGAAGCAACACCGGAAAAGAAGCACACAACATAGTCAACAACAAACACATAGACATGGCATGATGCGCAAACAAGAATGATGCATGTCCGATTTAAAGAGGCATGGCATGGCAAAGAGCACAAGCAATCCTACAAATTAAGTGGAGATCAATATGCATCGGGATGCATATTGACAAAACACCACATCAATTATTTAGTTTGATTTCGTTTATGTACCCAACAATATTAAATGTTGTTAAATATGGCAAGAGGGTGAAGCAAAGTAAAACTACCTATCTAGTCAAGGTTAAATGAGGCCGGAAGAAACGAACAACAATTTCGGAAAATCCTCATATGCATAATTTAAGGTTTGGTACTGTTCTGCCCTAAACATAATTTTAGATTTGTTTAACATGCAAATAAAGGTCACCATGTTAAACTAGGAAAAATTCTACCCCATTTACATATAAAGTTTATTAAATTCCGAGTTACGGTTGAATAGTTATGAAATAAATCATCTTAGCATGGCATAGGAGCAAATTTAAACAAACATCATTTTAAACATTTTAAACATAGATGAAAGTTGGATATTATTAATCTACACAAAATTTTGAGCAAGTTTCATATATAAATCATTTTAATCCGATGCACGGTTAATTAGTTATTAAATGCATGAGATGAACATGTATGCAAATGAAATGCATATGATGACATGATATGCAATGCATGACACGCAAGCAATGACAAGACAACGACAGCGAATAACTGAATGACACCTGGCACATCGGTCTCGGGGCGTTACAGTGCAAGATGTGAAGAACTTCAAGATCATGATGCACGAGCTCAAGGAAGCCTTTCTGAAGAAACGTGCAGAAGCTCAGGGTTCGCGTGAGCGCATGAAGACTCTGGCTGACAGATGTGTGCAAGCCTACAATGAGGCTGAGAAGCACAAGGCACTTGGGCGTCCTGGCATCGACCCCAGGATGGCCTCAAAGAAGAAGAAGAAGCCTGTTACAGCTGAACCCGATGCACCAAGGCAGGAAGCAATTCCGGTTGTCTTCCCCACAAGAATGACTGGCTCGAAGCCAAAAAGCCGGTCAACAGCTTCAGAGCTCAAGAAGACGAGGACTGCTGAGGCTGAAGCGAGGAAAAGGAAATATCCTGAAGCCTCTCCTACTGCCCCCTCCAAGAAAAAGAGAAAGACCAAGAATGATAGGGCTGCTCCCACAGAGCCCTTGGTTGTTGAACCCATTTCCATGGTTCACCCCGACGCCAATCCACAAGAACGCCAACTGACCATTCATGTGCCTGCTTTCACAAAGGCTCGTGGAGCTGAAGACATTCCAGCAGCTGATCCCATCGCTGCTGAAGACATTGGTCAACATGACAATGTAGAAGATGATGCAGTCCTTCCTCAGCAAGACAACAGCGAACTCATCAGCATTGGTCGTCCATTGACGTCAATTGCCCAGGATGCCTCATGGGCGGATCGCCCACAAGAGGAAGAAGACAATGAGGCCCAGCCCACTCAAACTCCACAGGCGTCGCCCGCGTTGCGCAGGCTTCGCAAAGGTCCAAGGCCTCACGTCTCTGCTGAAGACATTCTGGCTGCATCAGCCGAAGAAGAAGAAGTACCACAAGTCCCCTCGTCTCACCAAGAAGCAGTTCTTACAGAGGACGTGCTTGTGTCCGGCCCTCCAGCTCGTCAAGTGGAGGATGAAAATCGTGTGGCTGCCACAACTAACAATGAAGCTAATGTGGAGCCCTCCCCACCAAAAGCATCAGAAGACAGCGAAGCCACTGATCCTGACACTTCTGTTCCTGAGTCTGCTGCCAGTCCCCAGTTCAACTATCATGTTGAGCACAGGCCTCAGGTACAGAAGCCAATCCTAAGACTGCCAAGGTTCCCAGGTCCTGCATCAGCACCTGGCTCCTTCAACATCAATGGCTTCAGGGCAGACAATACATTCTTCAATAGCTCCAAGAACCCCTACTCAAGGGAAAGGATTTCATCAGATCGATTCTGGAGCTATCCTCAGCGAAGCTATTACTCATGCATATTGTACAACCAAGGTCGCATCTTCCCACACAAGCGCCTTGACATTGAAGCTATAGCTGATCTTCCCTGCCTAGAAGAAGCTTTGGATTGCTTCAAGCAAGTTGGACTGCTGCCATTCATAACTGACCAAGAGCATTGGAATGAAGAGCTGCTGCTCCAATTCTATGCCACTCTCCACATCCGTGGGTACAACAGAGATCCGAAGACTTGGGTCCTAGAGTGGATGACCGGCAATGTTCATCACGAAGCCAATGCATTTGACATCATTGAGCTCACTGGCTTGCCCACTCCTGGCGATCTCTTCGAGCACGGCTGTCAGCTGCATACTGAAGCTATTGAGAGCATCTTTCAGAGGCCTGAACCTGATATGAGTCAGATGCTCAGCATGATGAAACCATTGCCCCAAGATGCTGCTTATCCCACAGCGTTCTTCGTTGAAGACCTTGAGTATCTGCCAAGAACCATCTATCACATCATCAGGCGAACTCTCTGGCCCATTAAAGGACACTCTCCAAATGCCAAGATTGAGGGTGCAATGAAGACTTTGATATTCTATATCCTTCATGGCAAATGCTTCAATGCACAGGACTTCTTCATACGCCAACTTGCTGCATCAGGCTCTGATCTGTTTGGTTTGAAGTTCTACGCCCCCTGGGTAATGCGGCTGATCAAACTTCACTTTGCTATCTCGTATCAGCCCTCGGCCCGCAACCATCGGATCTTCTTGCCTGATGTGGATACCTCTGCTGAAGCCATCTATCCTGAGCCTGCCCTGCAACCTCTAAGTCTTCAGAATGCAGAACACCAGAGCTTCACTCAAAACATTGACGGAGTTGAAGCAGTCTCTCGGGTGTATCCTTTGGCTGGCACTACACGTGCACCACACCCTGCTTCCACTGAAGCAACTGACAGCACAACTGCTCCAAGACCCAAGAAGCGCACTCGTGTTCTCAATGACCGAGAGCTTCTTGTGGCCCTTCATCAAAAACAGGATAGGCATCATGACTGGCTGAAGCGTCAGATGAAAAGCCTCTTGGTGGATGTTAATCGCATTCGAAATCTTGCCACCAAGAATGCTTTTGTTACCCATGAAACCTGTCGCCGTACATGGAAAGGACTCATGATGATGTGTTCTGAAGCTGATCTTCAAGAGGATGGCTTCACTGAGCGATTCAAGTTTGACTCCACACCTCCTAGAAGGGCTGTGCTGCTCATGGGAACGAGTAGACACTCTATGTCTTCAAACCTTTTTGGTCCTTACTGACAAAAGGGGGAGAAGCATATGAGGTTGATAGTCTTCAAGCGGGTCCATATGGGCGGGTACTTTATATTTTTCTTCATGCTTACAACTCTCGTTTTGCTACATTTGGTTCTTTGAGTTGTAACACTTAAACTCGATGGTCGTCTGGTACTTATTTGCCAACTTGTTTTGCGATGATAAATTCCGCATGTGCGACGATAAATTCCGCACTTAGATCATTCTGCAGATGTCCATTTTTCATTATGCATGTCATTATCTTCATATACTTTCACATGCATAGTGGAATGTCATCATAAGGTGAAGTGGATCTCCACAAGTACAACCTGCCATGTGCATTTGCATTCCAAAAGCAAATTACTTATATGCACATCTTCAGGGGGAGCCCTTGCAACTTATGAAGACAATTCCTTATCCTTTAAAATTTCACAGATTATATTCCCCGTTGAAAACTTCAACTAGTTTGTCATCAATCACCAAAAAGGGGGAGATTGTAAGTGCATCTAGTGCCACCCCTAGTTGGTTTTGGAGTATTGACGACAAACCTAGTTGAGGGACTAATGTGTTTGTGAGAATTGCAGGATAACACAGGTAGAAGTCCCTCATTGATTCGGTTTTCCTACCAGAGATGACCCCTAAAAATGTACGAAGACACTGAAGTCAATGGTGGTATATGAAGATATTCACATTGAAGACTATGACAAGAGAAGACACCACGTGAAGCCTATGGAGCTCGAAGACTTAGATCTTTCGTAGTTCTCTTTCATTTGTGTTGAGTCATAGGAACCACCGTACTGTTAAGTGGGGTCCAAGAGAACCAGTCAGAACGACTAAAGTGATGCCTAAACAAAATAAACATATGTCTTCGAGTGAAGACTATGAGAGCAAATCTTGTCCAGAGTCGGACAAGTCAGCTTTGCTTGTAGCCCAAGTAAAGTTGTCGTGTGGGTTTGAAATCTGACCATTGAAACACGTGTCAGTTCCTTAGTGACCCAGGGTCATTTTGGACAAATCAGGTCGGGTTGCCAAGTGGCTATAAATAGCCCACCCCCTACAACCATAAATGGTTGGCTGCTCAGATTCAGTGCACGGCTTTTGTCGTTTGAGAGCAACCCACCTCGAAGCCTTTGAGAAAGAGAATACCTAGCGAGGATAAAGCCCTAACCACCCAGAGCCAGAGAGAATTGGGCATCACTTAAGTCTTCTTGTCTGAGTGATCTGAAGGCTTATTACACTTGAGGACTGTGCATCCTCCAGCCAGTTAGGCGTCACGTTCTGAGCATCCAAGAGACATTGTGGATTGCCGGTGAACAAAGTCTGTGAAGGTTTGGGAGTCTACCTTGAAGACTTACTAGAGTGATTGGGCGAGGTCTGTGTGACCTTAGCTCAAGGAGAATACGGTGAGGACTGGGTGTCCTGAGCTGCGTGTTCAGGACTGGGTGTCCGGGACTGTGTGTCCTAAGGTTTAAATACCTAGCCGCTCCAACCAGACGTACAGTTGTCACAGCAACTGGAACTGGTCCAACAAATCATTGTCTTCAACGAGTCATTGGTTTCATCTTCACTTCCTTTTACTTACTGTTACTCATTGTGAAGTCATTGCATGTTCGCTCTATCTTTTGTCTTCACAACGTGAATGTATGATCTGTTTGGCTTCATAATATCTTCCTACCTGATCCTTATTACACTGCAGCTATTTGTCACTGTGCTTTCACTCTATTGAATACTTGACCATGGCTTGCCTAGTGTAGTCTACCTTCCGCTGCATAGTAATAGGCATATCTCTACTTCTGTCTTCATAACTTCCACATTTTGAAGACTTTCATAAAAATCGCCTATTCACCCCCCTCTAGTCAATATAACGCACTTTCACATCTCTATGATCATATCATAGATATTTTATCCTCTTGTCACGACGATCTTTCAACTTAACCCTGAAATTACTTGAACCTTTCAATAATTCAGACTCGTGATTCATCAAGTAAATATACTCAACATCTACTCAACTCATCTGTGAAGTATGAACATAACGATATCCACTACATGCCTCAGCACTCATTGGACTGCACACATCAAAATGTATTACTTCCAACAAGTTGCTTTCTAGTTCCATTTTACTGAAAACGAGGCTTTCAGTCATCTTGCCCATGTGGTATGATTTGCATGTCTCAAGTGATTCAAAATCAAGTGAGTCCAAACGGTCCATTTGCATGGAGTTTCTTCATGCATATACACCAATAGACATGGTTCGCATGTCTCAAACTTTTCAAAAACGAGTGAGCCCAAAGATCCATCAACATGGAGCTTCTTCACGCGTTTTATACCGATATGACTTACGTGGCAGTGCCACAAGTAGGTGGTAATATCATTACTATCTTATATATTTTCGCATGAACATGTGTATCACTACGATCGAGATTCAATAAACCATTCATTTTAGGTGCAAGACCATTGAAGGTATTATTCAAATAAATAGAGTAACCATTATTCTCCTTAAATGAATAACCATATTGCAATAGACATAATCCAATCATGTCTATGCTCAACGCAAACACCAATCTCGATGGTAGAGGGAGCGTGTGATGCTTGATCACATCAAGCTTGCGAAAAACTTCCAACACATATCGCCAGCTCACCTTTAGCTAGTCTCCGTTTACTCTGCAGCCTTTTATTTCGAGTTTACTAACACTTAGCAACCGAACCGGTATCTAATACCATGGTGCTACTAGGAGTACTAGTAAAGTACACATTAACACAATGTATATCCAATATACTTCTATCGACCTTGCCAGCCTTCTCATCTACCAAGTATCTAGGGTAATTCTGCTCCAGTGGTTGTTCCCCTTATTATAGAAGCACTTAGTATCGGGTTTGGGTTCAACCTTGGGTTCCTTCACTAAAGCAGCAGCTGATTTGCCGTTTCATGAAGTATCCCTTCTTGCCCTTGCCCTTCTTGAAACTAGTGGTTCAACCATCAATAATTGATGCTCCTTCTTGATTTCTACTTTTATGGTGTCAAACATCGCGAATATCTCAAGGATCATCATATATGTCCCTGATATATTGTAGTTCATCACGAAGCTCTAGCAGCTTGGTGGTAATGACTTCGGAGAAACATCACTATCTTATCTGGAAGATCAACTCCCATAGGATTCAAATGATTGTTGTACTCAGACAATCTGAGCACAAGCTCAACAATTGAGCTTTTCTCCCATAGTTTGCAGGCTAAGAAAATCATCGGCGGTCTTATACCTCTTGACGTGGGCACGAGCCTAAAATCCCAATTTCAGCCCTCGAAACATCTCATATGTTTCGTGACGTTTCAAAACGTCTTCGGTGCCTCAACTCTAAACCGTTTAACTGAACTATCACGTAGTTATCAAAATGTGTATGTCAGATGTTCGCAACATCCATAGACGATGTTCGAGGTTCATCACACTGAGCGGTGCATTAAGGACACAAGCCTTCTATGAAGCAATGAGGACAATCCTCAGTTTACGGACCTAGTCCGCATAATTGCTACTATCAACTTTCAACTAAATTTTCTCTAGGAACATATCTAAACAGTAGAACTGAAGCGCGAGCTACGACATAATTTGCGAAGACCTTTTGACTATGTTCAGGATAATTAAGTTCATCTTATGAACTCCCACTTAGATAGACATCCCTCTAGTCATCTAAGTGATTACATGATCCGAGTCAACTAGGCCGTGTTCGATCATCACGTGAGACGGACTAGTCATCATCGGTGAACATCTTCATGTTGATCGTATCTTCTATACGACTCATGTTCGACCTTTCAGTCTTTCGTGTTCCGAGGCCATGTCTATACATGCTAGGCTTGTCAAGTCAACCTAAGTGTTTCGCATGTGTCCCGAGGCCATGTCTTTACATGCTAGGCTCGTCAACACCCGTTGTATTCGAACGTTAGAATCTATCACACCCGATCATCATGTGGTGCTTCGAAACAATGAACCTTCGCAACGGTGCACAGTTAGGGGGAACACCTTTCTTGAAATTTTAGTGAGGGATCATCTTATTTAAGCTACCGTCGTTCTAAGAAAATAAGATGTAAAACATGATAAACATCACATGCAATCAAACAGTGACATGATATGGCCAATATCATTTTGCTCCTCTTGATCTCCATCTTCGGGGCTCCATGATCATCGTTGTCACCGGCATGACACCATGATCTCCATCATCGTGTCTTCTTGAAGTTGTCTCGTCAACTATTACTTCTACTACTACAGCTAACGGTTAGCAATAAAGTAAAGTAATTACATGACGTTTATGTTGACACGCAGGTCATAAATAAATTAAGACAACTCCTATGGCTCCTGCCGGTTGTCATACTCATCGACATGCAAGTCGTGATTCCTATTACAAGAACATGATCAATCTCATACATCACATATATCATTCATCACATCCTTTTGGCCATATCACATCACAAGGCATATGCTGCAAAAACAAGTTAGACGTCCTCTAATTGTTGTTGCAAGTTTTTAACGTGGCTGCTATAGGTTGCTAGCAAGAACGTTTCTTACCTACGCCAAAACCACAACGTGAATTGCCAATTTCTATTTACCCTTCATAAGGACCCTGTTCATCGAATCCGATCCAACTAAAGTGGGAGAGACAGACACCCGCCAGCCACCTTATGCAACTAGTGCATGTCAGTCGGTGGAACCGGTCTCACGTAAGCGTACGTGTAAGGTTGGTCCGGGCCGCTTCATCCCACGATGCCGCCGAATCAAGATAAAACTAGTAACGGCAAGATAATTAACAATATCGACGCCCACAACTACTTTGTGTTCTACTCGTGCATAGAAACTACGCATAGACCTAGCTCATGATGCCACTGTTGGGGAACGTAGCAGAAATTCAAAATTTTCTATGCATCACCAAGATCAATCTATGGAGTAATCTAGCAATGAGGGGAAGGAGAGTGCATCTACATACCCTTGTAGATCGCTAAGCGGAAGCGTTCAAGTGAACGGGGTTGATGGAGTCGTACTCGTCGTGATCCAAATCACCGATGATCCTAGTGCCGAACGGACGGCACCTCCGTGTTCAACACACGTATAGCCTGGTGACGTCTCCTACGCCTTGATCCAGCAAGGGGTGAAGGAGAGGTTGGGGAAGACTCCATCCAGCAGCAGCACGACAGCATGGTGGTGAAGGAGGAGCGTGGCAATCCTGCAGGGCTTCGCCAAGCACCGCGGGAGAAGAGGAGAACTTGGGAGAGGGGGAGGGTTGCGCCAAGACTTGGGTGGGGCTGCCCTCCCACCCCCCACATATATATAGGGGCAAGGGAGAGGGGGGCCGGCCTCCTCAGATCCAATCTGAGGAGGGGGCAGCGGCCAAGGGGGGTTGCCTTGCCCTCCAAGGCAAGGGCCCCCCCCCCCTTAGGGTTCCCCCAAACCCTAGGCGCATGGGCCCTAGGGGGGGAGGCGCCCAACCCACTAAGGGGCTGGTCCCTCTCCACATACAGCCCATAGGGCCCTCCGGGGCAGGTGGACCCTCCCGGTGGACCCTCAGAACCCCTCTGGTGGTCCCGGTACAATACCGGTAACCCCCGAATTATTCCGGTGACCGTATGATGACTTACCATATATAAATCTTTACCTCTGGACCATTCCGAAACTCCTCGTGGCGTCCGGGATCTCATCCGGGACTCCAAACAACATTCGGTAACCACGTATATCTATTCCCTATAACCCTAGCGTCATCGAACCTTAAGTGTGTAGACCCTACGGGTTCGGGAACCATGCAGACATGACCGAGATAACTCTCTGGTCAATAACCAACAGCGGGATCTGGATACCCATGTTGGCTCCCACATGTTCCATGATGATCTCATCGGGAACCACGATGTCGCGGATTCAATCAATCCCGTATACAATTCCCTTTGTCTATCGGTACGATACTTGCCCAAGATTCGATCGTCAGTATCCCGATACCTTGTTCAATCTCGTTACCGGCAAGTCTCTTTACTCGTTCTGTAACACATCATCCCGTGATCAACTCCTTGATCACATTGTGCACATTATGATGATGTCCTACCGAGTGGGCCCAGAGATACCTCTCCGTTTACACGGAGTGACAAATCCCAGTCTCGATTCGTGCCAACCCAACAGACACTTTCGAAGATACCTGTAGTGTACCTTTATAGCCACCCAGTTACATTGTGACGTTTGGCACACCCAAAGCACTCCTACGGTATCCGGGAGTTGCACAATATCATGGTCTAAGGAAATGATACTTGACATTAGAAAAGCTTTAGCAAACGAACTACACGATCTTGTGCTAGGCTTAGGATTGGGTCTTGTCCATCACATCATTCTCCTAATGATGTGACCCCGTTATCAATGACATCCAATGTCCATGGTCAGGAAACCGTAACCATCTATTGATCAACGAGCTAGTCAACTAGAGGCTTACTAGGGACATGGTGTTGTCTATGTATCCACACATGTATCTGAGTTTCCTATCAATACAATTCTAGCATGGATAATAAACGATTATCATGAACAAGGAAATATAATAATAACCAATTTATTATTGCCTCTAGGGTATATTTCCAACAACCGTTCCCTTAAACTTTAATGCGTTCCTAGAGAAAAACTAAGTTGAAAGATGATGGTAGCAATAATGCGGATTGGGTCCGTGATCTGAGGATTATCCTCATTGATACACAGAAGAATTATGTCCTTGATGCATCGCTAGGTGACAGACCTGTTGCAGGAGCTGATGCAGACATTATAAACGTTTGACAAGCTCGACCTAATGACTATTAGATAGTTTAGTGCACCATGCTTTATGGCTTAGAATAGGGGCTCCAAAGACGTTTTCAACGCCATGGAACATATGAGATGTTCCAAGAGCTGAAATTTGTATTTCAGGCTCATGCCCATGTTGAGAGGTATGGGACCTCTGACTAGTACTTTGCCTACAAGATGGAGGAGAATAGCTCAGCCAGTGAGCATGTGCTCAGAATGTCTGGGTACTACAATCGCTTGAATCAAGTGGGGGTTAATCTTCCAAATAAGATAGTGATTGACAAAGTTCTCCAATCACTATCACTAAGCTACTAGAGCTTCGTGATGAACTACAATATGCAATGAATGACTAAAATGATTTCCAAGCTCTTCGCGATATTGAAATCAGCGGATGTAGAAATCAAGAAAGAGCATCAAGTGTTGATGGTTAATAAGACCACTAGTTTCAAGAAAAAAGGCAAGGGAAAGAAAGGGAACTTCAAGAAGAATGGCAAGAAAGTTGCCGTTCCCGTGAAGAAGCCCAAAGCTGGACCCAAGCCTGAGATTGAGTGCTTCTACTGCAAAGGAAATGGCCACTGGAAGCGGAACTGCCCCAAATACTTGGCAGATGAGAGGGACGACAAAGTAAACAATGGTATATTTGGTATACATGTTATTGATGTGTACCTTATTGGTACTCATAGTAGCCCATGTGTATTTGATACCGGTTCAGTTGCTAAGATTAGAAACTCGAAACAGGTGTTGCAGAATAAATGAAGACTAGTTAAGGATGAGGTGACGATGAGTGTTGGAAGTGTTTCCAAGATTGATATGATCACCATCACGCACTCCCTCTACCTTCAGGGTTAGTGTTGAGCCTAAATAAATTTTATTTGGTGTGTGTGTTGAGCATTAACATGATTAGATCATGTTTATTGGAAATATGGTTATTTATGTAAGTCAGAGAATATTTGTTGTTCTGTTTACATGAATAAAACCTTCTGTGGTCACACACCCAATATAAATGGTTTATTGAATCTCGACCATAGTGATACACATATTCATAATATTGATGCCAAAAGATGCAAAGTTGATAATGATAGTGCAACATACTTGTCGCACTGCCGTTTAGGTCATATTGGTGTAAAGCGCATGAAGAAACTCCATGCGGATGGAATTTCGAAATCACTTAATTATGAATCATTTGATACTTGCGAACCATGCCTCATGGGTAACATGACTAAAACTCTGTTCTCCGAAACAATGGAGCAAGCTAATGACTTATTGGAAATAATACGTACCTATGTATGCGATCCGATGAGTGTTGAAGCACACAGCGGTATCATTATTTTCTGACCTTCACAGATGATTTAAGTATGTATGGATATATCTACTTGTTGAAACACAAGTCTGAAACATTTGAAAAGTTCAAAGAATTTCAGAGTGAAGTGGAGAATCATCGTAACAAGAAAATAAAGTTTCTACGATCTGATCACGGAGGCGGATATTTGAGTTACGAGTTTGGCCTTCATTTAAAACAATGTGGAATTGTTTCACAACTCACGCCACCTGGAACACCACAGCATAATGGTGTGTCCGAACGTCGTAACCATACTTTATTAGATATGGTGCGTTCTATGATATCTCTTACCGATTTGCCTTTATCATTTTGGGGTTATGCATTAGAGACAGCCGCAATCACGTTAAATAGGGCACCGTCTAAATCCGTTGAGACGACACCGTATGAACTATGGTTTGGCAAGAAACCTAAGCTGTCGTTTCTTAAAGTTTGGGGATTCGACACTTATGTCAAAAGGTTTCCGCCTGATAAGCTCGAACCCAAATCGGAGAAGTGCGTCTTCATAGAATACCCTAAGGAAACAATTGGGTACACCTTCTATCACAGATCTGAAGGCAAGATCTTTGTTGCCAAGAATGGGTCCTTTCTAGAGAAGGAGTTTCTCTCGAAAGAAGTGAGTGGGAGAAAAATAGAACTTGATGAGGTAATTGTACCTTCTCTCGAATTGGAAAGTAGCACATTAGAGGAAACCGTTCCCGTGATGCCTACACAAACTAGAGAGGAAGCTAATGACGATGATCATGAAAGTTTGGATCAAGTTACTACTGGACCTCATAGGTCGAACAGAGCACATTCCGCACCAGAGTGGTATGGTAATCCTGTCCTGGAAGTCATGTTATTAGACCATGGCAAACCTACGAACTACGAAGAAGCTATGATGAGCCTAGATTCTGATAAATGGTTTGAGGCCATGAAATCTGAGATAGGATCCTGTCGGATTTCAGGTTCCGGTAAAACCCTTGAGGTTCGAACACTGGGGTGCGCGCGAAGATCTCTCCTCCCTCTAGCTCATGCCCTCACCGCGATCTCAAGGCTCAGCGCGCCGAACTCGCGGAATAAAGGGACACAAGATTTATACTGGTTCGGGCCACCGATGTAATACCCTACTCCAGTGTGGTGTGGTGGATTGCCTCTTGGGCTGAGGATGAACAGTTACAAGGGAAGAATAGCCTCCTGAGGAGAGGTGCTCTTGTGGTTGGCGAGTTTGTGTGGTTGCCTTGGTGGAATGTATCCGGTCCAAGATGAGATCCCTCCCTATGATAGTTTTCCTGATGAACAATTAGCCGCTGTAAATGCTTCTCGTAGTACTCCATGGTATGCAGACTATGCTAATTTTATTATTGCTAAATTTATACCACCTAGTTTCACATACCAACAAAAGAAAAAGGTTTTCTATGATTTAAGACATTACTTCTACGATGACACACACCTTTATAAAGAAGTAGTAGATGGTGTTAATAGACATTATGTACCTGAGCATGAACAGGAACAGATCCTACGCAAGTGTCACTCCGAGGCTTACGGAGGACACCATGCTGGAGATAGAACTACGCACAAAGTATTACACTCTGATTTTTATTGGCCTACTCTCTTCAAAGATGCTCATAAGTTTGTCTTGTCTTGTGATGAATGTCAAAGAATTGGTAACATTAGTAGACGTCAGAAAATGCCAATGAATTATTCACTTGTTATTGAACCATTTGATATTTGGGAATTTGATTATTTGGGACCTTTTCCATCCTCTAATGGGTATACTCATATTTTAGTTGTTGTTGATTACGTTACTAAGTGAGTAGAAGCTATCCCAACTACTAGTGCTGATCATAACACCTCTATTAAAATGCTTAAAAAAGTTATTTTCCCGAGGTTTGGAGTCCCTAGATAGTTAATGACTGATGATGGTTCACACTTTATTCATGGTGCTTTCCGTAAATTTCTTGCTAAGTATGATGTTAACCATAAAATTGCATCTCCTTATCATCCTCAGTCTACTGAGAATTAAGTAACAAAGAAATAAAACTGATCTTGCAAAAGAGTGTTAATAGATCTAGAAAGAATTGGTCTAAGAAACTTGATGATGCATTATGGGCTTATAGAACTGCTTATAAAAATCCCATCGGTATGTCTTCATATAAAATGGTTTATGGAAAAGCATGTCACTTACCTCTTGAATTAGAACATAAAGCTTATTGGGCAATTAAAGAGCTCAACTGTAATTTCAAACTTGCGCGTGAAAAGAGGTTATTTGACATTAGCTCACTTGATGAATGGAGAACCCAAGCCTATGAAAATGCCAAGTTGTTTAAAGAAGAAGTTAAAAGATGGCAATGACAAAAGAATATAAAAGCGGAAATTTAATGTAGGTGACCAAGTCTTGCTATACAACTCTCGGTTAAGACTTTTTGCAGGAAAACTTCTCTCTAAATAGGAAGGACCTTATATTATCGAAGAAGTTTATCGTTCATGTGTCATCAAGATCAACAACGCCGAAGGCAATAACCCGAAGGCGGTGAATGGGCAAAGAATCAAACATTTTATCTCAGGTACTCCCATAAATGTTGAAACTAATATTATTCATACCATAACACCGGAGGAGTACATAAGGGAAACTTTCCAGCATGCTCCAGAACTCTAAAAAGGAATAGGTATGTGATATGGTAAGTAAATTGACTCCAAAAAATTTCCAAAGGCAATTGTACTCCGTTTTGAAATATTTAAAAGATTAGAAAAATAAGTAGTCCGAATAGCACACGAGGAGGCGACAAGCCGTGGGGGCGCGCCTCTCGGGCTTATGGCCATCTCGTGTGTCCTCCGGACTCCGTTTTCTCCTAGAATACTTGTTATGCACGGTAAAAATTCATTATATAATCTTCCGAAGGCTTTGACCACTGTATCACGGTGATATCCTCTGTTCTTGTTTCGAGCTACTTTTCTGACAGATCTAGATCGCCATGACGTCTCCAAGAGCCCTCAAGGACAAGTTCTACGAGAAGGTCGTCAACCCCTACCTTCTGGAGGTGATGCAACACCTTCAATCCATTGAGACATGCAAAACCAAAACTGTGAGTATGAGTACAAATTTAAGAGGATGAGTTTGGCTGCAAATTTGAGAATTTCGGAGACTCGTTTATCCTTTTACGATGGTGAGCTTATGCCTTGGAAGACATAGGACAAGCCTTCCACATCATCAACCTTGTCATCACCACCTTCGAAGAAGGAGACTTGAGTACATGGGTATGGGCACTCCCCTTGGCTTGTGCCAAGCTTAGGGGATGTGCCCCGATATCGTATCATCATCACATCTGTATTTTTATCGATTATCTTAGTTCGATCCTTTTGGTTATATCTTGATCTAATCTAGTAGAATAAAAGTTTTAATATGATGTAATCTTTTAGTTTTGATTTTGATCTATCTATGTAATCGAGTCCGAGAGTTATATAATAAATAATAGATTTGAGTTGAGGCCTTTGCTTTCTTGTTTTGATCTTGGAAAAGAAAATAATATAAAAGAAATAAAAAGATTATATAATAATGTTATGAAAGGTGATGACTTCACATATAAGGAGTATGTCACATGAATTTGTTGGGAGTTGACAAACATAATTTTAGTCATTGTTACAATTAATAGGAAATAATAAAGAAAAAGTGGTTTCACATATAAATATACTATCTTGAACCTATTTTGTTATTGTGAGCTCATTAAAATATTATGTTCTAAAAAGTTGATGTTAGACAAGAAACACAACATAATGTGTTATATTTTCTTATATCCAAATATAAGTTATATTGTCATGGATCCTTCAACATATTGAGCTTGCTTCTCATCCTATGCAATCCCGGTTTTGCCGTGAGAGTGCTCACAAAATATTATATGCTAAATTATTGTGTTCTTTGATAAAGAAAATGCTTAGCGAATAAAAATCTCCATGAGGAGCAGGTACATCACCTGCTAACCTACTTAAATATTCATGATATTGTTGCAACTTACCGGCAATTATCTACTTTCTGCGTTCCTAAGTATAAGTTTTTTTAGAGATTTCAATTTAAACTACGTGCGGATGAATATTGACATATTTTAAAATATAGATTCACTCATTTTCTCCATATGTAGATTATATTGGAATCTTGAAAAGACTTGTATTTCCGAATGTAGGGGGTAGTACATAAAATAATTAGACGAGCGTGTCTGTTTTTTCAGGCACACCACATTACAACAGACCAGTTAAGAGTTACTCCGGGACGGAGGGAGTAGTTGACATCATAGGTTGGTAACACCATTTTTTAACACGCACATCAAGCTGACTAACAGTCACCGGTAAGATCTATCATCATCTATGGCATATGCGTTACATCACATAACTACATATTACAGTATGCCAGAGGGTATGCCTGATTGGTCAGGCACAAGAACGCAGATCGACAATCTCAAACCGCAAATTAGGTTTGAAATGCACGTTGGTGCAGGTTTCATATATTGGACCGCCATCCGTCGTCTCTCGGTGAGTATGGAACCCACTCTCACTGCACTCCCTGAGCACATCCATGCCTCCTGGATCTGTCAACCTGAATATACCATAGCTCCTGGAAGGTTTGCAAACAGCAGAAAGACTTTCAGACTTTATTCTACGATATTGTTAGCCAGGTGATGCCTAGCCAGGTGGCATCACCGTGGGCAATTAGGTATAACAATAAAATGAATGACTCGCCACTGCATGTTAACTTAATTTTAAGCAAGAAAACACATGCCTAGTAGGATCGGTCGGAGCAGCAACAATGGCAACAGCTTCTGGTAGCATGACCTGCATAAAGTTGATAGTTCTATGTAAAAAAAGTGATAAACTGCATGAAAAGTGTTGGATTATGGATGGGCTTAGGCCCATATAAGATAATAATCCCTGATTAATCTCTAAGGCCCATGCATGTGTACGGCAAGTGGTGGGAAGTGTGAAAAATTTAGTACCATACTGCTACAGTAAGAAAAGTGAGACCTATTTATAAAGGCTGCTCCATCACTTGCTATTGGGAGCTTGGAAATAGGAGTTCTACACGCGCTCCTCCTCCACCGCCCGCCCCGCCTTGCCGCCACACGCCGCCGCGGGAATGTTTCGGTTCTATGTATTATATGTGCTCACATGCTTAGGTATCGGTATGAGATGCATACCGTTTTTGCCATGCTTACTGTTTACTCGTGGATTAGATTAGTCGAAAAAGTGCTCATATTTCCAACAAAAAGAAGGTCAAATAAAGCACACGGTTGTCTCAGTGTGAGCTCCCAACAGATTGTTACACAAAGCCAGCTATTCTGAGATAAGACTACCGCTGTGTTTGGATGTCTGTATTTGACCCCTGGAATCGTGAATTGGTGTTGTCTAGACTCCAATACGGCTGTTTGGATGGATGGTCACCGTATTGACTCTTGGAAACTTGCCTCAATTCTGATCTCTACTCTCACAATTGCATGCTCTCTCCCTTGTTACCAAGCTAGAGACGGTCCATAATCCTCTCAATTGTCTCGCTCCTGCGAAAGGTGCCAGTTCACTTGCCCCCAACAGAAACGAAGAAAGGGGCAGCACAGAAGAGAGCGGTGACCTCCCACCTCACAACCCCCAGCCGTCTCCCACCGCGCATCCAAATGCGTTGGTTAATTTGGTATTGCATCTCAATGTGTTGGTTAATTTGGTATTGCATCCCAATTCAATTCAGTGGGCTCAATACAGACATCCAAACGAAGCGTACATGTTTTTATCAATGTTGGCTCGCTAGTGCAAACCAGGGAGAACACAACAATCACACTAACTCAGTTAGGTCATGCTTCTGTAAATTTGCATTAACTTGGCTGGTCTACCCTGCTATAAAGTTAGGTGACAACGTTCAACTAAAGCACTGATGCAGCTTAAGCCTGATATGCCTTAGGCCGTGTACCATACAATATGTGATTTTTCCCATCTGAAGATAAAGTATCGGCTCAAAGGCCTAACAAGTGACAACAAGTCAACCCCTACTCAATAAAGGATAGACCATGTTTGCAGATGACATGGTGCCTTTTGGAGTTAATATTGGTGAACTTGTGATTGTTTCTATTCAGCATTTTGAGAGCGAACTTATTATTTTATACATTTTATGCCTAGCAGCATACAAGCCCCTTAAGTGGTTTTATCATCAGATATGGCACTGTCGTACCAATAACTCAAAAGTTTCAAATGTGCGTTGTTGCATACAGATTAAAATCATATTTGTTAGCTACTCTAGTGGTTGAAGGATTCGGCAAATATAATTTCTAGCTGAATTTTTTCATGGAGGATGTCCATGGTATATGAGACTAGGATTTTCATAAAAAGAAGCAATATCCTTAAATCATAAACATCAACAGAACTTATTTAGATACCTGATAAGAGAATTGAGTGTGCAAATCGATCGACGATAGAAAGCATGTTTGTGAAGGGTGAGTCTGGAAAAGAAAGCAAAATGTCAATTGTTGACTTAACTGTTAAATTACAGAAGTTACTGCATCTAAGCACACTAAGAAAGCATATGCTCAAGTAACAAGTTTTGGTTAAAAAAGATGGATTCCATGCTGCTAAGTTCAGTGTGTTTTCTATAAGAAAAATATTGGTATTAATTGTGCTTTATGTTAATCTTCTTTCACAATCTTCTTTCAAATGTATTAGAATTGACAAACACAATAGTTTTAAATTGGCTGCAGCAATGGCCACAATTGCAGTATATTATTAAGTGGTGGAGGCTGTATTCACGCTTTTATTAACAGTAACAGTGGATATTCAATGGTAACCATTATGAATATATATCTTCAAAATATTTATGTTCTTACCTCCCGTGATATATTTTTTTACTAGTTTCAAATCAGAAGACAGGAAAGTCAGATTACACACCCTAACTTGGCACTAAACACTGGATACACTGATACAGTTTTGTCTCATCATACCTATGTTCTTAGACCATATGAGGTAGGCTAGCCATGTGAATTTATTTCATTTACAATATTATAAACCAACAGAAAACTGAATTCGATGAAGTACGGGAATGTTCAGATATCTACATGTATCCACCCTGCAGGGTAAAGTGACTGCTCTGATAATACGGCGTGTATCTCCTCCTCGTTAGAAGCTTGACACTGCATTTGGAAACAGGCAGATTCAGATAGATAAATGGAAGCAAGACACATTAAAGTAAGATGACAAATGATATGTTGAAAGGTAAAATGACAAGTTAAACAACATAATGTCTTTTTTTTAAACCATACAGTTACTGACATACTGAGTGAGCAGTTCCTTCTTGCTTTGGAATGATCAATGTTGTCACATAATAAGTTCCATCCCTCTGCAAATAAATGTAAAATAAATTAAGACGCAAATGTGAATATAGCAAGACTATCAGTGCTCACATTGGTATCTAATTCTTCTCCCAACTGCACTTACAAATGAAGCACCAAGAATTCCACAGGTCTCTAGATTATTGCTTGTATTCTCCTTTGCAAGTTCCATGAATTCGTCTGTCAATCTCACTGACTGCAAGACACACATACATCAGCAATTTTATCTAAAACTTGAGTGTCTTCACATGCTCCAAGGAAGAGCACACACTCAGAGAAGGAGATTAGAAATGAAAACAGAACGTACTATTTGCATGTCATGCAAATTGCTAGATGCAGAAGACTGCCCAAATGAAGGTATTGATTGATCATCCACGTATTCAGTATCATGACTAAAAGGAACATCGCCAAAGCTAGAAAGGTCTTCTATCCAAGAAACTATAGGAGACGGAAAGTGGTGCTTCACAGGGTAGGCGCCGATATCGCGATCCATTGTTGTTGGTAGATTAGCTTGGTAGTGGGTGATCTTTTTAGCATCTGCAGTATGTAGATACATCATTTCACCAGGTGTTGAACGCGTCCTGCATTTTCTGGTAGTGTTTTCAGATCTGCATGAGCATCACATGTCAAAATGTTATGAACTCATAATTGTAGCAGAACTACAGTCGAGATAAAGAAAAATAAGAGACTAGCTGGTATGGTATACCTCCCGCAACTCATGGCTGGGGGTGCTCAGTGGGGCCTAATTCCAACCTGGAAATCAAGAATTGTCAAACAATTAGGAACAGAGAAAAGAGTGGCAGCATTTTACTCATTTATTTTAAAATGTAGCAGCTTCAGGAGATCTCAACAGCAGCAGCACGTGGCGTTAAGCATCAGTTAGTCAAACTAAACAGAATTGCTTTTCTCAATCCTAATAAAGAATGATCAACATCATCTAAAACACATAAAGTAGTGCTGCCATAGACCATGAACCCAGTCACATGCACCACTGATCAAAGCCTCAAACTCATGATCAATGGGGTAACGGTAGTGGCCGTGGCCACATATTGCTTTAGAAGAACAAAAATGTAACCACCTACTCCCTCCGTCCCGAATTATTTGTCGCGGAAATGGATGTATCTATAACTAAAAATATGTCTAGGTACATCCATTTTACATGACAAGTAATTCCGGGCGGAGGGAGTACATAATAATTAGTCTGATTAAGGATCAGCTCAGCTCGACATACTCCCTCCATTGACAAATACTCCCGCCATCCCGAATTACTTGTCGCAGAAATGGATAGAAATGGACTTAACTAAAAATATGTCTACATACAACCATTTATGTGACAAGTAATTTCAGGCGGAGGAAGTATAAGATATTCTAACTATTTTCTGAACCGAATGTATATAGACACGTTTTAGTGTGTATGTTCACTCATTTCAGTCATTATGCAGTTCATATTGAAATATCAAAAGACCAAAACATCTTACACTATTTGTGAACAACGGAGGGAGTACCAGCAACCACCGAACTACCAAACATGTACGAAGACAAGCCACCACGTTGTTAGCAAAAAGAAAATTAAAAAAGGACAAGCTACCACGTCGCCGAAGGAAACTATCCTTATCTTCCCCCGGCCGGGGCCGGGAAATCTACTTATCTCTGTCCAAGAATTTCGTGGGCCGCCTGCCACCCAGCTAGGGCAAAGCAGCGGCGAACGCACGGAGAAGGGATGGGAGGTCGGGGAAGAGGGAAAGGGCGCTCACCGGGTGTAGTCTGGACTGGAGGAGTTTTGCTGGAGCCGAGAGGGGAAGCCGAGGGGGGAGAGGGAGGGGAAAGGCGAGCAAGCGATGGGCGCGTGATGCTGATGCTCTTGTGTTGTCCGACGCGACGCGAATCGAGAGCCGCAGCCGGTTTCAGAACGAGATTGCGTACACACACATCGCCGTCAGAGGGGCCGTGCATGCCATACACATCATCGCCCGTCGCACGGAAAAGAAAAATGAGACATAATTTTGAGATAAGGACGACAAGTCCGAGGCCCGGAAGGTGCCGACGGGAAGCAAAAATGCATCAAAGAGAGAGCGCCGTGGCTGGCGGCGCCGCGGTGCATTGGGACTCCGTGTCCCGTGTCTGCGTGTCGGCTGGGCATTCGGGCAAGGGGCGTGTCGACGCGTGCGACGGTGCCGACCTGCCTGTGCCTGACGCAGCGTGGGACGGAGAGGGTGGACAGTTTGCTGGCGTGCGACGGTGCCGGACCTGCGTGTGCCGGGCGCAGCGCGGGACGGAGAGGGTGGACGGTTTGTTGGGGAATCGGGAGGCGTCACGTTTGCGCGCTTGTGATCCGCAGGAAAGTTTCAGCTGACACCGCCTTGATCTCAGATCCAACGCATCTAAAAGGCTGCTGTACCTGCACGCAGTTCATAAACTTCTGAGGGGCTTCTTTGCAAAATGTTCTAGAGCCACGCCTGGGAGACGTTGGATTGCATCTCAGGCGCGGGAGCATGTGTCGGTACAAACCAGTTCTGCTACGTTTTAGTGTCAAGAAACGTGAAATCATGCACCATATCATTGAGCAGGACTTCACCTGATCTTGCTTACAGAGCTCAGTGTGATAGTTTCACACGCTATAAATTTATAAAATATAGGAGTCATATCTATCAATCATCTTTCAGTAGAGCAGCACACGCAGCCTTGTGCAAATCTCTTACGGTAGCATATTACAAAGCTAAGAAACCATGTATCCGCAAGTACAACATCCACACGGTCATTTAGAATGTTTACCAATCAACCGGTTGCTTTAGCCCCGCATCATCAAAAAGCACCAACCACTTTAACGCGTCTACTTTACATGCCATCCCATCTACTATTCCTTGCTAAGGTGCATGACAATGACTAGCCATCTTTCCGGTTGCAGAATCATCTGCGGCGCTTGACAAACAATAGTTCAGAATCCTTTTACAGTGCCTGATTATGTCCTGCTCCCTGCAAGGGAAGATGCAGTCAAATTTTCCAACACTTTTCAATCAACAACAGCAGACATGAGACATGCAGTGCAATTTTCTCCTTAACCCAGTGGAATAGATTATGATATCGCTCCATGATGAAGCAATAGCTATGTCTCGGTGTCCAATGATCCAGTGAAGAAAAAAGAAGGAAGAATTAACATTTGCGATAAAGAAGTCTACATTTAAGTGTACAGATGGTTCGCATGCTGCTGACCATATGTAGAAGCTATGTATTCGTGACTCAAAAGTCTATTTCATAATTGTATAAATTCTGAAACATGTAAAATGATGTTGTCCTGTTGTTCACCTTATGCAGGATGAATGATATAGGTGCACTGTTGACAAATGCATAAAGCTCAGTGAGAACTGCCAATCAAAAATTCAGCACAGTGCAATGCATTTTCCAAGGAGAAAGAACTGGTTATATATTACTCACTCTGTATCAAAATATAAGGCGTTTTTTAACACTGACTGTCAAAAAATGTCTTATATTTTGATGCGGAGGGAGTATTTACAAGTACAGACTAATGAGAATGGGGTGCCACCCCACGTTATAAGTTTGAATAACTATGTGCTGACTTACCATCATGACAGTTTAGCCAGGAGTTTTTCCACCATGCTTTTTTGTTGTAAGCGACTATAAGATTCTGATTCTTTTATTGCGCTTGATACAACAATGACATTACTTGGCGAAGGAGCATTCACCTACAGGACATAAATAGGGTATATAAGCAATTAACAAGCACAACATGCATTAATAATTTACAAGTCTTCAAAAGAGAAAGAAAAACACGATTATATTAGAAGCATACCCATACTCGACCATTCAGTCCAACAGCTATCTCAAATGATAGTTTTTTCCCAAGGGCCTCTAGAAGTGGACATGTTGGGGAACTTAAAAGCCTACAAGTAATCAACATAATAAATATATGAAGGAGAATAGTAATACTAGCACATTACTGAAAGATTATGGCATGCATTCATCTCACATTCTTGCCAGGCCAGTTGATGTTTCAAACGTATAACCACTTTTCAGTTGACCAAATTCAGCAGCTTTTCCACTTGCTGTAAAAGATAGTCCATATCATTATATTTGGATAGCAGTACAAGGAAACAAATATGCAACAGTTTGGCCCAAAACACTGTACTCCAAGATCTTACAACCATATGAGCCAAGATTCCCAACATGATGTATTTTTGAACTTCTAATTTTGAAATTCATAGAAATACTGAATTATGAAATTAGCAAGTTACCATCCATGCATGAAAGCTCTGGATTCATAATGCTATTTGCTTTCACCACTCTGGCATATATTAATGTACCAATCTGCATGAGAAAACACACAGTAAGTATTTATAATAAGCGTGCATCAAGCTCAAGGAAGGAAACTGAATATTAGGCACAGAAACTGCAACCTTTCGGAATCATTACAAGCTGAGATCATATTTTAAGGCATATACTCCCTACTTAAGTATAACACCCGCGTCCAGTATTTGACAAATTGTTACAACACAAACATCATCGAGTGCATGTAATGAATCTGAAACTACATAACGGGGCGGCTATTTCAATGTAACGACTGAGGACAGATCGGAATCAACAAACAAGTGAAATTGACCAAAAAATGACAAAAATGCATCACAAACAAAAACAGCTCAACACTTTTCGAAATTTAATTATCAAACCCTATATTTTGCATAAAAACAATCATTTAAAAACGTATGCGCTCCATACAAGATAAACAAAAAACTAAAAATTGCACCATGTAAGATTTCAGTATCTACTAAGATACATAATAATTTGATCCAATCAATGAATTCATGTTAATTTTATAAGAAAAAACATATGATGTGCCAAATAGCTACTCAAAGAAAAATAATTTGACTGCAGCGCCTTCCCTGCCATCATTTTTAGACTCCTAAAAAATCACATACGTGCCATGCCATGCGACCACCACGAGATCTGCATGGAGCCTCGCCACATGACCACAACGGAACCTGCGTCGGATGTGCGGTCCACATCTGTGGCTCCCAGGTGGTGAATAGTCTGCAGGGAGCCCCACGCATGCTGCCGCCTGTCATCAGTTGTCACCAAGTTCGGAGGCGTGCAGTACGATGGGCCTGTTCCACGGCCAGGTGGGCGGCTACTGGTACCACAGCACTTTGGACCTTGGCAGCATACTTCAACGAGAAGGAAGGTGTACTCGGAACCAGAGGACAATGCACGGAAGGACGATTTCATAAGCATGTCCATGCATATGTTCGCTTTGTTTTATCTCAGTCAACACTAAAGGAAAAAAATAGACTACGAAAATGAGCCCAAGTAATACTAAAGAAAAAAAAACTAGGATTTTGGATATTGCATTTCAATAGGGTAGATACAAAACTAATAGCGACTAGAAGTTAAAATGTTGCATTTCCATGTTGTATGCACTTCATTGGGTTTTCGCTGTTTAGACCCCGGGCCCGGATGATATACTATAAATGCTTCAATGCACTTGAACCCGCAGCCATGACCGTCATCCCCATACGAATCAAGAAGGTTACGGTGATGGCGGCGATGCTCAGTCCATATTGAGGCTGAGGTGGCGCGAATGGCCAACTGGCAAAGGCCATGGCGAGCTAGAGCATCAACAATTGCATGGACCGCATAAAAGCTGCCTTAGCGACGGATTCAAACGCCGGCGACTGTGCGAGCGTCGAAGGCGAAGGAAGATGGGGAGCACAAGCACGTCAGTGGAACTTACAAAACTGATGGTTTTCTGCTGTTACGACCCGTTTTCGTTGCCATGGTGCAGCATTTTCTTCCACAATTTTGCTACCATGCCAACATTTTTCTATCATGGCATCCCGTTTCATTAGTGTATCCCCGTTGCAATGCACGGGCATTTTCCTAGTAACTAATAAAAATGGTTCCTTCTTTGATGGCCAATAAAGGCAGAACAGCACTGTGCGCTTCACACAAAATAACCTATAATTGGAAAGGAAAGGTTCTACAACCATTAATGACTCAATGCCATACCTCAAACTTTGGTATGTTCCTCCTTGTACCACCTTCAAATGAAAGAACTGGTAAAAAGGCCAAATTAGGCCCCTTTATGTCCACCAAGAAGTTCTGGAATAACCAAATCCAACTCAGCAGAAGGGAAAGAATCCATAAGAACACATCATACGCATGCAGAATAAATTAATTAAAGTAACATTTAAAATTATGCTTCTGGTCATCGCCCTATGGTAAAATTCGCGAATGCTCATTTTGACTTTAGATACACTCCCTCCGTTCCTAAATAGAAGTCTTTTTAGAGATTCCAATATAGACTACATACGGAGCAAAATGAGTGAATCTACACTCTAAAATATGTCTATATACATCCGCACGTAGTTCATATTGAAATCTCTAGAAAGACTCATATTTAGAAACGGAGGGAGTATATTTCAATTGTAATAACAGGGAGGATGTCATCAGATCTATAATAAGATGGTTATAAAAGCGATCATAAGACTAGAAATCGAGCTGGAAGTACTTCTAAAGGCAAATGTATACTTACATCTGGTTTGGTGTCAACTACAATACCAAGAACCGTATCTTCTACAGAAGGTACATACTGCCAGAAAAACAAGCATTGTATGAATAGGCAGTCATTGAATACTGAAAAAGCATACTATGCACAATCTCATATACTCCCTTACAGAGGGAGACAAGGTAATGTTTGGAGTTTATCAAACTGATTAACTGTGTTTGGAAAAGCTGAAGAGAAATCAACATGCTCAAGCAATGAAGAGTTGAAACTTGATCCAAAACAAAGGCCGGAACAATACATATACACTGCATACTTGAAAGGTAACTATGAGTCCATGACAATTCCAAATGAATGTTAGTGTGCATCAGTGCTGGAAGTTGCATAGCATTGTATTAACATGACCCGGTCCACAATAGTGGCACTTAGGCTCCCACATTAGTTTAGTGATATTGGTAGCAAGGGTCACAACATAGGAATATCAGCATAAATTTCCTTCAGTCAAACCATGAGCATGAAGTGTGAGAAAAAATAGTTGCATGAAAAAACAGCATATGGTGGCTACAACGGTTTCTTTCAAGCAGAGATAAAATTCACAGATACAATATCCTACATAGGGACAATTTCTATAGTGTGAAAAAGCATCTATGAGCGCAAACCAGAGGACTCACCCTCTTCTGGGAGTTCTCCACCCAGTACTTGTTGGGCTTGGACAGTCGAAGCCTCCCAGCACTAGTTGCCTGGATAGTGTCACAATCCTGCGAGCCCCCCGAATGAACCGTAAGCCTCGTTACCCAAAATGAACCCTAATCCCTAAACCTCGGACGGGGCAGCCGATTCCCACTTTACAACACGGGATGTTTTACCTGGCGCAGACCGGCGCCGAGCTTGATGGTCTGGTTGGTCATGTCGGCGAGGTCCAGGATGACGTCGCCGGGGACCTGAGCGTCGACGGCGAGGGGAGGCGAGGCGAGGGGGTTAGTCGAAATCCGCGGAGGTAGCGAGCGAGAAGCTGGGATATCCAAGGGAAGGATGGAGGATTTACCACATAGCTGTCGACGAGAGCGGAGCGCTGCGGCTTCCTCGACTCCATTGCTCAGGGACGGCGGGCTGGCGGCGTGACGGCGTCGACGCTGGAGTAGGGTGGTGTTGTCTGCGCGGCAAGGCTGCGCTTCTTCGTTCCGATGCGCCTGCCTTCAGGAGTAGATGGGCCTGGGCCTTGAAAACAATGGCGCCGTGTTTGGTTTGGTGTCCTTGGACCGAACTGTGAGGCCCCTTCCTTGTCAAGTGGTGGTATTAACTATGTCAAATTCACCTAAAAAAAACTATCTCAAAGGGAAAAGCTTACCTTTAGTCGACCGATCTCGCACGCGCATCCGCCGGCTCCGTGTCCGTCGGATCGCCTGTTGACCAGACGGACGAGAACGGCCCCGCTTTCCGCGTCACGCACGTTCATTTTCTGAAACATAGCTATTGTTTCAGGATAAGCAGTCGTGCAGCTGGCCTCCGTTGACTCGTGTTTTTGGGAGGGCGACGCTTCTGGATTTGGGAGGGCGGCGGCGTTCGGCGACCGGGGCATATCCAGCGCGGTGGCGACGATGATGGGTTCGGCGGTGGCCGACGTCGACTCCAGCAGGTATGGATCGGAGACCCCCCCCCCCACCCCCTCCCACCCCCGCATTTCTGGGCGACCACCGTCCCGGCACCACCGACACTAGACATAACCACATCACAACACCTTACGTCCACGCACACTGCAAGTTTCTACAATAACAACGTTGTTGCGCAACGGCGGCAGTGAAGACTGTGCGACGCGGTCGGAGATGTTGTTGCAAGGGTCTTGTTACAGAAAATTAGGCGCATCATGAGATGTCTTTTCAATTTTTGCAACAAGGGTCTTGCTGCAGAAAATTAGAGAATTATAGTTTTTGCAACAAGGGACTTGTTGCAGAAAATTAGAGAAAACAGGTTTTCGCAACAAAGCTCTTGTTGCGGGAAATTAGATATGAGGAAGTTTCGCAATAAAGCTTTTGTTGCAAGAAATTAGAGAAGAGGAGGTTTCGCAACTAGAGTAGCTCCTACACGCCGGCGGCGGGCAGATTTTGCGGTGGCTTGGTGGCGGCGCCACGCGAGACGCAGCTTAGTCGGGGTCGGGTTAAGACTGTCTTGTTTCTGCAACAGAGCGTTTGTTGCGGGAAATAACAAATGGGCATGCGGGCGCAGACACCGGATCAGACGACTATCAGTTCGGGTATCCAACGGCCATCGAGACGACGGATAAAATCCAAACATCGGTTGGCGGACGCGTAGCAGCGCCCTATCTCAAAAGGTGCTAAAAAACTATCTCAAAATAACTCAAAAGAAAAAAACATCTCAAATTCAAAAATAAAAGAAAAAAAATGGTGGTATTAACAATCCGGCAACACTGGAGGGTCTTGCCGCAAGACAGCAAGAGAAGCACTAGCCCTTGCGGAAGATCCTTATGTCCAGCGGATACACATCGCATTAAAACACTCTTCAGCTTTCAGTTCATGTAGTTTTGTCCATGAGCTTAGAAACACTAATTTTGCTCTTAGTCTAGGGTTTGATTGACATGTCTGATTTGGCCAGCCCTATGGTCATGTACTTGTCCATGTAAACATTATTTCTCAATGAATAAAGCTTTACAAATTTGCATACAAAAATGAATGACCACACACATGGGCCAGAAGACGAAAACTAGGTACACATATACAGATAGTTCCGAGATGACCATGACAATTTACTTAGGAATTAAAAATAATGCATTTATTGAACTCATGCTTCAACCAGTTACTTCAAAAGTCTGAACTGATAAAAAAAGAAGGCCTATGGAAATGCTAACAAGGGAATTTAGCAATTTTCTCTTTTCTAGACAAGTTAGTAAGAATGATATTTCTGGGTAAAGTCTTGGTATGTAATTTGAACTGAGTACAAAACTTTTTATGAAACAATCTTCCAAACAAGCTCTAGAGGTGAAGAGAATAAGTGTCCATATGGTTTTTATAATTACAATGCTACCTCTTACCCAAGTTAAAAGAAACTGTCAACATTTAACCTCAATATGTCACTGAGACTGCTTACTTATGAACTCCTATGCTGAAATTTCACCAACCTAAGCTCACCACTGTGTGACAGTCTAGCTAATTTTGCTCGTACCAAAGGTAGAATCATGACTTGGTTGAGTTCTGGTCCTGAGGAAACTGTCCAGCTAGCTGCTGATGATTGTAATTCTATGAGTTGAGTAATACAAGTTATTCACCCACAAAAAAACTAAGCTCATCACTGTGTGGAGAACTAGATGTACTAACATACGGGATTCACATGGAAAATGTCACCACATACAGGAATACAACAAAGCCTTTAGTCCCAAACAAGTTGGGGTAGGCTAGAGGTGAAACCCATAAGATCTCGCAACCAACTTATGGCTCTGGCATATGGATAGCAAGCTTCCACGCACCCCTGTCCATAGCTAGCTCTTTGGCGATACTCCAATCTTTCAGGTGTAACGCCCCGAGACCGATGTGCCAGGTGTCTTCCAGTTATTCGCTGTCGTTGCCATGTCATTTGCTTGCGTATTGCATCTTATCATGTCATCATGTGCATTGCATCATCATGTTTTAAAACTTGCATCCGTCCCGGCCTCCTCGTTCTCTCCGTTGTTCGTTCTGAGCCCATACACACTTGCACGCGCCCGCGGCATGTCTGAGATATTATTTTATAAGTGGCCGAAAAAGTTCTCGGAATGGGATGAAAGTTGGCGTGCGGTGTTGTTTTGTTGTTAGTAGGCCGCCTGCCAAGTTTCGTCGCATTCGGAGTCTGTTTGACGCCCCAACGGATAACTATAGCGGCATTATAGCCGGGCACAAGTCGGACGTTTTCAGTCTCCGGAAACAGTCGCCGGATCTCTCTCTTCTCTTCTCTCAGCTCGAGACCATCTACACAGCCCACTACTCACCACCAGGTCCTACCTAACCTCTCTCGTCAGCCCGCAGCCCTCCTTGCGCGCGCGTCCGAAAGTTGTCCCGGACCCGACCCGAGCAGTCGTCACCGTTGTGTCCGGATCATCCCCAAACGTCTACAAAACGTCACCGTTTTCTTTTTTTGGCCTCCCTAACTATTTTATTCGCGACCGTCCGATTATTATCGGAGGACCCGAGTAGCCCCTAAACTAACCCACCTATTATATATAGTCTATCCCTAGTCCATTTTGACCAACCCTAAATTCGAGGAGGCTTGTCCCATCATTCCTTTCAGCCGCCGCCACCCGGTCTCGATCCACCTCGGGATCCTCGCATTCTCCCCTGCCCAATCCTTAGATCCCCACCAACCAGAGCCTCCCATGGCTTCCTTCGAATCCATCCCCTCCAGCGATCCAGCCCCATGCTTACACCGCCGCAGCCCGCAACCGGCCCGTCTGGGTCGATCTAGGCCCGAGGTGCCAGTGTTGCGCCGCCACCGTTCGCCATCCTCCTGCCCCGAGCGGGATCGAGGAGATGAGCTCCAGATCGAGCTCTTGGAGCCGCCCGACCCCGTCCTCATCAGCGGCCTTGCCGGAGCCGCCACCGAAGGACACCCAGGCCGGACCCCGCCGCCCTGTTCCTCTCCTCCTCCCTCTGTTTCTCCCTCGTCTTCCTCTCTCACAACCCCTCTCTCTCCTGCAGGAGCTCCGCCATGGCCGCTCGATGGAGCTCGCCGCCGTGCCTCCTCCGGCTAGATCTAGGCTGGAGCTACCTGGATCCGCTACCCTCGCCGGTTTTGCACCAGTGCCAACCTCCTCTGCGTCCGCGTCAATGCCCAAGCCGCCGCGTCCTCTGCTTCCAGGACGAGCAAAACAGCTCGCCCGACCCCTCACTCGCGTTGACCCTCACAACGCCTCTCAACCCTGTGCCCGGTCCGCCGCCTCGCTTCGATCGGGATTTGGCCCAGCTCCGCTGCGCGTTGTCTACGCCCCCGTCCAGATCCGCCGGCCCAAGAGGCCATGGGTGAGCACCCCCCCCCCATCCCTTTGTGCCTGTTGGGCTTGTTCAATTTCCGGCCCGTTATGTTTTTTTTAGTTCAGCAGGTTTTTTCCTAATATTCCAGAGAACCCAGTTTTGCAGAAAACCCCCTAGACTACATGCATTTAATAACTCACCAACCGTGCATCCTTTGTAAAAACTTTGTATATGAAACTTGCTTAAAATTATGTGTAGATTAATAATATGCCATTTTCTTGCCATGTTAAAATGTTTAAAATGTTGTTTGCATTAATTTGCTCCTATGCCATGTTAAAATGATTAAATTCATAACTAAATAACCGTAACTCCGATTTTAATAAACTTTATATGTAAATGGGGTAGAATTTTGCCTAGTTTAACATGGTGGCATCTCTTTGCATGTTTAATAACTCTAAAATTGTGTTTAGGACAGATCAGTACCAAACCTAATATATGCATATGAGGAGTTTCCGGACTTGTTGTTTTGTTGTTCCGGCCTCATTTAAACTTGCCTAGATTAGATAGTTTCATCATGCTTCACCTCTTGCCATGCTAACAACATTTAATATTGTTGGGTACATAAACGAGAGAGAACTAAATAAGTCTTGTGGTGTTTCGTCAATATGCAACCCGTTGCATATTGTGCTCCACTTAACTTGTAGTGTTGTTTGTGCACTTTGCCATGCCATGCCCTCTTTAAACCAGACATGCATCATACTTGATTGTGCATCATGCCATGTCTATGTGGTGGTTGTTTACTATGTTGTTTGCTCTTTTCCGGTGTTTGCTTCTTCGGGTTGGATCCGGTAACGTCGTGTTGTGAGGACCCATTCGACTACGTCCGTTTGTCTTCTTCATGGACTCGTTCTTCTTCTTTGCGGGATTTCAGGCAAGATGATCATACCCTCGAAATCACTTCTATCTTTGCTTTGCTAGATGCTCGCTCTTGTGCTATGCCTATGCTGCGATACCTACCACTTGCTTATCATGCCTCCTATATTGCTGAACCAAGCCTCTAACCCACCTTGTCCTAGCAAACCGTTGTTTGGCTATGTTACCGCTTTGCTCAGCCCCTCTTATAGCGTTGTTAGTTGCAGGTGAAGATTGAAGTTTGTTCCTTATTGGAACATGGAGATGATGTTCCTTGTTGGAACATGTTTACTTGTTGGGATATCACTATATATCTTATTTAATTAATGCATCTATATACTTGGTAAAGGGTGGAAGGCTCGGCCTTATGCCTGGTGTTTTGTTCCACTCTTGCCGCCCTAGTTTCCGTCATACCGGTGTTATGTTCCCGGATTTTGCGTTCCTTACGCGGTTGGGCTATTATGGGAACCCCTTGACAGTTCGTCTTAAGTAAAGCTCTTCCAGCAATGCCCAACATTGGTTTTACCATTCGCCACCTAGCCTTTTCTTTCCCTTGGGTTCTGCAGACTCAAGGGTCATCTTATTTTAACCCCCCCGGGCCAGTGCTCCTCTGAGTGTTGGTCCAACTGAGCGATGTCCGAGGCTACCAGGGGCAACTCTGGGCTGGCTTACCCGATGTCTGGCTCATCTGAGTGTGCCCTGAGAAAGAGATATGCGCAGCTCCTATCGGGATTTGTCGGCACATTCGGGCGGTGTTGCTGGTTTAGTTTTTCCCTGTCGAAATGTCTTGTTGTACCGGGATACCGAGTCTGATCGGAACGTCTCGGGTGGAGGTCTATTCCTTCGTTGACCGTGAGAGCTTGTGATGGGCTAAGTTGGGACACCCCTGCAGGGATTGAACTTTCAAAAGCCGTGCCCGCGGTTATGGGAAGATGGGAATTTGTTAATGTCCGGTTGTAGAAAACCTGAAGTTGACCTTAATTAAAATGTATCAACCGCGTGTGTAGCCGTGATGGTCTCTTTCCGGCGGAGTCCGGGAAGTGAACACGGTTGTTGGAGTTATGCTTGACGTAGGTAGTCCAGGATCACTTCTTGATCATACTTTTATCGACCGTGCTTTGCCTTCTCTTCTCGCTCTCATTTGCGTATGTTAGCCACCATATATGCTAGTCGCTTGCTGCAGCTCCACCTCATACCCTTACCTTACCCATAAGCTTAAATAGTCTTGATCGTGAGGGTGCGAGATTGCTGAGTCCCCGTGGCTCACAGTTACTTCCCAAACCAGCTTGCAGGTGTCGATGAGACCGTGCAGATGATGCAACCAAGCTCAGGAGGAGCTTGATGAAGATCTTGTCCTTTGTGTTGTTTCGTTCTAGTTGATCAGTAGTGGAGCCCAGTTGGGGTCGATCGGGGACCTTTGTCGCATTTGGGGTTCTTTTATTTTGGTTCCGTAGTCGGGCCATGAGTGTATTTGGTTGATGTAATGCTTTATTCTTGTAATTGTGTGAAGTGGCGATTGTAAGCCAACTATGTTATCCCTCTTCATTATTTATATTACATGGGTTGTGTGAAGATTACCTCACTTGCGGCATATGCCTTCAATGCGATTATGCCTCTAAGTCGTGCCTCGACACGTGGGAGATATAGTCGCATCGAGGGTGTTACAAGTTGGTAATCAGAGCCTTCCCCGACCTTAGGAGCCCCATTGCTTGATCGTTTTTAGCAGCCGAGTTGTGTCTAGAAAAATGTTTTGAGTCATCTAGGAATTATATATCGGAGAGTTTAGGAATTCTTTTTACTTCCCAGTCTCCTCATCGCTCTGGTAAGGCATCCTGACGTAGAGTTTTGACTCTTCTCTTCTTAAAATTCACTAAAAAAAATTTAGGATCACGCGGGTATCTTGGAATCGTTCCGATGGTTTTATGATGAGAACATTGTCTTGGTGCCTCCTGTCAGGGGTTTAGTGGAAGTGTCCCGGGGAGTTGAGCTCTGAGGTGTTGTCATCATAATTTTATCGTTGCAGTTCTGGAATACCTGAGTTTAGTACGCCGACATCGAAAATCTCTTTTATGCAGTTTGTTGGTGAGATAACCTTGACGCCACCCAGTACTGGGGCGGGAGTTCGGGAGTATCGCCATAACTTGTATAACGGATGCTTTTCGAAGGTTGAGGTAGATGATTTCCAAAGGTTTCTTGGTTATGCGTTGAAGGATGGATACAGCTGGATGTAGGATTTGCTAGTTTGGGTGAGATATTATGCTTCCCCTGTATCCCCAACACCTGATTGCATAACCGGAAAATTTCGGGAGTTTCATAGGTGGGAATTCAAGTAGCTCTTAGGATATCTTTCCGACAGATGTATGATATGAAATTGGGGTTCGACGTCTAGTGGTCCGCCTATTCACCGTCGATTTTACAGTGGTCTCGTTGTGTCTTAAAGAGTCCTTGGCCTTGCCGACTCGGGGACGCTTCGTATGTCATGTGCACTGCCTTGTACATGATGGTGTTGTACGGTCGAGCCCGTGTAGGCCCCACCACGAAAACTTCGGACGAAATCTCTATCATATGTTTGCTCCGGCTTATTTTGCAAGCCAATTCTTTCTTTTTGTTTTGAGTTGTGGTATTCGAGTTGCTTCAAAGTCAAGTGTTGATTCCATACCTTTTCCTAAGTGGTGTTCTCATACCCCGATGTGAGTACTAATCCTTCTCGGTCATCGAGACTGTCATGTCAATCCTTTTCAACCGGCGTGCTTCTCTTCTAGTGGATCCGAACATTTCAACTTCCGCAAGATCAATTATCACTTCTTCTCAACGGTGTTTGTTTCATCCGTCTCCAAGTTTGCCTTTGTTTTTCCCGCCCTCCCTCCCTTGCTTTTCTCCGAGGACTCATATATCCCAATCTAGTATCCTTTTATTCAGGTGAAGTCTCTTCTTTATTTTCTTTCAATATTCTTATCCGGTGATTCTCATGAAGATCCTAACGGAGCCTCAAGTTCATCATTCTTCATTCTTTTTCTTCTCCGGTGGATTCAATTCAAGTTTTCTGTGTTGGTCACATCCTTTCCTCGTTTTAAATGTCTTCTCTTGCCGGCGTACCTCTTAATCACTCCTCGTTTGCTATTCAATTGTTCCGGAGTGCTCAAGATATCTTGAAGATTCCTGTTTCCACTCTGCTTTCGTTCAAGACCTTTCGAGGATGTCACCTCATTCAAGTCATTTAATTCAACCGGTGCAACCTCTCTTTTAAATAGTTCAACGGTGTTTTCTTTCGAGTGGGCCCATAAGCCACAGGTCTTTTCCCAGGATCTTACCTGACTCTTCTTATTTTTCCGGAGCTTTTCAAATTATTCTCTAAAGTTTGACGTAAGAATGGATTGTCATTAGTCAAATGCCCTTCTCCATGATCTTTCTAATTCTTTTCATCGTTGGCTCAATCTCTTCGTTTTGATTCTTCTGGAGTGTCTAAATAATTCTTGGTGATGTTTCTCGTCGTCATTCTCGGATTTCGAAGACCGAAGAAGGGTTTCTCTTTAATCTTGCTCCATTCTCTTCAAGATTCGTGATTCTAGCTTGTTGCCATCCTCTCATAATTGTTTTGACTGTGAGAATTCTTTTCACCCTTCCGGAGTAATTCAAGAGTATTTTCAGTTTGATTATCCGGAGCTCATCATTTCAGAAGACTTGTTCATTCTCAGCTTTCAGCCATTGTTCTCCAAATCTTACCGGTGCATCAGTCAAGTATTCTCTAATCAGTTCGTGAACTATTCGTCCTCTTGTATCTAAATTTTCTCAAGTATCTTCGTTCATTTCATAATTCTTCCCGATGATTCATTATCTTTTATTCGTTCTTTTTCAATCCTTATGGTGGTTCGTTTAAGATTCCTCTTCTTTCGTTATCATATCAATGCATTCGCTGTTTCGATTCTACCGGTGTTTTCGTTGAAGACCTTATCAAGTTGGCGCGATATCTATCTTAACCCTTTTTCCTACGAGAATAAGTAGTATGCCAATTCCATTCCTTGTCATCAATTTTAATTGATGAAGGATGAGCATAACATAATTCTTATTCTTGATTCACCCAAATGGTTAATTTCCTATTCCAGAGGCTCATCAAATTCTTGTTTCCATTTGTTCATCTTTCTTTACCGGAGTGCCAAGTTTTCTCTTTATCTCGTCACTAAGCTTCATCTAATCATTGCAAGGCTTCAACCTTAATCTTCTCATCTTCCTTTCCGTTTGATCATTCTTTTGTTACCAGAGTTCGTCATGAAGGGTCTACATGTTGGTCCATCAAGGATTTAATTCATTCTCGAAGTGTTCATCGAGATTCGTTTCTAAGAGGCTCAAGCTTTCTTCATCTTGCAATCCGGAGTGCATTTCTGTCTACCGTATCATTGGAGGTGGTATTATGTCATTCTTGATAATTTGAATTCATGTTTCATGATTCACATGTTGTCAAGAGTGAGACATTTTAAAATCCATCGATCTCGTCATTTGAGTTATCTTGGGTAATATTTTCACCAAAAGCCTTCCCTAAGGATTGTTGCTATTATGGTGCTTATAAAGGACCCAAGCTCTTCATTTATCCTCCCGGTGAAATAGTTTCTTGTCTCCTTGTTCTTATCAATCCAATTCTTCTTCCCGTGAGTGGCAGGTTGTCACCTCATAATTTGAGATGTATTCCATAAGACCATATCAAGTTTATCCTTTCCGTTGTTGGTTTTCCAACAACTCCGTTCTAGCACTTGTTGTAAGCGTGCTCCCTCAAGATCTTGTTTTCTCGTCGTTCATTCCATTCCATTCGTACTTTTGTTCCGGAGGCTTTGTGATGTTGCTCTCTTCAACCCATCATCTTGGTTGTCAAGATCATGTTCAGTTCCTTCCATTTTTAGTTGAAGTGTTGCCCAAATTATACCATTCTTTCCCTCTCTATCTTGTTTTTTTAACCGGAGTGTTGTGCCTTTTTTCCTCAAGTTCTTTTCATCTTATCAAGCCTTGCATCTCTTTTCTACCGGAGTGCTGTCCGAATTTGTTCTTCCTTATTAATCTTCCCTACCGAAGTGCTTCCAACTTTGTTCTTCCTTGTCCCTCTTTTCTAACGGAGTGTTTTCAAATTTGTCATCTCGTTGTATTCTTTTCTCGAAATGGCTTAACCTTTTCAAGGTTCTTTGGTTTCACTCGTTTGTCCAAGAAGCAACTTAGTTTTACCTCTTCTCTTTCTCTCTTTCGTTGTTTCCCCGGTGCCATTCTAGATCTCGGGACGAGATCCTCTCGTAGTGGTGGAGTGTTGTAACGCCCCGAGACCGATGTGCCAGGTGTCTTCCAGTTATTTGCTGTCGTTGCCATGTCATTTTCTTGCGTGTTGCATCTTATCATGTCATCATGTGCATTGCATCATCATGTTTTAAAACTTGCATCCGTCCCGGCCTCCTCGTTCTCTCCGTTGTCCGTTCTGAGCCCATACACACTTGCACGCGCCCGCGGCATGTCCGAGATATTATTTTATAAGTGGCCGAAAAATGTTCTCGGAATGGGATGAAAGTTGGCATGCGGTGTTGTTTTGTTGTTAGTAGGCCGCCTGCCAAGTTTCGTCGCATTCGGAGTCCGTTTGACGCCCCAATGGATAACTATAGCGGCATTATAGTCGGGCACACGTCAGACGTTTTCGGTCTCCGGAAATAGTCGCGGGGTCTCTCTCTTCTCTTCTCTTAGCTCGAGACCGTCTACACAGCCCACTACTCACCACCAGGTCCTACCTAACCTCTCTCGTCAGCCCGCAGCCCTCCTCGCGCGCGCGTCCGAAAGTTGTCCCGGACCCGACCCGAGCAGTCGTCACCGTTGTGTCCGGATCATCCCCAAACTTTTTCGTTTTTGGCCTCCCTAACTATTTTATTCGCGACCGTCCGATTATTATCGGAGGACCCGAGTAGCCCCTAAACTAACCCACCTACTATATATATAGTCTATCCCTAGTCCATTTTGACCAACCCTAAATTCGAGGAGGCTTGTCCCATCATTCCTTCCAGCCGCCGCCACCCGGTCTCGATCCACCTCGGGATCCTCGCATTCTCCCCTGCCCAATCCTTAGATCCCCACCAACTAGAGCCTCCCATGGCTTCCTTCGAATCCATCCCCTCCAGCGATCCAGCCCCATGCTTACACCGCCGCAGCCCGCAACCGGCCCGTCTGGGTCGATCTAGGCCCAAGGTGCCAGTGTTGCGCCGCCACCGTTCGCCATCTCCTGCCCCGAGCGGGATCAAGGAGATGAGCTCCAGATCGAGCTCTTGGAGCCGCCCGACCCCGTCCTCATCAGCGGCCTTGCCGGAGCCGCCACCGAAGGACACCCAGGCCGGACCCCGCCGCCCTGTTCCTCTCCTCCTTCCTCTGTTTCTCCCTCGTCTTCCTCTCTCACAACCCCTCTCTCTCATGCAGGAGCTCCACCATGGCCGCCCGATGGAGCTCGCCGCCATGCCTCCTCCGGCTAGATCTAGGATGGAGCTACCTGGATCCGCTACCCTCGCCGGTTGTGCGCCGGTGCCAGCCTCCTCTGCGTCCGCGTCAATGCCCAAGCCGCCGCGTCCTCTGCTTCCAGGACGAGCAGAACAGCTCGCCCGACCCCTCACTCGCGTTGACCCTCACAATGCCTCTCAACCCCATGCCCGGTCCGCCACCTCGCTTCGATCGGGATTTGGCCCAGCTCCGCTGCGCGTTGTCTACGCCCCCGTCCAGATCCGCCGGCCCAAGAGGCCATGGGTGAGCAGCACCCCCCCAGCTCTTTGTGCCTGTTGGGCCTGTTCAATTTCCGGCCCGTTATGTTTTTTTTCAGTTCAGCAGGTTTTTTCCTAATATTCCAGAGAACCCAGTTTTGCAGAAAACCCCCTAGACTACATGCATTTAATAACTCACCAACCGTGCATCCTTTGTAAAAACTTTGTATATGAAACTTGCTTAAAATTATGTGTAGATTAATAATATGCCATTTTCTTGCCATGCTAAAATGTTTAAAATGTTTTTTGCATTAATTTGCTCCTATGCCATGTTAAAATGATTAAATTCATAACTAAATAACCGTAACTCCGATTTTAATAAACTTTATATGTAAATGGGGTAGAATTTTGCCTAGTTTAACATGGTGGCATCTCTTTGCATGTTTAATAACTCTAAAATTGTGTTTAGGACAGATCAGTACCAAACCTAATATATGCATATGAGGAGTTTCCGGACTTGTTGTTTTGTTGTTCCGGCCTCATTTAAACTTGCCTAGATTAGATAGTTTCATCATGCTTCACCTCTTGCCATGCTAACAACATTTAATATTGTTGGGTACATAAACGAGAGAGAACTAAATAAGTCTTGTGGTGTTTCGTCAATATGCAACCCGTTGCATATTGTGCTCCACTTAACTTGTAGTGTTGTTTGTGCACTTTGCCATGCCATGCCCTCTTTAAACCAGACATGCATCATACTTGATTGTGCATCATGCCATGTCTATGTGGTGGTTGTTTACTATGTTGTTTGCTCTTTTCCGGTGTTTGCTTCTTCGGGTTGGATCCGGTAACGTCGTGTTGTGAGGACCCGTTCGACTACGTCCGTTTGTCTTCTTCATGGACTCGTTCTTCTTCTTTGCGGGATTTCAGGCAAGATGATCATACCCTCGAAATCACTTCTATCTTTGCTTTGCTAGATGCTCGCTCTTGTGCTATGCCTATGCTGCGATACCTACCACTTGCTTATCATGCCTCCTATATTGTTGAACCAAGCCTCTAACCCACCTTGTCCTAGCAAACCGTTGTTTGGCTATGTTACCGCTTTGCTCAGCCCCTCTTATAGCGTTGTTAGTTGCAGGTGAAGATTGAAGTTTGTTCCTTATTGGAACATGGAGATGTTGTTCCTTGTTGGAACATGTTTACTTGTTGGGATATCACTATATATCTTATTTAATTAATGCATCTATATACTTGGTAAAGGGTGGAAGGCTCGGCCTTATGCCTGGTGTTTTGTTCCACTCTTGCCGCCCTAGTTTCCGTCATACCGGTGTTATGTTCCCGGATTTTGCGTTCCTTACGCGGTTGGGCTATTATGGGAACCCCTTGACAGTTCGTCTTAAGTAAAGCTCTTCCAGCAATGCCCAACATTGGTTTTACCATTCGCCACCTAGCCTTTTCTTTCCCTTGGGTTCTGCAGACTCAAGTGTCATCTTATTTTAACCCCCCCGGGCCAGTGCTCCTCTGAGTGTTGGTCCAACTAAGCGATGTCCGAGGCTACCAGGGGCAACTCTGGGCTGGCTTACCCGACGTCTGGCTCATTTGTGTGTGCCCTGAGAAAGAGATATGCGCAGCTCCTATCGGGATTTGTCGGCACATTCGGGCGGTGTTGCTGGTTTAGTTTTACCCTGTCGAAATGTCTTGTTGTACCGGGATACCGAGTCTGATCGGAACGTCTCGGGTGGAGGTCTATTCCTTCGTTGACCGTGAGAGCTTGTGATGGGCTAAGTTGGGACACCCCTGTAGGGATTGAACTTTCGAAAGCCGTGCCCGCGGTTATGGGAAGATGGGAATTTGTTAATGTCCGGTTGTAGAAAACCTGAAGTTGACCTTAATTAAAATGTATCAACCGCGCGTGTAACCATGATGGTCTCTTTCCGGCGGAGTCCGGGAAGTGAACACGGTTGTTGGAGTTATGCTTGACGTAGGTAGTCCAGGATCACTTCTTGATCATACTTTTATCGACCGTGCTTTGCCTTCTCTTCTCGCTCTCATTTGCGTATGTTAGCCACCATATATGCTAGTCGCTTGCTGCAGCTCCACCTCATACCCTTACCTTACCCATAAGCTTAAATAGTCTTGATCGCGAGGGTGCGAGATTGCTGAGTCCTCGTGGCTCACAGTTACTTCCCAAACCAGCTTGCAGGTGTCGATGAGACCGTGCAGATGACGCAACCAAGCTCAGGAGGAGCTTGATGAAGATCTTGTCCTTTGTGTTGTTTCGTTCTAGTTGATCAGTAGTGGAGCCCAGTTGGGGTCGATCGGGGACCTTTGTCGCATTTGGGGTTCTTCTTTATTTTGGTTCCGTAGTCGGGCCATGAGTGTATTTGGTTGATGTAATGCTTTATTCTTGTAATTGTGTGAAGTGGCGATTGTAAGCCAACTATGTTATCCCTCTTCATTATTTATATTACATGGGTTGTGTGAAGATTACCTCACTTGCGACATATGCCTTCAATGCGATTATGCCTCTAAGTCGTGCCTCGACACGTGGGAGATATAGTCGCATCGAGGGTGTTACATCAGGCCTCTCTTAACGGACTCCTCCCATGTCAAATTCGGTCTACCCCGCCCTCTCTTGACATTCTCCGCATGCTTTAGCCGTCCGCTATGCACTAGAGCTTATGAAGGCCTGCGCTGAATATGCCCAAACCATCTCAGACGATGTTGGACAAGCTTCTCTTCAATTGGTGCTACCCCAACTCTATCTCGTATATCATCATTCCGGACTCGATCCTTCCTCGTGTGGCCACACATTCATCTTAACATACGCATATCCGCTGTTGTGGTTCTAAGTCTGACAGTAGAATGGGGGTAGGTATGAGGAGGCAAGATCCTAGCTACGGTGAAGTTGTGCACGCAAGATTTACGAGTTCAGGCCCTTCTCAGAGGAAGTAACAGCCCTATGTCTCGGTGCCCGGAGGCTTGGTCGATTGGATTATGCGTGAAGTTACAGGGGGTGCGAACCCTTGTCCCAGAGGAGGGGGTGGCTTATATAGAGTGCGCCAGGACCCCGGCCATCCCCCGTTACACAGGGTTCGATGTACATAAAGAGAGGTTGTTACTGGTAACGCCAGCATTAAAGTGATATAAATGATCCTTAAGTCTACGGAGTGAATGTCCGACCATTGCGATCCAAAGTGACCCTAGATCTTCTATACTCCGAGTGGTTCCTGATGTGGTCGAATGATTATATCCTGGTCGAATGGAATTGGGTTATCCGAGTGGGTTGCATCTTGAGGTGATTCCAGTCGGTAGAATTTGTTGTCCTTTGAATGTCTTTGACTATAGGGCAGTGTCCTTGGGAAGGGTACTTAGATCAGGTCTATTGCCCTATCCTAGGTACATGTCATCGTCATTAGCCCCTGAATGGTTCTGGGTTCGAGTGGAGATGGAGTTGAAGATGGTTCCGACCCAATTTCCATGCCGCGGAAGCATTTTACTTGGTCTGGAGAACCATTTCACAACTTTGACTTCATTTTCAGTCGTCTTGAGCCATTCAGAAGTTGTCGAGTGAATTTTTCTGGTAAGCTTCGACTGCTGATGCTGCATAAAATCTTCGGCATGATTGATTGTTCTGCCGTTTTCGGATCTCGCGGGATTCGAAATTTGGGGAAGCGCGCGGGGTGGAGAGGGTCGTGGTAATCGGAGCGGATTAGGCAGGGGTGCCTCGATCCCCACGCCACCTTTTTTGCCACGTACTATGCGCGCGGCTGTTGCGGGATTTGACAGGATCGCTTGGACCCACAAGTCAGCCACTCGGAGAGCCAACCCATATAAGGTGTTTGGGCCAGGGCCTTTGCACTGTGTGCCCCATTTCCCCCTTCTTCCTCCGCTTCTCCACTGCATCTGCCTCTGCCCTCGGTGCCGCCGCCCAGTCCGAGCTCGACCCGCCACAATGGGGAAGGACAAGACAGCGGCTCTGGAGCGCGCGAAGAAGGCGACAGCGAAGGCAAAGGGGAAGAAGATGAGCCGGGCAGGGTCGTCGTCGAGGACCGGCCTGTCGCCTGGCTGGATCCAGGGCGACTGGATCTGGTCGACGATCCAAAGAGAAGATATGGAGGATCTGGTGGATGGGGGATTGATTCCCCAGAAATCTTGGCGGCTTCCGGAGGACGAGACCGAGCTGCGACCGCAAGAGGGTGTGTGTCCTTGCGACCCATGTCGACTGTGGCTTCTCTTTGCCTCCCCACCCCTTCTTCCGGGGTTTCCTGAACTTTTTTGGAGCCCAACTTCATAACTTTTCTCCCAACACCATAACGTACCTTGCCACATATGTGTCCATGTGTGAAAACTTTCTGGGTTGTCGACCGCACTGGGGCCTCTTCAAACACATTTTCACTTGTCGTTCTCAGTCGGTAAAAAAGGCCAATCCGAGTGATGAGAGGACACACGTGATCCAGATGTGCAGAGGTCTAGGGATCGAGATGAGAAATAAAAGCACTTTCCCCGCCATGATTCTTCCCGAGTCAGTCAGGGGGTGGCAATCGACTTGGTTCTATTGCAAGGACCAACCGACCCCGGGCCAGTCGACTAGCCTTCCCCCATTTTCCATAGAATGAGTAGAGAAGCCTTCTCCTTTAAGAGTGACTCCAGCTGAAAAAGCGGAGGTTAATATGTTGGTTGAGCGAGTGGTCCAACTTGTCCGCGGCGGGGTGACTGGCATGGACTTGCTAGAAGTTTTTCTCAGTCGATGCATCCAGCCACTCCAAGCCCGTGATCATCCAATGTGGATGTACTCGGGTGTTGAAGACAACACTCGGATCCACCCAGAGGATGTCGATGAGGGGACGGTGTTGCAGTGGCTACAAGGTATTACTAGTAACAAAGACAACCCTAGGGGGTCTAGGAGGGTTCCTCCACTCGACAACACCACCGAACCTGACAAGGTCTTATTCTTTCCTTCCGAGTGTATTTTTCTCTGATATGTGTTTGTTCTTGAAACTGATTGATATCCACTCGACCCCGTGTCTTGTAGATCTACACTGAGATGTACTCGATGCCCAACGGAGAGCGGGAGGATGAGGGAGAGGCGAGTGGAGGCGACAGTGGCGAGTGGCATTCTGACGGAAGGGGAGACGAGGAGAGCGAGGACTTGAGCAGTGGTGAGGAGGTCGACTCCCCTCCTCGCACGGAAAGACGCTCCAAGCAGAGGCAGGACCCGACCAGTGTCCGTGGCAAAGTGACTCCGCCGACTGAACAGACTTGCATGCGCACAAGGACATCTTCTCCTGCGCCGACTGAGAAAGCTCCGAAGCAAATCAAAGTCATGCCGCCAAAACCCCGGAAGGCCTTGCCCAAGATCAAAGTGGACGTCCCTATCGCTTCTGGGTAATCACTGAGCTCGACCTATTATTTTTATCGTGACCCGTCCTTTGGTCGATTCACTTTCCTGTTTTAACCGAGCAAATTCTGAAATTTGCAGTGCTGCCTCTGGGACTTCAATGTACCAAGATGATGAAGACGAGGAGATGGAGGACGCAGTCACCTCCCACGCGGGTATAACTTTTGTCATTTGGTATTTACTTCATCAACCATTTTGATGGTCGACTGAACTCATGTAACTGATTGCTTTGCAGCTCCACCAAATGTCATTAAACTTCCAAATGACGATGAAGATGTGCCACAGAGAGTCATGGGGAGGAGGGGCAGGACTTCAAGAAAGAAGGCACCAGTTGGCAAGACGTCCCAGTCAACGCCGGTGATGGAACCAGTGGTTCAGCGGTCCGGAGACGTGAACCGTGCTTCTGTTACTTTTGTTGTTCCAGTGTCGACTGAACGCCCTTCCTCGTTGACTGCACAAGTCCCCGATTCATCTGTCCAGCACCACGCCTCGGATCCTAAAGCTACCGCGATTGGACCCACGTCTCCGTTGTTCGTCACCCATCACGTCCCAGAAGACCAAGCATGCGCTACTGCGGAAGCAATACACCAAGTAGGCTTGATGGTGGAGCGGATGAAGACAGTGCACGAGACCAGCCAAGCCGCCTATGATGGTAGTGCAGCCCTCCGAGCTAATGTCCAGGTTAGTTGGTTTCCGACTGATCTCCTATCCTGATGCTTGTTCTGTTAGGATATGCTACCCGAAAAACTTTCATTGTGCATCCATCTGTCAGTCTGTTCTTCGCATCTATACACTTGCTGGGTGTTTCAATTTATGCTGAGTAGTCTTTCCAATTGAGTCGAGTAGGTTATGTCAATTGCAACTTTGGACTAGTGGGGGCATGCAGAGTGCACCCACTGGGTGTAGTCCCCGAGGCCGCCGTCGAATGTGTGATTCTACGGGGGTCTTGATGAAAATATCTTGTTGTTCAGTTCTTCCACTCGGTCTGGGCCGACCATGTCGAGTGGAACCTGAACCAGTGGGGGCACGCTGAGTGCACCCACTGGGTGTAGTCCCCGAGACCGCGGTCGACTGCGGGCAGTTGATTGGGGTCTGAGAATAACTGTTGCCTCTCTTTTTTTTCACTCGGTCTGGGCGGATCATGTCGAGTGGAACCTGGACCAATGGGGGCATGCTAAGTGCACCCACTGGGTGTAGTCCCCGAGACTACTGTTGAATGTTTGATTCTGCAGTAGTCTTAGAATTCTTTTCACTCGGAAGCGAATAATCTTTGATTCTGTCCACTGATGTATCTTTTACTCATTTCAGAAATCCTGTGAAATCATCTCCAAATTTGTTGAATTTGAGGAGAAGCAGAGACAGCTCAACCTTGACTTGGAGTTGGCCAAGCAGAACTTGCAGAAGGCCAAAGACGAAACAGCTGGTATGGAAGGTAAAAAACCTGTCGACTGTGGAATTGGTTTGTATCTTCAGTCGTCTCCTCATTCTTCTCTCTGAACTAAGTGCTTGTTTGTTGTATATATATTTTTTAGAGAAAATGAGGTAGGCTCTGGCATAGAAGGATCTTGATCTTGCGACAACGCAGAAGGAGGCTCAGGAGAAGGCAACACTCGCTGATAAGAAGCTAGCTTCAGTCGGGGCACTGGAGGAAGACAATGCCAAGCTAAAGACATCTCTTGCCGAGGCCAATCGAGAAGTGACCCGTCTGAAGAAGGACAAGGTAGCTTTGAACGACAAGATTGAAGACATTTCTCATAAGAGAAACGACCTGGAGGCTTATCTAGGAGCACTCGCCAAGAAGTTATTCCTTATGCTTGAAGGTATCTTTGCTTGTCCGACTGTTTTACTATCGTCGAGTCACTATAAATCCGTCGACTCATTAGTTCTTTGCGGTTGTAGAATTCTGTCAAAACTTTGAGGAAGAAACTGGGCGAATCAAGACGAGCTTGGACCACATCAACTCCCGTGTCAATGATGAAGCTGCCATGAACGTGCTCCGACTGGAATCCCGTCTTACCAGCGTTACGGGCTACCTTGCTCGCCTGAAGGTTGCGGTGTCGTGGATTGACATGGCGCTTTGGCCAAAGGAGACGCTCCAAAATGACCTCGAGTCCTTGATGACTCGACTCAATGAGATCCCTGGTCGAGTGCAGGAATGGAAGAAGTCGTCTGCTCAATGCGGTGCTGACGTATCTCTGTCTCTTGTTCGAGTCCATTGCAAGGAGGCCAAGGAAGAAAAGCTAGTAGCGATCAAGGTTGCTGTCGGTGTCAAAACCGGCGGATCTCGGGTAGGGGGTCCCGAACTATGCGTCTAAGACGGATGGTAACAGGAGGCAGGGGACACGATGTTTTACCCAGGTTCGGGCCCTCTTGATGGAGGTAAAACCCTATGTCCTGCTTGATTTATTCTTGATGATATGAGTATTACAAGAGTTGATCTACCACGAGATCGGAGAGGCTAAACCCTAAAAGCTAGCCTATGGTATGATTGTCTGTCGTTCTACGGACTAAAACCCTCCGGTTTATATAGACACCGGAGGGGGCTAGGGTTACACAAGGTCGGTTACAAAGGAGGAGATATACATATCCGTATTGCCTAGCTTGCCTTCCACGCCAAGTAGAGTCCCATCCGGACATGGGACAAAGTCTTCAATCTTGTATCTTCATAGTCCAACAGTCTGGCCAAAGGATATAGTCCGGCTGTCCGGAGACCCCCTAATCTAGGACTCCCTCAGAAGCCCCCGAACCAGGCTTCAATGATGATGAGTCCGGCGCGCAGTGTTGTCTTCGGCATTGCAAGGCGGGTTCTTCTCCATATTTCGAATGTTTGTAAAGTTGTGTCCAGTCCCATAAATGTTTGGACCTCTTGGCTTCTATGCCCAATAAGGACTATCTCCCACGTGTCGAATGAATACGAGGCGCCGGGGCCTTTTTACATTCACCCTCTAGCCAGATAAATAAATTGTCTATTAAAGGGATGGGGATTCTTAGATCCGATCCATACCATCCTCCCCCGCGAGAATCCATCAGAGCGTGCTTCGGAAAAATCCATTCCAGCATGGCCGACCTCCGCAGCTCCTCCTCCCGCCCCCGTAGCCCTAAGCCCGGTGATTGGGAGAGGTGTTCAGTCCCACACAGTCGATTAGTCGAACTGCAGACTAAGGGATTTCTCCCTCCAGCATACCTGGTGCCTGTTCGAGCCGAGCTCGCCACCTATAATGGCGGGGAGCAAGCGGAGAGCTTCCCTAGCCCCTCTATGGGGGAGCGGGTATGCCTTGTCCCTTATTTATTGAGGGGACTCGGATTTCTGATTCATCCGTTACTCCGCGGGCTCCTGGAGTTCCACGGCCTCCAATTACATAATTTCACCCCTGCCTCCATTTTACACATCGCCGGCTATGTTGCTCTCTGCGAGTTGTTCCTGGGCTGCGAGGCTCATTTTGAGCTGTGGAAAAGGTTATTTTGCCTTGTCCCTCGCACACAGAGGGGGTCACTTTATCAAGTGAGCCGAGCCGAAGTATGGCGCATCGCCGGAACCAGATACCTGTCCGATACCCCGAAGAAGACGTTCGAAGACTGGCCTTCGGAATGGTTTTATATGGAGGACGTTCCCCTTTCGGACCCTGTTCGGCGGGGTCTTCCTGAGTTCAGCAACGCTCCTCTGAAGAAATGCCGAAGTTGGCGCCCACGGAGTCCCCAGGAGGAAGACAACGGAGAAGTCCTTTACCTGATGAACCGGATTAAAGCACTGGCTCAATCAGGATTGACAGTGATCGAAGTCATGTCAATATGCATAATGCGGGGAGTGCAGCCACTTCAATATCGAGGGCACCCCCTGTGGTGTTTTAACAGAGAAGATGATGCCACCCGTTACGGGCGTAAGGGTCCGGACAACGCTGCCGCATTAGCAAAAATTCTGTCCGAACTGTTCAAAGGAGAGGAAGAGGAGTTCATCCGCATCAAGCCACGGGATGGGTTCTCCATGTACAACCCTCCAAGCTGGGTGAGTTATATCTCCTTATTTCCATTCTTCCCGTATTCTTTATCGTAGATACTCACCTTGACATTTTGCGGCAGGAACTACAGAGAGCCATAAGGGAGGTTAGCAGCCCATCTCCACAACCAGAGGACCCTGACCGGGCCCTTGGTCCCGGACTCGAAGAAGATCCGGACATATTTGTGGAGCTAATAGACCGGCAGTTCTATCAGTTAAGCTGTGATGATGCCATGGTGGCCATTATGGCTGATTATCCCGGACTACTTCCTACTTCGCATGTAAGGAAAACCAAAAATCCCAACTCCAAAAACTAGGATTCCCTTTTAGACACTTCACCTACCATATACACATGGTGTTTAACAGGGAAGGCATTCGCGATGCCATGCCGAACCCGCAGCAACTCGCCCACAAGAGGCACCGAGGCCGGGCCGGCCAAAAAGGAAGGCGGTCAGGACGGAGACGCCGGCGCGGAGGTATGACAGAAACCCTGCTCCGTGGTTGTCGTCTTTCTTGAAATATAATGACGTCCATGTTTCTTTAACAGAAAAAACGCTCACCGGAATATGTCCGGTGAGGCTGCCGATCATGCTTCCACCAGTCGGGCCCCAGGGCTGGACATAGAGGCAGAAGCCGACATGGGGCGGACGCCGGATAACCCCCCTACAGAGGATGCAGATAGATTGTCCGCTACAAATTCAGAAGTGGAGAGCACCATGAATCATAGGTGTCATCGGGACGTACTCCGAGACGCTTGCTTCTCACCAGAGGCATTTGATGCCTTCAATTCTGGAGAGGCGTACCTCCGTGCTGCTCAAGATGGTCTAGCCAGAGCCACGAATCAGTATGTAAAGGATGTACGGGTAAGTAAATCTGACGATTATATGTATCAGTAGCCCATGAGACTTGAAGCAGTTAGAAGAACTGATTTAAGGATCATATTATTGTGCAGGTTCTTACAGAGAAGAATAGTCGACTGTCACAGGAGCTGGAGGAATGCAAGACCCAACTTCGGGCCGCAGTCGCCGCATTGAAGGAACCGAAAAAGTCCCCGGCTGGTAACATTCCTTTCAAAGAATGATAGGTACCATATAGCATGCGGCGTGGCTGTAGAAATAGATGTTTGCAGATGAATCCGGAGAGAATCCGGAGGAGCAGCACGCCGTACGACAGCTAAAGGCTGGTGAACGCGTGCTGACTGAGGTCAGGCGGGAGAAAAACAATCTCCAAGACGCCAATACCAAGCTGAGCGTGAAACTGAAAGATGTTCGTGCCCAGCTTGCGGACTCCGAGAAGGAGAACAAGCGGCTTTGACGCGGCATATTCAGTAAGTGCTTGAACGAACCCTTTAGAAGGAGTTCGGCGAAGAAGCCGGCTAACAGCGTTATGTCTGCAGGTATGCTGACGGGTCGTCCCGTAGAGGAAATGCCCGGGTTTGCGGTTGATCTTCTATCCGAGCTCTCACAACTGCACGAACAAGTTCGGCAGGTGATGCATGCAAGGTGTTGCCCAGGCTTTGTGGCCATCCAGCTCCCTGCTAGAAGGCATTGCAGAGCTTACGGAGAAGCTAAAGGGAGCACGGCGGCGCTTCCGACTATGGAAGATATCGGCCTGCCGTCAAGGTGCCAGGGAAGCCTGGGCCATGGTGAAGACATGGTATACCAAGGCTGACCCAAATCACATGGCCGATGTCGGACCTGTGGGGCCCGACGGAAAGGAGATCCCCGTTAGCTTAGTTTATGGGCAAGTAGAATGAGCCGCAAAGTATTCCCAACAGGATTGTAGGCTAGACCGCCTGTTGGATGGTATAGAAGAGGAATTTAGTCAGTCTGTATGACTATGTAATTAAAGTGACATGTATGATGCCTTCTAGCCGGATTGTAGATCATTTGTCATGGCGGACCTTTTCGCTTCAACCTCGGGACCCGATAGTCCGGAGTGTGTTCGTATACCCGCTCAGTTATATAAGAACCGGGGTATGCGTGGAGACCGGGCATAGGGGTCATTAGTGCTTGAACAGACAAGTGCCCAACTAGTTATGTTATATTACATGGGTAGTAAGAAACATCTTCCAGGGAGAATAGTTCCATTAAGGGTTCCTTTCCCTGGGTACGCATGCCCTAAAGTGCATGTCCGGACTGTGATAGAAGCGCAGGAAAAAAACATCTAGGGGCACATATGGAAAATAAATAAAAATCATCTTTTGTTCACCGACCGAATATTCCCTTAAGAACGCTAGCTTTCGGCTTCACCCAGTCTGAGGTACACATCCGGCTGACCCGGCAGTAACAATCACAGAGGTGCTCCCCTTATGCCCTAGCCGAATTAATAGGAACGTAGGGCATAAATACAAGAGCCAGGCAACCCAGCTTGGCCAAAACTTAAGTCATATCGATGCATACCATGGCGAAGAAAAGGTACATGCGGAAGAATAGCACATGTGTGGGGGCATGAAGCCCAGATAAACAATTAAGCTTCTATGTAAGAAGCCCCCAGGTATGATGAGCGCAGCTAGCGCGCCAATAGTGTGCAAGCGAGGCACAAGTTGGCCTTTAGAGGCCTAGAGAAAGAATAAAAGAAAGAAAGAGAAAAAAGACAGATAAATATATATGTAAAAAATGGACAGAGGAAGGAAATGAACATAGAGTCCGGTGCTAGGTGTAGAATCTTCGGAGCCTGGCTGCGTTCCATGGGTTCGGCTCAAGTCGATTATTCGATGCATCCCGCAGACGGTACGCTCCACCGGTCAGAACTTGATCAATAATGAAGGGTCCTTCCCATTTGGGCTCGAGCTTGGACTTTTTCTTCTCCGGTAGGCGTAGAACTAACTCGCCAACGTTATAAGTTTTGGCCCGCACTTCTCTGCTTTGGTATCTGCGAGCCTGTTGCTGATAAAATGCAGAACGGGCTTTAGCCACGTCACGCTCCTCCTCCAAGGTGTCCAGACTGTCCTGCCGATCGAGCTCGGCTTCTCTTTCTTCGTACATGCGCACTCTAGGTGAGTCATGAATTATATCGCAGGGCAGGACTGCCTCTGCGCCGTACACCATAAAGAAGGGTGTATATCCGGTACTACGATTTGGCGTGGTCCACAGCCCCTAGAGTACAGAGTCGAGCTCCTCTACCTAGTGCGTGTTAGACTCCGGTAAGGATCGTACCAATCTGGGTTTAATGCCGCTCATGATAAGACCATTTGCTCGCTCAACTTGGCCATTAGTTTGTGGGTGATAGACTAAAGCATAATCGAGCTTGATGCCCATGTTGCTGCACCAGAGTTTTACCTCGTCGACCGTGAAGTTCGTGCCGTTGTTAGTGATGATGCTGTGGGGGACGCCATAACGGTGTACGACCCCGGATATGAAGTCTATCACCGGTCCGGATTTGGCCATTTTAACAGGTTTGGCCTCTATCCATTTAGTGAATTTATCGACCATGACCAGTAAGTATTTTTTCTTATGGGTTCCTCCTTTAAGGGGTCGAACCATGTCAAGCCCACAAAGGGCCACGTAATGGGGATTGTTCGGAGGGCGGTGGGTGGCATGTGGCTTTGATTTGCAAAAAGCTGGCAACCGGCGCAGCGTTGGACCAGGTCCCGTGCGTCTGTCCGGGCCGTCGGCCAATAGAATCAAGTACGGAAGGCCTTGCTTACAAGTGCCCGGGCTGTGGTGTGGTGGCCGCCGAGTCCGGCGTGAATTTCTACCAAAAGCTTCCGCCCTTCCTCTTCGGAGATACACCTTTGAAGGACTCCGGTAGTGCTTTTTTTATACAGTTCTCCCTCATGGACTCTGTAGGCCTTAGATCGCCGCACTATGCAGCGTGCCTCATTTTGGTCCTCCGGAAGTTCCTGCCTATTTAGGTAGGCCAGGAATGGTTCTGTCCACGGGGCTATGATGGCCATTATTACGTGGGTTGAAGGTGTAATTTCGGTGGCAGAGCCTCCGATTATGTCAGAGTGTTCGGTATCGAGCGTTGTGGCTGGGTCCGGACTAATATTACCGGTGTCCCGTTCCCATACTACAGATGGCTTAAACAACCTCTCTAAAAAGATGTTGGGGGGGGGGACCGCATCGCGTTTTGCGCCGATGCGGGCGAGGATATCCGCCGCCTGATTGTTTTCCCGAGCCACATGGTGAAATTTGAGCCCCTCGAACCGAGCTGACATTTTTAGGACGATGTTACGATAGGCCACCATCTTCGGATCCTTGGCGTCAAAGTCTCCATTTATTTGGGATATTGCGAGGTTCGAATCCCCGCGCACCTCCAGGCGTTGAATGCCCATGGAAACTGCCATCCGAAGACCATGTAACAAGGCTTCGTATTCGGCTGCATTGTTGGAGTCTGTATACAGTATCTGCAATACATATTGAACTGTATCTCCGATTGGGGATGTCAAAATGACGCCAGCCCCTAGTCCAGCCAGCATTTTGGAGCCGTCGAAGTGCATGATCCAATTGGAGTATGCGCAGTACTCTTTAGGGAGTTCGGCTTCCGTCCATTCGGCAACAAAGTCAGCCAATACTTGTGATTTAATGGCTCGCCGAGGTTTGTATGTTATGTCGAACGGGAGGAGCTCAATGGCCCATTTGGCAGTCCGGCCCGCAGCGTCGCAGTTGTTTATAATATCATTGAGTGGCACCTCCGAGGCTATTGTAATCGAACACTCTTGAAAGTAGTGTCGTAGTTTCCGGGATGCCATGAATACCGCATAGGCTATCTTTTGATAATGTGGGTACTGTGATTTGCATGGAGTGAGGACAGTGGATACATAATATACCGGCTTTTGAAGAGGGAATTTATGTCCGTTCGCTCCTCGTTCGACGACGAGCACTGCGCTTACAACTTGATGAGTTGCTGCAATGTATAATAGCATGGGTTCGCCGATGTTTGGCGCGACCAGGATTGGGTTGGTTGCCAGTATGGCTTTTATTTCTTCCAATCCGGCTGTGGCAGCGTCCGTCCACTCGAAGTGTTCGGTGCGCTGAAGGAGGCGATAAAGGGGTAATGCATTTTCTCCTAAGCGGGAGATAAAGTGGCTTAGAGCCGCCACACATCCAGTTAATTTCTGGATTTATTTGAGGTCTGTTGGGGTAGCCAACTGTGACAGAGCTCGGATTTTGGCCGGATTAGCTTCAATTCCTCTACTAGAAACAATGAAGCCCGGGAGCTTTCCGGCTGGTACGCCGAAAATGCATTTTTCCGGATTGAGCTTAATGTCGTATGTTCGGAGGTTGTCAAGGGTGAGCCTCAAGTCATCTATCAAAGAGTCGACGTGTTTGGTTTTGACGACCACATCATCTACGTATGCCTCTACTGTTTTGCCGATTTGTTTCTCCAGACATGTCTGAATCATGCGCTGATATGTTGCGCCGGCGTTTTTGAGCCCAAAAGGCATTGTGTTGAAACAGAAGGGGCCGTATGGTGTGATAAATGCCATTGCGGCTTGGTCGGACTCCGCCATCTTGATTTGGTGGTAACAGGAGTATGCGTTGAGGAAACACAATGATTCGTGTCCTGCGGTAGCATCGGTAATTTGATCAATGCGGGGGAGGGGGAAGGGATCCTTTGGGCAGGCCTTGTTGAGGTCCTTGAAATCGACACATAGGTGTCAGGATTTGTCCTTCTTTGGTACCATCACTAGGTTTGCTAGCCAGTCCGGGTGTTTTATTTCTCTGATGAATCCGGCCTCCAATAACTTGGCTAGTTCCTCTCCCATGGCCTGTCTCTTAGGTTCGGAGAAACGCCGAAGAGCCTGCTTAACCGACTTGAATCCCTTTAGGATATTGAGGATGTGCTCGGCCAACCTGCGTGGGATTCCTGGCATGTCTGATGGATGCCAGGCGAATATGTCCCAATTCTCACGCAGGAACTCTCATAGTGCGGCGTCCACGGCGGGATTTAACTGTGCCCCGATGGAGGCTGTTTTTGTAGGGTCCGTTGGGTGGACTTGGAATTTGACTATTTCATCCACTGGTTTAAAAGAGGTGGACTTGGATCTCTTGTTGAGTATCACGTCATCCCTGTCCACTGTGGAGCGTAGCATGGTTAATTCCTTGGCCGAAAGGGCTTCGGATAATGCCTCGAGGGCCAATGCGGCAGTTTTGTTTTCGGCGCAGAGTGCTGTGTCTGGATCACTAGCGAGAGTGATGATTCCGTTGGGCCCGGGCATTTTGAGCTTCATGTACCCATAATGGGGTATGGCTTGGAAGATCGTGAACGCCTCACGTCCTAAAAGGGCGTGGTATCCACTAATGAACGGGGCCACTTGAAATGTAATTTCTTCGGACCTATAGTTCTCCGTCGTGCCGAATACCACATCTAGTGTGATTTTCCCAGCGTAGCATGCTTCCCGACTGGGGATGATTCCTCTGAAGGTTGTGCTACTTTGCTCAATGCGGTTCCAGTATATTTCCATTTTTTGAAGAGTTTCCTCGTAGATGAGGTTTAATCCGCTGCCGCCATCCATGAGTACTTTGGTGAGTCGAAAGCCGTCCACAATTGGACTGAGGACCAGTGCGGCTGGTGCTCGGGCTGTTCGGAATTTAGGTTCGTCACTGGCATTGAAGGTAATAGCTGTGTCGCTCCATGGATTTATTGCTGCTACATGGCAGACTTCGGCAATGCTGCGGAGTGTTCGCTTGCGCCTATTATTTGATGCGAAGGTCTCAAAGACTGTTAATACCGTATTATTATCCACGGGATGGTGTTCTGTGGTATTTGGGATAAGAAGATCCTCACCACTTTTGGCCACCTGCCGGAGTATCTAACATGCTCTAAGGCTGTGCATTGGTATGGTATCCGCTGTGCTATGAATTTTGCAGGGTCCGTTAAGCCATCCCTCCAATACGGTTCCGTGCCCTGTAGAGGGTTTTTGCTTCTTTGTTATTAACTCGGGTGTCTTATGATAGTGCACCCTTTTTCCTCAGATTGGGTGCATATTCGGGGCCGGATTATCCCAAAATTTCGTTTCGGTTTTCCAGGCACTTTCCATCACACAGTACTTCCGTACTATGGACGCCAAGTTGGCGAAGCGTGATATGTCACGGCAACTTATGGCGTTAAGGATTCCCTTGTATGTGCAGTTATTGCAGAAAAGTGAGACTGCGTCTTCCTCGCGGCAGTCCTTAACCTTGTTCATCACAAGGAGGAATCTGGTCCAATAATGATGTACTATTTCATGGGGCTCTTGCCTGATGTGGGAAAGATCGTTTATGTCTAGGTGGGTGGGTGGATTTGAGTCGAACCCCTACCCGATTTGAGACCCGGGGGCCGAGGAGTTTCCGATCTTGGAAGTTCGGATTCCGGTATGTTGCCCGATGAGTCTGGCCCGCTGCCTGACTCTAGGTTCAAGGTTTGGGTGATGTCCTCCCATAAATGGGTGTCCGGCTCAGAGAGCTCAGGAATTCGGACATAATTAGTCCTCAAGATAGAGGAAGAATCGCCGCATTGTTCCTCCACCACCGCAACATGATGGGTGACCAGTGGGGAGTTAATCTCCCTTTGATCGGGTTTAAGCCCAATCCGATCATAGTCCGTAGCGACTCCCAAGGCAGCAATGCAATCCAAGAGCTCGTTTAGGGAAGAGAGCTCCATTGGATCCATCTGCTCGGCGGATTCCGAGCCGACGTGGAGGCTATTTTCGATGACCCGAGAAGTCATCGTCGGTGCAGCAACCGAACAGGCGGTCATGACGAAACTGCCTAGCCGGAGAGTTTGGCCAACAGCCAGGGCTCCCCCGGCGGTAATGTTGTTTTTAACAACGAGATGAGGCATCCTTCCTTATAGCGACGTCACAGAGGAACTCTCAATGAAAGCACCAATGTCGGTGTCAAAACCGGCGGATCTCGGGTAGGGGGTCCCGAACTGTGCGTCTAAGGCAGATGGTAACAAGAGGCAGGGGACATGATGTTTTACCCAGGTTCGGGCCCTTTTGATGGAGGTAAAACCCTACATCCTGCTTGATTTATTCTTGATGATATGAGTATTACAAGAGTTGATCTACCACGAGATCGGAGAGGCTAAACCCTAAAAGCTAGCCTATGGTATGATTGTTTGTCGTTCTATGGACTAAAACCCTTTGGTTTATATAGACACCAGAGGGGGCTAGGGTTACACAAGGTCGGTTACAAAGGAGGAGATATACATATCCGTATTGCCTAGCTTGCCTTCCACGCCAAGTAGAGTCCCATCCGGACATGGGACGAAGTCTTCAATCTTGTATCTTCATAGTCCAACAGTCTGGCCAAAGGATATAGTCCGGCTGTCCGGAGACCCCCTAATCCAGGACTCCCTCAGTTGCCAACACCAAGAGACTCTACTTCTAGTCTTTTATGGAGACCTTCATTGCTGCTACTACTCAAATTACAAATGGAATCGACCTAGATGAGTTCGTCGAGCCTTCCAGTCCCCCTCCTGTGGAGTGAACAAACTTTTTATGATCCGATTAAATTTGCCTCGGTATGCCGAGTGGTTTTGTGACCGTTAAAAACTCCTTCGGGCCTGATGTCTGAGTACTTTAATCTGCTGTCTGGAACCTTGTAGGATCTATCTGAACTTTGTTGTTTTCGAATCTCTTGACTCTGAGTGGAACTTGATTCTTCATTCTAAATTGTTACTGACTCTGCGATGCAGCTCAGTCGAGTGGATCATGAACGAGAGCACTTGGTGCTGTCCATAAGCTGCACCTTGTCGTCCTTGCGGATCAGGATAGAGCGGACATTGTATTTGTGCTGCGGCTCTGAGGATAAGGTCGCGGTCGACCTGCACCTCTCATCCTTGCAGATCGGGATGGAGCGGACATTGTACTTGTGCGACCGCTCTGAGGATAAGGTCGCGGTCGACCTGCACCTAGTCGTCCTTGCGGATCAGGATGGAGCGGACATTGTATTTGTGCCGCAGCCCTGAGGATAAGGTCACGGTCGACCTGCACCTCGTCGTCCTTGTGGATCAGGACGGAGCGTGTTTGAAACTTAGGCGAGTATGGAACTACAGCTAAGCCTCCGAGTGGGAGGATTGCTCTCCACTCAGTAGGATTTTTAAACTTAGGCGAGTACGAGACTGCAGCTAAGCCCCCGAGTGGGAGGATTGCTCTCCACTCGGTAGGATTTTTTAAACTTAGGCGAGTACGGGACTGCAGCTAAGCCTCCGAGTGGGAGGATTGCTCTCCACTTGTAGGATTTTTTAAACTTAGGTGAGCACGAGACTGCAGCTAAGCCTCTGAGTGGGAGGATTGCTCTCCACTCGGTAGGAGTTTTTAAACTTAGGCGAGTACGAGACTGCAGCTAAGCTCCCGAGTGGGAGGATTGCTCTCCACCCGGTAGGATTTTTTAAACTTAGGTGAGTACGAGACTGCAGCTAAGCCCCCGAGTGGGAGGATTGCTCTCCACTCAATAGCACTTTTTAAACTTATGCGAGCACGGGACTGCAGCTAAGCCTCCGAGTGGGAGGATTGCTCTCCACTCGGTAGGATTTTTTAAACTTAGGCGAGTACGGGACTGTAGCTAAGCCTCCGAGTGGGAGGATTACTCTCCACTCGGTAGGATTTTTAAAACTTAGGTGAGTATGAGACTACAGCTAAGCCCCTGAGTGGGAGGATTGCTCTCCACTCGATAGGATTTTTTAAACTTAGGCGAGTACGAGACTGCAGCTAAGCCTCCGAGTGGGAGGATTGCTCTCCACTCGATAGGATTTTTTAAACTTAGGCGAATTGGATTCGCAGTTAAGCCCCCGAGTGAGAGGATTGCTCTCCACTCGGTAGGATTTTGTTTTTGAAACTTAGGCGAATCAGATTCGCGGCTAAGACACCCACTTGGGGATTTTGGACACATGCATAAGTAATAACAATCATTTAGGAGAGTGTAAAACCATGTCTTTGATAAACAAACTGAAAGGTACTTCTTATTACATCTCGACAGTTTGAACGCTTAAGTGTTAAAATGGTGGAGAAGCTCCACATGCCAAGCGCGGGGCTTGTCTTTCTTGTGTTCCACATCGTACAGGTGATATGCATCGTTGTGGAGCACTTTGGTGATGATGAAGGGGGCCCTCCCAGGCGGGAGCAAGCTTGTGTGGACGTTGCTGATGCACTCAGAGAACCAGGCCCCTCGTGAAATGCTCGACCTCTTACGTTCCTAGCATGGAATTGACGAAGGTCTTGCTGATAGATGGTCGACCTGATCAGGGCCATCTCTCTCTCTTCTTCTAAAAGATCAACATCGTCTTGATGGGCTTGTTCTGCTTCTACCTCTGAGAAGAGCTCCACTTGCGGGGCATTACGGAGTAAATCAGTCGGCAGCACGGCCCCGGCTCCATAAACCAGGAAGAAGGGAGTCCGGCCAGTCGACCGATTTGGCGTTGTTCTCAGACCCCACAGTACTGATGGTAACTCATCTACCCAGACACCAGCCGCATGCTTGAGGTCTCGCATCAATCTGGGCTTCAACCCTTGTAAGTTCAAACCATTTGCTCTTTCAGCTTGCCCGTTCGACTGAGGGTGAGAGACTGAAGCGTAATCGACCCGGGTGCCCTGGGAAGCGCAGAAAGCTCTGAACTCATCTGAATCAAAGTTTGACCCGTTGTCTATGATGATACTGTGCGGGACTCCATATCTGAATGTTAATTCTCTGATGAAGCTGACGGCGGTTTGACACGTCCATTTTGCATCATGCTTTTATATCAATATTTATTGCATTATGGGATGTTATTACACATTATGTCACAATACTTAGGCCTATTCTATCTTATTTTACAAGGTTTACATAAAGAGGGAGAATGCCGCCAGCTGGGACTCTGGCTCGAAAAGGAGCAAATATTATAGACATATTCTACATAGCTCCAAAAGTCCTGAAACTTCACGGATGATGTTTTCCAAATATATAAAAACATTGAGCGCAAGAACTTCACCAGGGGGGCCACACCCTGCCCACGAGGGTGGGGCGCGCCCTACCCCCTTGGGTGCGCCCCCCTACCTTGTGGGCCCCCTGGTGGCCCTCCGGTGACCATCTTTTGCTATATGGTCTCTTTTGATGGAAAAAAAATCATAAGCCATCTTCTCGGACGAAACTCCGCCGCCACGAGGCGGAACCTTGGCGGAGCCAATCTAGGGTTCTGGCGGGGCTGTTCTGCCGGGGAAACTTCCCTCCTAGAGGGGGAAATCATCACCATCGTCATCACCAACGCTCCTCTCATTGGGAGAGGGCAATCTCCATCAACATCTTCATCAGCACCATCTCATCTCAAAACCCTAGTTCATCTCTTGTATCCAATTCTTGTCTCCAAGTCCGGATTGGTGCTAGTAGGTTGCTAGTAGTGTTAATTACTCCTTGTAGTTGATGCTAGTTGGTTTAATTGGTGGAAGATCATATGTTCAGATCCTATATGCACATTAATACCCCTCTGATTATGAACATGTTTATGCTTTGTGGGTAGTTACTTTTGTTCCTGAGGATATGGGAGAAGTCTTGCTATTAGTAGTCATGTGAATTTGGTATTCGTTCGATATTTTGATGAGATGTATGTTGTCTCTCCTCTAGTGGTGTTATGTGAACATCGACTACATGACACTTCACCATTGTTTGGGCCTAGAGGAAGGCATTGAGAAGTAATAAGTAGATGATGGGTTGCTAGAGTCACAGAAGCTTAAACCCTAGTTTATGTGTTGCTTCGTAAGGGGCTGAATTCGATCCATATGTTTCATGCTATGGTTAGGTTTACCTTAATACTTTTGTTGTATTCGCGAATACTTGCAATAGAGGTTAATCATAATTGGGATGTTTGTTCAAGTAAGGGAAGCACCCAAGCACCGGTCCACCCGCATACCAAATTATCAAAGTACCGAACGCGAACCATATGAGCGTGATGAAAACTAGCTTGATGATATTCCCATGTGTCCTCGAGGGAGCTCTACATCATATAAGAGTTTGTCCAGGCTTGTCCTTTGCTACAAAAGGATTGGGCCACCTTGCTGCACTTTATTTACTTTTGTTACTTGTTGCTCGTTACAAATTATCTTATCACAAAACTATCTATTACCACTTATTTCACTACTTGCAGAGAATACCTTGCTGGAAACCGCTTATCATTTCCTTCTGCTCCTCGTTGGGTTCGACACTCTTACTTATCGAAAGGACTACTATAGATCTCCTATACTTGTGGGTCATCAAGACTCTTTTCTGGCGCCGTTGCCGGGGAGTGAAGCGCCTTTGGTAGGTGGATTACTGTCACTTGTCACTATGGAAAGTAATCCTTTGAGGGGCTTGTTTGAGGTATCTTCACCCCGACCAGTAGGCAAAGAGTTGCTCCTCAACCTACTGAACCTACTGAAAATGAAAATGCTTGCTCTGAAATTCCTTTGGGTATGGTAGAAAAACTGCTAGCTAATCCTTTTTTAGGAGATGGAACAAAACATCCTGATGAGCATCTAATATATGTGGATGAAGTTTGTGGATTATTTAAGCTTGCAGGTGTACCCGGAGATGTTGTTAAGAAGAAGGTCTTCCCTTTATCTTTGAGGGGAGATGCATCAACATGGTATAGGCTATGTGATGATATGGAGTCTTGGAACTACAAACGATTGAAATTGGAATTTCATCAAAAGTTTTATCCTATGCATCTTGTTCATCGTGATCACAATTATATATATATATATTTTGGCTTCGCGAAGGAGAAAGCATCGCTCAAGCTTGGGGGAGGCTTAAATTAATGTTATATTCATGCCCCAATCATGAGCTCTCAAGAGAAATGATTATTCAAAAATTTTATGCTCGGCTTTCTGATAACAATCGCACCATGCTTGATACTTCTTGTGCTGGCTCTTTTATGATGAAGATTATTGAATTCAAATGGGATTTATTGGAAAGAATTAAACGCAACTCCGAAGATTGGGACCTCGACAATGGTAAGGAGTCATGTATGACACCTAGTTTTGATTGTGTTAAATCTTTTATGGATACCGATATTTTTCGTAAATTTAGCACTAAATATGGACTTGACTATGAGATAGTAGCTTCTTTCTATGAATCTTTTGCTGCTTATGTTGATCTCCCCAAGGAGAAGTGGTTTAAATATCATCCTCCCATAGAAGTAAAAGTAGCTGCACCTATTAAAGTTGAAGAAAAGACTATTACTTATAATGATCCTATTGTTCCTACTTCTTATGTTGAGAAACCACCTTTCCCTATTAGGATCAAGGATCATGCTAAAGCTTCAACTGTGGTTCATAAAAGCAATATTAAAACATATACACCTCCTGAGCAAATTAAAGTTGAACCTAATATTGCTATTGTTAAAGATCTCTTGTCTGATAATATAGATGGGCATGTTATTTATTTCTGTGATGAAACTGCTAGAATTGCTAAACCCCGTGATACAGATAAACCTAGACCTGTGGTAGGTATGCCTATTATTTTTGTTAAAATAGGAGATCATTGTTATCATGGCTTATGTGATATGGGTGCTAGTGCTAGTGCAATACCTATTGACTTATACAACGAAATTATGCATGACATTGCACCTGTTGAGTTAGAAGATATTGATGTCACAATTAAACTTGCTAATAGAGATACTATTTCACCAATGGGAATTGTTAGAGATGTTGAAGTCTTGTGTGGGAAAACTAAATATCCTGCTGATTTTCTTGTTCTTGGTTCCCCATAAGATAGTTTTTGTCCCATTATATTTGGTAGACCCTTCTTAAATACTATTAATGCTACCATAGATTGCACAAGAGATGTTGTTACTGTCGGTTTAGATGATATGACTCATGAATTTAATTTTTCTAAATTTAGTAGACAACACCGTGAAGAAGAATTACCTAGTAAAGATGAAATTATTGGTCTTGCTTCTATTGCCGTACCTCCTAGTGATCCTTTAGAACAATATTTTCTAGACCATGAAAATGATATGTTTATGAATGAAAGAATGAAATTAGATGAAGTATTCTTTAACAAGAACCTATTCTGAAACATAATTTACATGTTGAAATCCTAGGAGATCCTCCTCCACCCAAGGGTGATCCCGTGTTTGAGCTTAAACCTTTACCGGATACTCTTAAATATGCTTATCTTGATGAGAAAAAGATGTATCCTATTATTATTAGTTCTAACCTTTCAGAACATGAAGAAGAGAGATTATTGAAAATTCTGAAGAAGCACCCTGCTGCTATTGGTTATACTCTTGATGATCTTAAGGGCATTAGTCCCACTCTATGTCAACATAAAATTAATTTGGAAGAAGATGCTAAACCAGTTCGTGATCATCAACGCCAGTTGAATCCTAAAATGAAAGAAGTGGTAAGTAAGGAGATACTAAAGCTCCTTGAGGCAGGTATAATTTACCATGTTGTTGATAGTCAGTGGGTAAGCCCTGTCCATTGTGTCCCTAAGAAGGGAGGTATTACTGTTGTTCCTAATGATAAAGATGAATTGATTCCTCAAAGACTTATTACTGGTTATAGGATGGTAATTGATTTCTGCAAATTAAATAAGGCTACTAAAAAAGATCATTACCCCTTACCTTTTATCGATCAAATGCTAGAAAGATTGTCTAAACGTACACATTTTTGCTTTCTAGATGGTTATTCTGGTTTCTCTCAAATACCTGTGTCAGCCAAAGATCAATCAAAGACTACTTTTACTTGCCCTTTTGGTACTTTTGCTTATAGACGTATGCCTTTTGGTTTATGTAATGCACCTGCTACCTTTCAAAGATGCATGATGGCTATATTCTCTGACTTTTGTGAAAAGATTTGTGAGGTTTTCATGGACGACTTTTCCGTCTATGGATCTTCTTTTGATGATTGTTTGAGCAACCTTGATCGAGTTTTGCAGAGATGTGAGGAAACTAATCTTGTCTTGAATTGGGAAAAATGCCACTTTATGGTTAATGAAGGTTTTTCTTGGGGCATAAAGTTTCTGAAAGAGGTATTGAAGTTGATAAGGCCAAGGTTGATGCTATTGAAAAGATGCCATGTCCCAAGGACATCAAAGGTATAAGAAGTTTCCTTGGTCATGCCAGTTTTTATAGGAGGTTCATTAAGGACTTCTCAAAAATTTCTCGGCCTCTCACTAATTTATTACAAAAAGATATACCATTTGTCTTTGATGATGATTGTGTAGAAGCATTTGAAATACTTAAGAAAGCATTGATCTCTGCACCTATTGTTCAGCCACCTGATTGGAATTTACCCCTTGAAATTATGTGTGATGCTAGTGATTATGCTGTAGGTGCTGTTCTAGGACAAAGAGTTGATAAGAAACTAAATGTTATTCAATATGCTAGTAAAACTCTAGACAATGCTCAAAGAAATTATGCTACTACTGAAAAAGAATTCTTAGCAGTTGTATTTGCCTGTGATAAGTTTAGACCTTATATTGTTGATTCTAAAGTAACTATTCACACTGATCATGCTGCTGTTAAATATATTATGGAAAAGAAAGATGCTAAACCTAGACTTATTAGATGGGTTCTCTTGCTACAAGAATTTGATTTACATATTGTTGATAGAAAAGGAGCTGAGAACCCCGTTGCAGACAACTTGTCTAGGTTAGAAAATGTGCTTGATGACCCACTACCTATTGATGATAGCTTTCCTGATGAGTAATTAAATGTCATAAATACTTCTCATACTGCTCCATGGTATGCTGATTATGCTAATTACATTGTTGCTAAGTTTATACCACCTAGTTTCACATACCAACAAAAGGAAAAGTTCTTCTATGATTTGAGGCATTACTTTTGGGATAACCCACATCTTTATAAAGAAGGAGTAGATGGTGTTATTAGACGTTGTGTACCTGAGCATGAACAGGAACATATCCTACGCAAGTGTCACTCCGAAGCTTATGGAGGGCACCATGCTGGAGATAGAACTACACATAAGGTACTACAATCTGGTTTTTATTGGCCTACTCTCTTCAAGGATGCCCGTAAGTTTGTCTTATCTTGTGATGAATGTCAAAGAATTGGTAATATTAGTAGACGTCAAGAAATGCCTATGAATTATTCACTTGTTATTGAACCATTTGATGTTTGGGGCTTTGACTATATGGGACCTTTTCCTTCCTCTAATGGTTATACACATATTTTAGTTGTTGTTGATTACGTTGCTAAGTGGGTAGAAGCTATTCCAACTAGTAGTGCCGATCACAACACTTCTATTAAAATGCTTAAAGAAGTTATCTTTCCAGGGTTTGGAGTCCCTAGATATTTAATGACTGATGGCGGTTCACATTTTATTCATGGTGCTTTCCGTAAAATGCTTGCTAAGTATGATGTTAATCATAGAATTGCATCCCCTTATCACCCTCAGTCTAGTGGTCAAGTAGAATTGAGTAATAGAGAACTCAAATTAATTTTGCAAACGACTGTTAATAGGTCCAGAAAGAATTGGTCCAAGAAACTTGATGATGCATTATGGGCCTATAGAACTGCATATAAAAATCCTATGGGTATGTCTCCGTATAAAATGGTCTATGGAAAAGCATGTCACTTACCTCTCGAACTAGAACACAAGGCTTATTGGGCTATTAAAGAACTAAATTACGATTTTAAACTTGCCGGTGAGGAGAGGTTATTTGATATTAATTCACTTGATGAATGGAGAACCCAAGCCTACGAAAATGCCAAGTTGTTTAAAGAAAAGGTTAAAAGGTGGCATGATAAAAGGATAAAAAAGCGTGAGTTTAATGTAGGTGATTATGTATTGCTATACAACTCTCGTTTAAGATTTTTTGCAGGAAAACTTCTCTCTAAATGGGAAGGTCCCTACGTTATCGAGGAGGTCTACCGTTCCGGTGCCATAAAAATCAACAACTTCGAAGGCACAAATCCGAAGGTGGTAAATGGTCAAAGAATCAAACATTATATCTCAGGTAATCCCATAAATGTTGAAACCAATGTTATTGAAACTATAACCCCGGAGGAATACATAAGGGACACTTTCCAGAACATTTCAGACTCCGAAAAGGAATAGGTATGTGGTACGGAAAGTAAACCGACTCCAAAACAGTTTTTGAGGCAATATTTCTCCGTTTTGGAATATTTAGAAAAATAGAAAAATAAGCAGCAGTCCGGAAAGGACACGAGGGCTCCATGAGGGTGGAGGGCGCGCCCTACCCGCTGGGCGCGCCCCCTACCTCGTGGGCACCTCGTGTGCTCTCCGGACCCCGTTTTCTTACAGAACACGTATTTTGGTCGGTAAAAATTCATTATATAATCTCCCGGGGGTTTTGACTCCCGTATCACGCAAATATCTCTTGTCTTTGTTTTGAGCTGTCCTGCTGCAGACAGAGCAACACGCCGTCCCTGGATTCGGAAGGAGAAAGCTATGTGGCTGATTACCTCGCAGATCCTAAAGTCTATGGGGATGTGGAGCACTGTGGTTGGACTACGGAAGAAGAGGACTATGAACCCAAGGGAAAGGAGGAGACGAGCTCAGATGAAGATGAAGTCCCACTACCTCAACCTGGGGTCATGCATGTGGAGTTCAAAAAGTCAAGCCTCCCGGATAGGGTAAAGAAACCTAAGATCGAGTTTATCCCTTTCCGCCTCTTGCAGGAGAACAAGCAGGAACTATACAAAAAGATACTGAGCTTGGAGCAGGAGATCGAGGACCTAAGGGACCAAAATTCTGTCCTCAAACGCAAATTAAGGAAGAAGCCCACACCATCAACAAAATTACCACCGTCTCCTCCAACAAAGAAGAATTGAGTATCTGGTATAGGCACTCCACTTGGCAACTGCCAAGCTTGGGGGAGTGCCCCGATATCGTATCACCATCACCTTTATCTTTACCGTTTTTCTTAGTTCGATCCTTTTGGTAATATCTTGATCTAGTAGAATAAAAGTTTTTAGTATGATCTACTTGTGAGTTTTGCTTTATGATCCTTCTATGTAATCGAGTCCGTGAGCTATATAATAAAGATTAGTGTTGAGTCAAGGGCTTGCTTATTTTTGCCATGATCCCAAATAAAATAAAATAAAAGAGAAAGAAATAAAAAGAAACAAAGAGATCATGTGACTCTTATGGAGAGTAATGAGCTCACATAGAAAGAGTGATGAATAAAAGTTATTGAGGGTTGAAAAACATAGTTTTGGTCATCGTTGCAATTAATAGGAAGTAATTAAGAAAGAGTGGTCTTCACATATAAATATACTATCTTGGACATCTTTTAAGATTGTGAGCACTCATTAAAATATGACATGCTAAAGAGTTGACATTGGACAAGGAACACAACGTGATGGGTTATATTTTCTTACATCTGAGATAAATTATATTGTCTTGGATCCTCCAACATGTTGACCTTGCCTTTCTCCCTCATGCTAGCCAAATTCATTGCACCAAGTAGAGATACTACTTGTGCTTCCAAATACCCTTAAACCAGTTTTGCCATGAGAGTCTACCATACTTACCTATGGATTGAGTAAGATCTGTCAAGTAAGTTGTCATCGGTTCAAGCAACAAAAATCGCTCTCTAAATATGTATGATTGATTGGTGTGGAGGAAATAAGCTTTATACGATCATGTGATATGGAAGTAATAAAAGCGACAAACTGCATAATAAAGGTCCATATCACAAGTGGCAATATAAAGTGATGTTCTTTCACATTAGGATTTTGTGCATCCAACCATAAAAGCGCATGACAACCTCTGCTTCCCTCTGCGAAGGGCCTATCTTTTACTTTTATCTCCTTTACTGCAAAAGAGTCGTGGTGATCTTCACCCTTCCTTTTTACATTTTATCCTTTGGCAAGCACAATATGTTGGAAAGATCCCGGTATATATGGCTAATTGGATGTGGGTTTTCATGAACTATTATTGTTGACATTACCCTTGAGGTAAAACGTTGGGAGGCAAAACTATAAGCCCCTATCTTTCTCTGTGTCTGATTAAAACTCCATACCCATAAGTATTGCATGAGTGTCAGCAATTGTGAAAGACTATATGATAGTTGAGTATGTGGACTTGCTGAAAAGCTCTTATACATTGACTCTTTCCTATGTTATGATAAATTGCAATTGCCTCAATGACAGAGATTATAGTTTGTTAGTTTTCAATGAAGTCTACGGTTCATACTTGATATTGTGATTGAATTATTACTCTAGCATAAGATATCATATGACAAGAATTATATAAGTTGTTGTTCTAAGAATGATCATGATGCCCTCATGTCCGTATTTTATTTTTATCGACACCTTCATCTCTAAACATGTGGACATATTTTTCAATTTCGGCTTTTCGCTTGAGGACAAGCGAGGTCTAAGCTTGGGGGAGTTGATACATCCATTTTGGATCATGATTTTATATCAATATTTATTGCATTATGGGTTGTTATTACACATTATGTCACAATACTTATGCCTATTCTCTCTTATTTTACAAGGTTTACATAATGAGGGAGAATGCCGGTAGCTGGGATTCTGGCTGGAAAAGGAGCAAATACTAGAGACCTATTCTGCACAGCTCCAAAAGTCCTGAAACTTCACTGATGATGTTTTCCAAATATATAAAAAACATTGAGTGCAAGAACTTCACCAGGGGGGCCACACCCTGCCCACGAGGGTGGGGGGCGCGCCCTACCCCCTGGGCGCGCCCTCTACCTCATGGGCCCCCCTGGTGACCCTCCGGTGACCATCTTGTGCTATATGGACTCTTTCGATGGGAAAAAAATCATAAGCCATATTCTCGAATGAAACTCCGCCGCCACGAGGCGGAACCTTGGCGGAGCCAATCTAGGGTTCTGGCGGGGCTATTCTGCCGGGGAAACTTCCCTCCCGGAGGGGGAAATCAATGCCATCACCATCACCAACGCTCCTCTCATCAGGAGAGGGAAATCTCCATCAACATCTTCATCAGCGCCATCTCATCTCGAAACCCTAGTTCATCTCTTGTATCCAATTCTTGCCTCCAAGTCCGGGATTGGTGCTAGTAGGTTGCTAGTAGTGTTAATTACTCCTTGTAGTTGATGCTAGTTGGTTTAATTTGTGGAAGATCATATGTTCAGATCCTATATGCACATTAATACCCCTATGATTATGAACATGTTTATGCTTTGTGAGTAGTTACTTTTGTTCCTGAGGATATGGGAGAAGTCTTGTATTAGTAGTCATGTGAATTTGGTATTCGTTCGATATTTTGATGAGATGTATGTTATCTCTCCTCTAGTGGTGTTATGTGAACGTCGACTACATGACACTTCACCATTGTTTGGGCCTAGAGGAAGGCATTGGGAAGTAATAAGTAGATGATGGGTTGCTAGAGTGACAGAAGCTTAAACCCTAGTTTATGCGTTGCTTCGTAAGGGGCTGAATTGGATCCATATGTTTCATGCTATGGTTAGGTTTACCTTAATACTTTTGTTGTATTCACGGATGCTTGCAATAGAGGTTAATAATAAGTGGGATGTTTGTTCAAGTAAGAGCAGCACCCAAGCACCGGTCCACCCACATACCAAATTATCAAAGTACCAAACGCGAATCATATGAGCATGATGAAAACTAGCTTGACGGTATTCCCATGTGTCCTCGTGAGCGCTTTACATCATATAAGAGTTTTTCCAGGCTTGTCATTTGCTACAAAAGGATTGGGCCACCTTGCTGCACTTTATTTACTTTTGTTACTTGTTGCTCGTTACAAATTATCTTATCACAAAACTATCTATTACCACTTATTTCAGTACTTGCAAAGAATACCTTGCTGGAAACCGCTTATCATTTCCTTCTGCTCCTCGTTGGGCTCGACACTCTTACTTATCGAAAGGACTATGATAGATCCCCTAGACTTGTGGGTCATCACGATTCTAGAATCGAGGTTCTTGATGGGTTTGGCTTCAATCCATTTAGTGAACTTGTCGACTGCAACAAGCAGGTGGGTGAAACCACTTCTGCCAGTCCTCAAGGGTCCAACCATATTCAATCTCCAAACAACAAACGGCCAGATGAGTGGAATGGTCTTCAACACTGAAACGGGCTTGTGAGACATGTTAGAGTAAAACTGGCAACCCTCACACTTGTCGACTATTTCGTTCGCCATTTCATTTGCCCATGGCCAGTAAAAACCTGCTCGGTATGCTTTGGCCACGATTGTCCGAGAGGACGCATGGTGACCACAGGTCCCCGAGTGGATATCATTGAGGATCATTCGACCTTCCTCCGAGGTAATGCACCATTGAGCAACTCCAGTCACACTCTCCTTGTATAGTCGACCACTTAGCATAGTGAAGGCTTTGGATCGACGGACAATCTGTCGTGCTTCATCTTCGTCTTCTGGAACCTTTTCCTGGAATATATGCAATGTACGACACTGTCCAATCAGGATTGATAACCAAAACTTCAGTCAGATCAGTAGAACTCTTAGGTTGCGGGGGTTCTTCTATGAAGGGATCCTCTTGAACTGATGGTGTGTGAAGATGCTCCAAGAACACATTGCTGGGAATGGGCTCTCGCTTGGAACCTATCTTTGCCAGGTCATCCGCTGCCTGATTCTTCAGTCGGGGAATGTGGTGGAGCTCTAGCCCTTCAAACTTCTTTTCTAACTTTCTCACTGCATTGCAATAACCAATCATAGTTGGGCTTCTGACGTCCCACTCCTTCATCACTTGATTGACCACCAAATCCAAGTCGCCGTAGACCATTAGGCGATGAACGCCGAGTGAAATGGCCATCTGCAACCCATACAAAAGCGCTTCGTATTCAGCTTCATTGTTGGACGAATCAAAGTGAATCTGAAGGACATAACTGAGTTTATCACCTCGCGGGGATACCAGAACTACTCCAGCGCCAGAATCATTCAACATCTTCGTTCCATCAAAGAACATAGTCCAATGTTCCGAGTGGACTTGAGTCGGTTGCTGTTGTTCAATCCACTCGACAAGGAAATCTGCTATTGCCTGGGACTTGATTGCTTTCTTTGCCTCAAACTTGATATCCAACGGAAGGAGTTCAATCGCCCACTTTGCCACTCGACCAATTGCATCTCGGTTGTTCAAAATTTCTGACAATGGAGCATCACTCATGACTGTGATAAAGTGATCTGAGAAATAGTGTGCAACCTTCTTCGAAGTCAAGTAAATTCCATAGACAAGCTTCTGATAATGTGGATATCTCTGCTTGGACAGGGTTAAGACTTCCGAAATATAGTACACCGGGCGCTGAACCTTATAGGCTTTACCTTCTTCTTCCCGCTCGACCATGAGTATTGTACTGACAACTTATCCAGTGGCTGCAATGTAAAGCAGTAAAGGCTCTTTGCTGATTGGAGCAACGAACACCGGCTGGGTGGAAAGCAGGGTTTTGAGCTCTGCAAATGCTGCGTCAGCTTCAGGAGTCCACTCGAACTTATCAGATTTCTTCATCAATCTATAAAGAGGCAATGCCTTTTCACCGAGATGAGAGATGAATCGACTCAAGGCGGCCAAACAACCAGTAAGCTTCTAAACGTCGTGTATGCGCATAGGGCTTTTCATTCGGAGTATTGCGCCGACTTTCTCTGGGTTTGCATCGATCCCACGTTCGGAAACGAGGAAACTGAGTAACTTTCCACCTGGAACTCCGAATGTACACTACGACGGGTTAAGCTTGATATCATATCTTCTCAGATTGGCAAAGGTTTCAGCGAGGTCAGTCAGCAGGTCAGAACCTTTACGCGACTTAACCATGATGTCATCCATATATGCTTCCACATTCCGACTGATTTGAGTGAGCAGGTACTTCTGTATCATGCGCATGAATGTGGCACCAGTATTCTTGAGACCAATGGGCATGGAAACATAGCAAAAGCACCCGAATAAAAGTTGTTTTTATTTCGTTGGGTCCATACAGTCGGATCTGATGGTACCCGGAGTATGCGTCCAAAAAGGACAATCACTCACATCCCGCAGTTGAGTCGACTATTTGATTGATGCGGGGGAGAGGGAAGTGATCTTTCGGGCAGGCCCGATTGATGTGCTTGAAGTCAATACACATACAGAGTGAATCATCCTTCTTGGGGACCATGACGACATTGGCGAGCCACTCGGAGTGGTAAATCTCTCGGATGAACTCAGCTGCCAGAAGCCGAGCCACTTCCTCACCAATCGCCTTTCTTTTCTCCATGGCGGACCGTCGGAGATGCTCTTTGACAGGTTTTGCTTTTGGGTCGACTCGCAAATGGTGCTCAACCAGTCCCCTAGGTACACCTGGCATGTCAAAAGGTTTCCATGTGAAGATGTCCCAGTTCTCACGGAGGAACTGGATGAGTGCTTCTTCCTATTTGCTGTCGAGTGTTGTTGAGATATGAGTTGGAGCAGCATTGGGATTAGTCGGGTGAATATGAACTAACTTTGTTTCACTAGACGACTTAAATGCAAATTCTGAAGCAGGCTTCTTAGCTCTCAACAAATCACTCGGATTTGTAGTCTTCTTGTATTCTTCCATTTCTATTGCTGCCATTTGTTCATCGGCAATTTTCGAGCCCTTTTGAAAGCACTCTTCTGCTCACTGCTGATTACCAGTGACTGTAATCACACCCCTAGGACCAGGCATCTTGAGTTTGAGGTACACATAACATGGTCGAGCCATGAAACGAGCATACACAGTTTTGCCCACGATAGCATGTTAGGCACTGTGAAAATCCACAACTTCAAATGTCAACTTTTCCTTACGGTAATTCTTTGAATCACCGAAAACCACGTCAAGAGTGATCTGGCCGAGTGAGTCGGCTTTCTTTCCAGGTATAACTCCGTGGAACCGCATGTTGCTCTCGTAGAGTTTGGACATCGGAATGCCTATCCCTCGGAGGGTCTCAGTGTATAAAATGTTCAAACCACTGCCACCATCCATCAAGACTTTAGTCAGTCGGGTGCCCCCAACGACTGGGTCGACCACCAATGCTTGCCTCCCGAGGGTGTCTACATGCGGCGGGTGGTCTGACTGGTCGAATATGATGGGAGTCTTTGACCACTTCAGATATGTGGTCATTGCCGGAGCAACCATGTTTACCTCTCTGTTGATCACTTTCAGTCGACTTTTACTTTCAATGTCAGCAAAAATCACCAAAGTGAAATTGACATTGGGAAATCCTCCTGAAGTGATCACAGCCCAATAGTATCACATGGCTCCTCCTAGGCTTCCACCGCCGGTGGCCACTCCGGCCCCGGCGGCCACCTCTCCTGCCGGTGGCCATTCCGGTGCCGGCAGCCACCTCTTCCTTATTGCCATGGACGGTCTACTACATTGGGATTTCTCCCGGCCTTGCGGTCGCGGCTCAGGTGCGTCAACGTTTTGGATCTACTGTGCACTTCTCCCCCTCTGGCTCGAACAATGAGTTCTACTCGGTGGTTCACTTCTCTTCGGCAAGTTTCCCTCTCAATGAAGGTTCCGTGGCCATTGCTCTCAACGTGATGCATCTCTCTGGTAGGAGATATCGTTTTTCTGTGGCCTCCAATAAAGTTGGTCATTTCATATATGGTCTCAGGGACAGGGTATGGCCGGACTTTGTGTGTCATTTTAATCTTTTCCGACCGAATTCCATTGGTCATATGCTACTTGATTTCCCGTGGCATCTGGATGATCATATTTCTGATGTGGCTGCTTGCTCCCCGGTTGCTATCAAGTCCAAATATAAATTCAAAGAGCATCTTGCTAATGAAAGGTTTTCATCCTCTATGGAGCTAGCAAAATTTGGTTTATTTTCACCGGAGAAGATGCTCACTTCTCATGATACCTCACCGGATGGATCATCGCCGGCAAGAAAGTCGCGGGAATTGATAGTGCAAGATTCAAATCCTGGCCAGTCATTAATTACAGGCAATTACCCACTTTCCTCGTCAACGAGAATCACTTTTGGAAGTTTCCAACCTTGCAACATTGATAGGTTTAATGGCATTAATTACAGATTCAAGGTTGTTGATACTATGAGAATGTCTGGAGCAAAATTCCATATTCGAGACCAGCGCCTCTTTGGATATTCGGATTCTCATATTGCAACTATTTGGTCCTTGGATTTGGTCCCTCCCATGGATTACATTTATGAAAGGCTTAATTTGTGCTCGTCCTACAAATCTCTTGGTCATGTGGCCACTTTTTGCTCGAGCAAAATTTGCTCTCTCTGTCTTAATGACACTTGTCGTTGCCCCCTCCCAATTCAACTAGATAGCAATCCTGGGACTAGGCGGGACTTGGGCCATGGGCCATCTTTGAATTCTCGGGCCTGCTTTACATGCGGATCCAATAAGCATTCTTTTTTTGAGTGTCCAGCTTCGCTCAAATGTGACTTGTGTTTCTTCCTGGGCCACACGAAGCAACATTGCTTTGACCCGGCAGTCAAACATTATTTTTGGAAGCCCAAAGATGGTAAGAAATCGGTGATTGACAAATCAAATGCAACAAATAACCATGATCACGCTGCGAAAGGCAAGTCTCCAATTCCTAATGATCCAGTGCTACAATCTACCTCCCACTTGCCATCTACACATCCTACTGATATAATCAAGTTGGGAAACGATACACTGATTGATCTTCGTCCGATCAAATCAAGGTCTGCTGGGATTCACTCTACATATCAGCATTTACTAAATGCACCTACCTATCAGCCCACAACTGAGCATGTTCGATCTATAGCCATCCATCATGCTAGTACTGGTTGGCAGGGACACGTGGCCTCATCCTACCATCAGGAGCGGCGCTCCAAGAAAGAAATTTGGGTTCCCAAGCCCTTCTTGCCTGCTGCCGCTGCGCATTTCACCTCGCCCCGCGTGCATCCCCCTACTCGTCCGTAGACACCTCCACCACCAACAATGGCCAACTTCCCTCTCAACATCGTCCCCTACCTCCCGTAGGGTATGACGGTGGAGCTCGGACCGGCTGATCGGAAGGTGCGATGCGACATGGTGGTCAGTGCGGTGCCTCCTCTTTGCCACGATTTCTTGGCTATCACTGAGGCAAACAGATTCATCCCGCAACACCAGAAGGCTGCCCTCAGAGATACCATCCAAGGTTTGCTCCATGAATCACACTTCTTCCCTACTGAAGTTGAAGATCATCCACTAGGGATTGGCATTTTTGGTTTTGATGATTCGATGATTAGAGATTCAGTTGTGGGCACAACGTTCGAATTGGATGAATTTCAAGCAGAGGAGCATACTGTTATCTCTTTTGTCCCCCATGATGCTGCTTTAAATATGAGACTCACCACATTTGGGCCAGAGATTTGGCTGCTCTATGTTGGATTTCCTTATGATTATCAAACTCAACACTATATCCATAAATCTGTTGATATGTTTGGTACTCTGGTCGAGTGGCATAACCCTCGTGGTGATAGGCGGTTTGTTCTGCTCAAAGCTAGGGTCATTCATCTTCGTTTGGTCCCTAAAAGTATTGTGATGAGGCAGATTGGTGGGGCTCGGCATAGCTGGACTGTTGCGGTCACCATGCTTCGCAGCAGTGACTGGAATGCTCATTTACCTGAAGTGCCGCCTGCCGGAGAAGACCCCCCCTCCCGAGGATGGTGTTCCTCATCCTCTCTTTGGAGAAGGCCTGACTGCGGAGCAGATCTACCAGACGCAGCTCCACAATTGGATGGCCCAAAATGTGGCAGCAGACCATGCTAATCAGGCAACAAACAATGCAGATGATGATGTTGTTGTTGATCAAGGAAACCATATGCATTTTCAGGCAAACTGGGGTGCTTGGCCCGCCCCCCTCCTCCTGCTGTTTATAACTTTCAGGCCTGGTTGGCAGGCAAAGGTCTCCAGGTTGCTGACAGTATACTTCCAGAAAACAATCTTCAAGGCAGCCCCGGTATGGCTTGGAATGATTCAATCTCGCTGCACAACAGTTCGGATTCCAGTGCAAGCTCGGATGGGTTTGTTCTTGTACCTGTCACTGTTATGAATGCTCTTTGGAGGAACAATGTTCCCAATACTGTTGCTGTTTTCCAGGCTCCTCTTCCAATACCTGACATTACAAAAAAATACACTTCTGTGATGATACATGTTTGTCACAGTAGGTCACGTTTTTTGTCATGCATGTACATCCATGAAAAATTTATGACAGAACCAAGATAGTCATACCTGTGCTGTCGTAGAAGCGTTCCATGACATTACCAAAATTGTCATCACGGAAGTGTCCACTTCCATGACGATAAATCGTGCGTCACAGAAGTGCTTTCGTCAAGGGTGACCGACACATGGCATCCACCGTAACGGAACGCTGTTAAGCTATCGGGTCCAGTTTTGGATCCAATAACCCGTTAACAACCCGGACCAATGGGGATTTTCCACGTGTAAAATCATCATTGGCCGGAGGAAACACGTGTTGCCTCACCTTTTGGGACAGATGTCATCCACTCATTGGACAGGAGGCGCCTATGATAGGTCAACACGTGGCATGGCCCAACAGTGGCCCATTCCGGTGAAAAAGGCCGACCCAGTAAAAAATAGTAGGCCGGCCCAGATAAGGCCTACTTGTGTCAGGTCCATTTAAGCCCACGACCCATACGAGATGTGCCAAGTCATCCTATCAACGGCCTGTTAAAGATTTGACACCATTGCAGCCCATCGTCAGTTCGAGCCCGTTAACAGCCCGCTATATATTGGGGCTCAATATCGGCCCGATGAGATTTCGGCCTGTTAACGACCCATTCAGTGGATGGGCCAATTTTCATAACGTGCATCTTTTGGCCTTTTAGCGACCCATTTAAATATTGGGCTAATTTCCGGCCCGGCGTGTCTTTCAGCCTGTTGACGGCCCATAAATCAGTTGGGCCCTTTGTAGTCGGACCTGAGTTTCGACCTTTTAGCGACCCATTTAAGTGTTGGGCCAACTTCCGGCCCGGTGTGTCTTTCAGCCTGGTGACGGCCCATATATCTGTTGGGCCATTTGTAGTCGGACCTAAGTTTTGGCCTTTTAGCGACCCATTTAATTGTTGGGCCAATTTTCGGCCCTGTGTGCCTTTCACCCTGTTAACGGACCATAAATGAGTTGGGCCATTTGTAGTCGGACCTGAGTTTTGGCGTTTTAACGGCCCATGCCCTTCATGGTCCAATACTAGCCCGGTTTCTCTTTCAGCCTGCTAAAGGCCCACAACACAGTTGGGCCATTTACAATACGACCTGACTTTCGGCCTCTTAGCGGCCCATGCTCTTCATGGTCCAGTACAAGCCCGCTGTCTCTTTCAGCCTGCTAAAGGCCCACAGTATAGTTGGGCCATATGTAGCCCGAACTTAGTAACGGCGTGTTAACGGCCCGTGATATCAATTGGGCCCACCTGTTGCCCACTTCGATGTCAGCCTGTTAATGGCCCGGTAGTTAAGAGGGTCGACCATTAACTTTCGGCCTGGTAACGACCCATTAACTTAATGGGACCACTAAAGTTCGTACATGTCTTTAGGCCAAATTAGATAATTTGAGCTCATTACGACGAGCAATTATGCACAGGACCAAAACCGATCAACCAAAGGTACGACATACAGGGAAAATGTTGCACATCCAGCATACATTACAGGAAATTACATCCACTAGGCAATCAAAGATTGATGCCAGTGCAAATAAATGAACAGAACCTAATGATCTACAACATCACAATCTGCAACCTCAGCACGGATGACACCCATAAGCATGTGGGCAAGTTCTTGCTGCTTTGCTACACTATCTCTGAAAACATTGATCATTTGTTGTGTCGCATGACTCTGCACCTCTGATTCCTCCACCATTTCCATCATTCCTTTAGCCATTAATTGGTTCACGAACATACATTTTTTCCGTTGCACTCGAGACAGAGGATACTGAATAGATTCAGATGGCGATTTTGGTAGGCTTGTATTATTGATAGTGGAGAGTGTCTCGACCACTGCATCATAACATAAATTAGGAGGGGAACCAAAAATATTAATCATGAGTTATTGGCATATTACCTGGCCTAGATTTATTGGAAAGAAACAATGGGGTTGCCTTGCTGTTTTCAGAGTTTGTCTTCTTATCTTCAGCAGCCTGCACCAAATTAAGACACTAGCATTGCTATCATTGACCAAGTCAGATAATAGGAAAGCAACGTTGGCACAATGAACGTTTGGGCAACTAGCCAACACCAAATTAACACAATATGCCACAGCTATCATTAGCCAGGGAAGGTAATACGAAAGCAACATTGACACAATGAATGAATGGGCAACCAGAGCAGCACTACAATTCAGTAATGTGCATGATATGAGATAGTACACTCATGTAGCTCAGTATGCAAAACTACCAGGCAGTTTCATTACAAAAATCAACATTGGCGCCTTTAACATTTTGCTACAACTAATTTTAGATGAGACAAAGGTTGGATTCACGGCGATTAACAAAATACATGCTGATGTAAAAATATAGTGATATACAACAGGTACTTACATCAGCATTGGAGCACAGAGAATTCCCATAAGATGTTTTCCTTAAATACAACCCCAATGAAGGAAATCTTCTATCATTTAACCTTATTTACTAAAAGAGAGATGGGTAAGAAACATATAGAAAATATGATCAGAATGCTATAAAATTTCATGATGCGAGGATACGCACACACTTCTTAGAATGGAGTTGACATTCTTTTGCTGGACTGGAGCGGACTAGTTCTTTGGCCACTGGAATCTGTTTATTATCAGTGGGAGTTGGGTTTCTCTGTGCTGGAGCAGTATCTATGAAAAATGGAGTTGGTTTATTATCTCCCGGCGTTTGGATCTTTTGCAAAGACCTGGTTTGTAACCCTTCAGATTCTAACATAGCCGTCTTCCCCTTGCATGCCTTATATAGAAGAATGGTGCTTCAATTATAAAACATGCTACAACAGATATGGAATAGGTATTGAAGAATAGAAAGGCATGACATATTGACATGTATTCCCTCCATCCGGAAATAAATGGATGGGTCTAGGCGTATTTCAGTTCTAGATACATCTAGTTTTATCCATTTCCGCGACATGTAATCCGGACAGAGGGAGTATGATGTAAGAGCTAGGGATACGACAGGACAACACAGTAAAAAACACTGAAAACCCACTGCAAAAACAAAGTAATCAAAACCACTAATATGAGATAGTACACTCATGCAACTCAGGATGCAAAACTACCAAGCAGCTTTCCTTACAAAAATCAACATTGTGGCCTTTAATTATACATTTTGCTACAACTAAGTTTAGATCAGATAAAGGTTGGATTCACGCCGATTAACAAAATACATGCTAATGTAAAAATATAGTGATATACAAAAGGTACTTACATCTGCATTGGAGTACAAAGAATTCCTGCAAGAATCTTTCTTCACAGACGATACCAGTGCATAAATTCTTCTATCTGTTAAGCTTATTTTCTAAAAGAGAGATGGGTAAGAAACATGTAGAAAATATGATCAGCATGCTATAAAATTTCATGATGCAAGGATATGCACACGCTTCTTAGAATGGAGTTGACATATTTTTGCTGGACTAGAGCGGACTAGTTCTTTGGCCACTGGAATCTGCTTATTATCAGTAGGAGTTGGGTTTCTCTATGCTGGAGCAGTATCTATAAAAACTGGAGTTGGTTTATTATGTCCTGGCGTTTGGATCTTTTGCAAAGACCTGGTTTGTAACCCTTCAGATTCTAACATAGTCGTCTTCCCCTTGCATGCCTTGTATAGAAGAATGGTGCTTCAGTTATAAAACATGCTACAACAGAGAGATGGAATAGGTACTGAAGAATAGAAAGGCATGACATATTGACATGTATTCCCTCCATCCGGAAAAAATGGATGGGTCTAGGCATATTTCAGTTCTAGATACATCCTTTTTTATCCATTTCGGCAACATGTAATCCGGACGGAGGGAGTATGGTGTAAGAGCTAGGGATACGACATGACAACACAGTAAAAAAACACTAGTTGAATGTAAAACTGTATGCTAGCGGAATACGTAAAGAAAAAACTAAGGCAGCATACACGTGTATGATTGGGAAACTAAGATGGCATTGCAACAGAGCACTAGAACAACACTTCAATGTAAAAAAACATGGTATGGTAGACAGATGAAGTACGTACTGATGAATAACAATGCATAAGATATTCAGAAGCATGATGTCCAAATTAAGCAGATGGCATTGCGATAGAGTAGAATGACAGTACTTGAATTTGAAAACATGTTATCATGAATGGAATAGGTACTGAAAAACAGGAAGGCATGACATATTTACATGCATGATCAGCATGCTAAGCACATGGAATTGCAACAGAGTAGATACACTCCAGGACATTATATGCATGTTGTACCCATATCACGGGCCAAGTTAGAGCAAGAACCTTGTGGGGTGAAGAGGATTCAACATATTTCTGCAAGTCTTCTGAAGAACTGCCTTTACATGTTCCATCATATTGGGTATCTTGACATCAAGTTTATTGGCCTTTACATTGTTCCGTGAGGTTCTTGTGGATATATCAGTGTGTGCAATTATATCTGACATGCATGGAAGACAACTAGTAGTTAGATTTATGTAATGAGTGCCTGTAGAGACGACATAAATAGTAGGACTGGGGTTAAGTAGCAGCAACAGGTCTCAAAAACTAAAGGGAGAACACAGATGAAAGCTACAGAATATGTATCATTTGTACTTGAGATTAACTAGTGGGACACAAAAGTATTAAAGAACAACATAGGTAATACTAGAAGTGGTATAATAGTATAATCACCAGCCTTCGGGATTGTAACACCCTCGATGCAACTATATCTCCCACGTGTCGAGGCACGACTTAGAGGCATAATCGCATTGAAGGCATATGTCGCAAGTGAGGTAATCTTCACACAACCCATGTAATATAATAAGGGAAAGAGATACATAGTTGGCTTACAATCGCCACTTCACACAAATACATGAATAAAGCATTACATCATCCAAACACAATCAAGGTCCGACTACGGAACCAAAATAAAAGAAGAACCCCAAATGCGATAAAGGTCTCCGATCGACCCCAACTAGGCTCCACTACTGATCAACTAGAACGAAACAACACAAAGGACAAGATCTTCATCGAGCTCCTCCTGAGCCTGGTTGCATCATCTGCTCGGTCTCAACGGCACCTGCAAACTGGTTTTGGAAGTATCTGTGAGCCACAGGGACTCAGCAATCTCGCACCCTCGCGATCAAGACTATTTAAGCTTATGGGTAAGGTAAAAGTATGAGGTGGAGCTGCAGCAAGCGACTAGCATATATGGTGGCTAACATACGCAAATGAGAGCGAGAAGAGAAGGCAAAGCACGGTCGATAAAAGTATGATCAAGAAGTGATCCTAAAACAACCTACGTCAAGCATAACTCCAACAACCGTGTTCACTTCCCGGACCCCGCCGGAAAGGGACCATCACGGTTACACACGTGGTTGATTCATTTTAATTAAGGTCGACTTCAGGTTTTCCACAACCGGACGTTAACAAATTCCCATCTACCCATAACCGCGGGCACGGCTTTCGAAAGTTCAAAACCCTGCAGGGGTGTCCCAACTTAGCCCATCACAAGCTCTCACGGTCAACGAAGGAATAGACCTCCTCCCGAGACATTCCGATCAGACTCGGTATCCCGGTACTCCAAGACATCCTCGACAATGGTAAAACAAGTCCAGCAAGACCGCCCGATGCGCCGACATCCTGATAGGAGCTGCACATATCTCGTTCTCAGGGCAACACCGGATGAACACTACATACAGCTAAAACCAGCCCTCAAGTTTCCCCGAGGTGGCGCCGCAAGTGGCTCTGTTTCGGACGAACACTTAGACAAGCACTGGCCCGGGGGGGGGGGGGGGTTAAAATAAAGATGACCCTTGGGCTGGCCTAACCCAAGGGAAAAAAGGCTAGGTGGCGAATGGTAAAACCAAGGTTGGGCCTTGCTGGAGGAGTTTGATTCAAAGCGAACTGTCAAGGGGTTCCCATATACCCAACCGCGTAAGGGACGCAAAATCCAGGAACATAACACCGATATAACGGAAACTAGGGCGGCAAGAGTGGAACAAAACACCAGGCATAAGGCCGAGCCTTCCACCCTTTACCAAGTATATAGATGCATTAATTAAATAAGATATATTGTGATATCCCAACAAGTAAATAAATGTTCCAACAAGGAACAACATCTCCATGTTCCAACAAGGAACAAACTTCAATCTTCACCTGCAACTAACAACGTTATAAGAGGGGTTGAGCAAAGCGGTAACATAGCCAAACAACGGTTTGCTAGGACAACGTGGGTTAGAGGCTTGGTTCAACAATATAGGAGGCATGATAAGCAAGTGGTAGGTATCACAGCATAGGCATAGCAAAAGAGCGAGCATCTAGCAAAGCAAAGATAGTAGTGATTTCGAGGGTATGATCATCTTGCCTGAAATCCCGCAAGGAAGAAGAACGAGTCCATGAGGAAGACAAACGGACGTAGATGGACGGGTCCTCACAAACACGACGTTATCGGAACCAACCCGAAGAAGCAACACCGGAAAAGAAGCAGACAACATAGTAAACAACCACCACATAAGCATGTCACGATGCGCAAACAAGTATGATGCATGTCCGGTTTAAAGAGGCATGGCATGGAAAAGAGCACAAACAATCCTACAAATTAAGTGGAGATCAATATGCAACGAGTTGCATATTGACGAAACACCACATCAATTATGTAGTTCACTCTCGGTTAGATACTCAACAATATTAAATGTTGGTTAACATGGCAAGAGGTGAATCATAACAAAACTATACCATTTAAACAATTTAAATGGGGCCGGATATAACAAATAATGAATCCGGTAAATCCCCATATGCATTTAGTAAATTAATGCAAACAACAAATTAAACATTTTAATTGTTGTTATCATGATGCGGATGACATGAACAAGTTTTAAGCAATTTTATGAAAATGTTGATAAGAGCATTATGAAGCATTTGTCATCGTGGCGGAAATGAAAGGGGTGCCATGGCAACGAATCCCAAAATGGTGCCACGCCAACACATCGGTTCTCGGTAACTCGATTGAGATACCGATGCAAAGGAGAAGTGTGCGGATGCGTGCAAAAGATGGTGGGGCGCTCCCGGATACCGGGTTCCCACAAGATGGTGGCATGACAAAAGAGGAGCATCACAACGAACAAACGCAAATGGTGCAAACACGCGGTTCATCTCATACCCCACACAACATTCATTCTCGGAAGGTCGTCTCGGGGTTATACCTTCGAAGCATGCATTTCGAAGTGAATCGGTTCGGAGGGGAAGTAGTCGTTCTCGCGACGGTAGTGGTACACGTTTCGTAGTCATACACATTCCGTAGATGTTCGAGGTCATGGCGAGGATCTTGACATCCACGGAGTCTTTGAGGGTCGACGGTAGTCGTTCTATGCATCGGGCGTCAAGGTACTTGCCGTTCTTGTGTAGACGAACTTGACGAAAAATGGGTCTCCTCGGGGACTTTATGCATCTGAATTCTTCGGCTTTGTAGTGGTACTTGGCGTTCACAGGGTTGAGCGGGACGCAGACGAAGTCGGGAGGCGAAGGCAAGGCAACACGGCGAGGCCTGTGCTCACTGGTGAAGCAACAGCGGCAGCAGCAGCTTGGCATGGCGACGAGGAGGTCTGCAGGAGGCGGGACGGGCCGGATGACATGGATCCTGTCGAAGGCGCGGCTCTGGGCGGAGGCAAGCGAGGCAAGGGAGCTCGGGGCGGTTGCATGCCTTCAGGAGCAAAGCGTGGGTGCGGGCGCACGTGGAGAGGCTCGAGGTCGAGCTCCTGATGCCCGACGAAGACGGCGTGAAGGAAGAGGAGCCCGGCAAGGGAACTGGCGAAGGAGGGGATGGAGGAGCTCGCTGAGGCGCGACATCCAGAGAAGCAGCGGGCGAAGCCGATGCTCCGGCGTTGTTGCTCCTCTCCTCGTGGAGCTCCTGGACGAGGGGGCTCGGGAGCACGGCGCATGAGGCTGCAGGAAAGGTCCGGGGGAGGTCAAAAATGGAGCAGCAGGGCGGAGGCGCCGTGCTTCGGGTCGTCGAAGTCCAGCAGGGCCGCGGCGACGGCCCCGGCGAGGAAGCCGAACGGAGTCAGGGCGAGGTGCAGGCAGATGGCGGCTCTGGCCTCTCGGAGAAGGCGAGGGGCGCAGGAGGAGAAGACGAGGGAGAGGAGGCAGATCGAGCGTGGGGCGCCTCCCTGGCTGCGGGCACGGGAACGAGAGGGAGAGGACAAGGAGAAAGGCTGAGGGTCGCTCGGGCCTAGGGTTAGGAGAAGGTTAGGTGGGCTGGGGGGAAAGGATGGGCCTTGGAGCCGGCTAGGGAGGTTGGGAGGCCCAGGCTGCTGGGCTCCTTCTCTCTCTCTCTTACAATCTCTACTAAAAACAGAAAAGCAAAGAAAGAAAAAGGAGAGAAAAGAAATGAGTGGACAAGAATTTGGGCATGGGGATTATTTTCCCGGACTCACAAAAATGCGCTGGTTCCAAGAAAAATGGAATAGCCAAGATCAAATGAAAAGAATTCAAACACATTTGAATTTAATTCAAATGGGTTTGAACTAGGATAGGTTCTAGGAGTTTCCAAAAAAAATGTTGAGAATTTAGGTGGAGCTCCGAAAAATGAAGAAAAGATATATGACAAAGTTAGAGACCAAGAGTTGAGAAGAAAAAAGGCATGAGGATTATTTTGCATGTGTGTTATGGTGAATATCAAATTAAAGAAATATTGAATATAGCTCCCTACCATCGGGAGGATAGGTTATAAAGAGAAACCACCATGTGAGTTCCCTCGATTTAAATGGACCAAAGATCCATGCAATTTATTTAGTGAGTTGAGGTGCAAAGATTTATGAGATGATGGCATGATGACATGATGCAATGCACATGATGCAAAGATGAATCAACAGGCGAAACAAATCACACAACGAATCTCGGAAACCCTGGAAGACATCTGAAGCTCCGATCTTGGGGCGTTACAAGGATAGCATTGGCTGATGGATGATAACTATGGAACAACGTTACCTAAAGAACAAGTATCTTAGCTGAACTATGGAACAACGTTAACTCCTGAACAAGACCCGTAAGAGATCAGCATGAATATACAGTGAAATGTGAGAATCTATTTTCCATGCTTAGATGAATAACAAAGCCATAAATGTTGCACACAAGTAAGATGAGGGCACAACCTATCTGGCCACCATCCATAGGAGTTAGCATCATGTGCTGACTTGTCGATGGCCCTGCAGTTGTTGTGGTTGTCCATGTCGAGCACGCGCATTCGATGCCGGGTACTGTTGAGTGGGGACTATAGCTCCCTTCTGGTGTATGCTTCCCTTGTTGGAGCAGCTGCGATGAGTCGAAAGACGGTGTGGCTGAAGATGCAGATAACGCATAATGTTAAGAATGACACATCTCTTTGATCTAAAGAAATACACTAACAGAACAACAGCAAGGTACGAGAGTGGTCACATGTCTGTTGACTGAGACTAAATTGGGGTCACACGATTTTATTTTATTTTGGTACTATCCGATCTACACCGGATGGCTTGATGGCCGTCTTGTGCCTCCCGGTTGACACTGTTAGGAATCTTCCCCGAAGAGCCAGTGACCAATGGGAGAGCAGCTTGCCTCCGCCGTCTGTGGCCCTGGCCAAAACCCCGCTCCCCACCCCACTGCACTGTCGTGGTTGCGCCGCCCCCGGGCCAATCCACAAAGACTCCCCGTCATCCAGATCCGGTGGCGGCAGTACCTTGAACCCACACAACTCTAAGATAGCCATCTAAGCAGTGCTACCACGGCGAACTTGCGGCCCCACACCCTTACGTTAGACACCAGCCAACCGACAGCCTAAGAGCTCTGCCGTCTCGAGGGGTGCTGCTTCCCATTGGGAATTGATTGGCCCAGAATAAAAATTCAGACAACTGACGCCTAAATAAAGTGATTTCAGATGAGGGTGCGATCTATCTGGCGGCATGGTGAAGTAGGCAGGTCCAGCTGCCGAGTCGGTGAGGCCGACGCGGTTGCAGTGGCCACCGGCGGCAGGGAAACAACGATGTCGCGACGGTCGACGGCTACGGGGAAGCAGCCGGGACTCTAGACGGATCCGAAGTTGGAGCCGCTCCGGTGCCATGAACAACGGCGGGGGTGAATCGGCTCCGGTACGGTTCACGCGGCCGTCGTCGAGGCAGCTCCAGCAGCACGGAGTAAGAGGCACACGGCCCAGTGCACGACGACAAATGGACAGCGTCTCCGGCATTAGGGAGGAGGGCGGCTGTGAAATTGGTGCGGTGGGGCGCCATGGATGAGGGGCTGAGGTTTCACGGCTCAGGAGAAGGAAGCTTCCGGGGAGAAGGTGATTTGGCGCCCACGAGGTATGAATGGGGGGGGATTGGGAGGGGAGTGGAACCATGTTTTACGGACGCATTTGTCTGAAATGTGAGGGGGAGTTACAGTTCTACCCCTGCCTTTAGGCTCCTCGGCTTGGGTCTGTGTACTGAGGGTCGGGGATAGTAGAGTAACTTTGCTTCTCCCCAAATAGTGGGCGGGAGCGATTTCGGGCGAGGAGGGCGTGTTTTGAAATATAGTGGGCGCGAGCGATTTCGGGCGAGGAGAGCGTGTTTTGAAAAAGTGGGCGCGAGCTATTTCGGGTGAGGAGAGCGTGTTTTGCCGACCATGGTTTATGAATTATTCGGCACATGTCATTTCGACCGAGGAGAAGGCGCGCTTGGATGAAGTTACGAACCTACCCTCGATGCACAATGGGCCAATTAATGCGTCTCCCACATAGGACGGTAATTTCGCGTCTCCCATTTATTTGCTCGGGCGAATTCCACTGAGCAGAGGATGTTTAACGGTTTGTTCAAAATTTTGGAGAACGAGCATCCACGTCTACCTTACCAAGTCGATTCGAATCAAATTTAGAAATATTAGCTTGCCACTTCTTTTTTAGATGGAGAGATGATACTCGGGAGTAATGTGTTTCTACATGCTCGTTGCTAGCGATTTACTATATGACAAACAATTGGCCCACTCAAAAACGGGAATCAAACCCAAAATTAAATATCTCGATTCAATGAAATGGCTCGTTCACCAGGTCAAAATAGTGAACTAAATCCAAAATTGAACACCTCAATCGAATAGCATGTTGTACAGTATTATAGTACTCCATGAACATGTTGAAAGTCAAATTAATGAACTTGTTTGATATAGGCATATATCTGTTCATGTGTGGATTGCAGACAACATGTTCTCCAATTTAAATATTTGAATGCAAGTTTATATCGAAACATGGTTTATATCAATCTTTGATGCATAAAACGCGACCCCCCTCTCCCGGACTCCTACTCTCTCTCTCTCTCTCTCTCTCTCTCTCTCTCTCTCTCTCTCTCTCTCTCCGACAATCTTCAATTCTGTCGCACGCATCCAACACACAAACCTTGTTGGTCCTCTCTCTTTCTCTCCATCTCTCTCTCTCTCTCTCTCTCTCTCTCTCTCTCTCTTTGTGTGTGTGCGTGGGGGGGGGGGGTCTTTCTAGTTCGATGCATATATACTCCATCTATAGGTCTCTCTTGCACACTATGTATGATTCTCTAGTCCAAGCTAGATATCTTGGGTGCACTCATCATACGCACACAAAATCCTTGGCTCGTTGCCCGTAACTCTCTCACGCACCACTCTGTCGTCTCGGAGCTCTTCCCCCTCTCTCAAACTCTCCATCTACCTGGGTCACACATACACATGCATATCTCACTCGCACTCGATAGGCCCATCTAAAACTCTATCTCTCTCCCTCGTTCTCTCTCCATCTCACACGCACACACACACACAATCTCATGCCTAGCTAGCCAAGTATGATGGTCTCTCACTCAATTGTAGGCACACACAGTCCCCCCTATATGTATATGACTAGCTAATCTTAGTCTCCTTCACAAACATGTGCATGGTCTATCTCGATTTCTCTCGGGGCATCTTTCTATCGCGCACGCACCTCCCTTGATATCCCACCCATATAGTCCCCTCATGATCCCGAGGGGGTCTCTCTATCACAAACACACCCTCTCACCCTCCCCATGTGTCCATGTTCTCCATGTGTCCCTCTCGACCTTTGTTCCTTGTTGGCCAGACCTCTATTGGACATGTGCTATAGGGGTGTCTCTCTCCGTTGCAAACAAGCACACACTAGCTATCTTCGTGTATTTCCTCACCTCGCTTTTCTATCTCGGAGATGCATGCGTGATATGTTCGCCTAAGAAACGAAAAAACACACTCTCTTTCTAATTTATCGTTTGTTGTCACTTTCTCTTTCACACACATACTCTTTTTGCACACTTACTCATTCTCCTTCACACGCACTTGATCCCTCTCGACTTAGGCACTCTCCTCGGTCCATAGCATATTGATTTATTGAAAAGTCAAACATCACAAAGTTTGACCATGTACGTGGAGAAAAACAATTACATCTGGAACGACAAACTTATACCATTAGATTCACCATAAGATGTAGTTTCGTATGATGTATCTTTGGTATTGAAGATATAAATAACATTTGTGTAAACCTGATCAAAGCAGAAGCTGGATTTGTTTTTGAAACATCAAGTGGCCAGAGACTCGAAAACTTATTTGCCCATTAGTGACTTGTCAGGGCGGTGGATTTTAGTTTGTACGATAATGCTGCATCCACCTAAAGTAACCAAAGTTCTTACGTAAACTTCCTAGTAATTCCCTCTTTGTAGGTGCAACATTACTCCTAACATTTGTAATATCAGTTTGAAACTTGTAATATTGCCGTGTCCTATTCTTGTGTTTTCAAAATCCTGCGAATCAAACAGGTCCTGAGTTGGTGATGATGTTGTGTCTGTCATCTTTCACCAATTGCCGTCGGATCTAGATCTTACGCATACAAACCAAACTTCTCCAGTTTTGCAAAAAGATGCCCGCACTTGTTCCCTATTTACAAACAACTCCTTGTCTCTCACAATTAGCCTTATCTCCTCCCCACCACATCTAGAACGCCATGGAAAAATCTGGCGTGATGGCCGCTGCCGGCGCCGTCCACCCCCCAATCTTGGTGTTCCGTGCAATGCACGGGCATTTACACATGGGAAATTATGTCGAACACGGCTAGTTGTAAGCAGGCTAGGTCTACAGCCATGATGATAGTGACTGCAGATGGTGAGGCTGACTATGGTATGCCGAACACGGCGCCTATACTCAGGTGTCATCTCCGGCGTAGGGTCTTGTCACTTCACTGTGAGGACCAACACGTAATAATTTGACCAACAGGTAGTACAGTGCTACTACATTGGTACTACTACTACTAGTAGTACTAGCACCACCGTCTGGATTTAGTAGTACTACCACGTCCATCTGGATTTAGTATTTGACTAGCAATATCTAGTAATGCATGTAACATAAAATGTACTATTCCCTTTGTAAATAAATACATGGTGTATTGTTTTATTCCTATTGGCGAGGTAACTTAATGTCTTTTTGCTACTTAATAGGATTACATGCAATGAACTAACCACTACATGTGATGTTCGGTAGTCTTAAGTCATTGAAAGCATGCACGGGCACGGAGGGGGACGAAGCTTCATTGACTTACTGCACCTGCCTTTGGGTGTATGACACGTGGGCCCAACGTTTGGCTGGCCAACCTGTCATACAACCAAAGGCAGGTGCAATAAAGGGGCGAGGAGTAGATGGCCAACACGCACGTGAATTCAACGCAGTCTGCACTTCTCATATAAAGGCTCCCGCCAGTCCAACCTATGAAATCCTACGCACCTACGCACCCAAGGGCAAGAGTGATCACTCCAATCGCAAGATCAGTTGACTAGAAGCTAAACACATGGAGGCGATGAGCGCGAGCATCAGTCAGCTGTGCCAGATGGTCCAAGATGCCGGCCTGCGGCCCGGCGCCGAGGAACGTCTCCAGGTAGTGCTTGAGGCCTCTAGGGCGAGGGGCCGCTTGGATGACAGCTTTGTCTCCTTGTTCAACGAGGTCCTCGTCGGCTTCCTCGACAAGTTCACCGTCGTCAAGAAGCTCGCAGACGACCTTGACATACGCCTCCAGCCCACGCGCCCAGGCTCTGCGATGCCTGCCACCCTCAACGGCCTCTATGGTGACAACCTCTTCGACACACTGGTGGCCCTGCGACTGCCCGCCGTCGCGCTGGAGAATGTCCACCTCGAGGTCGCGCTCGCCGCGCAGCGCCTGGCGCAGCAAGACACCATTGACATAATCACCCACTTCTATGCGCAAATCGTCCACAAGGACTACTACATGCAAGAGGAGGACGATAGGACATTGGCCTTCTTGGACCGCAGGGCAACCTTGGATGGCATTGTTCAGAAGCACATTGAGCTTGCCACCAACGTCGCTGCTCCTCACACGTCAGTTGGTGACCCGGTGCACTAGGGCGTGAGGATGTCGTTGATGGATCCGTATGTATCTTTATCTTTCTGTCAAATCCATGTAGTAGTATATGGTACTACTAGTAATTATCTTACCTTTCGCATCAACTTCATAATTTTCCTACGTACTCCATGCATGAACCGCGCCAGAACCAAACTTCTCATTACTCTTGGGAAAATCGTTATTTCTATCTATCGGTCGCCCCATGGAGCAGAACCAAATTTTACAAGTTACAAGTTCAAAAGGAAAAGCCTGTCGTGTTCGCGTGACACCCCCACACGGTTTGTCCGGCACGCCGCTTAAGGGGGAATGCGTGCTGTGTTGCATTTTCACTTACAAGTGGGATCGCAGTTGAGCAAACCGACTATCGGCAAACCCCCACCCCACCCACCGCGCGATGGCTGAGAAAACAGGAGGGAGAAGAGATGGTTGTAGCTAGCACAGACTCGAAGAAAATTGGTGTCAGATGGGACTCGTGTGGGTGGCGTGTGCCGTGCTTCTAGACATGAATGCTATTTATGGCCCATGCCACCCCACTATATCGAGGTGCTAGTTACGTAGAACAAATTTCCTGGAGTCCGTGCTCAGCCCTCCCCTATCTCTCTTCTCATCTAGCCAGCAAACGCGCGGAGCCCATCGTATGTTTGCTCATATGCGGTCCCACATGTCAGTGAAAACGCAAGAGGACCCACCGAACCTGCACATCTTTCACCTCAACGTGCTGGTGATGAAAAACAAATCCAATAAAAATCTTCGATGGCCGATTTTGGAGTTACTCAAGAGTAGTAAGATTATATTTACAGTTTAACCCAAGATGCACATCACGTGGCTTCACCTACCACTCTATTTTCTTGCATGACACGACCTGGATGCTGGATGTCCCACGTGTCGGCAAAAGGAGGAAGAACTCGACCAAATCTTTGGTTGTGCTCTCGGATTAGACTAGTTGTGCTAACTTAAAATTTTATTGTGTAGAATGGATGCAAGTTTTGGTATTGGGAAGAAGAGTACAACGATATATTGATAGAGCACAATTTAGTAGATGTTCTAGCACTTTTAGCTAGCATAGAGGCTTAGAGATGAGACTAGTGCACTTGTTGATAGAACAGAGGCTAGACACGTCTACTTCTTTACACTCAAAGAAGAAAGAAGCACGCAGGATCGAGCCTCCACAGATCAACAATGAATGCATCGAGAAGGCACTAATCCAACTTACAGGAGCAGTTATGGAAGTTGGATATCTTCTAAAATGTATTCTTGTGGTTCTTGTTTTTCTAGTCAAAATTTTGGTGATGTATTTCCATGTACCAAAAAATCAATGATGAAAAAAGCTATGTGTTTGCAAAGAAAAATGTACGCGGCCGGGATGCGTCCGCGCGTTCGGCGCACGACCACCGCGTCCGAGAAATGGCCCGGACATGACCCCATTGCCCTACCCAAACGGACAGAATCCGGGGACCGCAGTTTGGGGTCGTGCGTTGGAGTTGGCCTTACAAGTGGGACCGCAGTTGAGAAAACCGACTATCGGCAAACCCCCACCTCGCCCGCCGCGTGATGGCTGAGTTAGAGAAACGACAAGGTTGAAGAGATTGTTGTAGCACGGAGACCAACAAATATGGTGTCAGATGGAAGTCGTGTTGGTGGCGTGTGCCGTACTCCTGGACGTGAATGCTTGTTCTGGCCCATGCCACCCTACTACTCCTACTACTTATAGTAGTAGTATCGAGGATTCGAGGTGCTGGTTACGTACAACGAACACATTAACATATGGCCCACCTCACACTATGGCCAAATTTCCTGGAGTCTGTGCTAGGTTAAAAAGTGTTCTTTGTGAGGATGGGTGGCTGGTCTCAAGTTTAAAACTTGTTGTATTACGTACATAGACGTAGAGATAGTGTAGCATGTGAAGCTAGTACAAATAGTGTACTATTGTTGATTGGCCTCATCCGATAACCTGTTGCAATGCACGTACAATTATGTATTCAGAAAATATTTTTTTGCCTCATCGCAGCACCCACTCAGAGAAGCGACTTGAAAGCCATTCATAAATTTAGTAAATTTATCAGAGGCATATCATTTTATTACATACAGTAGGTCATCAACCCACAACGACAACGAGGATACATTATAAATACTAAAGTTTTCATCACACAACAAATAACAAGCAATGAAATGAACTTCAACTCAACCAATCCTCGGTGTTGGAAACGCTTGCTTTGAACCACAAGTGATAATCTGGGAATGGCCAGCTACTGTCAATCTCGAGACCAACGCAGGACTGATCATCCAGGCTGAAGCGACCTACTATATCACGACCTGGGTAGGGAACCACCGCAATGTCTGACGTATAGATACAATTGCTTCTCATAAATGGTAGTAACGTTGTGTCAACAGCAGTTGGATTGCCTTTCACCATCATTGGATAGTTTTGTCCAAGGAAGAGCGAGTTTGCTCCAAGACTATCAATACGGTACCAGGGAGAAGGTGTTGGCGCTAGCACAGTAGTATCCAGAGGCGAATCCAGGCGTGGGGCAACTGGGGCTGTAGCCCCAGGCGTAGCCCGACTAGAACCTATACGTGTAGTGAATTGTTTTCCAGAATTTGAGATACAAAGAAGCCCAGCCCCAGGCTTTAGCCCATAGTCGCACAAAGCCACAACTTTGCCAGCCCATTAGCCCAACTATAAGCTTTCCACGGCTATGCAACTCCAATTGATCAGAACAGAAAACGAATCACGCAGTTAACCGCGTCGATGGTCTCTTGCCAGACGTTCTTAAAAATATCTCTCGCCCGATTGAAAGCGAGGAAACCCGCACCTCGCTCAGGCGCTACGCCGCCGGTAGTCAAACCCCGCTGCGTCTGTGTCCCGTCCGCCACTCTGATCATACGCCTTTTGTTCTTCCGGTTCTTCCTTAAGTCTCCAACTCCTGTGCACACCCACGGTTAAAACAGGTAGTAATTTGTTGTATCATTTAATTAGTCGATTTATTTCATTGTCACCAAGAAATAAAAAATCCAAGATGATTCGATGAGTCACCGTTTGGTGTGCTATATTGAGTGATGTATGTGCAAGCATTGATGATATTAAGATCGTACAATTCTATAAAAAATGAGGAAACACAAGGGGCTATTGCCTCATACACTTTTTGAGAAGGATATATTATGTTTCTTGTGTGCAAAATTTCATATGAATAATTGACTTGGTGTATGTCCAATATTTTGATTTTAAATACTTGATTTTATGTTTACAGCTCAAGCTCCTTGTACGAGAAGAAATGATGGCTCCAAATTGGGCAATTCTTTGTTAATTTGGTCCCAATGCTTGCAATGATGCACTTTGTTAAAACTATTTTTTATTGAATTTTCTCTCCTGGTAATAATGAATTCATACTTCTTTTTAACTGTGAATTTGCATCATACTTCTAACATATGCTTTTGTATGTGTGGTATTGACATTATTTTTAGTAACTTAACTTTAGCCCTAGGCTTTGAGAAATCCTGGCTCCACCTCTGGTAGTATCCATCCCGAATACCATACAACGGGTGTTGGAATAGATCTGGAGAGTGCGACCATGGGAGACAACACCTGCTTCCTTAGTAGTAACATCAGCAGTGGGCTGTATACAGACAAGAAGGAGTGATTCATCAGAAGTTGCCAGGCGCCACTGAGTATATCGACCCTCTTCGTCCTCATCTCCCCCTTGGTTATAAATTTTTTCAAGTATAGGTGGTGGAATATCCACAGGACCTTGGAAAACACAAGAAGAAGGTTAATTGGTAGACAGGGAAACTTGCTAACTCGCATGCATGTGGATGAAACAATTATAATTACGGTGGAAGACAAATGTACCGAAACTACGAGGATCCCATGCAAAAACAGTGCCACGAGTGGTGGCAGCAAACACAAGACCCTCGTATTCAATTGCATCACAGTACACATCCGTGTATAAAAACTGATTTTTGAGCAATATCCATCCAGTCGAACCACGACGGACGGCAACAAACTTGTCGAAGATAGCAACAACTTGATAGTTCTTGTAATTCCAAGACCGGTTGGAAACTCGAGAAATTGCTATCTTCCGTAGACGACAGTCACCATGATCATATTTGAACGTACGTAGATCATTTGTGTGCTCAACCTCAGGGCACTCGGAGATTTTTGGAAGTGGAATCCGCTAACGAGTGTACACATTCACAAGTTCCCACTAGCAATTGTACCCAATATAAACAACCCAATCTCCATTTGCGCTTGCCCAAGCTTTGCCCTCAAGCGATGGCATCTTAACATCATATGTATCATTATCAAGCGACATCAACTTGCATAAGGCGAGGCTTTCCTCGTCCCCGCGCCAGTCAGCAGGGTCACGATGAAGAAGATAGGGGAGATCACACCGCTCCTAGACCCTTGGGTTCCTTGTAATGATGTTATTAGTTGAATCAAGAATGTTCTTGAACGAACCTGCCATGCTAGCCGAGGTGATGACGTCGCACCGATCAATGAGTTCCCCCACCATGTCATCTTTTAGATCGGGGCAAGTATAACGGGGTCGTTTCCGGCTTGTTCCCTCCATGTAGAAGACGATCGAACAATGGCAGAAGGAAGGGTGAAGGAAAATGGAGGAGGGAGGAAGAGCGTGCGACTATAGTTCCAAATCGAGAGGGAAAGGCGAAGAGTCGATGGACGGTTGCCAGTTTGCCATGGTACACGAAGAGGCGCCCCGGCCTACACATCCTTTCAGAAATTGTACAAAAGGACTCGCCGTCGTCTCACTGACATGTTGGAACGGGACCACATGTCAACGAAACATGGTGTGTAATTTCTCGTGCAAAATGCGATCTGGCCGTGTTGGCCCGAGGTGCTGCATTAGTTATCGACCTTTATTTTTTTAACATACAATCTGAGTAGATAGCTCCTGTGGTCATCACACGTGAGCAGATATATAGGTGGGCTAGGCGGGCAGGCGGCAACAATCTAAGTGCTAAAAGAGTTGATCTTGAAAAAAGAGTTGATCCGATGCTTGGTTTTGTTTGGATTTTCCAACTATGACCATTGGATAGAGTGAATCAATGGCTTACGTTCAAAGTTATTCTCATAGTACTATAGAATGGTATAGGAACATGAAGAGATTTTGTTGATTTTATATCGCTGAATAATATAAAATATTATGAGTGCAGACGCTCCACCCCGAGGTTTGTAGCTCCTTCTCGGTCGTCGGGAATCTATGTTCTTCCACTCTTTCATTTAAGACATGAGCTTTGTTCATCCTGTTGCCAGCACGCGGGACATCTATATGCCTCCATTTTACAAAATCATACTATATGCCTCCATGACATGCGGGACATCTAGCATCAAGGTGGCGTGTCATGCAAGAAAAAGGAGATATGCAGTGCGTAAGTGAGTCGTGCACTTCGATGGCACCTAGTACTACGCAATATTTTTTCTCCTCGATGGCACGTGAATAGTGCACGTACTCAATGACAGAGCACGGGATGGTAGCCATGGACATGGTTGACCCTTTTTGAAGAGAGTACTAATAAATAACTTTCATGTGTCCCGTCAACTCACAGAACGACGAGAAGCTTGCTTACTACGCCTTCTCCCTCGCCAACGCGTGCATGGTGGCTCGCAGCACGAGGAGAAACTTTTGCTTACAAGCGGTGGACGTACAGCAGTTCATTTGGTGTCAGATTGCCAGAAGTACTACTGTAGTACCATCATTATTGTTCGACTTCCGGAAGAGGAGAAGAGCCAAGCGCAAGGTCACCTACTAACCTAGTACAGTACTACTATAGCCAAAGCTGGTCCACCTTTTTAGAGCATGGTTAATTAATATAGGCGGCTCTTGCAGCGGCACATCATTTAGAGCAAGTACTCTCTTCGTAGGAACAAAGGAAGTGAAACAAAAGTTGGAGTGGATGCTAGATTGCCAATTAAAACATGATTACATAGGGAAAAAAATCCTATAGCATTCTATCCTATGAATCAAACGACCAATGTAGGAAAATTATGAGGGGGGTCTCTCCAACAGTGTTCCTTGGCTCGCACCTAGCATCATGGTGGTCGAACTTGGAGTCATTCATTTGGTACACGTGGCATCTCAGATCTAGACACAAGGTGACGCGACCTCTCTCTTCCTCCGGCATTTAAAGCGACGCGCCGGTGGAGGGCTAGCATACTCCAATATTAGGTTGGCTCTATGTGATGTGGCAACTTCATATACTAACCTGATGCTGGCTATACTACTACGGTACTCACACTCCAAGAAGTGACTCGAAAACCATTCATAAATTGAGTCTATGACATGCATTTACAACTGAAATGTACCATTCATTAAATACAACAAGTCATCAACACACAACGATAACGAGGATACATGTTGGACTATAGATTATTTCCAACAAAACATTCTACCAAATACTAAAGTTTTCATCACACAACAAATAACAAACAATGAAATGAACTTCAACTCAACCAATCCTCGGCGTTGGAAACGCTTGCTTTGAACCATAGGTGCTCTGGGAAGGGCCAGCTATTGTCAATATCGAGAGCAACGCAGGACTGATCATCCAGGCTAAAGCGACATATATCAGGACCAGGGTAGGGAACCACCGAAATGTCTGAGGTATAGATACAGTTGCTTCTCATAAATGGTAGTAACGTTGTGTCAACAGCAGCTGGATCGCCTTTCACCATCATTGGATAGTTTGGTCCAAGGAAGAGCGAGTTTGCTCCAATACTATCAATACCGAACCAGGGAGAAGGTGTTGGCGCTAGCACACTAGTATCCATCCTGAATACCATGCAACGGGTGTTGGAATAGGCCAGGAGAGGGCCACCATGGGAGACAGCACCTGATTCCTCAGTATTAACAGTCTGAGTGCACTGTATACAGACAAGAAGAGGTGATCCATCGAAATTAGTTGCCAGGCGCCACTGAGTATATAAGTTCTGCTCCTCCTCATGCTCGTGATCATCACCATCACCATATCCCCCTTTCTTATAAAATTTTCAACTACAGGTGGTGGAATGTTCACAAGATCTTGGAAACACAAGAAGAAGGTTAATTAGTAAAGGGAAACTTGCTAACCCGCATGCATGTGGATGAAACAATTATAATTACGGTGGAAGACAAACGTACCGAAACTACGAGGATCCCATGCAAAAACAGTGCCACGAGTGGTGGTAGCAAACACAAGATCCTCGTATTCAATTGCATCACAGTACACATCCGTGTATAGAAACTGATTTTTGAGCAATATCCATCTAGTCGAACCACGAAGGACGACGACAAGCTTGTCGAAGATAGCAACAACTTGATAGTTCTTGTAATTCCAAGAGCGGTTGGGAACTCGACAAATTGCTATCTTCAGTAGACGACAGTCACCATGATCGTATTTGAACGTACGTAGATCATCTGTGTGCTTAACCTTAGGTCACTCTGAGATTTTTGGAAGTGGAATCCGCTGACGAGTGTACACGTTCACAAGTTCCCACTCGCAATTGTACCCAATATAAACAACCCAATCTCCATTTGCGCCAGCCCAGGACTTACCCTTAAGCGATGGCATCTTGACATCACACATATCATTATCAAGAGGCATCAACTTGCACAAGGCGAGGCCTCCGTCGCCCGCGCCCGTGCGAACAGGCTTATAGCGAAGAAGATAAGGGAGATCAAACCGCTCCTGGATCCTTGGGTTCCTTGTAATGATGTTATTAGTTGAGTCGAGAATGGGCTTGAATGAACCTGCCATGCTAGCCGACGTGATGATGTCGCACCGATCAATGAGTTCCCCCACCATGTCATCTTTCAGAATGGGGCAAGAATAACAGGGTCATTTCTGGCTTGTTCCCTCCATGGAGAAGACCATCGAACAATGGCAGAAGGAAGGGTGAAGGTAAATGGAGGAGGGAGGAAGAGCGTGCGGCAGTAGTTCCAAATCGAGAGGGAAAGGCGAAGAGTCGGTGGACGGTTGCCAATTTGCCACGGTACACGAAGAGGCGCCCCGGCCTACACGTCCTTTCGGAAATTGTACAAAAGGACTCGCCGTCGTCTCACTGACATGTTGGAATGGGACCACATGTCAACGAAACATGGTGTGTAATTTCTCGTGCAAAATGCGATCTGGCCGCGTTGGCCCGAGGTGCCGCATTATTTCTCGACTTCATTTTTTTAATGGCGTGTCATTCAGTTTTGAAGCATGACTAACTGGTACTGTTTGCAGAGAAAATATAAACTACTCTACCACTACTCCACCTCTAGTACTTGTAGTATAAAAAAGATATATAGGCTGGAGCTTCAGAGCTTTCTTGCTAAGGGCTGCCCACTTGCTTCTCACACTATCACCCTCTCTCCAGATCTAAAAAAGACGACCTCTCTCTCCCTCCTCACCGGTGGTCACAGATCCGCCGGGGAAGAAAAGGACGTGCAGCGTTGACGCACTCGTCGTCGGCGAGCGAGGTCACCCACTGATGACAAGGCTGTCCTCTCAGACCTAGCGCCCGTGCGGGATGGCCTCCGTCCCCAAGCTCGCTGCTGTAGTGCGTGCGGAGGTCGACGATCATGAGCGAAGCCACTTCTCACCGACCCTTAGGTATGCTGCCTCCTTTCGAACCATACCCTTTGTTCTATTGCCCCATCTGCCAGGTTGCTGCATGTGGATCTTTTTCCACTCCACCATCTTCCCAATTTGCTATCCTATGCTTTGCTGGTCACGCAGACGAAATCCTTAATTTGCACTATTAAAGGAAACCCTACTTCATGCAGACTAATCCATATCTGGGTTGAATAAGGAGAGGAAGGGAGACTGTACTGTCCAAGAGGGTAGGCATCAAACCCGCATCTAGGTTGAAAAGGGGAAAATCAGTAGCTAAGGACCGAGTCTCGTCTCTCTTGGTTGAAGAAGAGTAGAAAGGCATGACAACGCAATAGAGAATGACCAGGTCGGTCGGTTTGTTGTCCTCACATAGGAAAAAGGTAGCTAAACATAACAAAAATGGGACGTAATCCACATATGCTGCCTGGATATTTGTTGCTCTGGGCAACCATACCTCCCTCACTACTCTATGCGTCCATGGAGGTACATTGTCGGAGTAATTGGACACGGATAACCCGAAGATGGCGAGACCAGAATTCAAGACATCGGGGCTAGCAAAGCCCCTCAGGCCGACTGCTGGCTGCTGACTGCTCCACCAGGCCGACTGCTGGCTGCCGACTGCTCCACCAGGCCGACTGCTGGCTGCCGACTGCTCCACCAGGCCGACTGCTGGCTGCCGACTGCTCCACCAGGCCGACTACTGGCTGCCGAATCCTCCACCAGGCCGACTGCTGGCTGCCGACTCCTCCACCAGGCTGACTGCTGGCTGCCGACTCCTCCGCCAGGCCGACTGCCCGAAGTCAACTGCAGCCTGACGAGACACCGATGGGACGACCATACCGTGACATCATCTACAGTGTACCATGTCCCCTGGGTACTGATTTATAAAGTACCCCAGGGGACAAGCATGACATGCACCATGCCACTAGCCATGCCTAAATAGCTTGGCTTGTAAGCTACCCAAGGTAGCTTACAACCAAAGCCACTACCACCCATGCCAACTCCTATATATATGGGCACATATTCATCCATCCAGGATGGACACTCCTGCACCCACACTCAAGCAAGCTAGCTAGCAAGAGAGCTAGCTAGCCATCCACTCCCCTCACGTACGGGCAAGCATGTCCAAGCACACGCATTCTGCCAGAAGCAACGGCCACCACACTCATACATATCCAAAGCCAGATGCCTGTGGCACTGCTTTCAGATACAGCTCCAGGAGCACTCTGTACCAGATATACTAGATATACTCAGACATGCAGGAGTAGGGGTGTTATCTCTCCGGAGAGCCCCGAACCTGGGTAAACTAGCGCGTGCTACTCGCATACCCGTCCCTGGATATTCCGGCAGCAGTCTTACCCTCACACGAAGCCACCTTGTGGCATATGTCGTCTGGCACCCCCCGTGAGAATACCACGACATTTGGCGCCCACTGTGGGGCGGTACTATGCTACCGCGCTGCTGCTGGTTTCGCAGTCCGGGTGGGACCCTTTTTTCTTCATCGCCTCGGCCGCGGCGTCACGCTGTCTCTCCGGTAGCGCTCGGGGGCTCGACATCGACCCGCCCCCAGAGCGGCCGCGAGGGGTGGCGCGTCCTCGCCGTCGGACTCTTCGTCATCACCACCGCAACGCTGGCCGTTGTAGGACCTTGAAGTAGATGTGTCTAGAGGGGGGGTGATTAGACACTTAATGCTAAAGTTGCAATTTTTAAGCTTTTCGGTTTAAGTGGAGTTTAGGCATAATTTCAACATTCACAATACATATCAAGCAAGCATGCAAAGAGTGAATAGGTAGCAGAAAGTAAAGCATGCAACTTGCAAGAATGTAAAGGGAAGAGTTTGGAGAATTCAAACGCAATTCGAGACACGGATGTTTTTCCCGTGGTTCGGGTAGGTGGTGCTATCCTACATCCATGTCGATGGAGACTTCAACCCACGAAGGGTAACGGTTGCGCGAGTCCACGGAGGGCTCCACCCACGAAGGGTAACGGTTGCGCGAGTCCACGAAGGGCTCCACCCACGAAGGGTCCATGAAGAAGCAACCTTGTCTATCCCACCATGGCAATCGCCCACGAAGGACTTGCCTCACTAGCGGTAGATCTTCACGAAGTAGGCGATCTCCTTGCCCTTACAAACTCCTTAGTTCAACTCCACAATCTTGTCGGAGGCTCCCAAGTGACACCTAGCCAATCTAGGAGACACCACTCTCCAAGAAGTAACAAATGGTGTGTTGATGATGAACTCCTTGCTCTTGTGCTTCAAATGATAGTCTCCCCAACACTCAACTCTCTCTCATAGGATTTGGATCTAGTGGAAAGAAGATTTGAGTGGAAAGCAACTTGGGAAAGGCTAGAGATCAAGATTCATATGGTAGGAATGGATTATCTTGGTCTCAACACATGAGTAGGTGGTTCTTTCTCAGAACATATGAGTTGGGAGTGTAGATCTGTTCTGATGGCTCTCTCCACGAATAAAGAGGAGGTGGAGGGGTATATATAGCCTCCACACAAAATCCAACCGTTACACACAGTTTTCCAATCTCGGTGGGACCGAATCAACAAACTCGGTCAGACCAAAATGGTAAACCTAGTGACCGTTAGAGATTTTCGGTGGGACCGACTGAATCAACTCGGTGGGACCGATGTGCTAGGGTTAGGGTAAATTCAAAACTCGGTTTGACCGATTACTCAAACTCGGTGGGACCGATTTGGGTAATAAGCGAAACAGAGAGTTGGCCAAGCAAACTCGGTGGGGCCGATTGCATATCTCGGTGGGACCGAGGGTATTGCAATAGGTAACAGAGAGTTTGCAAGCCCATCTTGGTGAGACCGAGATCCCATTGGTGAGACCAAACTGATTAGGGTTTCTGGCAGTGGCTATGACAAGTGAAACTCGGTGGCGCCGGATAGAAATAATCGGTAGGTCCGAGTTTGGCTTTGGGTTTAGGTCATATGTGGAAGTGGGAAAGTAGCTGAGGATTTTGGAGCATATCATTAAGCACTTGAGCAAGAGGCTCATTAAGCAACACCTCATCCCTCCTTGATAGTATTGGCTTTTCCTATGGACTCAATGTGATCTTGGATCACTAAAATGTAAAATGAAGAGTCTTGAGCTTTAAGCTTTAGCCAATCCTTTGTCCTTAGCATCTTGGAGAACTTCCCACAATCTTTAGTCCATGCCACTCCATTGTTGAACTTATCTGAAACATACTAGATAGAAACATTAGTCCAACAAGAGATATGTTGTCATTAATTACCAAAACCACCTAGGGAGCACTTCTGCTTTCAGCCGTCCGTCCGTGCGCGCGCCGCGCCGGGCCTCGCTTTGGTCGGCCGCGTTCATCCACGCGCCGCTTACGTCTGTTCCTCTCTGCGTTGCGCCTTGCTCTGGCCGGAATACGCATTCGTTCCTCCACATACAATCTATACAAGCTAGCTAGACGCAAGTCAATGGTCAAACCGTCCATCAGCCACACACTACTCGGACGTTGCCCAGCTAATGGTCATATAATGGCCATACACGCCTAGTCAGGCACTGGCTTGCCTTCGCTCCGCTCCACCCAAGCGCCTTCACCACGCTCGCGTGCGTCGTGCCTACTGCTCGAGCACCGCTGCTGCCCGCGGCTACTCCTGCTCCTCGCGACTGCGCGGCCTTGCCTGGTCATCTGCTCTGCACCAACTAGCTGCCATTACATCCACAACAGTCAACAGCAAAAGAAAAAAATCTAGTGAAGAACCAGTGGCCGCGGCGACCGACCCCAGCGCGCACCTCTACGACCGCTCCGGCCGCGCGCCCGTGGCACCCCGGCGCGGCCCAGCCCCGGCCTCCCGCGTGTGATCCCGTCCGCGCCAGCCCTTGCGCCCTCCATCTCTGCGAGCGTCGTTTCCCCGACCACCCACTCACCCAGTGCGTCCGCACCATGGCAGGCCGCCCCTTCCCCTCCGCCCCGGCCTGCGCACCGTCTTTGCCGCTACAGCCGGCCCGACCGCCTCTTTCCATCGTCCGGCTCCCCGACGGCGCCCCATGCCTGGCTGGGCCCGGCTAGCTCCCGCGCCGGCTGCTGCGCGGCTGCCTGCTCCCGTGTCGGCTGCGGCAGGCCCGGCCGGCTCCCGCCCACCCCGTGGCCGGCTCACCGCTAGCCGGCCGCGCCGCCTCACCCAGCTCCCCGACGGCGCCCCATGCCTGGCTGGGCCCGGCTAGCTCCCGCGCCGGCTGCTGCGCGGCTGCCTGCTCCCGTGTCGGCTGTGGCAGGCCCGGCCGGCTCCCGCCCACCCCGTGGCCGGCTCACCGCTAGCCGGCCGCGCCGCCTCACCCAGCTCCTCCCACGCTCGCCGGGATGCCGCCCCGCGCTAGCCCCATGCCGCCTCCCCGGGATCTCCGCCCCGGCTCTGCCTTCTTGCCTAGCCGGCCCCGAGCCCGGTCTCCTCGTGGCCGCAGCTGCGCCCAACTCCGGCCTCCCGCCCCGAGCGTCGGGTCCTCCTCGCGCTGCGCGCCCGCTCCTGGCCTCGTCACGCGAGGCCGCTCCACCATGCCTCCTGCGCCTGGCCGGCTGCTCCGCCTCCACGCCGGGCCGGCCGCCTCCCGCGCGCTTGCTGCCTCAGGCGCGCCGGCTGCCGTCCACACCGCGCCAAGACGCCCAAGTCCCGCCACCCGGCTTCACCCACCACCCGGCCGACCTGGCCGGCTGCCGGCTCCTTGCCCGCTCCTGCCGACTGTTGAGCGAATGTGAAGAAGATAAAAGAAAAGTCAAAGCCGCTAGCCGGCTGAAGAGAGAAAAGTCACACCGCGTGCCCAGCTGGCTGCTAAAAAGAGAGAGAGAGAGGTGGCCGGCTGATGAGAAATCGGAGTAAACTGCTGCGAAGAAGAAAACAAAGTAGTTGCCAGGAGATCCGGCCCGACAGCTCAGCAGTCGGCCCGAATCTTGGGGGCTACACCCAGCGGGTGCGCTGACGCGCCCCCGCGAGGAAGAAAAGACAAAGTAGTTGTCGGGAGATCTGGCCCGACAGCTCAGCAGTCGGCCCAGATCTCGGGGGCTACACCCAGTGGGTGCGCTGATGCGCCCCCATGGAAGATTGCAGACAAGAGAAGAGTTTTGTCCGGCTGTCAGCAACCGGCAGAAAAAAAAGAAAGAAGAAGAAAAAGGGCGCTGCAAGAGTTCTCGCCGCCTGGCCGGTCGAGCCTGACCGGCCGGGACCCCTTCGAGCACCCGGAGGCTCGAAGGCTGCACCCAGCGGGTGCGCCAGCGCACTCAGCAAGCGTTGAGCCATGCCGGCTGTCTTCGGCAAACTCCGCCTCGGCTACACGAAAATCAATGTGAGCTCCTCACTCGCATATTTTTGCACCGCAAGAGCACGGATAACCCCGAGCGATGCTCGGGGGCAGTCTCCGCATTTTATTACAGTCGCATCATTGTTCGCCCAGGCGCCAGCCAGAGTTGGCTTGGGGGCTGGCCGCTTGGCCTGAGACGTTAGTTCCCGCAGATGGCTTAGTACCGTGCGCGGTACCAAAGGCCCACTCTTAGTCACAGATCGCAGAGCGGCTGTCCGACTAGCAAGAGTGAATGCTGGAGGCCACCCACGCGAAAAACGTCCGGGAAGAAAAACGGTTCGGGCGACCCGGTCGTTTCCTTTACAAGTCTCTACTTGGTTGAATCTGCTCCCAGACTCTGAGTACTGTACACTCCACTTCGCGGCCCACTCTCAGCCACATACTGCAGAGCGGCTGTCCAGCAAGCAAGAGCACAAGCCAAGAAGTGGAGGGAACACGAAAACGATTAAGGGCGCTCGGACGAAACCGAGTCGGCACCCTCCGCATAAAACCTGCAATGCTAAAAGCAAACATTTGATATATCTGCGTGGACTAACTTTGTCTTTTTCATGATCATTTCCATGAACACTCGCCAAAAAACCTCCGCCCAACTTTGCCAAGTTGCCCGGAGGCTTGGGGGCTACTGTCGGAGTAATTGGACACGGATACCCCGAAGACGGCGAGACAAGAATTCAAGACATCGGGGCTAGCAAAGCCCCTCAGGCCGACTATTGGCTGCCGACTGCTGGCTGCTGACTGCTCCACCAGGTCGACTGCTAGCTGCCGACTGCCGGCTGCCGACTGCTCCACCAGGCCGACTGCTGGCTGCCGACTGCTCCACCAGGCCGACTGCTGGCTGCCGACTGCTCCACCAGGCCGACTGCTGGCTGCCGACTCCTCCACCAGGCCGACTGCTGGCTGCCGACTCCTCCACCAGGCCGACTGCTGGCTGCCGACTCCTCCGCCAGGCCGACTGCCCGAAGTCAACTGCAGCCTAACAAGACACCGACGGGACGACCATACCGCGACGTCATCTATAGTGTACCGTGTCCCCTGGGTACTGATTTATAAAGTACCCCAGGGGACAAGCATGACATGAACCATGCCACTAGCCATGCCTACATAGCTTGGCTTGTAAGCTACCCAAGGTAGCTTACAACCAAAGCCACTACCACCCATGCCAACTCCTATATATATGGGCACATATCCATCCATCCAGGATTTACACTCCCGCACCCACACTCAAGCAAGCTAACTAGCAAGAGAGCTAGCTAGCCATCCACTCCCCTCATGTACGGGCAAGCATGCCCAGGCACACACATTCGGCCAGAAGCAACGGCCACCACACTCATACATATCCAAAGCCAGATGCCTGTGGCACTGCTTTCAGATATAGCTCCAGGAGCACTCTGTACCAGATATACTAGATATACTTAGACATGCAGGAGTAGGGGTGTTATCTCTCCGGAGAGCCCCGAACCTGGGTAACCTAGCACGTGCTACTCGCATACCCATCCCTGGATATTCTGGCAGCAGTCTTACCCTCACACGAAGCCACCTTGTGGCATATGTCGTCTTGCGCCCCCCGTGAGAATACCACGACATACATCGTACTGGTGCACCCACTGTTTGAATGGGCCTCCCATGCTCTTAGTGTCACTTTTTTGCTGTTAGTATAACGCCAACAGTCAAGTCAAAGCAATGCTACTGCTAAAGTGATGCCACATTTAACTAATGCCGCACTCAGTCTAATGCCACTGATAAATTTAAGCAATGCTATTTAATATCACTGGATTATTTCAGGGTTAGCTGTTGATTGTGGATGTATTAAAGATTTTTCAGCTAAGGCATTCTAATGTTGTTGCACAACCAGTATACCAACGATGAAACTTGTTACTACCTTCAGATTTTTGCACTATTAATGCTTATAGATTACATACCTCACTTTCATGAGATAAGTTAATTCTTTTGTACGGTGTCACCAGAATGCTAAGGCGCCGATGTCATTTTATTTTGGTTAAACTGCACAAAAAATTATGAAGACGAGAGAAAAGGTCAAGAGTGGGCACCTCCTCCTCCAGCTGTTCTCTTGATTCGTTCGATCAAGTTTTTATGTTTAACAATTATCAAGATTGGGATAGCAATTTTTAAGGCCCCCCCCGAGTTCGAAATGATATTTACCTTGGAGGTACATGGTTTGCATTTTTTATACTGTCATTAGTTAATAATGCTAGTTACTTTCAGACTTTTGTATTTGGTTTAATGCTCTTGCACAGCTAGTATACCAATGCTGAAACGTGTTACCTTTACATTTTGTATTGTTATTTCTTATAGAAATCTTCCAGTGCCAGAGTTTATTGAAATCTGTTCGGTAAAACCATTGTACTGTACCCTGTAATAAAATAACTACTCTACTGTTGCACTAGCCACTGGATTAGTGTATAGTTGTAGTACTTGAAATTTCGAATGGTGTTGCATTAGTGTATGGACATAAATAAAGTGTGGAAAGCTTTCCCAGATATGTTCTCAAGAAAACTACTACCTGTTTTTCTAAATACCAGTAGACGTTTGGGTACTTTAAACTGAACCGTGAAAACGTCTTATATTAAGGAATAGAGGGTGTAGAGTTCACTCAAATTATCCAGGTAAAGCTAGTCACACCTTTGTTAAAATTAATGTTCATTATGTTATCGGAGGAGGTCTGTAAGTTTGTCTCTAATGCCTGTCGACTACATACCTGACATCATGATGTAATATTAAGTCATTTCCTTTTGTACAGTTCACTGAATTGTCAAGGCCGTGATGGCATTTTATTTTAGTTAAACTGCACAAAATATGCTTAAAAGAAGAGGAAAGGTCAGGAATCGATCATTCTTTCAGAAAGAACTATATATGCCTTTCTGACATCAGCCTCTATTGCCTTATTTATTCCTTCAAACAGGTGGTTAGAAATAGTCTTGCTACCTTTTCCCATTAAGAAATTGGAATGCTTATATTTGTGAGTCTATGCTTCAACTAGTGCTACTTTTATAGTAATCACACTTTCAATATCTATGCAAACAGGGATGCTCAATTTTAGTGGAACTGCACAAAAAGTGCAACTGGTTCAACATTAGGAGCATGTTTTCTTCCAAACCTTTATATCCAATTGGTGGCACTATGAGCTGTTCATTATGAAGGTACATGGTTTGCTACTATCTTGCTACTCTTTTTGTACTATCATTGCTTTGGTCTGATTATACAATGGGCATCATTTTACCTAAGTTAAAGTTTGTATTCCGAAAATAGTCTCGCCGTGTGATCAAGAGAAGACCAAATCATATTGCAGTGTATGTTCCTCCATCATGTGTGGTTCATTCTCATGGTTCCAGCTGTTGGTGAAACCACTTACGTTTGCAAGAGGAATTGTAGACTTCATAAACAAATTTGTCTTTCAGTCTGTAGTGAATGTTGGCCAAGAGAAGCATCCATGTTAGTAGGAAGAACATATGTTTTTTCTAGATCTTTGCTTTTGGAGCTACATGTTTGTATATGATCTGTGAATCATTGAGATGCATTAACATGTTGATCTTATGTATGGGAATCGTACTAGTTGGTTTTAGTTGTGGCTGATCTTTGCTTTTGGAGCTACATATTTGTATATGATCTGTGAATCATTGAGATGCATTAACAGTTCCTTATATCTGTTCGCTCAGTGTTTAGAAGTTACTGATCGATTACTAGCTAGCCTACTAATGCGCTCCTGGCTGTTTTAGTTGCGACGCAAGATCCGAAGTGGCAGTTTTTTGAATAAAATTCCTACCTCTGAAGAAACTGACAAGCTGCTCTGAAGAAAATTCCATGCGAATCAGAAGAAACTGCCAGCGAAAACATTCGCAAATGCCTTATCTCCCAGCTTAAGTTCATCAACTAATGCCCTCGGCTGCGACTTGTTGCATGCTGCTCCGCGTACTGGCTGCGAGCGATTTTGAGTGCCTGCATGCAGCCGACCGTAATTAAGACAACTAGCTGATGCGAAAAAGATGCACTTTAATTGTTGCGGCCCTTTTAAATCCGTGGAATCATTATTGACAAGGAGGGAGATGATTTGAGTGCACTCATTTGACCGTCATGCCGGCGTGCGACCCAACACGGACGGGACGGGATGGCACAATCGGAATTTCAGTTTCTCTAGTTTTCCACGGCAAGCTGGCGGGCTAAGCCATGCCTGCTTAATTATGCATTGAATTCCAATGACCGTCGTGCTACCTTCCGCCTATAAGTACTGTTTCCCGGCCTTCTATGGTGGCACCGTGACCCAACTCGCCCTATCCTCATAAGCCCCCACCAGCCTGACGTCGCTCGCCACTTATCCCCGCTCTCGCCACATCCGCCATGCCCCCGCCCATCCGCGATAGGCGAGACCGGAGGAGGTCACCGCCAGAACTAGTGTTCGGTTTTTCACTGGAAGGCAGACGGAGGGACGAGGCATTCTATTGGTCTTTAGATGGCAATGCGGAGATCGAGGACTAGTTGGAGCACGACCGCCTGGCGGAGGAGCAGGAGTTGTTGGAGCGCGACCTCTTAGCGGAGGAGCAGCATATCGCTGATTTGCGCCGCCAGCGGGACATGGAGCAGCAGCGCACCGATGCTCTGAGTCACGAGCAGAGTGCCCGCACCTGGGCCGACTACGTGGAGGCCAGCGCCCAGCAAATAGCCCTGGAAGCTGTCGGGAAAGCATGCGTTCGCGGCGCTGATTTTTACTACCAGCTCCTCAAGTGGGTTTCCCGCTTAGAAGCCGAAGCTTCGGTGGACCATGCCGGCATGGAAAGGGCCAACGCGCGCGAGCAACGCGCCCTATCGCACCACTGGCAAGTCCGAGGCGAGGCGGAGGACGTCGGTGCTGGCATTTAGCGTGTACCGCAGATGGCGGCTGACATCGTCTAGTTAGCTAAGAGTAAGTTAGTACTTGTATGCTACTAGAGTATTAGTGGGAGTAGATAGTTAACTTGGCTATGATGGTTGTCAACGTGTAAGTTCAGTACTCTATATGTGGATCAGACCCGTTACTTTGCTCTGAATGTTGAACTTTCCGTTTGAACATATGGAATGGGCTGTTATTTTTTTAAATGGGTTGTATTTGTCCTTCACGGGTTTAGAGGCTGACTTGTGGGCCTACCAAGTTGACGCGTACACAATCAGGAGATGATTGTACGTGGAGAGGATGACAGTAGGGACCCGCCAAGGTCATGGCAGTACGCAAGCAAGTGTCTTCTTATTTCAATCCAATAAAAAATGGCTCCTCCTAATGGATTTCAGACATCTGGGTCCCATGCCATTGTCAATGTAGTCAATAAACGAGAGAGTTGCACAACGAGCGGCTGACACCAGGGACCCAGCAACTCGCCCAGTTATTTTTGTTTTGGGTTAATTTGATAAATGCTACTCCAAATCTAGTGTTTCTGAGAAATGCCACTGCAATTTCCAAACTTTGAAAAATGCCATTTCATGCCATTTCCAGTGGCATTTTTCGAAGTCTGGAGTGGCATTTTTCAAAGTTTGCAAATTGCAGTGGCGTTTTCCAGAGTTTGCAAAAATTGCAGTGAAAATTTTCAAAGTCTGGAAATTGCAGTGGCATTTTATGAATCACCATATTTGTTGTGGCGTTTATCTAATTTATTTTTGAGACGGAAGTAGGGTGTAAATTGGGCTGTGCGGGGCACTCTGACCTATCTAGACAGCCTTCTCTTTTATGTTTACCACAGACCAGCCCAGTAGTTTTTTCTTTCTGAAAATGGCTAGCCCAGTTTTTTTGTGATTTGTCAAGTAAGTCGCTTTATCAGGCCTGTTGGGCTGCAAATCTTTCAAGACGAGGAGAGCTTCATTCGGCTGAACGAGAAAATGGCCTATCAGTAATGAGAAATGGGTTGTACATTTTTAAAACACATCAAACCGGCAATTACTTTCAAATTTCTTTGTTTCATTTAAAGATTTTAAATTGCATTAATTTTTATGCGTGGACAATTTGTTGGATTTTATATTGATATACATTTATTTTTTAAATCAGTTTGAATGTGACTCGAAATTTCGGAACTAAACAGTTCGGACCACATCGAAATATGCAACATTTCGTATAATTTTTTAACAGTGGCCACAATATGGGCTATAATGCTAACAAAAAGAATATGGGCTCCAAAAAAACCTTAAGAATTAGCAAATGGGCTGTAAATTATTAAAAATAATGGCAGATGGGTTGTATGCTGTTTTCCACAGATTTGAGGCTTTCGTAAAAAAAGGTTGACGCACAAGCAGTGACTGTTGGATGTCCATCCAACGGCCGTCGTGCTTCTTCAATCTCTGCTCTTCCTGCTCTAGCCGCTCGAACAAGCGCCCGCGGAACTACCTGCTCCCTCTTCCCCGCGGCCGGCTATGCTGCCGCGCAGGCCTCACCGCCCCACCGTACTCCCATCGCTGGCCTAGCCATCCCTCTACTCACCCACACCTACTGTTATTCTCCGGCGATGGCAGACGAACCAGTAAACCCTCGTATAGTCGTACTCCCCTCCGCGTGGGAAACAACTTCCTTGTTTTCCCTGCCTCCGTGTCGTTCCCTTCCTAGGCCTCGCCGTCGTCCACCGCCCTGGTGCTCTCAGCGCGGCCTGGTCCACAAGGTCAACGACCGACATGCATCTGAAGTGGACTGTACGTGGAGAGGCTGACAACTGGGTCCAGGGCCGCACGCAAGGAAATGCCTCCTTATTACGTGCAAAATAATGATTCCTCCACCTAACATCTGGGAGCCACCAAAAGGGCCTATGTATTTCACAAAAAAATGTTACCGCCGCTGATAGCTCGGACCCACCAGCTATATCTTTGCACGCAAGGAAGTGCGTCCTTATTACACACAAAAAAATGAATACTCCCCCTGCTAGCTGGGCCCTAGTATAGTGGCAGGCTGACTTGTGGGCCTACTAAGTTGACGGGGATGGATGGCTTTGTCAACTTAGTCAATATGCACGATTCTAGCTCCAGTGATCGTATGATGTCTATCCAACGGCCGTAGTGCTTCTTTAACCTCTGGTCTTCTTGCTCCAGCCGTCCAAACCAGCACCGGTCGTGCCTCGTGCTCCTGCCTCCCGTGGCCGGCTGCGATGCGGCAGAGGCCTTACCGCTCCCTACTACTCCCACCGCTGGCCAGGCCATCCCTGTACTCACCCACACCCCATGTTATTCTACGGCGACGGCAGCCTCACACCGCAGCGAACCAGTGAACCCTCATCCTCCTCTACGCATGGGCATCCACTACCGCTTCTTCCCTGGCTCCATGTCGTCCCCTTCCTAGGCCTCGCCGTCGTCCACTGCCCTGGTGCTCTCGGCACGGCGTGGTCAACGTGGTCAAGGAACGACTTCCATCGGAAGAGTACTGTACATGGAGAGGCTGACGGCTGGGTCCACGGCAGCCGCAAGGAACTGCCTCCTTATTATGCGGAAAACAATTATTTCTCCACGTGATAGTAGGGACCCACCGGACGGACCACTGTATTTGGCGGAAAAACAACTCCCCCTGACTATTGGGACCCACCGGACGGGCCACAGTATTTCGCGAAAAAAATGTTCCCCTCGCTGCCAGCTCAGACCCACCGGAAGTGTCACCTTATTACGCACAAAAAAATGAATACTCCCCTTGCTAGTTGGGACCCACCTTGGTGGGTGGCTGACTTGTGGGCCTACTAAGTTGACGGGGAGGAGTGCTTTGTCAACTTAGTCAATATGAACGATTCTAGCACCAGTGACCGTACGATGTCCATCCAACGGCTGTTGTGCTTCTTCGACCTCAGGTCTTCTTGCTCCAGCCGCCCAAAGAAGCCCCGGCCGTGTCGCATGCTGCTGCCTCTCGTGGCCGGCTATGCTGCCGCGGAGGCCTCACCGCCCCCTACTATTCGCACCGCTGGCCAAGCCCTGCGGCGACGGTAGCGTCACACCGCAGCCGAACCAGTGAACCCTCGTACTCCTCTCCGCACGGGCTTCCACTACCACGTCTTCCCCGGCTCCGTGTCATCCCCTTCCTAGGCCTCGCCGTCGTCCACCGCCTGGTGCTCTCGGCGCGGCATGGTCAACGTGGCCAAGTGATACGTCTCCAACGTATCTATAATTTTTGATTGCTCCATGCTATATTATCTTCTGTTTTGGATGTTTATGGATTTATTATACAGTTTTGTATTATTTTTGGGACTAACCTATTAACCCAGAGACCAGTGCCAGTTTCTGTTTTTTCCTTATTTTAGAGTATCGTAGAAAAGGAAAATCAAACGGAGTCCAATTGACCTGAAACTTCACGGAACTTATTTTTGGAAGGAAAGCAACCCGGGAGACTTGGAGTCCACGTCAAGGAAGCTTCGAGGAAGCCACGAGGTAGGGGGGCGTGCCCACCCCCCTGGGTGCGCCCTCCACCCTTGTGGCACCCCTGACGTACATCTTCCGCCTATATATATCTCCATATACCCTAAAACGACCGGGGAGCACAATAGATCGGGAGTTCCGCCGCCAGAAGCCTCCCTAGCCACCGAAAACCAATCTAGACCCATTCCGGCACCCTGCCGGAGGGGGCAATCCCGCTTCGGTGGCCATCTTCATCATCCCGGTTCTCTCCATGATGAGGAGGGAGTAGTTCTCACTCGGGGCTGAGGGTATGTACCAGTAGCTATGTGTTTGATCTCTCTCTCTGTCTCGTGTTCTTGAGGTGGTACGATCTTGATGTATCGCGAGCTTTGCTATTATATTTGGATCCTATGATGTTTCTCCTCCCTCTACTCTCTTGTAATGGATTGAGTTTTCCCTTTGAAGTTATCTTATCGGATTGAGTCTTTAAGGATTTGAGAACACTTGATGTATGTCTTGCGTGGGATAACCGTGGTGACAATGGGTTATTCTATTGATTCACTTGATGTATGTTTTGGTGATAAACTTGCGGGTTACGCCCATGAACCTATGCATAGGGGTTGGCACACGTTTTCGTCTTGACTCTCCGGTAGAAACTTTGGGGCACTCTTTGAGGTCCTATGTGTTTGTTGAATAGATGAATCTGAGATTGTGTGATGCATATCGTATAATCATACCCACAGATACTTGAGGTGACATTGGAGTATCTAGGTGACATTAGGGTTTTGGTTGATTTGTGTCTTAAGGTGTTATTCTAGTACGAACTCTAGGGCTGTTTGTGACACTTATAGGAATATCCCAACAGATTGATTGGAAAGAATAACTTTGAGGTGTTTTCGTACCCTACCATAATCTCTTCGTTTGTTCTCCACTATTAGTGACTTTGGAGTGACTCTTTGTTGCATGTTGAGGATTAGTTATGTGATCCAATTATGTTATTATTGTTGAGAGGACTTACATTAGTGAAAGTATGAACCCTAGGCCTTGTTTCAACGCATTGCAATACCGTTTACGCTCACTTTTACCATTAGTTACCTTGCTGTTTTTATATTTTCAGATTACAAAAACCTATATCTACTATCCATCTACCACTTGTATCACCATCTCTTCACCGAACTAGTGCACCCATACAATCTACCATTGTATTGGGTGTGTTGGGGACACAAGAGACTCTTTGTTATTTGGTTGCAGGGTTGCTTGAGAGAGACCATCTTCATCCTACGCCTCCTACGGATTGATAAACCTTAGGTCATCCACTTGAGGGAAATTTTCTACTGTCCTACAAACCTCTGCACTTGGAGGCCCAACAACGTCTACAAGAAGAAGGTTGTGTAGTAGACATCATCAAGGAACGGCTTCCATCGGACGTTGACTATACGTGGAGAGGCTGACAACTGGGTCCACGGCCGCCGCAAGGAAGTGCCTCCTTATTACGCGCAAAATAATTATTCCTCCACCTGATAGCAGGGACCCACCAAATGAGCCACCGTATTTCACGAAAAAATGTTTCCCCCTAACTACTGGGACCCACCAGCTACATCTTCGCACACAAGGAAGTGCCTGCCAGTCGGGACCCACCTGGTCGAAGCATACGTAGCATTGTCATTCTAGTCGCGAACGTGTACATACATACTGGTCAATGTAGAGGCGACCCACCAGCTACATCTTCGCACACAAGGAAGTGCGTCTGGGCAAAAAAACGATTCGCCCCCTGACTGCTCGGACCCACCAGCTACATCTTCGCACGCAAGGAAGTGCTTGACAGTCGGGACCCACCTGGTCGAAGCGTATGTAGCGTTGTCATTCTAGTCGCGAACGTGTACATACATACTAGTCAATGTAGAGGCGCGCACGTAGCATGTACTCGTACGTACATGTAAGTGCATCTAGTGCCCCTTAGTGATTTTGGTGTATTGAAGACTTATAGGTTAAGGGACTAATGCGTTTGTGAGTATACACAGGTCTATAAGTCTATGAGGAGTTTGATATTTACAGATAAAGTCGACCCCTAAAAATGAAGTTCTTCGACTGAAGACTTTGTATTTCTGAAGACTTTCAAAGTGAAGAAATTGGTGTAACCTTGAAGACTTGGTATTCATTCGAGGAACATGAAGCATGAAGACTTTTGTTTTCGTAGTTTCATTTTTTCTTTCTTGAGTCATAGGAAACACCGTACTGTTAAAGGGGGTATAGGAAATACTAAGGAAAAATTTCCATGTGATGCTCAACTCAAAATCCTACACCTACCAATCCCTTCGAGTGAAGCCATTGGAAATCTCATACAGTCCAGTCATATTCTTCAGTGACAGAGACAAAGTTCTTCTGGTCTCTGAGGAATTTGTTCTGACTAAGGAGTTAGGAATTCGCTAGTGCGGATTGCCTACACAGTGAGGAACATGATAGCCCCGAGGATTTTGCTACTCAAAATTTCGACCGTTGCTGTGCTATGCGCCAGCTGTCCCAAAATATCTATCCACCTAATGGTCATATCATTGAAGGGCATTTATGTCTTATCATGTCGGGCTGCTCCCTAGGCTATAAATAGCCGCCCCCTACAACCACTGGCTGGTTGGCTGCTCCGACAGAAACTAACACTTGTCATTTGAGAGCAACCCATCCTCCAAGGACTTTGAGTGAAAATCATCGAGTGAGGAAAAACCCAAACCCAAACACCTACAAACCCCAAGTGATTGAGCATCACTGAAGAGATTGATCCTGCGTGGATCCGACGCTTGTTACCTTTGAAGACTGTGCTTCTTCCAGACGGTTAGGCGTCATGGTCTAGAGCATCCAAGAGGAATTGTGGATCGCCGAGTGACCAAGTTTGTGAAGGTTTGGAAGTCGCCTGAAGACTTACCACGAGTGATTGGGCGAGGTCTGTGTGACCTTAGCTCAAGGAGAATACGGTGAGGACTTGGTGTCCTGAGCTGCGAGCTCAAGACTGGGTGTCCGGGACTGTGTGTCCTCGAGTTTAAATACTCAGCCGCTCCAAGCAGACGTACAACTGAGACAACAATTGGAACTGGTCTACCAAATCATTGTCTTCACCAAGCTTACTGGTTCTATTCCCTCAACTCTTTCATTTCCTCATAACAGTGTTGTGTGTTGGTTCATATCTATGTTTGAAGACTTTGACTAAAGACTTTCTCAATTTCCTTAGTTCAATTTCTTCAGTCGTATTGTCTTCATCCTGTGGTATCCTGTGCTTATGCTTCCTGTACTCTGTGCCTGTCTTCATTTCATCATGATGACCATGCTTGTATTCTATTATGTTTACTTTTGAGTACTTATTCCGCTGCTAGTAGTTCTTCGCTAAGGAATTTCCTCACCGGCAAATTCCTCAGTGAAGACTTCATAAAAATCGCCTATTCACCCCCTCTAGTCGATATAACACACTTTCAATTGGTATCAGAGCAAGGTACTCCCTTGTTCTGTGTGATTTTGGTTTAACCACCTAGAGTTTTAGTTATGTCGACCATAGGTATGATCAAGGTCTCTGCTGGGTGTCCTACCTTTGATGGGACGGACTACCCCTACTAGAAGAATAAGATGCGAATGCATCTTGAGGCAATTGATAACGATCTCTGGTATGTTGTGGAAAATGGTGTTCCCTCAGTCACACCTTCTCTGAATGTTGCTGATGTGAAGATATTCAAACAACTCGACTCTCAAGCAAAGAATATCATATGTGGCCATCTGAGCAAAGGACAGTATGGCAGAGTGAGTGCTTTGGAGACAGCGAAGCTTATCTAGGACAGGTTGTCCAAAGTGAATGAAGGAGTCTCAACACAGCGTGACTCTCGAGTTGATGTTCTTCACAATCTCTTCAACCGCTTCAAAATACTCGACAATGAAAACGTTCAACAAACCTTCGATCGCCTCACTGACATCTCAAATGAGCTTCAAGCACTTGGTGCCACAGACATCACCGACCATGACGTGGTGAAGAAATTACTGAGATCGCTTGATTCCTCATTTGACACTCTGGCATTGATGATACAAGAACATGCTGATTACAAGTCACTTGATCCCGCTGATATTCTCGAGAGGCTAAATACTCATGAGTTCCAACTTGCTGAAAAAGAGATCTCTATGGTTCGAGCTATGGCAGATCACGTGCACTCAAGGCCAAGGCAGTATCTGAGTCCGAAGATGAAGACTCTGGTAGCAGCCTTGGTGATCCTGAAGAACTAAGCCATGATCTAGCTCTGCTCGTGAAGAAGTTCCAAAAGTTCTCAAGACATGGTCGCTTTGGAAGACCCACAAGGAGCAATGATTCCTCATCCAGTGACTACAAGAGGAGGCTCTATCACAAATGCAAGAAACCTGGACATTACATTCAAGATTGTCCTCAGTAGGAAAAGGAATCAAAGAAGAAGAAATACAAGGATTATAGTTCTGATGATGCGAAGAAAAAGAAGAAATCCACAAAATCTTCAAAGCCTCAAAGCCTTCATATCACAAGAAGAGCAGCTCCAAGAAGGCTAGGGCATTCATTGGCAAGGAAATGGACTCTGAGGCTGAATCTGAAGAAAATGAGGAAGAGGAGACATCTGAGGAGTCCAGATCCGGAGTGGCGAGCCTAGCTCTTGCTACTGCATTCATCAGCAAGTCTATCTTCAACACTGAAAAAATGACCTCACCAACAAGGCCGATGAAGGAGATGATGACTACGCTCCCACCTATTGCTTCATGGCAAAGGGTGCCAAGGTACTCAAATATACCTCCTCTGAATCAAGTGAGAATGAATCAGATGAAAACCTTAAGCCCAGCTATTCTAAACTTGCTAAGATTGCTGTAAAACAACAAATGGCTCTTGAAAAGGTTCAAAACATGCTAGACAAAAGTGATGATATGTTGGGTGAAGAAATGGATCGCACTAAAGCCTTGACTGAAAATCTTCAGAGACTTCAGACTAGGTTTGACAATCTTCAAGGTCATCATAACACTCTCTTATCTGATCGTGAGAAGCTTTCTTATGAATTTCTTCAAAAAGCAAGACCTTGAGAACCTAAGAGTGAGTTATGAAGATCTTCAGAAGGAGCGTGATTCATTACTTGCTCAACAAATCAGCGCTTCTCAAGAAGAATTTGTTCCTCCATGCTTGAAATGCATTGAACGTGAATCTGCAAATTCCACACCTGAATGTTCAAATGCTGCAAATGTTTCAAATTCTTCGCATGCCTCTGCCATCACTAATTCCTCATCTGAGGACATTGCTAGTATCACTGATGATGCAGGGTTGAAGGAATTGTACATGATAGGCATGTACAAAAGCCTCAAAGGGCATCAGACTCTTTGTGATGTGCTTAAAAAGCAGATCCTCAACAGGAACCCTAGGAAGGAGGGTATTGCTTTTGAGAGGAAACTCAATGCTGATGGTACATATTGGAAGCCTGAGCAGTACCCCAAAACTACATGGGTTGCTGCAAAGGGACCTCCAGTTGATCCATCTAACTTATTTGGATTTGCATGTGAATCTCCTTGTTCTGATGATGAGTCATTTGACTCCAACTATAAACTGTTCAAAAATTAGAATGGTGAAGTATTTGCTAGATATGTTGGCACTAACTGCAGGAATAGCTCCCCTATGAAGAAAATATGGGTTCCCAAAAGATGCCTTGAAAATCTTCAGGTGAATGTCATCATGACGCCACCTGTGAAGAATATGAACCCCAGATCAAATTCTTCATATGGATCAAAGTCCTCATATGAACATCATCGTGCTAACCCGTCTATTTCGCAAGGAAGATCTAAGGATTATGTATATGTGCATCATTCTTCAAATCATTATGTCCATAAGTCCTCGAAGAATTTCTCTGCATACTCTTATGCTTACTCTAACCCCTCTTATGTGAAACGAAATGGACTGGCTTCTATGCCATCCTTCTCGTATGGAGCTCACAGAATGATAAACTCTTTGCCACCCCTTCAGATGTGGGTGGTGAAGAAAAGGAACTAATCTCCTCTACAGGGTCAGGTCTCCAGACGTACGTAATCGTCTGAAGAATTTGCTGGAGACCTGAGTATGCCTGATAGGACGCAGGCTAATCATGAAGAAATGAACTTCCATTTCTCACATCCTCACACTGCTTTAACTGTTCTGTTGCTTGATGAAATTGATCTGATGAATTGATGTCCTGTTCTTCACTAATGAAGTATATGAGTTTGTAAGCTGCACTAATTCATCTGCAGGATGATCAACCCAAAACCACTGAGTGGGTCCTCGATAGTGGATGTACAAATCACATGACTGGTGACAAGAATCTATTGATGGATGCTCCATTATCTCCGTCGCATCTGAAGCATATCATCTTTGCTGACAAAGGCAAAAGTCAGGTATTGGGTCTAGGTAAGGTTGCGATCACCAAGGATCGACACATGGACAAAGTCATGCTTGTTGAGTCCTTAGGATACAACCTTATGTCTGTCTCAATGCTTTATGATCTTGATATGGTTGTTGTCTTTGGCAAATACCGTTGTGTTGTGGTTATGGAAGCTGACAATTCCAAAGTCTTCGAAGGCTTTAGGAGAGGAGACCTGTATATTGTTGATTTCTCTACAGGACCACTACCAGCCGTGTGCCTACTTCCAAAAGCTTCAGAAGGCTAGCTCTGGCATCGACGACTTGGTCATGCAGGCATGAGGAATTTGCACATGCTTGCGAAGAAGAAGCATGTCATTGGCATCGAGAATGTCAAATTCCTCAAGGATCACCTATGCGGAGCCTTTGAAGCTGGGAAGATGACAAAGGCCAAGCATCCAGCGAAGACTATTATGACCACTACTCACCCATTTGAATTGCTTCACATGGATCTCTTTGGTCGTAATCATCATTTTGCTGTTTCAAATGAAGCATATCAATATGGCTTTGTTATTGTTGATGATTACTCTCGTTATACATGGGTACACCTTGTTACTTACAAACATGAAGTGCAGGAAGTCTTCAAACGATTTTCATCGAGGGCTTCAACCAACTTTGGTGTGAAGATCAAGCACATCAGAAGTGACAATGATACTGAGTTCAAGAATTCTGGTCTCGACGACTATCTTGATGAACTTGGTATTACTCATGAGTTATCTGCTCCTTATACTCCTCAGCAGAACGGCGTCGTGGAGCGCAAGAACAGGACTCTTGCTGAGATGGCTCGCACTATGCTTGATGAATACAAAACGCCTCATTGTTTCTGGACTGAGGCAATTGATACTGCATGCCACATCATCAACAGAGTATATCTTCACAAATTCTTCAAGAAGACTGCCTATGAACTCCTCACTGATAAGAAACCCAATGTAAGTTATTTCAAAGTCTTCGGTGCTAAATGTTGGATAAGAGATCCTCATCACAACTCAAAATTTGCACCGAAAGCACATGAAGGTTTTATGCTTGGTTACGGAAAGGACTCGCACACCTACAGAGTTTTCAACAATGTTCTTCACAAGGTTGTTGAAACTGTAGATGTGCGGTTCGATGAAACTAATGGCTCGCAAAGAGAGCACCTACCTACTGTGATAGATGAACCAGCACCTGAGGAAACTATCAAGTTCAAGGCTACTGAGAATGTTATTCCCACTGAAGAATCTGCTGAAGAATTCATTCTAGAACATGGAGAACGTCGAGCAAATGCACCTGAAGAAAATACTGAAGAAAATGGTGCTGAAGAGAATGCTGATCAAATTCTTCAATGGCAACCAGCTCATCCTCGCATTGCAAAAGAAGTGCAAGTTGAAAAGATCATCAATGACATCAAAGCGCCAGGTCCTCTCACACGCTCAAAAGCTTCACATTTATCTAACTTTTGTGGGCATTATGCTTTTGTCTCTATTACAGAGCCCACTAAGGTAGATGAAGCATTTTTGGAGCCTGAGTGGATTTAGGCCATGCAAGAAGAATTACATCAGTTCGAGCTCAACAATGTCTGGGAACTGGTCAAACGTCCAGATCCTCGCAAGCACAATATCATTGGCACAAAGTGGATCTACCGCAACAAGCAAGATGAAAATGGCCTTGTGGTGAGGAATAAGGCACGGCTTGTAGCTCAAGGCTACACACGGGTTGAAGGAATTGATTTTGATGTAACTTTTGCACCTGTTGCTAGACTTGAGGCTATTCGCATATTACTTGCTTATGCTAACCATCATGATATCACTTTATATCAAATGGATGTGAAAAGTGCATTCCTCAATGGTAAGCTTGAGGAAGAAGTATATGTTGCTCAACCCCCAGGTTTTGAAGATCCAAAGAATCCTGACAAAGTCTTCAGACTCAACAAGGCCCTCTATGGCCTCAAGCAGGCCCCACGGGCGCGGTATGATACCTTGAAGGAATTCCTCATGAAGAAAGGCTTCAAACCCGGTTCACTCGACCCTACTCATTTCACTAAATCTTATGATGGTGAATTGTTTGTGTGCCAAATATATGTTGATGATATTATCTTTGGCTGTACTGACCAACGTTATAGTGATGAATTTGCCTATATGATGAGTGAAGAATATCAGATGTCTATGATGGGAGAGTTGAAATTCTTCTTAGGTCTTCAAATTCGTCAACAACGCAATGGCATATTCATATCTCAGGAGAAATACCTCAAGGATGTACTGAGGAAATTCGGCATGCAAGATTGCAAAGGCATCAAAATTCCTATGCCCACAAATGGCCATCTATGCACTGATGAAAATGGTATTGACTTTGATCATAAGGTATACCGCTCCATGATTGGCTCTTTATTGTACCTATGTGCATCTAGGCCAGACATAATGCTTAGTGTTTGCATGTGTGCCCGATTTCAAGCTACACTGAAGGAATCACACCATAAGGCTGTGAAGCATATTCTTCGATATCTAGCTCACACACCAACACTTGGATTATGGTACCCCAAGGGCTCGGCTTTTGATCTCACTGGATATTCTGACTCTGACTATGCTGGTGACCGTGTGGACCGCAAGTCAACATCTGGTACATGTCATTTCCTCGGACGATCTTTGGTCTGTTGGTCCTCGAAGAAACAGAACTGCGTATCACTATCTACTGCTGAAGCTGAGTACATTGCCGCTGGTTCTTGCTGTGCTCAATTGCTGTGGATGAAGCAAACTCTCAGGGACTACGGCGTCAACATGAAGAATGTGCCTCTCTTCTGTGACAATGAGAGTGCCATCAAGATTACTCACAACCCAGTTCAGCACTCGAAGACAAAGCACATTCAGATTCGTCTTCATTTTCTTCATGATCATGTGTTGAAGCGCGAGATTTCTATTGAGCATGTGAAGACTGAAGAACAGCTAGCCGATATCTTCACAAAAGCCCTTGGATGAGAAGAGATTTAGCAAGTTGCGGTGTGAGCTAAATATCCTAGAATCTTTGAATGTTCTTTGAAAAGGACACTCATCCTAACACTTATGCAAAATTGATGACTTAGATGTGCAACACATGAAGAAACGTTTTTCTTCAATCAATGAAGAATAACACTCTTAGTGTGAAGAAATTAACAAAGAATTTGATTCTCAGAACCCTACGATAATTGTACACGGTGTCTAAAATCATCATTCTTATACGGTGGGTCACGCCACCACCAAAAGTTGAAATTCCTCAATTAATCATATTCTTCAACTTTGCACTGTCTTCACTGTTTCCGTCATTTTTCTTCATTGGCTATATATATATATATATATAAGTTTATGTCCTCTACAGCATTCACTTATTGCTAATTCTTCAAGTTGGTTTTTCTGCTAAGTGAATGTGATTGGACCCTTCCCCTCTACGCTATACTCAACCCAATCTGTTCACAAATTCTTCATGTGCGTTCTATTTGAAACTCGTTCAAAATCTTCACTGTGTCCTTGTCAGTTGAAGAAATTGCGAACGGAACTTTAAAACCTATCTTATCTAAATTTTCGGCTTTGCCGCTCAAACCGTTCCGCATCCCACGATACACTTATCCATTCACCCACGATCGCACTCGATCTCCACCTCTCAGTACGTGGGTGACACATGTCAAGCGGATGAGAAGGGTCAGGGGCACGTTCGTCCAATTTCTTCGGGCAAACAGTTTTTCACCATGGCTATAAATACCCCTCCTTCCCTTCCTCACTTCTTTTACTCCGCTCGACCTCTCTCCAGCTCGAGCTCCTTAAACCCTAGTGCCGCCGCTACTTCATCGTCGCCGGTGAGGAGGAGCTTCACTGCCTTGACCTCGTCGCCGACGTACTCGTGCCGACCGCGGAAATCTTCACTTCGCCGCCACCGTAGTCGTCTTCCTCCGCCGAGTTAGGGCGTGGAAGATCTACACAGACGAACTTCACCTCTCCACTTCACTGTTCGTCGTGTTCTTCGTCCAGGGTAATTAAAAGTTACTTTTGCTACCCTCGTTGATTCGAATGATTATCTACAAAATCTTCAAAGGTGTTTTTCTTCATATCTTCACACACTAAACACCTCACAAGTCATCTGTTCTTGATTCGTTTCTCTAAGCATCAATTTTCTTCAACATTCCTCAATTGTGTGGATCTTCGATCTATACAACTCTGGAACCTAAGACAAAGAACGCTTAGTGAAATTCTTCAAGACTCATCTAGTCAAATTCCTCAAACTTGTTCTTTTTGAAAAACCTTCTGAGAACGCATATGACCTCTCCAAATTCCTCGCAACTATACTCTGTTCACAGGTACTCATGTCAGCTGCTGAATCACTAGGTTCTCATCAACTTAACTCATTTGCACCGTTCCTCGAAGAAAAGTTGCATACTTCTTCAGAGAATTCAATTGTCCAAATTCCTCAACTGAAGAAAATGATTGACGGTAAGAAGCCATAGAAAGGAGGAAAGAGGCCTGAGGTCAATACAGCGTTTGAGATCCCCGATGAAATATATGATGGGTACTGCACACCTACTGAGGAAACTAAGAATGAGCGCAAGGTGCGCATTCAGAAGATAGAGAGGAGATGGGCTAGAGAGTGGAGGGAGTACAGATATGTCACTCCCAAGTACATGAAGAAATTCGCACTCAATCCTCCATGCCCAAGACCTCCATTGGCACCTGGCCAAATAGCTGATCCCACCAGCCTCAAGCGCGGTCAGGACTATCATGATGAATGGTCCAAGCGCCAAGCCAAGTTGGCTAAGCAAGCTAGAGAAGCAGTGAGGAAATTCAATGAAGACTCTGCTGCTGATGTTGCCTCTATTGAGGCCTCTGCTATCAAGCCGAAGAAGGCTATGTCGAATAAGCCTGCGCGCAAGCCAAGTGCTTCACCAACAATGCCCTCACGGCCAAGCTCCTCAGCAATGCCCTCACGGCCAGAATCCTGAAAGCCCTCACGGCCAATTCCTCATGCTGCTCCTGCTCCCTCAAAATCCTCAGCTCCTCCACAGTCCTCAGCTGTTCCAACAAAGTCCTCAACACTTGTGCATCTTGCCTCGTGCGAAAGGACTGCAGGCATGTCCATTGCCTCAGGAGCTTCAGCTAGTTCCTCAGCTGCACCAACTTCCTCAACAGGACCCTCTCTACTGAAGACGAAGGCCACTGCTGGACGAGGTCCTCGCCCTATTCCTTAGAAGAGGCAAGTCGCCTTCCAAGAGCCGTCTGATGAAGACGAAGCTGATGAAGATGAACTTGCTGAAATCATCAGAGATAGGCAAGTCAGGGCCGCTAGAGCCAAAGGAACAGATGTGCCACTACTTTTGGATCCCAAGTTGATCCTGGAATACATTGATGTTTGGCACAAGGACCCCAACACTCCCATGCCTGATTTCAAGCTGACTCCTGGCCAAAGTCACATGCTGACTCACTTCATACAAGAAGAGAAGTGGAAATTTAAACAGGGGAGGAGGGTGAAGAAAGCTCAGTACAAGAAAGAGCACTTTCTGAAGCAAAACATTCTGAAACTTTCACCTGAAGAACTTGTTGCTCTCCAATCAGAAATCAAGAAACTAAGTGATGAATTTGATCACTATTATGATGACTGACTGGGAGCCAAAGTCAGATTTGTAAAGATAACAAAACAATTCACCTCCAATGTTGCAGCTCCACCGCAACAGGAAATTCCTCAGGCTGAAGCATCTGCTCAGCCTACTGAAGAAAATGCCAGCACCGCTGATGACAATTAGGCTGCTGAAGAAAACGTGAGTCCCAGAGCTGATGACTGCATTCCATCCGCTGAAGAAATTGCCAGGGCACCCACTAGTGGTGCGCCTGAAGAAAATTGCCAGGCCACCCACTAGTGGTGCGCCTGAAGAAAATGAAGAAAATCAACCAGATTCCTCTGCTCCTCCTGCGCCTACACCAACTCCAATCCTTCCATCTGCATCAGATGTGAAGAAGACCAAGGCTGTGGAGCGTGTGGCAGTGAAGAAAAGGAAAGCATCAACTGCTTCAGATTCTTCAGCTCCAAAGAAGATGAAGCCTATGGCAAGTTCATTTGCTAATCCCATTGATGTTGTTCCCATCTCAACCAGGCCATCAAAGGACCTTGTTCCTTTTGGTGAAGAATATGAGATCCCTAGCGGATCTAATGAAGAAAATCATTCTGCTGCTTTGTCAGAGCAGATTGATGAAGAAATTGAAGTGAATGCAATCCCTTCAACACCTGTCATCTCCTCGCCCATGCCTCAGTTCTCAGCTGAAGAGGCTGGCGTTGAAGAAATGGAAGATGAAGATGTGGACGTTGGCTGCTCCACACCAGTAATAATAGATGAATTCTGGAAAAGTCAGCATCCAAACTCTCCAATGTTCACACTGTTGCAGCAAATACCTCAGTCGCCTGCACAAACTATTCAACTAGGCTCTGAAGAAACTCACCCCACTTCATCTGTACATGAGGAAATTCCAGCCGCTAGTGCTGAAGAAATTGCTGCTGCTGAACATCTGAAGACGTAGACTACCACTGAAGAGGAACCAGAAATTCCTCAGCCTGAAGAACCTGAGATTGCGATTCCTGAGGTCGTGATGCAACTCACTGACACTCCTCTGCCCAAGCCAAAGGATCCATTCTCACGCAAGCAAAAGTTCAAGGCTGATGATTTCTTTGGAGAGCATGTATTCTTTGAAGACTACAACCCTTATAACTCTGCTCGCATTAGGAAGAGGCGTTTCTGGACTGTTAGTCAAGCCAATTTCTATTCCTCAGTGCTGTTCAACAAAGAGAAAATCTTCTACCATGAGCATATTCCTCACGTAGATATGGAATCTCTACCGTGCTTCGCACCAGTCCTCAACATTCTTCATGATGCTGGACTGTTAAACTTTTGTTCTGACATCTGCGATTGGAATGAAGAACTGATTCTTCAATTCTATGCAACGCTGCACATCACAGGAGATTCTGAAGATGTGAATTCATGGGTGCTGGACTGGATGTCTGAAAACACTCACTACACTGCACCAGCTTCTGAATTGCTTCGTGCCTTACCACTCAGTCCTCCCCTTGAAGAAGCTCATTGCATCTACAGTGAACCTGAGCTTACAAATCACTACATGCAGGTGCTGGTGAAACCTTTGAAGCCAGGTCAGGCACCAAGAACCAAATTACTCGTGAAGGAATTGCTTTATGTGCCAAGAACTGTCTATCATATTCTTACAAGGACAATGAGTCCTATCAAAGGCCATGACTCATCTGATGAGGAAATTGTTGGCATCATGAAGAATCCGGTATTCAACATCGTTCATGGCATTCCCGTCAATTATCACGATTTCTTCATGAGGACTCTGGCAAATGTTGCACTGTCTCCGTTTGAGATGAAGCCTTATGCACCTTGGATTATGAGATTACTCAGGACAAGGTCTTCACTCAACTACAAAGCTGATTTTCAGAATCACCTCAGCTACTTGCCCCCAATTGAAGTCCTCAAGCAGACCTATTCCTCAGTTGATGGAAAGGGCAAGGCACCAGCTGTTATAGATGAAGGCATTCGTCCATTGGATGGTCAATTTCGCAAAGCTGCTTCTTATTCCACCAATGATGACTCTGCCACACAAGACTCTGCCAATGCACCCAAGTCCACTCCTCAAGCCACGGCTCCACGCGTGATGACTGACCGTGAACTTCTGCTTAGTCTTCACCAGAAGGTGGATCGAAATCACTAATGGGTTAAGCGTCAGTTTGGTTCATTTCTTCACAACATGACTGCTACACACAATGCAGTGAAGAAAAACCATTACTACCTCCATCAAGTCTTCGGTCACACCTGGGCAATCCTGTCACATCTGTATGGTGAAGACGATCTGAAGAAAATGGGTCTCAAGGAAGATTTTGACTAGTCTGCACCTCCACCGAAGAAATTCAAGAAGGTAAAGGTTCCTTCTTTGGTGGCCAGCTCATATTCTTCATCACGCGACAATGATGAAAATGAATACTTGGATGACACTGCGGCAGGCCCCACTACAACAAATGACCCCAACAACGCTGGCGCTCCTACACCAACTTGATATTCTTCAGGGGCGTTGTCCTCAAATTCGATCCTTTTGGTCATTTAATGACAAAGGGGGAGAATTTTGAGTTAGCCTTCAAGCGGGTCTTTCTATATGGGCATTTTTTTCAAGTTACAACTCTCGTTCTTCTGAGACTTTATTTGATCGAGTTGTAAACTTTAACCCGATGGTGCTCTGATACTCTTGATACGTTTTTCTGCATGCTTATTCCACATTAATATTATTGCACGCATGCTGAATTACATCAGTCACCATATTTCATCATGCATTTCAAATTCTTCACTGTTATATGTCAAATGCGTGTATGAATTCAACTCTTCAAGTGTGCATTGCTTCAAAAGCAAATTCCTCACTATGCACATCTTAAGGGGGAGTTCTTCTATATCTTGCAATCAAATTCCTCAATATCAGTATTTACACTTCTTATGTTTATCCCCGTTGAAAACTTAACCTATATTGTCATCAATCACCAAAAAGGGGGAGATTGTAAGTGCATCTAGTGCCCCTTAGTGATTTTGGTGTATTGAAGACTTATAGGTTAAGGGACTAATGCGTTTGTGAGTATACACAGGTCTATAAGTCTATGAGGAGTTTGATATTTACACAGAAAGTCGACCCCTAAAAATGAAGTCCTTCGATTGAAGACTTTGTATTTCTGAAGACTTTGAAAGTGAAGAAATTGGTGTAACCTTGAAGACTTGGTATTCATTCGAGGAACATGAAGCGTGAAGACTTTTGTTTTTGTAGTTTCATTTTTCCTTTCTTGAGTCATAGGTGTTGGTGTCAAAACCGGCGGATCTCGGGTAGGGGGTCCCGAACTGTGCGTCTAAGGCGGGTGGTAACAGGAGGCAGGGACACGATGTTTTACCCAGGTTCGGGCCCTCTTGATGGAGGTAAAACCCTATGTCCTGCTTGATTAATATTGATGATATGGGTAGTACAAGAGTAGATCTACCACGAGATCAGAGAGGCTAAACCCTAGAAGCTAGCCTATGGTATGATTGTATGTTGTCCTACGGACTAAAACCCTCCGGTTTATATAGACACCGGAGAGGCTAGGGTTACACAAGGTCGGTTACAAAGGAGGAGATATACATATCCGTATTGCCTAGCTTGCCTTCCACGCCAAGTAGAGTCCCATCCGGACACGAGACGAAGTCTTCAATCTTGTACCTTCATAATCCAACAGTCCGGCCAAAGGATATAGTCTGGCTGTCCGGAGACCCCCTAATCCAGGACTCCCTCAGTAGCCCCAGAACCAGGCTTTCAATGACGATGAGTCCAGCGCGCAATATTGTCTTCGGCATTGCAAGGCGGGTTCCTCCTCCGAATACACCACGGAAGAATTTGAATACAAGGATAGTGTCCGACCCTGCAAAATAAGTTCCACATACCACCGTAGAGAGAATAATATTTCCACAAATCCAATTTGCTGACTTGTTTTGGCAACACGACATTATGTCACGGCCCGGTGATTATTCGAACCGTTCCCTTTAACTAGCCCCGCGCATAACGCGAGGCAGTTTTTTGACACGTCTTGTCAAAGCAGAGATCGTGTCCCCCTATTACGGGATTCTCATCAATACGGGCGTGGGTAACCTAACCGCGTCTAGGAGTCCTAGATTATAGGTAAGTCCCAAACGGCCACGGAGAGGACGCTTGATATTCACCCTCTTCATAAAGGGCCAAGGCTTTCACTTTTTTCCCTCCCGTGCTCAATCGAATCCTTCCCCCGCCTCGAGTTCTAACACCCAAAGCCCAGGTCAGGTGCTCCGGATCTTTGATCATGTCCGGATCCAGCCTTCAAGGCCGATGGATGCCCTCATCCGTTACGGAAGAGGATATCAAGAAGTTGAGGGAGGCCAGATACCTGTCCGCCGAGGTTTCGCATTGGCTGCCTACCCGAGGGCAGGTTGTCCCTACTCTTGAACCCAACGAGGATGTTGTGTTCATCTCCCACTTCCTCCGAGGTCTAGGCCTTGCTCTGGATCCCTTCGTAAGGGGTTTGATGTTCTATTACGGGCTAGACTTCCACGATCTAGCCCCGGACTCCTTTCCCCACATCTCGGCATTTATTGTCGTGTGCGAGGCCTTCCTCCGCATCACTCCTCACTTCGGCTTGTGGCTCAAGACCTTTGATGTGAAGCCAAAGACAATCGAGGGATAGTACACAGCGTGCGGAGGCGCTTTAATAAGCAAGATTGCAGGAGCTCCGTGGCCAAAGGGTTCCTTTCCAGAGGTGTCCGGATTATGGCAACGAGAGTGGTTTTACAACACAACCCCTAGAAGTGCCAAGTGGGTGGCTGCCCCTGCTTTCCGCTCGGCCCCCCCTCCACAACTGATGTCATGGATTAGCAGAGGGCTGAGCTGGGGTCCCGCAAAGGACGTGCCTATACTGCAAAGCCGTATTCAAGATCTCTTCGAAGGAGATTTTAATTTGGTTATGGTAATGCAAGTCATGCCTACAACCACTAGCTGGTTGGCTGCTCCGAGAGAAACTGACACTTGTCATTTGAGAGCAACCCATCCTCCGAGGACTTTGAGCAAAAATCATCGAGTGAGGAAAAACCCAAACCGAAACACCTACAAACCCCAAGTGATTGAGCATCACTGAAGAGATTGATCCTACGTGGATCCGACGCTTGTTACCTTTGAAGACTCGGCTTCTTCCGGACGGTTAGGCGTCATGGTCTAGAGCATCCAAGAGGAATTGTGGATCGCCGAGTGACCAAGTTTGTGAAGGTTTGGAAGTCGCCTGAAGACTTACCACGAGTGATTGGGCGAGGTCTGTGTGACCTTAGCTCAAGGAGAATACGGTGAGGACTTGGTGTCCTGAGCTGCGAGCTCAGGACTGGGTGTCCTCGAGTTTAAATACTCAGCCGCTCTAACTAGACGTACAACTGAGACAGCAGTTGGAACTGGTCTACCAAATCATTGTCTTCACCAAGCTTACTGGTTCTATTCCCTCAACTCTTTCATTTCCTCATAATTGTGTTGTGTGTTGGTTCATATCTGTGTTTGAAGACTTTGACTGAAGACTTTCTCAATTTCCTCAGTTCAATTTCTTTAGTCTGTTTGTCTTCATCCTGTGGTATCCTGCGCTTACACTTCATGTACTCTATGCCTGTCTTCATTTCATCATGATGACTATGCTTGTATTCTGTTATGTTACTTTTGAGTACTTATTCCGCTGCTAGTAGTTCTTCGCTAAGGAATTTCCTCACCGGCAAATTCCTCAGTGAAGAATTTCATAAAAATCGCCTATTCACCCCCCTCTAGTCGATATAACGCACTTTCAGTACAGCGGCCAGTGTGCAAGAAAGAAAATACGGCCAGGGTCTTGAGCGCTTACTCGCGCATACGTACGGCCAGGGATCGTGTACATGGCTGGGTAGGAACGGAGAAACAACATTGTCGTCATGTTCACGGGGAGCCAACCGGCTGGGTCGGAACGGAATGCGTCGTCGTGTTCATCGGGAGGGCTTGGACGGAACAACCGATGGAAACGAGGCCTGGCGTACCGCAAAATGGAGGAAACGGCCTTGTGTTCGACCGGCCATGTTCGAAACGGGATCCTGTTCATCGGGAGGGGTCTGGCATACCGCAAAACGGAGGAAACGGACCTCCTACGGTCGAAACGGGGGTCCTGTTGATCGGGAGGGGTGTGGCGTACCGCAAAACAGAGGAAACAGACTTGTGTTGGAGCGCTACGGTCGAAACGGGGGTCCTGTTCATCGGGAGGGGTGTGGCATACCGCAAAACAGGACTCCTTGGGATACTATTCATCTCCACCGTCGACCCCTCCAGCCTCCACGGGCTACTGTTCATCCTCCGTCGACCTCCTCAAGCCTCCACCTGCGACTGTTCATCCACGGGCTCCTGTTCATCCAGCCTCCACCGCGCGCTACTCCACCAGCCACTGTTCAACCAGCCCTCTCCACGGGCACCTGTTCAACCACCCCTCCACGGGCTACTGTTCATCCATCCCTCCACCGTCTACTGTTCATCCTGCCCTCCACGGGGTGGTCCTGTTCATCCTGCCCTCCACGGGGTCCTATTCATCCAGTCCCAACTGGCTCGATCGATCAGGGTCCTATTCATCCAGAGGCAACACCACGGGGTCCTGTTCATCCACCCCCACCGGGAACTGTTCATCCAACCCCCCCTGCAACGCTCATTGTTCATCCAGAGGCAACATCGATCGGCTTCAGTTAGCAGCAGTAGCAAAGGAATCGCTCGATCGGGTTCAGTTAACAGCCATCGATCGATCGCTCTGGTTCAGTAATGCGTAGCCTGCAGTGCAATTGCTCGGGTTCAGTTAGAGCCCAACGCCTCGCTCGGGTTCAGTTAGAGCCCAACGCCTCGCACCCACGCGCGTGCGTGTACGAGAGAAACGTGCATCGCTCGGCCCTGACCACCCACCGTAACCGGGAACACCCCGATATTTTCCTCGCCCTCGCTTCTACCATAGTTTTTTTCGTCATGGACGCCCAAAGAATGTCATGCAGCTGCGTCTTCGGCCCGCCCAGGACGAAAAGCCCAGTTTCTGTCATGATTTTTTGTCATAGAAGCAGGACCCCACCACATCTATGATGATACTGGGTTTTGTCACAATTATCGTCAGAGAAGTGTCATAGGTATGACAGAAAAAAATTCGTTCGGTCCAAAATGTCACGGATGTGTCTTTTTTTGTAGTGTGAACCAGCTCTTAGCATGGATCTCTCTCTCTGAATAACTTGGGATTGCATCTGTCAATGTCTGATCAGGGCAATGTGGTTGCATCTTTGCTTTTTCACAACTCAAGGCCAGCGAGGCAAATCAACAACTTTCTTATGCAGGCTGCTAGGCCTATTCTGGCCAGGTATGGACCTTGGAGCTCGGGGTATGGATTCAAAGATAATTTGCATGTCCATGTTGAGGTTTCCAGCCACAATGGGTCCTTTGTTGTTACTACAGGGCAGCAGATCACTAGTGACAATGCTGAATCTATCACCATTGTGCGAAGCTGGGCAATTGATGCTTCTGCTAATCTGGGTTCCTTGCTTGCATTGCCACTTAGCAGCCCCAATATGTTGACAGTTGATTCTGCTGGTATCTCTCTGCCTGATTTTAGTGACAGTGGTTCAAATGCTAGTTACCGGGGTAAGGTTCCGGTTCCCGAATCTGCAGTTAGTCTCCAGCGCAGTGCTCGCTCTAATAAGTACGATGGTTTTCGGGTCCATGCTGTCACTGACACTAAGAAGAAAGCTTCCAAAGTTAAACCACGACATATTCCGGCTGCTCCTTCTTCAGTTGTCATTACGGAAATTTAAGACGATGTGGTGCCTCCTCCAACACCCATCCAGGTAATCCAATAGGTGGGCGTGCTCCAGTGCGCCATTCTGGCCGAGGAACTCACTGATGAGGCTCTCCTGGCCCCTTCGGTCGTGGGGCCATCCTCTTCTTCTTGAATCTCTAAGTGTTTTCCTTCATGGGTCTTTTGGTTAATTGGAATGTCTTATGTTGGAACATCCGTGGGTTAAATTCCGGCGACAAACATTTAGCTCTGTCCAATGCTATCGATGCTAGTGGTTGTTCGGTATTATGTTTGCAAGAAACTAAAAAGTCTGTTATTGACCATGCGTTCATCAAGTCCTGTTGCCATCGTTGTTTTGACTAGTTTGCTGATATTCCCTCGCGTGGGGCTTCGGGTGGCATTGTCACCATTTGGAATAACTCTGTTTTTTCTGGTACGGTGATTGCTTCGGAAGAGTTTGCACTGGTCATAAAATTTCAATCCACACAATCCTCTCAATCTTGGACTTTGGTGAATATCTATGGCCCGTGCCAAGGCGACCCATGTATTAATTGGCACTTTTCCTTAAACATTCCGGGCACTGAAGACTGGCTTCTCGTGGGGGATTTCAATTATATGCGTTGTCCAGAAAACCGTAATAAACCGGGAGGGAATATTAATGATATGATCACGTTTAATGATTTCATACGACCACAAAGCCTTGTTGAACTGCCAATCAAAGGCCGTACATTTACATGGAGTAACATGCTGCAAGACCCCCTTTTGGAGTAGCTTGATTGGTTTTTTACCTCTTGCAATTGGACAAACTCTTATCCTAAAACCATTCTTAAACCCTTAGGTAAACCGGTGTCTGAGCACATCCCATGTGTTATCACTATCGAAACAAAAATTCCACAGAGTAAACTTTTCAGATTCGAGCCGTTCTGGATTGAACACCCGGGTTTTATGGAGACTGTTCAAACTGCTTGGGATAAACCTATCCGTGTGACAAATAGTGCAACCATTCTTTCCAGAAAGTTCAAACACTTACGACATTGTCTGAAACTTTGGAGTAAAAATATATCCCGTCTATCCATTGCCATCGCCAACTCCAACAAGGCCTTGACTGAGCTTGACACGATTGAAAATAGAAGGTAGTTGACCACTCCTGAGACAAATTTTAGGAATATCCTAAAAGCCCACATTTTGAGGCTATTATCGTACCAGCAACAATACTGGAAAAAATGATGCACCATTAGATGGGTTCGCTTTGGTGATGAGAACTCAAATTTTTTTCAGGCCATGGCATCAGAACGATACAGGAGGAATAACATAGCCTCTCTCACTCTCCATGATGGCAGTGTTGCAGAAGATCATGCGAGCAAAGAGTCTGTTGTCTTTCACTCCTTCAAAGAAAGATTAGGAACCTCCTCCAAGCATGAGATGAAATTTAATCTTGAAACAATCATTAGGAAGATTGATGGGCTTGATGCTTTAATTGTTCCATTTACTAGACACGAGATTGATCAAGTAATCAAAGAGATGTCATCCGACAGAGCGCCGGGACCAGATGGATTTAATGGCGCATTCCTCAAGTCTTGTTGGCACATAATAAAAGAAGATTTTTATGCTTTATGCGACCAATTCTTTGAGGGAGGACTCAACTTAGAAAGCATTAATGATGGGTTTATTACTCTCATCCCCAAGGTTGCCGCACCACAAGGAGTCAATGACTTCCGACCGATCACTCTTCTTAATTGCCGCCTCAAAGTCATCAAAAAACTTCTAGCTAATCGGTTGCAAAAACTAATTTTGAAGATCATACATCGCAACCAATATGGCTTTCTGAAAAAGAGGTCCATTCAGGACTGCCTTGCGTGGGCGTTTGAATATATAGATCAATGCCAAACTTCTAAGCAACCAATTGTTTTACTCAAGTTGGACTTCACGAAGGCCTTCGATACTATTGAACATGAGGCAATGCTAGAAATCATGAAGCACATGGGATTCAATGACAAGTGGTTGGGGTGGATTAAGGACATTTTCTCCTCTGGAAAATCCTCAGTTCTCCTAAACGGCGTGCCAGGTAGACAGTTTCACTACAAATGTGGTGTTTGACAAGGTGATCCATTGTCTCCCCTCATTTTTGTCCTTGCTGCTGACCTACTACAAGCGGCCATCAATGACTCTTATAGAAGAAATGAACTCAAGTTGCCTTTTCATAGACCAAACCAAAGGGACTATCCGGTGATACAATATGCCGACGATACAATCATGCTCCTGTCGGCCCACGCTAACCAAGCTATACTTGTCAAGAAAATCCTCACCGACTATGCAACTTCCATTGGGCTCAAGATCAACTTTCATAAGTCCACACTCGTACCCTTGAATTTTGATGCGACCACTGCACAACATATTGCAAAAATCTTTGGCTGTGTGGTTGGGAAGTTACCTTTCACATACCTTGGTCTACCCATGGGCACCTCGAAACCGTCGGTGCAAGATCTAATGCCTCTGGTTTGCGGCATAGAGAGAAGACTCTCCTCAACCCTGTCAATGATCTCTTATGGAGGCAAATTGTCGTTGTTGAATTCTGTTATTACGTCCCTCATAATCTTTGCACTTTGCACTTTGAAACTACCATCAAAAATTATTGAGCTTGATGGAGTCCTAGATTAGGGGGTCTCCGGACAGCCGGACTATATCCTTTGGCCGGACTGTTGGACTATGAACATACAAGATTGAAGACTTCGTCTCGTGTCTGGATGGGACTTTACTTGGTGTAGAAGGCAAGCTAGGCAATACAGATATGTATATCTCCTCCTTTGTAACCGACCTTGTGTAACCCTAGCCCCCTCCGGTGTCTATATAAACCGGAGGGTTTTAGTCCATAGGACAACAGACAATCATACCATAGGCTAGCTTCAGGGTTTAGCCTCTCTGATCTCGTGGTAGATCAACTCTTGTAATACTCATATCATCAAGAATAATCAAGCAGGACGTAGGGTTTTACCTCCATCAAGAGGGCCCGAACCTATGTAAACATCATGTCCCCTACCTCCTGTTACCATCCGCCTTAGACGCACAGTTCGGGACCCCCTACCCGAGATCCGCCGGTTTTGATACCGACATTGGTGATTTCATTGAGAGCTCCACTGTGTCGTCACCATAAGGCTTGATGGCTCCTTCGATCATAGCTAGCGATGCGGTCCAGGGTGAGGCTTTCCTCCCTGGACAAATCTTCATATTCGGCGGCTTTGCACTTCGGGCCAATTCGCTTGGCCATCTGGAGCAGATTGAGAGCTACGCCCCTGGCCATCAGGTCAGATTTGGAAACTTGAACTATACGACCGATATCCGCGGAGACTTGATCTTCGACGGATTCGAGCCCATGCCGGATGCATCGCGCAATCACGACGAGCAAGACGTAACTCTACCGTCGGACAGTGTTCGGGAGATCACATCCGCAGCTACTCCGTCCATCAATCCGGAGCAAGTCGCGCCATCCGAGAGCGGAGGGATGGACCCCGCCATGGAGGCCGCACTCTCTGTGGCGATAGATCCGGATACCGACTTCACCCCTTACGAGAGCCGTGTCGCCAAACCACTGGATTCATCTCCGGCCACAGACTCCGAGCCGCTCATATCCGTGCCCGTCGAGTACGACTGGGCGCCGATCATGGAGTTCACCTCCGCGGACATCTTTTAGCACTCACCCTTCAGGGATGTGCTAAATTCATTAAGGTCTCTCTCCCTGTCAGGAGAACCTTGGCCGAACTATGTCCGGCTAGAATGGGATGCGGACAACGAAGAAATTCGTTGCCCACCCACCACTCACTTAGTAGCCACTGTCGACGACTTAACCGACATGCTCGAGTTTGGCTCCGAAGACTTCGACGGTATGGACGACGAGGCCGGAGACGAACGGGATCCACCGCCCTCGGGGCACTGGACCACCACCTCATCATATGATATATACATGGTGGACACTCCCAAAGAAGCCAATGGCGACGAGAAAGCGGAGGATGACCCCTCCAAGAAGCAACCCAAGCGCCAACGTCACCGGCACCGCTCTAAGTCCCGCCACAGCAAGAGCAGTGATACTGGCACAGGAGATAATAACACTCCGGATGGCGCCGAAGACAACAACAATCCCCTCCAGCACGGTGCAGAGCTAGAGGACGAACAAGCTAGCCCCCTAGAGCAGGCAGCAGATGGAGAATCGGAGGAGGACAATTACATGCCTCTCTCCGAAGACGAGACGAGCCTCGGCGACGACGAGTTTATCGTGCCTGAGGACCCCGTCGAGCAAGAGCGCTTCAAGCGCCGGCTTATGGCCACGGCAAGTAGCCTAAAGAAGAAACAGCAACAGCTTCAAGCTGATCAAGACTCGCTAGCAGACAGATGGACCGAAGTCCTTGCGGCCAAGGAGCATGAACTCGAGCGCCCGTCCAAGAGTTACCCAAAATGCAGGTTGCTACCTCACCTCGAGGAGGAAGCATTGAAACCTCATTCACCAGTGTAGGACGCGGCTGATCGGCCACTACGCGGCCGAGCCAGACAGGCGTTTAAGCCTAAAGTTCTGACTGCACCCCGTCGCCACTCAGTCAAAAATACTAAGGCCTGGGGCAACACAGAGGACCTGCGAGACATCTTGGATAGTAAGGCAAAAATCGCAAGGTCAATATACGGGACACGAGCACGTGCGCCCACACGGGACGATGATCGTCGCATCGGATACACCAAGAGTAAATCCGGCTGGGCCGAATACAGCAGACAAGACTCATACGAACTACGTCGGGATATAGCCCGGCACAGAGGCGCCGCACACCCCCATGCTTCACCGATGAAGTTATGAATCATGAATTCCCGGAGGGTTTCAAACCCGTAAATATCGAATCATGCGACGGCACAACAGATCCCGCTGTATGGATTGAGGATTTCCTCCTTCACATCCACATGGCTCGCGGTGACGATCTACATGCCATCAAGTACCTCCCACTAAAACTCAAAGGACCAGCTCGGCATTGGCTGAATAGCTTGCCAGCAGATTCTGTTGGCAGTTGGGAGGATTTGGAAGATGCATTTCTTGACAACTTCCAGGGCACTTATGTGCAGCCACCGAATGCTGATGACTTGAGCCACATAACCCAGGAGCCAGGGGAATCGGCCAAACAATTCTGGACACGGTTCCTGACTAAGAAAAATCAAATTGTAGACTGTCCGGGTGCAGAAGCCCTAGCGGCATTCAAGCATAACATCCACGACAAGTGGCTCGCCCGCCACCTCGGCCAGGAGAAGCCAAAATCTATGGCAGCCCTCACAACACTCATGACCCGCTTTTGCACGGGCGAGGACAGCTGGCTGGCTCGCAGCAACAACACATCAAGGAATCTGGATACCTCGGATACCAAAGACGTTAACGGTAGTCAATGCCGGATTCAGAGGCTCTAAATCCGGTCAGCGGAAAAAGCCATTTAAAAGAAATACTCCGACTCCATCTAGTATGGACCACATACTGGGTCGCTCGTGTCAAATCCACGGCACCCCTGACAAGCCAACCAATCTCACCAATAGAGAATGTTGGGTGTTCAAGCAGGCCGACAAGTTAAATGCCGAAAACAAGGACAAGGGGCTGCATAGTGATGATGATGAGGAGCCCCGGCCGCCGAACCCAGGAGGACAGAAGGGGTTTCCCCCACAAGTGAAGACGGTGAACATGATATACGCAACCCACATTCCCAAGAGGGAGCGGAAGCGTGCACTAAGGGACGTCTACGCGATGGAGCTCGTCGCCCCGAAGTTCAACCCATGGTTTCCCCCACAAGTGATACGTCCATTTTGCATCATGCTTTTATATCAATATTTATTGCATTATGGGCTGTTATTACACATTATGTCACAATACTTATGCCTATTATCTCTTATTTTACAAGGTTTACATAAAGAGGGAGAATGTCGGCAGCTGGGATTCTGGCTGGAAAAGGAGCAAACATTAGAGACCTATTCTGCACAGCTCCAAAAGTCCTGAAACTTCACGGATGATGTTTTCCAAATATATATAAAACATTGAGTGCAAGAACTTCACCAGGGGGGCCACACCCTGCCCACGAGGGTGGGGGCGTGCCCTACCCCCCTAGGCGCGCCCCCTACCTCATGGGCCCCCCGGTGGCCCTCTAGTGACCATCTTCTGCTATATGGACTCTTTAGATGGGAAAAAAATCATAAGCCATCTTCTCGGACAAAACTCCACCTCCACGAGATGGAACCTTGGCGGAACCAATCTAGGGTTCTGGCGGGGCTGTTTTGCTGGGGAAACTTCCCTCCCGAAGGGGGAAATCATCGCCATCGTCATCACCAATGCTCCTCTCCTCGGGAGAGGGCAATCTCCATCAACATCTTCATCAGCACCATCTCATCTCAAAACCCTAGTTCATCTCTTGTATCCAATTCTTGTCTCCAAGTACGGTATTGGTGCTAGTAGGTTGCTAGTAGTGTTAATTACTCCTTGTAGTTGATGCTAGTTGGTTTAATTGGTGGAAGATCATATGTTCAGATCCTATATGCACATTAATACCCCTCGGATTATGAACATGTTTATGCTTTGTGAGTAGTTACTTTTGTTCCTGAGGACATGGGAGAAGTCTTGCTATTAGTAGTCATGTGAATTTGGTATTCGTTCGATATTTTGATAAGATGTATGTTGTCTCTCCTCTAGTGGTGTTATGTGAACGTCGACTACATGACACTTCACCATTGTTTGGGCCTAGAGGAAGGCGGGAAGTAATAAGTAGATGATGGGTTGCTAGAGTGACAGAAGCTTAAACCCTAGTTTATGTGTTGCTTCGTAAGGGGCTGATTTGGATACATATGTTTCATGCTATGGTTAGGTTTACCTTAATACTTTTGTTGTATTTGCGGATGCTTGCAATAGAGGTTAATCATAAGTGGGATACTTGTCCAAGTAAGGGCAACACCCAAGCACCGGTCCAACCACATTCCAAATTATCAAAGTACCGACGCGAATCATATGAGCGTGATGAAAACTAGCTTGCCAATATTCCCATGTGTCCCCGGGAGCGCTTTACATCACATAAGAGTTTGTCCAGGCTTGTCCTTTGCTACAAAAAGGATTGGGCCACCTTGCTGCACCTTATTTACTTTTGTTACTTGTTACTCGTTACAAATTATCTTATCACAAAACTATCTGTTGCCACTTATTTCAGTACTTGCAGAGAATACCTTGCTGGAAACCGCTTATCATTTCCTTCTACTCCTCGTTGGGTTCGATACTCTTACTTATCGAAAGGACTACGATAGATCCCCTATACTTGTGGGTCATCAAGACTCTTTTCTGGCGCCGTTGCCGGGGAGTGAAACGCCTTTGGTAGGTGGAATTTGGTAAAGAAAATTTTATATAGTGTGCTGAAATTTACTGTCACTTGTTACTATGGAAAGTAATCCTCTGAGGGGCTTGTTCGGGGTATCTTCACCCCAACCAGTAGAGCGAAGAGTTGCTCCTCAACCTACTGAACCTACTGAAAATGAAAATGCTTGCTTTGGAATTCCTTTGGGTATGGTAGAAAAACTGCTAGCTAATCCTTTTTTAGGAGATCGAACAAAACATCCTGATGAGCATCTAATATATGTGGATGAAGTTTGTGGATTATTTAAGCTTGCAGGTGTACCCGGAAATGTTATTAAGAATAAGGTCTTCCCTTTATCTTTGAGGGGAGATGCATCGACATGGTATAGGCTATGTGATGATATGGAGTCTTGGAACTACAAACGATTGAAATTGGAATTTCATCAGAAGTTTTATCCTATGCATCTTGTTCATCGTGATCGCAATTATATATATAATCTTTGGCCTCGCGAAGGATAAAGCATCGCTCAAGCTTGGGGGAGGCTTAAATCAATGTTATATTCATGCCCCAATCATTAGCTCTCATGAGAAATGATTATTCAAAAAATTTATGCTCGGCTTTATGGTAACAATCGCACCATGCTTGATACTTCTTGTGCTGGCTCTTTTATGATGAAGACGATTGAATTCAAATGGGAGTTATTGGAAAGAATTAAACGCAACTCCGAAGATTGGGACCTCAACAATGGTAAGGAGTCAGGTATGACACCTAGTTTTGATTGTGTTAAAAAATTTCTGGATACCGATATTTTTCGTAAATTTAGCACTAAATATGGACTTGACTCTGAGATAGTAGCTTCTTTCTGTGAATCTTTTGCTGCTTATGTTCATCTCCCCAAGGAGAAGTGGTTTAAATATCATCCTCCCATAGAAATAAAAGTAGTTGCACCTATTAAAGTTGAAGAAAAGACTATTACTTATAATGATCCTATTGTTCCTACTTCTTATGTTGAGAAACCACCTTTCCTTGTTAGGATAAAGGATCATGCTAAAGCTTCAACTGTGGTTCGTAAAAGTAATATTAAAACATATACACCTCCTGAGAAAGTTAAAGTTGAACCTAATATTGCTATTGTTAAAGATCTCTTGTCTGATAATATAGATGGGCATGTTATTTATTTCTGTAGTGAATCTACTAGAATTGCTAAACCCCGTGATACAGATAAACCTAGACCTGTGGTAGGAATGCCTATTATTTCTGTTAAAATAGGAGATCATTGTTATCATGGCTTGTGTGATATGGGTGCTAGTGCTAGTGCAATACCTATTGACTTATAAAAAGAAATTATGCATGACATTGCACCTGCTGAGTTAGAAGATATTGATGTCACAATTAAACTTGCTAATAGAGATACTATTTCACCAATGGGAATTGTTAGAGATGTTGAAGTCTTGTGTGGGAAAACTAAATATCCTGCTGATTTTCTTGTTCTTGGTTCCCCACAAGATAGTTTTTGTCCCATTATATTTGGTAGACCCTTCTTAAATACCATTAATGCTACCATAGATTGCACAAGGGATGTTGTTACTGTCGGTTTAGATGATATGACTCATGAATTTAATTTTTCTAAATTTAGTAGACAACACCGTGAAGAAGAATTACCTAGTAAGGATGAAATTATTGGTCTTGCTTCTATTGCCGTACCTCCTAGTGATCCTTTAGAACAATATTTGTGAGACCATGAAAATGATATGTTTATGAATGAAAGAAGGGAATTAGATGAGGTATTCTTTAAACAGGAACCTATTCTGAAAAATAATTTAGCTGTTGAAATCCTAGGGGATCCTCCTCCACCCAAGGGTGATCCCGTGTTTGAGCTTAAACCGTCACCTGATACTCTTAAATATGCTTATCTTGATGAGAAAAAGATATACCCTGTTATTATTAGTGCTAACCTTTCAGAACATGAAGAAGAGAGATTATTAAAAACTCTGAAGAAGCACCGTGCTGCTATTGGGTATACTCTTGATGATCTTAAGGGCATTAGTCCCACTCTATGTCAACATACAATTAATTTGGAAGAAGATGCTAAACCAGTTCGTGATCACCAACGTCGTCTGAATCCTAAAATGAAAGAGGTGGTAAGAAAGGAGATACTAAAGCTCCTTGAGGCAGGTATAATTTATCCAGTTGCTGATAGTAAGTGGGTAAGTCCTGTCCATTGTGTCCCTAAGAAGGGAGGTATTACTGTTGTTCCTAATGCTAAAGATGAATTGATCCCTCAAAGAATTATCGCTGGTTATAGGATGGTAATTGATTTCTGCAAATTAAATAAGGCTACTAAAAAGGATCATTACCCCTTACCTTTTATCGATCAAATTCTAGAAAGATTACCCAAACATACACATTTTTGCTTTCTAGATGGTTATTCTGGTTTCTCTCAAATACCTGTGTCAGCCAAAGATCAATCAAAGACTACTTTTACTTGCCCTATTGGTACTTTTGCTTATAGACGTATGCCTTTTGGTTTATGTAATGCACCTGCTACCTTTCAAAGATGCATGATGGCTATATTCTCTGACTTTTGTGAAAAGATTTGTGAGGTTTTCATGGACGACTTTTCCGTCTATGGATCTTCTTTTGATGATTGCTTGAGCAACCTTGATCGAGTTTTGCAGAGATGTGAAGAAACTAATCTTGTCTTGAATTGGGAAAAGTCCCACTTTATGGTTAATGAAGGTATTGTCTTGGGGCATAAAGTTTCTGAAAGAGGTATTGAAGTTGATAAAGCCAAGGTTGATGCTATTGAAAAGATGACATGTCCTAAGGACATCAAAGGTATAAGAAGTTTCCTTGGTCATGCCGGTTTTTATAGGAGGTTCATTAAGGACTTCTCAAAAATCTCTCGGTCTCTTATTAATTTATTACAAAAAGATATACCATTTGTCTTTGATGATGATTGTGTATAAGCATTTGAAATACTTAAGAAAGCATTGATCTCTGCACCCATTGTTCATCCACCTGATTGGAATTTACCCTTTGAAATTATGTGTGATGCTGGTGATTATGTTGTAGGTGCTGTTCTAGGACAAAGAGTTGATAAGAAACTAAATGTTATTCAATATGCTAGTAAAACTCTAGACAATGCTCAAAGAAATTATGCTACTACTGAAAAAGAATTCTTAGCAGTTGTATTTGCTTGTGATAAGTTTAGACCTTATATTGTTGATTCTAAAGTAACTATTCACACTGATCATGCTGCTATTAAATATCTTATGGAAAAGAAAGATGCTAAACCTAGACTTATTAGATGGGTTCTCTTGCTTCAAGAATTTGATTTACATATTGTTGATAGAAAAGGAGGTGAGAACCCCGTTGCAGACAACTTATCTAGGCTAGAAAATGTGCTTGATGACCCACTACCTATTGATAGCTTTCCTGATGAGCAATTAAATGTCATAAATACTTCTCATAGTGCTCCATGGTATGCTGACTATGCTAATTATATTGTTGCTAAGTTTATACCACCTAGTTTCACATACCAGCAAAATAAAAAGTTCTTCTATGATTTGAGGCATTACTTTTGGGATGACCCACATCTTTATAAAGAAGGAGTAGATGGTGTTATTAGACGTTGTGTACCTGAGCATGAACAGGAATAGATCCTACGCAAGTGTCACTCCGAAGCTTATGGAGGACACCATGCTGGAGATAGGACTGCACATAAGGCACTGCAATCTGGTTTTTATTGGCCTACTCTCTTCAAGGATGCCCGTAAGTTTGTCTTATCTTGTGATGAATGTCAAAGAATTGGTAATATTAGTAGACGTCAAGAAATGCCTATGAATTATTCACTTGTTATCGAACCATTTGATGTTTGGGGCTTTGACTATATGGGACCTTTTCCTTCCTCTAATGGTTATACACATATTTCAGTTGTTGTTGATTACGTTACTAAGTGGGTAGAAGCTATTCCAACTAGTAGTGTTGATCATAACACTTCTATTAAAATGCTTAAAGAGGTTATCTTTCCAAGGTTTGGAGTCCCTGGATATTTAATGACTGGTGGTGGTTCACATTTTATTCATGGTGCTTTCCGTAAAATGCTTGCTAAATATGATGTTAATCATAGAATTGCATCTCCTTATCACCCTCAGTCTAGTGGTCAAGTAGAATTGAGTAATAGAGAACTCAAATTAATTTGGCAAAAGACTGTTAATAGGTCCAGAAAGAATTGGTCCAAGAAACTTGATGATGCACTATGGGCCTATAGAACTGCATATAAAAATCCTATGGGTATGTCTCCGTATAAAATGGTCTATGGAAAAGCATGTCACTTACCTCTCAAACTAGAACACAAGGCTTATTGGGCTATTAAAGAACTTAATTATGATTTTAAACTTGCCGGTGAGAAGAGGTTATTTGATATTAGCTCACTTGATGAATGGAGAACCCAAGCCTACTAAAATGCCAAGTTGTTTAAAGAAAAAGTTAAAAGATGGCATGACAAAAGGATACAAAAGCGTGAGTTTAACGTAGGTGATTATGTATTGCTATACAACTCTCGTTTAAGATTTTTTTGCAGGAAAAATTCTCTCTAAATGGGAAGGTCCTTACATTATCGAGGAGGTCTACCGTTCCGGTGCCATAAAAATCAACAACTTCGAAGGCACAAATCCGAAGGTGGTGAATGGTCAAACAATCAACATTATATCTCAGGTAATCCCATAAATGTTGAAACCAATGTTATCGAAACCGTAACCCCGGAGGAATACATAAGGGAGACTTTCCGAAACGTTTCAGACACCGAAAATGAATAGGTATGTGGTGTGGTAAGTAAACCGACTCCAAAACAGTTTTTAAGGCAATATTTCTCCGTTTTGGAATATTTAGAAAAATAGAAAAAATAAGCAGCAGTCCGGGAAGGACACGAGGGCTCCATGAGGGTGGAGGGCGCGCCTCGTGTGCTCTTCGGACTCCGTTTTATTACAGGACACGTATTTTGGTCGGTAAAAATTCATTATATAACCTCCCGGGGGTTTTGACTCCCGTATCACGCAAAATTCTCTTGTTTTTGTTTCGAGCTGTTGCTGGTGCAGATTAGAGCAAGATGTCTTCTCAAGAGTCAGTCGGGGAGAGCCGGGTGTGTCATCCGGCATCGGAACCAAGGGCAAACAACAATGTTGACCACTTTGGGCCAGCAATGGAGGAAGAGATGGAGGCTGATTTGATGAGGATAGATGCCATGGAGGATCAAGAAGTCACTTCCCCCCTCCAAGCTGGATTCACAATGGGAGAACTGCAAAGCTCAGCTATTCCAAACTTGGTTATCCCTTCCAATGTCTGATTTCTTTCTTATGAGAATATGAAAAGGAGTGTCACTGGTTCTCCCGCAGCTATGCAGCACCCTTGGGTGCAGGGAGCTTTGGCTGTTACAGGAAAACTCTGGAAGGAAATAATGGACCTCAAGCAGCAAGTTAACAAGCTTGAGGAGGAGAATCGTATCCTAAGGGGCATCATCGCCAAGAACATCACATCACCATCCCCGAAAAGAGAGACATAACCACATGGGTATGGGCACTCCACTTGGCAACTGCCAAGCTTGGGGGAGTGCCCCGGTATCGTATCACCATCATTTTTATCTTTACCATTTTTCTTAGTTCGATCCTTTTGGTAATATCTTGATCTAGTAGAATAAAAGTTCTTAGTATTATCTAGTTGTGAGTTTTGCTTTATTATCCTTCTATGTAATCGAGTTCGTGAGCTATATAATAAAGATTAGTGTTGAGTCAAGGGCTTGAATATTTTTGCCATGATCCCAAGTGAATAAAAGAAAAGAGAAAGAAATAAAAAGAAACAAAGAGATGACTCTTATGGAGATAATGAGCTAACATAAAAAGAGTATGATGAATAAAAGTTATTGAGGGTTGACAAACATAGTTTTGGTCATCGTTGCAATTAATAGGAAGTAATAAAGAAAGAGAGGTCTTCACATATAAATATACTATATTGGACGTCTTTTATGATTGTGAGCACTCATTAAAATATGACATGCTAAAGAGTTGACATTGGACAAGGAAGACAACGTGATGGGTTATGTTTTCTTACATCTGAGATAAATTATATTTTCTTGGATCCTCCAACATGTTCAGCTTGCCTTTCTCCCTCATGCTAGCCAAATTCATTGCACCAAGTAGAGATACTACTTGTGCTTCCAAATACCCTTAAACCAGTTTTGCCATGAGAGTCCACCATACCTACCTATGGATTGAGTAAGATCCGTCAAGTAAGTTGTCATCGGTGCAAGCAATAAAAATTGCTCTCTAAATATGTATGATTGATTGGTGTGGAAGGAATAAGCTTTATACGATCGTGTGATATGGAAGTAATAAAAGTGACATACTGCATAATAAAGGTCCATATCTCAAGTGGCAATATAAAGTGGCATTCTTTCGCATTAGGATTTTGTGCATCCAACCATAAAACTGCATGACAACCTCTGCTTCCCTCTGCGAAGGGCCTATCTTTTACTTTTATCTCCTATACTGCAAAAGAGTCAAGGTGATCTTCACCCTTCCTTTTTACATTTTATCCTTTGGCAAGCACAATATGTTGGAAAGATCCTGATATATATGGCTAATTGGATGTGGGTTTTCATGAACTATTACTATTGACATTACCCTTGTGGTAAAACGTTGGGAGGCAAAACTATAAGCCCCTATCTTTCTCTGTGTCCGATTAAAACTCCATACCCATAAGTATTGTGTAAGTGTCAGCAATTGTGAAATACTATATGATAGTTGAGTATGTGGACTTGCTGAAAAGCTCTTATACATTGACTCTTTCCTATGTTATGATAAATTGCAATTGCCTCAATGACTGAGATTATGGTTTGTTAGTTTTCAATGAAGTTTACGATTCATACTTGATATTGTGATTGAATTATTACTCTAGCATAAGATATCATATCACAAGAATTATATAAGTTGCTGCTCTAAGAATGATCATGATGCCCTCATGTACGTATTTTATTTGTATCGACACCTTCATCTCTAAACATGTGGACATGTTTTTCAATTTCGGCTTTTCGCTTGAGGACAAGCGAGGTCTAAGCTTGGGGGAGTTGATACGTCCATTTTGCATCATGCTTTTATATCAATATTTATTGCATTATGGGCTGTTATTACACATTATGTCACAATACTTATGCCTATTCTCTCTTATTTTACAAGGTTTACATAAAGAGGGAGAATGCCGGCAGCTGGGATTCTGGCTGGAAAAGGAGCAAATATTAGAGACCTATTCTGCACAGCTCCAAAAGTCCTAAAACTTCACGGATGCTGTTTTCCAAATATATAAAAAACATTGAGCGCAAGAACTTCACCAGGGGGGCCACACCCTGCCCACGAGGGTGGGGGCGCGCCCTACCCCCTGGGCGCGCCCCCTACCTCGTGGGCCCCCTGGTGGCCCTCCGGTGACCATCTTCTGCTATATGGACTCTTTCGATGGGAAAAAAATCATAAGCCATCTTCTCGGACGAAACTCCGCCGCCACGAGGCGGAACCTTGGCGGAACCAATCTAGGGTTCTGGCGGGGTTGTTCTGCCGGGGAAACTTCCCTCCCGGAGGGGGAAACCATCACCATCGTCATCACCAACGCTCCTCTCATCGGGAGAGGGCAATCTCCATCAACATCTTCATCAGCACCATCTCATCTCAAAACCCTAGTTCATATTTTGTATCCAATTCTTGTCTCCAAGTCCGGGATTGGTGCTAGTAGGTTGCTAGTAGTGTTAATTACTCCTTGTAGTTGATGCTAGTTGGTTTAATTGGTGGAAGATCATATGTTCAGATCCTATATGCACGTTAATACCCCTCTGATTATGAACATGTTTATGCTTTGTGAGTAGTTACTTTTGTTCCTGAGGACATGGGAGAAGTCTTGCTATTAGTAATCATGTGAATTTGGTATTCGTTCGATATTTTGATGAGATGTATGTTGTCTATCCTCTAGTGGTGTTATGTGAACGTCGACTACATGACACTTCACCATTGTTTGGGCCTAGAGGAAGGCATTGGGAAGTAATAAGTAGGTGATGGGTTGCTAGAGTGACAGAAGCTTAAACCCTAGTTTATGCGTCGCTTCGTAAGGGGCTGATTTGGATCCATATGTTTCATGCTATGGTTAGGTTTACCTTAATACTTTTGTTGTATTTGTGGATGCTTGCAATAGAGGTTAATCATAAGTGGGATGCTTGTCCAAGTAAGGGCAGCACCCAAGCACCGGTCCACCCACATACCAAATTATCAAAGTACCGAACGCGAATCATATGAGCGTGATGAAAACTAGCTTGACAATATTCCCATGTGTCCTCGGGAGCGCTTTACATCATATAAGAGTTTGTCCAGGCTTGTCCTTTGCTACAAAAAGGATTGAGCCACCTTGCTGCACCTTATTTAGTTTTGTTACTTGTTGCTTGTTACAAATTATCTTATCACAAAACTATCTGTTACCACTTATTTCAGTACTTGCAGAGAATACCTTGCTGGAAACCGCTTATCATTTCCTTCTGCTCCTCGTTAGGTTCGACACTCTTACTTATTGAAAGGACTACGATAGATCCCCTATACTTGTGAGCCATCAATCCGCCGCACTGGTCCTAGACCCCATCATTGACGGATTTCACCTCACTCGAGTCCTTATGGACGGCGGCAGCAGCCTGAACCTGTTTTATCAGGATACAGTGCGAAAAATGGGTATTGATCCCTCAAGGATCAAACCCAGCAAAACCACCTTTAAAGGCGTCATCCCAGGTGTAGAGGCCCACTGCACAGGCTCAATCACACTGGAAGTGGTCTTCGGATCACCGGATAACCTCCGAAGCGAAGAATTAATCTTCGACATCGTCCCGTTTCGCAGTGGCTATCATGCACTGCTCGGACGGACAGCATTTGCAAAATTCAACGCAGTGCCGCATTACGCATACCTCAAGCTCAAGATGCCAGGACCCCGCGGGGTCATAATAGTAAATGGAAACACAGAACACTCGCTCCATAAAGAAGAGCACTCTGCGGCCCTTGCAGCAGAGGCACAAAGCAGCCTGTTCAGGCAGACCACTCATTCGGCGTTACAGCCCCCGGACACCTTCAAGCGAGTCCGGAACAATCTGCAACAGGATCGCCTGGCGCGATCAGCGCTCGCCAAGCAATCCGGCCCCCATCCGAGTCCCAGTGCAGCGACGAAATTCGTGTCGCGCGTACATAACTACGCATTGAAAATGCCAGGGACATAGGCGGGGGCACAATCAGGACACGCCCCGCATTGTGGCTTAACCACACCAGGGGCTGTATACCTTTGACATTCCTTTTCTCTTTCAGGGCCTAACTCTTCGGAAGCCCTTTTCGGTAGTCTGATTGCCGGACACATTCTGGAAGCAACAACCAAGGCGGCAAGAAGCTAGGATGAACACGGGAACCGCTAGGTGGTCTCTAGTAATACTTGATATACCCGCTTTTCACTATTTATGCATAGCTTGCCTTGGGATAGGACATTTCGAATTGTCCTACTTTATGCTTATTGCACTACTTGTACCAGTACGCTTCGACGTATTATTCAAATAACAATGCATATTATTAATCTGTCATTGCATTATTTAAGTTTTTCTCTTTCTCTTATATGTCCATTTACGACATTCCGCACCTGCACGCTCGGGTGCGGTCAGTACGCCAGGGGCTCTCATTTAACCCGTAATATAGCGCAAGAAGTCCGAACACTTTCGACAGTGCGGCACCCCAAACCTATAGCATTATATGCATCAGCTCCGAATCATGTCTTGGGTCAAATGTTGGGTTGCCCGGCTCCCATGCTTTGGTACCTTACGTTCCGCTATATCGGCTAAGGTAGCGGTGGGAGAACTACTGCGATTTTGTCCCGGTTCTTCCGGACGAGCACCTCAGTAGAGAAAGCCAAAAACTGACTGTCATGATAAGGCGAGAGACTGGTCGCTGTTCGAGAGGTCTCAAGTCCTTAAAGACTTTTTCCGCTTCGGGCGAGGAGTCGGCCTTGTTCAGCTTAAGCGTGTATAGCGACCCAAATTCGGCCCTCCGAATACCAGGGGCTTCGCCCAAAATTTAAAATCATAGACTTCTATGGCTAAGTGAGAGTGATAAAGCATTATAGTCCGATTGCCTGGTTCGTTGCGCTGAGCACCTCCCTTGAAGAAGCCAAAATTGGGGTAAAGAGTGTTCAGATTTACCCCGAACACCCCAGTACTAGTTACATGGGGGCAGAAGCCGACGACTGGCCAACTCTCAGATTTTATAAACGGACGCACAGAAGGTAATATTTTAAATTAAGAAAGTGTCGCATGGCGCAAAAGAACTCGTTTCATATTACAGGATCACATGGGCATGTTCATTCAAAGATTACATCCTTGGCACACTCATCTGCCACTAAGCGGGAACCCTTCAGGACGCTCTCATAGTAATTCTCGGGGCAGCGATGCTCCTTGCCCTCCGGCGGCCCCTCCTTCACAAGCTTCACGGCATCCAGCTTCGCCCAGTGCACCTTCGCCCGGGCAAAAGCCATGCATGCACCTTCGATGCAGACGGACCGCTTGATGACCTCAGTCGTGGGCAGGCTTCCACCAGCCGCCTCACCAGACCGAAGTAGCTGCCGAACAGGGGCTCGCCAGGCCACTTCCGGACTATAAGGCCCCTCATGGCCTGTTCGGCCGCCTTGTGAAGTTCGACCAACTGCTTCAGCTGGTCGCTCAAGGACACGGGGTGTTCGGTCCCAGTATACTGAGACTAGAACAACTTCTCCGTTGAGCTCCCCTCCTCAGCCCGGTAAAACTCCGCGGCATCCAGCACACTGCAGGGAAGATCTGCAAACGCTCCTGGAGAGCTCCGAACTCGGGTAAGAAAAAGGAAAGTCTCCTTCACATGCTTGCTTTGCATATTGAATGCCTTACCCGCTGCTATCTTCTTCGCCGCATCAATCTCCTGGAGGGCCTTGTGGGCTTCAGCCTTGGCGCTCCGGACGCTTTCAAGAGCCTGCGCGAGCTCGGACTCTCGCGTCTTGGAGTCAAGCTCCAAGGACTCGTGCTTTTTGGCAAGAGCCTCAAGCTCTTGCTGCACCTCGCCCACTCGGGCTTCTTGTTTCTCCCGTTCAATGCGTTCTTTGGCCGCTTTGTCTTCGGCCGCGGACAACACCTTCCTCAGGGTCTCCACCTCGGTTGTGGCCCCCGACAAATTCATGATGATCCTATTACTTTACACCGAACTTCTTTTTAACTACATAAACTGGGGTATATCTTACCTTTGCTCTCTTCGAGCTGCCCCTTGGTAAGGCCGAGCTCGTCCTCGGACCACTTCAGGGCCTGCTTCAGCGCAGGGACCTCCGCAGTACGTGCGGCATCGGCCAGCAGGGAAGCCTGCACATACACATAGACATACTCTAATTAGACTCCTGAGTTATCATTTGATACTCTATTCGGCTTTTCTTCGCGAACGCCGAACAGAGCATCAGGGGCTAATATCTATGCGGTAATATTTTTATATTTTGAATCCTTACCTCAAAGCCTGTTAGGAGGCTGGCGCAAGCTTCGGTCAGTCCGTTTTTGGCGGACTGAACCTTCTTGACCACCGCACTCATCATATTGCGGTGTTCTTCATGGATGGAAGCGTTGTGAAGCGCTTCGAGCAAGTTGTCCGGTGCCTCTGGTTGGACAGAGGACACCGGCACGGATGGTTGGCCCCCCTTGATGGGGGACCGCCTGCCGGAGTCCGGAACCATCGAAGGTTCTGGCGCAGTGTCCAGCTGGGGCCCGAACTCGAAGCCCGTAGGAGCCTCGCTCCCTTGGTACTCAAGGTTTGGGAGGTTGCCGTGAGGCGCCCCCAGGATCACCCCCCCCTTGGGTCGGTGCCTTTTGAGACACCACCACGGCGTTGTCCGTAGGGCGAGGGGTGGAAGCTGTCGGAGGAGAACCGTTGTTCATATCCGACGAGCCCAAAGAGCCGCTCGACGAGGGTACGTCGAGATGAGCTCGGGCCAGACTGCATAATCATGTTTGGCATGAGCAAAGGCAGTACAATAAAACATACCATGAAGTACTATGGTGTCCGGACACTTACGACTTCGCCAGGGGCTTGTCCCTGGGTAGCCACTCGTCGCCGCTGTCGGCGGCCGTCGTGGCACAGTCCGGAGGGAGGGTCTTTCCCTTCTTGGACCCTTCGGCCTCCCCGGATGGGTCGGCCTTCCTTTTCTTGTCTCCCCGGGCTGGGGGGAGAACTTTTCTCCTCCTCCTCGTTTCCGTGGGAGGAGTGCGCATCGGACGATGAGTCCGATAGAACCTTGCGCCGGAGACCCTTTCGGGTCCCCGCGGCCTCCTTCTTGGCCGTCTTTTCTGGCACCTCGTAAGGTGCCAGAGTCAGCATCTTCATTAGAAGAGCGTTTGCAGGATCTTCAGGCAGGGGCGCTGGGCAATCAAGCTGCTTCGCTATCTTTATCTAGTCCTGTTAATGACACAAGAGCTTAGATCCAGCACATAACTAAACCAGGGCACATAAATACCCTGAGAGATATAAAAAGCCTACCGGATGGGCGCGGTGCTTTGTGCTGAGTCTGTGGTCCTCGGTGAGCGAGGGAGGCATCTCGGCACCCTTGAACAGCACCCTCCAGACGTCCTCGTCCGTCGTGTCATAGAGCTCTCGCAGCATCTGGTGTTGGGCCGAGTCGAACTCCCACAAAACAAATGTTCGTCATTGGCACGGAAGGATCCAGCGGAAGAGCATAACGTGGACCACGTTGACGAGCTTAATTTTCTTGTTCGTCATGTTCTAGATGCAGGTCTGGAGTCCGGTCAGCTCTATCAAAGAACCCCAGGACAGGCCCTTCTTTTTCCAGGAGGTGAGTCGTGTGGGGATTCCGGATCGAAATTTGGGGGCCGCTGCCCAGTTGGAGTCACGCGGCTCGGTGATGTAGAACCACCCTGATTATCACCCCTTTATGGTATCCACGTAGGTACCCTCGAGCCAGGTGACATTAGGTATCTTGCCCACCATGGCGCCTCCGCACTCTGCTTGCTGGACACCCACCACCTTCGGTTTGACATTGAAGGTTTTCAGCCATAGGCCGAAGTGGGGCCTGATGCGGAGGAAGGCCTCTGTAACGCCCTCGATGCGGCTATATCTCCCACATGTCGAAGCACGACTTAGAGGCATAACCGCATTGAAAGCAATGTCGCAAGTGAGGTAATCTTCACACAACCCATGTAATACATAAGTGAAAGAGATACATAGTTGGCTTACAATCGCCACTTCACACAATTACATGATATCTTCGGGCCTGCTGTTGATAAAATGCGGAACGGGCTTTTGCCACGTCATGCTCCTCCTCCAAGGCGTCCAAGTTGTCCTATCGATCGAGCTCGGCTTCTCTTTCTTCGTACATGCGCACTCTAGGTGAGTCAGGAATTATGTCGCAAGGCAGAACTGCTTCTGCGCCGTACACCATAAAAAATGGTGTGTATCCGGTGGTGCAATTTGGCGTGGTACGCAGCCCCCATAGCACGGAGTCGAGCTCCTCTACCGAGTGCGTGTTAGATTCCTTGAGGGACCGCACTAGTCTGGGTTTAATGCCGCGCATGATAAGACCATTTGCACGTTCGACCTGGCCGTTGGTTTGTGGGTGATAAACGGAAGCATAATCGAGCTTGATGCCCATGTTTTTGCACCCAGAGTTTTACCTCGTCGGCGGTAAAGTTTGTACCGTCATCGGTTATGATGCTGTGGGGGACGCCATAACGGTGTACAACCCCGGATATGAAGTCTATCACAGGTCCGGATTCAGCCGTTTTAATAGGCTTGGCTTCTATCCATTTGGTGAACTTATCCACCATGACCAGTAAGTATTTTTTTTCTTATGGGTTCCACCTTTAAGGGGTCCGACCATGTCAAGCCCCCAGACCGCAAAAGGCCAGGTGATGGGTATAGTTTGGAGTGCGGTGGGTGGCATATGGCTTTGGTTGGCAAAAAGTTGGCAACCAGCGCATCGTTGGACTAGGTCCTGAGCGTGTGCCCGGGCCGTCGGCCAATAAAAACCTATACGGAAAGCCTTGCTAACAAGGGACCGAGCAGCGGCGTGGTGACCACCGAGCCCGGCATGAATTTCAGCCAGAAGGTTCCGCCCTTCCTCTTCGGAGATGCACCTTTGAAGGACTCCGGTAGTGCTTTTCTTATAAAGCTCTCCCTCATGGACTCTGTAGGCTTTAGATCGCCGCACTATGCAGCGGGCCTCGTTTTGGTCCTCCAGGAGTTCCTGCCTAGTAAGGTAGGCTAGGAATGGTTCTGTCCACGGGGCGATGACCGCCATTATTACGTGGGCTGAAGGTGTAATTTCGTTGGCAGAGCCTCCAATTGTGTCAGATTGTTCAGCGTCGAGTGGTGCGAATGGGCTGTTGTTTGCGGGTTCCCCCTCCCATGCTACGGATGGCTTGAACAATCTTTCCAAAAAGATGTTGGGGGGGACTACATCGCGTTTTGCTCCGATGCATTCTAGGACGTCCGCCGCTTGATTGTTTTCTCGGGCTATATGGTGAAACTCCAGCCCTTCGAACCGAGCTGATATTTTAAGGACGGCGTTACGATAAGCTACCATTTTTGGGTCCTTGGTGTCGAAGTCTCCATTTATTTGGGATATCGCGAGGTTTGAATCCCCGCGTACCTCTAGGCGCTGGATACCCATGGATACTACTATCCGGAGGCCATGTAGGAGGGCCTCATATTCGGCTGCATTGTTGGAATCCGTGTACATGATCTGGAGCACATATTGGACTGTGTCTCCTGTGGGGGACGTCAGGACGACGCCGGCCCCTAGTCCGGCCAGCATTTTGGAGCCGTCGAAATGCATAATCCAGTTTGAATATGTGCCGTACTCTTTAGGGAGCTCGGCCTCCGTCCATTCTGCGACGAAGTCGGCCAAAACTTGTGATTTAATAGCTCGCTGTGGCTTATAGGTTATATCGAATGGGAGAAGCTCGATGGCCTATTTTGCAATCCGGCCCGTTGCATCGCGGTTGTTGATAATATCATTGAGTGGTACTTCCGAGGCTACTATTATGGAACACTCTTGAAAGTAGTGTCGTAGCTTCCGGGATGCCATGAATACCGCGTATGCAATCTTTTGATAATGCAGGTACCGTGATTTGCATGGAGTGAGGACAGTGGACACGTAGTAGACCGGCCTTGGAAGGGGGAATTTGTGTCTGTCCGTTTCCAGCTCAACAATGAGCACTGCGCTGACAACTTGGTGTGTTGCTGCAATGTACAATAACATTGGTTCGCCGGTGTTTGGCGCGGCCAGGACTGGGTTTGTTGCCAATATGGCTTTTATTTCATCGAGTCCGGCCGTGGCGGCATCCGTCCACTCGAAGTGTTCGGTGCGCCGAAGGAGGCGATAGAGGGGTAGTGCCTTTTCTCCCAAACGGGAGATGAAGCGGCTTAAAGCCGCCACGCATCTGGTTAATTTTTGTATTTGTTTAAGGTCCTTTGGGACATCCAATTGTGACAAAGCTCGGATCTTGGCTGGATTTGCTTCAATTCCTCTACCAGATACAATGAAGCCCAAGAGCTTTCCGGCTGGAACGCCGAAGACGCATTTTTCCGGATTGAGCTTGATGTCATATTTTCGGAGGTTATCGAATGTAAGCCTCAAGTTGTCTACTAGAGATTCGACATGTCTTGATTTGACGACCACATCATCCACATATGCCTCCACTGTTTTGCTGATCTGGCTTGACAGACATGTCTGGATCATGCGTTGATATGTTGCGCCGGCGTTTTTCAGCCCGAAGGGCATTGTGTTGAAGCAGAATGGGCCGTATGGTGTGATGAATGCTGTTGCAGCTTGGTCTGATTCTGCCATCTTGATTTGATGGTAACCAGAGTATGCATCGAGGAAACACGACGAATTGTGTCCTGCGGTGGCATCGATAATTTGATCGATACGTGGGAGGGGGAAGGGATCCTTTGGGCAAGCCTTGTTAAGGTCTTTAAAATCGACACACAGGCGCCAGGATTTGTCCTTCTTTGGTACCATCACCAGGTTTGCTAGCCAGTCCGGATGTTTTATGTCTCTGATGAATCCGACTTCCAATAGCTTGGCTAGCTCCTCTCCCAAAGCCTGTCTTTTGGGTTCGGAAAAACGCCGAAGGGCTTGTTTGACATGTTTAAATCCTTTTAGGATATTTAAGCTGTGTTCGGCCAGCCTGTGTGGGATCCCTGGCATGTCTGAAGGGTGCCAGGCGAAGATGTCCCAGTTTTCTCGTAGGAACTCTCGCAGTGCGGCGTCTACATCCGGGTTCAGTCGTGCCCCGATGGAAGCTGTTTTATTGGGGTCCGTTGGATGGACCTGGAATTTGACTATTTCGTCAGCTGGTTTGAAGGATGTGGATTTGGATCTCCTGTCGAGTATCACATCATCCCTGTTAACCATGGAGCGCAGCGCAGTCAGTTCCTCGGCCGCTAAGGCTTCGGATAGCGCCTCAAGGGCTAATGCGGCCGTCTTGTTTTCGGCGCGGAGTGCTATGTCCGGATCACTAGCTAGAGTGATAATTCCGTTCGGCCCGGGCATCTTAAGCTTCATGTACCCATAATGGGGTATTGCTTGGAAGATTGTGAATGCTTCCCGCCCTAGTAAATCGTGATATCCACTCTTAAACGGGGCCACCTGAAATGTGACTTCTTCGGACCTGTAATTATCCGGCGTGCCGAACACCACATCTAGTGTGATTTTTCCTGTGCAGCGCGCTTCCCGACTGGGGATTATTCCTCTAAAGGATGTGCTGCTTTGCTCGACGCGGTTCTAGTCTATTTCCATTTTTTGAAGGGTTTCCTCATAAATGAGGTTCAGTCCGCTGCCTCCATCCATGAGCACCTTGGTGAGGCGAAAGCCGTCCACTATGGGACTGAGGACCAATGCGACTGGTGCTCGGGCTGTTCGGAATCTAGGTTCATCACTTGCGTTGAAGGTAATGGCAGTGTCGCTCCATGGATTTATTGTTGCAACTTGATAGACTTCGGCGAGGCTGCGGAGTGTTCTTTTTCGCACATTGTTTGATGCGAAAGTCTCGAAGACTGTCAGAACGGTACTGGTGTCCTTTGGCTGGCTTTCTGCGGCCTCCGGAATTAAGAGGTCCGCGCCGATTTTGGCCACCTGCCGGAGTATCCAACATGCTCTAAGGCTGTGAGTTGGTGTGGCATCCTCTGTACTGTGAATTCTACAAGGTCCATCAAGCCATCTTTCCAGTACGGTTCCATGCCCTGTAGAGGGTTTTGGCTTTTTGGTATTTATCCCGGGTGTCCTATGATGATGCACCCTCTTAGTTCGGAAGGGATTACTACTCAAGGCCGGATTATCCCAAAATTTTATTTCGGTTTTCCAGGCGCTTTCCATCGCACAGTATTTTTGTACTATGGACGCCAAGTCAGCGAAGCGTGTAATATCACGATGACTTACGGCGTTGAGGATTCCCTTGTCCATGCAATTACTGCAGAAAATTGAGATTGCGTCTCCCTCGCGGCAATCCTTTATCTTATTCATAACCAGGAGGAATCTGGCCCAGTAATGATGTACTGTTTCCTCGGGCCTCTGCTTGATTTGGGAGAGATCGCTTATGATCGGGTGGGCGGGTGTCGTTGAATCTGAAACCTCACCCAATCCAAGATTCGGAGGCCGAAGAGTTTCCGAACTCTGAAGTTTGGATTCTTGGGTGTTGTCCAATAAATCTGGCTCGTTGCCTGATCCTAAGCTCGGGTCTTGAGTTACATCCTCCCCTCCGCGGGTATCCGGCTTGGAGGGGTCGGGAATTCGGACGTAGCTAGTCCTTAAAATAGATGAAGGGTCGCTGCACTGCGCCTCTACCACGGCAACATGGTGGGTGACTTGGGGAGAGTTAATTTCTGTTAGATCGGGTTTAAGCCCAACCTGGTCGTAATCCGTAGCGACCCCCAGGGCGGCGATGCGATCCAAGAGCTCGTTTACGGAAGAGAGCTCCATTGGATCTAGCTGCTCGGCGAGCTCCGAGCTGACGTGTAGGTTGCTTTTGATGACCCGAGAGGTCACCGTCGGCGCAACAGCCGAACAGGCGGTCATGAGGAAACCACCTAACCGGAGAGTTTGGCCGAGCCAAGGCTCCCTTAGCAACGGCGCCGTCTTTAAAGACAGGAAGAGGCATCCTTCTTGATTGCGACGGCACAGAGGAACTCTCAATGAAAGCACCAATGTCGGTGTCAAAACCGGCGGATCTCGGGTAGGGGGTCCCGAACTATGCGTCTAGGCCGGATGGTAACAGGAGGCAGGGAACACGATGTTTTACCCAGGTTCGGGCCCTCTCGATGGAGGTAAAACCCTACGTCCTGCTTGATTAATATAGATGATATGCTTAGTACAAGAGTAGATCTACCACAAGATCAAGGAGGCTAAACCCTAGAAGCTAGCCTATGGTATGATTGTTATCTATGGAGTTGATTATGATGTCCTACGGACTACAACCCCCCGGTTTATATAGACACCAGATAGGGTTAGGGTTACATAGAGTCGGTTACAATGGTAGGAGATCTTGAATATCCGCATCGCCAAGCTTGCCTTCCACGCCAAGGAAAGTCCCATCCGGACACGGGATGTAGTCTTCAATCTTGTATCTTCATAGTCCTGGAGTCCGGCTGAAGGTATAGTCCGGCTACCCGAACACCCCCTAATCCAGGACTCCCTCAGGACATGAGGCCTAAAATTTAGGGTTAGGTCCTAAATTAGACTAGAGAGTCTATATATATAGGGAAAGAGGGGAGTTTGGATCATCTGATTGAAATCCGACGATCGAGAATAAATGGGCTAGGAAATCCAAATGATAAAATGGTGATGTTTTGTAGACGTTTGGGGATGTTCCGGACCCATCGGTCACGACTACTCGGGGCGGGTCCGGGACAGTTTCGGACAGCGAGGCAGGGATCGATGCACTGAGCAAAGAGGGGTTGGCTGGGCCTAAGAGGAAAGTGGAGAGCGGATTGGTCTGAGAGAAGAGGGGAGAGATGCAGCCCGACACGGTTTCCGGAGACCGAAAACGTCCGACGTTAGACCGGCTATACTGCCGCTATAGTTATCCGTTGGGGCGTCAAACAGACTCCGAACGCGATGAAACTTGGCAGGCGGCCTACCTACAACATAAAAACACCGCATGCCAACTTTCATCCCATTCGGAGACCATTTTCCAGCCACTTAAAAAATAATATTTCGAACATGCCGCGGGCGCGTGCAAGTGTGTCTGGGCTCAGAACGGACAACAGACGAAACTAGGGAACCCGGACGGATGCAAGTTTTGAAAACATGCAGATGCAATGCGGATGATGACATGACCAGATGCGACACACAAGCAAATGACAAGGCAACAACAGCGAATAATTGGAAGACACCTGGCGCAACGGTCTCGGGGCATCACAACACTCAACCACTACAAGAGGATCTCGTCCCGAGATCTAGAATGGCACCGGAGGGAAAAACGGGAGAGAGAGAGAGAGAGAGAGAGAAGAGGTAAAACTAAGTTGCTTCTTTGACAAATGAGTGAAACCATGAGCCTTGCGAGGTTAAACAATTGGAAAGAAGAATACAACGGAGATTAACAAAGTTGAAAACACTCCGTTAAGAAAGAGGAATAAGAAAGAACCGATTCGGGTAGCGCTTTGGTTGAAAAGAGATGAAGACTTGATAAAATGAAAGAACTTGAGCAGCGGGCACACACTCCGGTTAAATGGATAAACCAAGAAAAGAACATGATCTTGACAAGAACAAGAAGAAGGATAGAAGAGAGCAACATCATAATGCCTCCGGAAGAAAAGAGAGAATGGAAAGGAGTGAACGAAGGGAAACAATATCTTGGCAGAGCACGCTTACAACAAATGCTAGAACGGAGTTGTTGGAAAAAACCAACGACGAAAAGAATAAGCTTGATATGGTCTTATGGAATACATCTCAAATTATGAGGTGACAACCTGCCACTCACGGGAAAAAGAATTGGAATGATATGAACAAGGAGACGAGAAAGTATATCACCGGGAGGATAAAAGAAGAACTTGGGTCATTTATAAGCACCATAAATAGCAACAATCCTTAGGGAAGGCTTTAGGCGTAACATGACACAAGATAACTCCAACGAAGGGATTGATGGATTTAAAATACCTCATTCTTAACAACATGTGAAACATGAAACATGAACTCAAATTATCAAGAATGACATAATACCATCTCCAATGATACGGTAGAAAGGATTGCACTTCGGAATGCAAGATGAAGAATACATGAGCTCCTCTGAAAAGAATCTCGATGAACACTTCGAGAAGGAATTAAATCCTTGATGAACCATCATGTAGTACCTCCATGAAGAACTCCATTAAACAAAAGAATGATCAAACGGAAAGAAAGGGTAGTTGAAAACACAAGGTGAATCCTTGTACCGATTTGAATGAATCTCCATGGTGAAATAATTGAAAAACGTTGGAACTCCGGGAAAAAGAGAAGATGAAACAATTGAAACCGAGAATTTGATGAGCCTCCGGAATAGGGAATTGAGTTCACTCGATGAAACAAGAATACGAATTACATTATGCTTATCCTTCACCAATTAAATTGATGACAAGCAACGGATTTGACATACTACTTATTCTCGTAGAAAGGATTAAGATAGATATAGCGTCAATTTGGAAAGGTCTTCCATGAACCACCGGTCGGGTTGAAACAACGAATAAATTGATATGATGAACGAAGGAAGACAAAATCTTGAAAGAACCACCGTAAGAATTGAGAATGAACGAAAATACATGAGAGAGTTTAGATACAAGAGAACAAAGAGATCATGAACTGATTAGAGAATATACTTGAATGATGCACTGGTTAGATTTGGAGAATGAGAGCTGAAAGCTGGAATGAATAATCCTGAATTGATGGCCTTCGAATAAACAAACTGAAAAGACTCATGAATTACTCCGGATGGGTGAAAAGAATTCTCATAATCAAAACAATTATGAGGGGATGGCAACAAGCTAGAATCACGAATCTTGAAGAGAGTGGAGCGGGATTGAGAGAAAATATTCTTCGGTCTTCAAATTTTGAGAAAGACGATGAGATACACCACCATGAATTGTTTAGACACTCTAGGAGAATCAAAAGCGAAGAGGTTGAGCCAACGATGAAAAGAATTTGACCGATCTTAGAGAAATACATATGACTGATGATAATTCATTCTTACATCAAACATTGAAATGAATTTGAGACTAACTCTGGGAGAATAAGAAGAGTCAGGTAAGATCCTGGAAAAAGACTTGTGGGTTAGGGCCCACTCAAAAGAAACACCGTAGAACGATTTAAAAGAGAGAATGAAACGGTTGAATTAAAAGTCTTGAATGAGATAAATATCCTCAAAATAGGATTAACAGATCTTGAATGACAAGACGATCCTTCTGAGATATCTTCAGCACTCCGGAACAATTGAATAACGAGAGGTGAATGATTAAGAATTGCACCGGCATGAGAAAACATTGAAATGAGGAAAGGATATGATCAACAAAGCTTGACTTGAAACCACCGGAGATGAAAGAGAATGAAGAATGATGAACTTGAAGCTCCATTAGAATCTTCGTGAGAACCACCGGGTAAGAACATTGACGAAAAAGAATGGAGAGAATTCACACAAATAAAAAGATACTTGATTAAGAAATCTGAATCCTTGAAGAAAACAAAGGGAGGGAGGGTGGGAAAAACAAAGGCAACTTGGAGACGGAAGAAATGTACACCGTTGAGAAGAACTGATACTTAATCTTGCGGATGTTGAAATGTTCGATCCACTTGAAAAGTAAACACGCCGGTTGAAAAGGATTGACATGACAATATCGATGATCATGAAGGATTGGTATTCACATCAAAGTATGAGAACACCGATTAGAGAAGGTATGGAATCAACATTCGACTTCGAAGCAACTCGAATACCACAACTCAAAACAAACAAAGGATTGGCTTGTAGAATAAGCTAGAACAAACATATGATAGAGATTTCGTCCGAAGTTTTTGTGGTGGCGCCTACACGGGCTCGATCGTACAGCACCATCATGTACAAGGCAGTGCACATGACATACGAAGCGTCCCCGGGTCGGCAAAGCCAAGGACTCTTTAAGACACAACGAGACCACTGTAAAACCAACCGTGAATAGGCGGACCACTAGACGTCGAACCCCAATTTCATATCATACATCTGTCGAAAAGATATCCTAGGAGCTACTTAGATTCCCACTTATAAACTCCCGAAATTTTCTGGTTATGCAATCAGGTGTTGGGGATACAGGGGAAGCATAATATCTCACCCAAAACTAACAAATCCTACATCCAGCTGTATCCATCCTTCAACACATAACCAAGAAACCTTCGAAAATCGTTTACCTCAACCTTCGAAAAGCATCCGTTATACAAGTTATGGCGATACTCCCGAACTCCCGCCCCAGTACTGGGTGGCGTCGAGGTTATCTCACCAACAACTGCATAAAAGAGATTTTTGATGTCGACGAAACTAATCTCAGGTATTCCAGAACTGCAACGATAAAATTGTGACGACAACACCTCGGAGCTCAACTCCCCGGGACACTGCCACAACCCCTAAATATCAGGAGGCACCAAGAACAATGTTCTCATCACAAAACCATCGGAACGATTCCAAGATACCCGCATGATCCTAAATTTTTTAGTGAAATTTGAGAAGAGAAGAGTCGAAACTCTACGTCAGGATGCCTCACCAGAGCGACGAAGGGACTGAGGAGTAAAAAGAAGTCCTACTCTCCGATATATATAATTCCTAAAAGCCTCAAAACATTTCTAGACTCAATAACATCAGCGATTCGATCAAGCAGGGGGGCTCCTAAGGTCGGGGAAGGCTCTGATACCAACTTGTAACGCCCTCGATGCGGCTATATCTCCCACGTGTCGAAGCACGACTTAGAGGCATAACCGCATTGAAAGCAATGTCACAAGTGAGGTAATCTTCACACAACCCATGTAATACATAAGTGAAAGAGATACATAGTTGGCTTACAATCGCCACTTCACACAATTACATGAATAAATCATTACATCAACCAGTTACAATCAAGGCCCGACTACAGAGCCAAAATAAAAGAAGACTACCCCAAATGCTACACAGATCCTGATCGACCCCAACTGGGCTCCACTACTGATCAACTAGAACGAAACAATACAAGGACAAAACCTTCATCGAGCTCCTCCAGAGCTCAGTGGCGTCACCTGCACGGTATCATCGGCACCTGCAAACTGGTTTTGGAAGTATCTGTCAGTCACAGGGACTCAGCAATCTCACACCCTCGCGATCAAGACTATTTAAGCTTATGGGTAAGGTAAAAGGTATGAGGTGGAGCTGCAGCAAGTGACTAGCATATATGGTGGCTAACATACGCAAATGAGAGCGAGAAGAGAAAGAGACGCACGGTCGAGAATCTATGATCAAGAAGTGATCCTAGAACAACCTACGTCAAGCATAACTCCAACACCGTGTTCACTTCCCGGACTCCGCCGGAAAGAGACCATCACGGTTACACACGCGGTTGATGCATTTTAATTAAGGTCAACTTCAGGTTTTCTACAACCGGACATTAACAAATTCCCATATGGCCATAACCGCGGGCACGACTTTCAAAAGTTCAAATCCTTGCAGGGGTGTCCCAACTTAGTCCATCACAAGCTCTCACGGTCAACGAAGGATATTCCTTCTAGCGGGAAGACCCGATCAGACTCGGCATCCCGGTTACAAGACATCCTCGACAATGGTAAAACAAGTCCAGCAAAGCCGCCCGATGTGCCGACATCCTGATGGGAGCTGCACATATCTCGTTCTCAGGGCAACACCGGATAGGTCAAGCTACGAGTAAAACCAGCCCTCAAGTTTCCCCGAGGTGGCCCCGCAAGCTGCCCATTTTGGACCAACACTTAGACAAGCACTAGCCCGAGGGGGTTAAAATAAAGATGACCCTTGGGCTGGCCTAACCCAAGGGAAAAAGTGGCTAGGTGGCGAATGGTAAAACCAAGGTTGGGCCTTGCTGGAGGAGTTTTATAAAAAGCGAACTGTCAAGGGGTTCCCATTATAACCCAACCGCGTAAGGAACGCAAAATCCGGGAACATAACACCGATATGACGGAAACTAGGGCGGCAAGAGTGGAACAAAACACCAGGCATAAGGCCGAGCCTTCCACCCTTTACCAAGTATATAGTTTCATTAATTAAATAAGAGATATTGTGATATCCCAACAAGTAAACATGTTCCAACAAGGAACAACATCTCCATGTTCCAACAAGGAACAAACTTCAATCTTCACCTGCAACTAACAACGCTATAAGAGGGGCTGAGCAAAGCGGTAACATAGCCAAACAATGGTTTGCTAGGACAAGGTGGGTTAGAGGCTTGGTTCAATAATATGGGAGGCATGATAAGCAAGTGGTAGGTATTGCAGCATAGGCATAGCAAAAGAGCGAGCAACTAGCAAGCGAAGATAGAAGTGATTTCGAGGGTATGGTCATCTTGCCTGAAATCCCGCAAGGAAGAAGAACGAGTCCATGAAGAAGACAAACGGACGAAGTCGAACGAATCCTCACAACACGACGTTATCGGATTACCGAGACGAAGTACACCGGAAAGAAAGCAAACAACATAGTAAACAACCACCACATAAGCATGGCACGATGTGCAAACAAGTATGATGCATGTCCGGTTTAATGAGGCATGGCATGGCAAAGTGCACAAACAATCCTACAAATTAAGTGGAGCTCATTATGCAACGGAGTTGCATATTGAAGAAAACACCACATGACTTATTTAGTTCTCTCTCGTTTAGTCATTCAACAATATTAAATGTTGGTTAGCATGGCAAGAGGTGAAGCAAAAAAGAAAACTACCTATCTAGGCTAGTTTAAATGAGGCCGGAACAACAAACAACAAGTCCGGAAAAATCCCCATGTGCAATTTAAGGATTTGGTACTGTTCTGCCCTAAACCATATTTTAGAGTTGATAAACATGCAAAGTGAGAGCACCATGTTAAACTAGGCATTTTTCTACCCCATTTACATATGAAGTTTATTAAATTCTGAGTTACGGTTATTTAGTTATGAAATAAAGCATTTTAGCATGGCATAGGAGCAAAATTACACAACCAGTAGTTTAAACATTTTTAACATGGATGAAAGTTGCATATTATTAAACTAGATGAAATTCTAAGCAAGTTTCATATATAATTTATTTTAATCCGATGCACGGTTTGTGAGATATTAAATGCATGATCAACAAGGGCTTTTCTGTAAAACTGCAAACTCTGGGATAAAAGGAAAAAAACACAACAGGAAAAAAACACGCATGGGCCAAAACTGGGCAGCCCAATAGTGCAGGGGGGGACTCGGGTGCTGCTCACCACGGGCCTTGGCCCAGAACTGTGGAGAGGAGGAGCCCGGCAGGGGCAAGCTGGGCCGGAGATGCGCTGGGCCTTGGCGCTCTTGCAGTCCACGCAAGCGACGAGGAGGCACAAGGCAGCAGGCGTCGCCCTTCTCTGCTCGATGCAGAGACTGAAGCCGACCGCGGTGGCTTCAGGTGGAACAGGAGACGACGTCCACGCGGGGAACGCAAGGAGGCGGCGGGGACGGGCGGATCCAGGCGCGTGACGGTGTTCTCCGGCGAGGTAGCGCGCGGGCGAAGCTGAATGAGGCGGCGCATGCTCCCTAGTCAAACACAGAGAAGATTTCAGAGGGAGAAATAAATTGGGGAGGAAAACAAAGGCACGCGAGGGGACTTGCTGGCCGATGAAGGAATGGCCAGGATCCGGCGGAAACTGATGCGGGCGAGGCTAGGAGAACGACGAGGCCGGATGGATACACCTCGGACCCGGCGTGGCAGCTCGATCTTGGAGGTTGGGCTTGTTCTGCAGACAAAAAGAGAGGGAGGGGAGACGCAGGAGAGGTGCGGCGGCCTGCTGATGCTCGATGGAGAAGGGACGAAGCAGCTTCGGCGGTTGCGCTCGCCGGCAGGGTGCTGGAGACGGCAGAGGCAAGGTGCGTCGGGGCGGAGGCAGCGTGCAGGAGCTCCTCGGCTCCATGAAGGTGCTCTCCAGCGAGGTACTTGGCGAGGCGATGGGGTTTCCATGGCGGGTCCTGAGACGACGAGGGTGGAGGTGCTCGGGAGCCGGGGATGCGGGAGCTGCTGCTGCAGCCCGCCAGCGTCGGGCACTGTACGTGGCAGAGACTCGGGCAAGGGAGGAGCACGGCACAGGGGCTCCTCGGGTTCAAACGCGAGGAAGGAGGAGGCAGCTTCGGGCTGGATGGCTCGGGCTCCCCTGGTCGCTGGTGGTTGGGGACTCGAGCAGCAGACAGGTGGCTGGGGATCGAGGGGAGGCACTGGTTGGCTTGCTGCCGAAAACAAGGAGGAGAAGGTGAGAGGCGGCGGTGGATCCGAGAAGGAAGCTGGTTGGCTAGGTTGGGGGATCTGGCCAGGGAGATCCCAAGGGGAATTTGGTGTAGTGGCGGCGGCGGCGATGGGTGGATGGGACATGAGGCCTAAAATTTAGGGTTAGGTCCTAAATTAGACTAGAGAGTCTATATATATAGGGAAAGAGGGGAGTTTGGATCATCTGATTGAAATCCGACGATCGAGAATAAATGGGCTAGGAAATCCAAATGATAAAACGGTGATGTTTTGTAGATGTTTGGGGATGTTTCGGACCCATCGGTCACGACTACTTGGGTCGGGTCCGGGACAGTTTCGGACAGCGAGGCAGAGGTCGATGCACTGAGCAAAGAGGGGTTGGCTGGGCCTAAGAGGAAAGTGGAGAGCGGATTGGTCTAAGAGAAGAGGGGAGAGATGCAGCCCGACACGGTTTCCGGAGACCGAAAGCGTCCGACATTAGACCGGCTATACTGCCGCTATAGTTATCCGTTGGGGCGTCAAACGGACTCTGAATGCGATGAAACTTGGCAGGCGGCCTACCAACGACATAAAAACACCGCATGCCAACTTTCATCCCATTCCGAGACCATTTTCCGGCCACTTAAAAAAATAATATTTCGGACATGCCGCGGGCGCGTGCAAGTGTGTCTGGGCTCAGAACGGACAACAGACGGAACTGGGGAACCCGGACGGATGCAAGTTTTGAAAACATGCAGATGCAATGCGGATGATGACATGACCAGATGCGACACACAAGCAAATGACAAGGCAACAACAACGAATAACTAGAAGACACCTGGCGCAACGGTCTCGGGGCGTCACAGCCTCGCACACGATGATAAACGCCGAGATGTTGAGGATGAAGTTGGGGGCCAGATCATGAAAATCCAGCCCGTAGTAGAACATGAGCCCGCGGACAAATGGGTGGAGAGGAAATCCCAGTTCGCGGACGAAATGGGTAAGAAAAACTACCCTCTCGTGGGGTTCGGGCGTGGGGATGATCTGCCCCGCATTCGGCAGCCGGTGCGCGATATTCGCAGCTAGGTATCCGGCTGCCCATAACTTTTTGATGTTTTCCTCCTTGACGGAGGAAACCATCCACTTGCCTCCTGCTCCAAACATGCTTGGAGTGGTTTGAGAAGAAGAACGCGAGCTTGGGCGCTAGAGCTCGAGTGTGCGGGAATGGGTAAGCAAGAAGGAAGAAGGTGTGGGTGTAAAAAGTAAATCTTTGTCCCTTTATAAGGGCGGAGGAGGCGATGAGTCTCCCCACTTGCCTGGCAAAACCGCTTATTCCCCAGGCGCCGCAATTGATGGCACGGTTGGGTTACCCACGTCTGTATTGATGAGAATCCCATGATAAGGGGAACACGATCTCTGCTTTGACAAGACGTATCAAGAAAACCGCCTCGCGATATGTGCGGAGCTGGTTGAGAAAAGCGATTCGAATAATAACCGGGCGATGAAGTGATGTCATACTATCAAAACGTGTCAGAAGATTAGATTTGTGGAAGTAGTATTCTCTCTACGGTGGTATGTGGAACTTATTTCTCAGGGTTGGACACTATCCTTGCATTCAAACTCTTCCATGGTGTATTCGGAGGAGGAACCCGCCTTGCAATGCCGAAGACAACACTGCGCGCCGGACTCATCGTCATTGAAGCCTAGTTCAGGGGCTATTGAGGGAGTCCTGGATTAGGGGGTCTCCGGACAGCCGGACTATATCCTTTGGCCGGACTATTGGACTATGAATATACAAGATTGAAGACTTCTTCTCGTGTCTGGATGGGACTTTACTTGGCGTAGAAGGCAAGCTAGGCAATACGGATATGTATATCTCCTCCTTTGTAACCGACCTTGTGTAACCCTAGCCCCCTCCGGTGTCTATACAAATCGGAGGGTTTTAGTCCGTAGGACAACAGACAATCATACCATAGGCTAGCTTCTAGGGTTTAGCCTCTCTGATCTCGTGGTAGATCAACTCTTGTAATAATCATATCATCAAGAATAATCAAGCAGGACGTAGGGTTTTACCTCCATCAAGAGGGCCCGAACCTGGGTAAACATCGTGTCCCCTGCCTCCTGTTACCATCCGCATTAGACGCACAGTTCGGGACCCCCTACCCGAGATCCGCCGGTTTTGACACCAACAGAGCTCCTCGACAAAATCAGAAGGAAATGCCTCTGGACAAAGAAGTCTGATGATGGGGACAAGTGCAACTCTCTGGCCTCCTGGCAAATGGTTTGTCATCCGAAAGAGTGTGGTGGTCTCGGAGTTCTTGACATTCAAACCCAAAGTGATGCATTGCTCATGAAATATCTACATAAATTTTACAATCGTTGGGTCCTGCCATGGGTAGATTTGATTTGGTCCACCTACTATACTGACAAGATCCCTCATGCCTCAGACCCTTGTGGCTCCTTCTCGTGGAAAGATATCCTGAAACTTACTCCAATTTATCGGGGCATCTCCAAGGTTTCGGTCCACTCGGGAGACACTGCACTCATGTGGAAGGACCTCTGGCTGGATGAAGTACTTGCAGAATCACACCCGCGTGCATTTTCTTACGCCAGACTTGAAGATATCTCAGTCAGAGACTTCCTTGGGTGCACCAACCTCAATGAAACCTTTCATCTCCCACTCTCCATGCAAGCCCATGAGGAACTTCACAACATCCAAGAAATCACAGCACATGTTGGCAACCAAGCAGTTACGGTTGAGAGAGACTTGTGGGGCTACGCTTGAGGATCCGACGTTTACACAGCCAAAAGATATTACACTTGTACTTTCGAGACGTGACAGCTCACAAAACCTACAAATGGCTCTGGAAATCTTCGGCCACAATGAAAATCAAAGTTTTTGGGTGGCTTCTTCTCTCTGACCATCTTAACACAAGAAATACGCTCAAGATAAGACACTACAATATTGGAGATAACTGTGGTTGCATCTTATGCGGCGGCAATGATGAGAAAACTCTTGAACACATGATTTTTCACTGCCAATTCAGTGCGACCTGTTGGGACACTTTGAACATACACTCGGCCTCGCATGGAAACCAATTGCTTTGGATCGAGGAAGCCAAATCTACTTGGAACAACCCCATGTTTATGGAAATATTTCTTTATGCTTCTTGGAGCTTGTGGAAGGAGAGAAATAATAGACATTTCAGAGGTATTGATCCCACTATCAGTTCATGGGCAAGAAGATTTAAAGATGACTTCTCTCTCCTTATACATAGAGCTAAGGAGAAATATAGGGGGTTTATTCCATCTTTTCTAGAACACCTTGTTGTAAAGCCCTAGTCTTTGCTCTCTACCTTACTCCACCCCCTCCCCCCCTTCTTTTTTTGTTTTGTTTTCTTTCATGGCCATGGATGTAAGGTTATGACTCTGTAAGAACTTTTTGATACATTAATATATACAATAGGAGCCTCTCCTACTGTTTCGGGTGTCAAAAAAAACATTGGGAAATCCTTCATTGTCCTCATCCTTGTCATATTCCTTCTCCTTCTCACTGGGTTGCTTTTCTCGGAACTGCTGTATAAGGACTCGACACTGTCGAGTGGTACGTTTGTGATAAATCAGATTACCCTCTCCATCTTTCTTGATGTGAATGTGACATGGCAGATCCAACACGTCGTTCCCTGCTGAATCCTTCACTTCTTGGGTTCCAGGGCCATTTAGGCTTTCCTTTAGATTTTCCTTGGGTTGCAACTGCAACCTCTCCAGGACCCGTAGGTTCTGCTTTGCGCTTCTGCTTTCGATTGGAATTACCTCCTCCAGTGTCCTGGCCGACTGGTTTGCTCTTGCCGCTGCGGAGTCGGTCTTCTTCTTCGCCGTTTGCATACTGAGTGGCTATCTCCATCATTCGGGCCAGGGACATGTCTCCTGTCCGACCGAATTTTAGGTTGAGCTCCAGATACCGAACGCCCTCCTTGAAGGTGCAAGCTGCTTGATGCTGAGACACATTCTTCATAGTGTGATGCAAAGTGGTCCACCTCTGGATGTAATCCCTCAAATTTTCATTCGGTTTTTGCACGCAATGTTGCAATTCTGTCAATCATGCTGGTCGTTTGCACGTGCCCTCAAACGTTCCGACGAACACTCGGGCCAACTCCCCCCAGCTGAATATACTGCCCAGAGCCAACTGATTCAACCAAGCTCTAGCTGACCCTTCAAACATCAGGGGAAGGTGCTTCATGGCCACTTCATCGTTTCCTCCACCGATCTGCACAGCCACTCGATAGTACTCAAGCCAGGTGTCAGGCTTCGATTCACTAGTGAACTTACTGACCCCAGTTGCCAACCTGAAGTTGGGATGGATCTCTATAGCCCTGATGGCTCTGCTAAAACACTCGGGACCAAAAACATGCACTCTGCTTCCAGTCGGGCGATCTTTGTCTTGCCCTTCTCTGTGTGCTCGATTCCTGTCCACCAAACCTTGCACCAAAATTGACCTTGCATCAAACCCTGGTTCTCTTGCGTCGACTGGCCTCCTCCGCTCTTCGCTGTACGCGCGCCTATCATCATAATGCCGGGGCACATATGATTCGCCCCTCGAAGGGGGCGTAGGCACTCGATGGCGGTCATCACGGTCGAGCCGATGATCGTGCTGCTCGTGGTTCTGACCCAAGTACTGCCCTTGGCGATGCCCTTGTCCCTCACGCCGCAGAGGCAATCTTGGGTTGTGAGCCGACTGAATTGTGTCAGCTACTACAGATCTGCTATGAATTCTGTTACGCGACTGAGACATTGCAGTGTTCTACTCTCCTGCTGCTCGGAGCAGCGCTCTGATCTGCATCAAACCTCTACCAGCTTCCGACTGGGACGGCTGAATGGATTCTGCTATGCGGGCTGCGGCTGTAAGGTTTTGAATCGGGGTGTGGTATACCTGCGGTTCAGGCGGGAACAACTGCCGCTGTCGTCGACTGGATTTGGGGATCTGCCGCCGAGCGCAATTGTCGAGTGCACGCTGAAGGTTCTCCAGTCGAGTGCGCTCAGCCAGAGTGGCCAAACGCGCCGCCTCCATGGCCCGAGCTTCAGAGGTCTCTCCAACAACAGGTGTGTGGAGCGCCTCCATATTGCGGCGGTGAAGTTCTTCCCTCTGCTGAGAAGAGAGGGCTTCGGGGTGGTACTCCTCGTGAACACGCGATGGATCGCCGCCGCCGTCGTCGCCGCCGTTGCGACACATGCCAGGCGAGCTGCATGGCGTGTCAACCATCAGGACCTCTGCTGCGGGGTCGTTGCTGTCGCACTCGGATAAGGTCTCGACGGAGCCAGTCGACAGATCGAACAGGCCGTAGAGAGATTCGTCGGGCTCGATTGCCACGACTTGAGGGGTGGCCGACTGACGTGCCACCGCATGCTTCACCCACCGCTGAAGCCGTGACCGACCAGACCGCTTGTGACGGCGAACATCGGGGAGCGAAGACACCGCAGGAGCCGACCGATACTGGGTCGACGGCTGCTGCAGAAGGACGTCGCGAACACATGCACGAAAGTGCGTCGCCCCGTGGACGGGGAGTGCCTCGACGTCGAGGGGAGCTTCCTGAAGCCAGGCGGAGTCGTCGGCGATGAAAACAAGCGCGCCGAGACGGATCTCACGGCCCTTAGTCAAACCTCTGCCGGAAACCATGATAAAAGGACTCGGAGAAATCACAGCCTCACCGGAAAGTCACTAAGACACCTGCCCCACGGTGGGCGCCAACTGTCGTGGTTCTAAGTCTGACAGTAGAATGGGGGGTAGGTATGAGGAGGCAAGATCCTAGCTACGGTGAAGTTGTGCACGCAAGATTTACGAGTTCAGGCCCTTCTCAGAGGAAGTAACAGCCCTACGTCTAGGTGCCCAGAGGCTTGGTCGATTGGATTATGCGTGAAGTTACAGGGGTGCGAACCCTTGTCCCAGAGGAGGGGGTAGCTTATATAGAGTGCGCCAGGACCCCAGCCATCCCCCGTTACACAGGGTTCAATATACATAAAGAGAGGACGTTACTGGTAACGCCAGCATTAAAGTGATATAAATGACCCTTAAGTCTATGGAGTGAATGTCCGACCGTTGTGATCCAAAGTGACCTTAGATCTTCTGTACTCCGAGTGGTTCCTGGTGTGGTCGAATGATTATATCCTAGTCCAATGGAATTGGGTTATTCGAGTGGGTTGCATCTTGAGGTCGAATGATTATATCCTGGTCGAATGGAATTGGGTTATTCGAGTGGGTTGCATCTTGAGGTGATTCTAGAATTTGATGTCCTTTGAATGTCTTTGACTATAGGGCAATGTCCTTGGGAAGGGTACTTAGATCGGGTCCATTGCCCTACCCTAGATACATGTCATCGTCATCCGCCACTCCGCCACACCTAACTGTTGAACATGTCGCCTTTTAGTCGGCCAACACTCAGCGACATACAACATTGCGAGGCGATTCAGGTGATTCCAGTCGGTAGAATTTGCTGTCCTTTGAATGCCTTTGACTATAGTGCAGTGTCCTTGGGAAGGGTACTTAGATCGGGTCTATTGCCCTACCCTAGATACATGTCATCGTTATCCGCCACTCCGCCACACCTAACTGTTGAACATGTCGCCTTTTAGTCGGCCAACACTCAGCGCCGTACAATATTGCGGATCGAATCGCCGTCCTGTAGAACTTGTTTTAACTTTTGTGGCACTCTCTTGTCATACAGAATGCCAGAAACTTGGCGCCACTTCATCCATCCGGCTTTAATTCAATGGTTCACATCTTCATCAACACCCCCATCCTCCTGCAGCATTGACCCCAAATACCGAAAGATGTCCTTCTAGAGTCCCACCTGGCCATCAAGGCTAACCTCCTCCTCACACCTAGTAGTACTGAAACCGCACATCATGTACTCGGTTTTAGTTCTACTAAGCCTAAACCGCACATACAAGAATCACATGGACAATTTCAGCACATACAGGAATCAATGGAAAATTTCACCACATACAGGAACATATCATTGGCACTGCAGTGGCCACCCATTACGCCTTTTAATTCCCTAGGGCTCTATAACATTTTATTACAGAATCATAGGTCCCCAAGTTAGTAAGCTTATATACTTGTACATCCACCCGTGTTTGAACAGTCTGTCTTGAATTTAATGTATGGTTGCGACACAACCATGAACATAAGTTGCAGAGAAAAAGGGCGGCACGGGCGGCATGCCAACGTACATCTAGAGCATAATATTTACATCAGTAATGCACACCACAGGTTTAAGGGATTGAGCTGAATACACGATGAGCAGAGATGATGGAGCTCAGACCAAGAGCAATGAAAGCTAAGAACGCCATTGAGCCTGAGGCATTGATAAGATTGGCAAATTGATCCACGCCAAATCTTGACACCCACACATCATTGCGAGAAAGCGCTGCTGAAGATGCTGACAGCAGCAGGTAAGCCAATACCTGCAATATTGGCACGAGTAATTCAATCACACCCGGTCACTTGCTTGCAGTTATATTTGTTAATTATAATCTAATGTTGCAACTTCAAATTTGTGCATAAAGTCATAACCGAATGTTAAGAGATGTGACTAAACACAGAAATTTAGGAACAACTGCAACAAATATCGTGAAACAAAGTCTAGAACTCTAAATTATATGACGGTAGGTTAGAGATGAAGCCCAACAGAAACCTGCGAGAACCCAAAAGAGGAGAGGAAGTAAAAGTAAACAAAGTAAGGGCATCTCTAGCCGATCCTCAAAAAGGGTTAACTCCTCAAAATATTCTCTTTCGAGGAGTTAACCGAGTTTAGTTCCAAAACCTTGCCAGCTCTCTCATTTTTAAGCGACCACAGCCAATTCTCAGCAAAAATTTCCATCCCGCCCGCGGCGCCTCCTCTTTCCACCACCGAAAGCCCTGATTCGGATGGGAATGGAACCGCAGGCCTCCTCCGCATACCCCGTCGGTGCTACGCCGCCTGAGCCGACCCGCGCGCTGCCACCCGCATCAATGAAGCGGCTCGGCACGAAGACCGCGGCGGCAAGGCCACGCCGGCCGCGACGATGGCGGGTTGCTCCGGTCGATGGCAAGCAGGTGAGGAAGCCGACGGCGGCCGGAAGGCCCTCACCGAGGCGGCGACGAAGAAAAGGAAGAAGGCGTCCACGCCGACGCCTTCTCCCTGTCCGGTGACTCACTGCCCTTCTCTGGCCACCCCTCCTCCGGCACGTTCAGCCATCGCAGCCGCGGCCAAGGTCCATGGCCACCAAGTGTTTGACGAAATGTCCAAGAGGTAAAAAAATGTGCTTTTCTTTTTCGCGGGGGATATTGCTAATGCTTTGCAGCGCCGATCTTGTGACGTGCTTGTTGTTGCTGATTGTAGTGTGGAGGAGCATGGTGTTGCAACTTTCATGTCCCAATTGGATGCATCACACATACTCGGCCTCCACGATCTATATTATGATGGTGCGAGTTATGATCAAGAACACAAGAGCAAGGAGGAGGAGGATCCCGAAGTGGAGGAGGTCGATGATCCCATGGAGACACAATCAAGCACCAAGACAATAAAGTACAGCCAAGAAAAGGACATTGCTTTGTGCTTTGCTTGGATGAATGTTTCCCTTGATGCCTCGGTTGGTACGGATCAAACGAAAGAGAAGTTTTGGGGTAGGATTGGAGACTACTATTGCAACAATGTGACCGTCCATTCCCTCCGCACTCAAGGCTCACTTTCCCACCGGTGCAGTGTGATCCAAGAGCAACACGAGCGATGGTCCGGTTGTGTTGATCAAGTCAACCATGCACCACCGAGTGGGGTGCCAATCACAGACTATGGGCCTCTCATCCAAGAGCTATACAAACAACGCAACAAAAAAGGTGGCAGCAAGGCATTTACATTGAACCATTGCTACAAGGAACTGGTTGGCAATGAGAAGTGGATCCGGAGGAACTTCGAAACCACACCGAAGAGGTCCCAGATTAGCATATCCGTTGAAGCCAATGACGAGGAGGATGAAAATCCTCAAAAAAGGACGGATGGACAAAAGATTGCAAGAGAGAGGAAAAAGAATGGAGGCGTCAACGCCTACAAAGAGGAGCTTTGTGATACGATTGAGACCAAGAAAGTTTTGGCGGCCGAACACAAAGCAGAAAAGGCAGCGAGGTGGAACAAGCTCAAGTTCATGGAGGATGAGAAGTGGTGAGCAAAGTTGGCGGCCGAAGCAAGGAAGGTGGGAGCGGAGGTGCGTAGGATTGCACTCGAGGATGAGAGGCTTGCAAAAGAAAAGAAAGCCAAAGTCGAGGATGAGAGGCTTGCAAAAGAAAAGAAAGCCAAAGAGCATGCTATCATGTTCATGAATCCGAGCATGATGGATGTAACGGCAATGAAGTATTGGGAACTCACTCTAGGGAGATCTTGGTCCAGTCGGAGGTCGACCGTGGTGGTGATGGTGGTGGACATGGTGTTGATGGTGGCACCCGTGGTGGTGATGAGCACAGAAATGCTTGAGTTCATGTAGTATGCATTTGATAGGGCTTGGTCCACGACATGCTTGTGTTTTTTTGGATCAAACTTGATCAATTTGGTGGCTTTTGGATGAAGTATATGCATGTTTTAATTAGAATTGTTTCAATTGGACAAACTACATGTATGTACTTGAATAGTTGCATATGGTGAATTTGAAACATTCAAATGATTGATGACATACTGTGCAATTGTTTGAAATGTATGTGGCAAGGGATGGAAGAATTAGTCCAAAAAAATTAGGGAGTTAAATATAGGGGTTCGGTTAGGTTCGGCCACTATTTTAACTCCTCATGTTTGAGGAGTTATGGTTACGGGGGGGCATTTGCGGAGTTATAGGATAGGGGTTCGGCTAGAGGTGCCCTAAAGCAAAGTAAATTAAGGTTCTAGCACTACTGTGAACAAAAACAAATGAAAAAACTTGCTGAACCAGGGACTAGCCCCCCTTGCCTTTTTTCAAGGAGTTGAAGTGTGAAAACCACCCCATGACACGGGTAGGCATGAATCTTTCTCACTTCACAGATAACATTAGTAACAACTTGATTATCAAAGGCATTGTCGTCTCAACAACTACATCATTTTCACTAACAATTTTTCAAGAGGTTCTCCTACAATGACAATTCACAATTGATTGAAATTGGAAGACTTACAGATCAACTGTCATCAATAAAGCTTTAAGGCATCAGTGCACAAATTTCAGATAAATGAATGGTCGCTATATTATACAGCTTGTTTTACTTTGTAATTTAGTTTTGGCAAAATCAGCTTCCAAATTATGAGGCCCCTAAACTTGCAACATTGTGCTACGGTTCGTTATGCTACTGTACACTAAACAAACAAGCAAATAGACCTCACAAATACCATGAAACTAAGTATAATACATTCAGATGTGGAGTTTGTTCATTCTTGCCTGATCCATGGCGAGATTGAAGTAGTTCCCCCAGGGGCCTCCAATTATGCGCCTCCCCGTGACAAGGTAGTGCACTTCTGCAACTAATTGGAACCCCGAGTATGTAAAAGCCATCACGCTCGCAGCAAGCGTGTACCTGCATTTCACAGACACATCAATCTACGCCAAGAACAAGCGTAACAAATGTTGTACCTAAAATTGGGTGATTTTGAGCTTGTGTTCCAGATTCAGAGCAACCTGTATTCGTTGTAGCGGCGGAAGGAGTCACCAGCCCAGCCCGGCGTAGTGCCAGACGACATGACGGAGAGCGAGATCAAGCAGAACACGGCAGCTGAAACCCTAAACCCTAGCTCAGCCCTCTTCAGCTCCGTGAGCCGTACTCTATCTGGGACCCCTCTAAGGAGCCATCTCTTGGAGCCCACTCCGACTTTGCCTCCGCCTCCACCTCCGCCCCCGCCGCCGCCGGCGACTGACTCGGTGACTACCGCAGGTGCTACCTTGTCGGCGGCCGGCTTGGCCTCCGTTGCCGCGGGGTCCTCGGCCGAGAGGAGCTTCGCTACGGTCAGGGCCGACTCCTTCTGCGGAGATCCGGTCGGGGATTCAGCCATGACCGCGTCCTTCTGCGGCGTCGGCGGCATCACTGCTTCGTTTTGGGTTAGCGCAAGGGCTAGCGCCATGTTCTCCGATCCGCCGGGCGCTTCATCTGCCTCCTGCACCGGCTTAGCTTCCGGAGACGCCGGTGCTGGTGGAGGTGGTGCTGCTGGAGCGGGAGCGCGAGCGGGAGGAGGCGGGGGTGTCCGCCGCGGCGCGGATGTTTGGTTCCCACGAGGGAGGGGAGGAGAAGGATCGGCGGTGGAAAGAGGTGGATGCGTTGGAGCCTTTGGAGGCGAGGGAGGACATGGTGGAGAGGAATCGCCGGCGCCATCCGGCGGCGGAGCAGTAACTGTTGGTGCAGCAGGAAGGGGAGGAGCTGGGGTTGGATTGTCCGGCGAGAGGCGAAAGGGGTCGGTAGATGGCGCCGGAGCAGTAGTTGTAGGTGCAGCAGGAAGGGGAGGAGCTGGGGTTGGGTTATCCGGCGAGAGGCGAGAGGGGCCGGTAGATGGCGCCGGAGCAGTAGTTGTAGGTGCAGCAGGAAGGGGAGGAGCTGGGGTTGGGTTATCCGGCGAGAGGCGAAAGGGGCCGGTAGATGGCGCCGGAGCAGTAGTTGTAGGTGCAGCAGGAAGGGGATGAGTTGGGGTTGGGTTATCCGGCGAGAGGCGAAAGGGGTCGGTAGCCGGAAGCTGTGATGGGGGCGAAGAAGGAGGAGGTGGTTGTGCCTCCGCGGCCGGCTCCGGTGGCGGTGGGCGGACTGGGGAGGCCATGGAGGAGCTGCTGGTTTTTTCCATGGTGGCGGCCGGCACCTGGTGGCTGTGGGATGTGTGTCAGTGTGGTCTCGTGCTGCAATGGGAGTGTGGCGCAAGCGACTGAAGAGCGACTCAAACACCAGGTTGAAGAGCACGAGCGGTCCAGAAATTCCGAAATTATTTTGATCAAGTAAAACGCATATGGTGCGAAGCTGACTGAGAATTCGCAAAATCGCAGTGTACGTACGGAGGCGGATGTTAACCCTATACAAACATTAAATTTAAAAAATACCAAGAAATTTGAAAGAAAAAAATCTGAGATTCAGTGATAACAAACCTGGGTTTCCTATCTACTCCAGTGTGAAATTTTGTGAAAAAAATATCAGGAAACGTATTCGTGGCGAAAAAGACAAAATTTCCTAGGTATAGAAAAAAACTGTTTGAACAGATTTTTGTTTGGACAGTATTTTCTTCATCACGGATATGTTTTCTACTCCCTTCTTTCTTAAATATAAATCTTTAAAGAGATTCCGTTATGGACCACATACGAAGCAAAATGAGTAAATCTATATTCTAAAATGCATCTAGATATATCCGCATGTTGTCCACAGTGAAATCTCTAAAAAACTTACATTTAGGAACGGAGGGAGTAGTATTTTTACATAAACTTTCACACGGGAGTAGATTGAGAACCCAGGTTTGATATCCCTAAATTTCAGATTTTTTTGATATTTTTTACATTTAATATTCGTATAGGGGGTGTGGAGCACCCAGGAGCTCCTGTGTATTTTTATATACAGACGCGCTAGATTAGCCGCGCACTGAAAAAAACAACTATATTGCTCGATCGGAACTGAAACTGGCACTCCAACAGCCACGCTAAAATCGTGTGCGGGATAAAGTTGGTTTAAGCGTTGAGGAAAACGATATCACATGTTGTATATTTGATGCGCCCGCACGCGTACTGGACAAGCCAATCGAACACGCGAATCTCAGCAACAGTCGAATCTAAAACCTCCGGTGGGAGTATGGCGCAGGCGACCTAAGAGCAACTCAACAACAGGTTAAAGGACACGACTGCTCCAGAAATTCCGAAATTATTTTGATCAAGTAAAACGCATATGGTGCGAAGCTAACTACGCTCGCAAAATCACAGCCAAATTACGTGTGCATGAATTGTGTGATGTTTGAGTGGGAGACTAGTTAGAGCAACTCTAGCAGATCCCGCATCCTGCCCCGACCCGTAAAGTAATCGTTAAAGTGCGGGTTCGGACGAAAAAACCTACCTAATCAGACCTCGCATTCCGCCCCGGTCCGCAAATATTCTTGCGGGGTGCGGCAAAACCTCTCCCCTAATCTCTAGTTTCACGGGCGGGAAGGCCGACCTGAGCTCAGCCCCTATGCGCAGCGAGATTTGGCGGGAGGGACATTTCAGCGCGCCCTTTCCCGCCCCCACCACCCTCCACCATCATTGTCCCGCCTCCACACGCTCAGGTGCTTCTTCCCCGGCCGTCCCTCGCCGCCATGGATGACTCCCTACTGTCCCCCGTCACCGTCGAGGTCGCGCACGCTCCTTCCCCTCGGGCGGATCTCATCGCCGGCCATGTTGGCCCCGCCGCCGCCCAAGCTAACGCCGCGCCTGCCCGCAAGCGGCGGGGCAACGTGGTCGTGCAGGGCGGGAATCCGGCTGCCCCCGCCGCGAAGGCCCGCGCTCCGGGCGCCAACGCCGCAACGCGATCCCGGTCGGCGACGGAGAAGGTCGACAGGGTCACCGGCGTAAAGCGGAGGAAGATTCCGGCTACAAAGAAGCCGCCTTCTTCATCCTCTCACTCCATCCCGGAAAGAGGTGCCCCGGCGATGCCGTTCAACGGTGCTGCTCCCCCCGCAAATGAGGTGCTCGACGAAATGGCCGAAAGGTATGCGTCTTCGTTCATGGCGATTTCCTTTCATTTTTCGCCATTTTTTGCGAAGCTCGTGACTTGTTATCGTTCACTATAGTGATGGTTCGAACAATGCAACTGTCGAGTTCGTGAACTTGTTGGACACCAACGCTGTTGACATTGATCAAGCCCCGTTCGCCACATTCGACTATAATGAAACGGAGGGCGGCATGGACGATCATGGTTGTGAGAAAGAATTGGAGGAGATCGAAGCGGAAGCGTATGAGCAATCGCAAACAAGAACTGGGAAACGCAAAGATCGAAGAACTACACGATCTTGAAAGATCAAGCTTTGATCAAAGCATGAAGTGTGGTGTCTCTTGATGCATGCACGGGTACTTCTCAAATCGCCAAGAGATATTGGCAAAGGATCGAAGATCAATACTTCCGCAATATGGCAAAGCATCCCAATAGGACTCCACGCACATTTCGGTCGCTTCAAGAGCGTTGGGAGAATATCAAGCCTATGTGCAGCCGTTGGGCAACTTGCTTGGAGCAAGTATGCAATGCACCTCCAAGTGGAACCGTGGAATCCGACTATGTGAGTTTGTTTTTCCTTTGTTCAAGCTGTGCATCATCATATTTGCATCTGTTGGGGAACGCAGTAATTTCAAAAAAATTCAACGCACATGCAAGATCTATCATGGTGATGCATAGCAACTAGAGGGGAAAAGTGTTGTCCACGTACCCTCATAAACCGTAAGCGGGAGCGTTATGAAAACGCGGTTGATGTAGTTGTACGTCTTCACGATCGACCGATCCTAGTACCGAAAGTACGACACCTCCGCGATCTGCAGACGTTCGGCTCGGTGACGTCCCACGAACTCACGATCCAGCAGAGTGTCGAGGGAGAGCTTCGTCAGCACGACGGCGTGATGACAGTGATGATGATGCTACCGGAACAGGGCTTCGCCTAAGCACCGCTACGATATGATCGAGGTGGATTATGGTGGAGGGGGGCACCGCACATGGCTAAGAGATCAATGATCAACTTGTGTGTCTATAGGGTGCCCCCCTTCCCCGTATATAAAGGAGTGGAGGAGGGGGGCCCTGGCCCTCTATGGCGCGCCCTTGGAGGAGTCCTACTCCCTCCGGGAGTAGGATTCTCCCTTCCCTAGTTGGACTAGGAGAGAATGAAGGGGGGAGAGGGAGGAAGGAAAGGGGGGCGCCCCCTTCCTAGTCCAATTCGGTCCAGAGGGAGAGGGGGCGTGTGGCCTGCCCTGGCTGCCTCTCTCTCTCTCCACTAAAGCCCATTAGGGCCCATATACTCCCCGGGGGTTTCGGTAACCCCTCGGTACTCCGGTATATGCCCGAACTCACTCGGAACCTTTCCGATGTCCAAATATAGGCTTCCAATATATTGATCTTTATGTCTTGACCATTTCGAGACTCCTCGTCATGCCTGTGATCACATCCGGGACTCCGAACAACCTCCGGTTCATCAAAACACATAAACTCATAATACCGATCATCACCGAGCGTTAAGCGCGCGGACCCTACGGGTTCGAGAACTATGTAGACATGACCGAGACACGTCTCCGATCAATAACCAATAGTGGAACCTAGATGTTCATATTGGCTCCCACATATTCTACGAAGATCTTTATTGGTCAACCCGCATAACGATATACGTTGTTCCCTTTGTCATCGGTATGTTACTTGCCCGAGATTCGATCGTCGGTATCTCAATACCTAGTTCAATCTTGTTACAGGCAAGTCTCTTTACTCGTTCCGTAATGCATCATCGCGCAACTAATTCATTAGTCACATTGCTTGCAAGGCTTATATTGATGTGCATTACCGAGAGGGCCTAAAGATACCTCTCCGACAATCAGAGTGACAAATCCTAGTCTCGATCTATGCCAACTCATCAAACACCATCGAAGACGCCTGTAGAGCACCTTTATAATCACCCAGTTATGTTGTGACGTTTGGTAGCACACAAAGTGTTCCTCCGGTATTCGGGAGTTGCATGATCGCATAGCCATAGGAACATGTATAAGTTATGGAGAAAGCAATAGCAACAAACTAAACGATCATCGTGCTTAGCTAACGGAATGGTTCAAGTCAATCACATCATTCTCTAATGATGTGATCCCGTTCATCAAATGACAACTCATGTCTATGGCTAGGAAACTTAACCATCTTTGATTCAACGAGCTAGTCAAGTAGAGGCATACTAGTGACACTCTGATTGTCTATATATTCGCACATGTACTAAGTTTCTGGTTAATACAATTCTAGCATGAATAATAAACATTTATCATGATATAAGGAAATATAAATAACAACTTTATTATTGCCTCTAGGGCATATTTCCTTTAGTCTCCCACTTGCACCAGAGTCAATAATCTAGATTACACAGTAATGATTCTAACACCCATGGAGTCTTGGTGCTGATCATGTTTTGCTCGTGAGAGAGGCTTAGTCAATGGGTCTGCAACATTCAAATCCGTATGTATCTTGCAAATCTCTATGTCTCCCTTCTTGACTTGATCGCGGATGGAATTGAAGCGTCTCTTGTTGTGCTTAGTTCTCTTGTGAAATCTGGATTCCTTTGCCAAGGCAATTGCACCAGTATTGTCACAAAAGATTTTCATTGGACCCGATGCACTAGGTATGACACCTAGATCGGATATGAACTCCTTCATCCAAACTCCTTCATTTGCTGCTTCCAAGACAGCTATGTATTCCGCTTCACACGTAGATCCCACCACGACGCTCTGCTTGGAATTGCACCAACTGACAGCTCCACCATTTAATAAAAACACGTATCCGGTTTGTGACTTAGAGTCATCCGGACCAGTGTCAAAGCTTACATCGACGTAACCGTTTATGATGAGCTCTTTGTCACCTCCATATACGAGAGACATATCCTTAGTCCTTTTCAGGCATTTCAAGATGTTCTTGACCGCTGTCCAGTGATCCACTCCTGGTTTACTTTGGTACCTCCCTGCTAGACCGATAGTAAGGCACACATCAGGTCTGGTACACAGCATTGCATACATGATAGAGCCTATGGCTGAAGCATAGGGAACACCTTTCATTTTCTCTCTATCTTCTGTAGTGGTCGGGCATTGAGTCTGACTCAACTTCACATCTTGTAACACAGGCAAGAACCCTTTCTTTGCTTGATCCATTTTGAACTTATTCAAAACTTTATCAAGGTATGTGCTCTTTGAAAGTCCAATTAAGCATCTTGATCTATCTCTATAGATCTTGATGCCTAATATATAAGCAGCTTCACCGAGCTCTTTCATTGAAAAATTCTTATTCAAGTATCTTTTTATGCTATTTAGAAATTCAGTATCATTTCCGATCAACAATATGTCATCTACATATAATATCAGAAATGCTACACAGCTCCCACTCACTCTCTTTTAAATACAGACTTCTCCAAAAGTCTGTATAAAACCATATGCTTTGATCACACTATCAAAGCGTATATTCCAACTCCGAGAGGCTTGCACCAGTCCATAAATGGATCGCTGGAGCTTGCACACTTTGTTAGCACCTTTTGGATCGACAAAATCTTCTGGTTGCATCATATACAACTCTTTTTTAAGATATCCATTAAGGAATGCAGTTTTGACATCCATTTGCCAAATTTCATAATCATAAAATGCGGCAATTGCTAACATGATTTGGACGGATTTAAGCATCGCTACGGGTAAGAAGATCTCATCGTAGTCAACTCCTTGAAGTTGTCGAAAGCCTTTTGCAACAAGTCGAGCTTTGTAGACAGTAACATTACCGTCAACGTCAGTCTCCTTCTTGAAGATCCATTTATTCTCGCTGCCGATCATCGGGCAAGTCAACCAAAGTTCATACTTTGTTCTCATACATGGATCCCATCTCAGATTTCATGGCCTCAAGCTATTTTGCGGAATCTGGGCTCATAGCTCGTAGGTTCATCATGGTCAAGTAACATGACTTCCAAAACAGGATTATGATAGGTCTCCAACGTATCTATAATTTTTTATTGTTCCATGCTATTATATTATCAACCTTGGATGTTTTATATGCTATTTTACATGATTTTTGGGACTAACCTATTAACCTAGAGCCTAGTGCTAGTTTCTATTTTTTTCGTTGTTTTTGAGTATCGCAGAAAAGGAAAACCAAACGGAGTCCAATTGACCTGAAACTTCACGGAACTTATTTTTGGACCAGAAGAAGGCCAGGAAGTAAAAGAATTGGACCAGAAGAGTCTCGGGATGCCCACGAGGGTGGGGCGCGCCCACCCCCTGGGCGCGCCCCCCTGCCTCGTGGACAGCCCGGAGACCCCCCTGCCTTGTTCCCGAGTCCAACACCTCTTATATGACCCAAAACTTCGAGAAAGAAACCTAGATTGGGAGTTCCGCCGCCAGAAGCCTCCGTAGCCACCGAAAACCAATCTACACCTGTTCCGGCACCCTGCCGGAGGGGGGAATCCCTCTCTGGTGGCCATCTTCATCATCCCGGTGCTCTCCATGACGAGGAGGGAGTAGTTCACCCTCAGGGCAATGTTGTTAGTATGAATTCTTTGAATACCCATGATGCTAATGATATGCAAAGCCACAAGCTTGGGGATGCTATGTTTGATGAATATGATATTTTTTGTCCCCCAAGTTTTGATGAGCAAATTTATTATGATGATAGCATGCCTCCTTTTTATGATGATTATGTTGATGAAAGTGGTTTCAGAGAGGTCATGACTTTATTTAGTGATGAATCCACTATTTTGGAAGAGGTTCCAATTGATTATGAGAACAAAGTTGCTATCTATGATGATTATTGTGATGGCATGTATGCTATAAAGAACAATGATAACCATGAAACTTGTCATCATGATTTTCATTTTCAAATGGATTATGCCTCACATGATAGTTATTTTGTTGAGTTTGCTCCCACTACTATTGATGAGAATAGATTTGCTTATGTGAAGAGTAATAAAACTTCTATGCTTGTGGATCATGAAAAGAATGCTTTATGTGATGGTTATATTGTTGAATTCATTAATGATGCTACTGAAATTTATTATGAGGGAGGAATATATGCTTGTAGGACTTGCAATAATATCAAGTTTCCTCTCTATGTGCTTAAAATCTTGAAGTTATGCTTGTTTTGCTTTCCTTTGCAAGTTGATTCTTGTTACCACAAGTTGTTTGCTCACAAAATCCCCATGAATAGGAAGTGGGCTAGACTTAAATGTGCTAGTCATATTCTTCATGATGCTCTCTTTATGTTTCAATTCTTATCTTTTATGTGAGCATCATTGAAATCATCATGCCTAGTTAGGGGCGTTAAATGATAGCGCTTGTTGGGAGGCAACCCAATTTTATTTTTGTTCCTTGATTATTGTTCCTGCTTAGTAATAAATAATTTATATAGCCTCTGTTATGATTGAGTTTTTATGTTTTAATTAGTGTTTGTGCCAAGTAGAACCTTTGGGAAGACTTGGGGAAAGTCTTTGCGATCTTGGTGTAAAAACGAAAACTTTAGCGCTCACGAGATTTGCTGCTACGTTTTACTGGAGAGTGCTATTTAGTTAATTTTTTGTTCATATGATTAATAGATAAATTCCTCATGTCCAGAAATTTATTTTAGAATTTGTGGGGTTCCAGAAGTATACATTTGATCCAGATTACTACAGACTGTTCTGTTTTTGGCAGATTCTATTTTCTATGTGTTGTTTGCTTATTTTGATGAATCTATGAGTAGTATCGGAGGGTATGAACCATAGATGAGTTGGAATACATTAGATATTATACCAATATGAATTTATAATGAGTTCACAACAGTACCTAAGTGGTGATTTATTTTCTTATACTAACAGAGCTTACGAGTTTTCTGTTAAGTTTTGTGTTGTGAAGTTTTCAAGTTTTGGGTAAAGATTCGATGGACTATGGAATAAGGAGTTGCAAGAGCCTAAGCTTGGGGATTACCAAGGCACCCCAAGGTAATATTCAAGGACAACCAAGAGCCTAAGCTTGGGGATGCCCCGGAAGGCATCCCCTCTTTCGTCTTCATTCATCGGTAACTTTACTTGGAGCTATATTTTTATTCACCACATGATATGTGTTTTGCTTGGAGCGTCATTTTATTTTCTTTTGTTTTGCTTGCTGTTTGAATAAAATACCAAGATCTGAAATTATTAAATGTTAGAGAGTATTCACATAGTTGCATAATTATTCGGCTACTCATTGATCTTCACTTATATCTTTTGTAGTAGTTTGTCGTTTGCTCTAGTGCTTCACTTATATATTTTTAGAGCACGATGGTAGTTTTATTTTGAAGAAATAGATGAACTCTCATGCTTCACTTATATCATTTTGAGATTCCTTTAGAACAGCATGGTAACTTACTTTGGTTATAAATTTTAAATGCTAAGAGAAGTTGGATGCTTGATAGTTGTTTTGAGATATAAAGGTGGTAATATTAGAGGTGTGCTAGTTGAGTAATTGTGAAATTGATGAATACTCGTGTTGAACTTGGCAAGTACCGTAGCATGCACGTATGGTAAACATTGTGTGACAAATTTGAAGCATGGGTTGTTCTTCGATTGCTTTCCTTATGAGTGGCGGTCGGGGACGAGCGATGGTCTTTTCCTACCAATCTATCCCCCTAGGAGCATGCGCGTAGTGCTTGGTTTTGATGACTTGTAGATTTTTGCAATAACTATGTGAGTTATTTATGACTAGTGTTGATTCCATGGGTTATACGCACTCTCACCCTTCCATCATTGCTAGCCTCTTCGGTACCGTGCATTGCCCTTTCTCACCTTGAGAGTTGGTGCAAACTTTGCCGGTGCATCCAAACCCCGTGATATGATACACTCTATCACACATAAGCCTCCTTATATCTTCCTCAAAACAACCACCATACATACCTATTATGGCATTTCCTTTTCCATTCCGAGATATATTGCCATGCAAATTTCCACCGTTCCATTTATTATGACACGCATCATCATTGTCATATTTCTTTGCATGATCATGTAGTTGACATCGTATTTGTGGCAAAGCCACCATGCTTAATTTTTCATACATGTCACTCTTGATTCATCGCAATCCCGGCACACCGCCGGAGGCATTCACATAGAGTCATATTTTGTTCTAAGTATCGAGTTGTAATTCTTGAGTTGTAAGTAAATAAAAGTGTGATGATCATCATTAGAGCATTGTCCCATGTGAGGAAAGGATGATGGAGACTATGATTCCCCCACAAGTCGGGATGAGACTCTGGACTAAAAAAATATATAAAAAAGGATGCCATAAAAAAGAGAGAAAATAAGGCCCAAACAAAAAAAAGAAGAGAGAAAAAGAGAGAAGGGACAATGCTGCTACCCTTTTCCACACTTGTGCTTCAAAGTAGCACCATGATCTTCATGATAGAGAGTCTCTTATGCTATCACTTTCATATACTAGTGGGAATTTTTCATTATAGAACTTATCTTATATATTCCAACGATGGGCTTCCTCAAAATGCCCTAGGTCTTTGTGAGCAAGCAAGTTGGATGCACACCCACTTAGTTTCTTTTGTTGAGCTTTCATACATTTATAGCTCTAGTGCATCCGTTGCATGGCAATCCCTACTCACTCACATTGATATCTATTAATGGGCATCTCCATAGCCCGTTGATACGCCTAGTTGATGTGACACTATCTTCGCCTTTTTGTCTTCTCCACGACCACCATTCTATTCCACCTATAGTGCTATATCCATGGCTCACGCTCATATATTGCGTGAAGATTGAAAAAGTTTGAGAACATCAAAAGTATAAAACAATTGCTTGGCTTGTCATCGGGGTTGTGCATGATTTAAATATTTTGTGTGGTGAAGATGGAGCATAGCCAGACTATATGATTTTGTAGGGATAGCTTTCTTTGGCCATGTTATTTTGAGAAGACATAATTGCTTTGTTAGTATGCTTGAAGTATTATTATTTTTATGTCAATATTAAACTTTTGTCTTGAATCTTATGCATCTGAATATTCTTGCGGCAATAAAGAATTACATAGAGAAATATGTTAGGTAGCATTCCACATCAAAAATTCTATTTTTATCATTTACCTACTCGAGGACGAGCAGGATTTAAGCTTGGGGATGCTGATACGTCTCCAACGTATCTATAATTTTTGATTGTTCCATGCTATTATATTATCAACCTTGGATGTTTTATATGTTATATGCTATTTTATATGATTTTTGGGACTAACCTATTAACCTAGAGCCTAGTGCCAGTTTTTGTTTTTTTCCTTGTTTTAGAGTATCGTGGAAAAGGAAAATCAAACAGATTCCAATTGACCTGAAACTTCACGGAACTTATTTTTGGACCAGAAGAAGCCCACAGAGTATCGGAGTTGGACCAGGAGAGTCCCGGGCTGCCCACGAGGGTGGGGGCGCGCCCACCCCCTGGGCGCGCCCCCCTGCCTCGTGGACAGCCTAGAGGTCCACCAACGTACTTCTTCCTCCCATATATACCCATATACCCTAAAAACTTCGGGGAACACAATAGATCGGGAGTTCCGCCGGGAGAAGCCTCCGTAGCCACCGAAAACCAATCTAGACCCGTTCCGGCACCCTGCCGGAGGGGGGAATCCCTCTCCGGTGGCCATCTTCATCATCCCGGTGCTCTCCATGACGAGGAGGGAGTAGTTCTCCCTCGGGGCTGAGGGTATGTACCAGTAGCTATGTGTTTGATCTCTCTCTCTCTCTCTCTCTCGTGTTCTTGAGGTGATAAGATCTTGATGTATCACGAGCTTTGCTATTATAGTTGGATCTTATGATGTTTCTCCCCCTCTACTCTCTTGTAATGGATTGAGTTTTCCCTTTGAAGTTATCTTATCGGATTGAGTCTTTAAGGATTTGAGAACACTTGATGTATGTCTTGCGTGGGATAACCGTGGTGACAATGGGTTATTCTATTGATTCACTTGATGTATGTTTTGGTGATCAACTTGCGGGTTCCGCCCATGAACCTATGCATAGGGGTTGGCACACGTTTTCGTCTTGACTCTCCGATAGAATCATTGGGGCACTCTTTGAAGTACTTTGTGTTGCTTTGAATAGATGAATCTGAGATTGTGTGATGCATATCATATAATCATACCCACAGATACTTGAGGTGACATTGGAGTATCTAGGTGACATTAGGGTTTTGGTTGATTTGTGTCTTAAGGTGTTATTCTAGTACGAACTCTATGATAGTTTGAACGGAAAGAATAGCTTCATGTTGTTGGGGAACGCAGTAATTTCGAAAATTTTCCTACGCACACGCAAGATCATGGTGATGCATAGCAACGAGGGGGAGAGTATTGTCTACGTACCAACGCAGACCGACTGCGGAAGCGATCTCACAACGTAGAGGAAGTAGTCGTACGTCTTCTTCCCGATCCGACCGATCCAAGCACCGTTACTCCGGCACCTCCGAGTTCTTAGCACACGTTCAGCTCGATGACGTTCCTCGGGCTCCGATCCAGCAAAGCGTCGAGGAAGAGTTCCGTCAGCACGACGGCGTGGTGACGATCTTGATGTACTACCGACGCAGGGCTTCGCCTAAGCACTGTAACGGTATGATCGAGGTGGAATTTGGTGGCAGGGGCACCGCACACGGCTAAGGAACGATCTCAAGGATCAAGTTGTGTGTCTTGGGGTGCCCCCTGCCTCCGTATATAAAGGTTGGAGGGAGGGGGGCTGGCCGGCCAAAGAGGTGTAGGCGCAGGAGGAGTCCTACTCCTACCGGGAGTAGGACTCCCCCCTCCAATCCTAGTCCAACTAGGAATCCTTTAAAGGGGAGAGAGAGAGAGGTGGCCGGCCCCTCTCCTAGTCCTAATAGGACTAGGGAGAGGGGGGCAGGCGCAGCCCTATGTGGGCTGCCCTCTCACCTTTCCACTAAGGCCCTATGTTGGCCCATTTGGCTCCCGGGGGGTTCCGGTAACCCTCCCGGTAATCCGGTAAAATCCCGATTTCACCCGGAACACTTCCGATGTCCAAACATAGGCTTCCAATATATCAATCTTTACGTCTCGACCATTTCGAGACTCCTCGTCATGTCCGTGATCTCATCCGGGACTCCGAACAACCTTCGGTACATCAAAATGCATAAACTCATAATAACTGTCATCGTAACGTTAAGCGTGCGGACCCTACGGTTCGAGAACAATGTAGACATGACCGAGACACGTCTCCGGTCAATAACCAATAGCGGGACCTGGATGCCCATATTGGCTCCTACATATTCTACGAAGATCTTTATCGGTCAGACCGCATAACAACATACGTTGTTCCCTTTGTCATCGGTATGTTACTTGCCCGAGATTCGATCGTCGGTATCCAATACCTAGTTCAATCTCGTTACCGGCAAGTCTCTTTACTCGTTCCGTAATACATCATCTCACAACTAACATATTAGTTGCAGTGCTTGCAAGGCTTATGTGATGTGCATTACCGAGAGGGCCCAGAGATACCTCTCCGACAATCGGAGTGACAAACCCTAATCTCGAAATACGCCAACCCAACATCTACCATTGGAGACACCTGTAGTACTCCTTTATAATCACCCAGTTACGTTGTGACATTTGGTAGTACCCAAAGTGTTCCTCCGGTAAACGGGAGTTGCATAATCTCATAGTTATAGGAACATGTATAAGTCATGAAGAAAGCAATAGCAACATACTAAACGATCGGGTGCTAAGCTAATGGAATGGGTCATGTCAATCAGATCATTCAACTAATGATGTGACCTCGTTAATCAAATAACAACTCTTTGTTCATGGTTAGGAAACATAACCATCTTTGATTAACGAGCTAGTCAAGTAGAGGCATACTAGTGACACTCTGTTTGTCTATGTATTCACACATGTATTATGTTTCTGGTTAATACAATTCTAGCATGAATAATAAACATTTATCATGATATAAGGAAATAAATAATAACTTTATTATTGCCTCTAGGGCATATTTCCTTCAGTCTCCCACTTGCACTAGAGTCAATAATCTAGTTCACATCGCCATGTGATTTAACAGCAATAGTTCACATCACCATGTGATTAACACTCATAGTTCACATCGTCATGTGACCAACACTCAAAGGGTTTACTAGAGTCAGTAATCTAGTTCACATATCTATGTGATTAACACCCAAAGAGTACTAAGGTGTGATCATGTTTTGCTTGTGAGATAATTTTAGTCAACGGGTCTGTCACATTCAGATCCGTAAGTATTTTGCAAGTTCTATGTCTACAATGCTCTACACGGAGCTACTCTAGCTAATTGCTCCCACTTTCAATATGTTTCCAGATTGAGACTTTAGATTCATCTGGATCAGTGTCAAAAACTTGGATCGACGTAACCCTTTACGACGAACCTTTTTGTCACGTCCATAATCGAGAAACATATCCTTATTTCACTAAGGATAATTCTGACCGCTGTCCAGTGATCTACTCCTAGATCACTATTGTATTTCCTTGCCAAATCACTGCAGGGTATACAATAAATCTGGTACACAGCATGGCATACTTTATAGAACCTATGAATGAGGCATATGGAATGACTTTCATTCTCTTTCTATCTCCTGCCGTGGTCGGGCTTTGAGTCTTTACTCAACTTCACACCTTGTAACACAGGCAAGAAACTTTTTCTTTGATTGTTCCATTTTGAACTACTTCAAAATCTTGTCAAGGTATGTACTTATTGAAAAACTTATCAAGCGTCTTGATCTATCTCTATAGATCTTGAAGCTCAATATGTAAGCAGTTTTACCGAAGTCTTTCTTTGAAAAACTCCTTTCAAACACTCCTTTTATGCTTTACAGAATAATTCTACATTATTTCCGATCAACAATATGTCATTCACATATACTTATCAGAAATGCTGTAGTGCTCCCACTCACTTTCTCGTAAATACAGGCTTCACCGCAAGTCTGTATAAAACTATATGCTTTGATCAACTTATCAAAGCGTATATTCCAACTCTGAGATGCTTGCACCAGTCCACAGATGGATCGCTGGAGCTTGCACATTTTGTTAGCACCTTTCGGATTGACAAAACCTTCTGTTGCATCATATACAACTCTTCTTCAATAAATCCATTCAGGAATGCAGTTTTGTTTATCCATTTGCCAGTTTTCATAAAATGCGGCAATTGCTAACATGATTCGGACAGACTTAAGCATAGATACGAGTGAGAAAAACTCATCGTAGTCAACACTTTGAAATTGTCGAAAACCTTTTGCGACAATTCTAGCTTTGTAGATAGTAACACTACTATCAGCGTCCGTCTTCCTCTTGAAGATCCATTTTTTCTTAATTGCTTGCCGATCATCGGGTAAGTCAACCAAAGTCCAAACTTTGTTCTCATACATGGATCATATCTCAGATTTCATGGCTTCAAGCCACTTTGCGGAATCTGGGCTCACCATCGCTTCTTCATAGTTCGTAGGATCATCATGATCTAGTAGCATGACTTCTAGAACAGGATTACCGTATCACTCTGGTGCGGATCTTACTCTGGTTGATCTACGAGGTACAGTAGTATCTTGATCTAAAGTTTCATGATCATCATCATTAACTTCCTCTCTTATTGGTGTAGTTCTCACAGAAACAGTTTTCTGTGATGTACTATTTCCCAATGACGGAGTAGGTATAGTTACCTCGTCAAGTTCTACTTTCCTCCCACTCACTTCTTTCGAGAGAAACTCCTTCTCCAGAAAGTTTCCGAATTTTAGCAACAAAAGTCTTGCCTTCGGATCTGTGATAGAAGGTGTATCCAATAGTTTCCTTTGGATATCCTATGAAGACGCACTTCTCCGATTTGAGTTTGAGCTTATTAGGATGAAACTTTTTCATATAAGCATCACAACCCCAAACTTTAAGAAACGACTACTTTGGTTTCTTGCTAAACCACAGTTCAGATTGTGTCGTCTCAACGGACTTAGATGGTGCTCCTTTTTAACGTGAATGCAGCTGTCTCTAATGCATAATCCCAAAACGATAGTGGTAGATCGGTAAGATACATCATAGATTGCACTATATTCAATAAAGTACGGTTATGACGTTCGGACACACCATTATGATGTGGTGTTCCAGGTGGCGTGAGTAGTGAAACTATTTCACATTGTTTTAACTGAAGACCAAACTCGTAACTCAAATACTCTTTTCCACGATCAGATCGTAGAAACTTTATTTTCTTGTTACGATGATTTTCCACTTCACTCTGAAATTATATGAACTTTTCAAATGTTTCAGACTTATGTTTCATCAAGTAGATATACTCATATCTGCTCAAATCATCTGTGAAGATTAGAAAATAATGATACCTGTCGCGATCCTCAATATTCATCGGACCACATACATCAGTATGTATGATTTCCAATAAATCTTTTCTCGCTCCATTGTTCCGGAGAACGGCGTTTTAGTCATCTTGCCCAAAAGGCATGGTTCGCAAGCATCAACTGATTCATAATCAAGTGATTCCAAAAGCCCATCAGCATGGAGTTTCTTCATGCGCTTTACACCAATATGACCTAAACGGTAGTGCCACAAATAAGTTGCACTATCATTATTAACTTTGCATCTTTTGGTTTCAATAATATGAATATGTGTATTATTAATATCGAGATCCAATGAACTATTTTCATTGGGTGTTTAACCATATTAGGTTTTATTCATGTAAACAGAACAACAATTTATTCTCTTACTTAAATGAATAACCGTATTACAATAAACATGATCAAATCATATTCATGTTCAACGCAAACACCAAATAACACTTATTTAGGTTCAACACTAATCCCGAAATTATAGGGAGTGTGCGATGATGATCATATCAATCTTGGAACCACTTCCAGCACACATCGTCACTTCACCCTTAACTAGTCTCTGTTTATTCTGCAACTCCCGTTTCGAGTTACTAATCTTAGCAACTGAACTAGTATCAAATACTGAGGGTTTGCTATAAACACTAGTAAAGTACACATCAATAACATGTATATCAAATATACTTATGTTCACTTTGCCATCCTTCTTATCCGCCAATCACTTGGGGTAGTTCCGCTTCTAGTGACCAGTCCCTTTGCAGTAGAAGCACTTAGTCTCAGGCTTAGGATCAGACTTGGGCTTCTTCACTTGAGCAGCAACTTGCTTGCCGTTCTTCTTGAAGTTCCCCTTCTTCCCTTTGCCCTTTTCTTGAAACTAGTGGTCTTGTCAACCATCAACACTTGATGTTTTTCTTGATTTCTACCTTCGTTGATTTCAGCATCACGAAGAGCTTAGGAATTACTTTTGTCATCCCTTGCATATTATAGTTCATCACAAAGTTCTACTAACTTGGTGATGGTGACTAGAGAATTCTGTCAATCACTATCTTATTTGGAAGATTAACTCCCACTTGATTCAAGCGATTGTAGTACTCAGACAATCTGGGCACATGCTCACTAGTTGAGCGATTCTCCTCCATCTTTTAGCTATAGAACTTGTTGGAGACTTCATATCTCTCAACTCGGGTATTTGCTTGAAATATTAACTTCAACTCCTGGAACATCTCATATGTTCCATGACGTCCAAAACGTCTTTGAAGTCCCGATTCTAAGCTATCAAGCATGGTGCACTAAACTATCAAGTAGTCATCATATTGAGCTAGCCAAACGTTCATAACGTCTGCATCTGCTCCTGCAATAGGTCTGTCACCTAGCGGTGCATCAAGGACATATTTCTTCTGTGCAGCAATGAGGATAAACCTCAGATCACGGATCCAATCCGCATCATTGCTACTAACATCTTTCAACACAATTTTCTCTAGGAACATATCAAAATAAACACAGGGAAGCAACAACGCGAGCTATTGATCTACAACATAATTTGCAAAATACTACCAGGACTAAGTTCATGATAAATTTAAGTTCAATTAATCATATTACTTAAGAACTCCCACTTAGATAGACATCCCTCTAATCCTCTAAGTGATCACGTGATCCAAATCAACTAAACCATAACCGATCATCACGTGAGATGGAGTAGTTTTAAATGGTGAACATCAATATGTTGATCATATCTACTATATGATTCACGCTCGACCTTTCGGTCTCTGTGTTCCGAGGCCATATCTGTATATGCTTGGCTCGTCAAGTATAACCTGAGTATTCCGCGTGTGCAACTGTCTTGCACCCGTTGTATTTGAACGTAGAGCCTATCATACCCGATCATCACGTGGTGTCTCAGCACGAAGAACTTTTGCAACGGTGCATACTCAGGGAGAACACTTCTTGATAATTTAGTGAGAGATCATCTTATAATGCTACCGTCAATCAAAGCAAGATAAGATGCATAAAAGGATAAACATCACATGCAATCAATATAAGTGATATGATATGGCCATCATCATCTTGTGCTTTGTGATCTCCATCTCCGAAGCATCGTCATGATCACCATCATCACCGGCGCGACACCTTGATCTCCATCGTAGCATCGTTGCCGTCTCGCCAATCTTATGCTTCCACGACTATCACTACCGCTTAGTAATAAAGTAAAGCATTACATCGCGATTGCATTGCATACAATAAAGCGACAACCATATGGCTCCTGCCAGTTGCCGATAACTCGGTTACAAAACATGATCATCTCATACAATAAAATCAGCATCATGCCTTGACCATATCACATCACAACATGCCCTGCAAAAACAAGTTAGACGTCCTCTACTTTGTTGTTGCAAGTTTTACGTGGCTGCTACGGGCTTAAGTAAGAACTCATCTCACCTACGCATCAAAACCACAACGATAGTTCGTCAAATAGACTCCGTTTTAACCTTCTCAAGGACCGGGCGTAGTCACACTTGGTTCAACTAAAGTTGGAGAGACAGTCTTCCGCTAGCCATCTGTGTGCGTAGCACGTCGAGGGAACCGGTCTCGCGTAAGAGTACGCGTAAGGTTGGTCCGGATCGTCTCGTCCAACAATACCGCCGAACCAAAGTATGACATGCTGGTAGGCAGTATGACTTGTATCGCCCACAACTCACTTGTGTTCTACTCGTGCAAATAACATCAAACCATAAAACCTAGGCTCGGATGCCACTGTTGGGGAACGCAGTAATTTCGAAAATTTTCCTACGCACACGCAAGATCATGGTGATGCATAGCAACGAGGGGGAGAGTATTGTCTACGTACCAACGCAGACCGACTGTGGAAGCGATCTCACAACGTAGAGGAAGTAGTCGTACGTCTTCTTCCCGATCCGACCGATCCAAGCACCGTTACTCCGGCACCTCCGAGTTCTTAGCACACGTTCAGCTCGATGACATTCCTCGGGCTCCGATCCAGCAAAGCGTCGAGGAAGAGTTCCGTCAGCACGACGGCGTGGTGACGATCTTGATGTACTACCGACGCAGGGCTTCGCCTAAGCACTGTAACGGTATGATCGAGGTGGAATTTGGTGGCAGGGGGCACCGCACACGGCTAAGGAACGATCTCAAGGATCAAGTTGTGTGTCTTGGGGTGCCCCCTGCCTCCGTATATAAAGGTTGGAGGGAGGGGGGCTGGCCGGCCAAAGAGGTGTAGGCGCAGGAGGAGTCCTACTCCTACCGGGAGTAGGACTCCCCCCTCCAATCCTAGTCCAACTAGGAATCCTTTAAAGGGGGGAGAGAGAGAGGTGGCCGGCCCCTCTCCTAGTCCTAATAGGACTAGGGAGAGGGGGGGAGGCGCAGCCCTATGTGGGCTGCCCTCTCACCTTTCCACTAAGGCCCTATGTTGGCCCATTTGGCTCCCGGGGGGTTCCGGTAACCCTCCCGGTAATCCGGTAAAATCCCGATTTCACCCGGAACACTTCCGATGTCCAAACATAGGCTTCCAATATATCAATATTTACGTCTCGACCATTTCGAGACTCCTCGTCATGTCCGTGATCTCATCCGGGACTCCGAACAACCTTCGGTACATCAAAATGCATAAACTCATAATAACTGTCATCGTAACGTTAAGCGTGCGGACCCTACGGTTCGAGAACAATGTAGACATGACCGAGACACGTCTCCGGTCAATAACCAATAGCGGGACCTGGATGCCCATATTGGCTCCTACATATTCTACGAAGATCTTTATCGGTCAGACCGCATAACAACATACGTTGTTCCCTTTGTCATCGGTATGTTACTTGCCCGAGATTCGATCGTCGGTATCCAATACCTAGTTCAATCTCGTTACCGGCAAGTCTCTTTACTCGTTCCGTAATACATCATCTCACAACTAACATATTAGTTGCAGTGCTTGCAAGGCTTATGTGATGTGCATTACCGAGAGGGCCCAGAGATACCTCTCCGACAATCGGAGTGACAAACCCTAATCTCGAAATACGCCAACCCAACATCTACCATTGGAGACACCTGTAGTACTCCTTTATAATCACCCAGTTACGTTGTGACGTTTGGTAGTACCCAAAGTGTTCCTCCGGTAAACGGGAGTTGCATAATCTCATAGTTATAGGAACATGTATAAGTCATGAAGAAAGCAATAGCAACATACTAAACGATCGGGTGCTAAGCTAATGGAATGGGTCATGTCAATCAGATCATTCAACTAATGATGTGACCTCGTTAATCAAATAACAACTCTTTGTTCATGGTTAGGAAACATAACCATCTTTGATTAACGAGCTAGTCAAGTAGAGGCATACTAGTGACACTCTGTTTGTCTATGTATTCACACATGTATTATGTTTCCGGTTAATACAATTCTAGCATGAATAATAAACATTTATCATGATATAAGGAAATAAATAATAACTTTATTATTGCCTCTAGGGCATATTTCCTTCACATGTTATTTTACTACGAACTCTTGAATAGATCGATCAGAAAGAATAACTTTGAGGTGGTTCCATACCCTGCCATAATCTCTTCGTTTGTTCTCCACTATTAGTGACTTTGGAGTGACTCTTTGTTGCATGTTGAGGGATAGTTATGTGATCCAATTATGTTATTATTGTTGAGAGAACTTGCACTAGTGAAAGTATGAACCCTAGGCCTTGTTTCAACGCATTGCAATACCGTTTGTACTTACTTTTATCACTAGTTACCTTGCTGTTTTTATATTTTTAGATTACAAAAACCATTATCTACTATCCACATACCACTTGTATCACCATCTCTTCGCCGAACTAGTGCACCTATACAATTTACCATTGTATCGGGTGTGTTGGGGACACAAGAGACTCTTTGTTATTTAGTTGCAGGGTTGTTTGAGAGAGACCATCTTCATCCTACGCCTCCTACGAATTGATAAACCTTAGGTCATCCACTTGAGGGAAATTTGCTACTGTCCTACAATCCTCTACACTTGGAGGCCCAACAACGTCTATAAGAAGAAGGTTGTGTAGTAGAGATCAGGCATCCTCAAATGCCCTAGGTCTTCGTGAGCAAGCGAGTTGGATGCACACCCACTTAGTTTCTTTGATGAGCTTTCATATATTTATAGCTCTAGTGCATCCGTTGCATGGCAATCCCTACTCCTTGCATTGACATCAATTGGTGGGCATCTCCATAGCCCATTGATTAGCCGCGTCAATGTGAGACTTTCTCCCTTTTTGTCTTCTCACACAACCTCAATCATCATATTCTATTCCACCCATAGTGCTACATCCATGGCTCGCGCTCATATATTGCGTAAAAGTTGAAAGAGTTTGAAAAGGCTAAGTATGAAACAATTGCTTGGCTTGTCATCGGGGTTGTGCATGATGGGAGCATTTTGTGTGACGAAAATGAAGCATGGCCAAAATATATGATTTTGTAGGGATAAGTTCTCTTTGGCTATGTTATTTTGATAAGACATAATTGTTTGATTAGCATACTTGGAGTATTACTATTTTTATGTCAACAATAAACTTTTATCTTGAATCTTTCGGATTTGAACATTCATGCCACAATAGAGGAAAATACATTGAAGAACATGCTAGATAGCATTCCACATCAAAAATTCTGTTTTTATCATTTACCTACTCGAGGACGAGCGAGAATTAAGCTTGGGGATGCTTGATACGTCTCCAACGTATCTACAATTTTTGATTGTTCCATGCTATTATATTATCAACCTTGGATGTTTTATATGCATTTATATGCTATTTTATATGATTTTTGGGACTAACCTATTAACCTAGAGCCTAGTGCCAGTTTCTGTTTTTTCGTTGTTTTTGAGTATCGCAGAAAAGGAAAACCAAACGGAGAGCAATTGACCTGAAACTTCACGGAACTTATTTTTGGACCAGAAGAAGGCCAGGAAGTAAAAGAATTGGTCCAGAAGAGTCTCGGGCTGCCCACGAGGGTGGGGGGCGCGCCCACCCCCCTAGGCGCGCCCCCTTGCCTCGTGGACAGCCCGGAGACCCCCCTGCCTTGTTCCCGACTCCAACACCTCTTATATAACCCAAAACTTCGAGAAAGAAACCTAGATTGGGAGTTCCGCCGCCAGAAGCCTCCGTAGCCACCGAAAACCAATCCACACCCGTTTTGGCACCCTGCCGGAGGGGGGAATCCCTCTCCGTTGGCCATCTTCATCATCCCGGTTGTCTCCATGACGAGGAGGGAGTAGTTCACCCTCGGGGCTGAGGGTATGTACCAGTAGCTATGTGTTTGATATCTCTCTCTCTCTCTCTCTCGTGTTCTTTAGGTGGCATGATCTTGATGTATCGCGAGCTTTGCTATTATAGTTTGATCTTATGATGTTTCTCCCCCTCTACTCTCTTGTGATGAATTGAGTTTTCCCTTTGAAATTATCTTATCGGATTGAGTCTTTAAGGATTTGAGAACAGTTGATGTATGTCTTGCATGTGCTTATTTGAGGTGACAATGGGATATCACGTGATCCACTTGATGTGTGTTTTGGTGATCAACTTGCGAGTTTCGTGACCTCATGAACTTATGCATGGGGGTTGGGACACGTTTTCGTCTTGACTCTCCGGTAGAAACTTTGGGGAACTCTTTGAAGTTCTTTGTGTTGGTTGAATAGATGAATCTGAGATTGTGTGATGCATATCGTATAACCATACACACGGATACTTGAGGTGACATTGGAGTGTCTAGGTGACATTACGGTTTTGGTTGATTTGTGTCTTAAGGTGTTATTCTAGTACGAACTCTATGATAGATTGAACAGAAAGAATAGCTTCGTGTTATTTTACTACAGACTCTTGAATAGATCGATCAGAAAGAATAACTCTGAGGTGGTTTCGTACCCTACATTAATCGCTTCGTTTGTTCTCCGCTATTAGTGACTTTGGAGTGACTCTTTGTTGCATGTTGAGGGATAGTTATATAGTTATATGATCCAATTATGTTATTATTATTGAGAGAACTTGCACTAGTGAAAGTATGAACCCTAGGCCTTGTTTCAACGCATTGCAATACCGTTTGTGCTCACTTTTATCATTAGTTACCTTGCTGTTTTTATATTTTCAGATTACAGAAACATATTTCTACTATCCATATTGCACTTGTATCACCATATCTTCGCCGAACTAGTGCACCTATACAAATTACCATTGTATTGGGCGTGTTGGGGACACAAGAGACTCTTTGTTATTTGGTTGCAGGGTTGCTTGAGAGAGACCATCTTCATCCTACGCCTCCCATGGATTGATAAACCTTAGGTCATCCACTTGATGGAAATTTGCTACTGTCCTACAAACCTTTGCACTTGGAGGCCCAACGACGTCTACAAGAAGAAGTTTGTGTAGTAGACATCAGATTACCGTGCCACTCTGGTGCGGATCTTACTCTGGTTGACCTACGAGGTTTAGTAGTAAATTGCTCAGAAGTTTCATGATCATCATCATTAGCTTCCTCACTTACTGGTGTTGGAATCACTGGAACTGATTTCAGTGATGAACTACTTTACAATAAGGGAGAAGGTACAACTACCTTGTCAAGTTCTATTTTCCTCCCACTCATTTCTTTCGAGAGAAACTCCTTCTCTAGAAAGGATCCATTCTTAGCAACGAATATCTTGCCTTCAGATCTATGACAGAAGGTGTACCTAACAGTCTCCTTTGGGTATCCTATGAAGACACATTTCTCCGATTTGGGTTCGACCTTATCAGGTTGAAGCTGCTTCACATAAGCATCGCAGCCCCAAACTTTAAGAAACGACAACTTGGGTTTCTTGCCAAACCACAGTTCATAAGGTGTCATCTTAACGGATTTAGATGGTGCCCAATTTAACATGAATGCAGTCGTCTCTAAAGCATAACCCCAAAACAATAGCGGTATATCAGTAAGAGACATCATAGATCGCACCATATCTAGTAAAGTACGATTACGACGTTCGGACACACCATTACGCTGTGGTGTTCCGGGTGGCGTGAGTTGCAAAACTATTCCACATTGTTTCAAATGAAGACCAAACTCGTAACTCAAATATTCCCCTCCACGATCAGATCGTAGGAACTTTATTTTCTTGTTATGATGATTTTCCACTTCACTCTGAAATTCTTTGAACTTTTCAAATGTTTCACACTTATGTTTCATTAAGTAGATAAACCCATATCTGCTCAAATCATCTGTGAAGGTGAGAAAATAACGATATCCGCCGCGAGCCTCAATGTTCATTGGACCACATACATCAGTATGTATAATTTCCAATAACTCTGTTGCTCGCTCCATTGTTTCAGAGAACGGAGTTTTAGTCATGTTGCCCATGAGGCATGGTTCGCAAGTACCAAGTGATTCCAGAAGTCCATCAGAATAGAGTTTCTTCATGCGCTTTACACCAATATGACCTAAACGCCACTGCCACAAATAAGTTGCACTATCATTATCAACTCTACATCTTTTGGCTTCAATACTATGAACATGTGTATCACTACTATCAAGATTTAGTAAAAATAGACCACTCATCAAGGGCGCATGACCATAAAAGATATTACTCATATAAATAGAACAACCATTATTCTCTGATTTAAATGGATAACCGTCTTGCATCAAACAAGATCCAGATATAATGTTCATGCTCAACGCTGGCACCAAATAACAATTATTTAGGTCTAAAACTAATCCCGAAGGTAGATGTAGAGGTAGCGTGCCGACGGCGATCACATCGACTTTGGAACCATTTCCCATGCGCATCGTAACCTCGTCCTTAGCCAATCTTCACTTAATCCGTAGCCCCTGTTTCGAGTTGCAAATGTTAGCAACTAAACCAGTATCAAATACCCAGGCACTACTGCGATCATTAGTAAGGTACACATCAATAACATGTATATCAAATATACCTTTCACTTTGCCATCCTTCTTCTCCGCCAAATACTTGGGTTAGTTCCGCTTCCAGTGACCAGTCCCTTTGCAGTAGAAGCACTCAGTCTCAGGCTTAGGTCCAGACTTGGGTTTCTTCACTTGAGCAACAACTAGCTTGTTGTTCTTCTTGAAGTTCGCTTTCTTCCCTTTACCCTTTTTCTTGAAACTGGTGGTCTTGTTGACCATCAACACTTGATGCTCCTTCTTGATTTCTACTCTACAGCCCTTAGCATTGCGAAGAGCTCAGGAATCATCTTATCCATCCCTTGCATATTATAGTTCATCACAAAGCTCTTGTAGCTTGGTGGCAGTGATTGAAGAACTCTGTCAATGACACTATAATCAGGGAGATTAACTCCCAGCTGAGTCAAGTAGTTGTGATACCCAGACATTCTGAGTATATGTTCACTGACAGAACTATTCTCCTCCATTTTGCAGTTGTAGAACTTATTTGAAACTTCATATCTCTCAATCCGGGCATTTGCTTGAAATATTAACTTCAACTCCTGGAACATCTCATATGCTCCATGACATTCAAAACGTCGTTGAAGTCCCGGTTATAAGTCGTAAAGCATGGCACATTGAACTATCGAGTAGTCATCAGCTTTGCTCTGCCAGGTGTTCACAACATCTGGCATTGCTCCTGCAGCGGGTTTATCACTTAGCGGTGCTTCCAGGACGTAATTATTTTGTGCAGCAATGAGGATAATCCTCAAGTTACGGACATAGTCCGTGTAGTTGCTGCCATCATCTTTCAACTTAGCTTTCTCTAGGAACGCATTAAAATTCAATGGAACAACAACACGGGCCATCTATCTACAACAACATAGACATGCATAATACTATCAGGTACTAAGTTCATGATAAATTAAAGTTCAATTAATCAAATTACTTAAGAACTCCCACTTAGATAGACATCTCTCTAATAATCTAAGTGATCACGTGATCCATATCAAGCAAACCATGTCCGATCATCACGTGAGATGGAGTAGTTTTCAATGGTGAACATCACTATGTTGATCATATCTTCTATATGATTCATGCTCGACCTTTCGGTCTCAGTGTTCTGAGGCCATATGTGCATATGCTAGGCTCGTCAAGTTTAACCCGAGTATTCTGCGTGTGCAAAACTGGCTTGCACCTGTTGTATGTGAACGTAGAGCTTATAACACCCGATCATCACGTGGTGTCTCGGCACGACGAACTGTAGCAACGGTGCATACTTAGGGAGAACACTTATACCTTGAAATTTAGTGAGAGATCATCTTATAATGCTACCGCCGAACTAAGCAAAATAAGATCCATAAAGGATAAACATCACATGCAATCAATATAAGTGAAATGATATGGCCAGCATGATCTTGTGCCTTTGATCTCCATCTCCAAAGCACCATCATGATCACCATCGTCACCGGCTTGACACCTTGATCTCCATCGAAGCATCATTGTCGTCTCGCCAACTATTGCTTCTACGACTATCGCTACCGCTTAGTGATAAAGTAAAGCAATTACATGGCGATTGCATTTCATACAATAAGGTGACAACCATATGGCTCCTGCCAGTTGCCGATAACTGTGTTACAAAACATGATCATCTCATATAATAAAATTTAGCATCATGTCTTGACCATATCACATCACAACATGCCCTGCAAAAACAAGTTAGACGTCCTCTACTTTGTTGCAAGTTTTACGTGGCTGCTACGGGCTGAGCAAGAACCATTCTTACCTACGCATCAAAAACCACAACGCGGTATAGTGATTGCTTTTTGATCTCCAGAAAGAACCCTATTCATTGAATCTGATTCAACTAAAGTTGGAGAAACTGACACCCACCAGCCACCTATGTGTGAAGCACGTTGGTAGAACCAGTCTCGCGTAAGCGTACGCGTAATGTCGGTCTGGGCCGCTTTATCCAACAATACCGCCGAATCAAGAAACAACTGGTGACGGCAAGCAATATGTATATACCCACGCCCACAACTCCTTTGTGTTCTACTCGTGCATATAACCTCTACGTATAGACCTGGTTCGGAAGCCACTGTTGGGGAACGCAGTAATTTCAAAATTTCCTACGCACATGCAAGATCTATCATGGTGATGCATAGCAACAAGAGGGGAAGAGTGTTATCCACATACCCTCGTAGACCGTAAGAGGAAGCGTTATGACAACGCGGTTGATGTAGTCGTACGTCTGGATGATTGACCGATCCTAGTACCAAAAGTACAACACCTCTGCGATCTACGCACGTTCGGCTCGGTGACGTCCCACGAACTCACGATCCAGCAGAGTGTCGAGGGAGAGCTTCGTTAGCACGACGGCGTGATGACGGTGATGATGATGTTACCGGAACAGGGCTTCGCCTAAGCACCACTACGATATGACCGAGGTGGATTATGGTGGACGGGGGCACCGCCCACAGCTAAGAGATCAATGATCAACTTGTGTGTCTATGGGGTGCCCCCTCCCCCGTATATACAGGAGTGGAGGAGGGGGGAGGGCCGACCCTCTATGGCGCACCCTGGAGGAGTCCTACTCCCTCCGGGGTAGGATCCCCCTTCCCTAGTTGGACTAGGAGAGAAGGAAGGGGGAGAGAGGGAGGAACTAAAGGGGGGCGCTGCCCCCCTTCCTAGTCCAATTCGGACCAGAGGGGGAGGGGGCGCGTGGCCTGCCTTGGCTGCCTCTCTCTCTCTCTCTCTCTCTCTCTCCCTAAAGCCCATTAGGGCCCATATACTCCCCGGGGGGTTCCGGTAACCCCCCGGTACTCCGGTATATGCCCGAACTCACTCGGAACCTTTCCGATGTCCAAACATAGGCTTCCAATATATAGATCTTTATGTCTCAACCATTTCGAGACTCCTCGTCATGCCCGTGATCACATCCGGGACTCCGAACAACCTTCGGTTCATCAAAACACATAAACTCATAATACCGATCATCACTGAACGTTAAGCGTGCGGACCCTACGGGTTCGAGAACTATGTAGACATGACCGAGACACGTCTCCGGTCAATAACCAATAGCGGAACCTATATGTTCATATTGCCTCCCACATCTTCTACAAATATCTTTATCGGTCGAACCGCATAAAGATATACGTTGTTCCCTTTGTCATCGATATGTTACTTGCCCGAGATTCGATCGTCGGTATCTCAATGTTGGGGAACGTAGTAATTTCAAAAATATTCCTATGCACACGCAAGATCATGGTGATGCATAGCAACGAGAGGGGAGAGTGTTGTCCACATACCCTCATAGACCGAAAGAAGAAGCGTTAGCACAACGCGGTTGATGTAGTCGTACGTCTTCACGATCCGACCGATCAAGTACCGAACGCACGGCACCTCCGAGTTCAGCACACGTTCAGCCCGATGACGTCCCTCGAACTCCGATCCAGCCGAGTGTTGAGGGAGAGTTTTGTCAGCATGATGGTGTGGTGACGATGATGATGTTCTACCGATGCAGGGCTTCGCCTAAGCACCGCTACAATATTTTCGAGGTGGACTATGGTGGAGGGGGGCACCGCACGCGGCTAAAAGATCAACTGATCAATTGTTGTGTCTCTAGGGTGCCCCCTGCCCCCGTATATAAAGGAGCAACGGGGGGTGCGGCCGGCCAGGAGAGAGGGCGCACCAGGAGGAGTCCTACTCCCATAGGGAGTAGGACTCCCCCCTTTCCTATTTGGATTAGGATTTGGGAGAGGGAAAGAGGAGGGAGAGAGGAAGGAAGGGGGGGCGTCGCCCCCCTCTCCTTGTACTATTCGGACTAGGGGGGAGGGGCGCGTGACCCAGCCCTGGCCGCCTCTCCTCTTCTCCGTAAAGGCCTACTAAGGCCCATTAACCTCCCGGGGGGTTCCGGTAACCTCCCGGTACTCTTGTAAAATCCCGATTTCACCCGGAACACTTCCGATAATCAAACATAGGCTTCCAATATATCAATCTTCATGTCTCGACCATTTCGAGACTCCTCGTCATGTTCGTGATCACATCCGGGATTCCGAACAACCTTCGGTACATCAAAACATATAAACTCATAATATAACTGTCATCGAAACATTAAGCGTGTGGACCCTACGGGTTCGAGAACTATGTAGACATGACCGAGACACGTCTCCGGTCAATAACCAATAGAGGAACCTAGATGCTCATATTGGCTCCCACATCTTCTACGAAGATCTTTATCGGTCAGACCGCATAACTACATATGTTGTTCCCTTTGTCATCGGTATGTTACTTGCCCGAGATTCGATCGTCGGTATCTCAATACCTAGTTCAATCTCGTTACCGGCAAGTCTCTTTACTCGTTCCGTAATACATCATTCCGCAACTAACTCATTAGTTGCAATGCTTGCAAGGCGTAAGTGATGTGCATTACCGAGAGGGCCCAGAGATACCTCTCCTACAATTGGAGTGACAAATCCTAATCTCGAAATACGCCAACCCAACAAGTACCTTCGGAGACACCTGTAGAGCACCTTTATAATCACCCAGTTACGTTGTGACGTTTGGTAGCACACAAAGTGTTCCTCCGGTAAACGGGAGTTGCATAATCTCATAGTCACAGGAACATGTATAAGTCATGAAAAAAGCAATAGCAACATACTAAACGATCGAGTGCTAAGCTAACGGAATGGGTCAAGTCAATCACATCATTCTCCTAATGATGTGATCCCGTTAATCAAATGAAAACCCGTGTCAATGGCTAGGAAACTTAACTATCTTTGATCAACGAGCTAGTCAAGTAGAGGCATACTAGTGACATACTGTTTGTTTATGTATTCACACATGTATTATGTTTCCGGTTAATACAATTCTAGCATGAATAATAAACATTTATCTTGATATAAGGAAATAAATAATAACTTTATTATCGCCTCTAGGGCATATTTCCTTCAGTCCCCCACTTGCACTAGAGTCAATAATCTAGATTACACAGTAATGATTCTAACACCCATGGAGCCTTGGTGCTGTTCATGTGTTTGCTCGTGGAAGAGGCTTAGTCAATGGGTCTGCAACATTCAGATCCATATGTATCTTGCAAATTTCTATGTCTCCCACCTGGACTAGATCCGGATGGAATTGAAGCGTCTCTTGATGTGCTTGGTTCTCTTGTGAAATCTGGATTCCTTCGCCAAGGCAATTGCACCAGTATTGTCACAAAAGATTTTCATTGGACCCGATGCACTAGGTATGACACCTAGATCGGATATGAACTCCTTCATCCAGAGTCCTTCATTTGCTACTTCCGAAGCAGCTATGTACTCTGCTTCACACGTAGATCCTGCCACGACGCTTTGTTTAGAACTGCACCATCTGATAGCTCCACCGTTCAATGTAAACATGTATCTGGTTTGCGATTTAGAATCGTCCGGATCAGTGTCAAAGCTTGCATCAACGTAACCATTTACGATGAGCTCTTTGTCACCTCCATAAACGAGAAACATATCCTTAGTCCTTTTCAGGTATTTCAGGATGTTCTTGACCGCTGTCCAGTGATCCACTCCTGGATTACTTTGGTACCTCCCTGCTAGACTTATAGCAAGGCACACATCAGGTCTGGTACACAACATCGCATACATGATAGAGCCTATGGCTGAAGCATAGGGAACATCTTTCATTTTCTCTGTATCTTCTGAAGTGGTCGGGCATTGAGTCTTACTCAACTTCACACCTTGTAACACAGGCAAGAACCCTTTCTTTGCTTGATCCATTTTGAACTTCTTCAAAACTTTGTCAAGGTATGTGCTTTGTGAAAGTCCAATTAAGAGTCTTGATCTATCTCTATAGATCTTGATGCCCAATATATAAGCAGCTTCACCGAGGTCTTTCATTGAAAAACTCTTATTCAAGTATCCCTTTATGCTATCCAGAAATTCTATATCATTTCCAATCAACAATATGTCATCCACATATAATATTAGAAATGCTACAAAGCTCCCACTCACTTTCTTGTAAATACAAGCTTCTCCAAAAGTCTGTACAAAACCAAATGCTTTGATCACACTATCAAAGCGTTTATTCCAACTCCGACAGGCTTGCACCAGTCCATAAATGGATCGCTGGAGCTTGCACACTTTGTTAGCTCCCTTTGGATCAACAAAACCTTCCGGTTGCATCATATACAACTCTTCTTCTAGAAATCCATTCAGGAATGCAGTTTTGACATCCATTTGCCAAATTTCATAATCATAAAATGCGGCAATTGCTAACATGATTTAGATAGACTTAAGCACCGCTACGGGTGAGAAGGTCTCATCGTAGTCAATCCCTTGAACTTGTCGAAAACCTTTCGCAACAAGTCGAGCTTTATAGATAGTAACATTACCGTCAGCGTCAGTCTTCTTCTTGAAGATCCATTTATTCTCAATTGCTTGCCGTTCATCGGGCAAGTCAACCAAAGTCCACACTTTGTTCTCATACATGGATCCCATCTCAGATTTCATGGCTTCAAGCCATTTTGCGGAATCTGGGCTCACCATCGCTTCTTGATTGTTCATAGGTTCGTCATGGTCTAGTAACATAACTTCCAGAACAGGATTACTATACCACTCTAGTGCGGATCTTACTCTGGTTGACCTACGAGGTTCAACAACAACTTGATCTGAAGTTTCATGATCATCATCATTAACTTCCTCACTAATTGGTGTAGGTGTCGCAGAAACCGGTTTCTGTGATGAACTACTTTCCAATAAGGGAGCATGTACAATTACCTCATCAAATTCTACTCCCCCACTCACTTCTTTCGAGAGAAACTCCTTCTCTAGAAAAACTCCGAATTTAGCAACAAAAGTCTTGCCTTCGGATCTGTGATAGAAGGTGTACCCAACAGTCTCCTTTGGGTGTCCTATGATGACACATTTCTCTGATTTGGGTTCGAGCTTATCAGGTTGAAGCTTTTTCACATAAGCATCGCAGCCCCAAACTTTCAGAAACGACAACTTTGGTTTCTTGCCAAACCATATTTCATAAGGCGTCGTCTCAACGGATTTCGATGGTGCCCGATTTAACATGAATGCAGCCGTCTCTAAAGCATAACCCCAAAACGATAGTGGTAAATAAGTAAGAGACATCATAGATCGCACCATATCTAGTAAAGTATGATTATGACGTTCGGACACACCATTACGCTGTGGTGCTCCGGGTGGCGTGAGTTGCGAACTATTCCACATTGTTTCAAATGAAGACCAAACTCATAACTCAAATATTCTCCTCCACGATCAGATCGTAGAAACTTTATTTTCTTGTTACGATGATTTTCAACTTCACTCTGAAATTCTTTGAACTTTTCAAACGTTTTAGACTTATGTTTCATTAAGTACATATACCCATATCTGCTTAAATCATCTGTGAAGGTGAGAAAATAAAGATATCCACCACGAACCTCAACATTCATCAGACCACATACATCTGTATGTATGATCTCCAACAAATCTGTTGCTCTCTCCATAGTACCGGAGAACGGCATTTTAGTCATCTTGCCCATGAGGCACGGTTCGCAAGTACCAAGTGATTCATAATCAAGTGGTTCCAAAAGTCCATCAATATGGAGTTTCTTCACACGCTTTACACCGATATGACCTAAACGGCAGTGCCACAAATAAGTTGCACTATCATTATCAACTCTGCATCTTTTGGCCTCAATATTATGAATATGTGTATCACTACTATCGAGATTCAACAAAAATAGACCACTCTTCAACGGTGCATGACCATAAAAGATATTACTCATATAAATAGAACAACCATTATTCTCTGATTTAAATGAATAACCGTCTCGCATCAAACAAGATGCAGATATAATGTTCATGCTCAACGCTGGCACCAAATAACAATTATTTAGGTCTAATACTAATCCCGAAGGTAGATGTAGAGGTAGCGTGCCGACTGCGATCACATCGACTTTGGAACCATTTCCCACGCGCATCGTCACCTCGTCCTTAGCCAATCTTCGCTTAATTCGTAGCCCATGTTTCGAGTTGCAAATATTAGCAACAGAACTAGTATCAAGTACCCAGGTGCTATTGCAAGCATTAGTAAGGTACACATCAATAACATGTATATCACATATACCTTTGTTACCTTGCCATCCTTCTTATCAGCCAAATACTTGGGGCAGTTTCGCTTCCAGTGACCAGTCCGCTTGCAGTAGAAGCACTCAGTCTCAGGCTTAGGTCCAGACTTGGGTTTCTTCTCCTGAGTAGCAACTTGCTTGCTGTTCTTCTTGTAGTTCCCCTTCTTCTTCCCTTTGCCCTTTTTCTTGAAACTGGTGGTCTTATTGACCATCAACACTTGATACTCCTTCTTGATTTCTACCTCTGCAGCCTTTAGCATTGTGAAGAGCTCGGGAATTGTCTTATCCATCCCTTGCATATTATAGTTCATCACGAAGCTCTTGTAGCTTGATGGCAATGATTGGAGAATTCTGTCAATGATGCTATCATCCAGAAGATTAACTCCCAGTTGAATCAAGTGATTGCAGTACCCAGACATCTTGAGTATATGCTCACTGACAGAACTATTCTCCTCCATCTTGCAGCTATAGAATTTATTGGAGACTTCATATCTCTCAATCTGGGCATTTGCTTGAAATATTAACTTCAACTCTTGGAACATCTCATATGCTCCATGACGTTCAAAACGCCGTTGAAGTCCCGGTTCTAAGTCGTAAATCATGGCACATTGAACTATCGAGTAGTCATCAGCTTTGCTCTGCCAGACGTTCTTAACATCGTCAGTTGCATCAGCAGCAGGCCTGGCACTCAGCGGTGCTTCCAGGACGTAATTCTTCTGAGCAGCAATAGGGATAGTCCTCAAGTTACGGACCCAGTCCGTGTAATTGCTACCATCATCTTTCAACTTTGCTTTCTCAAGGAACGCATTAAAATTCAACAGAACAATAGCACGGGCCATCTATCTACAATCAACATAGACAAGCAAGATACTATCAGGTACTAAGTTCATGATAAATTTAAGTTCAATTAATCATATTACTTAAGAACTCCCACTTAGATAGACATCCCTCTAATCCTCTAAGTGATCACGTGATCCATATCAACTAAATCATGTCTGATCATCACGTGAGATGGAGTAGTTTCAATGGTGAACATCACTATGTTGATCATATCTACTATATGATTCACGCTCGACTTTTCGGTCTCCGTGTTCCGAGGCCATATCTGTTATATGCTAGGCTCGTCAAGTTTAACCTGAGTATTCCGCGTGTGAACTGTTTTGCACCCGTTCTATTTGAACGTAGAGACTATCACACCCAATCATCACGTGGTGTCTCAGCACGAAGAACTTTCGCAACGGTGCATACTCAGGGAGAACACTTATACTTTGATAATTTAGCGAGGGATCATCTTATAATGCTACCATCAATCAAAGCAAGATAAGATGCATAAAAGATAAACATCACATGCAATCAATATAAGTGATATGATATGGCCATCATCATCTTGTGCTTTTGATCTCCATCTCCGAAGCACTTGTCATGATCACCATCGTCACCGGCGCGACACCTTGATCTCCATCGTAGTATCGTTGTCGTCTCGCCAATCTTATGCTTCTACGACTATCGCTACCGCTTAGTGATAAAGTAAAGCATTGCAGGGCGATCACATTGCATACAATAAAGCGACAACCATATGGCTCCTGCCAGTTGCCGATAACTCGGTTACAAAACATGATCATCTCATACAATAAAATTTAGCATCATGTCTTGACCATATCACATCACAACATGCCCTGCAAAAACAAGTTAGACGTCCTCTACTTTGTTTGTTGCAAATTTTACGTGGCTGCTACGAGCTTAGCAAGAACCGTTCTTACCTACGCATCAAAACCACAACGATAGTTTGTCAAGTTGGTGTTGTTTTAACCTTCGCAAGGACCGGGCGTAGCCACACTCGATTCAACTAAAATTGGAGAAACTGACACCCGCCAGCCACCTGTGTGCAAAGCACGTCGGTAGAACCAGTCTCGCGTAAGCGTATGCGTAATGTCGATCCGGGCCGCTTCATCCAACAATACCGCCAAAGCAAAGTATGACATGCTGGTAAGCAGTATGACTTATATCGCCCACAACTCACTTGTGTTCTACTCGTGCATATGACATCTACGCATAAAACCTCGCTCGGATGCCACTGTTGGGGAACGTAGTAATTTCAAAAAAAATTCCTACGCACACGCAAGATCATGGTGATGCATAGCAACGAGAGGGGAGAGTGTTGTCCACGTACCCTCGTAGACCGAAAGCGAAAGTGTTAGAACAACGCGGTTTATGTAGTCGTACATCTTCACGATCCGACCAATCATGTACCAAACGCACGACACCTCCGAGTTCAGCACACGTTCAGCCCGATGAAGTCCCTCGAACTCCAATCTAGCCGAGTGTTGAGGGAGAGTTTTGTCAGCACGACGGCGTGGTGACGATGATGATGTTCTACCGACGTAGGGCTTTGCCTAAGCACCGCTACAGTATTATCGAGGTGGACTATGGTGGAGGGGGCACCGCACATGGCTAAAAGATCAACTGATCAATTGTTGTGTCTCTAGGGTCCCCCTTGCCCCCGTATATAAAGGAGCAAGGGGGGTGCGGCCGGCCAGGAGGAGTCCTACTCCCACCGGGAGTAGGACTCCCCCCTTTCCTAGTTGGATTAGGACTTGGGAGGGGGAAAGTGTCGGCGTTCTGGGAACAGGGGTCCCCAGACTTGCCTGCCTGCGGCCTACGGCGTGGCCAAAAAGGGGGGCCCAGCACGGCCCATCTTCACCAACACAAGCCCAAGACCCTCGCGAGGGGCCAAGACTCGCGGGGCGGACGACGCGGAGCTTCCTCAGGCACGGCCTCGTCAGGCTGGCTCATGAGGAGGCAGAGAGATCAAGGCGGGGTACCTCACGAGGTGCCCGTGACGCAAGCCATGACGACTCAGGGTGCCAGGCGGGTGCCAGCCCGCGCAGCGTCCTCCTTTCCTCTTTGGTGCAAAGGGGGCGAGCGCAGCCGCGGAGTACCGAGGCATCAGGCAAAGGTTGCCATTTCGATGCAACGAGACCAAGACCAGGAGGACTACGAGGCGGAGGTCACCGTGGAGCCCAGGACTGCATCATCACCAGAGCTTTGCGCAGACCAAGACTACTTTTGTCAGGGTAGCTGATACTTGCTGTCCCCCTTCAAATTAGCCCGCCATTGTTGGCTCCCTTCCCGCTCGATATTTGGGAAGAGGACCAGGGCCTCTATAAATAGGACCAGCCACCCACATAGCGGGGGTCTCTGGGGTTAGAGAGGTTGGAAGCAGAGAGAGAGAGAGAGAGACAGAGAGAGAGAGAGAGAGAAAGGTGACTGAACTCTTCCCAGCAGTTCATCGCCCCGGCCAAGAACAGACCCTCGCGAGGCTGTTCTTCCTTGTATAGTTCATCATCATCAGCCCAAGAGGCAATCCACCACACCACACACTGGAGTAGGGTATTACACCACAACGGTGGCCCGAACCAGTATAAACCCTGTGTCTCTTGTGTTGTTCTTTCCATAGTTTAGATCCCAGCATGGCGGAGGGGTGCAGGTAGGTAGGAGGCGAAATCTCCACGCGCACCCCAGTGTTCGAACCTCAAGGGTCTGCCGGAACCCGAAATCCGACATTTGGCACGCCAGGTAGGGGTGCGCCGGAATTCATCTTCCACCACCTCGTTCTTCTCCGACCATCACGCCCATGTCTGACGCTCGTCAGGCCCGCGCGGAGCGCCGGGCCGCGCTCGCTTCCCGCGTCACCCAGACGGCCCCTGTCGGCGGGCGTCCTCGCCGTTCCCCGTCACCTGCCGTCAACGCCACCACCGGCCCGGCGGGGGACGAGCAGCAAGCATCGTCCCAGCATCCGTCGTGCACCAAGACGGCCGCACCGCAACTCCCTCACTCGCCCCAGCTGGATCTTCGTCCCGCGTGCTCCGCGCGCCCATGGAGGCTCGGGCTGCACTTATCGCAGCAAAATGAGCTCCTGCGCTACTGTCCCATCGACGACGTCTACGAAGAATGGCTCGACCGCGTCACCGAGCTCGTCCGCGCCGCAGGGGGCTCTTCCACGCCGTCCGTTCCGCTGCACTGCACCCCGCCCCGCGTGGGCGAAGAGGCTCCGGCGGCGCCCCGGCAGCAAGAACAGAGCTGCCAAGAAGTCCCTCACCCGCAAGAAGCCGCCCGGGCGCTCCCTACTCCAGCACGTCGCGACCATGCTCCTGCTCCCGCGCGTCAAGACCCCATGCTGCTCTCAGCTGCAGCGCGTGGGGACATGCAAGACCAAGCTCTCTGTCACCCAAGGCCTCCCGTGGCCACAGCAGGCTGCCGCGCCTTCACCACCGAACTACGCAGCGTCGCGTGGCCCGGAAAGTTCAAGCCAGACCTGCCTCCCCGCTACGACGGCACGGCCGACCCTGCGGAGTTCCTCCAGCTCTACGAGCTGGGCATCGAAGCTGTCAACGGAGACGAGAAGGTCATGGCGAACTGGTTTCCCATGGCGCTGAAGGACGGGGCCCGCACTTGGCTCCTGAACCTGGCTCCAGGCACAATCTCCTCCTGGGACGAGATGCGCACCCGCTTCATCGCCAACTTCCAAGGTACTCGCGACCGGCCACCCGCCGTGAGCGACATGCGCCGCATCAAGCAACAACACGGGGAGACCCTGCAGCGTACATCCAGCGCTTCAACAACGCACGCCTCAAGATCCCCTAGGTGACTGAAGAGGCCATCATCTCAGCCTTCTCCGATGGCGTGCGCGACGTCAAGATGAAGGAGGAGCTGGCGATGCATGAAGACCTGTGCACTTCCTTGGAGCTGTTTAACTTGGCAAACAAGTGCGCCATGGCTGAGGAAGGGCATCTCTCCCTCCTCGAGCGTCCTGCCGCAGACCCAGAAGAGAAGAAGCTCAAGGCCAAGGAGTGAAGCGCAAGGGAGCTGCCGTGCTCGCGGCAACACCAGACACCAAGCGGGGCAGAGATCAGCCCGAACCTCCCAAGGGCAGCCGGTACTGCGTGTACCACGACCTCCACACCCACAACACCAACGAATATCAAGAACTCCGAGCCGTGCGTGAAGGAAGGATCGGCCGACGCCCTGACCGCGGTGACCGGGGCTACGTCCGAGGAGGAGGAAGGAACGCAGGATGCTGGGAAGACCGTGGCCCGCGCCAAGGGTGGCGCGATCAACCTCGCGAGGATCGCTGGCAAGACCCGCCTCGCAAGGGAGGCTGGAGGGATCAGCCTCGCGAGGATCGCCCGCAAGGCAACGCAGGCCTCCCACCGCTGCCGCCGCAGCCAAGGAGAAACAAGGACCGCCACCAGGACGAGGAGGCTGGGGGCTTCCAGGAGCCGCGCGCGATCGCCTGCATCCTGGGCGGGGCTCAAGCCCCAGCCTCTCAACGCATCTTCAAGCAGTCCGCCCGCGAAGTGAACGCAGTCCTCCCCAGGCTCGAAGCCACGCACCCTCTCAGGTGGTCGGCGTGCGCCATCACGTTCAGCTCAGCAGATCAGCTCAAGTGTGCGGCAACAGCCGGAGTCCTCCTGATGCTTTGTTCCCCAATCATCAGCAACGTGGCGGTCACCAAGACCCTCATCGATGGCGGGGCAGGGCTCAACGTCCTGTCTATGGAAACATTCAACAACCTCCAAGTGCCTTACAACCAGCTTCAGCCAACCAAGCCTTTCTCCGGTATCACCGACGGCTCCACGGTCTCGATCGGGCAGGTCCGCCTCCCTGTCACCTTCGGGGCACGCGACAACTACCGCACCGAGCTCATCGACTTCGACGTTGCTCACATTCGCCTGCCATACAACGCCATCCTTGGGTACCCAGCGCTGGCCAAGTTCATGGCCGTAACTCACCACGGCTACAACGTCCTCAAGATGCCAGGAAGCGGCGGAGTCATCACGGTGCCCTGCGAAGAGAGGGAAGTGGTGTGTTCCCTCGAGCGAGCCTTTCAGGCCGCATCACTGGAAGACCCGGATCGTGGAAGTAGGAGGCCTCCCGAGACCGCCCCTAAGAAGAAGAAGACATTGTCCGGCCCGGCCCCTCAGGAGGCAGGCCCCTCTGGGCTCGTGCCTGCCCAGGGGGAACCTTCCTCCATCGCATAGGAAAGCGCGCCCGACGCCCTCCTCAGGCAGGGCTCGGGGGCTCTCCCCTGGAGGGCCGCCGACCTAGCTAGGGTCACGAGGGAGGCACTTGGTGTTGGGGAACGTAGTAATTTCGAAAATTTTCCTACGCACACGCAAGATCATGGTGATGCACAGCAACGAGAGGGGAGAGTGTTGTCTACGTACCAACGCAGACCGACTGCGGAAGCGATCACACAACATAGAGGAAGTAGTCGTACGTCTTCTTCCCGATCCAACCGATCCAAGCACCGTTACTCCGGCACCTCCGAGTTCTTAGCACACGTTCAGCTCGATGACGATCCCCGGGCTCCGATCCAGCAAAGCTTCGGGGAGGAGTTCCGTCAGCACGACGGCGTGGTGACGATCTTGATGTACTACCGACGCAGGGCTTCGCCTAAGCACTACAACGGTACGATCGAGGTGGAATTTGGTGGCAGGGGGCACCGCACACGGCTAAGGAGCGATCTCAAGGATCAAGTTGTGTGTCTTGGGGTGCCCCCTGCCCCCGTATATAAAGGTTGGAGGAGGGGGGCCGGCCGGCCAAGGGAGGGGAGGCGCAGGGGAGTCCTACTCCCACCGGGAGTAGGACTCCTCCCCCCAATCCTAATCCAATTAGGACTCCCGGGTGGAAAAGAGAGAGAAGGGGGGCCGGCCCCTTATCCTATTCCTAATAGGACTTGGGGGGGGGGGGTGCCGGCCAGCTAGTGGGCTTCCTTTTTCTCTTTTCCACTAAGGCCCGATAGGCCCATTAGTCTCCCGGGGGGTTCCGGTAACCCTCCCGGTATTCCGGTAAAATCCCGATTTCACCCGGAACACTTCCGATGTCCAAACATAGGCTTCCAATATATCAATCTTTACGTCTCGACCATTTCGAGACTCCTCGTCATGTCCGTGATCTCATCCGGGACTCCAAACAACCTTCGGTACATCAAAATGCATAAACTCATAATAACTGTCATCGTAACGTTAAGTGTGCGGACCCTACGGTTCGAGAACAATGTAGACATGACCGAGACACGTCTCCGGTCAATAACCAATAGCGGGACCTGGATGCCCATATTAGCTCCTACATATTCTACGAAGATCTTTATCGGTCAGACCGCATAACAACATACGTTGTTCCCTTTGTCATCGGTATGTTACTTGCCCGAGATTCGATCGTCGGTATCCAATACCTAGTTCAATCTCGTTACCGGCAAGTCTCTTTACTCGTTCCGTAATACATCATCTCACAACTAACTTATTAGTTGCAGTGTTTGCAAGGCTTATGTGATGTGCATTACCGAGAGGGCCCAGAGATACCTCTCCGCCAATCGGAGTGACAAACCCTAATCTCGAAATACGCCAACCCAACATCTACCATTGGAGACACCTGTAGTACTCCTTTATAATCACCCAGTTACATTGTGACGTTTGGTAGTACCCAAAGTGTTCCTCCGGTAAACGGGAGTTGCATAATCTCATAGTTATAGGAACATGTATAAGTCATGAAGAAAGCAATAGCAACATACTAAACGATCGGGTGCTAAGCTAATGGAATGGGTCATGTCAATCAGATCATTCTACTAATGATGTGACCTCGTTAATCAAATAACAACTCCTTGTTCATGGTTAGGAAACATAACCATCTTTGATTAACGAGCTAGTCAAGTAGAGGCATACTAGTGACACTCTGTTGGTCTATGTATTCACACATGTATTATGTTTCCGGTTAATACAATTCTAGCATGAATAATAAACATTTATCAAGATGTAAGGAAATAAATAATAACTTTATTATTGCCTCTAGGGCATATTTCCTTCAGTCTCCCACTTGCACTAGAGTCAATAATCTAGATTACACAGTAATGATTCTAACACCCATGGAGCCTTGGTGCTGATCATGTTTTGCTCGTGGAAAAGGCTTAGTCAACGGGTCTGCAACATTCAGATCCGTATGTATCTTGCAAATCTCTATGTCTCCCACCTGGACTAAATCCCGGATGGAGTTGAAGCGTCTCTTGATGTGTTTGGTCCTCTTGTGAAATCTGGATTCCTTTGCCAAGGCAATTGCACCAGTATTGTCACAGAAGATTTTCATTGGACCCGATGCACTAGGTATGACACCTAGATCGGATATGAACTCCTTCATCCAGACTCCTTCGTTTGCTGCTTCCGAAGCAGCTATGTACTCCGCTTCACATGTAGATCCCGCTACGACGCTTTGTTTAGAACTGCACCAACTGACAGCTCCACCGTTTAAAGTAAACACGTATCCGGTTTGCGATTTAGAATCGTCCGGATCAGTGTCAAAGCTTGCATCAACGTAACCTCTTACGGTGAGCTCTTTGTCACCTCCATATACGAGAAACATATCCTTAGTCCTTTTCAGGTATTTCAGGATGTTCTTGACCGCTGTCCAGTGATCCATTCCAGGATTACTTTGGTACCTCCCTGCTAAACTTATAGCAAGGCACACATCAGGTCTGGTACACAGCATTGCATACATGATAGAGCCTATGGCTGAAGCATAGGGAACATCTTTCATTTTCTCTCTATCTTCTGCATTGGTCGGGCATTGAGTTTGACTCAACTTCACACCTTGTAACACAGGCAAGAACCCTTTCTTTGCTTGATCCATTTTGAACTTCTTCAAAATCTTGTCAAGGTATGTGCTCTGTGAAAGTCCAATTAAGCATTTTGATCTATCTCTATAGATCTTTATGCCTAATATGTAAGCAGCTTCCCCGAGGTCTTTCATCGAAAAACTTTTATTCAAGTATCCCTTTATGCTATCCAGAAATTCTATATCATTTCCAATCAGCAATATGTCATCCACATATAATATCAGAAATGCTACAGAGCTCCCACTCACTTTCTTGTAAATATAGGCTTCTCCAAAAGTCTGTATAAAGCCAAATGCTTTGATCACACTATCAAAGCGTTTATTCCAACTCCGAGATGCTTGCACCAGTCCATAAATGGATCGCTGGAGTTTGCATACTTTGTTAGCTCCTTTTGGATCGACAAAACCTTCTGGTTGTACCATATACAACTCTTCTTCCAGAAATCCATTCAGGAATGCAGTTTTGACATCCATCTGCCATATTTCATAATCATAAAATGCGGCAATTGCTAACATAATTCTGACGGACTTAAGCATCGCTACGGGTGAGAAAGTCTCATTGTAGTCAACCCCTTGAACTTGTCAAAAACCTTTTGCGACAAGTCGAGCTTTATAGACAGTAACATTACCGTCAGCGTCAGTCTTTTTCTTGAAGATCCATTTATTCTCAATTGCTTGCCGATCATCGGGCAAGTCAACCAAAGTCCATACTTTGTTCTCATACATGGATCCCATCTCAGATTTCATGGCCTCAAGCCACTTTGCGGAATCTGGGCTCACCATCGCTTCTTCATAGTTCGTAGGTTCATCATGATCTAGCATCATGACTTCCAGAACTGGATTACCGTACCACTCTGGTGCGGATCTCACTCTGGTTGATCTACGTGGTTCAGTAGTATCTTGTTCTGAAGCTTCATGATCATCATCATTAGCTTCCTCACTGATTGGCATATGTGTCGCAGAAACAGTTTTCTGTGATGTACTATTTTCCAATAAGGGAGCAGGTACAGTTACCTCGTCAAGTTCTACTTTCCTCCCACTCACTTCTTTCGAGAGAAACTCCTTCTCTAGAAATGATCCATTCTTAGCAAGGAATGTCTTGCCTTCGGATCTGTGATAGAAGGTATACCCAACAGTTTCCTTTGGGTATCCTATGAAGACACATTTCTCCGCTTTGGGTTCGAGCTTATCAGGTTGAAGCTTTTTCACATAAGCATCGCAGCCCCAAACTTTAAGAAACGACAACTTTGGTTTCTTGCCAAACCATAGTTCATAAGGCGTCGTCTCAACGGATTTTGATGGTGCCCTATTTAACGTGAATGCGGCCGTCTCTAAAGCATAACCCCAAAACGATAGCGGTAAATCAGTAAGAGACATCATGGATCGCACCATATCTAGTAAAGTGCGATTACGACGTTCGGACACACCATTACGCTGTGGTGTTCCGGGTGGCGTGAGTTGCGAAACTATTCCACAATTTTTCAAATGTATACCAAACTCGTAACTCAAATATTCTCCTCCACGATCAGATCATAGAAACTTTATTTTCTTGTTACGATGATTTTCAACTTCACTCTGAAATTCTTTGAACCTTTCAAATGTTTCAGATTTATGTTTCATTAAGTAGATATACCCATATCTGCTTAAATCATCTGTGAAGGTGAGAAAATAACGATATCCGCCACGAGCCTCAATATTCATCGGACCACATACATCGGTATGTATGATTTCCAATAAATCTGTTGCTCTCTCCATAGTACCGGAGAACGGTTTTTTTGTCATCTTGCCTATGAGGCACGGTTCGCAAGTACCAAGTGATTCATAATCAAGTGATTCCAAAAGCCCATCAGTATGGAGTTTCTTCATGCGCTTTACACCGATATGACCTAAACGGCAGTGCCACAAATAAGTTGCACTATCATTATTAACTTTGCATCTTTTGGCTTCTACATTATGAATATGTGTATCACTATCTTCGAGATTCAACAAGAATAGACCACTCTTCAAAGGTGCATGACCATAAAAGATATTATTCATATAAATAGAACAACCATTATTCTCTGATTTAAATGAATAACCGTCTCGCATTAAACAAGATCCAGATATAATGTTCATGCTCAACGCTGGCACCAAATAACAATTATTTAGGTCTAATATTAATCCCGAAGGTAGATGTAGAGGTAGCGTGCCGACCGCGATCACATCGACTTTGGAACCGTTTCCCACGCGCATCGTCACCTCGTCCTTTGCTAGTGTCCGCTTATTCCGTAGTCCCTGTTTCGAGTTGCAAATATTAGAAACAGAACCAGTATCAAATACCCAGGTGCTACTGCGAGCTCTAGTAAGGTACACATCAATAACATGTATATCACATATACCTTTGCTCACTTTGCCATCCTTCTTATCCGCCAAATACTTGGGGCAGTTTCGCTTCCAGTGACCAGTCTGCTTGCAGTAGAAGCACTCAGTTTCAGGCTTAGGTCCAGACTTGGGTTTCTTCTCCTGAGCAGCAACTTGCTTGCTGTTCTTCTTGAAGTTTCCCTTCTTCTTCCCTTTGCCCTTTTTCTTGAAACCAGTGGTTTTGCTAACCATCAACACTTGATGTTCCTTCTTGATTTCTACCTCCGCAGCTTTCAGCATTGCGAAGAGCTCGGGAATAGTCTTGTTCATCCCTTGCATATTATAGTTCATCACGAAGCTCTTGTAGCTTGGAGGTAGTGATTGGAGAATTCTGTCAATGACGCAATCATCTGGAAGATTAACTCCCATCTGAATCAAGTGATTATTATACCCAGACATTTTGAGTATATGCTCACTGACAGAACTGTTCTCCTCCATCTTGCAGCTATAGAACTTATTGGAGACTTCATATCTCTCAATTCGGGCATTTGCTTGAAATATTAACTTCAACTCCTGGAACATCTCATATGCTCCATGACGTTCAAAACGTCGTTGAAGTCCCGATTCTAAGCCGTAAAGCATGGCACACTGAACTATCGAGTAGTCATCAGCTTTGCTCTGCCAGACGTTCATAACATCTGGCGTTGCTCCAGCAGCAGGCCTGTCACCCAGCGGTGCTTCCAGGACGTAATTCTTCTGTGCAGCAATGAGGATAATCCTCAGGTTATGGACCTAGTCCGTGTAATTGCTACCATCATCTTTCAACTTTGCTTTCTCAAGGAACGCATTAAAATTCAACGGAACAATAGCACGAGCCATCTATCTACAAGCAACATAAACAAGCAAGATACTATCAGGTACTAAGTTCATGATAAGTTTAAGTTCAGTTAATCAAATTACTTAGGAACTCCCACTTAGATAGACATCCCTCTAATCCTCTAAGTGATCACGTGATCCAAATCAACTAAACCATAACCGATCATCACGTGAGATGGAGTAGTTTTCAATGGTGAACATCGTCATGTTGATCATATCTACTATATGATTCACGCTCGACCTTTCGGTCTCTGTGTTCCGAGGCCATATCTGCATATGCTAGGCTCGTCAAGTATAACCTGAGTATTCTGCGTGTGCAAAACTGGCTTGCACCCGTTGTAGATGGACGTAGAGCTTATCACACCCGATCATCACGTGGTGTCTAGGCACGACGAACTTTGGCAACGGTGCATACTCAGGGAGAACACTTCTTGATAATTTAGTGAGAGATCATCTTATAATGCTACCGTCAATCAAAGCAAGATAAGATGCATAAAAGGATAAACATCACATGCAATCAATATAAGTGATATGATATGGCCATCATCATCTTGTGCTTGTGATCTCCATCTCCGAAGCACCGTCATGATCACCATCGTCACCGGCGCGACACCTTGATCTCCATCGTAGCATCGTTGTCGTCTCGCCAATCTTATGCTTCCACGACTATTACTACCGTTTAGTAATCTAGTAAAGCATTACATCGCGATTGCATTGCATACAATAAAGCGACAACCATATGGCTCCTGCCAGTTGCCGATAACTTAGTTACAAAACATGATCATCTCATACAATAAAATCAGCATCATGCCTTGACCATATCACATCACAACATACCCTGCAAAAACAAGTTAGACGTCCTCTAATTTGTTGTTGCAAGTTTTACGTGGCTGCTACGGGCTTAAGTAAGAACTCATCTCACCTACGCATCAAAACCACAACGATAGTTCGTCAAATAGACTCCGTTTTAACCTTCTCAAGGACCGGGCGTAGTCACACTTGGTTCAACTAAAGTTGGAGAGACAGTCTTCCGCAAGCCATCTATGTGCAAAGCACGTCGAGGGAACCGGTCTCGCGTAAGAGTACGCGTAAGGTTGGTCCGGATCGTCTCAACCAACAATACCGCCGAACCAAAGTATGACATGCTGGTAGGCAGTATGACTTGTATCGCCCGCAACTCACTTGTGTTCTACTCGTGCATATAACATCAAACCATAAAACCTAGGCTCGGATGCCACTATTGGGGAACGTAGTAATTTCGAAAATTTTCCTACGCACACGCAAGATCATGGTGATGCACAGCAACGAGAGGGGAGAGTGTTGTCTACGTACCAACGCAGACCGACTGCGGAAGCGATCACACAACGTAGAGGAAGTAGTCGTACGTCTTCTTCCCGATCCGACCGATCCAAGCACCGTTACTCTGGCACCTTCGAGTTCTTAGCACACGTTCAGCTCGATGACGATCCCCGGGCTCCGATCCAGCAAAGCTTCGGGGAGGAGTTCCGTCAGCACGACGGCATGGTGACGATCTTGATGTACTACCGACGCAGGGCTTCGCCTAAGCACTACAACGGTACGATCGAGGTGGAATTTGGTGGCAGGGGGCACCGCACACGGCTAAGGAGCGATCTCAAGGATCAAGTTGTGTGTCTTGGGGTGCCCCCTGCCCCCGTATATAAAGGTTGGAGGAGGGGGGCCGGCCGGCCAAGGGAGGGGAGGCGCAGGGGAGTCCTACTCCCACCGGGAGTAGGACTCCTCCCCCCAATCCTAATCCAATTAGGACTCCCGGGGGGAAAAGAGAGAGAAGGGGGGCCGGCCCCTTATCCTATTCCTAATAGGACTTGGGGGGGGGGTGCCGGCCAGCTAGTGGGCTTCCTTTTTCTCTTTTCCACTAAGGCCCAATAGGCCCATTAGTCTCCCGGGGGGTTCCGGTAACCCTCCCGGTATTCCGGTAAAATCCCGATTTCACCCGGAACACTTCCGATGTCCAAACATAGGCTTCCAATATATCAATCTTTACGTATCGACCATTTCGAGACTCCTCGTCATGTCTGTGATCTCATCCGGGACTCCGAACAACCTTCGGTACATCAAAATGCATAAACTCATAATAACTGTCATCGTAACGTTAAGCGTGCGGACCCTACGGTTCGAGAACAATGTAGACATGACCGAGACACGTCTCCGGTCAATAACCAATAGAGGGACCTGGATGCCCATATTAGCTCCTACATATTCTACGAAGATCTTTATCGGTCAGACCGCATAACAACATACGTTGTTCCCTTTGTCATCGGTATGTTACTTGCCCGAGATTCGATCGTCGGTATCCAATACCTAGTTCAATCTCGTTACCGGCAAGTCTCTTTACTCGTTCCGTAATACATCATCTCACAACTAACTTATTAGTTGCAGTGCTTGCAAGGCTTATGTGATGTGCATTACCGAGAGGGCCCAGAGATACCTCTCCACCAATCGGAGTGACAAACCCTAATCTCGAAATACGCCAACCCAACATCTACCATTGGAGACACCTGTAGTACTCCTTTATAATCACCCAGTTACGTTGTGACGTTTGGTAGTACCCAAAGTGTTCCTCTGGTAAACGGGAGTTGCATAATCTCATAGTTATAGGAACATGTATAAGTCATGAAGAAAGCAATAGCAACATACTAAACGATCGGGTGCTAAGCTAATGGAATGGGTCATGTCAATCAGATCATTCTACTAATGATGTGACCTTGTTAATCAAATAACAACTCCTTGTTCATGGTTAGGAAACATAACCATCTTTGATTAACGAGCTAGTCAAGTAGAGGCATACTAGTGACACTCTGTTGGTCTATGTATTCACACATGTATTATGTTTCCGGTTAATACAATTCTAGCATGAATAATAAACATTTATCATGATGTAAGGAAATAAATAATAACTTTATTATTGCCTCTAGGGCATATTTCCTTCACTTGGGCACCACCTGGAGGCGTGTTTCGAAGCACGTTTCCCTCAAGAAGGAGCAAGGCAAGGAGATCCGGACCCTCAGGAGTTCGTCAGCAAGGCCATCCAGGAGTTACAGGAGTCAAGAGTCATGAAAGGCGGCGGCCGCCTACCAGCAGTGGCTCCCCATCCAGGCGAGGATGGCGGGCTGCGTGTCTGCATCAATGTACCAGGGCTCAACCGGGTCGCCTCCCTGGAGCGCCTCTGGCCCTCGTGAGTGGGGCGTTGCGGAGGTCCGCCCCACAGCTACGTTCGCATGCCTTACGGCTTGCCGAGCACGGCTGACATGTACCAGCGCCTCATGAGGGGCACCATGGAGGCACGAGAGGCCAGGAGTTCCGCAGCCCTGGCGGACATGGAGATGGTCCGCGAGGAGCCGCCAGCGCCTCCAGAGCCTCCCGAGGCCCCTGGGCCTGGGGGCTCATGAGGATCAGCTTCCGCAGCCCATCGAGTCTGCTACAGCAACACCCCTTCATCCTCAACGTCATTAGGTGACATCTTTCAAGTTTCATTTCCAGCTGGGAGCGCCCCCAGGGCTGCATTATTCCCAGGCCGCGTGGGTCCGTCCCTGCAGCGTGTATCCCTTTTATTTCGTGTCGTTAGCTTACCTTGTTGGGGGCGCCCCTCGGGCTGCATGATCCCCAAGCCGCTCGGGCCAGGCCCAGCGGCATGTATCCCATTTGCGTTTATTTCCGGTTATGCGTTAGAACCACCATGCTTGATTATTTGATGCTGGCCCACGGCACCTCTTCTTCTCCATGCTGACCACTTGCACGTTAAAGGGGGGGGTACCTGAGCATCGCGACTCAGGGCTCTTACTGGCTCTCTAGCCCTCACCCTCTGGCCTTGACCACGGCATCGCGACCTGGCATACCAGCGACGGCTGAGACCAACTCGAGGGCCGGGACCCGAGGACGTAGAGTGCAGGCATCTAACCAAATTTGCAGGGACACATCACAAGATAAGGCCCAGTGCCAGGCGCAACCCGCCTAGAGGTAGGGCCCCGTGAGTCCCGCGCTGGCTCACGGGTGCCCAGATACACCTCGCCAGGCCCTACCGTGCCAGCCACGTGTCAGGGCGGCGCTGTACACGCCCCGGGGGCTCCTCCCGGAGGGGGGCCCCCTCCCACGTACCAGTGGAAGCACCATGGTCCGTGCTGGCTGACGACACTGCCGAGGAGCGGCTATGCCCATACACATACGGAAGCGCTATGCTCCGCGCTGGTGATAAACAACTGAGGGTGGCCCCTGGGCCGCATCAACCTTAGGGAGCCCAGAGCTCAGTGTCTAGCCTCATTGTAACGCCTCCCCTCGGGAGTGCCACGCGAGGGGGCTGGGCACGGGGGCTGTGCCTGGGTCACGCCCAGATGCACGCCGCCCAGCCAGGCCCCTCGGGCCTGGTTCGTCGCGTGCCTCTCCCCGAGCGGAGCCAAGGTATGAAGGCCGTTTGGGCGTCAAGGGGGACTCCTGAGCATCGCGACTCAGGAGCCTAACTGGTCACGTAGCCCCTCACTCCTTGGTCCCGTCCTGGTTTCCGGTCGGGACTATTGCTGGGTGAGGTACGCGCGAGGCCGGGCTCTGCAGACGTAGAACGGTGGATCCACCCACATCACACCTCCCTACTTGCTGTTCGTGCGCCAAGGGGGACTCCTGAGCATCGCGACTCAGGAGCCTAACTTGTCACGTAGCCCCTCACTCCTTGGTCCCGTCCTGGTTTCCGGTCGGGACTATTGCTGGGTGAGGTACGCGCGGGGCCGGGCTCTGCCGGCGTAGAACATAAGCAAGTAGGAAGGAAAAGCGCAAATTTCAAGGAATTCAAAAGCAAATATTACAGTCCACACTGTTATCCCAATACCAAATGCAAGTTTAAACACCTCCCCGAGGCATAATACATGTGCAGGAATTAAAAGCAGGACAGGATCCGCGACGGAGTCACTTGTCGCCGGGGGAGCAGCGCGGAGTGGGTTCACCTCACGGAGCAACGGGGTCAGCAGCGCCTTGCTCCGGCTTGGTGCTGAAGGCCCGGAACTTCCCCAGCAGAGCCTCTGCGTGACCCTTCACGGACTCGGCAGCGGCAGCGGCACGCTCGCCGCTCACTGGCTCCAGCAGGCTGTCGAGGTCGACACCGGGATCGCGAAGGTAGATGTGGGTGAGGACCCGCGTCAGTGCTGCAGAAGACAGGACACGCACCTCGGCCTCGGCCGTGGGGCCAAGGCCAAGGGCGACATCTTCAAGAGCATGAACCAGGAAGGGAAGCAGCTTGGCAGGGCCGTCCTCAGCGCCAGCCAACGGGCTCTCCAGGGCGCTGTTATAAAGCGTCCTCAGCGAGGAGCGCGCCTTCGCCTCCAACTCCGTGAAGGCCGCGCGGTCCTCGGCAAGAACCAGGGCCTTCTCGTCCAGCTCGGCCTTCCTTGCCCCCAACTCCTGCTCCAGCGCGCCCAGGCGGTCGCGGCGCTTCTTGAGCTTGGCCTCCCGGCCCTCGATGGCCGCCTCGCGATCCTTTACGCCTTCTTCCTGCTCTTGGCGAAGGCGGACCTCTTTCGCGAGCTGATCCCGCAGGCCTTGCAGCTCGTCCTCCAGCGCCTTGCAGCGGCCACGGACGTCGACCACCTCCCCCAGGGCTGCATCACGAGCAGCCTTCGCCTCAAGGACGGCCTGCTTCTCCTTGTTGCATGCCGTCGAGGCCTGGACCAGTGCCGCCTGAATCGAAGCGTCAGAGCGAACCCATCCAGAAGCGAGCTCCAAGCGCCCGGCCACCAAGCAAGGGTCGGCGCCAAGAAGATCCTGCCGCAGTCAGTCCACCTCGGCAACAGCACGATCCAGAACGGCAGAAGGAGTCAGAGAGACAGTAGCCGGTGGAGTGGGAGGAGAAGGCGGCAGCGCGGCCGCAGCATCCTGAGACGGAGTCTGCCGCGCCCCGACAGCTGTAGTGGCGGCGGCAGGCAAGAGCACCTCGGGAGCCACTTGGGCCGTGGGGGCTGAGCTCGCCCCAGCCGGCTCAGCCAGGCCTCGCGAGGACGACCGGGCAAGAGAAGCCTGTGCGTCACGGTCACCCTCCTTCGCAGGCAGGGGCGCCGCCACGGATGGAACCTCAGGAGCCCCCTTCGGCTTCTTTGCTGCGGGCGCCAGCCTATCCAAGGGATGCGAACGTCAAGCCTCAGAAGCAGAGCAAGAAATAAAGACAAGAATCGAACGCTTACGGGTCGCTGCCTATGAGCTCAAGCGGCCTCCAGCCAAATCTGAAGCCTGAAAGCCGGCTGGAAGGGTCAACCTCGGGAAGCTTGGAGGCAGAAGGTGCGTCTGCGGTCCGCCCCGAGGCCGGGGCAGACCCGCGGGAGATCAGCCCGGTCCTGTCCTTCTTCGGGATCGGGGGTGAGCTCCCACTGTCCTGCTCGTCGTCATCCACGCCGTAGTCTTCGTCATCATCTTCGTCGTCATCTTCGTCGTCATTGCTCGGGGGGAGGCGGAGAGCGCGGGACCTGCGCCGGGGGAGGGGAGCCCTCGACTCTCTGTCAGTCGCCTCGGAGTCAGGCCCTTTTCCCCGCACCCCTCCTTCTTCCTCTTCGCTGGAGTCGTCGGAGGGCACGTCCACCGGTTCCTCGGGAGTCTCCATGGGCACGGGCCCATCCCCGTTGAAGACGGGCATGGACTTCACTACCCGCTCCCAGTCGTTGCGGAGTAACAAGGGTGTAGGGGCGCCCTCCAACCTCGCCACATTACCCCCGACCAGAGATTGGAGAACCGCGGCCAGGTCTCCGTCGGCCAAGGCCGCGGGGCTCGGACGGGGCCTCCACATTGGAAGCGAGTACTGCCGAAGTGGAGCCAGCTGGTGCTCCAGGAACTCCCTCAGTAGCGACGCGCTGGTCAGCTTCGCCGCCGCCATGTCGGTCGGCCTCAGATCCGCGTCCATCTTCTCCAACACCTTCTTCGCGCGGGGATCCATGAGCTCCGCCCGACCCCAGTCGCTGGAGCTCGTGGGCTGCTCCGTGGGCAAGATCAGCTGAGGGTGGATGCGCCCAGCATCCACCAAGATCCACTTGCTCCTCAAGCCCTCAATCCTTTTCCTAGGATTCGAGATGGCAATGGCGCCACCATGCGCGATGAAGCTCGCGCACGCGGAAGCAGGACCGCGAGAGGTCCGGAGGTAGAAGTAGTGGCGCAGCAAGGCCACTGAGGGCTGCACCCCAACGTGGGCCTCGCAATAATAAGCAAAGATCGCCAGGAGAAGGATGGAGTTGGGATGGAGATGCAGAGCCTGTAGCTTGTAATGGCAGAGGACAGAGAAGAAGAACTCGGAGAAGGGAGGCATCAGGCCAGCAATGATGGCACTTACGAAGAGCCGATAGAAGGTGCTTCTCTGACCCTCAGGGGTGGCGGAGCCGGCCTTGAAGACCTTCGCCCCGTCGATGCCTCGCGCCTTTGCCATCCGGCGCAACCGGGCAAGGCTTGCCTCCGACACGTTCGGCGAGTCCAGGGCAGACAAGTACCATGCTGCGGCCGGGGGCTGGCGAGGCGCCATGGCTTCCTAGGTCGCACGGTCATAGCAGATCTGGAGATTTCGGAGGAAGGAAGGAGAGGCGCAAGAAAGGGGATTTGAGCAGCAACCGGGGAAAGCAAGAAGCAGGGCCTAGGCGGATGCCACTCCTTTATCAACTCGCGCGGTTGCTAAGGCGCCCACGTCCAGTCAACCGCCATGCGGCGCCCAAGGCCGCAGGCTGTTAGGGCCCGCGGTGCTTCGCTCTTGCCCTTCCGCCTCCCTGCACGGCCAAGTCTGGGCGCGCCTTGGGCCCGGGGGCTACTGTCGGCGTTCTGGGAACGGGGGTCCCCAGACTTGCCTGCCTGCGGCCCGCGGCGTGGCTAAAAAGGGGGGCCCAGCATGGCCCATCTTCACCAACACAAGCCCAAGACCCTTGCGAGGGGCCAAGCCTCGCAAGGCGGATGACGCGGAGCTTCCTCAGGCACGGCCTCGTCAGGCTGGCTCACAAGGAGGCGGAGAGATCAAGGCGGGGTACCTCACGAGGTGCCCGTGACGCAAGCCATGACGACTCAGGGCGCCAGGCGGGTGCCAGCCCGCGCAGCGTCCTCCTTTCCTCTTTGGTGCAAAGGGGGCGAGCGCAGCCGCGGAGTACCGAGGCATCAGGCAAAGGTTGCCATTTCGGTGCAACGAGACCAAGACCAGGAGGACTACGAGACGGAGGTCACCGTGGAGCCCAGGACAGCGTCATCACCAGAGCTTTGCGCAGATGAAGACTACTTTTGTCAGGGTAGCTGATACTTGCTGTCCCCCTTCAAATTAGCCCGCCATTGTTGACTCCCTTCCCGCTCGATATTTGGGAAGAGGACCAGGGCCTCTATAAATAGGACCAGCCACCCACATAGCGGGGGGTCTCTGGGGTTAGAGAGGTTGGAAGCAGAGAGAGAGAGAGAAAGGTGACTGAACTCTTCCCAGCAGTTCATTGCCCCGGCCAAGAACAGACCCTCGCGAGGCTGTTCTTCCTTGTATAGTTCATCATCATCAGCCCAAGAGGCAATCCACCACACCACACACTGGAGTAGGGTATTACATCACAACGGTGGCCCGAACCAGTATAAACCCTGTGTCTCTTGTGTTGTTCTTTCCATAGTTTAGATCCTAGCATGGCGGAGGGGTGCAGGTAGGTAGGAGGCGAAATCTCCACGCGCACCCCAGTGTTTGAACCTCAAGGGTCTGCCGGAACCTGAAATTCGACAGAAAGAGGAGGGAGAGAGGAAGGAAGGGGGCGCTGATGAAGCTATGTACCTAGGGTAGGGTCATAGACCTGACCCAGACATCCTCCCCTAGGACATCACCCTAAAGCTAGGATCATTCAAAGGGTACCATCATCCACTCGACCAGAGACATTCCCCTCGGAAGAATCAATGTCACTCGACCGTCGCAGAAGTCACTCGACGGACAGAAGAGCTAAAGCCACTCTGCATGAGCAATGGCCGGGCATTTACTTATAGGCTTAATTGTCATTTATAGCACTTTAGTGTGGGCTTTACCAGTAAAGTTCTCTCTTCAATGTACCTTAAACCCTTTGTGACGTGGGCTGGCTGGGGTCCTGGCGCACTCTATATAAGCCACCGCCTCCATAGGCACAAGGGTTCGCACCCCCTGTAACTCACACGCATATAATCCAGTCGACCGCCTCCGGGCTCCGAGACGTAGGGCTGTTACTTCCTCCGAGAAGGGCCTGAACTCGTAAAACTCGCGTGTACAACTCCTCCATAGCTAGGATCTTGCCTCTACATTCCTACCCCCATTCCACTGTCAGACTTAGAACCACGACAGTTAGCGCCCACCTTGGGGCAGGTGTCTTAGCGACTTGTTGGAGAAGTTGTGATTTTTCCAAGCCCCATCAACATGGTTTTAGGTGGAGGTTTGGCCGAGGGCAGCGAGATCCGTCTTGGCGCGCTCGTATTCATAGCCGACGATTCCGCTTGGCTCCAAGAAGCACCACTCGACGTCGAGGCGCTCCCCGTCTGCGGGGCAATGCACTTTCGCGCGTGCGTCCGTGGCGTCCTCCTACGGCAGCCATCGAGTCAGTATCGGTAGGCTCCTGTGTTGACCTCACTCCCTGCAGCCCACCAGAGCAAACGTTCCAGTCAATCGAGGCTTCAGCGGTGGGTGAGGCACGCGGTGGCTCGCCAGTCGGCCACCCCCCAAGTCGCGGCAATCGAGCCCGACGAAACTCTCTACGGCTTGTTCGACCTGTCGACTGGTTCCGTAGAAACTGGATCCGAGTGCGACAGCAGGGACCCCGCGGTGGAAGTTTTGATGGTCAGTGGACCACGCAGTCCTCCTGGCTTCACCCGTGAAGACGGAGGTGATGGGGGCGGCGATCCATCGCGTGTTCACGAAGAGTACCACCCCGAACCGCTCTCTTCGCAACGGAGGGAAGAACTTTGCCGCCGGAACATGGATGTGCTTCACACTCCTATCGTTGGAGAAACCCCTGAGGCCCAGGCCTTAGAGGAGGCGCGCCTGGCCAACTTGGCTGAGCGCACTCGACTGGAGAACCTCCAGCGCGCACTCGACGAGCGTGCTCGGCAGCGTATCCCCGAGTCCAGTCAACGTCAACTTTTTCCGCCTCCAGCTCAGGTATACCGAACTCCGATCCAGAATATCGCAGCTGTGGCCTGAATAGCGGAGTCAATTCAACCTTCCCAGTCAGAAGCTGTTCAAGGTTTGGTGCAGATCCGGGCTCTACTCCGAGCAGCGGGAGAGCAGAATACAGCAGTATCTCAGTCGCGGAATAGGATCCATAGCATATCTGTGGTTGCAGACACAGTCTAGTCGGCTCACAGCCCGAGATCGCCCCGAGGCGTGAGGGACGTGGAGACCGGCGAGATCATTACAGAAACCATGAGCAGTATGATCACCGACTTGATCACGATGATCGTCGTCGAGTGCCCATGCCTTCCCCAAGGAGTGGGCCATACGTGCCTTGGCAGCATGACGACAGACGTCCTCACGGTGGTGGGCGAAGGATTCCAGTCGACTCTAGAGAACCAGGCTTTGATGCGAGATCTATTCTCGTTCAGGGTCTGGTCGACAGAAACAGAGCTCACAGAGAAGGCCACGACAGAGATTTTCCAACCAACAGCAGAGTGCATGTCTCAGGTCCAGAGTGCTTCAGCAGAGCCTTCAGAGCTGCGGTGATTCCTCCCAACTTCAGGTTGCCGACTGGAGTCAGTAAGTTCACTGGTGAGTCCAAGCCTGACACTTGGCTTGAGGATTACCGAGTGGCTGTACAGATTGGTGGTGGCAACGATGAAGTTGCCATGAAACATCTCCCTTTGATGTTAGAGGGCTCGGCCAGAGCGTGGCTAAATCAGTTAGCGCCTGGTAGTATTTATACTTGGGAAGATCTTGCCCGGGTATTTGTCAGAACATTTGAAGGTACTTGCAAACGGCCACCAGGGCTAACATAATTACAGTGTTGTGTTCAGAAACCGAATGAAACTCTGAGAGATTATATCCAGAGGTGGATCACATTACACCATACAGTGGAGAATGTGTTAGATCACCAAGCAATTTGTGCCTTCAAAGAAGGCGTTAAGTATCGGGAATTGAATCTAATATTCGGTCGGACAGGAGATATGACTCTGACTTGGATGATGTAGATTGCCACCAAATACGCCAATGGTGAAGAGGAAGACCGACTCCGAAGTGGCAAGCACAAAACAGTCACCCACGAAACTGGAGGTGGGAACTCTAGTCGGAAGCAGAAGCATAAAGCCGAGCCAGCTGCTCCTGGAGAAGCCTTAGCCGTGACTCAAGGAAAGTTCAAAGGGAAACCCAAAGGACCGTGGAACCCCAAGAAAGTAAAAGATCAAGATGGAAATGATGGGCTAGATTTACCATGCGACATTCACACTAAGAAAGATGAAGAGGGTAATTTCATTTACCCAAAGCATACCACTCGACAGTGTCGACTCCTAATCCAGCAATTCTAAGAGAAATAGCCCAAGGAAAAGGAGAAGGAAACGGACAAAGTTGAGGATGAGGAAGAGGACGATGATGGTTACCCCCACGTCAATTCCACTCTGATGATTTTCGCTGATGTTGAGAGTAAGAGTTGACTGAAATTCATCAACAGAGAAGTGAATATGGTCGCTCCAGTGACACCCAGTTATTTGAAATGATCTCAGACTACCATTACATTAGACCAGTCCAATCACCCAGCGCACATAGCCACCCCTGGGAGGCAAGCGCTGGTGGTCGACCCGGTAGTCAAAGGCACTCGAATGACTAAGGTTCTGATGGACGGTGGCAGTGGTCTGAATATACTATATGTAGAGACGTTGAAAGGAATGGGCATTCCGATGTCCAGCCTCAGTGAAAGCAATATGAGTTTCCATGGAGTTATTCCTGGCAAGAAGGCTGCGTCACTCGGCCAGATCGCCCTTGATGTAGTTTTCGGTGATTCCAAGAATTACCGCAAAGAAAAGTTGACATTTGAAGTCGTGGACTTCCAGAGTGCTTATCACGATATTCTGGGCAAGCCAGCTTATGCATGTTTTATGGCTCGACCATGTTACGTGTACCTCAAATTGAAGATGTCTGGTCCTAAAGGGGTGATCACTATCACTGGCAATCGAAAGAAGGCAGAAGAGTGCTTCCAGAAGGGCTCAAAGATCACTGATGCACAGATGGCGGTAGTGGAATTGCAGGAGTATCAAAAAATGCAGATCCGAGTGATTTGTTGCGAGCTAAGAAGCCTGCCACATATTCAGCATTCCAGTCGTCTGGTGAAACGAAGCCGGTTCATATTCACCCCACGGATCCCAATGCTGCTCTGACTCACATTTCAGCAACACTCGACTCCAAATAGGAAGAAGCGCTCATCCAGTTCCTCCGTGAGAACTGGGACATCTTTGCATGGAAACCTTCTGACATGCCAGGTGTTCCCAGGGGACTGGCTGAGCATCGTTTGCGAGTCGGCCCAAAAGTGAAACCAGAAAAGAACATCTTTGACGGTCCGCCGTACAGAAGAGAAAGGCAATCGGTGAAGAAGTGGCTTGGCTTCTAGCTACTGAGTTTATCCGAGAGATTTATCACTCCGAGTGGTTAGCTAATGTTGTCATGGTCCCAAATAAGGACGACTCACTTTGCATGTGCATTGACTTCAAACATATCAATCGGGCCTGCCCGAAAGATCACTTCCCTCTCCCTCTCATCGACCAAATAGTCGACTCGACTGTCGGGTGTGAGCGTTTGTCCTTTTTGGACGCTTATTCTGGGTATCATCAGATCCGTCTGTGTGGACCCGATGAGATAAAAATAGCTTTCATCACCCCATTTGGGTGCTTCTGTTATGTCACTATGCCATTCGGCTTGAAGAACGCTGGAGCCATATTCATGCAGATGATTCAGAAGTGTTTACTCACTCAGATCAGTCGGAATGTGGAAGCATACATGGATGACATTATGGTCAAGTCACGTAAAGGTTCCGACCAACTAGCTGACCTTGCTGAAACCTTTGCCAACCTCAGAAGGTATGAAATCAAGCTTAATCCATCAAAGTGCACGTTTGGAGTTCCAGGCAAAAAATTACTCGGTTTTCTCGTTTCTGAACGAGGGATCGACGCTAACCCAGAGAAAGTGGGTGCCATACTCTGGATGAAATGCCCTGTGCGTGTGCATGATGTCCAGAACCTTACTGGTTGTTTGGCCGCCCTAAGTCGATTCATTTCTCGCCTCGGTGAAAAGGCACTGCCTCTTTACCGACCGATGAAGAAGTCAGATAAGTTCGAGTGGACTCCTGAAGCTGATGCAGCATTTGCAGAGCTTAAAGCCCTGCTTTCCACCCAGCCGGTGCTTGCTGCTCCAATCAGCAAAGAGCCTTTACTGCTTTACATTGCGGCCACTGGACAAGTCGTCAGTACAGTACTTACAGTCGAGCGGGAAGAAGAAGGAAAAGCTTACAAAGTTCAGCGCCCAGTATACTATGTCTCTGAAGTTTTGACTCCATCAAAGCAAAGATATCCACATTATCAGAAGCTTGTTATGGGATTTATATGACCACGAAGAAGGTTGCACATTACTTCTCTGACCACACCATTACAGTCGTCAGCGACGCTCCATTATCAGAGATTCTGAACAACAGAGATGCAACTGGTCGAGTGGCAAAGTGGGCGATTGAACTCCTTCCCTTAGATATCAAGTTCGAGGCAAAGAAAGCTATCAAGTCCCAAGCAATAGCGGATTTCCTCGCCGAGTGGATCGAACAACAACTGCCGACTCAAGTTCACTCGGAGCACTGGACCATGTTCTTTGATGGTTCCAAGATGCTGAATGGTTCCGGTGCTGGGGTGGTACTGATATCCCCCCGAGGAGACAAGCTCAGATATGTCCTCCAGATTCACTTTGATTCCTCCAATAACGAAGCAGAATATGAAGCACTCTTGTATGGGTTACGTATGGCCATCTCACTCGGTGTCCGTCGCCTCATGGTCTATGGCGACTCAGATTTGGTAGGCAATCAAGTGATGAAGGAGTGGGACGTCAGAAGCCTAGCCATGACTGGCTACTGTAACGCGGTGAGGAAGTTGGAGAAGAAGTTTGAGGGGTTATAGCTCCATCACATACCCGACTAAAAAATCAAGCAGCCGATGATTTAGCAAAGATAGGCTCCAAGAGAGAAGCCATTCCCAGTAATGTGTTCCTGGAACATATTCATGCACCTTCAGTTCAAGAAGATCCTTTCACTGAAGAGCTTCCACAGCCAAAGAGTGCCACAGATCCGACTAAAGTCGAGATTCCAGTCGTGGTCGACCTAATCATGGATATTTTGGTTATTACTCCCGACTGGACAGTGCCGTACATTGCGTATATCCTTAGGAAAGAACTCCTAGAGGATGAAGAAGAGGCTAGACACATCGTCCGTCGATCCAAAGCCTTTAATGTGATACAAGGACAGTTGTTCAGGGAAAGTATAACCGGAGTCAGCCAGAAATGCATAACCCCGAAAGAAGGTCTAGCGATCCTCAACGACATCCACTCGAGGACCTGTGGCCACCATGCGTCCTCTAGGACCATTGTGGCTAAAGCATACCGAGCTAGATTTTATTGGCCACAAGCGAATGAAATGGTGAAAGATATAGTCGACAGATGCGAAGGCTGCCAGTTTTACTCCAATATGTCCCACAAACCTGTGTCAGCCCTAAAGACCATTCCACTCGTCTGGCCCTTTGCTGTTTGGGGATTAGATATGGTTGGACCGCTGAGGACTGGTAGGAGCGGCTTCACTCACGTGCTTGTAGCAATTGACAAGTTTACCAAGTGGATTGAAGCCAAGCCTATCAAGAATCTGGAAGCTAGTACTGCCATCAGCTTCATCAGAGAATTGACGTTCAGATACGGAGTTCCACACAGCATCATCACTGACAATGGATTGAACTTCGATTCAGATGAGTTCAGAGCCTTTTGCACCTCCCAAGGCACACGAGTCGACTACGCTTCAGTCGCCCATCCCCAGTCGAATGGACAAGCAGAGAGAGCAAATGGCCTGATTCTCAAAGGGTTGAAACCCCGACTGATGCGAGACCTCAAACATGCAGCGGGCGCCTGGGTTGATGAACTTCCATCAGTTCTTTGGGGATTGAGGACAACTCCCAATCGGTCGACTGGCCGAACTCCATTCTTCTTGGTCTATGGAGCTGAAGTTGTTCTACCGAGTGACTTACTTCATAATGCACAACGAGTCGAGCTCTTCTCTGAAGACGGAGCAGAACAAGCTCGGCAGGACGTAGTCGACATCCTAGAGGAGGAAAGAGAGATGGCCTTCATCCGGTCGACCATTTATCAGCAAGACTTGCGTCGATTTCACGCCAGAAATGTGAAAGGTCGAGCCTTTCAAGAGGGGGACTTGGTTCTTCAAGTGGATCAGCAGAAACCACACAAGCTCTCTCCTGCATGGGAAGGCCCCTTCATTGTCACCAGAGTGCTCCACAACGGAGCATACCACCTTTACAATGTCGAGCATAAGAAGGACGAGCCACGGGCTTGGAATGTGGAGTTGCTCCGCCCCTTTTACACTTATGTACCCATTTGAATAAAATGTAATAAGAAGTACCTTTGTAATTTGCTTATCAAAGACAAGAGCTTTACAGTCCTCTTAAACGATTGTTGTTGCTTTTATTTGCGTCTAAAATCCCCCAGTGGGTGACTTAGCCGAGAATCCGTTTTGCCCAAGTTTAAAAGAAAATCCTACCGAGTGGTGAGCAAGCCTCCCACTCAGAGGCTTAGCTGCGAATCCGTTTAGCAGCCGTGAATCCATTTCGCCTAAGTTTAAGAAAAAATGCTACCGAGTGGTGAGAAACCCTCCCACTCGGGGGCTTAGCTGCATTCCAGTACTCGCCTAAGTTTGTAAAATCCTACCGAGTGGTGAGCAAGCCTCCCACTCGGGGGCTTAGCTGCAGTCCAGTACTCGCCTAAGTTTGTAAAATCCTACCGAGTGGTGAGCAACCCTCCCACTCGGGGGCTTAGCTGCAGTCCAGTACTCGTCTAAGTTTGAAAAATCCTACCGAGTGGTGAGCAACCCTCCCACTCGGGGGCTTAGCTGCAGTCCAGTACTCACCTAAGTTTGTAAAATCCTACCGAGTGGTGAGAAACTCTGCCACTCAGGGGCTTAGCTGCAGTCTAGTACTCGCCTAAGTTTGTAAAATCCTACCGAGTGGTGAGCAACCCTCCCACTCGGGGGCTTAGCTGCAGTCCAGTACTCACCTAAGTTTGTAAAATCCTACCGAGTGGTGAGCAACCCTCCCACTCGGGGGCTTAGCTGCAGTCCAGTACTCGCCTAAGTTTGAAAAATCCTACCGAGTGGTGAGCAACCCTCCCACTCGGGGGCTTAGCTGCAGTCCAGTACTCGCCTAAGTTTGTAAAATCCTACCGAGTGGTGAGCAACTCTGCCACTCAGGGGCTTAGTTGCAGTCTAGTACTCGCCTAAGTTTGTAAAATCCTACCGAGTGGTGAGCAACCCTCCCACTCGGGGGCTTAGCTGCAGTCCAGTACTCGCCTAAGTTTGTAAAATCCTACCGAGTGGTGAGCAACCCTCCCACTCAGGGGCTTAGCTGCAGTCCAGTACTCGCCTAAGTTTGAAAAATCCTACCGAGTGGTGAGCAACCCTCCCACTCAGGGGCTTAGCTGCAGTCCAGTACTCACCAAAGTTTGTAAAATCCTACCGAGTGGTGAGCAACCCTCCCACTCGGGGGCTTAGCTGCAGTCCAGTACTCGCCTAAGTTTGAAAAATCCTACCGAGTGGTGAGCAACCCTCCCACTCGGGGGCTTAGCTGCAGTCCAGTACTCGCCTAAGTTTGTAAAATCCTACCGAGTGGTGAGCAACCCTCCCACTCGGGGGCTTAGCTGCAGTCCAGTACTCGCCTAAGTTTGTAAAATCCTACCGAGTGGTGAGCAACCCTCCCACTCGGGGGCTTAGCTGCAGTCCAGTACTCTCCTAAGTTTGTAAATCCTACCGAGTGGTGAGCAACCCTCCCAGTCGGAGGCTTAGCTGTAGTCCAGTACTCGCCTAAGTTTAAAAAATCCTACCGAGTGGTGGGCAACCCTCTCACTCGGGAGCTTAGCTGCAGTGCAGTACTCGCCTAAGGTTTAAAGTCTGTCCTTATCCGCAAGGACGACGAGGTGCAGGTCGACTACAACCGTCTCCTTTGGAGCTGCGCCAAAAATATAACGTACGCTCCATCACCATCCACAAGGACGACGAGGTGCAGGTCGACTGCAACCTTCTCCTTTGGAGCTGCGCCACAAATACAACATACGCTCCATCACCATCCACAAGGACGACGAGGTGCAGGTCGACTGCAACCTTCTCCTTTGGAGCCGTGCCACAAATACAACGTGCGCTCCATCCCCATCTGCAAGGACGACGAGGTGCAGGTCGACTACAACCTTCTCCTTAGGAGCTGCGCCACAAGTACAATGTGCGCTCCATCCCCATCCGCAAGGACGACGAGGTGCAGGTCTACTGCAACCTTCTTCTTCGGAGCTGCGCCACAAATACAACGTACGCTCCACCCCTGTCCACGAGGACAACTAGATGCAGATCGAAAGATTATTCAGAGTAAAGAGCAAATCCCACTCGAAGGCAAATACAAGCATATTCAGAAATAAACCAAGTTCAGACAGATCCTAAAAATTCCAGATGACGGATCAAAAGTATTCGAGCACCAAGCCCAAAGGAGTTTAACGGTTACAACAACCACTCGACATTCCGAGGAAAATTTAAGGCAGATTTAAATCTCAAAGTTTGTTCATTCGGCAGGAGGAGGGCTGGCGGGTTCGACGAATTCGTCCAAGTCAATTCCATCTGCAATCTGAGTGGCAGCAGCGATGAAAGTCTCCATAAAGGACTGGAAATCATGTCTTTTGGTGTTGGCGACCTTGATCGCCGCTAGCTTATCTTCACGGGCTTCCTTGCGGTGGACTCTTACCAAGGACAACGCCACGTCAGCACCACACCGGGCAGAGGACTTCTTCCATTCTTGCACTCGACCAGGGACCTCGTTGAGGCGGTCCATCAGAGACTCAAGGTCATTTTGAAGCGTCGCCCTTGGCCAGAGTGATGAGTCGATCCGTGAAACTACCACCTTCAGACGAGCGAGGTAACTTGTAACACTGGCGACACGGGATTCTAGTCGAAGCACATTCATGGCAGCCTCGCCGCCGACTGGAGAAACAATAGGGCCCAAACCCGTCTCGATCCATCCAGTCTCCTCGTCAAAGTTTTGGTAGAATTCTGCAGTCAAGGAGTTAGTGAGTCGGCTGGACTGGACTAACTTGCAAGCAGTAAAGCAGTCGGATTAAAAGGAGTACCTTACAACATAAGAAAGAGCTTCTTGGCAAGAGTTCTCAGATAATCTTCCACGTCATTTCTCTTACGAGGCGTGGATTCCAGCTTCTCATTTAGAGCCATCTTATCCTTCTTCAGACGAGTTACCTCTTGGTTGGATTCAGTGAGAGAGGACTTCACCTTGCTTACTTCTTCTTCCAGCACTCCGACCGAAGCCAGCTTCTGGTTAGCAAGGACAGTCTTATCTTGAGCCTCCTTCTGCGCAGCTGGAAGGTCCAAGTCCTTCTTCTCCAGAGCTAACCTCATTTTCTCTGCAAAATAAGCAATCAGATCAAACAAGAGATCGAAGAAATATTTTAAAGGACGATCGATGTGAGCAGTCGACAGGCAGTTACCTTCCATACTAGCAGCTTCATCTTGAGCTTTCTTCAATTTTTGTTGGGCCAGCTCCAAGTCAAGGTTGAGTTGCCTCTGCTTCTCCTCAAATTCGGCGAACTTGGAAATGAGAGTACAAGATTTCTGTAGAGGGTAAAAGACATATCAATCGACAAGATCAAAGATTATTTATTTCCGAGTGAATAAAACTTAAAAGTTTACTCAGACCCCAGCCGACTGCCCGTAGTCGACCGCGGTCTCGGGGACTACACCCAGCGGGTGCACTTGGCGTGCCCCCACTGATTCAGATCCCACTCGACCGGTCTGCCCGGGTTGAGTAAAAAAAGAAGAAAGAGAGAAGAACTATTCAGACCCCGGCCGACTGCCAGCAGTCGACCGCGGTCTCGGGGACTACACCCAGTGGGTGCACTTGACGTGCCCCCACTGGTTCAGATCCCACTCGGCCGGTCCGCATGGGTCGAGTGGAAGAAAGGAAAGTGAAAAGAAGTACTCAGACCCCAGCCGACTGCCCACAGTCGAATGCGATCTCGGGGACTACACAACACCCAGTGGGTGCACTTGACGTGCCCCCACTGGTTCAGATCCCACTCGGTCGGTCCGCTCGGGTCGAGTGGAAGAAAGGAAAGTGAAAAGAAGTACTCAGACCCCAGCCGACTGGGACTACACAACACCCAGTGGGTGCACTTGACGTGCCCCCACTGGTTCAGATCCCACTCGGCCGGTCCGCCCGGGTCAAGTGGAAGAAAGGAAAGTGAAAAGAAGTACTCATACCCCAGCCGACTGCCCGCAGTCGACTGCGGTCTCGGGGACTACACCCAGTGGGTGCACTTAGCGTGCCCCCACCGGTTCAGATCCCACTCGCCCAGGCCGAGTGGAAGAGCGCAAATACTTAAGACAACAAAACACCCAGTGGGTGTACAGATTCGACGCAAACAATAAGAGATTGTATGAAAGAAAATATTTCAGGTAGCATATCCTAATAGAACAAGGTCAGTCGAAAGCCAACTTACCTGGACATTGGCCCGAAAAGCCGTGCTGGCATCATAAGCAGCCTGGCTGTTGTCGTGCACCGTCTTCATCCGCTCCATCATCATGCTAGCCCGGCGGATAGCCTCCGCAGCGGCGTCCGACTGGCTTTCCGAAACATGATAGTTGGTGAAGAAAGGAGCAGACGACCTAGATGCGACAGCTTGGAGCTCCGAGGCATGAGGTTGGATGACTGAAGGAAACACTAGTACAATCGACGGTGCGAGGCGCTCACTCGACAATGGGACAACAAAAGTTACAGAGGCCCCACCTGCATCTTTAGGTTGTTGGACGGCTGGTTCTGCCGTCAGTCCCGGCTGAGATGTCTTGCCAGCCACTACTTTTTTCTTCTTTCTGGGCCTCGTGGACACATCTTCATCATCATCCAGAAGCTCGATAACGTTGGGTGGGGCTGCAAATAAATCAGTCGACCCCTAGTGAATCGCTAGAATTTAATTGGCCAAATAATCAAGAACAAGATCACGAGAATTGTACCTGGGTTGGAGGTAACCGCGTCTTCCATTTCCTCGTCTCGGTATTGGCGGGAGGAAGTTCCAGAGGTACCATCACTGCAAATGTCAGCATTCAGTCGGTTATGTTCTGTTGCTCGAGTTGACCAAAGGCTCGGGTCAGATGGTTACCCAGAGATGGTGGGAATGGTCACTTTGATTCTGGGCAAAGCCTTCGGCGGTTTGGAGGATGCGACCTTCAATGGTTTCGGCGCTGGAGGCGGCGCGGTCTTGAGCTGTTTCAATACCTTCTCAGTCGGCACCGGAGAAGACGTCCGAGGGCGCTTTGAAGATTGCCCAGTTGGTGCGGCCACCAGGTCAGGGGTGCTTGCCGGGTCGTGAGCGTGCTTGGACCTCCTTTCTCTGCGAGGAGGCGAGTCGACCTTTTCTTCATCACTCGGGTCGTCGCTCTCCTCGTCCTCCTCTGCATCCGAGTGCCACTCGCCGCTCTCGCCCCCGCTCGCCTCTCCCTCGACATTTTGCTCCTACACTCCATTGGGCATTGAGTACATATCAACAAGAGCCTGAAAGACAAGGAATAAAAGAAAGACAGTCGACCGTCAACAAGATGCTACATAGTAAAACAAGAAGACACTCGGCAATGAAGAATCGTACCTGTTCCGGCTGGCGCGAATGGTCGAATGGAACCACCCTCCTGGACCCTCGGGGATTATCTTTGTTGCCGGTAATACCACCCAGCCACTGCTCCACTGTGTCCTCACTGACATCCTCTGGGTGGATCCGAGTGGAATCCTCGAGTCCCGAGTACATCCACATCGGATGGTCACGAGCTTGGAGTGGTTGGATGTGTCAACTGAGGAAGAGCTCCAACAGGTCCATACCGGTCACTCCGCCGCGTACAAGTTGGACAACCCACTCGACAAACACCTTCACCTGCACCTTCTCCTCCGGGATCACTCTCAAGGTGGAGGGCTTCTCCACTCGAGCCATGGAAAAGGGGGGAAGTCCAGTCGACTGGCCCGGGGTCGGCTGGTCCTTGTAGTAGAACCAGGTCGACTGCCAACCCCGAACCGAGTCAGGAAGGATCATAGTTGGGAAAGTGCTTTTCTTCCTCATTTGAATTCCAAGACCCCCGCGCATCTGTATCACGTGCGTCCTCTCGTCACTCGGGTTGGCCTTCTTGACTGTCTGAGAGCGACATGTGAATATATGCTTGAAGAGACCCCAGTGTGGTCGACAACCCAAGAAGTTCTCGCACATAGACATGAAAGCGGCAAGGTACACGATGGTGTTTGGAGAAAAGTGGTGGAGTTGATCCCCAAAGAAGTTCAAGAAACCGCGAAAGAAAGGGTGGGGAGGCAAAGAAAACCCACAGTCGACATGGGTGGCAAGGAGAACGCACTCACCCTCCTGCGGCTCCGGCTCAGTCTCATTCCCCGGGAGTCACGCCGATTCATGGGGGATCAGTCCCCCCTCAACCAGGTCGTCTATGTCATCTTGACTGATTGTCGAGCGGATCCAGTCGCCCTGGATCCAGCCAGGCGGTAGACCGGACCTCGACGAAGATCCGCCCCGGCTGGTCTTCTTCCCTTTCACCTTCGGCGTCGCCTTCTTCGCACGCTCCAACGCCATCGTCTTCTCCTTCCCCATGGCAGCGAATCGAGTTCGAGCGGGGTGACGACGCCGAGAGCAGAAGCAGGCGCAGCGGAGAAATCTGAGGAGGAGGAAGAAGAATGGGGGCGCACTGTTCAAAAGCCCCGGTCCGGCGCCTTATATAAGGTCACTTCTGAGTGACTGACTAGTAGGCCCGGACGACCTTATCAAATCCCGCAACAGTCGCGCGCGCGATACGTGGCAAAAAAGGTGGCACGGAGATCGAGGCGGCCTGCCTAATCCATCCCGATTACTGCGGCTCCCCCGCTCGGTGCGCTTCCCAAAATTCGAATCCCGTGAAATCCGCAGACGGCAGAACAACCCGTCAGACGGAAGATTTTTCCCATATCAACACTCGAAACTTAACAACGAAAGTTCACTCGACAAAACCAAAAATGGATCAAGGCGACTGAACAAGCAGTTGAAGCCATCATGAATGTTCATTCGACCTCTGGGCGAGACATTCTCAAAGCACAAAAGCTGAATCGGAGAGATTATCAACTCCTTCTCCACTCAAACCCTGAACCATTCGGGGGCTAATGATGAAGCTATGTACCTAGGGTAGGGTCATAGACCTGACCAGACATCCTCCCCTAGGACATCACCCTAAAGCCAGGATCATTCAAAGGGTACCATCATCCACTCGACTAGAGACATTCCACTCGGAAGAATCAATGTCACTCGACCGTCACAGAAGTCACTCGACGGACAGAAGAGCTAAAGCCACTCTGCATGAGCAACGGTCGGGCATTTACTTATAGGCTTAATTGTCATTTATAGCACTTTAGTGTGGGCGTTACCAGTAACGTTCTCTCTTCGATGTACCTTAAACCCTTTGTGACGTGGGTTGGCTGGGGTCCTGGCGCACTCTATATAAGCCACCCCCCTCCACAGGCACAAGGGTTCGCACCCCCTGTAACTCACATGCATATAATCCAGTCGACCACCTCCGGGCTCCGAGACGTAGGGCTGTTACTTCCCCCGAGAAGGGCCTGAACTCGTAAAACTCGCATGTACAACTCCTCCATAGCTAGGATCTTGCCTCTACATTCCTACCCCCCATTCTACTGTCAGACTTAGAACCATGACAGGCGCCGCCCCCCTCTCCTTGTCCTATTTGGACTAGGGGGGGAGGGGCGCATGGCCCAGCCCTGGCCACCTCTCCTCTTCTCCATAAAGGCCCACTAAGGCCCATTAACCTCCCGGGGGGTTTCGGTAACCTCCCGATACTCCGCTAAAATCCCGATTTCACCCGGAAGACTTCCGATATCCAAACATAGGCTTCCAATATATCAATCTTCATGTCTCGACCATTTCGAGACTCCTCGTCATGTCTGTGATCACATCCGGGACTCCAAACAACCTTCGGTACATCAAAACATATAAACTCATAATATAACTATCATCGAAACGTTAAGCGTGCAGACCCTACGGGTTCGAGAACTATGTAGACATGACCGAGACACATCTCCGGTCAATAACCAATAGTGGAACCTGGATGCTCATATTGGCTCCCACATATTCTACGGAGATCTTTATCGGTCAGACCGCATAACTACATACGTTGTTCCCTTTGTCATCGGTATGTTACTTGCCCGAGATTCGATCGTCAGTATCTCAATACCTAGTTCAATCTCGTTACCGGAAAGTCTCTTTACTCGTTCCGTAATACATCATTCCGCAACTTACTCATTAGTTGCAATGCTTGCAAGGCTTAAGTGATGTGCATTACCGAGAGGGCCCAGAGATACCTCTCCGACAATCGGAGTGACAAATCCTAATCTCGAAATATGCCAACCCAACAAGTACCTTCGGAGACACCTGTAGAGCACCTTTATAATCACCCAGTTACGTTGTGACATTTGGTAGCACATAAAGTGTTCCTCCGGTAAACGGGAGTTGCATAATCTCATAGTCATAGGAACATGTATAAGTCATGAAGAAAGCAATAGCAACATACTAAACAATCAAGTGCTAAGCTAACGGAATGGGTCAAGTCAATCACATCATTCTCCTAATGATGTGATCCCGTTAATCAAATGACAACCCATGTAAATGGCTAGGAAACTTAACCATCTTTGATCAACGAGCTAGTCAAGTAGAGGCATACTAGTGACATACTGTTTGTTTATGTATTCACACATGTATTATGTTTCCGGTTAATACAATTCTAGCATGAATAATAAACATTTATCATGATATAAGGAAATAAATAATAACTTTATTATTGCCTCTAGGGCATATTTCCTTCAGTCTCCCACTTGCACTAAAGCCAATAATCTAGATTACACAGTAATGATTCTAACACCCATGGAGCCTTGGTGCTAATCATGTTTTGCTCGTGGAAGAGGCTTAGTCAATGGGTCTACAACATTCAGATCCGTATGTATCTTGCAAATTTCTATGTCTCCCACCTGGACTAAATCCCGGATGGAATTGAAGCGTCTCTTGATGTGCTTGGTTCTCTTGTGAAATCTGGATTCCTTCGCCAAGGCAATTGCACCAGTATTGTCACAAAAGATTTTCATTGGACCCGATGCACTAGGTATGACACCTAGATCGGATATGAACTCCTTCATCTAGACTCCTTCATTTGCTGCTTCCGAAGGAGCTATGTACTCTACTTCACACGTAGATCCTGCCACGGCGCTTTGTTTAGAACTGCACCAACTGACATCTCCACCGTTCAATGTAAACACGTATCCGGTTTGCGATTTAGAATCGTCCGGATCAGTGTCAAAGCTTCCATCAACGTAACCATTTACGATGAGCTCTTTGTCACCTCCATAAATGAGAAACATATCCTTAGTCCTTTTCAGGTATTTCAGGATGTTCTTGACCGTTGTCCAGTGATCCACTCCTGGATTACTTTGGTACCTCCCTGCTAGAATTATAGCAAGGCACACATCAGGTCTGGTACACAGCATTGCATACATGACAGAGCCTATGGCTGAAGCATAGGGAACATCTTTCATTTTCTCTCTATCTTCTGAAGTGGTCGGGCATTGAGTCTTACTCAACTTCACACCTTGTAACACGGGCAAGAACCCTTTCTTTGCTTGATCCATTTTGAACTTCTTCAAAACTTTGTCAAGGTATGTGCTTTGTGAAAGTCCAATTAAGCGTCTTGATCTATCTGTATAGATCTTGATTCCCAATATATAAGCAGCTTCACCGAGGTCTTTCATTGAAAAACTCTTATTCAACTACCCCTTTATGCTATCCAGAAATTCTGTATCATTTCCAATCAACAATATGTCATCGACATATAATATTAGAAATGCTACAGAGCTCCCACTCACTTTCTTGTAAATAGAGGCTTCTCCAAAAGTCTGTACAAAACCAAATGCTAAGCTAACGGAAAGCAATAGCAACAAACTAAATGATTATCTGCTAAGCTAACGGAATGGATCAAGTCAATCACATCATTCTCTAATGATGTGATCTCGTTAATCAAATTACAACTCATGTCTATGGCTAGGAAACTTAACCATCTTTGATTCAACAAGCTAGTCAAGTAGAGGCATACTAGTGACACTCTGTTTGTCTATGTATTCACACATGTACTAGGTTTCCGGTTAATAAAATTCTAGCATGAATAATAAAAATTTATCATGATATAAGGAAATATAAATAACAACTTTATTATTGCCTCTAGGGCATATTTCCTTCAGCATCATGGGAAATGATCGCATCACTTTGTTCACATTGTGTATTACAAAATTGCTCAACATAGATATAAGGACATCGATGCTTCGGAAGGAAAATTCTTCAAACTAGAGCATTGTTGGGAGTTGCTCCAAAAGTGTGAGAAGTGGAAGTTGATCGATAAAGAATCCCCACCAAAGAGATGCTCACTTACAAACATGGATAAAGATGAGGATGATGATGACCCAAGAAATTTGCACAAGCCCGATGGCGACAAAAAGACTAAGGAGAAGATGAAGAGAGAGCAAGAAACATCGAGCTTGAGGGAGAAGATTGATGCCATGGTGCAATCAAACGAGTTGATGTTGTTGAAGTCGTTGGGATCAAGAAAGATTTGGCTGAGGAGAAGGCAAAGGAGAAGCAAGAAAAGTGGCAATTGCTCAAGGAAGAGGGGCTGCGTAAAGCTGCCATTGAGGAGAGAAGAGCACGTGCTGTAGAAAACAAAGCCATGTCCAAGCTGCTCGCCGAAGAGATCAAGATCATGTCAATGAACCGCAATGACATGGACGATCTCACCAAAACATGGCATGATATGGCAAGGAGAGAAATCTTGAACAGGAGAATGGCTGCGCCGGCCGGTGCGTGCTACAGTTCCGGAGATGTTTTCTCTGCTCCATATGGTGGCAATGTTGATGATTTCGGTGCGGGAGTTGGAACAAGCGCCAGAGGTGGATTCGTTGGTGGCGATGAACTTCAAGAAGGGCTCGATGGCGCGGAGTGAAGATCGACCAAGATGGTGTCGGACATGGGTGCAAAATTTTGTAGGGCCCTCTTTTGCGTTTGTCGTACTGAACTTTGCTTTTATTAGTGCATAAAACTATGTTATGTCGTTTGAATTTGAACTTATTTGCGGAAACCTATGTCAAATACGAGAATTGCCATTTTTTGTTTGCGGGTCATCGCGGCGGTGTCCGAGCAGAACCCGCAGAAGCCGACCCGTAAAAAGTATATTCTGTGAATATACTTTTTATGGGTACATTTGGGGGGTCTGCATCTGTGGCAGCCCGAGCCAACCCGCAAAAGCGGTTTTCCACGAACTGCAAATGTGTTTTGTGGGCCGATCAGACGCGGGGTCTGCTAGAGTTGCTCTTAGAAACTTTTGTTTGGTTCGAAGCGGCTGTATTTGAAAGACGAAGGGAGTTGTTGAATTCAATCGATGGCAGACGGAAAAGGACTTCGATTTTGTGAATTTATTACAAGTGACTACATTCCAGGTAACCAAAGGAAAGCATACAATTGGGCAAGTACTTGATACGTCTCCAACGTATCTATAATTTTTGATTGCTCCATGCTATTATATTATCTATTTGGGATGTTCATGGGCTTTATTTTACACTTTTATATCATTTTTGGGACTAACCTACTAACCGGAAGCCGAGCCCAAATTTTTGTTTTTGCCTATTTTAGGGTTTCGAAGAAAATTAATATCAAACAGAGTCCAAACAGAATGAAACCTTTGGGAACGTCATTTTCTCAACAAACGTGATCCAGGAGACTTAGGGTGGCCGTCAATAAACAAGGGAGGAAGGCACGAGGCAAGGGGCGCGCCTACCCCCCCTGGGCGCGCCCTCCACCCTCGTGGGCCCTCCATTGCTCCACCGACGTACTTCTTCCTCCTATATATATCCACGTACCCCCAAACATCCAGGAGCACAACGAAAACCTAATTCCACCGCCGCAACCTTCTGTACTCGAGAGATCCCATCTCGGGGCCTTTTCCAGAGCTCCACCGGAGGGGGCATTGATCACGGAGGGCCTCTACATCAACTCCATGGCCTCTCCGGTGATGTGTGAGTAGTTTACTTCAGACCTACGGGTCCACAGTTATTAGCTAGATGGCTTCTTCTCTCTCTTTGGATCTCAATACAAAGTTCTCCTCGATTTTCTTGGAGATCTATTCGATGTAATCTTCTTTTGTGGTGTATTTGTCGATATCCGATGAATTGTGGGTTTATGATCCAGGTTATCTATGAACAATATTTGATTCTCCTCTGAATTCTTTTATGTATGATTGGTTTATCTTTGCAAGTCTCTTCGAATTATCAGTTTGGTTTGGACTACTAGATTGATCTTTCTTGCAATGGGAGAAGTGCTTAGCTTTGGGTTCAATCTTGCGGTGTTCGATCCCAGTGACAGAAAGGGAACCGATACGTATTGTATTGTTGCCATCGAGGATAAAAAGATGGGGTTTATATCATATTGCATGAGTTTATCCCTCTACATCATGTCATCTTCCTTAAAGCATTACTCTGTTCTCTTGAACTTAATACTCTAGATGCATGCTGGATAGCGGTCGATGTGTGGAGTAGTAGTAGTAGATGCAGAATCGTTTCGGTCTACTTGTCTCAGATGTGATGCCTATATACATGATCATACCTAGATATTCTCATAACTATGCTCAATTCTATCAATTGCTCGACAGTAATTCGTTTACCCACCGTTAAACTTATGCTCTTGAGAGAAGCCACTAGTGAAACCTATGGCCCCCGGGTCTATCTTTCATCGTATTAATCTTCGAATACTTAGTTATTTCCTTTGTCGTTTATTTTACTTTGCATCTTTTATTTCTCTTTATCATAAAAATACCAAAAATATTATCTTATCACATCTATCAGATCTCACTCTCGTAAGTGACCATGAAGGGATTGACAACCCCTTTATCGCGTTGGTTGCGAGGTTCTTATTTGTTTGTGTAGGTGCGTGGGACTTGAGCATGATCTCCTACTGGAATGATACCTTGGTTCTCAAAGACCGAGGGAAATATTTACGCTGCTTTACTGCATCACCCTTTCCTCTTCAAGGGAAAACCAACGCACTGCTCAAGAGGTAGAAGTACTCCCTCCATTAACTAATATAAAAGCGTTTAGATCACTAAAGTAGTGTCCTAAACGCTCTTATATTAGTTTACAGAGGGAGTACTCCAAAGTAAAGAGGAGTATATCTTGAATGATGAATGTTAGAACAAATCCGAGGCCACCGTCGATCATCCGAGGACCAAGCAATCACACGAGCACGACACCAAGATTTGTTAACGAGGTTCACCGATATGTCTACATCCCCGGGGCTTGACTACGGCCACTCCTCCCCATGACACCGCTGTTGGGGAACGCAGTAATTTCAAAAACAATTCCTACGCACACGCAAGATCTATCTAGGAGATGCATAGCAATGAGAGGGGAGAGTGTTGTCTACGAACCCTTGTAGACCGTAAGCGGAAGCATTATGACAATGCGGTTGACGTAGTCGTACATCTTCACGATCCGACCGATCCTAGTACTGAAAGTACGGCACCTCCGTGATATGCACACGTTCATCTCGGTGACGTCCCACAAACTCTCGATCCAGCTAAGTGTCGAGGGAGAGCTTCATCGGCACGACGGTGTGATGACGGTGATGATGAAGCTACCGGCGCAGGGCTTCGCCTAAGCACTACGACGATATGACCGAGGTGGATTATGGTGGAGGGGGCACCGCACACGGCTAAGACAATGATCAACTTGTGTGTCTATGGGGTGCCCCCTTCCCCCGTATATAAAGGAGTGGAGGAGGGGGGAGGGCCGACCCTCTATGGTGCGCCCTAGGGGAGTCCTACTCTCACCGGGAGTAGGATTCCCCCCTTCCAAGTAGTAGGAGTAGGAGAGAAGGAAGGGGAGGAGAAAGGAAAGGGGGGCACCCAATTCGGATTGGCTAGGGGGCGCGCTTCCCACCTTTTCCCTTCCTCTCCTCTATTCCACTAAGGCCCAATAAGGCCCATATACTCCCCGGGGGATTCCGGTAACCTCCTGGTACTCCGAAAAATGCCCGAACACATCCGAAACCATTTCGATGTCCAAAAATAGGCTTCCAATATAGCGATCTTTATGTCTCGACAATTTCGAGACTCCTCGTCATGTCCGTGATCATATCCGAGACTCCGAACTACCTTCGGTACATCAAAACACATAAACTCGTAATACCGATCGTCACTGAACGTTAAGCGTGCGGACCCTACGGGTTCAAGAACTATGTAGACATGACCGAGACTCATCTTCGGTCAATAACCAATAGCAGAACCTGGATGCTCATATTGGTTCCTACATATTCTATATAGATCTTTATCGGTCAAACCGCACAACAACATACATTTTTCCCTTTGTCATCGGTATGTTACTTGCCCGAGATTCGATCGTCGGTATCTCAATACCTAGTTCAATCTCATTACCGGCAAGTCTCTTTACTCATTTCGTAATGCATTATCCCGCAACTAATGCATTAGTCACATTGCTTGCAAGGCTTGTAGTGATGTGCATTCCCGAGAGGGCCCAGAGATACCTCTCCGATACCCGGAGTGACAAATCCTAATCTCGATCTATGCCAACTCAACAAACACCATCGGAGACACCTGTAGAGCATCTTTATAGTCAACCAGTTACGTTGTGACGTTTGATAGCACACTAAGTGTTCCTCCGGTATTCGAGAGTTGCATGATCTCATAGTCATAGGAACATCTATAAGTAATGGAGAAAGCAATAGCAACAAACTAAACGATCATCGTGCTAAGCTAACGGATGGGTCAAGTCAATCACATCATTCTCTAATGATGTGATCCCGTTAATCAAGTGACAACTCATGTCTATGGTCAGGAAACATAACCATCATTGATTCAACGAGCTAGTAGAGTATAGGCATACTAGTGACACTCTGTTTGTCTATGTATTCACACATGTACTAATTTTCCGGTTAATACAGTTCTAGCATGAATAATAAACCTTTATCATGATATAAGGAAATATAAATAACAACTTTATTATTGCCTCTAGGGCATATTTCCTTCAGTCTCCCACTTGCACTAAAGTCAATAATCTAGATTACATTGTAATGATTCTAACACCCATGGAGTCTTGGTGCTGATCATGTTTTGCTCGTGAGAGAGGCTTAGTCAACGGGTCTGCAACATTCAGATCTGTATGTATCTTGCAAATCTCTATGTCTCCCTCCTTGACTTGATCGCGGATGGGATTGAAGCGTCTCTTGATGTGCTTGGTTCTCTTGTGAAATCTGGATTCCTTTGCCAAGGCAATTGCACTAGTATTGTCAACAAAGATTTTCATTGGACCCAATGCACTAGGTATTACACCTAGATTGGATATGAACTCCTTCATCCAGACTCCTTCATTTGCTCCTTTCGAAGCAGCTATGTACTCCGCTTCACACGTAGATCCCGCCACAATGCTCTGCTTGGAACTGCACCAACTGACAACTGCACCATTTAATAAAAATAAGTATCCGGTTTGTGACTTAGAGTCATCTGGATTAGTGTCAAAGCTTGCATCGACGTAACCGTTTACGTCGAGCTCTTTGTCACCTCCATAAACGAGAAACATATCCTTAGTCCTTTTCAGGCATTTCAGGATGTTCTTGACCGCTGTCCAGTGATCCACTCCTGGATTACTTTGGTACCTCCCTGCTAAACTAATAGCAAGGCACACATCAGGTCTGGTACACAACATTGCATACATGATAGAACCTATGGATGAAGCATAGGGAATGACTTTCATTTTCTATCTATCTTCTGCAGTGGTCGGGCATTGAGTCTGACTCAACTTTACACCTTGTAACACAGGCAAGAACCCTTTCTTTGCTTGATCCATTTTGAACTTCTTCAAAACTTTATCAAGGTATGTGCATTGTGAAAGTCCAATTAAGCATCTTGATCTATCTCTATAGATCTTGATGCCCAATATATAAGCAGCTTCACCGAGGTCTTTCATTGAAAAATTCTTGTTAAAGTATCCTTTTATGCTATTAAGAAATTCAGTATCATTTCCGATCAATAATATGTCATCTACATATAATATCAGAAATGCTACAGAGCTCCCACTCACTTTATTATAAATACAGGCTTCTCCAGAAGTCTGTATAAAAGCATATGCTTTGATCATAGTATCAAAGCGTACATTCCAACTCCGAGAGGCTTGCACTAGTCCATAAATGGATCGTTGTTGCTTGCACACTTTGTTAGCACATTTTGGATCGACAAAACCTTCTGTTTGGATCATATAGAACTCTTCTTTAAGATATCCATTAAGGAATGCAATTTTGACATCCATTTGCCAAATTTCATAATCATAAAATGCGGCAATTGCTAACATGATTCGTACGGACTTAAGCATCACTACGGGTGAGAAGGTCTCATCGTAGTCAACTCCTTGAAGTTGTCGAATACCTTTTGCAACAAGTCGGGCTTTGTAGACAGTAACATTACCGCCAACTTCAGTCTTCTTCTTGAAGATCCATTTATTCTCTATGGCGTACCGATCATCGGGCAAGTCAACCAAAGTCCACACTTTGTTCTCATCCATGGATCCCATCTCATATTTCATGGCCTCAAGCCATTTTGCGGAATCTGGGCTCATCATCGCTTCCTCGTAGTTCGTAGGTTCGTCATGGTCAAGTAACATGACCTCCAGAACAGGATTACCATACCACTCTGGTGCGGATCTTACTTTGGCTGACCTACGAGGTTTGGTAGTAACTTGATCAGAAGTTTCATGATCATTATCATTAGCTTCCTCACTTACTGGTGTAGGAATCACTGGAACTAATTTTACTGATGAACTACTTTCCAATAAGGGAGCAAGTACAATTACCTTACCAAGTTCTACTTTCCTCCCACTCACTTCTTTCGAGAGAAACTCCTTCTCTAGAAAGGATCCATTCTTAGCAACAAATATCTTGCCTTCGGATCTGTGATAAAAGGTGTACCCAACAGTCTCCTTTGGGTATCCTATGAAGACACATTTCTCCAATTTGGGTTCGACCTTATCAGGTTGAAGCTTTTTCACATAAGCATCGCAGCTCCAAACTTTAAGAAACGACAACTTGGGTTTCTTGCCAAACCACAATTCATAAGGTGTCGTCTCAATGGATTTTGATGGTGCCCTATGTAACGTGAATGCAGCCGTCTCTAAAGCATATCCCCAAAACGATAGCGGCAAATCAGTGAGAGACATCATAGATCGCACCATATCTAGTAAAGTACGATTACGACGTTCGGACACACCATTATGTTGTGGTGTTCCGGGTGGCGTGAGTTGCGAAACTATTCCGCATTGTTTCAAATGACGACAAACTCGTAACCAAATATTCTCCTCCACGATTATTTCGTAGAAACTTTATTTTCTTGTTATGATGATTTTCCACTTCACTCTGAAATTCTTTGAACTTTTCAAATGTTTCAGACTTATGTTTCATTAAGTAGATATACCTATATCTGCTCAAATCATCTGTGAAGGTGAGAAAATAACGATAGCCGCCGCGAGCCTCAATGTTCATTGGACCACATACATCAGTATGTATGATTTCCAATAACTCTGTTGTTCGCTCCATTGTTCCGTAGAACAGAGTTTTAGTCATCTTGCCCATGAGGCATGGTTCGCAAGTACCAAGTGATTCCAGAAGTCCAACATAATGGAGTTTCTTCATGCGCTTTACAACAATATGACCCAAACGGCAGTGCCACAAGTAAGTTGCACTACCATTATCAACTCTGCATCTTTTGGCTTCAATACTATGAACATGCGTATCACTACTATCAAGATTTAGTAAAAATAGACCACTCATCAAGGGTGCATGACCATAAAAGATATTATCCATATAAATAGAACAACCATTATTCTCTGATTTAAATGAATAACCGTCTCACATCAAACAAGATCCAGATATAATGTTCATGCTCAATGCTGGCACCAAATAACAATTATTTAGGTCTAAAACTATTCTCGAAGGTAGATGTAGAGGTAGCGTGCCGACGGCGATCACGTCGACTTTGGAACCATTTCCCACGTGCATCGTCACCTCGTCCTTAGCCAATCTTCGCTTAGTCCGTAGCCCCTGTTTCGAGTTGCAAATATTAGCAACAGAACCGGTATCAATTACCCAGGCGCTACTATGAGCATTAGTAAGGTACACATCAATAACATGTATATCAAATATACCTTTCACTTTGCCATCCTTCTTCTCCGCCAAATACTTGGGGCAGTTCCACTTCCAGTAACCAGTCCCTTTGCAGTAGAAGCACTCAGTTTCAGGCTTAGGTCCATACTTGGGTTTCTTCACTTGAGCAGCCACTAGCTTGCTGCTCTTCTTGAAGTTCCCCTTCTTCCCTTTACCCTTTTTCTTGAAACTAGTGGTCTTGTTGACCATCAACACTTGATGCTCCTTCTTGATTTCTACCTCCGCAGCCTTTAGCATTGAGAAGAGCTCAGGAATAGTCTTATCCATCCCTTGCATATTATAGTTCATCACGAAGCTCTTGTAGCTTGGTGGCAGTGATTGAAGAACTCTGTCAATGACACTATCATCGGGAAGATTAACTCCCAGCTGAGTCAAGTGGTTGTGATACCCAGACATTCTGAGTATATGTTCACTGACAGAACTATTCTCCTCCATTTTGCAGCTGTAGAACTTATTGGAGACTTCATATCTCTCAATCCGGGCATTTGCTTGAAATATTAACTTCGACTCCTGGAACATCTCATATGCTCCATGACATTCAAAACGTCATTGAAGTACCGGCTCTAAGCCGTAAAGCATGGCACACTGAACTATCGAGTAGTCATCAGCTTTGCTCCGCCAGGTGTTCACAACATCTCGCGTTGCTCCTGCAGCGGGTTTGTCACCTAGCGGTGCTTCTAGGATGTAATTCTTCTGTGCAGCAATGAGGATAATCCTCAAGTTACGGACCCAGTCCGTGTAGTTGCTGCCATCATCTTTCAACTTAGCTTTCTCTAGGAACGCATTAAAATTCAATGGAACAACAACACGATCCATCTATCTACAACAACATAGACATGCATAATACTATCAGGTACTAAGTTCATGATAAATTAAAGTTCAATTAATCAAATTACTTAAGAACTCCCACTTAGATAGACATCTCTCTAATTATCTAAGTGATCACGTGATCCATATCAAGTAAACCATGTCCGATCATCACGTGAGATGGAGTAGTTTTCAATGGTGAACATCACTATGTTGATCATATCTTCTATATGATTCACGCTCGACCTTTCAGTCTCAGTGTTTTGAGGCCATATCTACATATGCTAGGCTCGTCAAGTTTAACCCAAGTATTCTGCGTGTGCAAAACTGGCTTGCACCTGTTGTATGTGAACGTAGAGCTTATCACACCCGATCATCACGTGGTGTCTCGGCACGACGAACTGTAGCAATGGTGCATACTCAGGGAGAACACTTATACCTTGAAATTTAGTGAGAGATCATCTTATAATGCTACCGCCGAATTTAGTGTAATGATATGGCCATCATGATCTTGTGCCTTTGATCTCCATCTCCAAAGCACCGTCATGATCACCATCGTCACCGGCTTGACACCTTGATCTCCATCGAAGCATCGTCGTCTCGCCAACTATTGCTACCGGTTAGTGATAAAGTAAAGCAATTACATGGCGATTGCATTTCACACAATAAGGTGACAACCATATGGCTCCTGCCAGTTGCCGATAACTATGTTACAAAACATGATCATCTACTTTGTTGACCATTCATATAATCATGTCTTGACCATATCACATCACAACATGCCCTGCAAAAACAAGTTAGACGTCCTCTACTTTGTTGTTTCAAGTTTTGCGTGGCTGCTACTGGCTGAGCAAGAACCGTGCTTACCTACGCATCAAAAACTACAACGCGGTGTAGTGATTGCTTTTTGATCTTCAGAAAGAACCCTGTTCATTGAATCCTATTCAACTAAAGTGTGATAAACTGACACCCACCAGCCACTAATGTCTACTACACAACCTTCTTCTTGTAGAGGTTGTTGGGCCTCCAAGTGTAGAGGTTTGTAGGACAGTAGCAAATTTCCCTCAAGTGGATGACCTAAGGTTTATCAATCCGTGGGAGGTGTAGGTTGAAGATGGTCTCTCTCAAACAACCCTGCAACCAAATAACAAAGAGTCTCTTGTGTCCCCAACACACCCAATACAATGGTAAATTGTATAGGTGCACTAGTTCGGCGAAGAGATGGTGATACAAGTGCAATATGGATGATATATATGAGTATTTGTAATCTGAAAATTATAAAAACAGCAAGGTAACTAATGATAAAAGTGAGCGTAAACGGTATTGCAATGCTAGGAAACGAGGCCTAGGGTTCATACTTTCACTAGTGCAAGTTCTCTCAACAATAATAACGTAATTGGATTATATAACTATCCCTCAACATGCAACAAAGAGTCACTCCAAAGTCACTAATAGCGGAGAACAAACGAAGAGATTATGGTAGGGTACGAAACCACCTCAAAGTTTTCCTTTCTGATCGATCTATTCAAGAGTCCGTAGTAAAATAACATGAAGCTATTCTTTCTGTTCGATCTATCAAAGAGTTCGTACTAGAATAACACCTTAAGATACAAATCAACCAAAACCCTAATGTCACCTAGATACTGCAATGTCACCTCAAGTATCCGTGGGTATGATTATACGATATGCATCACACAATCTCAGATTCATCTATTCAACCAACACAAAGAACTTCAAAGAGTGCCCCAAAGTTTCTACCGGAGAGTCAAGACGAAAACATGTGCCAACCCCTATGCATAAGTTCACGGAACTCGCAAGTTGATCACCAAAATATACATCAAGTGGATCATGTGATATCCCATTGTCACCACAGATAAGCACATGCAAGACATACATCAAGCGTTCTCAAATCCTTAAAGACTCAATCCGATAAGATAACTTCAAAGGGAAAACCCAATCCATTACAAGAGAGTAGAGGGGGAGAAACATCATACGATCAAACTATAATAGAAAAGCTCATGATACATCAAGATCTAGCACCTCAAGAACACGAGAGAGAGAGAGAGAGAGAGAGAGAGAGATCAAACACATAGCTACTGCTACATACCCTCAGCCCCGAGGGTGAACTACTCCCTCCTTATCATGGAAAGAGTCGGGATGATGAAGATGGCCACCGGAGAGGGATTCCCCCCTCCGGCAGGGTGCCGGAAAGGGTCTAGATTGGTTTTCGGTGGCTACGGAGGCTTCTGGCGGCGGAACTCCCGATTTATTGTGCTCCTCGATGTTTTTAGGGTATATGGACATATATAGGCGAAAGAAGTCAGTTAGGGGAGCCACGAGGGGCCCACGAGGGTGAGGGCGTGCCTAGGGGGCAGGCGCCCCTCCCTGCCTTGTGGCCACCTCGAAGTTTCCCTGACGTCTACTCCAAGTCTCCTGGGTTGCTTCTGTTCCAAAAATAACTCTCCCGAAGGTTTCATTCCATTTGGACTCCGTTTGATATTCCTTTTCTTCGAAACACTGAAATAGGCAAGAAAACAACAATTTGGGTTTGGCCTCCGGTTAATAGGTTAGTCCCAAAAATAATATATAAGTGTATAATAAAGCCCATAAACATCCAAAACAGATAATATAATAGCATGGAACAATCAAAAATTATAGATACGTTGGAGACGTATCAGCATCCCCAAGCTTAATTCCTGCTCGTCCTCGAGTAGGTAAATGATAAAAACAAAATTTTTGATGTGGAATGCTACCTAACATATTTATCAATGTAATTTTCTTTATTGTGGCAAGAATATTCAGATCCATAAGATTCAAGACAAAAGTTTAATATTGACATAAAAATAATAATACTTCAAGCATACTAACAAAGAAATCATGTCTTCTCAAAATAGCATGGCCAAAGAAAGCTATCCCTACAAAATCATATAGTCTGGCTATGCTCTATCTTCATCACACAAAGTATTTAAATCATGCACAACCCCGATGACAAGCCAAGCAATTGTTTCATACTTTTGATATTCTCAAACTTCTTCAATCTTCACGCAATACATGAGCGTGAGCCATGGACATATCACTATAGGTGGAATAGAATGGTGGTTGTGGAGAAGACAGAAAGGAGAAGATAGTCTCACATCAACTAGGCGTATCAACGGGCTATAGAGATGCCCATCAATAGATATCAATGTGAGTGAGTAGGGATTGCCATGCAACATATGCACTAGAGCTATAAGTGTATGAAAGCTCAAAAAGAAACTAAGTGGGTGTGCATCCAACTCGCTTGCTCACGAAGACCTAGGGCATTTTGAGGAAGCCCATCATTGGAATATACAAGCCAAGTTCTATAATTAAAGATTCCCACTAGTATATGAAAGTGACAACATAGGAGACTCTCTATCATGAAGATCATGGTGCTACTTTGAAGAACAAGTGTGGTAAAAGGATAGTAGCATTGCCCCTTCTCTCTTTTTCTCTCATTTTTTTTGTTTTTTTTGGGCCTTCTCTTTTTTATGGCCTCTTTTTTCTCTTTTTTTCGTCCGGAGTCTCATTCCAACTTGTGGGGGAATCATAGTCTCCATCAACCTTTCCTCACTAGGACAATGCTCTAATAATGATGATCATCACACTTTTATTTACTTACAACTCAAGAATTACAACTCGATACTTAGAACAAAATATGACTCTATATGAATGCCTCCGGTGGTGTACCGGGATGTGCAATTAATCAAGAGTGACATGTATGAAAGAATTATGAACTATGGCTTTGCCACAAATACGATGTCAACTACATGATCATGCAAAGCAATATGACAATGATGGAGCGTGTCATAATAAACGGAACGGTGGAAAGTTGCATGGCAATATATCTTGGAATGGCTATGGAAATGCCATAATAGGTAGGTATGGTGGCTGTTTTGAGGAAGGTAAATGGTGGGTTTATGGTACTGGCGAAATTTGTGCGGTACTAGAGAGGCTAGCAATGGTGGAAGGGTGAGAGTGCGTATAATCCATGGACTCAACATTAGTCATAAAGAACTCACATACTTATTGCAAAAATCTATTAGTTATCGAAACAAAGTACTATGCACATGATCCTAGGGGGATAGATTGGTAGGAAAAGACCAATGCTCGTCCCCGACCGCCACTCATAAGGAAGGCAACTAATAAATAAATCATGCTCCAACTTCATCACATAACAGTTCACCATACATGCATGCTACGGGAATCACAAACTTCAACACAAGTATCTCTCAAATTCACAACTACTCAACTAGCATGACTCTAATATCACCATCTTCATATCTCAAAACAATTATCAAGTATCAAACTTCTCATAGTATTCAATGCACTCTATATGAAAGTTTTTATTATACCCATCTTGAATGCCCATCATATTAGGACTAGTTTCATAACCAAAGAAAATTAACATGCTGTTTAGAGACTCTCAAAATGATATAAGTGAGGCACGAGAGTTCATCTATTTCTTCAAAATAAAACCACCGCCGTGCTCTAAAACGGTATAAGTGAAGCACTAGAGCAAATGACAAACTATTCCAAAAGATATAAGTGAAGATCAATGAGTAGTCGAATAATTATGTAACTATATGAAGACTCTCTAACATTTAATAATTTCATATCTTGGTATTTTATTCAAACAGCAAGCAAAACAAAATAAAATAAAATGACGCTCCAAGCAAAACACATATCATGTGGTGAATAAAAATATAGCTCCAAGTAAAGTTACCGATGAACGAAGACGAAAAAGGGGATGCCTTCCGGGGCATCCCCAAGCTTAGGATCTTGGTTGTCCTTGAATATTACCTTGGGGTGCCTTGGGCATCCCCAAGCTTAGGCTCTTGCCACTCCTTATTCCATATTCCATCGAATCTTTACCCAAAACTTGAAAACTCCACAACACAAAACTTAACAGAAAACTCGTAAGCTCCGTTAGTATAAGAAAATAAATCACTAGTTAGGTACTGTTGTGAACTCATTCTAAATCCATATTGGTGTAATATATACTGTATTACAACTCATCTATGGTTCATACCCTCCGATACTACTCATAGATTCATCAAAATAAGCAAACAACACATAGAAAACAGAATCTGTTAAAAACAGAACAGTCTGTAGTAATATGGATCAAACGTATACTTCTGGAACCCCAAAAATTCCAAAATAAATTGCTGGACATTAGGAATTTGTCTATTGATTATCTACAAAAATAATCAACCTAATCACACTCTCCAGTAAAAAATGGCAGCTAATCTTGTGAGCGCTAAAGTTTCTGTTTTTTACAGCAAGATCGCAAAGACTTTCCCCAAGTCTTCCCAAAATTTCTACTTGGCACAAACACTAATTAAAACATAAAAACTCAATCATAACAGAGGCTAGATAAATTATTTAGTACTAAACAAGAACAAAAATCAAGGAACAAAAATAAAATTGGGTTGCCTCCCAACAAGCGCTATCGTTTAACGCCCCTACCTAGGCATGATGATTTCAATGATGCTCACATAAAAGATAAGAATTGAAACATAAAGAGAGCATAATGAAGAATATTACTAGCACATTTAAGTCTAACCCACTTCCTATGCATAGGGATTTTTTGAGCAAACAACTTGTGGGAACAAGAATCAACTTGCATAGGAAAGCAAAACAAGCATAACTTCAAGATTTTAAGCACATAGAGAGGAAACTTGACATTATTGCAATTCCTACGAGCATATATTCCTCCCTCATAATAATTTTCTGTAGCATCATGAATGAATTCAACAATATAACTATCACATAAAGCATTCTTTTCATGATCTACAAGCATAGAAAATTTACTACTCTCCACATAAGCAAAATTCTTCTCATTCGGAATAGTGGGAGTATCATAAGAAACTCGAATACTATAGATTGTTTCCACATTAAAAGAGTAATGTTCAGAAAAAGGGTAATCATAATCATAACAAGTTTTAATTTAAGCATCACTACTTTTTATAGCAATACGTGTCATCACAATAATCATCATAAGTAGCAACTTTGTTCTCATCATAATCAATTGAAACCTCTTCCAAGATAGTGGAATCATTACTAAATAAAGTCATGACCTGTCCAAATCCACTTTCATAATTGTCACAATAAGATTCAACACCCTCCAAAATAATGGGATCATTACTTCCTAAAGTTGACACTCTTCCAAACCCACTTTCATCAATATAACTATCATAAATAGGAGGCATGCTATCATCATAATGAATTTGCATATCAAAACTTGGGAGGTTAAACATATCATCTTCATAAACATAGCATCCCCAAGCTCGGGACAAACATTAATTGCAGCAAATAAATTCTCAAACATGTCATTTTCATCAAACATAGCATCCCCAAGATTGGGCCTTTTCATATCATAAGCATAATCACTCTCATCATTAATAGTATGGATAGCACCAATAGTATAACAATTATCATCATCACAATGAGTAATAGGAGCAACATCATTTGGGAGGGATACATTTTTACCTTTGCTTCTCCGTCTTTTCTTTTTCTTCTTCACATCATGTGTGGGTTTAATCCTCTTTTTTGAGCTCCTTATTAATGAGATTGGTTGAATAGGAAGCTCCTCCTCGTTACCTGATTCATCATAAGAAATAATAGGAGAATATTGGGAAGTCTCTTCCCTTTCATTAGTATTATCTTCATCTTCTATTTGTTTTCTCGTCTTTATGTAATTGGCAATCTAAGGATTTTCAATGCAATTCACCGCACAGTACATCAAAATTTCTTCTAGATCAATATCAAGATTAAATTTTGGAATACCCTCAGTTATATGTTTCATTTCTTCATACCCCAAAAGAAGACTAAGCTCTTTATGATGCTCAAGGGTAATCAAGTTATCACAATTTTTGGACACGATTTGATCATGAAACAAAAAGCATTGGAGCTTTAAATGACCATATTCATTGCAAAGTTCACAAGGATGGCGATAAATATTGAATCTTTCAGCACAATCATCTAACCTTTCTTGCAACCATTTAGTTTCCAAACACTTATGCCTCTTGCAAAATCTATCTTCCCTATTTGGTGTGTGCGTGCAAGCTCTATGTATTCCACAAAAGTTGACATGCTTATAAGAGACATTTTCATCATGACTAGTGCAATCATCATTAGTACTATGGATATTCAAAGAGTTCATACTAATAACATTGCAATCATGCTCATCATTCAAAGATTTAGTGTCAAACATTCTAATGCACTCTTCTTCTAACACTTTGGCACAATTATCGGAATCCTTATTTTCATGAAAGATATTAAAAAAGATGAAGCATATGAGGTACCCTCAATTACATTTTTTAGTTTTCTTTTATAAACTAAACTAGTGATAAAACAAGAAACTAAAAGATTCGACTGCAAGATATAAAGATATACCTTCAAGCGCTAACCTCCCCGGCAACGGCGCCAAAAAAGAGCTTGATGTCTACTACACAACCTTCTTCTTGTAGACGTTGTTGGGCCTCCAAGTGCAGATGTTTGTAGGACAGTAGCAAATTTCCCTCAAGTGGATGACCTAAGGTTTATCAATCCGTGGGAGGCGTAGGTTGAAGATGGTCTCTCTCAAACAACCCTACAACCAAATAACAAAGAGTCTCTTGTGTTCCCAACACACCCAATACAATGGTAAATTGTATAAGTGCACTAGTTCGGCGAAGAGATGGTGATACAAGTGCAATATGGATGATAGATATGAGTATTTGTAATCTGAAAAATATAAAAAACAGCAAGGTAACTAATGATAAAAGTGAGCGTAAACGGTATTGCAATGCTAGGAAACAAGGCCTAGGGTTCATACTTTCACTAGTGCAAGTTCTCTCAACAATAATAACATAATTGGATCATATAACTATACCTCAACATGCAACAAAGAGTCACTCCAAAGTCACTAATAGCGGAGAACAAATGAAGAGATTATGGTAGGGTACGAAACCACCTCAAAGTTATCCTTTCTGATCGATCTATTCATGAGTCCGTAGTAAAATAACATGAAGCTATTCTTTCCGTTCGATCTATCATATAGTTCGTACTAGAATAACACCTTGAGATACAAATCAACCAAAACCCTAATGTCACCTAGATACTGCAATGTCACCTCAAGTATCCGTGGGTATGATTATACGATATGCATCACACAATCTCAGATTCATCTATTCAACCAACACAAGAACTTCAAAGACTGCCCCAAAGTTTCTACCGGGGAGCCAAGACAAAAACATATGCCAACCCCTATGCATAAGTTCATGGAACTCGCAAGTGATCACCAAAACATACATCAAGTGGATCACGTGATATCCCATTGTCACCATAGATAAGCACATGCAAGACATACATCAAGTGTTCTCAAATCCTTAAAGACTCAATCCGATAAGATAACTTCAAAGGGAAAACTCAATCCATTACAAGAGAGTAGAGGGGGAGAAGCATCATAAGATCCAACTATAATAGCAAAGCTCGCGATACATCAAGATCGTACCACCTCAAGAACACGAGAGAGAGAGAGAGAGATCAAACACATAGCTAGTAGTACATACCCTCAACCCCGAGGGTGAACTACTCCCTCCTCGTCATGGAGAGTGTCTGGATGATGCAGATGGCCACCAGAGAGGGATTCCCCCTGCCGGTAGGGTGCCAGAATGGGTCTAGATTGGTTTTCGGTGGCTACGGAGGCTTCTCGCGGCGGAACTCCCGATCTATTGTGTTCCTCGATGTTTTTAGGGTATATGGACATATATAGGCGAAAGAAGTCGGTCACGGGAGCCACAAGGGGCCCACGAGGGTGGGGGCGTGCCCAGGGGGGCAGGCGCGCCTCCTTGCCTCGTGGCCACCTCGAAGCTGCCCTGACGTCTACTCCAAGTCTCCTGGATTGCTTCCGTTCCAAAAATAACTCTCTCGAAGGTTTCATTCCGTTTGGACTCCGTTTGATATTCCTTTTCTTCGAAACACTCAAATAGGCAAGAAAACAACAATTTGGGCTGGGCCTCCGGTTAGTAGGTTAGTCCCAAAAGTAATATAAAAGTGTATAATAAAGCCCATAAACATCCAAAACAGATAATATAATAGCATGGAACAATAAAAAATTATAGATACGTTGGAGACGTATCAGCCACCTGTGTGCGAAGCACGTTGGTAGAACCAGTCTCGCGTAAGCGTACGCGTAATGTCGGTCTGCGCCGCTTCATCCAACAATACCGCTGAATCAAGAATCAACTAGTGATGGAAAGCGATATGTATATACCCACGCCCACAACTCCTTTGTGTTCTACTCGTGCATATAACATCTACGCATAGACCTGGCTCTGATACCACTGTTGGGGAACATAGTAACCTTAAAAAAATTCCTACGCACATGCAAGATCTATCTAGGTGATGCATAGCAACGAGAGGGGAGAGTGTTGTCTATGTAACCTTGTAGACCATAAGCGGAAGCATTATGACAACGTGGTTGATGTAGTCGTATGTCTTCACGATCTGACCGATCCGAGTACCGAAAGTACGGCACCTCCGCGATCTGCACACGTTCAGCTCGGTAACGTCCCACGAACTCTCGAGCTAGCTGAGTGTCGAGGGAGAGCTTCGTCAGCACGACGACGTGATGACGGTGATGATGAAGCTACCGGTGCAGGGCTTCGCCTAAGCACTGTGATGATATTACTGAGGTGGATTCTGGTGGACGGGGGCACCGCACACGTCTAAGACAATGATTAACTTGTGTGTCTATGTGGTGCCCCCTTCCCCCGTATATAAAGGAGTGGAGGAGGGGGAAGGGCCAGCCCTCTATGGCACGCCCTAGGGGAGTCCTACTCCCACCGGGAGTAGGATTCCCCCCTTCCAAGTAGTATGAGTAGGAGAGAAGGAAGGGGAGGAGAGGAGAAAGGAAAGGGGGCACCCAATTCGGATTGGGCTAGGGGGGGCGCACGTCCCACATTTTCCCTTCCTCTCCTCTATTCCACTAAGGCCCATATACTCCCCGGGGGGTTCCGGTAACCTCCTGGTACTCCGGAAAATGCCCGAACTCATCTGGAACCATTCCGATGTCCAAACATAGGCTTCCAATATATCGATCTTTATGTATCTTCCATTGCGAGACTCCTCGTCATGTCCGTGATCATATTCGGGACTCTGAACTACCTTCAGTACATCAAAACACGTAAACTGATAATACCGATCGTCACCGAATGTTAAGCGTGCGGACCCTACGGGTTCGAGAACTATGTAGACATGACCGAGACTCATCTCTAGTAAATAACCAATAGCGGAACCTGGATGCTCAGATTGGTTCCTACATATTCTACGAAGATCTTTATCGGTCAAACCACACAACAACATACGTTGTTCCCTTTGTCATCGGTATGTTACTTGCCTGAGATTCGATCGTCAGTATCTCAATACCTAGCTCAATCTCGTTACCGGCAAGTCTCTTTACTCGTTCTGTAATGCATTATCCCGCAACGAACTCATTAGTCACATTGCTTGCAAGGCTTGTAGTGATGTGCATGGGCCCGGAGATACCTCTCCGATACTTGGAGTGACAAATCCTAATCTCGATCTATGCCAACTCAACAAACACCATTGGAGACACCTGTAGAGCATCTTTATAGTCACCCAGTTACGTTGTGACATTTGATAGCACACTAAGTGTTCCTCCGGTATTCGGGAGTTGCATGATCTCATAGTCATAGGAACATGTATAAGTTATGGAGAAAGCAATAGCAACAAACTAAACGATCATCGTGCTAAGCTAACGGATGGGTCAAGTCAATCACATCATTCTCTAATGATGTGATCCCATTAATCAAGTGACAACTCATGTCTATGGTCAGGAAACATAACCATCAGTGATTCAACGAGCTAGTCAAGTAGAGGCATACTGGTGACACTCTGTTTGTCTATGTATTCACACATGTACTAAGTTTCCGGTTAATACAATTCTAGCATGAATAATAAACATTTATCATGATATAAGGAAATATAAATAACAACTTTATTATTGCCTCTAGGGCATATTTCCTTCAACCACTACAATACCGCACCAGGTCACCCTGGACGCCGGCACATGTCGTCAGCTTCCCCTGCGTTCCTGTGCTATTATGTTGGCATAGGTTACATCGTGTGTCTACCCCCCACTATATATGAGAGGCCTAGGATACAAGTATCCTACTAGGACACGACTCCACATCCTATGTAAACAGAAATACAACTACTAGTCCAACTGTAACCTACCTTGTACACAATATTCGACACAACTCTAACAATGAAAACAAAGGAGATGTTTGGACTGAGCCTGCACCGGCCATACCAAAGGCAAACCACGGGCGCGGAATATGACAGGGTGACCAAAATATTGTGTGAGATATGAAGTTTGAAAGGCATCCAAACATAAGTCTAGTCTATGGGTCAATGCCAATAATTTGGCAGGACAATTTTGGTTGCCATCCAAACATACCCAAAGTGAGGCATATATTAAAATTGTTTGGCTCGCATGGCACAATGTTTAGGGCATAGCTAGCCCTGGCTCTATGGGGTCACTCGAATTGGTCTCCAGCAAGCCAGATCCGAGTGATGCAAGCGAGCGTTGGTAGCTGCATGCGCAGGGTCACGCGAGGAGACATCGCGTTGTTTCCCGATGCGACAACATAAATCCCTCAGCCCCTTTCTCGCCGCTCACTCTCCCCTCTCGTGAATCCGTCATCGGCGATGACGACAATCGTAGAAGGCAAGATTTGGATGACGAGCACCAATTTCATCATTGATTCATCACCTCTATGCCATGGCTCCGTCGATCGCGGTAAGCCCTCTTTCCACGCCTTCGTACTGGTTGATGTAGTCGTGTAGGCATCGATTGCACATAGATTAAACTTCGAGCGTGATTTAGGCTTCAATTTCAGGTCGGCGAGTATATCTATTTAGGGCTCGTACAAAGGGAATGCAAAGGATTTTTACTAACAGGGGAGTTCGATGACAATACCCTTAAATCCCTTCAAATCCAATGCAACTGAACTAGCCTATGCACGATGGGCTTGGAGACGCTTGGTGCGGCAGTAGGCTTGACACTGGTACTCATTGACCCCCCGTGGCATTGTAGAGTGTCGACAGCTTCGGCATTGCGAGCATTCACCATCTCATCCTCATCGTCATCCTCTAGAATGATGGTGGTCGGCGCCACTGGAATGCCCGCCTGGTCAGAGGAGCTATGACAAACATGTACGTATCCCATCTAACTCTCTGACCTGGATCAGCCGACTCGGCCTCCTCCATCGCCCACAACAATATGTCTACTTACATAGTGTTTTGGCTGGGTCAGGTATCAACACCCCCATCTCCGTCTTTGTCGTCTGCGAGAGCACAACATTTGCCTCCTTGATCATCTCGTCCATGGTGTTGAACCGAGAGCACACCTTCATCATCTTCACAAACTTCGGGTAGTCGTCACACGAGAACCCAAGCAGTAGTGTCGTCAATCCAGGGCCAGTGGGGAGGGGGTTCATGGTGGTGGAGTGGTGGTGAGAGAGAGAGATAGATAGATTTTGGAAAAGAAAGAGATAGAGGGATGGGTGGAAGCGGAATGCAATGGTAGATAAGTAGGGGCTTTGAAAGTTGAAGTAGTGATGAGAGAGAGGGGGTGAGAGTGAAGGCTACATGTGCGTGGGGGTGAATGAATGCTCGATTTTGGTATGTTCATCCATTGATCTTGTTCATATGTGTAGTACATTTTGATCTGCTAGCGTGGTGACTCCATTGATATTGCTCATCTGTGTTCAATGTAGTGCGCTGTCGAGAAGCTTGTCCTCGGCAATGCTGCTTCATGCAACTGCTCAAAAAGCAAGGCGGTGGTGGATGGTAGCGCCCCCAAGAGGCCTCGGAATTACAATCATTTTCATGATGACTCATGCTTAACTCACTTCTGCAAGATCATTCTTGCACCAAGTTGGAGTATCTGCCGATGCTCACCGCCTTTACCGATCACATGGCCACCGTCCCATCGAAATTCATCCTGATGATGAACACCGACTGCAACTGGAGGATCATGCTCCAGGTGGTCAATGGTAGGCCCACCGGCTGAAGATTGGGTGCCTTAATTATCACCTTCAAGGTGCTAACTCCCGACAGCTTCAAGGTGCTCGTCTTCAACATCAACATTGTTGAGGTAGTGGCAAGTGAAAGAAGCACGAGGAAGCATTTACATTGGAACCGTTAAGGTTTATTTAGTGTTGCTTATGATTTTAAGACTTGTTAAAATCGAGTTGGACTATTAGTGCATGTTAATATTGCCTATGATTATGATTCTCAATGTAGCGTGTGATGATTAATGGTTGTTCGAATGTGCTTATTAGTTCAAGACTTGCATTATGTGTCTATGGCCGTGTGTGTGCTGGTAACCTCACCACTCGAACAAAGAGGTTACCACATCACATGTTTTGTATGCAACCAAACAATAGCTCTTTGCCTCTGCTTGCAACCAAACACATGTGCGTGTGTTTCTGCTCAGCCAAGCTAGGGCGATGTGGACAACCAAACTATGTGCCGAACATGATTTTTTTTGCATGCATTCACTCGGCCGAGCGTAGTCATGACATAGAATCAAGGAGGTCAAAACCCATGCGGTAGCCAAACATTCCTTAACTAGAATTCTAGTGCTTTGCGGTGGGTTAAGTGAGCTGTGCTAGCTGAAATCCAGTCTCCTTAGAAACCGTAGTTATTTGCGGGTAAGGGAGTTGTATGAGGTGCTTTTAGAAATGTTAGTTTGGTTTGAAGTGGTTGTATTTTAAGAACGGGGGGAGTTCTTGAATTCAGATCGATGGCAAACCAAAATGGACTTTGATTTTTTGAATTTACAGGTGACTGCATTCTCTTTCTTTTGCATTCTAGGAAGATCCACAAGAAAATCATATACTTTGGAAAACACAAAGTAAAGAGGAGTATATCTTGGATGTTGGAAACAAATGACTGTTTGGATTGAGCGTACACCGGCCCTACCAAAACGCAGGTGCACCAATTTATCGGCGGGCGGTTTTGCAGATATAAGAGTCGTCGACTGCAGGCGCAAAATATTGGTTGACATTTGAAAATTTTAAAGGCATCCAAACATAACTCCAACCTATGGGTTAAACGTCAATAGTTTGGTAGGGTAGCACCGGGCTGCCATGGCAGACCGGGGGGGGTTGAATGACTCATGATTTCTTGGAGAAGTAAAATATTACTCCCTCCATCCCATAGTATAAGATGTTATCACAACCAATATAACATACTCTGGGCTATAACATTTTTATATTACAAAACTGCTCCACACACGACAAACTCTGGGTGATTTGTGCACGACTAGAGAATCCAACAGCCGTATTTCTTAGGGGCCAATGACAGTAGGGGTAAAAACCCTACTGCCTTAAATTAAATTAAAACAGAGACAAGTCTTATAGTTACATCATGTACAAAAGAGAGAGGGGGTAGGGGTATGTACAAAAGATCTAGAGGAACAATGGGCACAGGCACGACAAATAAAGTCAAAAATAGGAGGTAACTAGGGTAGAGATTCTCCCCTCTAGACTAGCTTTCCTATGGACTAGGGATCTGAGATCCTCCTGAATCCAACAATCGTTGCTTGGCCGTGGACAAGATTCCTCCATCCGCAAATCATCCAAATATTATCGGCCGCATATCACTGCTCTTTATATTATACTAGGACGGAGAGAGTACTTAACTTATGATATGTTATTGGAGCTTTTGCCTATTTCAAATATGTATCGCAAAAACATTATATGGTTTACATGTTTTTTGCCCTGAACAAAGGTAAATTCCCTTGCAGAAAAATCTCAACATTACTACCATGATACAGCGTATTCAAACACTGCTACTTGGATTCATCAGGGATAAGTATATTTTTCATCCTCCAACTCTTTCAAAAGTATAGAAATGATCCTCCAATTTCAAAACCAGCAAACATTGGTCCCCCAACTTTCAAAACCAGCAAACATTGATCCCTCAACTTTCAAAACCGGATAAGTTTAGTCACTCGCCCTGCTTCGGATGGTTTCCTGTTGATGTCGTGTTGTTTTTTTAATCAAAGTGACAAGTATGCCCCCATCACATCAACCCAAATTTTCACTTTACTTCCTGCTATTTATCTCTCTCACTTACATGTGGACCCCGTCTGTAAGGAGCATCTTCAACCTCTAAACGAGGACACCTCTTTCTCGGTATCTCCCCACAAGCCACGTCTCTGATGGCTCCGGCGTGTGTACTGTTATATTGTGGCGGGCTCGTCCAAGGCGACGTCCTGCACCATCAATGTTAGTGACCCTGACATGCAGGACCCACTGGGCAGCCACTCCAGCGACACCAAAGCAGCCCAGCGCCCCAGCAGGCTCAAGCGGCCCAACACGCGAGTCCACGGGGTAGAGTGGGCTCACTAAAGCCCAGGCGATGGCTACTTGAAGCGAGACTCAATGCAGCCACGGTCATCCAGTGGATCACGGCAACGGCGACTCGGCTCTTTCCCCTTCCTCTCCTCGCCACAAACCCTAGCCACCATTCTTGCAATTTCCCTGTAATTCGCCACTGAATCGTGAATCTGAGAGTGTTGCCACAGTAATCGAGCTATCCCCTACTATACTCTATCATCTGGTATCAGAGACCAGCCACCACTCCTTCCCGTTTTGCTCTGGCGCACCCCATCGAGACAAGGGGTTTGCGACAAGCCCGGGAGGCCATGGATCCAAGCGTTTCAGCCTTCCTCGGTCGTTTGGAGACCAAGATCGAAGCCGCCATCGATGGTCTCACCAAGGCGCAGCAATCCACGGCGACGAAGATCGACGACTTGCTCTCCTGGCGGCCTGATCTCGAGCGCCGCATGGCGGATCTGGGCAACGCCATCATGGCTTTGCAGCAAAGCGCAAGCGCCTTCTCAGGGCCGAGTTCTGGTGCTCCAGGGCGCTGGAGCAGAGATCAAGACCCAAGGGCCCGATGGCCGCGGCGATATTCAGATCCATCGGGGGAAACCGGTGGTGTCCCTCCTGACGCCGTCGCCGCTCCCGGCTAACGGTACGAGCACCGATCCTGTTACTCCACACATGTTGTCTTTGTTTGCCCACGCCAACCAGATGCTCTTTGGTCTTGGCCAAGCACATCCATCTATCTCTTTTCTGCAGTTTTCTGGCGAAAATCCCATCATGTGGAAGACTCTATGTGAGCAGTATTTCGCCATGTTTGGGATTATGCTTTCCTTTTGGGTTCCTATGGCGGCACTGAATTTCGCAGGGCCAGCAGCAATCTGGCCGCAGTCCATCCAGCGCCGCCTGGGCGAGTTCGATTGGAACTTGTTCACGGCGTTACTCTGTACATGGTTCGGCCGTGATCGGCACCAAACCTTGATACGCCAGTTTTATTCCATTCACCAAACGACTACAGTAGCGGATTATATTGAAAGATTTGAAGCAATCATTAACCATTTGAATTCATTTTCTGAGGCCATACATCCTTACTATTTCCTTACCTGTTTTGTCGAGGGACTGAGGCACGACATCAAGGCGGTTGTCAGGGTGCAGCGACCGCCCGACTTGGACACAGTGTGTGCACTTGCGTAGCTGCAAGAGGAAGTGGCAGACGGGGCTCGTGTGCATACAACAAGAGCGCTAGAGCCAGGCCTGCGGCCACCAGTGCCTTTACCACTTCCCCCACCTCCAGCGCGCCACATGCCGCCTCAGGTCGCCACCAATCGGCGCGGGACAGACGCAGCGCGCGCCGATTCTTCCAAAATCAAGGCGTTGCGGGATTATCGTCGAGCCCGCGGCCTCTGTTGCAAGTGCAGCGAGCGATGGGGACACGACCACGCGTGCCCCACGTCGGTGCAACTGCACGTCATCGAGGAGCTGCTCGACATGATCGGCCTTGACAACTTCGGCGACTCCCAAGTTCAGCAAGGCCATGGCTCGGACGACACGGTCATGGCGATCTCCCTGTCTGCTGTCATAGGGGGTGTCTCCACCAAAGCTTTTTAGCTATGCACGTGGATCCAAGGGCATGAGGTGCTTCTTCTAGTTGATTCTGGTAGCTCCAATTCATTCGTTGACGCGCAACTCACCGCCTTCCTCACCGGAGTGCAGCACCTTCCCAAGCCAGGACGAGTCAAAGTCCCGGATGGGGGTGAGATGCTCTGCTCTAATTTCATTCCCCACCGCGGGTGGTATTCGCAGGGCACGAATTCTCCATTGATCTGAAGGTGCTTCCATTGGGCACTTATGATGCAATACTGGGCATGGACTGGCTCGAGGAACACAGCCCAATGATCGTCGACTGGCGTGCGCGCTTCCTGGAGATTCCATCACCGGCGGGCCCCCTCCTCCTGGTCGGGCACGACGCCGCGTCCATCGCTTGCGAGTCCATCAATAATATACAACTGCACAGGCTCTGCAGCAAAGGGGCAGTCTCACACATTATTCACTTGTGCGTTGTGGCACCGGAAACCAGCAAACCTACTCTAACTCTAGAGTGCATACAGGTAGTGGTGGATGAATTTCCGGATGTTTTCGAGGAACCAACTGGCCTCCCACCACGCCGGTCTTGTGACCACATGATTTCTTTAGTTCTAGGGGCACAACCTGTGAATATCAGACCATACCGTCACAAGCCTGAACATAAGACAGAGATAGAAGCTCAAGTGGAAGAATTACTCAGATCAGGTGTCATTCAGAGAAGCACGAGCCCCTTTGCATCACCGGTGATATTGGTCAAGAAAAAGGATGGAACCTGGCGTTTGTGCATTGACTACCGTCACCTCAATGCTCTCATGGTCGTCGCCAAGTTCCCAGTCCCGGTTATTGAAGAGCTATTAGATGAACTCCATGGTGTTGCTTGGTTTTCCAAGTTAGATCTTCGAGCGGGCTATCACCAGATTCGTTTGGCTCCGGGGGAAGAATGCAAGACAGCGTTCCAAACACATCAAGGCAATTTTGAGTTCAAGGTGGTTTCATTTGGCCTCGTGGGTGCCCCAACAACCTTCATCGAGGCAGTCACCACAACTCTCAAACCTGTCAACCGCGTCTGCATCGTGTCATTCTTCAACGACATTCTCGTTTTCAGTGTACTCTCGAAGATCATGTGATCCACTTGCGTCAGGTTTTGGGACTTCTGCGCAAGGACAGTTGGAAAGCTAAAGTGAGCAAATGTGTTTTTGGTCAGCAGCAAATTTCGTACCTCGGCCACGTCATCAGCTCGCAGGGGGTTTCGGCTGATCCAACCAAGATCATAGCAGTAGCAAACTGGACAGCTCCTACCAGCACCAAAGAGGTGCGTAGCTTCCTGGGTCTTGCTAGCTATTATCGGTGATTTGTGAGAAATTTTGGAGGCATTGCAAGACCGCCGTTCAACCTTCTCAAGAAAGGGACTCCTTTCATCTAGACAGACACAATCGAGACAACCTTTCAAGTTCTCAAGCAGCAGTTGATCTCAGCACCTGTCCTGGCTTTGCCCGACTTCCAACAACGTTTCACCATCGAAACGGACGCAAGTGATCGTGGAATCGGGGCCATTCTGCAGCAGCAAGGGCACCCGATAGCTTTCATGAGCAAAGCGCTCAGTCCTCGCTACCAGGGGTTGTTCACGTACGAGAAGGAATATTTGGCAATCGTTGTGGTAGTGGACCAGTGGCGCCCCTATCTGCAACATGCAGAATTTGACATCCTCACCGATCAAAAAAGCTTAATTCATCTGGAAGAGCAACGACTGACCACTCCTTGGCAGCAGAAGGCATTCATCAAGCTTTTGGGACTGAGATACGGCATTCGTTACAAGAAAGGAACTGAAAACACGGGCGCAGATGCACTGTCCAGATCCAACACCAAAGATACTCTCTTCGCAGTATCCTCTTGCCACCTAGCTTGGCTCGAGGATGTGGTCAACAGTTATAACAGCAACAACCATGCTTCGCGCCTGCTGGAACAGCTGTCATTACATGACGATCCCAAGGGTCGCTTCTCCCTTCAGCAAGGAGTAATTCGATTCCGAGGCAGAATCTGGTTGGGAGGGAGTACGCAAATGCAATAGAAGATCATTTCAGCCTTCCATGACAGTCCTTTGGGGGAACACTCAGGGTTCCTAGTAACCTACCGTCGCATCAGATGACTGTTCGTGTGGCCCAAGATGAAAGCGCAAGTGCTCCAGTACGTCTGTTGCTGTCAGATATGTCAACGGGCTAAGCCGGATCGTGCAGCATCTCCAGGGTTGCTGCTCCCTCTACCTATTCCAGCACAACCATGGGACTTCATTTCCATGGATTTTGTGGATGGTTTACCACAGTCCAGCAAGTTCAATTGCTTACTGGTGATCGTAGACAAGCGCACAAAAAATGCCTATTTCCTGCCATTGGCTCACCCTTACACAGCAGCATCAATGGCCAAGCTTTACATGAGCCAGATTTACAAGATTCATGGGCTGCCTGGAGCGATCGTCTCTGACAGGGACCCGATGTTCACAAGTCAGTTCTGGCAGGAGCTATTTCGCGCAGCGGGCACACAACTACGACTCAGCACTGCCAACCATCCGCAGACGGATGGACAGACCGAATGCGTCAATCAATGTGCCGAGACTTTCCTTCGTTGTTCCACTCAAGCTTGTCACAAGCAATGGAGCTTTTGGATACCTCTGACCCAGTTCTGGTACAACAATGCCCATCACTCAGCCATTGGCATGACTCCTTTCAGAGCCATCTTTGGGTATGAACCGCGCCATTGGGGAATTTCGGCCAGGAGCACTTGTTCTGTTCCAGCACTCCAATCGTGGCTGGACGAGAAGGAAACAATACAAGCCCTGCTGCAGCAGCACCTGAACAGAGCACAGCAGATCATGAAGCAACAAGATGACAAGAAGCGATCCTTCCGAACCTTCACAGTGGGCGAGAGTGTCTTCCTCAGGCTGCAACCATACATCCAATCCTCTGTTGCCCCGAGAGCAAACCACAAGCTGAGCTACAAGTACTACGGGCCGTTCGCCATCATCGACAAGATCAACGATGTGGCATATAAACTTCAACTGCCACCACAAGCCACTGTCCACCCGGTGTTTCATGTGTCGCTCCTACGCCGTGCACTTCTTCCAGGTATGGTTGTTGAACCACAACTACCACATTGCACTAACGACCTTGTTGTGCCAGTGGAAATCCTGCAAACTCGCTGGCACCGGAAGAACAACTCCATGCGCGAACAAGTGAAGGTCCGGTGGTCCAATTCCGCCTCCCTCGGCACCACCTCTGTCGGGTGGTAGGTGCGACATATGCCAACGGGTGGCTTATCATTATGGGAGCCAATAGAACATCGCCGGTGCCTAGAAATGGGATAAGGCGAAGACATGCACACCGGCGAATCTTACCCAGCTTCAGGGCTCTCCGGGGAGATAACACCCCTACTGCTGCTCTGCGGGGTCTCCGCATGGTGACTAAATGAACAAGTAGCTACACAATGCTCCTTGAGCTATTCGGGTGGGAGGAGGAAGAAGGGCACAGCTTGCTTCTTCTCCTTGTGTGGTGTCTAAGTCTATCTAGAGAGTCCAACCCTTTGCATGGGTGCACCGGGGGGTTTATATCGGCCTACCCCCCGGGGGTACAATGGTAATCCAGCTGGGCGCGGGGCCCAGCTGTCTGTGACTGTGTTCGCCGGCTTCTGCGCCGGCTGCTGGGGCCCGCCGACTGGTGGGTCCCACCGGCTGCCGGTTCCTTGGTCGACAGGCAGGCCCCACCGTCCAGGGCCTGGTCGGTGGCTAGTTACTGTTGCCCCGTACTGTTGACGCAGGCTTGGTCGGGGTAAGCGTGGCTACAGTACCGCCGCCCTGGCGGGCGATTACTGTAGCCCCGCCGTATCTTGTCTCCTTAATGGGCGTCTCCTTCGAGGAGGATGGCGAGCCGGCTATGGGGGGCTGGCTCTCCATCAGGCCGACTTGGGAGGAGGTGCGGCCGCCTTTGGTATCTCTCTGCCCGAAGGGGCCCACCGCCTCGGGAGCCACGCTGGTGGCCGGCGTGGACGGCGTCGGGGCCGCCGGGGCAACAGTGCCGCGCCGGATTGGTCGTGGCTACCCGTATGGCGCACTGTACCAGGCGTGCTCCGGGTTTTGGGGGTGGCAGGCTCCACTGTAGCCACGCCCTGCCTCATCATCGTGGGGTGGACGCGTACTTTGCGGGTACGGCCTTGACCGCTTTATGGGGGCCGGCCTCTTGGAGTCGGCCTCGTTGCAGCCGGCTTCTCGTAGTCGGCCCTCCCATAACTTTCTTCATGAGGGTAAAGGACGGGCCGCCCCCGAAGCCGGCCTACAAGATAGCCGGCAAGGGGGGAGGCGGCCCTAGGTCTTGAGTCCTCTTGAGAGCCGAACGGGCTCGTAATTTTTTCTGATGGGCCAGGGGAAGCCGGCTAGGCTACCCATGGCTATTTACTCCGACAGTAGTCCCTGAAGCTGAGCGAGCTTCGCGGCGGACAGAGGGACGAGAAGCTTGGTCAGCTTCACACCCTGAGGAGCCGACCTTGCCGTCGTAGGCCGACTTCAGAGAACTTATTTGTTTATTAATATGACCGTGGTTGACCCGCGGGCTGCCCACGGGCCCCACGACGGGCCACGTGGCGGTGAAGTCCTGCCGTCGCACGCGTGCGACGGGACGCCGCCGCAGGCCCGGGCCCGCCACTCCTAGGCCTCGGCCCGGGCGCAGATCTTCTGTGGCCCAAGGGGACTGCTCGCCTTTCCGCGGCCGTTTCTTCGTGTCTTTAGTGCGCAATAAACGCGGGGCGTGGGGGAAGTGGGCACGATCGATCCCCACGACCCCCCACGCCGCGCCTCCTTGGCTCCGGCGCACGAGCCTACAAGTAGGAGGGGGAGGGGGAGAGACAAAGGCTTGCTCGCTCCCCCGCTCCCCGTCCCTCCTTGTTCTCCTTTCCTTTCTTCTTCCTCTCACGCCCGGCGCAACTTCCCGTCGCAGCCTCCCCACGCCTCCATGTCCATGGCGCTGTCGAGCTCGTGGGACGGCTCCAACGTCCACGATGAGCACATAGAGTTCCTTCGCCGGACCCGGTGCCTGCCCGCCACCAACCTCGTGCAGGCTCGTCTGGCGCCGGAGGCGGAAATCTCGCCGGCGCCGGAGGAAGGCGAGCGGGTCGTCTTCCGCGCGCACTTCCTCCGTGGCTTCGGCCTGCCGGCGAGTGGGTTCATGCGTTCCCTCCTCGACTTCTACCACCTCCAGCAGCATCACCTCACGCCCAATGCAGTGATGCTGCTGTCGGCCTTCGTCGCCCTCTGCGAAGGCTTTCTGGGAGTGCTGCCCACACTGGAGCTTTGGGCGGAGCTCTTCCAGAACAAGCTCGGCACCGTCATCGCCGGCGTGCCCGCCCCCTGCGGGGCCTTCATCGCGATGAAGAGGTCAGGCGAGAACAACCCCTTCCCGCATATCCCTTTAATCCAATCGGTCAAGCTCTGGCAAAAATCATACTTCTACGTCAAGAACATCGCCCCGCAAGGAGACCACGTTAATCTGCCGGCTTACGTAGCCGGCCCGCCGGCTGGGAGGCAGCCGTCCTGGGGCTTCAGATCCAAGTCCTTGTCACCGGCGGGGAACGCCGCCATCGCCCGGCTTCGGGTAATGATCCAGTTGGAAGGCCTGCGCGGAGCCGACTTGGGGGCCGCCTTCGTCGAGCGCCGGATCCCCCCCTTCAGAGCCGGCCCCACATGCTGAGCCAGATGAGCGGCCGCTTCGACCCGTGCCGGCTGAGCACATGGGACATGCCCCATGCCGAAGTCGCGCTTATGGTAAACTACATCGCCAACCTTAAGCTCGCCGACGACTGGCAATACGGCAAGGCGCCGTACTCTCGCGCCCATCCACCGCCCGTGGTAAGTTTTTCTTTCTATCTTCTTTCTGTCATCAGCCGGCTTTATGCCTGCCGGCTTCTGACCAGGTGGTTCCTTCTTATCAGAACCCTCTTCTTCCGCCGCCAGCTGGGGCGGCAGGAGTCGAACGCCGGTATGCCCCCGACCGTGTGGCAGATGATGTTGATGACCCGGATCTGGGGGCGGCCGCCATGGAGGACGCCGCCACGGGGGACGTCGCCGAGCCCGGAGGCACGGGGCTCTCGGCCAGTTTTGACGACTGGCCGGATGACGCCAATGCCGAAGAAATCCCGCGCCGCCAGCCGCCAGCCGACCGTCACAGCGCGGGCTCGTCCACCGCGCCGGCTGCCGGTGGTGGGACGTCGAAGCGCCGGGCCGCGCTTCCTCTGTTCGGCAGCCGGCCGAAGAAGACGAGGGCCTCCACCGCGGCAACGAAGCGGGACGAGGTGGCGGCGAAGGCGGCTCGCTTCCGGAGGACGGTGAAGCAGCCTCAGGCGATTTCGTATTAAGTTTTCGGCCGCTTGCATGTTTATTTTTCGTTGTCTTCTTTTGTTCTAACCCTCCACCATTTTCCGAGCAGGGCGCCGCTCTCCCTTGAGCGGGGCCCAGGCGGCTCTATGGTAGGGCCGGGTGCTGGATCTTTAGGGCCCCGCCGTGTGGACCCCCGCGCCCACCTTGCGGAAGCCACGGAGCGGAACGCCCGTGAAGCGCGAGAGGAGAGGGAGGCGGCAGAGCGGGAGGCCGCCCAAGCGGCGAAGGAGCGGGCTGACGCGGCAGCCGAGACTCCGACGGAGCGGGCGACCGTGGAAACGGAGGCGGAGGGCACGCATAGCCGGCCTCCGCTGCTCGCCATCCCCCTCTGCACCGTGGACCCGGACATCCCGCTGCCCATGGCAGAGGAGATCACCCCGGATCAGCCGCCGGTGCAGAGGGAGGAGCTCTTCGAGGTCTTCGCGAAGAGGACGCCACCGGCAGCGCCAACTGGAGCGGGCGAAGGCGGCCAATCGTCGGCGGCGCCGGAGGAGCCGGCCCGGGGCGCACCCGAGGCCGGAGCCGGTCTTGAGATTCAGCTGGCGGCGACCCAGCGCACCGGAGGGAACACGGCCCCGCCGGACACGCGCCAAGCCGCGGGTGCCAACCAGTCGGCAGAAGCCTTGGAGGCGGCTAGCTCTGCCACGTCCGGGTGGACTCCCAGCGGGGGAAGTGGCGAGCTGAACGTGGCGGCCCAAGGGGTTCGGAGCCGGCTGCAGGCTCAGGCCGCCCTCCTGCAGCGATTTACTCAGGAGTTCTTGTCGACGCGGTCTGCAATCCTGGTAAGTTTTTTACTTGTCGACCGCTCTAGTTCTCTGATTTCTTCCGTGGGGGCGCGCTAGCGCACCCACTGGGTGTAGTCCCCGAGATCCGGGCCGACTGCAGCGCAGTCGGGTCGGATCTTTCTCGGCGACTATCTTAACTCTGTTTTCTGTCTGATCCTTAGGATTATCACAACTCTCGTGCTGCCGCCTTCAACTCCCAGGCTCAGGAGCTGGGCCGGAGGACCGATGACCTGGCCCGCAGCCGTCGTAAGTACCTTGCTCTTATCTGTCTCTTGTGGGGGCGCGACAGCGCACCCACTGGGTGTAGTCCCCGAGATTCGGGCCGACTGCTGAGCAGTCGGGTCGGATCTTCTTTGACGACCTTTCCCTTGCTGACTTTTTCTCTTTTTCTTTTCCTCATGCAGAGGCCAACGCCGACTTGCGGAGGGAGCTTGGCGAGGCGCAGACCGCTCTTCGCGCCAAGGACGCCGAGTATGCCGACCTGGTCCAGGAGCACGACCGCCTGGTCAAGAAACTGGCCGACCAGGAAGAGAGCCACAAGGCGGCCCTGCAGAAGGCGCGGGACAGCGAGGCTGCCCTGAAGGCGGAGTTCGAGACCAGGGAGGCGAGCTGGGCCGAGACGCGTCAGGCGCTGGAGGAAGGTTTCGGCCGAATCGAAGATCTGATCGATGGTAAGCCACTTTTCTTGCCCTTCCTCCATCTGCTAGCCGCCTGGAGTTTTATTCTGACTCGTGCTTGTTACTTTGTGCAGATTACTTTCCCGGCCACTCCGTTCGCGCCACCCAAGCCATCAAGGCCCATCATGAGGCGCGCCGTCAGGCTGGAGCTGTCATTGCGCCGGATGCGAATCGAACGTTGACAGAGCAGCTCATTGCCGTCCAGGCACGACTGCAGCCGGCCCATCGGATGCTCCGCCGGCTCCAGCGTGCCGGGGCGCAGGTGCTGGCCGCGCTCTGGCCCGGCCAGATGATCCCCCGCACCCCAAGCCGGACCGCCGACTGGCTAGAAGTCGCAGTCGGCCGCTTCGAGGCTTGGAAAGCGTCGGCAGCCCATCTCGGAGCCGGGCGTGCGTTGGAGTTCGTCCACGCATGGTACCCAGGGCTAAGCCTGGACCAGCTGCGGACTTGGCGGCTGGAGGCCGACGCGGAGCTGGAGGAGGTACGGCCGGCGATCGCCCAGCGCGCCTCGACGATCGCCGAGTGCACCGACACCAGCGTCTTCGCGCCGGAACTTAATGACGACGGCGTTGCCCAGCCGGAGGAGTGGTTCGGGCTGAACCCGGCGGAGGGCGAGGACTCGGCCGAGGAGATTGCCTCCAGCGACGAGGGCGAGGATGATGAGGAAGAGGACGGTGAAGACGCCGAGCCGACCGGTGGAACGACCGACCGCCCTCAAGCCGATTGTGCCTCCAGCAACGAGCCGCGCGGAAGCGCGCCCTCTACCGGAGGCGGTGATCAGGCCGAAGTTGGTCAGTTGGCCGCTCCTTTAGCCGGCGCAACCGTCTCCACCGCTCAGCCCGGCTCGTCAGCGGCCCGCCCGGCTTGATCTGCCGTCCTTGTTGTTCCTGTTTTGTCTTTTCGAACAACTTTTAAGTTTCCGCAATTCCACCCACTGGGGGTGTATCAAACAATGTTGGATGCTGACCTCTCTGGAGGTCCTTTGTGTAAATATTATTGTATGCATGTTCTGATTTCCATTCAAGTGCACTTTGCGTCCTTAGGCTTTTTCCTTTGCCGCCTTCCCTCTTTGGGAAGGCAAGTACTTGAGCTTTCTTGGATTTGAAGCGAACTGAATGCAAGCCGGCCGGCCGGCTACTCTGGTAGTCGGTCGGTGGTAGGCGGTAAGCCGGATTTTGTTATATAAATCCGTTAGTCCCTAGCTGTTTTTCGTGTGCACACCCTTTCCGGCTTATGACTCTTGCCAGCCGGGCAGCCGGTTCTTCGAACTGCGATTTTGGCAAGAGCCAAGCCTGGGTGTCGGCACATTACTTGTCTGACCGCGGGTAGGATTTCTAATATAACTCCAGTCGGCTAGTCCCCGGGCCGACTCGTCGAACCCGGTGCCGGACGAAATAAATAAATGAACAGGCGATATCATACGCATGATAACTTTCATTCATAAAATAAAAGATGGCAGTCCCCGAGTCCTCCTCGGGGGGCCTATTGTCTCGTACTTAATACAAAAGTGGACGTGATACATACTGCATTTCAACTGTAAAATTTTCGAAGGAGATTGGCGTTCCATGGTCGTTCCGACTCCTTGCCGGAGTCGTCTCTCTTGCGTGCCTTCGGCTTCTGCGCGTCGATGAGGTAGTAGGAATCATTGCCTAGAGCTCTGCTGACGACGAAGGGGCCTTCCCAGGGGGCTGCGAGCTTGTGCTGGCCGGCTGTTCGCTGGATCAGCCGGAGCACAAGGTCGCCCTCCTGGAAGGATCTTGGCCTGACCTTCCGGCTGTGGTAGCGGCGCAAACCCTGCTGGTAGATGGCAGACCGGCTGAGGGCTAACAGCCGGCCTTCTTCCAGCAGGTCGACGCCGTCTTCTCGTGCCTCTTTGGCCTCCGCCTCCGTGTACATGGTTACCCGAGGCGAATCGAACTCGATGTCTGTTGGGATGACTGCCTCAGCACCGTACACGAGGAAGAAAGGAGTGAAGCCGGTTGATCTGTTTGGGGTAGTACGCAGACTCCACAGGACAACCGGCAGCTCGTCGAGCCAACAGCCGGCTGAACGCTCCAGAGGTACGACCTGTCGGGGCTTGATGCCGGAGAGGATGAGGCCGTTTGCTCGCTCGACTTGGCCGTTTGACTGCGGGTGGGTGACGGACGCAAGGTCCAGCCGGATACCTTGTGCAGCGCAAAATCGTGCCAAGGCTCCTTTGGCAAAATTCGTGCCGTTGTCGGTGATGATGCTGTGCGGTACGCCGTATCGGGTTGTTATATCCGCAATGAAAGTCACCGCAGTCGGCCCATTCAACTTCTTGATCGGCTTCGCCTCGATCCACTTGGTGAATTTGTCCACGGCGACGAGCAAATGCGTCATGCCGCCGCGCGCCGTCTTGAATGGGCCCACCATGTCCAGTCCCCAGACGGCGAAGGGCCAGGTGAGGGGAATGGTCTTGAGTGCCGAAGCTGGCATGTGTTGCTTGGAGCTGAAAAGCTGGCAGCCTTTGCAGTGTTTGACTAGCTCTTTGGCGTCGTCCAAAGCAGTCGGCCAGAAGAAACCGTGGCGGAAGGCTTTGGCGACAAGTGATCTTGAGGCGGCGTGGTGGCCGCACTCTCCCTGGTGTATATCTCTGAGGATTGCAATGCCTTTCTCCTGCTCGACGCATCGCTGTAGGACTCCGGTGACACTGCGCTTGACAAGTTCTCTGTTGACGATTGTGTATGCTCCGGCTCGACGTTGGACTTGTCTCGCTTCTGTTTCGCCAGCCGGCAGATCTTGGTTCACCAAGAAGTTGAGGATGGATTGAGCCCATGACGGAGCTGCAACCTCCTCTGCCGCCAATGTGGCTACAGCCACCAGGGTGGGCGGGCTGGGTGATGAGGTGCTGGAGTCGGCCGCCGCTTGCTGTGCTGAAGAAGTCCCCGGGCCAGCTACCGCAGTCCCCGGGCCGGCTACCGCAGTCCCCGAGCCGGGTGCGGCAGTCCCCGAGCCGGCTACTGTAGCCCCCGAGCCGAGTACTGAAGTCCCCGGGCCGACTACTTGGTTCTTCGAGCCGGACCCGCCCCCGTCGGGGTTAGGCGGCACGAAGATGGAGTCGGATTCCGGAGACGGCTTGATGGACGGCTTGAGGAGGCGTTGTAGGGCGACGCCGGTTGGTATTGCTTGCCGCATGGAGCCTATTCGGGCCAGGGCGTCTGCTGGCTCGTTGTCGGCTCGCGGTACCTGGAGGAATTCGCATCCATCAAAGTACCCACTGATTTGCTACACTAGGAAGCGGTAGCTTGCCATGTTTGCGTCCTTGGCGTCCCAGTCGCCAGACGATTGCTGAACCACCAAATCCGAGTCGCCATAACACAGGATCCGGCGGATGCCGAGTTCTTTGGCAAGCCGGAGCCCATGTATAAGTGCCTCGTACTCGGCTACGTTGTTGGAGGTGGCGAAGTGGATCTGCAGCGTGTATCTGAGCTTGTCGCCCTTAGGAGAGGTAAGGACAACGCCGGCTCCCAAGCCGGTGCGCATCTTGGATCCGTCAAAGTGCATGCGCCAATGGGTGGAGTCGGGAGCTGGCGGCAGGTACTGGGTCTCGGCCCAGTCAACGAGGAAGTCGGTCAGTGCTTGTGACTTGATGGCGGTGCGGGGTTGGTAGAAGATCGTGTAAGGGGCCAGCTCGATAGCCCACTTAGCCACCCGGCCGGATGCATCCCGGCTGCCTATGATCTCGGCCAGCGGGGCAGTGCATACGACCGTGATGGGATGTTCTTGAAAGTACGGCTTCAGCTTCTTGGCGGTGAAGTACACGCCGTAGCACATCTTCTAGTAGTGCGGGTAGTTCTGCTTTGAGGCGGACAGCACCTCGCTCAAATAATACACCGGCCTCTGGACCGGCTGGGCTCGGCCTTCTTCGGGGCGCTGGACTACAATGACGGTGCTGACCACCTGGCTAGTAGCGGCAATATAAAGGAGCATGGGCTCCTTCTCAGTCGGTGCCGCCAGGACAGGCGGCGTGGCCAGCATTTTCTTCAGCTCGTGGAGAGCTTGGTCGGCTTGGTCATTCCACTCGAAGTGAGTGCTCTTCTTCATGAGGCGGTAGAGAGGGAGAGCTTTCTCTCCAAGCCGGCTGATGAAGCGGTTTAAAGAGGCCAGACACCCGGTGAACTTCTGGATCTCTTGAAGCTTGGTTGGGACCGCCATCCTCTCGATGGCCTTGATCTTCACTGGGTTGCACTCGATGCCGCGTTCGGAGACCAGAAAGCCTAGGAGCTGGTCGGCTGGCACTCCGAACACGCATTTCTCGGGGTTGAGCTTGATTCGGAACCGGCGCAGGTTCTCGAATGTCTCTTTCAGGTCTTCCAGCAGAGTGCCGCGCTTCTCCGTCTTCACCACGATATCATCCACGTAGACGTGGGCATTTTTGCCGAGTTGCATGAGGAGGCACTTCTGCATGCAACGCTGAAAGGTGGCGCCGGCATTCCTCAAGCCGAACGTCATGGTCAGGTAGCAGAAGGCTCCAAACGTCGTGATGAAGGCGGTCTTCAGTCGATCATCCGGGTTCAGTTTTATCTGGTGGTATCCTGAATAAGCATCCAAAAAGCTCAACAGCTCGCATCCGGCTGTGGAGTCTATCACTTGGTCAATTCTGGGCAGAGCGAAGGGATCTTTGGGGCAGGCTTTGTTGAGGCTTGTGTAATCTATACACATGCGCCACTTGTTATTCTTTTTCAGCACGAGGACCGGGTTCGCGAGCCACTCTGGGAAGAAAACTTCCATGATGAAGCCGGCTGCAAGAAGCCGGGCTATCTCCTCCCCTACGATCCTTCTCTTCTCCTCTGACAGTCGGCGGAGAGGCTGCTTGACTGGTTTTGCGTCCTCCCGCACATGTAATTTGTGCTCGGCAAAATCCTTCGGAACACACGGCATGTCCTTGGGGGACCATGCAAAGATATCCCGATTCTCACGGAGGAAATCGACGAGCTCACCTTCCTATTTGTTGTTTAGGCTTGCCCCAATGACGGCAAACCTTTCGGGGTGCTCGGGGTCGAGCTGTATCTTCTTGGTCTCCTTGGCCGGCTGGAAAGATCCTTGGGCGTCATATTCCTTGGAGTCGGCGGGCTGGTTTAGCTGCTTGCTGGCCAGGGCCACGACCCTGTCCAGCGTCTTCTTTTCTTCGGCAATCACGAGGGATTCGGCCAGCCGGCTGCTGGCCGCGGCGCAGTCGGCGGACTTCTTGTAGTCGCCGGTGATGGTGATGATGCCCTTGGAGCTTGGTATCTTCATCTTGAGGTATGCGTAGTGGGGGACCGCCATGAACTTGGCCAAGGTGGGTCGGCCAAGCAAGGCGTGGTAAGGGCTCTCCAGGTCCACCACCTCGAACCAGATTGCTTCCCGGCGGAAATGATCCTTGCCCCCAAAGAGTACATCAATCTTGATCTTGCCAATGGGGGCGCAGGACAAACTGGGTACGATGCCGTGAAACACCGTTCGAGTCGGCACAAGCTGTTTTGCCTTGACACCCAACTTCTCCATGGTGTCGCGGTACAGGATGTTGATGCTGCTTCCACCGTCGATCAGCACACGGGAGAAGCGGGCGGCGCGCGTGTCCGTCGCGAGGGTGGCCTCCAGGACCAAAGCATAGGAGCCGGGGGACGGCATCACCTCTGGGTGGTCGGCCCGGCTCCAGCTGATGGATTTCTCTGACCAATGCATGTGACCGGCTGGGCTAGCGGCGGCCACTTTGACTTCTTGATGCTCTCGGCGCTTGGTGCGCCGGTCTTCGGGCTGGCTCGTAAAGACGACGTAAGATGCTTGCTCGTCGGGGAACTCGTCCTGCACGGCGTCGACCGTGGGCCGAGCGGCCTTGGGCGACGGAGCCGGAGGCGGCGGGCCGGCAGGCGGAGTCGGCGTGAGCCCTTCGCCCTTGGAGATTCGGGCAAGCCAGTTACACTTTCGGGTTGTATGGTTGGACGGCTTCGCGCCGCTATGGAACTTGCACGGGGCGTCAAGAGTTTGTTCGTAGGAGAAAGCCGGCTGCCAAGCCGGCCGGCCTCCCTTGGGCTTCTTGGGCGCGGGCCGCCCCTCAGGCGGCGCGTCTTCGACCGTGGCCACCTGCCGGCTAGCGGGAGGCGGCGCAGGGCCTTTGCGCTCCTGATCATTCTGGTGTTGGCGTCGGCCGGAATCTCCCGCCGGTTCTTGGGGCGCCGGATTAAGCACTTTCCCGGACGCGTCCACCCGGAGCTCGGTCTTCATCGAGGAGTCGGCGGTGGCGTACTTGTCGGCGATGTTCAGGAGCTCGTCGCAGAGGAGCTTGTGCTTGAGGAGGGTGCCCTCTCGGCACCCGGCAGTGAAGTATTCGATGGCCGGCACCTCGTGCACCCCTTCGCAAGAATTGCGGAGCTCGGCCCAACGCGTGAGGTAGTCGCGGGTGGACTCGGTTGGGCCCTGTATGCACAGGGAGAGCTGTCTGGGCTTGGGAGCCCGCTTGTAGGTGCTGGTGAAGTTGCGAACGAAGGCCTCAGTGAAATCTACCCAGCTGTTGATGCTGAGAGGCTTGAGGCTGTTAAGCCAAGTCCGTGCCGTGCCTTGCAGCATGAGGGGCACGTACTTCACGGCAACGCGCCGGTTGCCGTTGGCGATGCTGACGGCTGTGGAGTAGTCGGTCAGCCAGTCTTCCGGCTTCACCGAGCCGTTGTACTTGGGTGTGTCTCTTGGGAGCGAGAACCCTTTAGGGAAGGGCTCGTCGCGGATGCGGGGGCCAAAGCAGGGCGGGCCGACATCGTCTTCTTCTTCTAGCGCCAGGGATCTGGCCAGGCGGTCGATCCGGTGGCGGGCGTCATTTTCGCCGACTCCTTCGCGGCGACCTAGCCGGCCGCTGAGAGTCGGGTGCGCCACTGGAGGCGGGGTGGGGTATCTCTCTCCACGAGCTCGAGGCGGAGGCGGGGTGCCCCGCCATTCCATGGCTCGGGGGCGGCCGTCAGCGTCTCGCTCGATGGAGATTCGGGTCCGGCTTCGGCTGGAAGCCGGCTCTTTCTCGCGCCGTGCGTGGGTGTTGCTCGTAGTCGGCGACTGGGAAGTCGCGCCGTGATCGCGGCGCGGGGGAGGGCTCCCCGCGCAGGCGTCGGCTTCGTGCCGCTGAGCGGCCGCGTCAATTAGTTGCTGTATGCGCCGCGTCATGTGGGGGAGTTCTTCGGCTTCCAAGCCGTCCAGCTCGTCTACAGCCGCCTGGGCGGCGCGCAGGTTCTCGAGCGGTGTGGCGTAGACCGGGCGATCGACTCCAAGCGTGTCGGCGATGACGGCGCCGCGTTGCCTGACAGTACCAGCCCAGCTTGGGCCAGCCGGAGCCGGCGTGCCGAAGGCGGCGCGGTCAGCTTCGCGCTGGTAGGCCTCGGTGAGGCGTCTTACGGAGGCCAGCCGCCGGCCCTCCGCGAGGAGGGCGAGGCGGCGTGCCTCCAGTACTTCGTCGTCGGCATCAGCCGGGAAGGGGACGGACAAGTCATGGGCCGCCGCACGCGGGGCGTCGTGGGCACCCTCGTCGGCCGGGCCGTCATGGCCGATAACCATCACCTCAGTGGTGACAGTATCGCAATCGCCGGCCGGAGGGAGTGGGTCGTTGTAGATCGCGATGTTGGTGGGGAAGGTGTCGTAGGATGCCGTGTCGGAGTCGACAGGCATCGGGTCGGTGGAGCCAACCAACTCCAAATCTGCAGCAGGCTCGCTGGAGACGTGGAGCTGGCCGAGGAGGTTGGCGAGGTGGTCGGTGCCCGCATCGGAGGCAAGCTCGTCGGAGATGCGGGCCTTGTCGAAGAGATCGGCGAGGCCGCTCGCCGCGCAGATGTTGGTGACGCCTTGCAGCGCGTCGTGGCAAGCGCCATCGGGCAAGCCGGGCTGGCTACGCTCGCGAGGGAGGAAAAGGGTTCCCGTCCAGAACAGGTCTCCGGACGACGGTGCACCTGGCCCCACGGTGGGCGCCAAATGTCGGGTGGTAGGTGCGACATATGCCAACGGGTGGCTTATCATTGTGGGAGCCAATAGAACATCGCCGGTGCCTGGAAACGGGATAAGGCGAAGACATGCACGCCGGCGAATCTTACCCAGCTTCAGGGCTCTCCGGGGAGATAACACCCCTACTGCTGCTCTGCGGGGTCTCCGCATGGTGACTAAATGAACAAGTAGCTACACAATGCTCCTTGAGCTGTTCGGGTGGGAGGGGGAAGAAGGGCACAGCTTGCTTCTTCTCCTTGTGTGGTGTCTAAGTCTATCTAGAGAGTCCAACCCTTTGCATGGGTGCACCGGGGGGTTTATATAGGCCTACCCCCCGGGGGTACAATGGTAATCCAGCTGGGCGCGGGGCCCAGCTATCTGTGACTGTGTTCGCCGGCTTCTGCGCCGGCTGCTGGGGCCCGCCGACTGGTGGGTCCCGCCGGCTGCCGGCTCCTTGGTCGACAGGCAGGCCCCACCGTCCAGGGCCTGGTCGGTGGCTGGTTACTGTTGCCCCGTACTGTTGACGCAGGCTTGGTCGGGGTAAGCGTGGCTACAGTACCGCCGCCCTCGCGGGCGATTACTGTAGCCCCGCCGTATCTTGTCTCCTTAATGGGTGTCTCCTTCGAGGAGGATGGCGAGCTGGCTATGGGGGCCGGCTCTCCATCAGGCCGACTTGGGAGGAGGTGCGGCCGCCTTCGGTATCTCTCTGCCCGAAGGGGCCCACCGCCTCGGGAGCCATGCTGGTGGCCCGTCGTGGACGGCGTCGGGGCCGCCGGAGCAACAGTGCCGCGCCGGACGGGTCGTGGCTACCCGTACGGCGCACTGTACCAGGCGTGCTTCGGGTTTTGGGGGTGGCAGGCTCCACTGTAGCCACACCCTGCCTCATCATCGCGGGGTGGACGCATACTTTGCGGGTACGGCCTTGACCGCTTTATGGGGGCCGGCCTCTCGGAGACGGCCTCGTTGCAGCCGGCTTCTCGTAGTCGGCCCTCCCACAACTTTCTTCATGAGGGTAAAGGGCGGGCCGCCCCCGAAGCCGGCCTACAAGATAGCCGGCAAGGGGGGAGGCGGCCCCAGGTCTTGAGTCCTCTTGAGAGCCGGACGGGCTCGTAATTTTTTCTGATGGGCCAGGGGAAGCCGGCTAGGCTACCCATGGCTATTTACTCCGACAAGCTCGGAGGACAAAGACAGCCTCAAGGCGAGGTTCCCGCATTCTGAGGCTTGGGGGCAAGCCTCGTCTCAAGGAGAGGGGGATGTTAGCTGTAACACCCCGGATACAACTTTCCATATTCGTAACTCCAACTCTTGCCTTTTCCGGAGATGCGATATGAGTTTCCCTTCATGGTTGGGTTTTTTCTTCGTTTTTCATTTTGTTCATGTCATCATGTGCACCGCATTTGCATACGTGTTCGTCTCATGCATCCGAGCATTTTCCCCGTTGTCCGTTTTGCAATCCGACACTCCTACGTCCTCCGGCGCCCCCTTTTGTCTTTTTCGTGAGCGGGGGTTAAACATTCTCGGAATGGACCAAGATTTGCCAAGTGGCATTGGTACACCACTGGTAGACCGCCTGTCAAGTTTCGTGTCATTTGGAGTCCGTTTGATACTCCAACGGTTAACTGGGGAACCATAAAGGCCTCGTGTGTGTTGTAGCCCAACACCCCTTCAAAGTGGCCCAATAACCCATCCAAACCCCCTCCATCCTCTTGGTCGTTCGATCACGATCACGTGGGCGAAAACCGCACTCCATTTGGACACTCCTACCTCCTCCTACCTATAAATAAGTGTCTCCCTCCGAAATCTCACGGACGAAACCCTAGTCTTCTTCATCCTCCCGCCGTCGGACAAATCTTCCCACCGCCCGGACATGTCCAGCCGCTGCCCGGACCAATCCGCGCCCACTTCGTCGCCTCCTGCGCCGGCCCACCGCGGGCCCAGATCCGGCCCCCACCGGGCCCGAACCGAGCCGCGCCCGTGCGCCACCGCCCGCGAGGCCGTCCGCCGCCCGCGCCCGCCGTGCGCCGCCGCCGCCTCGCGCCTGCGCCGCCACCCCGCTCCCCGCCGGCGAGCTCCACCTCGTCGCAGGTTCGCCTCACCGCGCCGCCGCCTTCGCCCGACGCCCCGCCGCCCGCGCCGGCTCGGCCCCACCGGCGCGCCACCTCGCCTCCCGTCGCTCGCGCCGCACTGCTCCGCCGCCTCTTGCGCACCCCGCCGGCGCCGCCGCCTCGCCCGTCACCGGAGCGTCGCCGGATCTGCCGCCCCTGGATCGGGACAAGATCCACCAAGTCCAGCAACCAAACGCCGTCCCGAACCGCGCCATCCCACTGAGCCTCTCTGTCCATTTTCCCCGTGGTGAGAATTCTGCTAAGTCCCTAAAGTCTTATATTCTGGTGCTACCTTTGACCTGCCGTAACTTTGTGCTCGCTGCTCCGTTTCATGCATATGATATATCAAAATGTTCATCATGATGTGCTCTTGATTTTGTTCCATTGTGCCATGCTTGTTTGAGTCCATGCAAGAGTGCTATAAAATGTTAGGTGCTGATTCTTAGCAGAGTATGAGCATTTGTTATTTTTGCTACATTTGTTGTGTGCTGCATATGGGCACGAGTCCTACATGTATTTTGATCTATGCCATGCCATCTTTACAGGGGTGTATGCCATGTATTTTTTTGATATTTGTGGTGACTAGAACAAGCATGTAAAGTAGCTCTCGTAATATTGCTGATTTCAGAGACTTAGAATTTCACTAAGTCTTTGCTCTACTGTTATTTGTATGCCATGTATTCATGTTGCTATAGTGAGTTCCATGCTTCTTTTGAGTATGTTCAGTAAGGATGATTTGGACATATGGTTATGCTTTATCCATCCATGCCCATGTTTGCAATTATGGAGTGCCCTAGCATGACTCAATCTTGCTCTACTTTTGCTATAAAATGTTCCTGGCAGATTGTTTACGTGTTAATCAATTTTTCCAAGGTTGTTGTTGTTGATCCATGCATGCTATAAACTTGTTCTTGCCATGGTTAGCCTTATGAACATGTCTTCTTGCTGGTTATATTCTTATCTTGTCATGCAATGCGTTGTGTTGAGTGAATCGAGCTCGTAAAGATGCCTTCATAACTCTGTTTTGCCATGCCGAGTTTTCTGCTAAGTCTGAATCTGTTAACGAAACTTGATATGTTTACATGGGTGCCATCATATCTTCTGATCATTTTTGGCTTATGGTCAGTAAGAGACTTTTGTTATATGCTTTGAGTAGATTCATGCCATGCCTTTGCTTGCTATGTTCTGTTCATGTAGCATGTTGTTATCTTGCTCTAAACATTGCTTCCTGATGTTAATTCCTGACATGTTATTTTCACCAAGTCTGTGAAGTTGATATCTTTTGCCTTTTTTCCATGCTTGTTTGAACCTTCTATTGTGTGATTTAGCCGTAGCTCAGTGTTCATCTTTTGTCAAGCATCTTGAATAGATCACTGCCATGTGCTTTGTTGCTATGCTGGAGTGCAGTAGCTAAGTTTCTTGTTGCATTCTAGATGGCATCGTGCTGTTAATCGCAGTATAGCATCATTCTTGTTTCACTTTTCATTTGCAAACCGTGCATCCGTTTCCGGCGATCTTTATATCGATTTTGACCGAAATCATCTCATATTTCCAGTGGCACACTTGGTTTGCCAATTTGATGCCTTGATCTTTCTTTCCCTTCCGAAGCACGCATAGGAATTGCATATCACATCTCGCATCTCATGACATGTTTGCATCATGTTGTTTGTGCATTGCACCGTGATTGATTGTTGGTTCTTTGCTTGTGTTATTGCTTTGGGTAGAGCCGGGAGACGAGTACATGATCGAGGAACCTGTTGAGTACGCTAACAAGGAGCAAGCTTTCGTCAACTCTGAGAACTTTACAGGCAAGATGACCATACCCTCGAAATCACTTCTATCTTTGCTTGCTATTTGTTCGCTCTATTGCTATGCCGCGATACCTACCACCTACTATATCATGCCTCCCATATTGCCATGTCAGCCTCTAACCCACCTTTCCTAGCAAACCGTTGTTTGGCTATGTTATCGCTTTGCTCAGCCCCTCTTATAGCGTTGCTAGTTGCAGGTGGAGATGAAGTTTGTTCCTTGTTGGAACATGGATATTGTTGGGATATCATTATTATATCTTGTTTACTTTAATGCATCTATATAGTTGGTAAGGGTGGAAGGCTCGGCCTTATGCCTGGTGTTTTGTTCCACTCTTGCCGCCCTAGTTTCCGTCATACTGGTGTTATGTTCCTTGATTTTGCGTTCCTTACGCGGTTGGGTGTTATGGGAACCCCTTGACAGTTCGCTTTGAATAAAACTCCTCTAGCAAGGCCCAACCTTGGTTTTACCATTTGCCTACCTACCACCATATACCTTCCCTTGGGTTCTGCAAACTCTAGGGTCATCTTTATTTTAAACCCCCTGGGCCAGTGCTCCTCTGAGTGTTGGTCCGAAACGGGCAACCTGCGGGGCCACCTTGAGTCAACTTGAGGGTTGATTTTACTCGTAGCTTGACCTATCCGGTGTGCCCTGAGAACGAGATACATGTAACTCCTATCGGGTTTTGTCGGCACATCGGGCGGCTTTGCTGGTCTTGTTTTACCATTGTCGAAATGTCTTGTAACCGGGATTCCGAGACTGATCGGGTCTTCCCGCTAGAAGGAATATCCTTCGTTGACCGTGAGAGCTTGTGATGGGCTAAGTTGGGACACCCCTGCAGGGTTTTGAACTTTCGAAAATTGTGCCCGCGGTTATGGGCAAATGGGAATTTGTTAATATCCGATTGTAGAGAACTTGAAACTTAACTTAATTAAAATGCATCAACTGCGTGTGTAGCCGTGATGGTCTCTTTCCGGCGGAGTCCGGGAAGTGAACACGATCTCGTGTTATGCTTGAACGTAAGTAGTTTCAGGATCACTTCTTGATCATTATAGCTTCTCGACCGAGCTTTGCTTCTCTTCTCGCTCTCATTTGCGTAAGTTAGCCACCATATATGCTAGTGCTTGCTGCAGCTCCACCTCACTACCATGTCCTACCTTTAAGCTTAAATAGTCTTGATTGCAAGGGTGTGAGATTGTTGAGTCCTCGTGACTCACAGATACTTCCAAACAGTTGTAGGTGCCGATGATACCAGTGCAGGTGACGCAACTGAGCTCAAGTGGGAGCCCGATGAAGATCGTGTTCGTTGTGTTGTTTCGTTTCCATTCGATCAGTAGTGGAGCCCAGTTGGGACGATCGGGGATCTAGCATTTGGGGTTGTCTTTATTTATGTTGGTTCCGTAGTCGGACCTTGATTGTATTCTGGATGGTGTAATGCTATTTATGTATTGTGTGAAGTGGCGATTGTAAGTCAACTCTTTATCCCTTTCTTATTCAGTACATGAGATGTGTAAAAATTACCCCTCTTGCGACATGCCTACCATGCGGTTATGCCTCTAAGTCGTGCTCCGACACGTGGGAGATATAGCCGCATCGTGGGTGTTACATTAGTGACCCCGACATGCAGGACCCACTGGGCAGCCACTCCAGCGACACCAAAGCTGCCCAGTGCCCCAACAGGCTCAAGCGGCCCAACACGCGAGTCCATGGGCCAAAGTGGGCTCACTGAAGCCCACGCGATGGCTACTTGAAGCGAGACTCAAGGGCTGTTTGGATCGATGCCCGGAGATGCCCTGCCAACATTTTGGCGTTGACCTGGCCTAGCGCTTGTGTTTGGATGGTTATCAAATCATTGATGTGCCTTGCCTGACTGGCTGTCCTAGTTCAATCTAGCGCCAATTTTTTGGCTAGACGCTGGCGGTGGAATCAACCGCCAATTAATTGGCGCGCCGTAGTTGGCGATGCTGGTGCTGGCGCAATCCAAACAGCCCCTCAATGCAGCCACAGTCAACCAGTGGATGACGGCAACGGCGGCTCGGCTCTTTCCCCTTCCTCTCCTCGCCACGAACCCTAGCCACCGTTCTTGTAATTTCCCTGTAATTCGCCACTGAATCGTGAATCTGAGAGTGTTGCCACAGTAATCGAGCTATCCCCTACTATACTCTATCAATCAAGCCCACCCGGCTCATACACACGTGCTGGACCTGTAACTCCGGTGACCATGAGGCAGTCGCGCGCTCGCCCTGCTCAGTCTGTTTGCCGCGCAGTCCGCCGCCGTCTGCGTGTACCCGACTTGAACGAACAGCATCCGGAGGTGCCTAAATTGCGTCCCAGCCATGAGAGCCGTGGTCTCCTAGCTGCCACCATGTGTGCACGTGATGCCTGCATATCATCAACCAAGGCATACATGATCTACGTCTCGTCACCAACGATGACCAGCAACACGACACACACACGACGACGCTGGCTGTGTCGCTGACGTTCGGGCAGCAGCAGCAACACAACACGCACGACAGGCGACCGCGGAGAGAACATCGCATTCGACTGCGGTCTGCGTAGCACCGAGCAAGCGGGTTCCTGATCCGGGCGAGCAGATGAACAGGCTCGTCGTGCTGCACACGAAGTCATGGCGCTCCGGGAGAGCATTGCAGACGACACGCTGGAAGACGCGCGCGGGAGCGTCCTCGTGGAGGTTCTATAGCTTGGTACGGTGCGCGCTGCTGGTTCATAGCATGCGCATCTTTGTGCTGCTGAGCTCGACGGGGCAGGTGCCCACACGCCACTAGAACTGCCAAGGCCGGAGCACGTACCAGTGCGAAGTCTGGTTTTAGTCCAAAACCACGCCACGTCAGCCGAAAACCACCCGAAGCCACAAGAGGGACTAAATTTATTCAGTTTTGAAAATTGAGGGACCTATATTTGCTGGTTTTGAAATTAAGGGACTATTTCTATATTTTTGAAAGAATCGAGGGATGAAAAATATACTTATTCCGATTCATTATACGAAGTATTATATGAATTTACAGCTATATGTCTAGTGTGTGGTGTTGAAGAGGAAGACAACTTTCACCCATTTTGCCGGTGTCCGCTAGCAAGAGATTTGTGGCGCTGCATGTCCTCCGTTTGGTCGCTTCCAAAGTTGGACGAGATTCAAAATTCTGGAAGGGAGTGGTTGTTACATTTGCTTGACCGGGTGCCTCCTGAGACGAGAGACATGATCTTGATGACACTTTGGCGTAGCTGGTTTGTCCGTAATGAGGTCGTTCATGATAAGAATCCGCCACCTGTAGAAGTGTCAGAGCAGTCCTTGTGCAGTTATTTGGAGACCTTGATGAACATCAAAGTCAATTCAGTCCTCCGTCCTTGCAAAGGTAAAACCCCAGTTTATGTTGTGCCTATATCAAAATCTTCGGTTTTGCCCACAGAAGTAGTTCATCTTGGCGCCCGCCGAGTGCGGGGAAAGTTAAGTTAAACTCTGATGGTTCCTTCACCGTGGATGGAAGAGCAGGTGCTGGTATGGTTTTGAGAGATTCTAATGGTGCAATCATCTTTTCTGCATGTCGTACGTTGTATAGATGCCGTGATGCCTTGGAAGCAGAATTGTGCGCTTGTATTGAGGGTTTATCTTCCGCCCTTATGAGAACTGAGCTACCTGTTGAATTGGAGGTTGATTCCTTGGAAGTGGTCAAGATGGTGCAGACAAATGACATCAACAGATCAATTTATGCTTATCTTATTAGAGAGATCAAGCTGATGATGAGTCTTTGGGAGACTAGTATTACTCATATTCGTAGACCCCAAAATAAAATTATTGATTGTTTAGCTATCTTTGCTAGAGAGGAAGGTAGAACCATGACTTGGTTAGGTTCTGGACCTCCCAGAGTTTTGGAACTTGCTGTTTCCGATTGTAACACTGTTGGAGTTTGAGTAATATACAAGTTTCTATTCGCAAAAAAAAAGTATCATGTTAGGAACTATCAGATTTGCTGGCTGTCAGATGTGCTGCAGTGAACGCATTTTCAGCCATACACAGCCATTAAGCTATACAATGTCGTGGGAATATTCTTTCATGTACAGGGGATATGAAACGTATGGTATCAAGAAGTAAATTATTTGCAACTTGGTGGATTTGTACACTTAAAAACACTAGAGGCTGGTTGCTTGTATTCAGGTATACTGGCAGGATCAACGGCTCGGACCTCACCCGGCTGAAAGAACAGGCTGTCATGCCTGCAGAAGTTGCATCATTAGTCAGTTAGTCCGATATGTTTCCCTTCTATTTTTTAACCAGGCAGGAGGACTGCATGTATCATACTTAAGATAGAGAGATACAACCGACCAACAGTTCAGATGATCCAGCTTACTACAGCAACCAAACGACCACAAAACTCAAAACTAAAATATTTAGTCATTTAGTCAGGATATGTTTCCCTTCAATTCAGGAACTTTTTGGTGTATGTTTATGGATCAAAGGGAACGGAAATCCAAATATCTGATGCAAGTAGTATGTCCACATGAAGTCTTTCTTATAAGCTTGCAAAATGACAAGGATTAGTTTTTACCTCCGCAGGTCCAGTCCTATCAACCCAGCTTGAAGAATTGACAAGTTGTCAGAATCTGGCGAAACGATGACAACAGTATCCCCTGAGTACTGAGTCTCTAGTATTGACATGAGCTGTGTTACCCGAACAAATACGTCCGCCACGCTCTCGTTAGGTGTACCATCATAAGTAGGAGGTGGTTTGATGTCTGGCGAAATATTATCAGATGCATACACCTAAATCCATCACAATAAAGGAAAACTCGATCATGATAGGAACAAAATCCATTAAACCAAAATTATCTGTATCTGTTGCACCGGGATGTTGAACCTGGGAAACATAACTAGGGCGATACATTATGTTCAAATCGAGAATATTCTCCCTCCAGGATACTCATTTGCCCACTAGCGTATGTCCACCTATGAAAATACTACTAATCTCACTGGTTAGCTACCAGTAACTTCAAACAAGCATGGAAACTTGCCTAATGATGAAAATGGCAACATAACTATGGCAGGACGATATACTGTTTCTCTAAATGTAGTTATCAGAAGAGATTCCCATGGCCCACATCCTGTTCTTAATCCATGTTTCTAAACCTATCTTATTTTCAAATGAGCCCATCTGTCTGTAGAGATTTAGTAGATTCACACATTCTATTAGGCTGATCTAGAACCAGTGACTGTTGCTGCCTTCCTGGCAAGCAGAATTTCACTAACCCTTCGTATTTCAGTTTTGCAATGTACATCTGCAAGGTCAGTGCACTCCAATTTCTAAAGTTCATTCGTTGCAATAATATATTCTTAAATTTCTCCAGAAACTAAGGTACCAACGTCTTCAATTAAATATACTGCATCTCTGTGATCCCTCAAGTCAGTTGTTCTTCTAATACTCGATGTAAGTGCTGGTAGAATTTAGCTTGGAGCTCGAAAGATCGGATGAATAATACCTCTGGCAATGCTTCTAACCTCTTCCCCTCGTACGCACCCAGCCCCCGCGCGTCCAAGAAGCTATACTCCGGCACGATTTTACTTCACATCAAGTAACCAACAATCTCAGTACAGGATCACTGACCGACCGGTCATACTCATGTAAAATCAGGAAATATAGCCCACGAGGATGTGGATAGACAGGCACCTCCGCACCTGCGGTTGATGCTGTTGGCGGCAGCGATGATCTCGGCGGCCTGGTAGGCGCGCTGGGTGATGGAGGGCCATATCCAACAGTCGTCCTCGCATGCACCAAGGCGGCGGAGCTCGAGCGCGGCGCGCGCGGCCTGGCGGAGGCCGGCGGGGGAGAGACCGCTGTCGACGGAGGTCTTGGCGACGGGGTTGGTCCGGAGGAGTCCCTGCCCCTCGTACACCGACTCGCCAGCGCGCACGAGGAAGTAGCGGTTGGCCAGCCCCGGCGGCGGCATGCGGAACAGCCCGCGCGCCGAGGCGGCCGCCGGAGAGAGCGCGAGGGGAAGAGGCGACGCTGAGAGCAAGAGGAGGTCTCGGCGACGGACCGAGGGAAAGGCGACGTGCGGGGAAGGGGGCGGAGGCGGCGGCGCGGAGGGGGGTCGAGAGGACGGAGCGGAAGACAGAGAGGTGGCTTGCATTTCCGGACGCCCGGCGGAGCGAGCACTCGCTGCCGGACTTGCGATTTGGCAGCTCCAACGATTGGAGTGAAAGTTTTCCGAGTATTTTCTAGCGTTCTCGTCGACCTCTCGCCAACATAAGAGAGTGAACGGACAGCAGGCAACGACTCTGTGCGGGCTTCTTCGGATGAAAATCAAATTATTATTTTGAGAAACGGATGAAAATCAAATAGGCACGAAAAATAAATTCAGAAATTTTAACAACATTGACACAACTAAATTTTTATGTCTAACCCTTTTTTTTGAAGAAAACTTTTTTAACACAATACAGATGCAACATATGCTCACTCCTATGAACGCATCCATGCACACCATACCTGTATGAGCACCTATGAGAGATTGAGTCGACATATCATCTTGACATTGACGAAGTCGTCATATATGTCTTCGTAGTTGAGGGGAACGTCTCATCCACTGAACACACATTAGCTGAGTGCCTGGAATGAATCTAGGAAATGTGATCATCTATGTCAAGTCTAGGGCTTGATCCCTAGACTGGGAATACCACTATCCTCCTTACCATTCAATCATAGACTAATTCTGTTGAAGAAAACTTTTGATGTCATATATAACAAAATAAATTGACTATAAATAATGGGTGTACTACAATTCTTCAAATTTTAAGACATGTACAACAACAATGTCTAATGTAAGAGTTGCCACATATATAATTTAGTAATTTGGAGAAGAGAGAATGGGGAGAGAGAAATAGGCTAATTCTAAGTTATTTATAGACAACTTACAAACAGTGGTTTTGTTGTTGTCACTGTATCGAAGTAGTCTGTAATTTCTCTCCCACAAATAGTTATGGCTAAAATTAGATTGTTTATAGATAGGTCATTACTAGAGGGATACATGCGCCTTGCTGCTGCGCACGGTTTTTCTGTCTGGAGATGAGCTTCTTTGTTTCAGACTATTGTGTATGAATGGATATTTTTTTTCTGGGTTTTATTTGTCTGTATTGGGCTCTAGCTCACTTTGTTCGGTTTGGTGTGCTTTTGGGTTTCTTTTATTATTCTCTTGGGACATGGAGGTATCGGGAATGTGTAGTCGAGTCGTGCGATTTTGATGGGCTGTAATTTACTCCCTCCGTCTGGTGAAGAGTGTACATCTAAATTTTTTAAGATAAATTATGGAGTTGAGTAAAAAATACAGTGAAAAGGTACCAGCCACCATCTCTCTCCTGAGCAATTCTAGCAGACCCCGCAAAAACTTGACCCGCAAAACGCGTTTGCGGTTTTACGAAGATCGTGTTTGCGGGTCCAAAACTAGCGCGGCCGAACAGATACCGTATCTAAACCTGCATAAGTTGAAAAAACACTTTCGCGCGAGAAATTGCGCAAACATAGTTCATCACATCACATAGTACATAGTTCATACATACTACATGATCAACAAATTACAAGCATAGATCACATGCTACTTTAACTAGTACTGGAGGGGGTCGGATCTGACGGTGGTGAGGATGATGCCGTGGAGGTTGAACGACGCTCAATCCTCGTCGCCGGAGCTGCACAGTTCGACGTACTTCACCGCCTGCTCCGCGCGGATGCGGCATCACTCCTCGGCCTTCTCGTTGGCGGCGACCGCCTGCCGCCACTCGAGGTCTTCGAACTCCTCGGCGTGGCGGGGGCGCTCCGCATCCTCGCGCACACTCCACTCGGCGATGGCGGCCGCAACGGCGTCGACGTCTGCGACGTAGTCCTCGGGCCCGACGACTCCACGGCGGCCGAGCGGAGCGGGCTCCTCCTTCACGGGGACGAAGGCGAACATCGACGGCTCCTCCTCGTCCTTCGACCACTCCCTCTTCACGGGGAGAAAGCCCGCGCCGGAGGACGAGGAGCTCCCGCGTACGAAGACCTCGCGGAGGAGAAGGATGCGTGGCGGTGGTCGTACTCTTCCGTCTCGCTCCGCTGGAAGCTCAGCGGCGGCGACATGCCGCAGTTGGTCCGGGCGCCGCGCTTCCTCGCGATGTCCGACCGGACGCGCCGCTCGCGCTCTGGGTCCCTTCCGTCGCCGGATTTGCTGCCGGAGCCACGTCCGGAGCTCCACATTCAATCCCACATGGCGGCTGGAGGCGGGACGGGTGGTCGCCGGCACGAGAAATGTGGAGAGGGGGGAGGGGAATCGCGTGGCTCGGCGGCGGTGGGGGTAGGGTTTGGACCCGCAAACGAGTCGTGGAATCGCAGTTATAGCGGTCGGGCGTGCGGTTTGCGGGCTGCGGCAAAAAAAATTGCGGGCCGGGCGAGTATGCGGGCTTTGTTCTGGCCGAAAAATTGGGACGAGCCCGCATACTCGCCGGACTTTTGCGGGTCTGCACGTTTTGCGGGGTCTGCTAGAGTTGCTCTTAATTACCCAACCCCCAATGAGCTAAGTGCATGTAGAAATTAAGAAAACCATGTGTAGATTGCTACTGGTCTTAATTACCGTGTGGTGAGAGAGAAGTATTTTTTTCCTACTTGAAAATACATTGGCAAGATAGAAAAACACTCTTTTGTGGACAAATTTTGAAGCTAGATGTACAGTTTTCACCGGATGGAGGGAGTAGGTAGTACCATAGCACATCCCAAAAAAATTGCTTATGTGCCATGGAGTTAATGAGGAAAGAGATGCTTGTGATAACATAATATGTTACTGTAACATGAGGCACCCCGAGGTAAAATGAGTTTATATCTCAATTAATGAAGACTTGCATGTTAGAGCAACTTTAGCAGACCCCGCATCCGGCTGACCCGCAAAACGCGTTTGCAGTTCGTGGGAAACCGCTTTTGCGGGCTGGCTCGGATGACTGCAGATGCAGACCCCCAAACGGACCCGTATAAAAGGATATTCGCGGAATATACTTTTCTATGGGTCGGCTTTTGCAGGGTCTGTTCGGACACTGCCGCGTCGACCCGCAAACAGAAAATGCTCAATTCTCGCATTTGACATAAGTTTTCACAAATAAGTTCAAATTCAAACAACATAACACAGTTTTACGCGCAAATAAAAGCCAAGTTCAGTACGACAAACGCAAAAGAGGGCTTTGCAAAAGTTCTGCCCATGTCCGACATCATCTTGGTCGATGTTCGCTCCGCGCTATCGAGCTCATCTTGAAGTTCATCGCCACCACCGAATCCACCTCCGGCGCTTGTCCCAACTCCCGCACCGAAATCGTCGACATTGCCACCATATGGAGCAGAGAAAATATCTCCGGAACTGTAACACAGACCGGCCGACGCGACCATTCTCCTCTTCAAGATTTCTCTCCTTGCCATATCATGCCATGTTTTGGTGAGATCGTCCATGTCATTGCGGTTCATTGACATGATCTTGTTCTCTTCGGCGAGCAACAAGGATATGGATTTGTTTTCAGTGGCGGAAGTATTGATCTTCAATCCTTTGCCAATATCTCTTGACGGTTTGAGAAGTACCCGTGCATGCATCAAGAGACACCGCACTCCATGCTTTGATCAAAGCTTGATCTTACAAGATCGTGTAGTTCTTCGATCTTTGTCTTTTCCCAGTTCTTATTTGTGATTGCTCAAACGCTTTCGTTTCGATCTCCTCCAATTCTTCCTCACAACCATGATCGTCCACGCCGCCCTCCGTTTTATTGTAGTCGAATGCGGCGAACGGGGCTTGATCAATGTCAACGGCGTTGGTGTCCAACAAGTTCACAAACTCGGCAGTTGCATTGTTCGAACCACCGCTATAGTGAATGATAACAAGTCACGAGCTGTCGCAAAAAATGACGAAAATGAAAGGAAATCGCCATGACCGAAGACGCATACCTTCTGGCCATTTCGTCAAACACCTCGCTTGCGGTGGGAGGAGCACTGTTGCGCGGCATCGCCGGGGAACCTCTTTCTGTGGCGGAGGGAGTGGATGAAGGAGTCGGCCTCTTTGTAGCTGGAATCTTCCTCCGCTTTACGACGGAGACCTTGCCTACCTTCTCCTCCACCGGCCGGGATCGCGCAGCGGCGTTGGCGCCCGGAGTGCGGGCCTTCGCGGCGGGGGCTGCTGGAATCCCGCCCTGCATGACCACGTTGCCATGTCGCTTGCGGGCAGGCGCAACGTTAGCTTGGGCAGCGGCAGCGGGGCCAACATAGCTGGCGACGAGATCCACCCGAGGGGAATGAGCGTGCGTGACCTCGACGGTGACGGGGGACAGCAGGGAGTCGTCCATGGCGGCGAGGGATGGTCGGGGAGGATGCACCGGAGCGTGCGGTGGCGGAGGGTGGGGGAGCGGGAAAGGGCGTGCGAAATGTCCCTCCCGCCAAATCTCACTGCGGATAGGGACTGAGCTCGGGTCGGCCTCCCAGCCCGTGAAACTAGAGGTTGGGGGAGAAGTTTTGCCGCGCCCCGCAAAAATATTTGCGCGCCGGGGCGGGATACAGGATCTGATCGGGCAGATTTTTTCGCCCCGATCCACACTTTGACGGTTATTTTGCGGGTCGGAACGGGATGTGGGGTCTGCTAAAATTGCTCTTATCATCTATATGTTACTACCCACTATGAAAAAAGTAATATAGACTAATAGCATATGCATATTACTAGTTCAAGTTACTCACCACTATGACCAGTCAAACACGTTTTAAATGCAGAGCCTTGTTGTGAGGAGCCGGTTGTGCAAACGAGTGAAAGTGTGTGATGGTGCTACTGTCGGGAGTGAGGACTTGAACCTAGGTTCATTTGCATCCATTTATTAATATATTTTAAACACGTTTTAAAATGTTAGAAAAATTCAAATCAATATTTCACACGTACATCTTCGTAAAGATATGCGCGTGGCACAATATTTTGCAAAAGATGTCTTTTATTTTGCCTCGGCACAGAAGACAAATTGCAGTGCTGGAAAATAGCATTCTACGAGCGGAAGTACCTTTCTACACCCAGGAGCAAATGCTCCTGGTATGAATAGTAAAATTTAAAAATAGAAAAAATGTTTAAAAAATTCTAATTTTTTTTGTGACATACTTTCACAAATGTTTGATATGCACGCAAAATTTCATTACGAAATCACATTGATGGAAGGCGTGCCAAAAAAACAAAATCAAAACTCCAAAATGCTTTTGTAAGTAACATTTTCATAGCATCGATTTTGTTTTTTTACCACGCCTTTCACCAATGTGATTTTGCGATGAAATTTTGAAAGCACAACAAACATTTGTGAAAGTATGGCACAAAAAAATTTCAGAATTTTTTGAATTATTTTTGAATTTATTTGATTTTACTGTTCACACCAGGAGCATTTGCTCCTGGGTGTAGAAACTCCACGTCCTTCTACGAGATACTATTTGTTTGTCTTTTTACACAGTCCAAAACAAAAGTCGTTTTTCCGTAAAACTTTACGCGAGTACATGGAACGTGAAGATGTACATGTGTAACTTTTTTTCGCTTTTTTTACATTTAAAAATGTGTTTTTCAAAGTAGGTGCAGATATACCCGGATGCAACTAGTCATTTTTTCTATTGGGGCATGGAGTATGTGAGCTCGAGCTCACATGCACCCTTTGCTACAGTAATACCAAAAAATATTTAAAAAATTCAAAAAAATATGAATTTTTTAGCAACAAACATTGATATGTGTTGCACATGCATACCAATTTTCGTGATGAAATGACATTTGTGGATGTCTCGGCAAAAAAAAAGCAAAATCATGCTCCAAAAAACAGTTTTTTGAAGCATTTTGATGCATTATTTTTGTCTTTTTTGCCATGACCTGCATGAATGTCATTTTGTCACGAAATTTTGCACGCATGTGAAAAACATCAATGTTTGTTGGCAAAAAAATCAGATTTTTTTAATACTTTTTAAATATTATTTCAAATTTTTACTGTGGCAAAGGGTGCATGTGAGCTCGAGCTCACAACAACACTTTCGGAGAGTAAAAAACAATCACTGCATGCACTTACGGAGTTACATGTTGGGCTCATCATTGTTGGAGATCCCTTGCTAGTAGATGCAGAGTTGCCCGTGCTATTGAATTCAACAGATTCAACTTGCACCTTACTGGTTTCCTCCTCCTCCTCCATCACTCTTTTTTCAGGGTCTTCTTCTGATGAAGAGTCTTCACTCGTGTTGCACCATGCACGATCACACTTCGTCCCACGGGAAGGAGGCTCCTCCTCAAGTTCAAAGTCCTGCTTGTGGGGGGCTTGAACCATGTGGTGTAGTCCTACCGGTGGTGAGGCGATCCTCCTCCTCTTGTGAGGACGTTCGCCGCTTGTTCCAATGGCGCGCCATGGCCTTGAGGTTCTTCCCTTTGCCTACAAACTTGATATGCATCTAGAGGTAGATTGGTTTGCTAACGTGCAATGGAGAAGGTCCTCCAAAGGATATATAAGAAGGTATACTCGTAGATATTCGCAAGATTATGTTAGGTGAGGAAGATTAGGAAACAAACCATAGTATTCAGGAAGAATATGCTAATTTTCACGCAATCAGAGCAGAAGATGCGGGTGGCATGCTTGTACCCGTGCTCGTACCAAGTGCCCATCAAAATCCTTTCTGCTTCCAAAGGTAAAAAGGTCACGTGTACGAGCTTGTCAGCTCGTATCATGGGTCGTACCAAAACTTCACACGCGACAAAACACACACACATTTTTTTCCGAAGGTCAAACGCATGGAAATAAGCCTCCGGTAATAGAAGAGAAAACAACATGTGGTACGAGCGTGATTTCTCATACCGCTAGTCGTACCATACCGGTGCGAGGACTTCTTCAGCACCAGAAGAGAAGATGGCCCTGGGTCTATCGTGAGAACTCATACCGTGGGGTGTACCAAAGGTCCTGATATGTTCCTTCATTCCAGATGGGAATACGAGGTGCGGTACGACCGCAAGGGATCGTACCGGCGCTTGTACCACCCTCCAAGACTTGTTTCTTGCGCATAAAAATTTCTCTAAGTTTACTAAAAAACATCATGCTAAATATTTGCCTTACGTAGATGAGATAGTAAGAATTGCTGCAATAGTTATGCCTCCTAGTGATTTATTAGAAAAATACTCGTTGAAAACATATGCTAAAACCAAAAATAATTGAACACTACTTCAAAAGGATGTCCTGATAACGAAAGATTCTTGAGAAAACCTATGTTGGGGGAAAATATGAAGAATGGAGCACACATATTGACATGTCTTAAAGTCGTGGTTAGTTGTAAAACGCCAATATCACATGACAATAAAAAGGAAGTTTCCATAGACATTGCAGTCTCTTACACTTTGTATCGAATAAAATTTACATTTGCCAGAAAAAAATATGGTATCAACAATGTCATGTGCTATACATAGACCAAAACGTGGCTCCACACACAGCATGAATTATGCTTGATTTCGCACCTCCTAATAAACAAAGAAGGGTTCGAAGTTAGAGAAATAAAAGGGCAAAAATACAATTGGTTTTGCCAATACCACACAATGATATTTGAAGAAACAAAGTTTAGTAATTGTGACTTGTGATTTTAGACAAAAGAACATACACTGATTCTTGGCATTCCTCTTAATTGCCACATGCCCCTTAAGTACATATAGAAGCATGCTTCGTCTTACAAAGAAAGGTGCTAGATCACATAAAAAGGTGCTAGATTCGAACAAACACCACAATGTTTTTTTTTTGAAAATGTCAGCAAGAATCGTGTTATCAGGCAAAAGGAAAGAACACAATACATGGTAAAGATGAAGAGTTTTATCCAAAAATTAAATAAAATTACAAACCTTTGGTGATCCTTCATAAACAAATTTGATAGCAGGACATGTGAACATACGGACAAATCATTGTTTCTTGATCCTTTATATCGAATTCTTTCTTGAGGCCCCGAGTCCATTGTACGAAAGGAAATCTACATAGAAGTACACACGTCATAGGAACATATATACTTTTTTTTTTGAGAATCATGGGGGGGGGGGGGGGGGGGTTAGTTTCCCTACCTGAATATATTACTCAAAGTGACCAGAATGACAGAGTGGTGATACAGTTTATAAAAAAAACGGATCGAAAACCTTAACAAATTGACCTCGTTTATAAGGAAAACCGGGCCGAAACTGTAATAGCATGATGAAATTGAAAGGAAAAGCTAACGAAACTGTACATGCAAACTACAAAGTATAATTGTAGTGGCGTGTTAGTGTGGGTGGGTGAAGGGAGCCAACAATATGTACCGAGGCAAAGTAGCAGCACTATCGATCGTTTCTTATCAGGATCATCAGACTACTCTCTCCTCGTAATTAACTTGGCATATCAGATTCTATGTCTAGTTGGCAGGCATGGCAACCTGCACAAGATGGAGCTTAACGGCTGGTAGGACCGCCCTGCAGCGAGAAACATATCCTTGATTCCTACGCGTCAGGCCCTGTTCTCGCCAGTAGACCAGCTACAGTGCTAGTAACCCAAAAGCACGAGCGCAAAGCCTGCCAACGCTATTCTTCAGAAAACCCCTCTTGTTCCCTCGAAACTCGAAACCAGCCTTTGACAAATAGCCTTGCCATTGCCTCCGTTTTTTTTTTTGAGAATCTGCCTCCTGCCTCCGGGTTTATGGCAATTCGTTTCCTGCAAAAACACTACGATCGCTCGCTCGAATAGTTGCCCTTTTCTTTTGGGATTTCCAACTAGTAAGAGGGTTTATTCTGATATTCTCCTTTTGAGATATAATGTCAGGCTGGTCCTTGCCCTCGCCCGCCCGCCCGCCGCCAATCCGCCATCGCCGTTCGGTTTGTTTCTTCTCCCTCGCTCTGACCCCCTCTTGACCCCGGTCGTCTGCGGGCGGAAGGAGCGCCAGCCCGCCAGCTAGCCCAGAACCGAGGAGCGATCCATCATCCGATGGCCACCGACACCTTCGTCACCGACGTGACCTTCGGGCCGGACGTGATCGTCACCACCGTGACCAACTCCGGCGCGGCCGTCGAGGGCTGGCTCCAGGAGATCCGCTCCGTCCTCGCCGACCTCGTCGTCGGGATCGACGTCGAGTGGCGCCCCAGCTACGGCCCCTCCCAGAACCCCGTCGCGCTCCTGCAGCTCTGCGTCGGCCGCCGCTGCCTCATCTTCCAGCTCCTCCACGCCGACTTCGTCCCCCAGGCTCTGTCGGGCTTCCTCGCCGACCCCAACCTCCGCTTTGTCGGCGTCGGCGTGCAGGAGGACGTCGACCGCCTCAGCGACGACCACAGCCTCGAGGTGGCCAACGCGGTCGACCTGCGTGGCCTCGCGGCGGAGGGGATGCAAATGCCGGAGCTCCGCCAGGCCGGACTGCAGGCCGTGGCGCGCACCGTCATGGGAGCCAACCTTCAGAAGCCACAGAGGGTGAGGATGGGCCCGTGGGACGCCTACTGCCTCTCCTACGACCAGATCAAGTACGCCTGCATCGACGCTTTCGTCTCCTTCGAGGTTGGCCGGAAGCTGCTCACAGGCGATCTCTGAGTTGATGATTTCTGCGGCTGAGTCCTGAAAACTTGCATTCTTAAGTCTAGCTCGTACTATTGTGTTTAGATCCAGTTCTTCGTTTCATAATGTTAGGCAAGGGTTTGGGAGTGATTCTGCGATGGAAGAATTAGACATTGGTGGTGATGATGATTAACTTCAGAGCAGGGAAAAGATTGCGCCTACAACTGGGTGCCGTGAGCATGGACCCTTTTGTGCCAATCGAAACTCTCTGCGAAATATTCTGCCTCATTATGCAATTTTAGTGAACTATAACTATTTTTAATTCTGTGTTAATGTCAGGGCTGCTTTCAGTTATCATCGATCGGATGTTCTAAACTTTCAATAGCTCCTTTGTTCTAAAGTTGCCATTATAATTTTTCGATCTGCCTAGCATTTGGTATCATAATTTGGTATTTGTTGCTCATACCACAATTTGTAATTGACGACATGAGCATTAATCCTTTTGTGCTGATCGATACTGTTTTGTGTATTCTGCTCAACTATGTTTGTTTTGGTGGAGTGCCAACTATTTCTAGTTATGTGCTCCAGGTCCGTGCTGCTTCCGGTTATCACTGATGGGATGATTCAGATTTCTGACAAGTCATTTGCTCTGAAGTTTGACAGTTATCAGTTCATAGAGTTTCGTAGATAGAATTTTGCTCTGTTTAATATTTGGCATCATAATTTGATATCTGATGCCCACTTATACCACATTGTCAGTTACAATTTTTCCTCTTATTCATTTGATACCCTATAACTAACTAAGCTACTGGTACAGACTTCAGCATACATGTCAGAAATTACTCTTATCAATTACTACGGCCAGAAGAACACGCTAGCATGATGATTCCTTGTACTGAAAAAATAGCTGCCAGGATCATCCTTAGCCAACTCCTCACTGTTTAGTGATTGAGTAATCAAAAAGGGCAGCCCTGCTCCCGCTTGCGTACGGTCCGAGGGGAAGGGTCCGATCATTTTTAGGTCTAATGTACGCAGCTTTTCCCTACATTTCTGCAAAATACTATTTTCAAAACTCAAACCTGTGACCTCGTGGTCACAAGGCTTACTGTTGCGCAAAGGCTCCCCTTCTGTTTAGTGATTGACTCTGGTTCGTAATTCATTTTGTAGGAATGGTTTATCAATTCACTCTCCTTCCATCTGCTGTCAGACACGATCTTTCATTGAAATCATCTTTATTCATATTTTTGGTCATTATGGTCACATCATTCAACATACTCTCCTGTTCTTCTTAGTTCAAGTTCTTAGTTATAATTTACCCTTCTTCTGAGTTTGATAAATTAACCTGGCTCTATGCTTCTTTGTCCTAGTGTGTGATTACTATCAAATATTTAACTGATAAGAACATAATGTTGTATATTTTGGTGCGGAAACTACTTATCGAGTGTTGCAGAACAATGCGTCCTCCATCACCGAGTATTGTGCTTGCTTCATGTTAAATAAGGAGAAAGTCAAGAAAAATTCTCAATGGGATCTAGTCGAACACTTCTCGAGCGTGGAGTCGGCCATGAACGGCGTCGGCAAGGGCAAACGATACCTGGGCTATGGAAAGATTCGTGGGTGCAACGGCGGCGAAGTACAAGATGTGTGCATGGAGTAGTGGTGGTCCGACAAAAACCGAGTGGGCGCCGGAGTGGTGTAGAGGCCAATGGAGGCGGTCTTGATGGATGCAGATCAAGAGCAAGAGGGGAGGGACGGAGTGGGTTAAAACGGCCCATGGAGGGGGGAGGGGGGGTTGGGTGGATCGGGTGTGTCGGAGTCTGACGTGGCGGACGTCCGGACTCCCCCCAAACACCCCATAAATTTGTTTCCAATTTGGCAGAATTTGGACGTGCGAACCGATCCGTGCACGTTTGATGCACGACGTTAGAGCATCTCCAAATGCCCTGTAGTTTGGCATAACCGCTCTTTAGGGCTTTTCCAACCAAAAACACAGCTCCAACAATTGCCCTATTTGCAATTTTTTGCTTCGAATTCTTTAGGCATTCCCAAAAAAAAACATGTGTTGCAAATATATAACACTTTTGTTGCTGCCACAAAACTGGTGCAGTCGTGCATGCAGCCCCAGCTGTCACTAGGACATTTCACCGCCGCGCGACCGCTATTCCCCCAACAACCGACAACGTGATTTCAGCCGCAAACACCACGGTCTCCAGCCCGGCGCCCACACCCGAGTCTGCCTTGACCCCGCCGCTCGACACTACCACTCCGGACAACCGCCGAGGCCCCGCCGACCGCCCGATTCAGGGTCCGGTGGCACGTCGATATTGGTTGATTTCCGGCCAGCGTCACCCTCCGCTGTCCATATGGTCGACGCAACTCCTCCGCGGCCTAGAGAGGTGGACTAGTGGTTGCTGAAGCACCGCTACAAGTCTCAAGGCCGCAGCGACCGCAGCTTCAGATGGCGTCTGATAGAGGCGAGGGTTTTCCTGATCTTTCGATGAGATGATAGCTATCGATTTGGTGTGGAGTCGATTTTGACGATCCGACTACAAACGTGCACGACGTTGCGCCTTAGCAATCGCTAAACTAACTCTAAGATGTTATTGACCACACCGGAGCACGATCAACCTTACCACGAAGGTCTATTCCTTCACGCAATCGAAGAACAAGCAAGAATATGATAAAAGTAATCTGAATATTGCGAATATAGATGAAGTATTGATAAAGGTGGGGATCCAAAAGCTATCTTGGTCTGGTCGTTGGACACAAACGAAGTACACGAAGTTGCAATGACTAACTTTTAACTAAACAAATTCCAAGGAAAAAACTACTAGATTGATCTACTTATATAGGAGCAAGGGGTGGCGGCCAAGGAGGTGGGAGGACGTTCCAAGGCAGCCGAAAACTAATCCTTGGTCGTACAAGGCTCATCGGCCCAAGTAGAGGAGATGCAACACCTTTGGATTTGCAGTTTGACTCGGATTCTGCTACAACGTCAGATTGTTTCGTCAATGTCTCAACACCCTGGACGAATTTGAAGGTGAATCCAATTGGGTTGGAAGGTGTATGAAATAAACTTTCCAACAAAAAAAGAATCACCCAATTCAGAGTCCGAATGAAAGAGATCTTGGCATTTTGAGTCAGGTATGTCTGTGCAGTCCGAATCTGAGTCTAGAACGTGTGGGACTTGGACTCTATTTTCTCTTGGGCCAAAAGTGACGTGAGAGGAGTTTTTGAATAGCACCTAAACTTCTCTTTTTTCCCTTATCTTCATATGCGGATTGTACAAATGTCCCATATACCTGCAATTAGACATGGTACAAAAGTCTGTGAATTATTTTTGTCCTGGATAACATAAATAAATTATTGCATAGTTTGTGTTAGAAATCACCTCATAAATATGCATGTATGTAATATTTTTGGTTGTATCCAAGGTAGTCATGTCCTCATTAACGTCAATATCACGGTGTTGCTGATTTTTCGCCGCAAGCTCGACCTCTCGACACTAAGGAGGCTCTTTGTACGCATTAGCCCTGACGCGGCAACCATCTAGGCTCCGACGAGCAGGCGGCCGACTCCCTTCTCCTCGCACACAAGGTGTTCGGCCAGATTTCTACAAGATAACAAAATTCCTTCTCGCTTTTTTGTCATGTACAAAGAAGTAGTTTAATGACAGAGATTCTCCATTGGATCTCTTCCCGGGGTACCCCCTTCATTTCAGGTTAAGAAGATGGGAAAGAGCCTTTCTCTCTATAAGAACAATGTGTTCCGATCGTGTGAAGTGGGAGAGAGGGGATGTGATGATTAAGGTTTTCAATAAGACGACCTTTGCATTTTATATTTAGATCTTTTTCTTATTTAAAAATATTGAAAAAGTCAAATAAGAGGTGTTAAGCTTTTTATCATCCTGGCATCGAGCTATTTTGCCTTGTACTGTAGATGAGTTTATGTGACTCCTCTCTTTGGGATGATTCCTCATCGGATGAGTAATATGAAATGACCGAGCAGGAAGATATTACTTTGTTCATGATGATGCACAGGAAGAGACTGAAGCATGGCGGTTCCGTTTATGTTCATGACTTCTTATGGAGAGATCGTCAAGAGGCTCGCACTAGATCGATGCACAACAATTTTGGTTCAAATCGATGTATTCAGAGCGGTAATTTCAACACCGGTTTAGGATGTCTTCGAATTTGTTTCTTCACATTTGCAATTGTATGAAGCAACATGATCAGTCCTTCGAGTAGAGGAGGTATTGCGCCAGATTTCTTGGACACAACAATGGGCAGAAGGTTACTGCCACATTGTGATAACTTGGCAATGGCAGAGAGCACTTCAATCTTTTTTGTTAAACAATTTGCAAAGGTGGTGGCAGAAGTGTTTGGGCCAGATTCTTTGAGATCACCCAATGTTGAGGACAGGAGACGCTTTTGAAGATGAACAAGGACATGAGACGCTTTTTGTTAAACAATTTGCAAAGGTGGTGGCAGAAGTGTTTGGGCCAGGGTCTTTGAGATCACCCAATGTTGAGGACACGAGACGCTTTTGAAGATGAACAAAGCCCGTGGGTTTTTAGCTATGCTTGGCTTCATTGATTGTGTTGGGGAATGTAGCATGCAATTTCAAAAAAATTCCTACGATCACGCAAGATCTATCTAGGAGATGCATGGCAACGAGAAGGGGGGGGGTGTCCACGTACCCTCGTAGACCGAAAGCGGAAGCGTTAGTTTAACGCGGTTGATGTAGTCGAACGTCTTCTCGATTCAACCGATCAAGTACCGAACGTACGACACCTTCGAGTTCTACACACGTTTAGCTCGATGACGTCCCTCCAACTCTTGATCCAGCAAAGTGTCAAGGGAGAGTTTCGCCAGCACGACGGCATGGCAATGGTGATGGTGAAGTGATCCGCGCAGGGTTTTTGCCTAAGCACAACGTGAATATGGCCGGAGGCGTAAACTGTGGAGGGGGGGGGGGGGGGCGCCAGACATGGCTAACAACTGTCGATGTGTGTTCTAGCGGTGCCCCCCTCATATATATAGGTTTGAGGGAAGGAGAGGCAGCCAAGGGGGCACCCCAAGTAGGAGGAATCCTACTTGGGATCCTCCCAATTCGACCTCCCCCCTTTCCTATTCCTATTCGGAGTAGGAAGGGAAGAGGGGGAAGGGGGAATCCTATTCCCTTATTCCTTTCCTCCTTCCCCTTTTCTACTCCAATTTGGCCAGCCCATATGGGAGGGGCGCACCAGCCCCTTAGGGGCTGGTCTGTCCCCCTCTTTGCCCATTAAGGCCCATATAGTTTGTCGAGGGTTGCCCGGAACCCCTTCCAGTGACCCGATACGTACCCGGTACCCCCGGAACACTTCCGGTGTCCAAATACTATCGTCCTATATATGAATCTTTACCTCTAGACCATTTCGAGACTCCTCCTCATGTCCGTGGTCTCATTCGGGACTCCAAACAACATTCGGTCACCAAATCACATAACTCATATAATACAAATTGTCATCAAACGTTAAGTGTGCGGACCCTACGGGTTCGAGAACTATGTAGACATGACCGAGACACCTCTCCGGTCAATAACCAAGAGCGGAACCTAGATGATCATATTGGCTCCCACATATTCTACAAAGATCTTTATCGGTCAAACCGTTATGACAACATACGTTATTCCCTTTGTCATCGGTATGTTACTTGCCCGAGATTCGATTGTCGGTATCTCCATACCTACTTCAATCTTGTTACCGGCAAGTCTCTTTACTCGTTCCGTAATGCATCATCCCGCAACTAACTCATTAGTCACATTGCTTGCAAGGCTTATTATGATGTGCATTACAGAGAGGGCCCAGAGATACCTCTCCGATACTCGGAGTGACAAATCCTAATCTCGACCTATGCTAACCCAACAAACACATTCGGAGATACCTATAGAGCATCTTTATATCACCCAGTTACATTGTGACGTTTGATAGCACACAAGGTATTCCTCTAGTATCCGGGAGTTGCATAATCTCAAAGTCAAAGGAATATGTATAAGTCAAGAAGAAAGCAATAGCAATAAAACTTTAACGATCATTATGCTAAGCTAACGGATGGGTCTTGTCCATCACATCATTCTCCTAATGATGTGATCCCGTTCATCAAATGACAACACATGTCAATGGCTAGGAAACTTAACCATCTTTGATTAACGAGCTAGTCTAGTAGAGGCTTACTAGGGACACTGTGTTTTGTCTATGTATCCACACATGTATCGAGTTTCTGGTTAATACAATTCTAGCATGAATAATAAACATTTGTCATGATATAAGGAAATATAAATAACAACTTTATTATTGCCTCTGGGGCATATTTCCTTCAGTCTCCCACTTGCACTAGAGTTAATAATCTAGTTTACATCACCATGTGATTTAACAGCAATAATTCACATCACCATGTGATTAACACCCATATCTCACATCGCTATGTGACCAACACGTGAAGGGTTTACTAGAGCCAGTAATCTAGTTCACATCGCCATGTGATTAACACCCAAAGAGTACTAAGGTGTGATCATGTTTAGCTTGTGAGAGATGTTTAGTCAATGGGTCTGCCACATTCAGATCTGTATGTATTTTGCAAATTTATATGTCTACAATGCTCTGCATAGAGCTACTCTAGCTAATTTCTCCCACTTTCAATATGTATCCAGATAGAGACTCAGAGTCATCTGGATTAGTGTCAAAGATTGCATCGACATAACTCTTTACGATGAACTCTTTATCACCTCCATAACCGAGAAATATTTCCTTAGTCCTCTTAGGTAACTAAGGATAACTTTGACCGCTGTCCAATGATCCACTCCTGGATCACTATCGTACCCCTTGCCAAACACATGCTAAGGTACACAATCGGTCTGGTACACAGCATAACATAATTTATAGAACCTATGCCTAAGGCATAGGGAATGACTTTCATTCTCTCTATATATTCTGTCGTGGTTGGGTTTTGAGTTTACTCAACTTCACACCTTGTAACACAGTTGAGGGAGTCCTGGACTAAGGGGTCCTCGGGCGTCCGGCCTGTTATCCATGGGCCGGACTGATGGGCTGTGAAGATATGAAGATCGAAGATTATACCTGTGTCCGGATTGGACTCTCCTTGGCGTGGAAGGCAAGCTTGGCGACCGGCTATGAAGATTCCTTCTCATGTAACCGACTCTATGTAAACCCTAGATCCCCCCGGTGTCTATATAAACCGGAGGGGTTAGTCCGGAAAGGATATACTCATTACCATAGTCATACAGGCTAGTCTTCTAGGGTTTAGCCATTACGATCTCGTGGTAGATCATCTCTTGTAACACTCATATTCATCAATATCAATCAAGCAGGACGTAGGGTATTACCTCCATAGAGAGGGCCCGAACCTGGGTAAACATTGTGTCCCCTATCTCCTGTTACCATAGATCCTAGACGCACAGTTCGGGACCCCCTACCCGAGATCCGCTGGTTTTGACACCGACATTGGTGCTTTCATTGAGAGTTCCACTGTGCTGTCGACAAAAGGTTCGATGGCCCCTCCAATCGACTATAGCGACGCTGTCCGAGCAGATCGATAGCTACGCCCCTGGCCACCAGGTCAGATTTGGAAGCTTGAACTAGCCGCGGATATCCGTGGAGACTTGATCTTTAATGGATTTGAGACCGCGAAAATCTCTCCCCCTCGCTCGAGGAACATGACTTAAATCTGTCATCAGATCACATCCACGAGATGGTCCCTGTTGCTGCAACGGCCTTAGAACTAGAGCAGATCATGGCGTCCGAAGCCACAAAGACTGCGTCGTTGGAGCCGCACACGGACTCGGCACGTCGCAATATCCGCGTCAATGGAACTCCAGGTTCGTCTCCGGCTATAAGTTCCGGACCATGTACGCCTGCGGACACCGAGCTGGATCAGTTATCGATTTTCGAATTTAGCACCGCAGACATCTTCCAGCACTCACCTTTGGGCGATGTGCTAAACTCTTTAAAGAACTTGTCCTTGGAAAAGGACTCACAGCCAAACTATGTTCGTTTCGAGCCAGAGGCTGACGATGGGAAACTTTGTTTCCCACCCGCCACCCACTTCATAGCCACCGTCGATGACTTAACCGACATGCTCGATTACGGCTCCGAAGACATCGCCGGTATGGACGACGATGCTGACCAGGAGCAAGGCCAAAACCTGCCATTTACTGGACGTTGGACGGCCACCTCTTCATACGATGTGTACATGGTCAACACACCTAAAAAAGCTAGCGACGATGACAAAGGATATCCAGTTGCGAATAAACCTTCTGAGACACATCCAAGCGTCGGTGCCCTAAACGCCGCTCTAAGCCTCGTCGCTCAAATGACGTAAATACTGGCACCGGGGAGAATAGTACTCCGGGCGACGATGAAAACAATGAAGACCCTGTCGGGGCTGCATCCGAACAGGAGGAACAAGACAACGGGCAAGATAACCCTGATAATCAGACCATGCCCAATGACCCAAATGATGATAGTTATCATCCAGTCTCCGAGGATGATGAGAGCCTCGGCAATGAGGACTTCATCGTGCCTGAGGCACCCCTCGAGCAGGAGCACTTCAAGCGCCAGCTAATAGCCACTGCAAGAAGCCCGAAGAAAAAGCAGCAGCAACTTCAAGCTGATCAAGACCTGCTCATTGATAGGTGGACTGATGTCCTGGCAGCCGAAGAATATGGCCTCAAGTGCCCAGCCAAGAGTTACCCAAAGCGTAGACTGCTACCTCAGTTTGATGAGGAAGCACCAAATCCCATGCCTCCCCCACGCAATGCCGACCGACCACCACGCGGTCGAGATAGTGCGGCGGACCGACCACCCCGCGGTCGGGATAAAACGACAACTCAGGCCGAACAATAGCCCGCCCCACCACCTCGCAAAAACAGGGACAAAATAGCTCGGGACCATACATACGACCTTCGGCAGGAGCTGGACAGTAGAGCAGAACACACGAGATCAATCTACGGAGCGCGAGGATGCTTCCCGACTCGGGATGACGACTACCTATTCGGGCGTGACAAACCTAGTCACACCCGGGCCGATAACCGCAGATGCACTCCATTAGAGGTGCGCCGTGATGCGGCCCGATATAGAGGCGCCGCACACCCTCTCTGCTTCACAGATGAGGTGCTGGATCACGAATTCCCCGAGGGGTTCAAACCCGTCAATATTGAATCATACGACGGAACAACCGACCCCGCAGTATGGATTGAGGACTTTATTCTCCACATCCACATGGCCCCTGGAGACGACCTCCATGCCATCAAATACCTCCCACTGAAACTCAAAGGGCCAGCTAGACACTGGTTGAATAGCCTGCCCGAGAATTCCATCAGCAGCTGGGAGGACTTGGAAGAGGCCTTTCTTGACAACTTCCAAGGTACATATGTCCGTCCACCCGATGTCGATGACTTAAGCCACATAGTTCAACAACCTGGAGAATCAGCCAGAAAATTCTGGACTAGGTTCCTAACCAAAAAGAACCAGATCGTTGACTGTCCGAATGCCAAAGCCCTAGCGGCCTTTAAACACAACATCCGTGATGAATGGCTAGCACGCCACCTCGGCCAAGAAAAGCCAAAGTCCATGGCAGCCCTTACGACACTCATGACCCGCTTTTGCGCTGGTGAGGACAGCTGGCTGGCTCATAGCAAAAACACAGCCAGCGAGACAGGCCCTTCCGAGGCCAAGAACAGCTCTAGAAAGATCTGGCGCAACAGACACAAACGCCAAAGCAATGGCGACAACACCGATGACACCACCGTTAACGCCGGATTCAGCGGCTCCAAGTCTGGACAACGAAAGAAGCCCTACAAAAGGAGCAGTGTGTTGGGGAACGCAGTAATTTCAAAAAATTTCCTACGCACACGCAAGATCATGGTGATGCACAACAACGAGAGGGGAGAGTGTTGTCTACGTACCAACGCAGACCGACTGCGGAAGCGATCACACAACGTAGAGGAAGTAGTCGTACGTCTTCTTCCCGATCCGACCGATCCAAGCACCGTTACTCCGGCACCTCCGAGTTCTTAGCACACGTTCAGCTCGATGACGTTCCTCGGGCTCCGATCCAGCAAAGCGTCGAGGAAGAGTTCCGTCAGCACGACGGCGTGGTGACGATCTTGATGTACTACCGACGCAGGGCTTTGCCTAAGCACTGTAACGGTATGATCGAGGTGGAATTTGGTGGCAGGGGGCACCGCACACGGCTAAGGAACGCTCTCAAGGATCAAGTGTGTGTCTTGGGGTGCCCCCTGCCTCCGTATATAAAGGTTGGAGGGAGGGGGGCTGGCCGGCCAAAGAGGTGTAGGCGCAGGAGGAGTCCTACTCCTACCGGGAGTAGGACTCCCCCCTCCAATCCTAGTCCAACTAGGAATCCTTTAAAGGGGAGAGAGAGAGAGGTGGCCGGCCCCTCTCCTAGTCCTAATAGGACTAGGGAGAGGGGGGGAGGCGCAGCCCTATGTGGGCTGCCCTCTCACCTTTCCACTAAGGCCCATGTTGGCCCATTTGGCTCCCGGGGGGTTCCGGTAACCCTCCCGGCAATCCGGTAAAATCCCGATTTCACCCGGAACACTTCCGATGTCCAAACATAGGCTTCCAATATATCAATCTTTACGTCTCGACCATTTCGAGACTCCTCGTCATGTCCGTGATCTCATCCGGGACTCCGAACAACCTTCGGTACATCAAAATGCATAAACTCATAATAACTGTCATCGTAACGTTAAGCGTGCGGACCCTACGGTTCGAGAACAATGTAGACATGACCGAGACACGTCTCCGGTCAATAACCAATAGCGGGACCTGGATGCCCATATTGGCTCCTACATATTCTACGAAGATCTTTATCGGTCAGACCGCATAACAACATACGTTGTTCCCTTTGTCATCGGTATGTTACTTGCCCGAGATTCGATCGTCGGTATCCAATACCTAGTTCAATCTCGTTACAGGCAAGTCTCTTTACTCGTTCCGTAATACATTATCTCATAACTAACATCTTAGTTATTATGCTTGCAAGGCTTATGTGATGTGTATTACCGAGAGGGCCCAGAGATACCTCTCCGACAATCGGAGTGACAAACCCTAATCTCGAAATACGCCAACCCAACATCTACCATTGGAGACACCTGTAGTACTCCTTTATAATCACCCAGTTACGTTGTGACGTTTGGTAGTACCCAAAGTGTTCCTCCGGTAAACGGGAGTTGCATAATCTCATAGTTATAGGAACATGTATAAGTCATGAAGAAAGCAATAGCAACATACTAAACGATCGGGTGCTAAGCTAATGGAATGGGTCATGTCAATCAGATCATTCAACTAATGATGTGACCTCGTTAATCAAATAACAACTCTTTGTTCATGGTTAGGAAACATAACCATCTTTGATTAACGAGCTAGTCAAGTAGAGGCATACTAGTGACACTCTGTTTGTCTATGTATTCACACATGTATTATGTTTCCGGTTAATACAATTCTAGCATGAATAATAAACATTTATCATGATATAAGGAAATAAATAATAACTTTATTATTGCCTCTAGGGCATATTTCCTTCAGTCTCCCACTTGCACTAGAGTCAATAATCTAGTTCACATCGCCATGTGATTTAACAGCAATAGTTCACATCACCATGTGATTAACACTCATAGTTCACATTGTCATGTGACCAACACTCAAAGGGTTTACTAGAGTCAGTAATCTAGTTCACATATCTATGTGATTAACACCCAAAGAGTACTAAGGTGTGATCATGTTTTGCTTGTGAGATAATTTTAGTCAATGGGTCTGTCACATTCAGATCCGTAAGTATTTTGCAAGTTCTATGTCTACAATGCTCTACACGGAGCTACTCTAGCTAATTGCTCCCACTTTCAATATGTTTCCAGATTGAGACTTTAGATTCATCTGGATCAGTGTCAAAAACTTGCATCGACGTAACCCTTTACGACGAACCTTTTTGTCACGTCCATAATCGAGAAACATATCCTTATTTCACTAAGGATAATTCTGACCGCTGTCCAGTGATCTACTCCTAGATCACTATTGTATTTCCTTGCCAAATCAGTGCAGGGTATACAATAAATCTGGTACACAGCATGGCATACTTTATAGAACCTATGAATGAGGCATATGGAATGACTTTCATTCTCTTTCTATCTTCTGCCGTGGTCGGGCTTTGAGTCTTTACTCAACTTCACACCTTGTAACACAGGCAAGAAACTTTTTCTTTGATTGTTCCATTTTGAACTACTTCAAAATCTTGTCAAGGTATGTACTTATTGAAAAACTTATCAAGCGTCTTGATCTATCTCTATAGATCTTGAAGCTCAATATGTAAGCAGCTTTACCGAAGTCTTTCTTTGAAAAACTCCTTTCAAACACTCCTTTTATGCTTTACAGAATAATTCTACATTATTTCCGATCAACAATATGTCATTCACATATACTTATCAGAAATGCTGTAGTGCTCCCACTCACTTTCTCGTAAATACAGGCTTCACCGCAAGTCTGTATAAAACTATATGCTTTGATCAACTTATCAAAGCATATATTCCAACTCTGAGATGCTTGCACCAGTCCACAGATGGATCGCTGGAGCTTGCACATTTTGTTAGCACCTTTCGGATTGACAAAACCTTCTGTTGCATCATATACAACTCTTCTTTAATAAATCCATTAAGGAATGCAGTTTTGTTTATCCATTTGCCAGTTTTCATAAAATGCGGCAATTGCTAACATGATTCGGACAGACTTAAGCATAGATACGAGTGAGAAAAACTCATCGTAGTCAACACTTTGAAATTGTCGAAAACCTTTTGCGACAATTCTAGCTTTGTAGATAGTAACACTACTATCAGCGTCCGTCTTCCTCTTGAAGATCCATTTTTTCTTAATTGCTTGCCGATCATCGGGTAAGTCAACCAAAGTCCAAACTTTGTTCTCATACATGGATCATATCTCAGATTTCATGGCTTCAAGCCACTTTGCGGAATCTGGGCTCACCATCGCTTCTTCATAGTTCGTAGGATCATCATGATCTAGTAGCATGACTTCCAGAACAGGATTACCGTACCACTCTGGTGCGGATCTTACTCTGGTTGATCTACGAGGTACAGTAGTATCTTGATCTAAAGTTTCATGATCATCATCATTAACTTCCTCTCTTATTGGTGTAGTTCTCACAGAAACAGTTTTCTGTGATGTACTATTTCCCAATAACGGAGTAGGTATAGTTACCTCGTCAAGTTCTACTTTCCTCCCACTCACTTCTTTCGAGAGAAACTCCTTCTCCAGAAAGTTTCCGAATTTTAGCAACAAAAGTCTTGCCTTCGGATCTGTGATAGAAGGTGTATCCAATAGTTTCCTTTGGATATCCTATGAAGACGCACTTCTCCGATTTGAGTTTGAGCTTATCAGGATGAAACTTTTTCATATAAGCATCACAACCCCAAACTTTAAGAAACGACTACTTTGGTTTCTTGCTAAACCACAGTTCAGATTGTGTCGTCTCAACGGACTTAGATGGTGCTCCTTTTTAACGTGAATGCAGCTGTCTCTAATGCATAATCCCAAAACGATAGTGGTAGATCGGTAAGATACATCATAGATTGCACTATATTCAATAAAGTACGGTTATGACGTTCGGACACATCATTATGATGTGGTGTTCCAGGTGGCGTGAGTAGTGAAACTATTTCACATTGTTTTAACTGAAGACCAAACTCGTAACTCAAATACTCTTTTCCACGATCAGATCGTAGAAACTTTATTTTCATGTTACGATGATTTTCCACTTCACTCTGAAATTATATGAACTTTTCAAATGTTTCAGACTTATGTTTCATCAAGTAGATATACTCATATCTGCTCAAATCATCTGTGAAGATCAGAAAATAATGATACCTGTCGCGATCCTCAATATTCATCGGACCACATACATCAGTATGTATGATTTCCAATAAATCTTTTCTCGCTCCATTGTTCCGGAGAACGGCGTTTTAGTCATCTTGCCCAAAAGGCATGGTTCACAAGCATCAACTGATTCATAATCAAGTGATTCCAAAAGCCCATCAGCATGGAGTTTCTTCATGCGCTTTACACCAATATGACCTAAACGGTAGTGCCACAAATAAGTTGCACTATCATTATTAACTTTGCATCTTTTGGTTTCAATAATATGAATATGTGTATTATTAATATCGAGATCCAATGAACTATTTTCATTGGGTGTTTAACCATATTAGGTTTTATTCATGTAAACAGAACAACAATTTATTCTCTTACTTAAATGAATAACCGTATTACAATAAACATGATCAAATCATATTCATGTTCAACGCAAACACCAAATAACACTTATTTAGGTTCAACACTAATCCCGAAATTATAGGGAGTGTGCGATGATGATCATATCAATCTTGGAACCACTTCCAGCACACATCGTCACTTCACCCTTAACTAGTCTCTGTTTATTCTGCAACTCCCGTTTCGAGTTACTAATCTTAGCAACTGAACTAGTATCAAATACTGAGGGTTTGCTATAAACACTAGTAAAGTACACATCAATAACATGTATATCAAATATACTTATGTTCACTTTGCCATCCTTCTTATCCGCCAATCACTTGGGGTAGTTCCGCTTCTAGTGACCAGTCCCTTTGCAGTAGAAGCACTTAGTCTCAGGCTTAGGATCAGACTTGGGCTTCTTCACTTGAGCAGCAACTTGCTTGCCGTTCTTCTTGAAGTTCCCCTTCTTCCCTTTGCCCTTTTCTTGAAACTAGTGGTCTTGTCAACCATCAACACTTGATGTTTTTCTTGATTTCTACCTTCGTTGATTTCAGCATCACGAAGAGCTTAGGAATTACTTTTGTCATCCCTTGCATATTATAGTTCATCACGAAGTTCTACTAACTTGGTGATGGTGACTAGAGAATTCTGTCAATCACTATCTTATCTGGAAGATTAACTCCCACTTGATTCAAGCGATTGTAGTACTCAGACAATCTGGGCACATGCTCACTAGTTGAGCGATTCTCCTCCATCTTTTAGCTATAGAACTTGTTGGAGACTTCATATCTCTCAACTCGGGTATTTTCTTGAAATATTAACTTCAACTCCTGGAACATCTCATATGTTCCATGACGTCCAAAACGTCTTTGAAGTCCCGATTCTAAGCTATCAAGCATGGTGCACTAAACTATCAAGTAGTCATCATATTGAGCTAGCCAAACGTTCATAACGTCTGCATCTGCTCCTGCAATAGGTCTGTCACCTAGCGGTGCATCAAGGACATATTTCTTCTGTGTAGCAATGAGGATAAACCTCAGATCACGGATCCAATCCGCATCATTGCTACTAACATCTTTCAACACAATTTTCTCTAGGAACATATCAAAATAAACACAGGGAAGCAACAACGCGAGCTATTGATCTACAACATAATTTGCAAAAAACTACCAGGACTAAGTTCATGATAAATTTAAGTTCAATTAATCATATTACTTAAGAACTCCCACTTAGATAGACATCCCTCTAATCCTCTAAGTGATCACGTGATCCAAATCAACTAAACCATAACCGATCATCACGTGAGATGGAGTAGTTTTCAATGGTGAACATCAATATGTTGATCATATCTACTATATGATTCACGCTCGACCTTTCGGTCTCCGTGTTCCGAGGCCATATCTGTATATGCTTGGCTCGTCAAGTATAACCTGAGTATTCCGCGTGTGCAACTGTTTTGCACCCGTTGTATTTGAACGTAGAGCCTATCACACCCGATCATCACGTGGTGTCTCAGCACGAAGAACTTTTGCAATGGTGCATACTCAGGGAGAACACTTCTTGATAATTTAGTGAGAGATCATCTTATAATGCTACCGTCAATCAAAGCAAGATAAGATGCATAAAAGGATAAACATCACATGCAATCAATATAAGTGATATGATATGGCCATCATCATCTTGTGCTTTGTGATCTCCATCTCCGAAGCATCGTCATGATCACCATCGTCACCGGCGCGACACCTTGATCTCCATCGTAGCATCGTTGTCGTCTCGCCAATCTTATGCTTCCACGACTATCACTACCGCTTAGTAATAAAGTAAAGCATTACATCGCGATTGCATTGCATACAATAAAGCGACAACCATATGGCTCCTGCCAGTTGCCGATAACTCGGTTACAAAACATGATCATCTCATACAATAAAATCAGCATCATGCCTTGACCATATCACATCACAACATGCCCTGCAAAAACAAGTTAGACGCCCTCTATTTTGTTGTTGCAAGTTTTACGTGGCTGCTACGGGCTTAAGTAAGAACTCATCTCACATACGCATCAAAACCACAACGATAGTTCGTCAAATAGACTCCGTTTTAACCTTCTCAAGGACCGGGCGTAGTCACACTTGGTTCAACTAAAGTTGGAGAGACAGTCTTCCGCAAGCCATCTGTGTGCATAGCACGTCGAGGGAACCGGTCTCGCGTAAGAGTACGCGTAAGGTTGGTCCGGATCGTCTCGTCCAACAATACCGCCGAACCAAAGTATGACATGCTGGTAGGCAGTATGACTTGTATCGCCCACAATTCACTTGTGTTCTACTCGTGCAAATAACATCAAACCATAAAACCTAGGCTCAGATGCCACTGTTGGGGAACGCAGTAATTTCAAAAATTTTCCTACGCACACGCAAGATCATGGTGATGCACAGCAACGAGAGGGGAGAGTGTTGTCTACGTACCAACGCAGACCGACTGCGGAAGCGATCACACAACGTAGAGGAAGTAGTCGTACGTCTTCTTCCCGATCCGACCGATCCAAGCACCGTTACTCCGGCACCTCCGAGTTCTTAGCACACGTTCAGCTCGATGACGTTCCTCGGGCTCCGATCCAGCAAAGCGTCGAGGAAGAGTTCCGTCAGCACGACGGCGTGGTGACGATCTTGATGTACTACCGACGCAGGGCTTTGCCTAAGCACTGTAACGGTATGATCGAGGTGGAATTTGGTGGCAGGGGGCACCGCACACGGCTAAGGAACGATCTCAAGGATCAAGTGTGTGTCTTGGGGTGCCCCCTGCCTCCGTATATAAAGGTTGGAGGGAGGGGGGCTGGCTGGCCAAAGAGGTGTAGGCGCAGGAGGAGTCCTACTCCTACCGGGAGTAGGACTCCCCCCTCCAATCCTAGTCCAACTAGGAATCCTTTAAAGGGGAGAGAGAGAGAGGTGGCCGGCCCCTCTCCTAGTCCTAATAGGACTAGGGAGAGGGGGGGAGGCGCAGCCCTATGTGGGCTGCCCTCTCACCTTTCCACTAAGGCCCATGTTGGCCCATTTGGCTCCCGGGGGGTTCCGGTAACCCTCCCGGTAATCCGGTAAAATCCCGATTTCACCCGGAACACTTCCGATGTCCAAACATAGGCTTCCAATATATCAATCTTTACGTCTCGACCATTTCGAGACTCCTCGTCATGTCCGTGATCTCATCCGGGACTCCGAACAACCTTCGGTACATCAAAATGCATAAACTCATAATAACTGTCATCGTAACGTTAAGCGTGCGGACCCTACGGTTCGAGAACAATGTAGACATGACCGAGACACGTCTCCGGTCAATAACCAATAGCGGGACCTGGATGCCCATATTGGCTCCTACATATTCTACGAAGATCTTTATCGGTCAGACCGCATAACAACATACGTTGTTCCCTTTGTCATCGGTATGTTACTTGCCCGAGATTCGATCGTCGGTATCCAATACCTAGTTCAATCTCGTTACAGGAAAGTCTCTTTACTCGTTCCGTAATACATTATCTCATAACTAACATCTTAGTTATTATGCTTGCAAGGCTTATGTGATGTGTATTACCGAGAGGGCCCAGAGATACCTCTCCGACAATCGGAGTGACAAACCCTAATCTCGAAATACGCCAACCCAACATCTACCATTGGAGACACCTGTAGTACTCCTTTATAATCACCCAGTTACGTTGTGACGTTTGGTAGTACCCAAAGTGTTCCTCCGGTAAACGGGAGTTGCATAATCTCATAGTTATAGGAACATGTATAAGTCATGAAGAAAGCAATAGCAACATACTAAACGATCGGGTGCTAAGCTAATGGAATGGGTCATGTCAATCAGATCATTCAACTAATGATGTGACCTCGTTAATCAAATAACAACTCTTTGTTCATGGTTAGGAAACATAACCATCTTTGATTAACGAGCTAGTCAAGTAGAGGCATACTAGTGACACTCTGTTTGTCTATGTATTCACACATGTATTATGTTTCCGGTTAATACAATTCTAGCATGAATAATAAACATTTATCATGATATAAGGAAATAAATAATAACTTTATTATTGCCTCTAGGGCATATTTCCTTCACAGTGAGGGACCATCCAGCCTGGATTGCATACTCGATCGTCCGTGGCAGATACATGGTACCCCAGACAAATAAGCCAATCACACCAATAGAGACTGTTGGGTTTTCAAACAAGCTGGCACGTTAAATGTCGAAAACAAAGAAAAGGGATCACAAAGTGAGGATGAGGACGAAGAGCCCCGGCAGCCGAACACCAGAGGGCAGAAGAAATTTCCCCCTCAAGTCAAAACGGTGAACATGATATACGCTACACACATCCCCATAAGGGAGCGCAAGCGAGCACTTAGGGTCGTATACGCGGTTGAGCTAGTTGCCCCAAAATTCCATCTGTGGTCGTCGTTCCCGATCACCTTCGACCGTCGAGATCACCCAACTAGTATTCGGCAAGGCGGTTCAGCCGCACTGGTCGTCGACCCAATCATCGACGGATTTCACCTAACACGAGTCCTAATGGACAGAGGTAGCAGCCTCAACCTGCTCTATCAGGATACAGTGCGAAAGATGGGCATTAATCCCTCACGAATCAAACCGACAAAGACTGCCTTTAAAGGAGTCATACCAGGCGTTGAGGCCCGCTTCACGGGCTCAAGCATGCTGGAGGTGGTCTTCGGTTCCCCGGACAACTTTCGAAGCGAGGAGTTAATATTCGATATCGTCCCCTTCCGCAGCGGCTACCACGCACTACTCGGACGAACCACGTTTGATAGATTCAACACGGTGCCACACTATGCTTATCTCAAGCTGAAGATGCCCGATCCGCGCGGCGTCATAACAGTCAACGGAAACATAGAACGCTTCCTCCGAACAGAGGAGCACACCGCCGCCCTAGCAGCAGAGGTACAAAGCGGCTTTCTCAAGCAGCATCATAGTCTGGCTGCTGAGCCCCTGGACATCATTAAGAGGGTCCGGACTATACTGCAATAGGACAGCGTGGCTCGTCAAGAGCTTGATTAGCAATTCAGCCTCTGTCCCAATCCCGATGAGGTAGTGGCATTCATACCACGCGTCCATAACTACACACTCAAAATTCCATGGGCATCGACGGAGGCACAAGCTATCCCGGGATCCACGGTTCGGCTAGACCAATCCCGGACACACATATAACTTTACTATATTCTTTTCCCTTGTTTCAGGTTTCTCCTATGGGGGCCTCCTTCGACGGCCTGATTAACGATCCCGTCAAAGGACAAACACACCGGATTGACACGGAGCACATGCGTACATGGGAAGCCCTAGAGGCTAACCATTTTTCAGGACCCACGTGCAGTCCGCCTTCGGGTATGGCATGTCAAATAGCCGGTTGCTTGTTGCATTATTTTGTACCAATGCGCTTGGACGCATTAACCCAATTATAAGGGAAACATTTCATGATCCAAGTTCAAGGGCTCCGAACCCTATCTCTGTTCTCCCTCTGTTTTCCTTTATATTACTTAGCGGCCATACACTCTGGTACATCTCATATTTGCCAAGGGCTCCCCATCGCCCCACGATATGGCAACAAAGTTTGAACAATCCCTAAAGATAAGTTCGGCACCCCGAATTTAGCATTATATGCATTGGCTCCGAATCATGTCTTTGGTCAATAGTTGGGTTGCCCGGCTCTTGTGCTTGCTACCCTATGTTCCGCTAAATCAGTTAGGGTAGTAAAGGGAGAACTACTGTGATTGTGCCCTGGCCTTGACCAGATGAGCACCTCAGTAGAGAAAGCCGAAAACTGACTGTGATGGTACGGCGAGAGCTGGTCAGCTGTTCGAGGGTCACAAATTGCTGGAGATTTTTTCCGCATTATGTGAAAGATCAGCACTTCCCGATCAGATGTTGACAGCACCCTGGTTTGAACCAGGGGCCGCACCTACGCTTTATTATAAAACTCCTATGGCTAAGTGAGGCGTTTAAGCCGTATAGTCTGATTGCCTTGTTCGTTGTGCTAAACAACTCCTTCAAGGACCATATAATTGGATCAAGATTGTTTAGATTCCATCCCGAACACCTCCGTACTACCTACGTGAGGGCAGAAGCTGACGACTAGCCAACTCTCAGATTACATACAATACGGCCGCACAGGAGGAAACAATTCAAAGCATAACAACATTACATTACAAAACAGGCTTTGTTCTTCTAATACAAGGCAAAGGTAACACAAATACATTTATTCAAATACAATTTCCTGCGAGCATTGTGCGGCCGCAAGGCGAGAACCCTCTAGGACATTCGCAAAATACTGTTTGGGTGTGTGGTGTTCCTTGCCCTCCGGCGGCCCTCTGGTCACCTCGACGGCGTCCATCTTTGCCCACCACATCTTGCAACGGGCGAAGGCCATGCACGCACCTTCAATGCAGACCGAGCGCTTGATGACATCCAGCCAAGGATAGGCGTTCAGGATCCGCCTCACGAGTTCGAAGTAGCTGCTTGGCATAGCTTCGGATGGCCATAGCCGGATTATGAAATCCCTCATGGCTAGTTCGGCCACCCTATGCAGCTCCACCAGCTGTTTCAGCTGATTGGTGAAGGATACGGGATGCTCTGGCACCGCATACTGCGACCAGAATAGCTTCTCCGTAGAACCCCCTCCTTCGGCTCGGTAGAACTCCATGACCTCTGATACACTGCGTGGTAAATATGCAAATGCTCCTGGGGTACTCCGAACCTGGGTTAGTAAAAGGTACTGCTTCTCCGCATACTTGCTTTGCATCTTAAATTCCTTACCCGCCGTGATCTTCTTGGCCTCCTGGATCTCCTGGAGGGCAGCCTGGGCCTCATTCTGTGCGGTCTCTGCGCTCTGACGAGCTCTGGCGACTTCGGCCCCTTGAACCGACACATCATGCTCCAAGGCCTCGCACTTCTTGACCGCATCCTGGAGCTCCTGCTGGATCTCTTTGACCCGGGCCTTGGACTTCTTACGGGCGGCTTGCTGGTGGAGAGCCTTCTCCTCGGCCTCGCCTAGGGCCTTCTTCAGGGCCTCGACCTCGGTCTCGTCTCCTACACATATTACGACACAACGGTCAATATACAACGCCCATCCTTTCTAAAACACACAGCAAGTCGTCACTCACCTTGCTTCTCCTGGAGCCGAACCTTAACCTCACCGAGCTCGTTCTCGGTCCGCTCCAGCCTCTGCCTCAGCCCAGAGACTTCGGCAGCATGGGAGGTGATACGTCCATTTTGCATCATGCTTTTATATTGATATTTATTGCATTATGGGCTGTTATTACACATTATGTCACAATACTTATGCCTATTCTCTCTTATTTTACAAGGTTTACATAAAGAGGGAGAATGCCAGCAGCTGGGATCCTGGACTGGAAAAGGAGCAAATATTAGAGACCTATTCTGCACAGCTCCAAAAGTCCTGAAACTTCACGGAAGTCATTTTCAGAATATATAATAAATAATGAGCGCAAGAAGTTCCAGAGGGGGGCCACACCCTGCCCACGAGGGTGGGGGGCACGCCCCCTACCTCGTGCCCACCTGGTGGCCCTCCGATGCCCATCTTCTTCTATATGGAGTCTTTCGATGAGGAAAAAAAAATCACAAGCCATCTTTCCAGACAAGACTCCGCTGCCACGAGGCGGAACCTTGGCGGAACCAATCTAGGGCTCCAGCGGAGCTGTTCTGTCGGGGAAGCTTCCCTCCGGGAGGGGGAAATCATCGCCATCGTCATCACCAACGATCCTCTCATCGGGAGGGGGTCAATCTCCATCAACATCTGCACTAGCACCATATCCTCTCAAACCCTAGTTCATCTCTTGTATCCAATTCTTGTCTCTAAGTCCGGGATTGGTACCTGTGGGTTGCTAGTAGTATTAATTACTCCTTGTAGTTGATGCTAGTTGGTTTACTTGGTGGAAGATCATATGTTCAGATCCTATATGCATATTAATACCCCTCTGATTATGAACATGAATATGCTTTATGAGTAGTTACGTTTGTTCCTGAGGACATGGGAGAAGTCTTGCTATTAGTAGTCATGTGAATTTTGTATTCGTTCGATATTTTGATGAGATGTATGTTGTCTCTCCTCTAGTGGTGTTATGTGAATGTCGACTACATGACACTTCACCATTATTTGGGCCTAGAGGAAGGCATTGGGAAGTAATAAGTAGATGATGGGTTGCTAGAGTGACAGAAGCTTAAACCCTAGTTTATGCGTTGCTTCGTAAGGGGATGATTTGGATCCACATGTTTCATGCTATGGTTAGGTTTACCTTAATACTTTTGTTGTAGTTGCGGATGCTTGCAATAGAGGTTAATCATAAGTGGGATGCTTGTCCAAGTAAGGACAACACCCAAGCACCGGTCCACCCACATACCAAATTATCAAAGTATCGAACGCGGATCATATGAATGTGATGAAAACTAGCTTGACGATATTCCCATGTGTCCTCGGGAGCGCTTTACATCATATAAGAGTTTGTCCATGCTTGTCCTTTGCTACAAAAAGCATTGGGCCACCTTGCTGCACTTTATTTACTTTTGGTACTTGTTGCTCGTTACCAATTATCTTATCACAAAACTATCTGTTACCTATAATTTCAGTGCTTGCAGAGAATACCTTACTGGAAACCGCTTATCATTTCCTTCTGCTCCTCGTTGGGTTCGACGCTCTTACTTATCGAAAGGACTACGATAGATCCCCTATACTTGTGGGTCATCAAGACTCTTTTCTGGTGCCGTTGCCGAGGAGTGAAGCGTTATTGGTAGGTGGAATTTGGTATGGAAAAATTTATATAGTGTGCTGAAATTCACTGTCACTTGTTACTATGGAAAGTAATCCTCTGAGGGGCTTGTTTTTGTTCGGGGTATCTTCACCCCGACCATTAGAGCAAAGAGTTGCTCCTCAACCTACTGAACCTACTGAAAATGAAAATGTCTGCTTTGAAATTCCTTCGGGTATGTTAGAAAAACTGCTAGCTAATCCTTTTGCAGGAGATGGAACAAAGCATCCTGATGAGCACCTAATATATGTGGATGAAGTTTGTGGATTATTTAAGCTTGCAGGTGTGCCCGGAGATGTTATTAAAAGAAGGTATTCCCTTTATCTTTGAAGGGAGATGCATTGACATGGTATAGGCTATGTGATGATACGGGGTCATGGAACTACAAACGATTGAAACTGGAATTTCATCAGAAGTTTTATCCTATGCATCTTGTTCATCGTGATCGCAATTATATATATAATTTCCGGCCTCGCGAAGGAGAAAGCATCGCTCAAGCTTGGGGGAGGCTTAAATCAATGTTATATTCATGCCCCAATCATGAGCTCTCAAGAGAAATGATTATTCAAAATTTTTATGCTCGGCTTTCTGATAACAATCGCACCATGCTCGATACTTCTTGTGTTGGCTCTTTTATGATGAAGACTATTGAATTCAAATGGGATTTATTGGAAAGAATTAAACGCAACTCTGAAGATTGGGACCTCGACGAAGGTAAGGAGTTAGGTATGACACCTAAGTATGTTTGTGTTAAATCTTTTGTGGATACCGATGTTTTCCGTAAATTTAGCACTAAATATGGACTTGACTCTGAGATGGTAGCCTCTTTCTGTGAATCTTTTGCTGCTCATATCAATATCCCTAAGAAGAAGTGGTTTAAATATCATGCTCCCATAGAAGTAAAAGTATCTGCACCTATTAAAGTTGAAGAAAAGACTGTCACTTATAATGATCCTATTGTTCCTAATGCTTATGTTGAGAAACCACCTTCTCCTATTAGGATAAAAGATCATGCTAAAGCTTGAACTGTGGTTCATAAAAGAAATATTAGAACCTATGCACCTCCTGAGCAAATTAAAGTTGAACCTAATATTGCTATTGTTAAATATCTCTTATCTGATAATATTGATGGGCATGTTATTCATTTCCGTGATGAAACTGCTAGAATTGCTAAACCTTGTGCTAAATATAAACATAGACCTATGGTAGGCATGCCTGTTATTTCTGTTAAAATAGGAGATCATTGTTATCATGGCTTATGCGATATGGGTGCCAGTGCTAGTGCTATACCTCATGACTTATACAAAGAAATTATGCATGATATTGCACCTGCTGAGATAGAAGATATTGATGTCACAATTAAACTTGCCAATAGAGATACTATTTCACCAATTGGAATTGTTAGAGATGTTGAAGTCTTGTGTGGGAAAACTAATTATCCTGCTGATTTTCTTGTTCTTTGTTCCCCACAAGATAGCTTTTGTCCCATAATATTTGGTAGACCCTTCTTGAACATAGTTAATTCTAAGATAGATTGCGAAAAGGATGTTGTTACTATTGGTTTAGGTGATATGTCTCATGAATTTAATTTCTCTAAATTTCATAGACAACACCGTGAAGAGGAATTGCCTAGTAAAGATGAAATTATTGGTCTTGCTTCTATTGTCATACCTCCTAGCGATCCTTTAGAACAATATTTGCTAGACCATGAAAATGATATGTTTATGAATGAAAGAAGGGAAATAGATGAAGTATTCTTTAAACAGGAACCCATCCCAAAACACAATTTGCCTATTGAAATCCTAGGGGATCCTCCTCCACCCAAGGGTGATCCCGTGTTTGAGCTCAAACCGTTACCTGATACTCTTAAATATGCTTATCTTGATGAAAAGAAGATATATCCTGTTATTATTAGTGCTAATCTTTCAGAGCATGAAGAAGAGAGATTATTGAAAACTCTGAGGAAGCACCGTGCTGCTATTGGATATACTCTTTATGATCTTAAGGGCATTAGTCCCACTCTATGTCAACATAAAATAAATTTGGAGAAAGATGCCAAACCAATTTGTGATCACCAACGACAGCTGAATCCTAAGATGAAAGAAGTGGTAAGAAAGGAAATACTAAAACTTCTGGAGGCAGGTATTATTTATCCCGTTGTTGATAGTCAGTGGGTAAGTCCTGTCCATTGTGTCCCTAAAAAGGGAGGTATTATTGTCATTCCTAATGATAAAGATGAATTGATTCCTCAAAGAATTATTACAAGTTATAGGATGGTAATTGATTTCCGCAAATTAAATAAGGCTACTAAAAAAGATCATTACCCCTTACCTTTTATTGATCAAATGCTAGAAAGATTATCCAAACATACATATTTTTGCTTTCTAGATGGTTATTCTGGTTTCTCTCAAATACCAGTGTCAGCCGATGATCAATCTAAGACCACTTTTACTTGCCCGTTCGGTACTTTTGCTTATAGACGTATGCCTTTTGGTTTATGTAATGCACCTGCTACCTTCCAAAGATGCATGATGGCTATATTCTCTAACTTATGTGAAAAGATTTGTGAGGTTTTCATGGACGATTTCTCCATTTATGGATCCTCTTTTGATGATTGCTTGAGCAACCTTGATCGAGTTTTGCAGAGATGTGAAGAAACTAACCTTGTCTTGAATTGGGAGAAGTGCCACTTTATGGTTAATGAAGGTATTGTCTTGGGGCATAAATTTTCTGAAAGAGGTACTGAAGTTGATAAAGCCAAGGTTGATGCTATTGAAAATATGCCATGTCCCAAGGACATCAAAGGTATAAGAAGTTTCCTTTGTCATGCTGGTTTTTATAGGAGGTTCATTAAGGACTTCTCAAAAATTTCTCGGCCTCTGACTAATTTATTACAAAAAGATATACCATTTGTTTTTATGATGATTGCGTAGAAGCATTTGAAATACTTAAGAAAGCATTGATATCTGCACCTATTGTTCAGCCACGTGATTGGAATTTACCCTTTGAAATTATGTGTGATGCCAGTGATTATGCTGTAGGTGCTGTTCTAGGGCAAAGAGTTGATAAGAAATAAAATGTTATTCAATATGCCAGTAAAACTCTAGACAATGCTCAGAGAAATTATGCTACTACTGAAAAAGAATTCTTAGCAGTTGTATTTGCTTGTGATAAGTTCAGACCTTATATTGTTGATTCTAAAGTAACTATTCACACGGATCATGCTGCTATTAAATACCTTATGGAAAAGAAAGATGCTAAACCTAGACTTATTAGATGGGTTCTCTTGCTACAAGAATTTGATTTGCATATTATTGATTGAAAGGGAGCTGAGAACCCCATTGCAGACAACTTGTCTAAGCAGAGAATGTTCTTGATGACCCATTACCTATTGATGATTGCTTTCCTGATGAACAATTAAATGTCATAAATGCTTCTCGTACTGCTCCATGGTATGCTGATTATGCTAATTATATTGTTGCTAAATTTATACCACCTAGTTTCACATACCAACAAAAAAGTTCTTCTATGATTTGAGACATTACTTTTGGGATGACCCACATCTTTATAAAGAAGGAGTAGATGGTGTTATTAGACGTTTTGTACCTGATCATGAACAGGAACAAATCCTATGCAAGTGTCACTCCGAAGCTTATGGAGGACACCACGCTGGAGATAGAACTGCACATAAGGTATTGCAATCCGTTTTTTATTGGCCTACTCTCTTTAAGGATGCCCGTAAGTTTGTCTTGTCTTGTGATGAATGTCAAAGAATTGGTAATATTAGTAGACATCAAGAAATGCCTATGAATTATTCACTTGTTATTGAACCATTTGATGTTTGGGGCTTTGATTATATGGGACCTTTTCCTGCCTCTAATGGATATACACATATTTTAGTTGCTGTTGATTACGTTACTAAGTGGGTAGAAGCTATTCCAACTAGTAGTGCTGATCATAACACCTCTATTAAGATGCTTAAAGAAGTTATTTTTCCAAGGTTTGGAGTCCCTAGATATTTAATGACTGATGGTGGTTCACATTTTATTCATGGTGCTTTCCGTAAAATGCTTGCTAAGTATGATGTTAATCATAGAATTGCCTCTCCTTATCACCCACAGTCTAGTGGTCAAGTATAATTGAGTAATAGAGAACTCAAATTAATTTTGGAAAAGACTGTTAATAGATCTAGAAAAAATTGGTCCAAGAAACTTGATGATGCATTATGGGCCTATAGAACTGCATATAAAAATCCTATGGGTATGTCTCTGTATAAAATGGTTTATGGAAAAGCATGCCACTTACCTCTCGAACTAGAACATAAGGCTTATTGGGCTATTAAAGAGCTCAACTATGATTTCAAACTTGCCGGTGAGAAGAGGTTATTTGACATTAGCTCACTTGATGAATGGAGAACCCAAGCCTATGAAAATGCCAAGTTGTTTAAAGAAAAAGTCAAAAGATGGCATGACAAAAGAATACAAAAGCGTGAGTTTAATGTAGGTGATTATGTATTATTATACAACTCTCGTTTAAGATTTTTTGCAGGAAAACTTCTCTCCAAATGGGAAGGTCCTTACGTTATCGAGGAGGTCTATCCTTCCGGTGCCATAAAAATCAACAACTTCGAAGGCACAAATCCGAAGGTGGTGAACGGTCAAAGAATCAAACATTATATCTCAGGTAATCCTATAAATGTTGAAACCAATGTCATTGAAACCGTAACCCCGGAGGAATACATAAAGGACACTTTCCGGAACATTTCAGACTCCAAAAAGGAATAGGTATGTGGTACAGTAAGTAAACCGCTTCAAAACAGTTGTAATGGCAATTTTCTTCTGTTTTGGAATATTTAGAAAAATAGAAAAATAAGAAGCAGTCCGGGAAGGACACGAGGGCTCCACGAGGGTGGAGGGCGCGCCCTACCCCCCGGGCGTGCCCCCTACCTCGTGGGCACCTCGTGTGCTCTCCGGACTCCGTTTTCTTATACGACACGTATTTTGGTCGGTAAAAATTCATTACATAATCTCCCGAAGGTTTTGACCACCATATCACGTAAAAATCTCATGTCTTTGTTTCGAGCTGTTTTTCTGATAGATCCAGGTCGTCATGTCGTCTTCAAGTGCCCCCAAGGACCAGTTCTTCGAGAAGGTCATCAACCCCTACCTCGCGGAAGTGCTGCAACACCCTCAAGCCAGTGAGATGCGTGAGGGGTTGTTGCACATCCGTGATGTTGAGGGACCAAGGAAGACCGGAAGCACGGAGGCAAGGCTCAAGGCATTGGAGCAAGAAGTTTTCAAGTGTCAGGAGATGGTGGAGCGTGGGCTCGATTCCAATCACATTATGATCACGGAGTTCACCAACAACCACAAGCTGGACATCAAGGACATTAGGGAGGCCATCTTCAAGCTTCATGAGAAAATCGAGCACCTCCAATCCCAGATCTATGACCTGCAAAATCAAAACTGTGAGTATGAATATAGATTCAAGAGGATGAGTTTGGCTGCAGATTTGAGGTTTCAGGAGACTCGATCATCCTTCTATGATGGTGAGCCTATGCCTTGGAAGAAGGACGACAAGCCTACGCCATCAACAAAACCATCAACTTCTTCACCAACAAAGAAGAACTGAGTATATGGGTATGGGCACTCCCCTTGGCAACTGCCAAGCTTGCGGGAGTGCCCCGGTATCATATCACCAACACAACTTTTATCTTTACCATTTTCCTAGTTCGATCCTTTTGATAATGTCTTGATCTAGTAGAATAAAGTTTTTAGTATGATCTAGTTGTGAGTTTTGCTTTATGATCCTTCTATGTAATCGAGTCCGTGAGCTATATATAGTAAAGATTAGTGTTGAGTCAAGGGCTTGATTATTTTGCCATGATCTTGAGTGAATAAAATAAAAGAGAAAGAATAAACAGAAATAAAAGAGATCATATGGATCTTATGGAGAGTAATGAGCTCACATATAAAGAGTATGATGATTAAAAGTTGTTGAGAGTTGACAAACATAGTTTTGGTCATCGTTGAAATTAATAAGAAGTAATAAAGAAAGAGAGGTCTTCACATATAAATACACTATCTTGGACATCTTTTATGATTGTGAGCACTCATTAAAATATGACAAGCTAAAGAGTTGACGTTGGACAAGGAAGACAACATAATGGGTTATGTTTTCTTACATCTGAGATAAATTATATTGTCAGGGATCACCCAACATGATTGAGCTTGCCTTTCCCTCTCATGCTAGCCAATTCTTTGCACCAAGTAGAAATACTACTTGTGCTTCCAAACACCCTTAAACCAGTTTTGCCATGAGAGTCCACCATACCTACATATGGATTGAGTAAGATCTCTCAAGTAAGTTGTCATCGGTGCAAGCAATAAAAATTGCGCTCTAAATATGTATGACTTATTAGTGTGGGAGAAAATAAGCTTTATGCGATCGTGTGATATGGAAGAAATAAAAGCGAGAGAATGCATAATAAAGGTCCATATCACAAGTGGCAATATAAAGTGGCGTTCTTTCGCATTAAGATTTTGTGCATCCAACCATAAAAGCGCATGACAACCTCTGCTTCCCTCTGCGAAGGGCCTATCTTTTAATTTTATCTCCTACCTTGCATAAGAGTCATGGTGATCTTCACCCTTCCTTTTTACATTTTATCTTTTGGCAAGCATAACATGTTGGAAAGATCCTGGTATATATGGCTAATTGTATGTGAGTTTTCATGAACTATTATTGTTGACATTACCCTTGAGGTAAAACATTGGGAGGCAAAACTATAAGCCCCTATCTTTCTCTGTGTCCGATTAAAACTCCATACCCATAAGTATTGTGTGAGTGTTAGCAATTGTGAAAGACTATATGATAGTTGAGTATGTGTACTTGCTGAAAAGCTCTTATATATTGACTCTTTCTTATGTTATGATAAATTGCAATTGCTCCAATGACTGAGATTATAGTTTGTTAGTTTTCAATGAAGTTTATGATTCATACTTGAAATTGTGATTTAATTATTACTCTAGCATAAGAGATCATATAACAAGAATTATATAAGTTGCTGTTCTAAGAATGATCATGATGCCCTCATGTCCGTATTTTATTTTTATCGACACCTCTATCTCTAAACATGTGGACATATTTTCCGATTTTGGCTTTCGCTTGAGGACAAGCGAGGTCTAAGCTTGGGGAGTTGATACGTCCATTTTGCATCATGCTTTTATATTGATATTTATTGCATATGGGCTGTTATTACACATTATGTCACAATACTTATGCCTACTCTCTCTTATTTTACAAGGTTTGCATAAAGAGGGAGAATGCCGACAGCTGGGATCATGGACTGGAAAAGGAGCAAATATTAGAGACCTATTCTGCACAGCTCCAAAAGTCCTGAAACTTCACGGAAGTCATTTTAAGAATATATAATAAATAATGAGCGCAAGAAGTTCCAGAGGGGGGCCACACCGTGCCCATGAGGGTGGGAGCGCGCCCTACCCCCTGGGCGCGCCCCCTACCTCGTGGGCCCCCTGGTGGCCCTCTGATGCCCATCTTCTGCTATATGGAGTCTTTCGATGAGGAAAAAAAATCATAAGCCATATTTCCGGACGAGACTCCGCCGCCACGAGGAGGAACCAATCTAGGGCTCCGGCGGAGCTGTTCTGCCGGGTAAACTTCCCTCCGGGAGGGGGAAATCATCGCCATCGCCATCACTAACGGTCCTCTCATTGGGAGGGGTCAATCTCCATCAACATCTTCACCAGCACCATCTCCTCTCAAACCCTAGTTCATCACTTGTATCCAATTCTTATCTCTAAGTCCGGGATTTGTACCTGCGGGTTGCTAGTAGTGTTAATTACTCCTTGTAGTTGATGCTAGTTGGTTTACTTGGTGGAAGATCATATGTTTAGATCCTATATGCATATTAATACCCCCTCTGATTATGAACATGAATATGCTTTGTGAGTAGTTACGTTTGTTCCTGAGCACATGGGAGAAGTCTTGCTATTAGTAGTCATGTGAATTTGGTATTCGTTCGATATTTTGATGAGATGTATGTTGTCTCTCCTCTAGTGGTGTTATGTGAACGTCGACTACATGACACTTCACCATTATTTGGGCCTAGAGGAAGGCATTGGGAAGTAATAAGTAGATGATGGGTTGCTAGAGTGACAGAAGCTCGAACCCTAGTTTATGCGTTGCTTCGTAAGGGGCTGATTTGGATCCACATGTTTCATGCTATGGTTAGGTTTACCTTAATACTTTTGTTGTAGTTGCGGATGCTTGCAATAGAGGTTAATCATAAGTGGGATGCTTGTCCAAGTAAGGACAGCACCCAAGCACCGGTCCACCCACATGCCAAATTATCAAAGTACCGAATGCGAATCATATGAACGTGATGAAAACTAGCTTGACGATATTCCCATGTGTCCTCGGGAGCGCTTTACATCATATAAGAGTTTGTCCAGGCTTGTCCTTTGCTACAAAAAGGATTGGGCCACCATGCTGCACTTTATTTACTTTGGTTGCTTGTTGCTCATTACCAATTATCTTATCACAAAACTATCTGTTACCTACAATTTCAGTGCTTGTAGAGAATACCTTACTGGAAACCGCTTATCATTTCCTTCTGCTCCTCGTTGGGTTCGACACTCTTACTTATCGAAAGGACTACGATAGATCCCCTATACTTGTGGGTCATCAGGAGGTCACGGCCAACAAGGATGCCTGCTTATTTATTCATATTAGGTTAGTCTTTTACAACAGAAGATTGATCCTCCGTCTGGTTCTTCTTGCCGAACACCGGACAGTGTCTCAGGGGCTACTGGCTACACGGGTTTTTTCTCTTTCTTACCTCGAAACCTGTCAACAGGCTGCTGCAGGCTTCATTCAGTCCACTCTTGGCGAACTGAATCTTCTCGATCACCGCACTCATAAGGACACGGTGCTCGTCCATGACGGAGGAACCTCGAAGCGCCTCCATCAGGTTATCCGGCGCCCCTGGATGGACAAGGGACACCGGTGGAAGCGGCGCACCCCCCTCCTTCAAAGGGGGCTGCTTGTTGGGGAACGTAGCAGAAATTCAAAATTTTCCTACGTGTCACCAAGATCTATCTATGGAGAGACCAGCAACGAGGGGAAGGAGATTTGCATCTACATACCCTTGTAGATCGCTAAGCGGAAGCGTTCAAGTGAACGGGGTTGATGGAGTCGTACTCGTCGTGATCCAAATCACCGATGATCCTAGTGCCGAACGGACGGCACCTCCGCGTTCAACACACGTACAGCCCGGTGACGGCTCCCACGCCTTGATCCAGCAAGGAGAGAGGGAGAGGTTGAGGAAGACTTCATCCAACAGCAGCACAACCTCGTGGTGGTGGTGGAGGAGCATGGCTATCCTGCAAGGCTTCGCCAAGCACTACAGAAGAGGAGGAAGAAGAGACGCAGGGCTGCACCAACGAGATTGAATCGCGTGTATTGGGCAGCCCCTAGGCCTCATATATATAGGGGAAGGGGAGGGCTGCGCCCCCTCTAGGGTTTCCCACCCCTAGGGGGGGGAGGCAGCCCTAGATGGGGCCAAGGGTGGCGGCCAAGAGGGGGGAGAGGGGAAGGAGCCCACTAGGTGGGCCTTAAGGCCCAACTGGACTAGGGTTTGCCCCCTCCCACTCTTTCTTGCGCCTTGGGCCCCTTGTGGGGGGCGCACCAGCCCTCCTAGGGGCTGGTCCCCTCCCACACTTGGCCCACGCAGCCTTCTGGGGTTGGTGGCCCCACTTGGTGGACCCCCGGGACCCTCCCGGTGGTCCCGGTACGTTACCGATAAACCCCGAAACTTTTCCGGTGACCAAAACAGGACTTCCCATATAAAAATCTTTACCTCCGGACCATTCCGGAACTCCTCGTGACGTCCGGGATCTCATCCGGGACTCCGAACAACATTCGGTAACCACATACAAACTTCCTTTATAACCCTAGCGTCATCGAACCTTAAGTGTGTAGACCCTACGGGTTCGGGAGACATGCAGACATGACCGAGACGTTCTCCGGTCAATAACCAACAGCGGGATCTGGATACCCATGTTGGCTCCCACATGTTCCACGATGATCTCATCGGATGAACCACGATGTCAAGGACTTAATCAATCCCGTATACAATTCCCTTTGTCTATCGGTACGATACTTGCCCGAGATTCGATCGTCGGTATCCCGATACCTTGTTCAATCTCGTTACCGGCAAGTCTCTTTACTCGTTCTGTAACACATCATCCCGTGATCAACTCCTTGATCACATTGTGCACATTATGATGATGTCCTACCGAGTGGGCCCAGAGATACCTCTCCGCTTACACGGAGTGACAAATCCCAGTCTCGATTCGTGCCAACTCAACAGACACTTTCGGAGACACCTGTAATGTACCTTTATAGCCACCCAGTTACGTTGTGACGTTTGGTACACCCAAAGCATTCCTACGGTATCCGGGAGTTGCACAATCTCATGGTCTAAGGAAATGATACTTGACATTAGCAAAGCTTTAGCATACGAACTACACGATCTAGTGCTATGCTTAGGATTGGGTCTTGTCCATCACATCATTCTCCCAATGATGTGATCCCGTTATCAACGACATCCAATGTCCATGGTCAGGAAACCGTAACCATCTATTGATCAACGAGCTAGTCAACTAGAGGCTTACTAGGGACATGGTGTTGTCTATGTATCCACACATGTATTTGAGTTTCCTATCAATACAATTATAGCATGGATAATAAACGATTATCATGAACAAGGAAATATAATAATAACTAATTTATTATTGCCTCTAGGGCATATTTCCAACACTGCTCGCCCGACTCCGGAGCCATATGGGCCTCCGGAATCGTATTCGGCTGAGGGCCGAACTGGATGCGGCCCTCTACACCAATCTCCATGGGGATCAGCTCCCCCATGTGTCCGGCAGTGGAGGTCTCGCCTTGTGGCGCCTCCCGAATAGTGTCTTGGGCTCCCGCCGGTTTGGAGCGGTCCTTCGGGATAACGCTTCGGTGTCATCCCTGGCCCCTGGGGAATAAGCAGGCGGTGACGACATGCTCTCCATCTCCAACGGAGCCAACGAACTCCTAGATGAGGATCGCTGGATAAGGTCGCGGGCCGGACTGCTATATCACAATTAACTATGTCATGATAATGAAGAGAAAGGGCCGGATGTGCGCATGAGCGAGCCCTGTGACTTACGATGCGGCCTGAGGCTTAGTGCGGGGGTGTCTCTCCAGACTGCTATCAACGTCCCACGCGGTGTTGACCACTGGGACGCTCTTCCCCTTCTTGGGCGTTTCCGCCTCCGGATGCACCGAAGCCGCCCTCTTCTTCTTCCTCTCCTTAGGGGGAGGGTTGTTTTCCTCCCCCTCCCCCTCTTCCTCGTCGTCGTCCTCAGGGACAAAGGAATGGGCTTCGTTGTCTTCGGACGTCACGTCCGAAGTGCCCTTGCGATGGGGGCCACCCTTGGCCCCATTGGCCTTCTTCTCCGGTGCCTTATAAGGCGCCAGCACCAGCATCTTCGCTAGACGCGGGATGACCGGTTCTTCAGGCAGTGGAGCCGGACACTGGATCCGCTTCGCCCTCTTCATCTAGTCCCGGGAATGCAATGATAAGCTCATACATCATCCTTGAAATGATTAAGTTGGGGATACATCGAAAAATAGCATACCTCACTAGCAAGGTGTTTACAATCGTGACCACGGTCTGAGTCCGTGGCCGGTGGTTTCTCGTTGCCCTTAAAGAGCAACTTCCATGCACCTTCATGAGTAGTCTCGAAGAGCCTCACCAGGGTCCGATCCTTCTTCGGGTTGAACTCCCACAGTGGACGGCTTCGGCACTGGCACGGAAGGATCCGGCGAACCAGCATCACCTGGATCACATCAACGAGCTTGACTTTCTTTGTTGAGATGCTCTAGATGCGCATCTGCAGCGCTATCACCTCGTCAGGGGAACCCCAGTCCGGACTCTTCTCAACCCAGGAGGTGAGTCGCATGGGAGCGCCAGAGCGGAATTCGGCAGCTGCGGCCCAGGTGGTGCCGCGAGGTTCTATGATGTAGAACCACTGCTTCTGCCATTCCTTCACTGTGTCCACAAAAGTGCCTTTGGGCCAGGATACGTTGGACAACTTGCTCACCATAGCTCCTCCGCACTCCGCGTGCTGGCCATCCACTACCTTCGGCTTCACGTTGAAGACTTTGAGCCACAGCCCGAAGTGGGGTTGGATGCGGAGGAAGGCCTCACACACGACGATAAATGCTGAGATGTTGAGGAAGTAATTCGGGGACAGATCATGGAAATCTATCCCATAATAATACATCAGCCCGCGGACGAAAGGGTGGAGTGGAAACCCTAGCGCACGGAATAAATGGGGGAGGAGCACGACCCTCTCGGTGGGCTTCGGCGTGGGGACGACTTGTCCCTCGGTCGGCAGGCGGTGAGTGATCTCCTTTGCAAAGTATCCGGCCGCCCGAAGCTCCGTAATGTTCTCCTCCTTGATGGAGGAGACCATCCACTTGCCCTGACCTCCGGATCCGGACATGGTTGCTTGGGTGGAAAGGAAATGAGAACCTGGGCGCTGTGGCTCGAGATTGGGAGGGAAGATACAGAGATAGAGGGCTTGAGAGAGAAAAAGGGAATCCTTATCCCCTTATAAAGGCAACAAATATTGAACGCCTCCTCACTCGCCTTAAGATTCACCTATTCCCAAGGGCTGTATAAATGACACAGTTGGGTTACCCACGCCCGTATTGATGAGAATCCCGTAATAAGGGGGCACAATCTCTTCTTCGACAAGACGTGCCAATGGCAACCGCGTCTCGAAACATGGAGCGGTAGATGAAAAACGGTTGGAAATTATGACCGGACAGACGTGATGTCATATTGTAAAAGCTGTCAGCAGATTAGACTCGTATAAAAATATATATTCTCTCTACGGTTATGTGTGGTGTGTATGACAGGTCCGGATATTATCATCGCATCCGAAGACTATCTTGAAATTCGGATAGAAGGGAACCCGCCTTGCAATGCTGAAGACAATCTGCGTGTCGGACTCCTTGTCATTGAAGCCAGGTTCAGGGGCTACTGAGGGAGTCCTGGACTAAGGGGTCCTCGGGCGTCTGGCCTGTTATGCATGGGCTGGACTGATGGGCTGTGAAGATATGAAGACCGAAGACTATACATGTGTCCGGATTGGACTCTCCTTGGCGTGGAAGGCAAGCTTGGCGACCGACTATGAAGATTCCTTCTCATGTAACCGACTCTATGTAAACCCTATATCCACCCCCGGTGTCTATATAAACTGGAGGGGTTAGTCCGGAAAGGATATACTCATTACCATAGTCATATAGGCTAGGCTTCTAGGGTTTAGCCATTACGATCATGTGGTAGATCATCTCTTGTAACACTCATATTCATCAATATCAATCAAGCAGGATGTAGGGTATTACCTCCATAGAGAGGGCCCGAACCTAGGTAAACATTGTGTCCCCTATCTCCTATTACCATCGATCCTAGACGCACAGTTCGGGACCCCCTACCCGAGATCCGCCGGTTTTGACACCGACAACAGTTAAGAACCCTTTCTTTGATTGGTCCATTTTGAACTCCTTCAAATCTTGTCAAGGTATGTGCTCTATGAAAGTCCTATCAAGCATCTTGATCTATCTCTATAGATCTTGATGCTCAATATATAAGCAGCTTCACCGAGGTCTTTTATTGAAAAAATATTATTCAGTTATCCTTTTATGCTATCCAGAAATTCTATATCATTCCCGATCAACAATATGTCATCCACATATAAATATCAGAAATGCTACAGAGCTCCCGCTCACTTTCTTGTAAATACAGGCTTCTCTGGAAGTCTGTATAAAACCATATGCTTTGATCACCTCATCAAAGCATATATTCTAACTCTGAGATGCTTGCACCAGTCCATAAATGGATCGCTAGAGCTTGCACACTTTGTTAGCACCTTTAGGATCGACAAAACCTTCTGGTTTCATCATATACAACTCTTCTTTAAGATATCCATTAAGGAATGCAGTTTTGACATCCATTTGCCAGATTTCATAAAATACGGTAATTGCTAACATGATTCGGACACACTTAAGCATCGCTACGAGTGAGAAAATCTCATCGTAGTCAACACCTTGAACTTGTCAAAAACATTTTTGCAACAAGTCGAGTTTTGTACATAGTAGCACTATCATCAGCGTCCATCTTCCTCTTGAAGATCCATTTATTCTCAATGGCTTGCCAATCATCGGGCAAGTCCACCAAAGTCTGCACTTTGTTCTCATACATGGATCCTATCTCAGATTTCATGGCCTCAAGCCATTTATCAGAATCTGGGCTCATCATTGCTTCCTCATAGTTCGTAGGTTCGCCATGGTCTAGTAACATGACTTCCAGAACAGGATTACTGTACCACTCTGATGCGGAACGTGCTCTGGTTGACCTACAAGGTTCGGTAGTAACTTGATCTGAAGTTTCATGATCATTATCATTAGCTTCCTCTCTAGTTGGTGTAGGCATCACTGGAACTTTCCAATTAGAGAGAAGGTACAATTATCTCATCAAGTTTTACTTTCCTCCCACTCACTTCTTTCGAGAGAAACTCCTTCTCTAGAAAGGATCAATTCTTAGCAACAAAGACCTTGCCTTCGGATCTGTGATAGAAGGTGTACCCAACAGTTTCTTTTTGGTATCCTATGAAGACGCACTTCTCCGATTTGGGTTCGAGCTTATCAGGCTGAAGCTTTTTCACATAAGCATCGCAACCCCAAACTCTAAGAAACGACAACTTAGGTTTCTTGCCAAACCACAGTTCATACGGTGTCGTCTCAACGGATTTAGACAGTGCCCTATTTAACGTGTATGCAGTTGTCTCTAATGCATAACCCCAAAACAATAATAGTAAATCGGTAAGAGACATCATAGATCGCACCATATCTAATAAAGTACGGTTACGACGTTCATACACACCATTACATTGTGGTGTTCCAGGTGGCGTGAGTTGTGAAACTATTCCACATTGTTTTAAATGAAGGCCAAACTCGTAACTCAAATATTCGCCTCCACGATCAGATCGTAGAAACTTTATTTTCTTGTTACAATGATTCTCCACTTCACTCTGAAATTCTTTGAACTTTTCAAATGTTTCAGACTTGTGTTTCATTAAGTAGATATACCCATATCTGCTCAAATCATCTGCGAAGGTCAGAAAATAACGATACCCGCTGCGAGCCTCAACACTCCTACATCGGTATGTATTATTTCCAATAAGTCACTAGCTTGCTCCATTGTTCCGGAGAACGGAGTTTTAGTCATCTTGCCCGTGAGGCATGGTTCGCAAGTATCAAATGATTCACAATAAAGTGATTCCAAAAGCCCATCTGCATGGAGTTTCTTCATGCTCTTTACACCAATATGACCTAACCGGCAGTGCCACAAATATGTTGCACTATCATTATCAACTTTGCATCTTTTGGCATCAATATTATGAATAAGTGTATCACTGCGATAGAGATTTAATAAACCACTTATATTGAGTGTATGACCATAGAACGTTTTATTTATGTAAACAGAACAACAATTATTCTCTGACTTACATGAATAACCGTATCGCAATAAACATGATCCAATCATATTCATGCTCAATGCAAACACCAAATAACATTTATTTATGTCCAACACTAATCCCGAAGGTAGAGGGAGTGTGCGATGGTGATCTTATCAACCTTGGAATCACTTCCAACACACATCGTGACCTCGCCCTTAACTAGTCTCCATTCATTTTGCAACTCCTGTTTTGAGTTACTAATCTTAGCAACTAAAACGGTATCAAATACCATGTGGTTACTATGAACACTAGTGAAGTACACATCAATAACATGTATATCAAATATACCTTTGTTCACTTTGCCATCCTTCTTATCCGCCAAGTATTTGGGGTAGTTCCGCTTCCAGTGACCATTTCCTTTGCAGTAGAAGCACCCAGTTTCAGGTTTTGGGTCTTGCTTTGGGCTTCTACACCGGAGTAGCAACTTGCTTGCCATTCTTCTTGAAGTTCCCTTTCTTTCCCTTGCCTTTTTTCTTGAAACTAGTGGTCTTGTTAACCATCAACACTTGATGCTATTTCTTGATTTCTACCTTCGCTGATTTCAGCACCGCGAAGAGCTTGGGAATCATTTTCGTCATCCCTTGCATATTATAGTTCATCACAAAGTTGTAGTAACTTGGTGATGGTGACTAGAAAAATCTGTCAGTCACTATCTTATCTGGAAGATTAACTCCCACTTGATTCAAGCGATTGTAGTACCCAGACATTCTGAGCACATGCTCACTAGTTGAGCTATTCTCCTCCATCTTGTAGGCAAAGTACTTGTCAGAGGTCTCACACCTCTCGACATGGGCATGAGTCTGAAATACCAATTTCAACTCTTGGAACATCTTATATGCTCAGTGGCGTTCAAAATGTTTTTGAAGTCCCGGTTCTAAGGCGTAAAGCATGGAACCCTAAACTATCAAATAGTCATCATACCGAGCTTGTCAAACGTTCATAACGTCTGCATCTGCTCCTGCAATAGGTCTGTCACCTAGCGGTGCATCAAGGACATAATTCTTCTGTGCAACAACATGGATAATCGTCAGATCACGGACCCAGTCCGCATCATTGCTACTATCATCTTTGAACTTAGTTTTCTCTAGGAACATATCAAAAATAAAATAGGGGAGCTATACGCGGGCTATTGATCTACAACATAGATATGCAAATACTATCAGGACTAAGTTCATGATAAATTAAGTTCAATTAATCAAATTACTTAAGAACTCCCACTTAGATAGACATTCCTCAAGTCATCTAAATGATACGTGATCCAAATCAACTAAACCATGTCCGATCATCACGTGAGATGGAGTAGTCATCAATGGTGAACATCTCTATGTTGATCATATCTACTATATGATTCACGTTCGACCTTTCTGTCTCCAGTGTTTCGAGGCCATGTCTATACATGCTAGACTCTTCAAGTTTAACCCGAGTATTCCGCACGTGCAAAACTATCTTGCACCCGTTGTATGTGAACATAGAGCTTATCACACCCGATCATCATGTGGTGTCTCGGCACGACGAACTATCGCAACGGTGCATACTCAGGGAGAACACTTATACATTGAAATTTTAGTGAGGATCATCTTATAATGCTAACGCCGTACTAAGCAAAATAAGATGCATCAATGGAAAACATGACATGCAATCAACATATGTGACATGATATGGCCATCATCATCTTGTGCCTTTGATCTCCATCTGCAAAGCACCGTCATGATCTCCATCGTCACCGGCTTGACCCTTGATCTCTTTCATAGCGTCGGTGTCGTCTCGCCAACTATTGCTTCTACAACTATTGCTAACACATAGCGATAAAGTAAAGCAATTGCATGGCGATTTCATTTCATACAATAAAGCGACAACCATAAGGCTCCTGCCAGTTGCCGATAACTTTTACAAAACATGATCATCTCATACAACAATGTATATCACATCACGTCTTGACCGTATCACATCACAACAAGCCTTGCAAAAACAAGTTAGACGTCCTCTACTTTGTTGTTGCAAGTTTTACGTGGCTGCTATGGGCTTCTAGTAAGAATCGTTCTTACCTACGCATCAAAACCACAACGACGTTTCGTCAAGTTTGCTATTTTAACCTTCAACAAGGACCGGCCGCAGTCAAATTCGATTCAACTAAAGTTGGAGAAACAGACACCTGCCATCCACCTTTATGCAAAACAAGTTGCATGTCTGTCGGTGGAACCGGTCTCATGAACGTGGTCATGTAAGGTTGGACCGGGCTGCTTTATCTAACAATACCGCTGAATCAAAATAAGTCGTTGGTGGTAAGCAATATGACTATCATTGCCCACAACTCTTTATATTTTACTCGTGCATATCATCTACAGATAAACCTGGCTCAGATGCCACTGTTGGGGAACATAGCATACAATTTCAGAAAATTTCCTACGATCATGCAAGATCTATCTAGGAGATGCATAGCAATGATAGGGGAGAGTGTGTCCATGTACCGTCGTAGACCGAAAGCGTAAGCGTTAGTTTAACTATTGATGTAGTTGAACGTCTTTTCAATTCAACCGATCAAGTACTGAACATACGACACCTCTGAGTTCTCCACACGTTCAGCTTGATGACGTCCCTCGAACTCTTGATCCAGCAAAGTGTCAAGGGAGAGTTTCATCAGCACGACGGCGTGGTGATGGTGATGGTGAAGTGATCCACGTAGGGCTTCACCTAAGCACTATGTAAATATGACCGGAGGCATAAACTATGGAGGGGGGGGGGAGGGGCACCGCACAAGGCTAACAACTGTTGATGTGTGTTCTAGCAGTGCCCAACACATATATATAGGTTGGAGGGGAGGAGAGGCAGCCAAGGGGGCACCCCTAGTCGGAGGAATCCTACTTGGGGTCCTCCCAATTCGGCCTCCCCCCTTTCCTATTCCTATTCAGAGTAGGAAGGGGAGAGGGGGAAGGGGGAATCCTATTCCCTTATTCCTTTCCTCCTTCCCCTTTTCTATTCCAATTTGGCCAGCCCATATGGGAGGGGAGCACCAGCCCCTTAGGGGCTGGTCTGTCCCCCTCCTGGCCCATTAAGGCCCATATAGTTTGTCGGGGGTTCCAGAAACCCCTTCCGGTGACCCGATACGTACCCGGTACCCCCGGAACACTTCCGGTGTCCAAATACTATCGTCCTATATATGAATCTTTACCACTCGACCATTTCGAGACTCCTCGTCATGTCCGTGATCTCATCCGGGCCTCCAAACAACGTTTGGTCACCAAATCACATAACTCATATAATACAAATCATCATCGAACGTTAAGCGTGCGGACCCTACGGGTTTGAGAACTATGTAGACATGACCGAGACACCTCTCCGGTCAATAACCAATAGCGGAACCTGGATGCTCATATTGGCTCCCACATATTCTACGAAGATCTTTATCGGTCAAATCGTTATGACAACTGATACGTCTCCAACGTATCTATAATTTTTGATTGTTCCATGCTATTATATTATCTGTTTTGGATGTTTAATGGGCTTTCTTATGCAGTTTTATATTATTTTTGGAACTAACCTACTAACCAAAGGCCGAGTGCAAATTGCTGTTTTTTTGCCTCAGTGTTTTGCAGAAAAGGAATATCAAACGGAATCCAAACGGAATGAAACCTTCGGGAGAGTTATTTTTGGAACAAACGTGATCCGGGAGACTTGGAGTGGACATCAAGAAAGAAGTGAGGAGGCCACGAGGCAGGAGGGCGCGCCCCCACCCTCGTGGGCCCCTCGCAGCTCCACCGACCTACTTCTTCCTCCTATATATACCCATATACCCTGAAAACATCCGAGAGCACCACGAAACCCTATTTCCACCGCAGCAACCTTCTGTACCTGTGAGATCCCATCTTGGGGCCATTTCCGGCGCTCCCGTCGGAGGGGGAATCGATCACGGAGGGCTTCTACATCAACACCATAGCCTCTCCGATGATGTGTGAGTAGTTTACCGCAGACCTTCGGGTCCATAGTTATTAGCTAGATGGCTTCTTCTCTCTCTTTGGATCTCAATACAAAGTTCTCCTCGATTCTCTTGGAGATCTATTCAATGTAATTCTTTTTGCGGTGTGTTTGTCGAGATCCGATGAATTGTGGGTTTATGATCAAAATTATCTATGAACAATATTTGATTCTTCTATGAATTCTTTTATGCATGATTTAATATCTTTGCAAGTCTCTTTGAATTATCAGTTTGGTTTGGCCTACTAGATTGATCTTTCTTGCAATGGGAGAAGTGCTTAGCTTTGGGTTCAATCTTGCGGTGTCCTTTCCCAGTGACAGCAGGGGCAGCAAGGCACGTATTGTATTGTTGCCATCGGGGATAAAAAGATGGGGTTTATATCATATTGCTTTAGTTTATCCCTCTACATCATGTCATCTTGCCTAATGCGTTACTCTATTCTTAGGAACTTGATACTCTAGATGCATGCTGGATAGCAGTCGATGTGTGGAGTAATAGTAGTAGATGCAGAATCGTTTCAGTCTACTTGCCGCGGACGTGATGCCTATATACATGATCATGCCTAGATATTCTCATAACTATGCGCTTTTCTATCAATTGCTCGATAGTAATTTGTTCACCCACCGTAGAATTTGCTATCTTGAGAGAAGCCACTAGTGAAACCTATGGCCCTCGGGTCTATTCTCCATTATATTATTCTCCCGTCAACAAGCCATTTCTGTCGCCGTTTATTTTGCAATCTTTATTTTCCAATCTATACAACAAAAATACCAAAAATATTTATCTTATTATCTCTATCAGATCTCACTTTCCTAAGTGACCGTGAAGGGATTGACAACCCCTTTATCGCGTTGGTTGCGAGGTTCTTGTTTGTTTGTGCAGGTACGAGGGACTTGTGTGTAATATCCTACTGGATTGATACCTTGGTTCTCAAAAACTGAGGGAAATACTAACGCTACTTTGCTGCATCACCCTTTCCTCTTCAAGGGAAAACCAACGCATGCTCAAGAGGTAGCAACAACATACGTTATTCCCTTTGTCATCGGTATGTTACTTGCCCGAGATTCGATCGTCGGTATCTCCATACCTAGTTCAATCTCGTTACCGACAAGTCTCTTTACTTGTTCCATAATGCATCATCCCGCAACTAACTCATTAGTCACATTGCTTGCAAGGCTTATTATGATGTGCATTACCGAGAGGGCCCAGAGATACCTATTCGATAGTCGGGGTGACAAAGCCTAATCTCGATCTATGCCAACCCAACAAACACCTTCGGAGATACCCGTAGAGAATCTTTATAATCACCCAGTTACGTTGTGACATTTGATATCACACAAGGTATTCCTCTGGTACCCGGGAGTTGCATAATCTCATAGTTAAAGGAATATGTATAAGTCATGAAGAAAGCAATAGCAATGAAACTTTAACGATCATTATGCTAAGCTAACGGATGGGTCTTGTCCATCACATCATTCTCCTAATGATGTGATACCGTCCATCAAATGATAACACATCTCTATGGCTAGGAAACTTAACCATCTTTGATTAACGAGCTAGTCTAGTAGAGGCTTACTAGGGACACTGTGTTTTGTCTATGTATCCACACATGTATCGAGTTTTCGGTTAATGCAATTCTAGAATAAATAATAAACATTTATCATGATATAAGGAAATATAAATAACAACTTTATTATTGCATCCAGGGCATATTTCCTTTAGATTGCATGCACTAGAAGTGGAAGAGCTACCCTGCAGCATGGCATGGATAGTTCAAAGGACAGTGCCACCCCATGGTGGAGCCACAGGGTGGGTAGGGTGGGCCGTGGCGCACCCTTGGATTTCGAACTGGCCTCTATAGCATAGGTTTTTTAGTGATGGGCCAGGAGGAAATGGCCTAGTAGTAGCCAGTCTATGTTGCTCGTTTGCTTCACTGCTTGTCTCGAAGCAAACACAGCCACGCACAAGAATGATTCGCCGCCAGTAGAGTGCCCTAGCCACTGCCTCATCGTCGCGGTGTCGCCTTGCCGGCCCACTGCCCGGACGGCCACCGCCCGCGGCCTGCCTGGTGCCTGCCATGTCAGCCCCTTGGCGGGTTGTTGTCAGTGTAGGCGCATGTCACACCACCGCGCAGCCGCGGTGCTAGCTAGAACCGCCTAGTCTGTTCAAACGCTTAGCATGCGGCAGTTGATACCGCCCATATCTGATCAGGCGTTCTTCAAAGATAGACAGTGAGGTACTCCATCCCCTTTTGTATTTTACAGTACCCATACACATAATTTTGCAGTACATCAATTTGATTTGCATCTCCTTCTGAATTTGACTCATACACATAATTTTGCAATAGATCATAATGATTTTGGCTATATGTGTATGAGCTCATAATTTTGTAGTACACAATACTGGGCTTCTTTATCTGAGTAGATGCAGTACATAAGTGGACAAACTGACAAACTCGTACACATACTTTTGCACATAAGTAGACTCAGTTGTGAATTTTAGTGTGTTTATAAGAGCATATTTGATCTTTTTCTATGTGATATTGGTAATTAGTTAGAATGCTCACATGTCATTGTCATCAATTTTATTTAGACGGACCACCTGATACGTCTCCAACGTATCTATAATTTTTGATTGCTCCATGCTATATTATCTACTATTTTAGACATTATTGGGCTTTATTATCCAGTTTTATATTATTTTTGGGACTAACCTATTAACCGGAGGCCCAACCTAGAATTGCTGTTTTTTGCATGTTTTAGGGTTTCGAAGAAAAGGAATATCAAACGGAGTCCAAACGGAATGAAACCTTCGGAAACGTGATTTTCTCATCAGATAAGACCCAGGAGCCTTGGACCCTCCGTCAACAAAGCCACGAGGTGGTCACGAGGGTAGGGGGCGGCCCCCCTAGGGCGCGCCCCCTGCCTCATGGGCCCCTCGAAGCTCCACCAACGTACTTCTTCCTCCTATATATATCCGCGTACCCCCAAACGATCGGGGACGGAGCCAAAAACCTAATTCCACCGCCGCAACTTTCTGTATCCACGAGATCCCATCTTGGGGCCTGTTCCGGAGCTCCGCCGGAGGGGGCATCGATCACGGAGGGCTTCTACATCATCATCCAAGCCCCTCCGATGAAGTGTGAGTAGTTTACTTCAGACCTACGGGTCCATAGCTAGTAGCTAGATGGCTTCTTCTCTCTTTTTGGATCTCAATACAATGTTCTCCCCCTCTCTTGTGGAGATCTATTCGATGTAATCTTCTTTTTGTGGTGTGTTTGTTGAGACCAATGAATTGTGGGTTTATGATCAAGTCTATCTATGAATAATATTTGAATCTTCTCTGAATTCTTTTATGTATGATTGGTTATCTTTGCAAGTCTCTTCGAATTATCAGTTTGGTTTGGCCTACTAGATTGGTTGTTCTTGCCATGGGAGAAGTGCTTAGCTTTGGGTTCAATCTTGCGGTGTCCTTTCCCAGTGACAGAAGGGGCAGCAAGGCACGTATTGTATTGTTGCCATCGAGGATAACAAGATGGTTTTTTTATCATATTGCATGAAACTACCCCTCTACATCATGTCATCTTGCTTAAGGCGTTACTCTGTTTTTAACTTAATACTCTAGATGCATGCTGGATAGCGGTCGATGAGTGGAGTAATAGTAGTAGATGCAGAATCATTTCGGTCTACTTGTCTCAGACGTGATGCCTATATACATGATCATACCTAGATATTCTCATAACTATGCTCAATTCTGTCAACTGCTCAACAGTAATTTGTTCACCCACCGTAGAATACTTATGCTCTTGAGAGAAGCCACTAGTGAAACCTATGGCCCCCGGGTCTCTTTCTCATCATATCAATCTCCATTACTTTATTATTGCCTTGCTTTTACTTAGCTTTTACTTTATTTACTTTGCATCACTATACCAAAAATACCAAAAAATATTATTTATTATCTCTATCAGATATCACTTTCGTAAGTGACCGTGAAGGGATTGACAACCCCTAAGCGCGTTGGTTGCGTTGAGCTATTGTTTTTGTGTAGGTACGAGGGACTCGAGCGTAGGCTCCTACTGGATTGATACCTTGGTTCTCAAAAACTGAGGGAAATACTTACGCTACTTTGCTGCATCATCCCTTCCTCTTCGGGGAAATCCAACGCAGTGCTCAAGAGGTAGCACCACCCTGTTATCAAATGCTAGCTCCACCACTGGTGCCACCATCATTCGTGTAGTCGTGACTGATCATGATACATTGATATGAAATTTATATTTTTGGATGCATGGGTCTTGGAATGACATCAATATGCTCCATCAATCACCACTCTTTGCAAAGTTAACCAATGGAGAACCACCACCATTTGAGTTCTAAGCAAATGACTGCACATACAATGTTGGGTACTATCTTGCGGGTGAGATTTTTTTGAAGTGGGCTACTTTTGTGAAGCCAATTGCAAACCCCCAAGGTGAAAGAACTCTACTTTCATGATGCTCAAACAACCACTAGGAAAGATGTGGATAGGGCTTTTGGGATTTGCAATCCCCATTTGTTGGTGTGATTGCACCGGCTAGGTCTTGGGATGAAGAGATCATTTGTATATCATCGCAGCTAGTGTAATTTTGCACAACATGATCATTGAGTACGATCGGGACAAAATTTGGATTACACCAACTATGAGGTCATGGGACAACAGGTGCGGCAGACTAGAAGGGAAGACTTAATCCAACATGTTCTTCAGATGTACCATGACATTAGAAATTCCAATACGCACGAGGATCTAAAAAAGATCTCATGGAGGAGTGGTGGGCATGGAATGGGCGACATCCTAATTTTATCTCTATGTTTGTTGTATTGTGAACTTTGTTGTATTGTGTGCTTAACTTTGTTGTATTATTTGATGAACAATTTTGGTTGCATTTGGTGTTGTGGATTTGATGAACAACTAGTTAGCGTGCACGTGCAATGCACGTATTCCTTACGAAAAAACATGTTCACCCTAGTTAATAGGAAAACATTAAAATAAATGAATGATAAAAGTCTAGTGATGTATTACTAAATATTACAAAATCAATATATCATAATAATGCACCAATGATTTTCTTTTGGCACATGATAATGATTTAGTTTGTTGTACTGAGCGGAGGAAATCTCCTATACCGAGAAGAGTTACTAGCATATGCAAACCCCTGATGCAACATGTATATACTAGTATTTTTTACCCGAGCGGAGACAATTTTGGAGGAGGTACAGTGGTGGGAGGTGTGTTGCGTGTGCTTTTTTGCCTAATGTGTTTTTTCAATTATGTGATATATGGTATGACGATTTGTTTCCTAATAAAGGTGTAATTAAGTTGCAATGAGTCGTAATTAAGGTGTTCTGGAGATGATACATGATATATAATGTGACAATTTGTTTACTAGTGAAGGGGTAATTGGCGCACAATGATTCCTAATTAAGATAATGTGGAAATTAATAATTAAATATGTCAATTTGATGTGATACAACACTTGGACAATCTGGTCCATTGATGAACGATGGATATGTGGTTGAGATCTAATGAACTCGCTTGTTTAGTAGTAGTGTAGAAGAAAAAACATGTTTCTCCTAATTAACAGGAAAACATTCAAAATAAATAAATAGTAAAAGTCTAGTGTACTACTAAATATTACAAAATCAATAGATCATAGTAATGCACTGGTGATTTTCTTTTCACACATGATATAATGATTTAATTTGTTGTATTGAGTGGAGGAGATCTTCTATACCGAGAAGAGTCACTAACATATGCAAACTCCCTATGCAAAAGGTATACATTGAAACTTTTGAGGCACATTGTTGCATTTTATCACGCCAGTATTCTTCCACAAAAGGTTGAGTCAGCAGCAACCTGCGATGAGAGAGAGAGCCGGGCATGCATAGGTTTGTCGACAACGGCACAAGCATGGGATACAGTGTCATAATATATACTTTTACCGAGCGGATGCAGTTTTGGAGGAGGTATGGTGGTGGAAGGTGTGCGGCACGTATTTTTTGCCTAATTTGTTTTTTCAATTATGTGACATATGGTTTGACGATTTGCTTCCTAATGAAGATATAATTAAGGAGCAATGGTTCCTAATTAAGGTGTTCTGGAGATGATACATGATATATGATGTGACGATTTGTTTTATGATGAAGGAGTAGTTAAGATGCAATGATTTTTAATTAAGGTATTGTGGAGATGATTAAAATTAAGTAGTAAATATGTCAATTTGATGATACAACATGTGCACCACTAGGGATACTACCTTGCTTCCTATCAGACCAGTCCCGACGCCCTAGTAGGATCATAAGGGCATGCACAATGGTTGATAAGATAGTATTATCTTAATACTTGCATGTAATTTAGAGATGACAAAATCAATTGTCTACAATGGGTCATCTCTTAGCTTTCTTCAATAACTAGCCATTCCTAAAAGCGTTGGGAGACATATTATGCTAAGAGATCATCTCTTGTCTTCTCTTAAATATGAGAAGACACGTCTTTTCTTATGAGTTCTCTCTCCTCCACCTCATCATCTATCCTACATGGCACTTCTAAGATATCACCATTGTACATGCCCTAAGCAAGATGGTGTTGGGGAACACAGTAATTTCAAAAAAAATCATATGCACATGCAAGATCTATCTAGGTGATCCATAGCAACGAGAGGGAAGAGTGTTGTCCACGTACCCTCGTAGACCGTAAGCGGAAGCATTATGAAAACGTGGTAGATATAGTCGTACGTCTTCATGATCCGACCGATCCTAGTACCGAAAGTACGACACCTCCATGATCTGCACACATTCACCTCGGTGACGTCCCACGAACTCTCGATCTAGCTAAGTGTCGAGGGAGAGTTTCGTCAGCACGATGGCATGATGATGGTGGTAATGAAGCTACCGATGCAGGGATTCACCTAAGCACTACGATGATATGAACGAGGTGGATTATGGTGGAGGGGGGCACCGCACACGGCTAAGATAATGATCAACTTGTGTGTCTATGGGGTGCCCCCTAGCCACGTATATAAAGGAGGGGATGGAAGAGGTGGCCGGCCCTAAGGAGGCGCACCCGGTATGGGGAATCCTACTAGGACTCCCTAGTCCAAGTAGGATTCCCCTCCTCTTTCCTATTCGGAGTAGGAGAGAAGGAAAGAGAGGGAGAGGGAGATGGAAAGGGGGGCCGCGTCCCCACCCCTTGTCCAATTCGGTTTGGGCAGGGGGGAGGCGCGCGCCACCTCTTGGCCCTTCTCCCCTCTCTTAACTAAAGCCCAATAAGGCCCATTACTTCTCCCGGTGAATTCCTGTAACTCCCCGGTACTCCGAAAAAAATACCCGAATCACTCGGAACCTTTCCGATGTCCGTATATAGCCTTCCAATATATCGATCTTTATGTATCGACCATTTTGAGACTCCTCGTCATGTTCGTGATCTCATCCGGGACTCCAGACAACCTTCGGTACATCAAATCACATAACTCATAATACCAATCGTCATTGAACGTTAAGCGTGCGGACCCTACGGGTTTGAGAACTATGTAGACATGACCGAGATACATCTCCTGTCAATAACCAATAGTGGAACCTGGATGCTCATATTGGCTCCTACATATTCTACGAAGATCTTTCGGTCAAACCGCATAACAACATATGTTGTTCCCTTTGTCATCGGTAAGTTACTTGCCCGAGATTCGATCGTTGATATCCTCACACCTAGTTCAATCTCGTTACCGACAAGTCTCTTTACTCGTTCCATAATGCATCATCCCGCAACTAACTCATTAGTCACATTGCTTACAAGGCTTATAATGATGTGCATTACCGAGAGGACCCAGAGATACCTCTCCGACAATCGGAGTGACAAATCCTAATCTCGATCTATGCCAACTCAACAAACACCTTCAGAGACACCTGTAGAGCATCTTTATAATCACCCAGTTACGTTGTGACGTTTGATAGCACACTAAGTGTTCCTCCGGTATTTGGGAGTTGCATAATCTCATAGTCATAGGAACATGTATAAGTCATGAAGAAATCAATAGCAATAAACTAAACGATCATAGTGCTAAGCTAACAGATGGGTCTAGTCCATCACATCATTCTCTAATGATGTGATCCCGTTCATCAAATGACAACACATGTCTATGGCTAGGAAACTTAACCATCTTTGATTAACGAGCTAGTCAAGTAGAGGCATACTAGGGACACTCTGTTTGTCTATGTATTCACATATGTACTAAGTTTCCAGTTAATACAATTCTAGCATGAATAATAAACATTTATCATGATATAAGGAAATGTAAATAACAACTTTATTATTGCCTCTAGGGCATATTTCTTTCAGTCTCCCACTTGCACTAGAGTCAATAATCTAGTTCACATCGTCATGTGATTAGTTCACATCTTCATGTGACTAATACCCAAAGGGTTTACTAGAGTCAATAATCTAGTTCACATCGCTATGTGATTAACACCCAAAGAGTGATCATGTTTTGCTTGTGAGAGAAGTTTAGTCTACGGGTCTGCAACATTCAGATCCGTATGTATTTAGCTAATTTCTATGTCTACAATACTCTTCACGGAGCTTCTCTAGCTAATTGCTCCCACTTTCAATATGTATCTAGATCAAGACTTAGAGTCATCTAGATCGGTGTCAAAAGCTTGCATCGATGTAACTCTTTACGATGAACTCTTTTATCACCTCCATAACCGAGAAATATTTCCTTAGTCCTCTAAGGATAATGTTGACCGCTGTCCAATGATCTACTACTAGATCACTATTGTACTCCCTTGCCAAAATCATGTTAAGGTATACAATAGGACTGGTACACAGCATGGCATACTTTATAGAACCTATGACTGAGGCATAGGGAATGACTTTTCATTCTCTTTCTATTTTCTGTTGTGGTCCGGTTTTGAGTCTTTACTCAACTTCACACCTTGCAACACAGGCAAGAACTCCTTCTTTGACTGTTCATTTTGAACTACTTCAAAATTTTGTCAAGGTACGTACTCATTGAAAAATCTTATTAAGCATCTTGATCTATCTCTATAGATCTTGATGCTCAATGTGTAAGCAGCTTCACCGAGGTCTTTCTTTGAAAAAACTCCTTCAAAAACTCCTTTATGCTTCCCAGAAAATTCTACATCATTTCCGATCAACAATATGTCACTCACATATACTTATCAGAAAGGATGTAGTGCTCCCACTCACTTGCTTGTAAATACAGGCTTTACCGCAAGTCTGTATAAAACCATATGCTTTGATCACTTTATCAAAGCATATATTCCAATTCCGAGATGCTTGCACCAGTTCATAGATGGATCGTTGGAGCTTGAACACTTTGTTAGCATCTTTAGGATTCACAAAACCTTCTTGTTGCATCATATACAACTCTTCTTTAAGAAATCCATTAAGGAATGCAGTTTTGACATCCATTTGCCAGATTTCGTAAAATGTGGTAATTGCTAACATGATTCAGACAGACTTAAGCATCGCTACGAGTGAGAAAATCTCATCGTAGTAACATCTTGAACTCGTCGAAAATCTTTTGCGACAATTCGAGCTTTGTAGATAGTAACACTACTATCAGCGTCCGTCTTCCTCTTGAAAATCCATTTATTCTTAATGGCTCATCGATCATCGGGCAAGTCAATCAAAGTCCATACTTTGTTCTAATACATGGATCCTATCTCAGATTTCATGGCTTCAAGCCATTTCGTGGAATCCGGGCTCATCATCGCTTCCTCATAGTTCGTAGGTTCATCATGGTCAAGTAACATGACCTCTAGGACAGGATTACCATACCACTCTTGTGCGGAACGTATTCTAGTTGACCTACGAGCTTCGGTAGTAACTTGATCTAAAGTTTCATGATCATCATCATTAACTTTCTCACTAATTTGTGTAGGAATCACTAGAACTAATTTCTGTGATGAACTACTTTCCAATTCGGGAGAAGGTACAATTACCACATCAAGTTCTACATTCCTCCCACTCACTTCTTTCGAGAGAAACTTCTTCTCTAGAAAGGATCCATTCTTAGGAACAAATATCTTGCCTTCGGATCTGTGATGGAAGGTGTACCCAATAGTTTCCTTTGGTATCCTATGAAGACGCATTTCTCCGATTTGGGTCTGAGCTTATCAGGTTGAAACTTTTTCACATAAGCACACTATTCAAGAATTCACCCGATTAATCAGTTAACGGGCGAGTTAATCACTACTCATCGTGTGGCCGAATCAAATAGCACCTATTCATCGTGTTAACTTGTCAGGCTGATTAATTGGCTAGTTAGACCGATTAATCAATTGTTAGAGCGATTAATCCCTACTGGCCCAATAACAGGTGGGCAAACAAAGCGCACATTTTTGTCCCATAACCCCTTCCAGCCTCATCCCTCTCCTTAATAACTAGGATTAATAAATTTACCTCCTCTGTATGCTAGCTTTTCATATGTGTACGACATCATGTTTTGGTATACTATATAGCTGGGAGCATGAGATTATGGTATAATACATAAAAAAGTCTAGGCATATGTTGGCAAGTTCCTATTCAATCAACCAATTAATACAGTTAATAGGCCGATTAACCGATTAATAGTTACTCCTAAACTGGCCAAGCAACTACCCGTTAATGATTTCTTGAACATTGCATAAGCATCATGTCCCCAAACTTTAAGAAATGACAGCTTAGGTTTCTTGCTAAACCACAGTTCATATGGTGTCATCTCAACGGATTTAGATGGTGCCCTATTTAACGTGAGTACAGCTATCTCTAATGCATAACCCCAAAACTGAAGGAAATATGCCCTAGAGGCAATAATAAAGTTATTATTTATTTCCTTATTTCATGATAAATGTTTATTATTCATGCTAGAATTGTATTAACCGGAAACTTAGTACATGTGTGAATACATAGACAAAAACAAGTGTCCCTAGTATGCCTCTACTTGACTAGTTCATTTATCAAAGATGGTTATGTTTCCTAACCATAGACATGTGTTGTCATTTGATAAACGGGATCACATAATTAGGAGAATGATGTGATGGACAAGACCCATTCGCTAGCTTAGCATTATGATCATTACAGTTTCATTGCTACTGCTTTCTTCATGACTTATACATGTTCCTCAGACTATGAGATTATACAACTCCCGAATACCGGAGGAACACCTTGTGTGTTATCGTCACAACATAACTGGGTGATTATAAAGATGCCCTATAGGTGTCTCCGATGGTGTTTGTTGAGTTGGCATAGATCGATATTAGGATTTGTCACTCCGTGTATCGGAGAGGTATCTCTGGGCCCTCTCGGTAATGCACATCACAATAAGCCTTGCAAGCATTGTAACTAATGAGTTAGTTGCGGCATGATGCATTACGGAACGAGTAAAGAGACTTGCCGGTAATGAGATTGAACTAGGTATGTTGATACCGACGATCGAATCTCGGGCAAGTAACATACCGATGACAAAGGGAACAACGTATGTTGTTATGTGGTTTGACCGATAAAGATCTTCGTAGAATATGTAGGAGCCAATATGAGCATCCAGGTTCCGCTATTGGTTATTGACCGGAGATGAGTCTCGGTCATGTCTACATAGTTCTCGAACCCGTAGGGTCCGCACACTTAACGTTCTGTGATGATTTGTATTATGAGTTATGTGATTTGATGACCGAAGTTTGTTCGTAGTCCCGAATGAGATCGGGGACATGATGAGGAGTCTCGAAATGGTCGAGACATAAAGATCGATATATTGGAAGGCTATATTCGAACATCGGAAAGGTTCTGAATGATTCGGGTATTTTTCGGAGTACCGGAGAGTTACGGGAACTCGTATTGGGCCTTAATGGGCCATACGGGAAAGGAGAGAAAGGCCTCAAAGGTGGCCGCGCCCCTTCCCCATGGACTGGTCTGAATTGTACTAGGGAAAGGGGGCGCCCCCTTCGTTCCTTCTCCTTCGGCCTTCCCTTTTTTCCTATTCCAAGTGGGAGGTGGAATCCTACTAGGACTAGGGAGTCCTAGTAGGACTCCACACTTTGGGCGCGCCCTATGAGGGCCGGCCTCGTCCTCCCTCCATCCTTTATATACGTGGCCAGGGGCACCCCATAGACACACAAGTTGATCATTGATCCCTTAGCCGTGTGCGGTGCCCCCCTCCACCATAATCCACCTCGGTCATATCATCGTAGTGATTAGGCGAAGCCCTGCGATAGTAGCATCATCATCACCGTCATCACGCCGTCGTGCTGACGGAACTCTCCCTCGAAGCTCTACTGGATCGTGAGTTCATGGGACGTCACCGAGCTGAACGTGTGCAGATCGTGGAGGTGCCATACGTTCGGTACTAGGATCGGTCGATCGTGAAGACGTACGACTACATCAACCGTGTTGTCATAACGCTTCCGCTTACGGTCTACGGGGGTATGTGGACAACACTCTTCCCCTCTCGTTGCTATGCATCACCATGATACTGCGTGTGTGTAGGCTTTTTTAAATTACCACGTTCCCAACAGTGGCATCCGAGCCAGGTCTATGCGTAGATGTCATATGCACGAGTAGAACACAAAGGAGTTGTGGGCGTGGGTATATACATATTGCTTACCGTCACTAGTTGATTCTTGATTCAGCGGTGTTGTTGGATGAAGCGGCCTAGACTGACATTACACGTACGCTTACGCGAGACTGGTTCTTCCGACGTGCTTTGCACACAGGTGGCTAGTGGGTGTCTGTTTCTCGAACTTTAGTTGAATTGGATTCAATGAATAGGGTTCTTTCTGAAGATCAAAAGGCAATCACTATACCACGTTGTGGTTTTTGATGCGTAGGTAAGAACGGTTCTTGCTCTGCCCGTAGCAGCCATGTAAAACTTGCAACAACAAAGTAGAGGACGTCTAACTTGTTTTTGCAGGGCTTGTTGTGATGTGATATGGTCAAGACGTGATGAGATATAAGTTGTTGTATGAGATGATCATGTTTTGTTGAAGTTATCGGCAACTGGCATAAGCCTTATGGTTGTCTCTTTATTGCATAAGATGCAAGCGCCAAATAATTGTTTTACTTTATCACTATGTGATATCAATAGTTGCAAGAGGAATAGTTGGCGAGACGACCATGTGATGACACGTTGATAGAGATCAAGATGATGGAGATCATGATGTCATGCCGGTGACGATAGAGATCATGACGGTACTTTGGAGATGGAGATCAAAGGCGCAAGATGATCATGGCCATATCATGTCACATATTTTGATTGCATCACTACTAGGAAAAGGGCTATAGCTAATATGGACATTAATGGCGCACCACATATGTGGTGCGCCACTGCTATATAGTAGTGGTGCACCATGTGTAGGTACGCCATTAATGTCCATATCACTAATGGCGCACCACACCCACGGTGCGCCACTACTAACAAAAAATTTATTATTATTTTTCGAAAACTAGTAATGGCGCACCACACACTCTGTGCGCCACTACTAACAATTTTTTTATTTTTTTTTCAAAACTAGTAATGGCGTACCAGTGTATAGTGCGCCATTACTAGTTCAAACTAGTAATGGCGCACCACAACCACGATGCGCCACTACTAACAACTTTTTTTTATTTTTTCGCAAAAATTAGTAATGGCGCACCACGTAACAGGTGCGTCATTAGTAACCAGGGTTATTAATGGCGCATTGCTAGGTGGTGCGTCATTACTAACTTCCTTTGCACACCCCCCGTGGACCGCCTTTTCAGTTTTAGAAAAAATAAAAGAAAATGATGGAAATGTCAAAAAAAAGAAAATAAGTTTCCCATGTGATATGTGGTCTAGTTGTTTGGAAAATTTACAAATATGAATTTCGACTTTATTTGCAAAATCTCTCTGGAATTTAGTAAAATGGGCATAACTTTTGCATACGAACTCGGATTAAAATTTTTTTTATATGAAAAATAATCTACTCGAAAAGTTACATCCGAATCGAAAAAAATTCAAAAACCTAACAGAACGAAAGATACGGGGCTTTTAAGATCTAGAGGGGGAAAATGAAAAAAAATATTCAAACTTAGTAGTGGGGCACCATTTGCTAGGTGCGCCACTAGTAACAGAAAAAAAATTTGGTTTCAAATTTTTTTTTTGGAATTTTTTTTCAAAATGTGATACGTAATATGACCGGGAAGTTTGAAATATTTTTTCAAAGTTTCATCACACTCATGAACATGAACAAAGTCCTAGACATCGACAAGGTTTAATAGGATTGATATGATATGATATATATATATATATATATATATATATATATATATATATATATATATATATATATCAACAAGTGCCTGTTAACTGGAGTTGGTGCTGGGGTTGGATAGAATTGTGAAGTTAAGCGTGCTTGGGCTGGAGTAGTGTGAGGATGGGTGACCTTTTGGGAAGTTTGACCACGGAGTGTGATTTGACTTGAGGTTAATTATATTAACCTGAGATTAAGCCATAGTGACTCGAGATTAAGAAAAAAATTTGAACTTTTTTTTGAAAAAGATTCTGATTTTTTTGAAAAAAAACTGTTAGTAATGGCGCACTTCTATGTGGTGCGCCATTACTAAGTCAGATAGTAATGGCGCACTTCTAGCACTTCTGTGATAGTAATGGCGCACCTATAGCGCGCCATTACTATTTGTTACTAGTGGCATGGTAATAGTGGCGCACCTATAGTGTGTCATTAATGGCAAAAATAGGTGCACCACTAATTAGCCTTTTCCTAGTAGTGCATGTGATGTTTATTCTTTATGCATCTTATTTTTCTTAGTTCGGCAGTAGCATTATAAGAAGATCTCTCACTAAATTTCAAGGTATAAGTGTTCTCCCTGAGTATGCACCGTTGCGACAATTCGTCATGCCGAGACACCACGTGATGATCGGGTGTGATAAGCTCTACGTTCACATACAACGGGTGAAAGCCAGTTTTGCACACGCGGAATACTCAGGTTAAACTTGACGAGACTAGCATATGCAGATATGGCCTCGTAACACTGGAGACCAAAATGTCGAGCGTGAATCATATAGTAGATATGATCAACATAGTGATGTTCACCATTGAAAACTACGACATCTCACGTGATGATCGTACATGGTTTAGTTGATTTGGATCACGTGATCATTTAGATGACTAGAGGGATGTCTATCTAAGTGAGAGTTCTTAAGTAATATGATTAATTGAACTTAAATTTATCATGGACTTAGTCTTGATTGTATTTGCATATCTATGTTGTAGATCATTTGCTCACGTATAGCTTCCCTGTTTTATTTTTGATATGTTCCTAGAGAAAAACTATGTTGAAAGATGATAGTAGCAATGATGCGGACTAGGTCCGTGATCTGAGGATTATCCTCATTGATGCACAAAAGAATTATGTCCTTGATGCACTGCTATGTGACAGACCTATTGCAGGAGCAGATGCAGACATTATGAATGTTTGACAAGCTCGGTATAATGACTACTTGATAGTTTAGTGCATCATGCTTTACGGCTTAGAACCGGGACTTCAAAAATGTTTTGAACGCCACGGAGCATATAAGATGATCCAAGAGTTGAAATTGGTATCTCATACTCATGCCCGTGTCAAGAGGTATGAGACCTCTGACAGTACTTTGCCTACAAGATGGAGGAGAATAGCTCAACCAATGAGCATGTGCTCAGATTGTCTGGGTACTACAATTGCTTGAATCAAGTGGGAGTTAATCTTCCAGATAAGAGAGTAATTGACAAAGTTCTCTAGTCACTATCAGCAAGTTAGTAGAACTTCGTGATGAACTATCATATACAAGGGACGATGAAAGTAATTCCCGAGCTCTTCGCAATGCTGAAATCGGCGAAGGTAGAAATCAAGAAAGAGTATCAAGTGTTGATGGTTGAGAAGACCACTAGTTTCAAAAAAAGGCAAAGGGATAGAAAGGGAACTTCAAGAAGAATGGCAAGCAAGTTGCCACTCCCATGAAGAAGCCCAAAGCTAAACCCAAGCCTGGAACAAAGTGCTTCTACTACAAAGGAAATGGTCACTGGAAGTGGAACTGCCCTAGATACTTGGCGGATAAGAAGGATGGCAAAGTGAACAAAAGTATATTTGATATACATGTTATTGATATGTACTTTACTAGTGTTTGTAGCAATCCCTCAGTACTTGATACTGGTTCAGTTGCTAAGAGTAGTAACTCGAAACAGGAGTTGCATAATAAACAGAGACTAGTTAAGGGCGATGTGATGATGTGTGTTGGAAGTGATTCCAAGGTTGATAAGATCACCATCGCACACTCCCTTTACCTTCGGGGTTAATGTTGAACCTAAAATAAATGTTATTTGGTGTTTGCGTTGAGCATGAATATGATTGGATCATGTTTATTGCAATACGATTATTCATTTAAATCAAAGAATAATTGTTGTTCTATTTACATGAATAAAACCTTCTATGGTCATACACTTAAGATAAATTGTTTATTGAATCTTGATCATAGTAATACACATATTCACAACATTGAAGCCAAAAAATGCAAAGTAAATAATGATAGTGCAACTTATGTGTGGCACTGCCGTTTAGGTCATATTGGTGTAAAGCGCATGAAGAAACTCCATGCTGATGGACTTTTGGAATCACTTGATTATGAATCACTTGATGCTTGCGAACCATGCCTCATGGGCAAGATTACTAAGACTCCGTTCTCCGGAACAATGGAGCGAGCAACTGACTTATTGAAATAATATATACTAATGTATGCAATCCGATAAGTGTTGAGGCTCGCGACGGGTATCGTTATTTTCTGACCTTCACAAATGATTTGAGCAGATATGGGCATATCTACTTAATGAAACATAAGTCTGAAATATTTGAAAAGTTCAAATAATTTCAGAGTGAAGTGGAAAATCATAGTAACAAGAAAATAAAGTTTCTACCATCTGATCGCGGAGGCAAATATTTGAGTTACGAGTTTGGTCTTCATTTGAAACAATGTGGAATAGTTTCACAACTCACGCCACCTGGAACACCACAACATAATGGTGTGTCCGAACATTGTAATCATACTTTATTGGATATGGTGTGATATATGATGTCTCTTACCGATTTACCACTGTCGTTTTGGGGTTATGCATTAGAGACAGCTGCATTCAAGTTAAATAGGGCACCATCTAAATCCGTTGAGATGACACCATATGAACTGTGGTTTAGCAAGAAACCTAAGCTGTCATTTCTTAAAGTTTGGGGTTGTGATGCTTATGTGAAAAAGTTTCATTCTGATAAGCTCAAACCCGAATCAGAGAAGTGCATCTTCATAGGATACCCAAAAGTAACTATTGGGTACAACTTCTATCACAGATCCGATGGCAAGATCTTTGTTGCTTAAAATGGATCCTTTCTAGAGAAGGAGTTTCTCTCGAAATAAGTGAGTGGGAGGAAAGTAGAACTTGATGAGGTAATTTTTCCTTCTCCAGAATTGGGAAGTATTTCATCACAGAAATCAGTTCAAGTGATGCCTACACCAATTAGTGAGGAAGTTAATGACGATGATCATGAAACTTCGGATCGAGTTACTACCGAACCTCGTAGGTCAACCAGAGTATGTTCCGCATCAGAGTGGTATGGTAGTCCTGTTCTGGAGGTCATGTTACTTGACCATGACGAACCTATGAACTATGAGGACGATGATGAGCCCAAATTCCACAAAATGGCTTGAGGCCATGAAATCTGAGATGGGATCCATGTATGGGAACAAAGTATGGACTTTGATTGACTTGCCCGATGATCAGTGAGTCATTGAGAATAAATGGATCTTCAAGAGGAAGATGGACGATGATAGTAGTGTTACTATATACAAAGCTTGAATTGTCGCAATTTTTTTTCCGACAAGATCAAGGTGTTGACTACGATGAGATTTTCTCACTCGTATCGATACTTAAAAGTCTGTCCGAATCATGTTAGCAGTTGCCGCATTTTATGAAATTTGGCAAATGGATGTCGAAGCTGCATTCCTTAATGGATTTATTAAAGAAGAGTTGTATATGATGCAACCAGAAGGTTTTGTCAACCCTAAAGGTGCTTACAAAGTAAGAAAGCTCCAGCGATCCATCTATGGACTGGTGCAAGCATCTCGGAGTTGGAATATATGCTTTCATAAAGTGATCAAAGCATATGGTTTTATACAGACTTGCGGTGAAGCCTGTATTTACATGAAAGTGAGTGGGAGCACTACAACATTCCTGATAAGTATATGTGAATGACATATTGTTGATCGTAAATAATGTAGAATTTTCTGGAAAGCATAAAGGAGTGTTTGAAAGGAGTTTTTCAAAGAAAGACATCGGTGAAGCTACTTACATATTGAGCATCAAGATCTATAGAGATAGATCAAGACGCTTGATATATTTTCAATGAGTACATATCTTGACAAGATTTTGAAGTACTTCAAAATAGAACAGTCAAAGAAGGAGTTCTTGCCTGTGTTGCAAGGTGTGAAGTTGAGTCAAGACTCAAAACCCGACCACGGCAGAAAATAGAAAGAGAATGAAAAGTCATTCCCTATGCCTTAGTCATAGGTTCTATAAAATATGCTATGCTGTGTACCAGACCTATTGTGTACCTCACCATAAGATTGGCAAGAGGGTACCGTAGTGAGCCAGGAGTGGATCACTGGACAGCGGTCAAAAATATCCTTAGTGGAATAAGGAAATGTTTCTCGGTTATGGAGGTGACGAAGAGTTCGTCATAAAGAGTTACATCGATGCAAGCTTTAACACCGATCTAGATGACTCTAAGTCACAATCCGGATACATATTGAAAGTGGGAGCAATTAGCTAAAGTAGCTCCATGCAGAGGATTGTAGACATAGAAATTTGCAAAATACATACAGATCTGAATTTGGCAGACCCGTTGACTAAACTTCTCTCACAAGAAAAACATGATCACATCTTAGTACTCTTTGGGTGTTAATCACATGGTGATGTGAACTAAGATTACTGACTCTAGTAAATCCTTTGAGTGTTGGTCACATGGCGATGTGAACTATGGGTGTTAATCACATGGTGATGTGAACTATTGGTGTTAAATCACATGGCGATGTGAACTAGATTATTGACTCTAGTGCAAGTGGGAGACTGAAGGAAATATGCCCTAGAGGCAATAATAAAGTTATTATTTATTTCCTTATTTCATGATAAATGTTTATTATTCATGCTAGAATTGTATTAACCGTGAACTTAGTACATGTGTGAATACATAGACAAAAACAAGTGTCCCTAGTATGCCTCTACTTGACTAGTTCGTTTATCAAAGATGGTTATGTTTCCTAACCATAGACATGTGTTGTCATTTGATAAACGGGATCACATAATTAGGAGAATTATGTGATGGACAAGACCCATTCGTTAGCTTAGCATTATGATCATTACAGTTTCATTGCTACTGCTTTTTTCATGACTTATACATGTTCCTCAGACTATGAGATTATACAACTTGCGAATACCGAAGGAACACCTTGTGTGCTATCAAACGTCACAACGTAACTGGGTGATTATAAAGATTCTCTACAGGTGTATCTGATGGTGTTTGTTGAGTTGGCATAGATCGAGATTAGGATTTGTCACTCCGTGTATCGAAGAGGTATCTCTGGGCCCTCTCGGTAATGCACATCACTATAAGCCTTGCAAGCATTGTGACTAATGAGTTGGTTGCAGGATGATGCATTACGGAATGAGTAAAGAGACTTGCTGGTAACGAGATTGAACTAGGTATGATGATACCGACGATGGAATCTCGGGCAAGTATCATACCGATGACAAAGGGAACAACATATGTTGTTATGCGGTTTGACTGATAAAGATCTTCGTAGAATATGTTGGAGCCAATATGAGCATTCAGGTTCCGCTATTGGTTATTGATCGGAGATGAGTCTCGATCATGTCTACATAGTTCTTGAACCCGTAGGGTCCGCACACTTAACGTTCTGTGACGATTTGTATTATGAGTTATGTGATTTGATGACCGAAGTTTGTTCGGAGTCCCGAATAAGATCAGGGACATGACGAGGAGTCTCGAAATGGTCGAGACGTAAAGATCGATATATTGGAAGGCCATATTCAGACATTGGAAAGGTTCTGAATGTTTTGGGTATTTTTCGGAGTACCGGAGAGTTACGAGAATTCGTATTGGGCATTAATGGGCCATACGGGAAAGGAGAGAAAGGCCTCAAAGGTGGCCTCGCTCCTTCCCCATGTACTGGTCCGAATTATACTAGGGAAAGGGGGCGCCCCTTCCTTCCTTCTCCTTCTCCCTTCCCTTTTTTCCTATTCCATGTGGGAGGTGGAATCCTACTAGGACTAGGGAGTCCTAGTCGGACTCCACACTTTGGGCGCGACCTATGAGGGCCGACCTCCTCCTCCCTCCATCCTTTATATACGTGGCCAGGGGCACCCCATAGACACACACGTTGATCATTGATCCCTTAGCCGTGTGTGGTGTCCCCCTCCACTATAATCCACCTCGGTCATATCATCGTAGTGCTTAGGCGAAGCCCTGCGACGGTAGCATCATCATCACCGTCATCATGCTGTCGTGCAGACGGAACTCTCCCTCGAAGCTCTACTGGATCATGAGTTCGTGGGACGTCACCGAGCTGAACGTGTGCAGATCGCGGAGGTGCCATACGTTCGGTACTAGGATCAGTCGATCGTGAAGACGTATGACTACATCAACCGCGTTGTCATAAAGCTTCCACTTACGGTCTACGAGGGTACGTGGACAACACTCTTCCCCTCTCATTGCTATGCATCACCATGATTCTGCGTGTGCCTAGGAATGTTTTTAAAATTACTACGTTTCCCAACAAAAACGATAGTGATAAATTGGTAAGAGACATCATAGATCGCACCATATCTAATAAAGTACAGTTATGACATTCGGACACACCATTACGCTGTGGTGTTCTAGGTGGCGTGAGTTGCGAAACTATTCCGCATTGTTTCAAATGAAGACCAAACTCGTAACTCAAATATTCTCCTCCATGATCAGATCACAGAAACTTTATTTTCTTGTTACGATGATTTTCCACTTCACTCTGAAATTCTTTGAACTTTTCAAATGTTTCAGACTTATGTTTCATCAAGTAGATATACCCGTATCTGCTCAAATTATCTGTGAAGGTCAAAAAAATAATGATACCCGCCGTGAGCCTCAACACTCATCGGATTGCATACATCAGTATGTATTATCTCCAATAAGTTAGTTGCTCGCTCCATTTTTCCGTAGAACGGAGTCTTAGTCATCTTGCCCATGAGGCATGGTTTGCAAGTATCAAGTGATTCATAATCAAGTGATTCCAAAAGCCCATCAGCATGGAGTTTCGTCATGCGCTTTACACCAATATTACCTAAACGGCAGTGCCATAAATAAGTTGCACTATCATTATTAACTTTGCATCTTTTGGCTTCAATATTATGAATATGTGTATCGCTATGATCAAGATTCAATAAACCATTTATTTTAAGTGTATGACCATAGAAGGTTTTATTCATGTAAACAGAACAACACTTATTCTTTGACTTAAATGAATAACTGTATTGCAATAAACATGATCCAATCATATTATGCTCAACGCAAACACCAAATAACATTTATTTAGGTTCAACACTAATCCCGTAGGTAGATGGAGTATGCGATGGTATCTTATCAACCTTGGAATCTCTTCCAACACACATCGTCACTTTGCCCTCAACTAGTCTTTGTTCATTTAGTAACTCCTGTTTCAAGTTACTAATCTTGGAAACTGAATCGGTATCAAATACCCAGGGGTTACTATGAATACTAGTAAAGTACACATCAATAATCTGTATATCAAATATACCTTTGTTCACTTTGCCATCCTTCTTATCCACCAAGTATTTAGGGCAGTTCCACTTCCAGTGACCATTTCCTTTGCAGTAGAAGCACTCAGTTCCAGGCTTGGGTTTAGCTTTGGGCTTCTTCATGGGAGTGGCAACTTGCTTGCCATTCTTCTTGAAGTTCCCTTTCTTTCCCTTGCCCTTTTACTTGAAACTAGTGGTCTTTTCAACCATCAACATTTGATGCTTTTCTTGATTTCTACCTTTGTCGATTTTAGCATCACGAAGAGCCCGGGAATTCTTTTTGTCATCCCTTGCATATTATAGTTCATCACGAAGTTCCAGTAACTTGGTGATAGTGACTAGAGAACTCTATCAATCACTATTTTATCTGGAAGATTAACTCCCAATTGATTCAAGTGATTGTAGTACTCAGACAATCTGAGTACATGCTCACTGGTTGAGCTATTCTCCTCCATCTTGTAGGCAAAGTACTTGTCAGAGGTCTCATACCTCTCGACACGGGCATGAGTATGAAATACCAATTTTAACTCTTAGAACATCTTATATGTTTCATGACATTTCAAAACATTTTCGAAGTCCCAGTTCTAAGCCATAAAGCATGGTGCACTAAACTATCACGTATTCATCATACCGGGCTTTGCCAAACGTTCATAACGTCTGCATCTGCTCCTGCAATAGGTCCGTCACCTAGTGGTGCATCAAGGACATAATTCTTTGTGCAACAATGAGGATAATCCTTAGATCACGGACCTAGTCCGCATTATTGCTACTATCATTTTCAACTTAGTTTTCTCTAGGAACATATCAAAAATTAAAAACAGGGAAGCTATACGCGAGCAATTGATCTACAACATAGATATGCAAATACTATCAGGACTAAGTTCATGATAAATTTAAGTTCAATTAATCATATTACTTTAAGAAGTCCCACTTAGATAGACATCCCTCTAATCATCTAAGTGATCATGTGATCCATATCAACTAAACCATGTCCGATCATCACGTGAGATGGAGTAGTTTTCAATGGTGAACATCACTATGTGATCATATCTTCTATATGATTCACGCTCGACCTTTCGGTATCAGTGTTCCGGGGCCATATCTGCATATGCTAGGCTCGTCAAGTTTAACCCGAGTATTCTGCGTGTGCAAAACTGGCTTGCACCCGTTGTATGTGAACATAGAGCTTATCACACCCAATCATCACGTGGTGTCTCAACACGAAGAACTGTCGCAACGGTGCATACTCAGGGAGAACACTTATACCTTGAAATTTAGTGAGAGATCATCTTATAATGATGCCGCCGAACTAAGCAAAATAAGATGCATAAAGGATAAACATCACATTCAATCAAATATAAGTGATATGATATGGCCATCATCATCTTGCGCCTTTGATCTCCATCTCCAAAGCACCGTCATGATCACCATCGTCACCGGCTTGACACCATGATCTCCATCGTCTTGATCTTTATCTACGTGTCATCACATGGTCGTCTCGCCAACTATTGCTTTTGCAACTATTGCTATCACATAGCGATAAAGTAAAGCAATTGTATGGCGCTTGCATCTTATGCAATAATGAGACAACCATAAGGCTCCTGCCAATTGCCGATAACTTCAAAAAAACATGATCATCTCATACAAAAATTTATATCTCATCACGTCTTGACCATATCACATCACAACATGCCCTGCAAAAACAAGTTAGACGCCCTCTACATTGTTGTTGCAAGTTTTACGTGGCTGCTACGGCTTAGCAAGAACCGTCCTTACCTACACATCAAAAACCACAACGCAGTATAGTGATTACTTTTTGATCTTCAGAAACAACCATGTTCATTGAATCGATTCAACTAAACTTGGAGAAACAGACACCCACTAGCCACTTGTGTGTGAAGCACGTCGGTAGAACCAGTCTCGCGTAAGCTTACACATAATGTCAGTTTGAGCCGCTTCATCCAACAATACCGCTGAATCAAGAATCAACCAGTGACAGCAAGCAATATGTATATACCCACGCCCACAACCCCTTTGTGTTCTACTCGTGCATATAACATCTATGCATAGACCTGGCTCAGATGCCATTGTTGGGGAACACAGTAATTTCAAAAAAAATCCTACGCACATGCAAGATCTATCTAGGTGATGCATAACAACGAGAGGGAAGAGTGTTGTCCACGTACCCTCGTAGACCGTAAGCGGAAGCGTTATGACAATGTGGTTGATGGAGTCGTACGTCTTCACGATCCGACCGATCCTAGTACCAAAAGTATGACACCTCCGCGATCTGCACACGTTCAGCTCAGTGACGTCCCACGAACTCTCGATCCAGTTGAGTGTCTAGGGAGAGTTTCGTCGGCACGACGGCGTGATGATGGTGATGATGAAGCTACCGGCGTTGGGCTTCACCTAAGCACTACAACGATATGACCGAGGTGGACTATGGTGGAGGGGGGCACCGCACACGGCTAAGACAATGATCAACTTGTGTGTCTATGGGGTGCCCCCTGGCCACGCATATAAAGGAGGGGAGGGAAGAAGTGGCCAGACCTAAGGAGGCGCGCCAGGTGTGGGGAATCCTACTAGGACTCCCTAGTCCAAGTAGGATTCCCCTCCTCTTTCCTATTCGGAGTAGGAGAGAAGGAAAGATAGGGAGAGGGAGAAGGAAAGGGGGGCCGCACCCCCACCCCTTGTCCAATTCGGTTTGGGCAGGGGGAGGCGCGCGCCACCTCTTGGCCCTTCTCCCGTCTCTCCACTAAAGACCAATAAGGCCCATTGCTTCTCCCAGTGAATTCCCGTAACTCCCCGGTACTCCGAAAAAATACCCGAATCACTCGGAACCTTTCCGATATCCGAATATAGCCTTCCAATATATCGATCTTTACGTCTCGACCTTTTTGAGACTCCTCGTCATGTCCGTGATCTCATCCGGGAATCCAAACAACCTTCGGTACGTCAAATCACATAACTCATAATACCAATCGTCATCGAACGTTAAGCGTGCGGACCCTATGGGTTCGAGAACTATGTAGACATGACCGAGATACATCTCCTGGCAATAACCAATAGCGGAACCTGGATGCTCATATTGGCTCCTACATATTCTACGAAGATCTTTATCGGTCAAACTGGTGGGGAACATAGTAATTTCAAAAAAATTCCTACGCACACGCAAGATCATGGTGATGGATCGCAACGAGAAGGGAGAGTATCGTCTACGTACCCTCATAGACCATAAGCGGAAGCATTATGACAATGCGGTTGATGTAGTCGTACGTCTTCACGATCGACTGATCTAGTACCAAAGATATGGCACCTCTGCGATCTACACACGTTCAGCTTGGTGACGTCCCGCGAACTCACAATCCAGTAGAGCTTCGAGGGAGAGCTTCGTCAGCACGGCAGCGTGATGACGACGATGATGTTGCTACTGGAACAGGGCTTCGCCTAAGCACCGCTACGATATTCTTGTGGTGGATTATGGTGGAGGGGGGCACCACACACGGCTAAAGATCAATGATCAACTTGTGTGTCTATGGGGTGCCCCCCGCCCTCGTATATAAAGGAGTGGAGGAGGGGGAGGGGGCCGGCCTCTCTAGGCGCGCCCCAAGGAGTCCTACTCCCACTGGGAGTAGGATTCCCTCCCCTTTCCCTTTGTTGGTTTTAGGAGAGAAGGAAGGAGAGGGAAGAAGGAAGGAATGGGGGGGCCTCCCAATTCGGATTGGGCTTGGGGGGCCCTCCTTTGCTTCTTTCCCCTCTCTTCCACTAAGGCCCAATAAGGCCCATATACCTCCTGGGGGGTTCCGGTAACCTCCCGGTACTCCGGTATACTCCTGATTTCACCCAGAACCACTCCAATGTCTAAACATAGTCTTCCAAATATATCAATCTTTACGTCTCGATGATGTCGAGACTCCTCGTCATGTCCGTGATCAAATCCGGGACTCCGAACTACCTTTGGTACATCAAAACACATAAACTCGCAATACCGATTGTCACCGAACGTTAAGCGTGCGGACCCTACGGGTTCGAGAACTATGTAGACATGACCGAGACATGTCTCCGGTCAATAACTAATAGCAGAACCTGGATGCTCATATTGGTTCCTACATATTCTACGAAGATCTTTATCGGTCAAACCGCATAATGTTATACGTTGTTCCCTTTGTCATCGGTATGTTACTTGCCCGAGATTTGATCGTCGGTATCCCAATACCTAGTTCAATATCATTACTGGCAAGTCTCTTTACTCGTTCTGTAATGTTACATCCCGTAACTAACTCATTAGCTACATTTCCTGCAAGGCTTATAGTGATGTACATTACCGAGAGGGCCCAGAGGTACCTCTCCGACAATCGGAGTGACAAATCCTAATCTTGATCCATGCCAACTCAACAAACACCATCGGAGACACCTATAGAGCACCTTTATAATCACCCAATTACGTTATGACGTTTGGTGGCACACAAAGTGTTCCTCTAGTATTCGGGAGTTGCATGATCTCATAGTCATAGGAACATGTATAGTTATGGAGAAAGCAATAGGAACAAACTAAACGATCATCGTGCTAAGCTAACGGATGGGTCAAGTCAATCACATCATTCTTTAATGATTTGATCCCGTTAATCAAATGACAACTCATGTCTATGGTTAGGAAACATAACCATCATTGATTCAACAAGCTAGTCGAGTAGAGGCAAACTAGTGACACTCTGTTTGTCTATGTATTCACACATGTACTAAGTTTCTGGTTAATACAATTCTAGCATGAATAATAAACATTTATCGTGATATAAGGAAATATAAATAACAACGTTATTATTGCCTCTAGGGCATATTTCCTTCAGTCTCCCACTTGCACTAGAGTCAATAATCTAGATTACAATGTAATGATTCTAACACCCATGGAGTCTTGGTGCTGATCATGTTTTGCTCGTGAGAGAGGCTTAGTCAATGGGTCTGCAACATTCAGTTCTGTATGTATCTTGCAAATCTCTATGTCTCCCTCCTTGACTTGATCGTGGATGGAATTGATGCGTCTCTTGATGTGCTTGGTTCTCTTGTGAAATCTGGATTCATTTGCCCAGGCAATTGCACCAGTATTGTCACAAAAGATTTTCATTGGACCCGATGCACTAGGTATGACACCTAGATCGGATATGAACTCCTTCATCCAGACTCCTTCATTTGCTACTTCCGAAGCAGCTATGTATTCCGCTTCACACGTAGATCCCGCCACGACGCTCTGCTTGGAACTACACCAACTGATAGCTCCACCATTTAATAAAAACACGTATCCGGTTTGTGACTTAGAGTCATCCAGATCAGTGTCAAAGCTTGCATCGATGTAACCGTTTACGATGAGCTCTTCGTCACCTCCATATACGAGAAACATATCCTTAGTCCTTTTCAGGTATTTTAGGATGTTCATGACCACTGTCCACTGATCCACTCCTGGATTACTTTGGTACCTCCCTGCTAAACTTATAGCAAGGCTCACATCAGGTCTGGTACACAGGATTGCATACATGATAGATCCTATGGCTGAAGCATAGGGAACGCCTTTCATTTTCTCTCTATCTTCTGCAGTGGCTGGGCATTGAGTCTGACTCAACTTCACACCTTGTAATACAGGCAAGAACCCTTTCTTTGCCTGATCCATTTTGAACTTCTTCAAAACTTTATCGAGGTATGTGCTTTGTGAAAGTCCAATCAAGCGTCTTGATCTATCTCTATAGATCTTGATGCCCAATATATAAGCAGCTTCACCGAGGTCTTTCATTGAAAAAATCTTATTCAAATATCCTTTTATGCTATTCAGAAATTCAGTATCATTTCCGATCAACAATATGTCATCTACATATAATATCAGAAATGCTACGGAGCTCCCACTCACTTTCTTGTAAATATAGGATTCTCCAAAAGTCTGTACACAACCATATGCTTTGATCACACTATCAAAGCGTATATTCCAACTCCGAGAGGCTTGCACCAGTCCATAAATGGATCGCTGGAGCGTGCACACTTTGTTAGCACCTTTTGGATCGACAAAACCTTCTGCTTGCATCATATACAACTCTTCTTTAAGGTATCCATTAAGGAATGCAGTTTTGACATCCATTTGCCAAATTTCATAATCATAAAATGCGGCAATTGCTAACATGATTCGGATGGACTTAAGCATTGTTACGGGTGAGAAGGTCTCAGCGTAGTCAACTCCTTGAACTTGTCGAAAACCTTCAGCAACAAGTTGAGTTTTGTAGACAGTAACATTACCGTCAGCGTCAGTCTTCTTCTTGAAGATCCATTTATTCTCTATGGCCTGCCGATCATCGGGCAAGTCAACCAAAGTCCATACTTTGTTCTCATACATGGATACTAACGGAGTCATGGATTAGGGGGTGTCCGGATGGCCGGACTATACCCTCAGTCGGACTCCTGGACTATGAAGATACAAGATTGAAGACTTCGTCCCGTGTCCGGGAGGGACTTTCCTTGGCGTGGAAGGCAAGCTTGGCGATACGGATATGTGGATCTCCTACCATTGTATCCGGCTTTGTGTAACCCTAACCCTCTCTGGTGTCTATATAAACCGGAGGGTTTTAGTCCGTAGGACAACATATAGAACAACAATCATACCGTAGGCTAGCTTCTAGGGTTTAGCCTCTCCGATCTCGTGGTAGATCTACTCTTGTACTACCCATATCATCAATATTAATCAAGCAAGACGTAGGGTTTTACCTCCATCAAGAGGGCCCGAATCTGGGTAAAACTTCGTGTCCCTTGCCTCCTGTTACCATCCAGCCTAGACGCACAGTTCGGGACCCCCTACCTGAGATCCGCCGGTTTTGACACCGACATTGGTGCTTTCATTGAGAGTTCCTCTGTGTCATCGCCATTAGGCTTGATGGCTCCTACGATCATCAATAGCGATGCAGTCTAGGGTGAGACCTTGCTCCCCGGACAGATCTTCGTCTTCGGTGGCTTCGTACTATGGGCCAATTCACTTGGCCACCTGGAGCAGATCGAAAGCTATGCCCCTGGCCGTCAGGTCAGATTTGGAAGTTTAAACTACATGGCTGACATCCGCGGGGACTTGATCCTCGACGGATTCGAGCCATTGCCGAGCGCGCCGCACTGTCACGACGAGCATGATCTAGCTCTGCCGCCGAACAATGCCCTGGAGGCCGCACCCGCATCGGCTTCGACCCTTAATTCGGAGCCAACTACGCCGATCGAGGATGGGTGGTTGTACGCCGCCTCGGAGGCTGTGATCCCAACGGCGATCGAGCCGAACACCAGCCCCGCACTCCGCGAGACTCGTGACTCCAAGGAGCCGGACTCCTCTTCGGACTCCGAACCCTCTGCGCGCCTGCCGATCGAATCCGATTGGGCACCGATCATGGAGTTTACTACCGCGGACATCTTTCAGCACTCACGTTTCGGCGATATTCTAAAGACACTAAAGTCTCTCTCTTTATCAGGAGAGCCCTGGCCAGATTACGGTCAGCAAGGTTGGGATACGGGCGATGAAGAAATTCAAAGCCCACCCACCACCCACTTTGTAGCCACTGTCAATGATTTAACCGACATACTCGACTTCGACTCCGAAGACATCGACGGTATGGACACCGATGCAGGAGACGATGAAGAACCATCGCCTATTGGTCCCTGGAAAGCCACCTCGTCATATGACATATACATGATGGACACCCCAAAAGAAGGAGATGGCGATGGAACATCGGAGGATGACCCCTCCAAGAAACAGCCTAAGCGCCGGCGTCAGCGACGCCGCTCAAAATCCCGCCAAAGCAAATATGATGATTCCAACACGGGAGATAATAATACTCCGAAGAGTGCCGAAGAAAACCCCCTCCAGCAAGATTCAGCACAGGAGGATGGAGAAGCCAGCCCTCATGAGAGAGCGGCAGACAGAGAGGTCGAGGACGATAATTATATGCCTCCCTCCGAAGACGAGGCAAGCCTCGACGACGATGAATTCGTCGTGCCAGAGGATCCCGTCGAGCAAGAGCGTTTTCAACGCAGGCTTATGGCCACGGCAAGAAGCCTCAAGAAAAAACAGCAACAGCATAGAGCTGGTCAAGATTTGTTAGTCGACAGATGGACTGAAGTCCTTGCGGCCGAAGAGCATAAACTCGAACGCCCCTCCAAGAGCTACCCAAAGTGCAGGTTGCTACCCCGATTAGAGGAGGAAGCACTTAAACCTCCATCACCAGCACTTGATACGGCCGACCGGCCACCTCGTGGCCGCGACAGAGAGGCCTCTCGGCCCTCCACTCAAGACGCACCCCGTACCAAGGCACGGGAAAATGCGCCAGACCTGCGAGATATGTTGGAGGACAAGGCAAGGCAAACAAGATCAATCTACGGATTGCGTGGGTGCCCCACGACTCGAGACGATAACCGTCACGCCGGACACAAATCTGGTAGGGCCGAACACAGTAGACAAAGCTCATTGGAGCTACGTCGTGATATAGCCCAGTACAGAGGCGCCGCACACCCACTATGCTTCACAGACGAAGTAATGGATCATCAAATCCCAGAGGGTTTCAAACCCGTAAACATCGAATCATATGATGGCACAACAGATCCTGCGGTATGGATCGAGGATTATCTCCTTCATATCCACATGGCCCGCGGCGATGATCTCCACGCCATCAAATACCTCCCACTCAAGCTTAAAGGACCAGCTCGGCATTGGCTTAACAGCTTGCCAGCAGGATCAATCAGTTGTTGGGAGGACATGGAAGCCGCATTCCTCAACAATTTCCAGGGCACTTATGTGCGACCACCAGACGCCGATGACCTAAGCCATGTAATTCAGCAGCCAGAGGAATCGGCCAGGCAATTCTGGACACGGTTCCTAACAAAGAAAAATCAAATAGTCGACTGTCCGGACACAAAGGCCCTAGCAGCCTTCAAGCACAATATCCATGATGAGTGGCTTGCCCGGCACCTTGGACAGGAAAAGACGAAATCTATGGCAGCACTCACACACTCATGACCCACTTTTGCGCGGGAGAAGATAGCTGGCTTGCTCGTAGCAACAATATGACCAAGAACCCTGGTAATTCGGATACCAGTGACAGTAGTGGCAGGTCGCGTCGCAACACGCAGAAGCGCCGCATTAACGACGACAATGCTGAGGATACGGCAGTTAATGCCGGATTGAGAGGCTATAAATCCGGTCAGCGGAAAAAGCCATTCAAAAGAAATCCTAGGGGCCCGTCCAGTTTGGACCGAATACTCGACCGCTTGTGCCAGATACATGGCACCCCCGAAAAGCTGGCCAATCACACCAACAGGGATTGTTGGGTGTTCAAGCAGGCAGGCAAGTTAAATGCCGAAAATAAAGACAAGGGGCTGCATAGCGATGACGACGAAGAGCCCCGGCCACCGAACAACAGTGGAGAGAAGGGTTTTCCCCCACAAGTGCGGACGGTGAACATGATATACGCAACCCACATCCCCAAGAGGGAGCGGAAGCGCGCGTTAAGGGACGTATACACGGTAGAGCCAGTCGCCCCAAAGTTCAACCCATGGTCCTCCTGCCCGATCACCTTTGATCGAAGGGACCATCCCACTAGCACCCGTCATGGCGGATTTGCCGCATTGGTTCTAGACCCAATTATTGCCGGATTTCATCTCACTAGAGTCCTTATGGACGGTGGCAGCAGCCTGAACCTGCTTTACCAGGATACAGTGCGGAAAATGGGCATAGATCCCTCGAGGATTAAGCCCACCAAAACGACCTTTAAAGGCGTAATACCAGGTGTAGAAGCCAACTATACAGGCTCAGTCACACTTGAAGTGGTTTTCGGATCTCTGGATAATTTCCGAAGCGAGGAGTTAATCTTCGACATAGTCCCATTCCGCAGTGGCTATCACACACTGCTCGGGCGAACCGCATTCGCCAAGTTCAATGCGGTACCGCACTACGCATACCTTAAGCTCAAGATGCCAGGCCCTCGAGGAGTAATTACGGTCAATGGAAATACCGAACGCTCCCTCCGAATGGAGGAGCACATGGTGGCCCTTGCAGCGGAAGTACAAAGCAGCCTCTCCATGCAGTTCTCCAAGCCGGCCATTAAACGTCCGGACACCGCCAAGCGCGCCCGGAGTAACCTACAACAAGACCACCTGGCACGTTCCGAGCAGGCGTAGCAATGCGGCCCCAACCCCAGCCCTCGCTGAAATGCGACACCAGTGCTTCGCGTACATAACTACGCTCTAGAAATACCATGGGTACAGGGGGAGGGGCACCATCACGGCACGCCCGAAAAATGGCTTAAACCGCACCAGGGGCTGCCGATTTTTTTATTTTCTCTTACTTTCAGGACTCCATTCTTTGGAAGGCCTGTTCGGCAGTTACTTTCAGGACTCCATTCTTCGGAAGGCCTGTTCGGCAGTTCAATTGCCGCACAAACGATGCAAGAACCAGGGAAGTAGACAAGCCATGCCGCATTACGGAACTCCTAGGTGGTCTCTATCACGAGCAGTATACCTGTTTCGCATACCATTCCGCAGCCTGCCCCTGGAACGGACATGTTAAATAGTCCAACCTTTTGCTTATCGCATTATTTGTATCGTTCTGCTTTGATCGCAGCCCTTTTTAATAAACAATGCATAGCTTTTGTCTATTTTTGCATTACTCTTTTTTTACAAATATATGTTCCTTAATGACATGTTGCACCCGTGCACTTTGGTACGGCCAAAATACGCCAGGGGCTTTAGTACCCCTCAATATGGTGTGAGAAGTCCGAACACTTTAACAAGTGCCGCACCCCGAACTTATAGCATTATATGCATCGGCTCCGAATCATGTCTTGGGTCAATAGTTGGGTTTGCCCGGCTCCTATGTTTTGGTGCCTTATGTTCCGCTATGTCGGCTAAGGTAGCACTAGGAGAACTACTGCGATCGTGCCCAGTTGAGCTGGGTCGAGCACCTCAGTAGAGAAAGCTAAAACTGACTGTCATGATGAAGCGAGAGCTGGTCGTTGTTCGAGAGGTTTTTCGAGTCCCTAAAGACTAATGTCGCTTAGAGCGAGGAGTCGGCTCTGTCCGGCCAAGGCGTGGATAGCGCCCCGAACTCAGTCTTCTGAATACTAGGGGCTTCACCGAAATTTAAAATTATAGAATTCTATGGCTAAGTGAGAGTGTTCACGCATTATAGTCTGATTGCCTTGTTCGTTGTGCTGAGCGCCTCCCTCGAAGGACCCAAACATGGGAAAAAGAGCGCTCAGGTTTATCCCCGAACACCCCAGCACTAGCGGCACAGGGGCAGAAGCCGACGACTCACCATCTCTCAGAATTGATAAACAGCCGCACAGAAGGTAATATTTTAAATTCCAACAGCATTGCTTAGCGCATATGAACAAGTTTTCAGCGCACAGGACAAAACGAGCGAGTTTTACTAAAAAAATTACATCCTTGGAACATTCATCCTCCATAAGGCGGGCACCCTTTAGAACATCCTTATAATAATTCTCGGGCTTGCGATGCTCTTTCCCCGGCGGTGGCCCGTCCTTCACAAGCTTCTCAGCATCCAGCTTGCCCCAGCGCACCTTAGCACGGGCAAGGGCCCTACGGGCACCTTCAATGCAGACGGAGCGCTTGATGACTTCGAGCCTTGGACATGCCCCCACCAGCCGCCACACAAGCCCAAAATAGCTCCTAGACAGAGCCTCTCCAGGCCACAGCCGAACTATGAGGCCCTTCATGGCCTGTTCGGCCGCCTTGTGGAGCTCGACCAGTTGCTTCAGCTGGTCGCTCAGGGGCACGGGGTGTCCGGCCTCAGCATACTGAGACCAGAAAACCTTCTCTGTCGAGCTGCCCTCCTCGGCTCGATAGAATGCGGCGGCATCGGACACGCTACGGGGAAGATCTGCGAATGCGCCTGGAGAGCTCCGGATTCGGGTAAGTAACAAGTAACTCACGTTTATGTGTTTGCTTTGCATAAAGAATGCCTTACCCGCCGCTATCTTTTTCACCACATCCAACTCCTGGAGGGTCTTCTAGGATTCGGCCTTGGCAGACTTGGCATTTTCAATAGCCACCGCGAGCTCGGATGCTCGCGTCTTTGAGTCAAGCTCCAAACTCTCATGTTTTTTCATGAGAGCCTGGAGCTCTTGCCGCACCTTGCCAACCTGGGCCTCATACTTCTCCTGCTCGGTGCGCTGCGTGGCCGCCCTCTTCTCGGCCTCGAGAAGCGCTTGCTTAAGGGTCGCCACCTCAGACGTGGCCCCTACAATAGCCACGATAATCCTGTCATTTTTTGCAATTGCACTTTTTATATATATTTAAACAAGGTATTTCTTACCTTCCTTGTCCTCGAGCTGCTTCTTGGCACGCCCGAGCTCTTGCTCGGACTACTCGAGGTTCTGCTTTAGCGTGTCCACTTCCGCAGTCAGTGTGGCGGACGCCAGCAGAGAAGCCTGCATACGCATATTGACTCCTTTTTGTTAGACTCGTGCGAATTTTATTTGACCCTCTATTCGGCTTTTCTTCCCGAACGCCAAACAGAGCATCAGGGGCTATTGTCTATGCGGTAATATTATTTACACATTCTTTACTTACCTCAAAGCCTGTTAAAAGGCTAGCACAAGCTTCAGTCAGTCCACTCTTGGCGGACTGAACCTTCTGGACCACCACACTCATAATGGTGCGGTGCTCCTTGTCGATGGAGGCGCCTTTGAGCACCTCCAACAGATTGTCCGGCGCCTCCGGTTGGACGGGGGTCACCGGCACGGTGGGCTTGCTCCTCTTGGAAGGAGGTTGCCCGCCGGACTCTGGAACCTTTGAAGGTTCCGGAGCGGTGTCCGGCCTAGAGCCAGACTTGGAGCCCTGGGGGGGTTTTATCCCCTTTACTCTTGGAGTCCGTGAGGTCGCCTTGCGGCGCCTCCAGGACCACCTCCTCCTGGCTTGGAACCTGTTGGGACAACACTTCAGCGTCGTCCATAGGGCGGGGGGAGGCAGCTGTCCGAAGCGAATTCACATCCGACGAGTCCAGTGAACCGCTCGACGATGCGTCGAGCCGGTCTTTGGGTGGGCTGCATAATCATATTCGAAATAAGGGAAAGCTGTGCAATAAAGGAATACTATGAATTACTCTGGTATCCGGATACTTACGATTTCACCAGGGGCTTGGCCCTGAGCGGCCACTCCTCTCCACCGTCGTCGGCGTTGGTGGAGTAGTCCGGAGGAAGGGTTTTCCCCTTCTTGGACCCTTTGGCCTCCCCAGTGAGGGCGACCTTCCTTTTCTTCTCTCCCCCCGTTGGAGGGGGAGAGGTCTCTTCTTCCTCCTCCTCGTCTTCACGGGAGGAATGCGCCTTGGAGCCGTCGGATGATGAACCTGACACCTCCTGGCGCCGGGCACTTTTTTGAGTCCCCGTAGCCTTCTTCGTGGACTTCTTCTCCGGCACCACATAGGGTGCCGGAACCAGCAGCTTCGCCAAGCGGGCATCAGCTGGGTCTTCGGGCAAAGGAGCCGGACAGTCGATCTGTCCGGACTTCGCCTGCCAATCTTGTCAAAGGTAAGGGAGCTTAGATCCCGCATAGAGTTAAACTATGAAAAACTAATACCCTATAAAAGGTACAAACAACTTACCGCGCTAGCGTGATGCTGCGCGCTGAATCCGCGATCCTCGGTAGCGGATGCGGGAGCCTCGGCGCCCTTGAAAAGCACCTTCCAGGCATCTTCGTACGTCGTGTCGAAGAGCCTGCTCAGAGTTCGGTGCTACGCGGGGTTGAACTCCCACAGATTGAAGGCTCGTTGTTGACACGGGAGGATCCGGCGGATGAGCATAACCTAGACTACGTTGACAAGCTTGAGCTGCTTGTTCACCAGGGTTTGGATACATGTTTGCAGTCCAGTCACCTCTCCTTTGCTGCCCCACGGCAGCCCCGTCTCTTTCCAGGACATGAGCCGCGTTGGGGGTCCGGACCGGAACTCGGGGGCTGCGACCCACTCAGGGTCGCGCAGCTCGGTGATGTAAAACCACCCCGATTGCCACCCCTTCAGGGTCTCCACAAAGGAGCCCTCAAGCTATAAGAAGTTGGGCATCTTGCCCACCATGGCGCCTCCGCACTCTGCCTGGTTGCCGCGCACCACCTTCGGCTTGACATTGAAAGTCTTGAGCCATAGGCCGAAATGGGGGCGGATGCGGAGGAAAGCCTCGCACACGACGATAAACGCCGAGATGTTGAGGATGAAGTTCGGGGCCAGATCATGGAAATCCAGGCCGTAGTAGAACATGAGTCCCCGGACGAATGGGTGGATAGGAAAGCCCAGTTCGCGGAGGAAGTGGGGAAGGAACACTACCCTCTCATGGGGCGTTGGGGTGGGGAGGAGATGCCCCTCTTCGGGAAGCCGGTACGCGATGTCGTTAGACAAGTATCCGGCCTTCCTCAGTTTTTTTATGTGTCCCTCCGTGACGGAGGAGACCATCCACTTGCCTCCCACTCCGGACATGGCTGGAGAAGGTTGAGGTGGGGAGTGCGGACTTGGGCGCTGGAGCTCGAGTGCGCGAAAATTGATAGGCAAAGGAGGAAGAAGGCGTAGGTGAAAAGGTGGATCCTTATCCCATTATATGGGTGGATGCAACTACATGTCCTCACCAGCCTGGTAAAACTCGCTTATCTTCAAGCGTCGTAATCAATGGCGCAGTTGGGTTACCCACGCCCGTATTGATGAGAATCCCAGAATAAGGGGACACGATCTCTGCTTCGACGATACGTGCCAAGGAAACCGCCTCGCATGACACGCTGAGGTGGGACAGTAAAACGATTCGAATAAAGGCTTGGCCATGGCGCGATGTCACACTACGGAATACGTCAGCAGATTAGATTTGTGTAAATATTATTCTCTCTATGGCAATATGTGGAAACTTATTTTGCAGAGCCGGACACTATCTTTGTGTTCAAAATCTTCTATGGAGTACTTGGAGGAGGAACCCGCCTTGCAATGCCGAAGACAATCTGCGCGCCGGACTCGTCGTCATTGAAGCCTGGTTCAGGGGCTACTGAGGGAGTCATGGATTATGGGGTGTCCGGATGGCCGGACTATACCCTCAGCCGTACTCCTGGACTATGAAGATACAAGATTAAAGACTTCATCCCGTGTCCGGGAGGGACTTTCCTTGGCGTGGAAGGCAAGCTTGGTGATACGGATATGTGGATCTCCTACCATTGTAACCGACTTTGTGTAACCCTAACCCTCTCCGGTGTCTATATAAACCGGAGGGTTTTAGTCCGTAGGACAACATACAGAACAACAATCATACCATAGGCTAGCTTCTAGGGTTTAGCCTCTCCGGTCTCGTGGTAGATCTACTCTTGTACTACCCATATCATCAATATTAATCAAGCAGGACGTAGGGTTTTACCTCCATCAAGAGGGCCCGAACCTGGGTAAAACTTCGTGTCCCTTGCTTCCTGTTACCATCCATCCTAGACGCACAGTTTGGGACCCCCTACCCGAGATCCGCCGGTTTTGACACCGACAGATACCATCTCAGATTTCATGGCCTCAAGCCATTTTGCGGAATCTGGGCTCATCATCGCTTCCTCATAGTTCATAGGTTCGTCATGGTCAAGTAACATGACTTCCAGAACAAGATTACCGTACTACTCTAGTGCGGATCTTACTCTAGTTGACCTATGAGGTTCGGTAGTAACTTGATCAGAAGTTTCATGATCATCATCATTAGCTTCCTCACTTACTGGTGTAGGAATCACTGGAACTGATTTTAGTGATGAACTATTTTCCCATAAGGGAGAAGGTACAATTACCTCATCAAGTTTTACTTTCCTCCCACTCACTTCTTTCGAGAGATACTCCTTCTCTAGAAAGGATCCATTCTTAGCAACGAATATCTTGCCTTCAGATCTGTGATAGAAGGTGTACCCAACAGTCTCCTTTGGGTATCCTATGAAGACACATTTCTCTGATTTGGGTTCGAGCTTATCAGGTTGAAGCTTTTTCACATAAGCATCGCGGCCCCAAACTTTAAGAAACGACAACTTGGGTTTCTTGCCAAACCACAGTTCATAAGGTGTCGTCTCGACGGATTTAGATGGTGCCCTATTTAATGTGAATGTAGCTGTCTCTAAAGCGTAACCCCAAAATGATAGCGGTAAATCAGTGAGAGACATCATAGATTGTACCATATCTAGTAAAGTACGATTCCGACGTTCAGACACACCATTACGTTGTGGTGTTCTAGGTGGCGCGAGTTGCGAAACTATTCCGCATTGTTTCAAATGAAGACCAAACTCGTAACTCAAATATTCTCCTCCACGATCAGATCGCAAAAATTTTATTTTCTTGTTACAATGATTTTCCACTTCACTCTGAAATTCTTTGAACTTTTTAAATGTTTCAGACTTATGTTTCATCAAGTAGATATACCCATATCTGCTCAATTCATCCGTGAATGTGAGAAAATAACGATATCCGCTGCGAGCTTCAATGTTTATTGGACCACATACATCAGTATGTATGATTTCCAATAACTCTGTTGCTCGCTCCATTGTTCCGGAGAATGGAGTTTTAGTCATCTTGCCCATGAGGGATGGTTCGCAAGTACCAAGTGATTCATAATCAAGTGATTCCAGAAGTCCATCAGAATGGAGTTTCTTCATGCGCTTTACACCAATATGACCTAAACGGCAGTGCCACAAATAAGTTGCACTATCATTATCAACTCTGCATCTTTTGGCTTCAATACTATGAACATGTGTATCACTACTATCAATATTTAGTAAAAATAGACCACTCATTAGGGGTGCATGACCATAAAAGATATTACTCATATAAATAGAACAACCATTATTCTCCGATTTAAATGAATAACCATCTCGCATCAAACAAGATCCAGATATAATGTTCATGCTCAACGCTGGCACCAAATAACAATTATTTAGGTCTAAAACTAATCCCGAAGGTAGATGTAGAGGTAGCATGCCGACGTCGATCACATCGACTTTGGAACCATTTCCCACGCGCATCGTCACCTCGTCCTTAGCCAATCTTCTCTTAATCCGTAGCCCCTGTTTCGAGTTGCAAATGTTAGCAACTGAACCAGTATCAAATACCCAGACACTACTGCGAGCATTAGTAAGGTACACATCAATAACAGGTATATCAAATATACCTTTCACTTTGCCATCCTTATTCTCTGCCAAATACTTGGGGCAGTTCCGCTTCCAGTGACCAGTTCCTTTGCAGTAGAAGCACTCAGTCTCAGACTTAGGTCCAGACTTGGGTTTCTTCACTTGAGCAGCAACTGGCTTGCTATTCTTCTTGAAGTTCCCCTTCTTCCCTTTACCCTTTTTCTTGAAACTGGTGGTCTTGTTGACCATCAACACTTGATGCTCCTTCTTGATTTCTTCCTCCACAGCCTTTAGCATTGTGAAGAGCTCAGGAATTTTCTTATCCATCCCTTGCATATTATAGTTCATCACGAAGCTCTTGTAGCTTGGTGGCAGTGATTGAAGAACTCTGTCAATGACACTATCATCAGGAAGATTAACTCCCAGTTGAGTTAAGTGGTTGTGGTACCCAAACATTCTGAGTATATGTTCACTGACAGAACTATTCTGCTCCATCTTGTAGCTGTAGAACTTATTGGAGACTTCATATCTCTCAATCCGGGCATTTGCTTGAAATATTAACTTCAACTCCTGGAACATCTCATATACTCCATGACGTTCAAAACATCGTTGAAGTCTCGGTTCTAAGCCGTAAAGCATGGCACAATGAACTATCGAGTAGTCATTAGCTTTGCTCTTCCAGGTGTTCATAACATCTGGCGTTGCTCCTGTAGTGGGTTTGTCACCTAGCGGTGCTTCCAGGACGTAATTCTTCTGTGCAACAATGAGGATAATCCTCAAGTTACGGACCCAGTCCGTGTAGTTGCTACCATCATCTTTCAACTTAGCTTTCTCTAGGAACGCATTAAAATTCAACGGAACAACAACACGGGCCATCTATCTACAACAACATAGACATGCAAAATATTGTTAGGTAATAAGTTTATGATAAATTAAAGTTTAATTAATCAAATTACTTAAGAACTCCCACTTAGATAGACATCTCTCTAATCATCTAAGTGATCATGTGATCCATATCAACTAAACCATGTCCGATCATCACGTGAGATGGAGTAGTTTTCAATGGTGAACATCACTATGTTGATCATATCTACTATATGATTCACGCTCGACCTTTCGGTCTCTAGTGTTCCGAGGCCATATCTGCATATGCTAGGCTCGTCAAGTTTAACCCGAGTATTCCACGTGTGCAAAACTGGCTTGCACATGTTGTATGTGAATGTAGAGCTTATCACACCCGAACATCACGTGGTGTCTCAGCACGACGAACTATAGCAACGGTGCATACTCAGGGAGAACACTTATACCTTCAAATTTATTGAGAGATCATCTTATAATGCTACTGAAAGGACCACGATGTCGCCTAGAGGGGGGGGGTCAATAGGATGAGAACAACAAGGATATGAGTAAGCACAAGTAAGTCACACAAACTTACTCAATGTATATCACGAGATATGGAAATGAATAATACACACAACCACAAGTAAGCAATACAAGCTTACACAAATTGTATCACAATATATGGAATTGAATGATACAAGCAAACTCAAGTAAGCACTACAAGCTTACACAAGTTATGTCACAAGATATGGAAATGAATGTTACAAGCTAGCAATTCACACTAAGCATAAGATAGAACAATAGTAGAAAGTATGAATTGCGAATATAAAGTGTAGGCCTAAATAATCTCTTCAAGGGAATGGCCAACACAATATAATGAGGACAACTAGATATAGTGAATGCACGTTCAAGTGACCAAAGTAAACCACAAGTAAGGAGTTAGGGTTAGGGATAACCAAAGTCACGAAGACGAGGATGTATCCCGATGTTCACTTCCTTGGAGGGAAGCTAGTCACCGTTAGAGAGGTGGATGTTACCACGAAGGCACACCAACGCCACGAAGGCTCACCCTTTTCTCCTTGAGATATCACCACGAAGGCAATTCTCACCGACTAGTGGTAGACCTTTAGGCGGCCTCCAAACCTTCACAAACTTTCCGGGGGACAAATCACAAGTTGATTCCTCACCGGAGCACTCCTACCACCTAGGAGTCTCCAACCTCCAAGAGTAATAAGAACAAAGGGGAAATTCTCAAGACTTGCTTAAATCACAAATTCCTTTGGTCAAGAGAGGGAGAGGGAGTGGATCTATCACTTGATTGGAAAAACTCTCAAGAACTCTCACGAATCTCTCCGGGATCTAAGATTTGGTGTAGGAGAAGTGAGAGGGAGCCACTTGTGTTCTTGGGGTGATTTGGGATGAAGTGGTCAACCCTCTACCGGATTAGTAGAGGGATATATATAGAGGGTCTAGAAAACTAGACGTTTGTGAGTAAGTGACAGCGCCGGGCCGGACATCCGGTCAAGTGCCGGACATCCGGCGGGCACAACCAACATTTGAAAACAGGTTCTGGAATTTGTGGGCCGGATTTCCGGGAGGATCCCGGACATCCGGGGCGACCCGGAAGCCCGGACATCCGGCCAAGTCCCGGATGTCCGGCCATTGAAAAAACAGCACGAACCCCAAAACTGAAACATGCATAACTTTCACATCCGGACTCCGATTTTGATGATCTTGAGCTCGTTTTGAAGCTATGGAAAAGCTCCAGGTCCTCACATGGAGAACCACCAAAGACAAGCCAAAATTGAGGGTGCAAAGCATGCAAGGGTTATACATATACTTTGGGGAACCTAGTTGGCTTGGGATTTTCTTTTGAGATATGTAGGCATATTGTATTTGTATTGGATATGAGTGAAATATGCCTATGTTGGAATATGATGTGAGAAGAATAGAAATAGATGATGTTGACTGGAGCAAATCCATCACTAACCCCTTTGATACCCTCTTAATAGTGCGGGATCCCTATAACTCAAGAATCATAAAAGAACTATACTAGATAGCTACCGGAAACTCATTCTTGAGCATATATCCTTTTCGATGGTCATAAATCCTCACATCTAAAGCCAAAGGAACTAATACCTTTGACTAAAGCCTTTCACTTGAGCTTTATATTGATGTTTCTTCATGTCTCAAGTTGAAGGCAAGACAATGGAGAAGTCTTCAAGTAGCTCCCCCATACACAATGTGGAAAGCTTTGCTTTGCATTCATCTTTACTTGTCCATCAGCATTAATTACTTGATGACATACTTTGATGAGCACCAAGCTTTCTTATAAGCACCACGCTCATGAGGATTACCTAACCCACATAACATAAACAACACATAGTATGGGTTAGTACACAAAGCGCAATCGATAAATTCTTACCATACCACAAGATCTCATGTGGCACATGATATGTGCTTGTGTGTTGACCATCTTAGAGGTCAATCTTTGATCTTTATCTTGGTCAACATTTATCTTTGCTCCATGATTAACATTGATGTCTTGAAGGCCCTATTGATATCTTCACTATGCTTCATTTCTTCAAGACATAATAACCAATATCTCAACTCACCATGACCATATCAAGTTTCTCCTTGAATATCATATTGGACATCATTTTCTCATTCTCATGCTCCAACATAGTATCTTGAGAGGCACAATGAATTCTTCACTTGAATTACTTGCTTCAAGACATAATAATCCATGACTCAACATATGAGCTCATATTGATCCTATCTTCAAGCATATGTAGAATTCTTCTCTTTAATCATTCTCCCAATATCTTGATCCATTATGGTTCAACCCATAAGCCTTGGTGCATGCACAACAATATGTATATGGCATTCATTTCGAATCCATTCTATCCCCTTCTTGCATCACCATGGAACAAACATCCTTTAGTTGATCCAATATTCTTCATGCATTGGAAATGGAACTTTCCTTCAAATGTATAACTCAATGCAAACATTAGTCCATTAGGATTGTCATCAATTACCAAAACCACACATGGGTACTACATGTACTTTCAATCTCCCCCATTTTGGTAATTGATGACAATCTCAACAAGAGGGTTTATATAATGAATTTTAACACAAGTATGCAATTTACCCGATGATAAATTGTATACTTGGGATAGTATTGATAGCATCAAGTGTCACAAAGATACTTGAGTTTATCACACTCAGTGTACTAACATCGAAACACTACACAAGTATTTGATGTTAGTGGAACCACAATATATAGAGCAAGCTCCCCCACAATATATGCATGTGTGAATGAACTTTGAATTTCGTTGCATATATTGGTTGGCATACACTAGGTGGAGTTTTATCTATATATTCATTCATGCAATAAACATATATAACCAGGGGTAGATAAGCATGAGTGACAACAAGCACTTACAAAAAATACTAATCTTAAACCCTGTAACCTTCTCCCCCATTGGCAACAAATGCCAAAATGGATGAAAAAATCTAGGGGGCTAACGTAGTATGAGTTCCTCCTTAATGTGTGCATATCACGAAAATGTGAGTGAAATCAAATGCACATATTCAATGATGAAAAATTTGAGGATCTCAACCCATATTTAGGATCTAGAATGCAACAAGATAGTATGATATGAAAATAAGATTAAACATGGGAGGAAAACATTCAAAAGATCCAAAGAACATATTTTGGACAAGATAAAATAGGAATATCCAATGTGATCATCATGTCAAGTATGGGTCCAAAATACATCCAAAACACATGAGTGCGCAAGGATATATGCAATGCATACAAGCACTTACGACATAACCTCTTACCGAAGCCACACCACACAAAGTGGACGGCAAGGAATAAATGGTATCAAGGAAATATATGAACTCTCTTATGTATAAAAATTTCTAAGTGGCCAATAATAATCATGATATGTATCCACAAAGAAACTTGTATACACAAAAGAGGTTGTAATTGATAAGAATATGATATCCACAGGTGAATCCACTATTATACAACTTTGAACCTAGCATAAGAGTAAGGCACATGGCACAAAGTATGTGGAACAAAGTGATCTCACTTGCATAACACAAAGTGACGCAAGCAATCAAAAGATCCGACGAGCTAGAAGGATAAAAGAATATTATGATTTGAGCAAAGGAGTGTTCTAAGGAAAATAGAGAAGCTCCCCATGATTTGTGCACTATTTAGATTTTTTTTATTTGGATACAAGTGCACAAAATAGGATCATCACTCCGCCAAAATCAATAGGAACACAAAACAATTGAAAGCAAACATATGGTTGAGCAACATGTAAATGAGGCAACCTAATAATAGGCACAACCAAAACGATGTGTGTGAGTCACGTCAAAGCACTTGAGAAGACTAATATAAGGATGAGAATTAGGCATCAACATAGTCATGAGTAAATGAGATACAAGGTGCCAGACATGTCCTTCCCACACACACGAAGTTAAGCAGGTCACACACACATCAAGCAAATGGGTTCACAACCTCACTAATAGCAAATTAAAAATCAAAGCTTGTGACAACCCATGGTGAATATAGGAAATAATAGGCTTGTCAAGACAAGCACGAGGACAACAAACTTCACCAAACATGAGTGCACTAAGATTGAAAGAGGTAAGACACGCACTCATACAATGAATGCTTCCATGGAGCCACCAAAGATATAAAAAGAGAATGAAACGGTGGACATGAAGGAATAGGGATATCAACTAGAGATGTAACGTATCTCACGTGTATAAGATTCTAGGTAGATGACAATCATGGTGATATATATCCACAAAGAAGCATGTACACATGAAATAGTTACAAAAGGAAAGAATAAGATATCCAAACAGGAGTCATAAAATATACCAATGAGATCTTTTCTTGAAAGCATAGCACATGGCTTAATATTATCTTATTGTATATTAATAAACTCCAAACACACAACCATCAAAGACATCACAACTAACAACAAGAGATCATTATTGGGATGCTTTGAGAAAGGAAACAAGTATCACAGGAACGAGTCAAGAAATTCATGCCATGATGCAACCTACACAAGGTTGACCCCATTTCTATATATATGCATGAAGTAAATACTTGTTACCGAGATAGCATTGGTATGATGTCGTAGATTAATAAAATGTCCAAGCTTGGCTCTAATTTCCTCATAGTGCCACCACCTTCATGAATAAGCCAAGCACCCAATGCTTCTCAAATGTACCTAAAACATTTTAAGTACAATATATGGTCCCCAAACTTATTGGGTCTGAAGTAGTTAGCATAACTACAACACATATGGTAAAGCCACTTGAGTATGTGCATATCGATATAAATTTGAATTTCATGCACATCTTAGCTATTAAGAATTTTATGGATTTACCATATATATGGGATCAAATAAAGCAAACAAGGCATGCGAATTTACACATAGTAACTATGCATGCACATGCCTACCAAAATCCAAGGAGATACAAAATGGACAAAAGAACACATAACCACAAATACTTCTAATAACATCACTAGTCATTGATGTTGTCCAAAATAAATCAAAGTGACAAATCAACATATGATAGCACACAAAGTTCAACATATGAACCAAGGAAAAAACAATGAGCATATATGATATGCATTGCACACATACTCATAGGAATATCTCACTCAAGTAGATATATGATACTATAAACAATGAGATGACAAACTCCCATAAATCCATACAAACCAATAAGATGAACTCGAACAAAATGGTATTTCGAGTTATCATTCTGCGTGGAAACCACATAAGTACATGATCATCTATACTAACACAAGCATAACATGAGAGTTTAGAAATAAACGCAATGCTTGGATAGTATATTATTAACATTCCAATTAGATAGATCATCATGCAAAGCAACAATTGAAATAGCTTTAATCAAACAATTTTCCGAATATGATTTTGAAGATAGCCATGGGCAAAACCGCACAAGAATGCCATATGTAAACAAGGCATTACATGCCACAGAGATATAAGATAATCTGAAATATATTCTAAGTGGCATCCCATAATTGTTCACATTTAACAAGGATTGTGATATGCACAAAGCATATCACTCCCCCATAATATGGTGATCCATGAATATCTCAAAAGAGGCATATGAAATCCAGCTAAAGATAATCAATGTATGAGAATTTGAGTTTCGAATGAACTTGACATACCACATAGTGACTAGATAATTAATCTTGCACTATAAATACTAGGTGGTATCCTATATATATACACATTTTAGGTTTGTGATGTGCGTAGAGCATAACACTTCCCCATAATGTGATAATCCATTAATATAAAAAAACAAGGAAGATTCAACTAATGAAGCAATAAAGGCTCGAGACTACACACACAAATATATGACGTGCATTGCAACCTACACATGCTAGGTAACACAAATCAAGCATATTAGGAGACACAACATATACAAACACATGCTAGGTACAAAACCTAAACATGCATGGGGCTAGTAACTTTCAATGTAGATAATACAAATACAAGTTACCGCCACGAGGAGCATTGGAATGACAAATATGATGATAATTCACTTGACTTGGTTTGAACCATAATGAATGGTGAGAATCATTTTTCTTCATGAACAAGCCACGTCTCCAATGCCCTCCACACACCTATTGATCAAGTTTGATCTCGATGGTCCCCAACCACGTTGGGTCCTAAGAAGTTAGTAACAATAGGCTTGGCAACCCAAATGGTCTTATCCACTTTCAAACCACTTTGGGCACCAACATACTTGGAAAACATATTACCATCAATATCCTTCCTAAGTGAATAATGATCATTGATAATTGGAGGCTTAGAGATGTTACCATTGGGACATGATGAAGCTATGTGTCCCTTCTCACGGCAAATATAGCAACATGTACTCCTCATTCTCTTCTTCTTTACTTTCTCAACTTGGGAAGTAATAACATGGTTCATCATGGATAGTGGCCGTTCTTCAACTTGAGGTTGAACTTGAGATTGAGCTTGAGGCCGCTTCCCATGTAGCTTCCCTTTATAAGCCCTTTTCTTCAATGGACAAGATCTCACGTGATGTCCAACCTTTTTGCACTTAAAGCAAGAAATGTTGGACTCGTTCTTGGCTTGGTATTGCCCCCTTTTCTTGTTTATGGATTTCTTCTTGTTGGAGTGAAAACTATGTCCATCATCGCACTTTTCCAAGTCTTTCTTCAAACTAGTGACTTGGGCCTTGAGCTCATTAATTTCCTCTACATGGTTAGTTTCAAGACTAGAAACAAGAGGACTAGTGGAAGTATAAACTTCATGGTTAGAGCAACAAGACAAGGTAAGCAATTCATCATGAGGTGTATCAATATCATGTAGAGAGGAAGTGCAAGGACTAGCACATGGAAATAAGGCATTTTGAGTAGAAGATGTGCTAATATCCACATGAGACTCACACGATTTTACCTTCGTGAACATAGCCTCATGAGCTAACTTTAGCGCATCAGGAGAGATTAGAAGATCCTCATGAGTGCCCAAGAGCTTTTCATAACTTTCTTCCAATTTCCCATAATTGCTAGTTAGCAAATCAAGTTGAGTCCTTAGCTCAACATTTCCTTTCAAAATGGGTGCTTCACACAAGATAGAGTTAGTAGCACAATCATCATTATCAATATGCGAGGAGCATGTAGAAACTAGAGGCTCCGCATGAGTAGCTTGAAGTTCCTCATGAGACTTAGAGAGTTTGGTGAGCTCTCCTTTGACATTCTTGTAGCCAAGGTCAAGGTGCTCAAAATCCTCTTTAAGTTTACAATGAGTAACTTCAATCTCTTCTTTTAAAGACCTTAAGTCACTAAGACATTGATGAGCCTTAGCAAGTTCATGTTCAAGTTGTTCACTTTTCGCTTGCTCGTTAAGAAATAAGTCATTACGTTTTTGAAAGCAAGCAAGAACATCTTGGAACCTTTTATAAGTGTTATCTTTAGCTCTATGAAGAGTTTTCCCAATCTCATAGAGATTTTGAGTCAAGTCATCATCATCATCCTCATTACAACTATCATCATTATCACTAAGAGAAGATGATACCTCGTCATTACCTCTTGCCATGAGGCACATGTGAACAAAGGGGGGTGATGATGATTCTTTTGGAGAAGAGGGTTCTTCATCAATCAAGCATGCCTCATCTTTCTTGATTTCCTCTACATGGTTAGTCATAGAACAACTAGAGGAAACCAAATCATTTCTATCATGGCAACATGGGAGATCAAGCATATTATCAGAAATGAGCTTACCAACATCATCACAAGATATTTCTTCACTCACCATGTCAATACCTTATGGCACACCACATGATGGTGAAGTGGAAGATATTGAGGTGTCCAAGTAATTGGAGGTGGAAGCAATATAGAGTTCTTCATGATTTAAAAATGTGGAGAAATCCTCCATTAACTCCCCAAAAAGAATATTGTCTTCATCAAGATTGGACCCACCATATATATCTTCAAGTTTGGTCCAAGCCTCATGAGCCGACTTGCAAGTCAAGATTTCCTTAAACACTTCGAAGGATATAGCTTGGTGAATGGCACTCAAAACTTGACTATCAAGATGCATATCCTTAAGTGATGGAGATTGTCCATCCTTTAGATTTGAATCCCCTACAACAACAATCCGCAAAGCATTTGGACCCATGGCCCGAAAGTGGCAAAGCATGTGTAATCTCCACATAATGTAATTTGTTCCATTAAAACAAAATGTGTCATCGTGCACTAGTTCACTAGTCGACATAGATACTCTCTAGGCGGTGAAGCCTAATAAGGAGAGACGGGCTCTGCTACCAATTGAAAGGACCACGATGTCGCCTAGAGGGGGGTGAATAGGCGTTTTAAAATCTTTTACGGATTTGGCTATATCCTAATGCAGAAATAAACTAAGCGGATACTTTTCAAGAACAAATCCTAAATATACTAGGCTCACTAAGTGCACCAACAACTTAGGATCAAGGATATGAGTAAGCACAAGTAAGTCACACAAACTTACTCAATGTATATCACGAGATATGGAAATGAATAATACACACAACCACAAGTAAGCAATACAAGCTTACACAAATTGTATCACAATATATGGAATTGAATGATACAAGCAAACTCAAGCAAGCACTACAAGCTTACACAAGTTATGTCACAAGATATGGAAATGAATGTTACAAGCTAGCAATTCACACTAAGCATAAGATAGAACAATAGTAGAAAGTATGAATTGCGAATATAAAGTGTAGGCCTAAATAATCTCTTCAAGGGAATGGCCAACACAATATAATGAGGACAACTAGATATAGTGAATGCACGTTCAAGTGACCAAAGTAAACCACAAGGAGTTAGGGTTAGGGATAACCAAAGTCACGAAGACGAGGATGTATCCCGATGTTCACTTCCTTGGAGGGAAGCTAGTCACCGTTAGAGAGGTGGATGTTATCACGAAGGCACACCAACGCCACGAAGGCTCACCCTATTCTCCTTGAGATATCACCATGAAGGCAATTCTCATCCACTAGTGGTAGACCTTGAGGCGGCCTCCAAACCTTCACAAACTTTCCGGGGGACAAATCACAAGTTGATTCCTCACCGGAGCACTCCTACCGCCTAGGAGTCTCCAACCTCCAAGAGTAACAAGAACAAAGGGGAAATGCTCAAGACTTGCTCAAATCACGAATTCCTTTGGTCAAGAGAGGGAGAGGGAGTGGATCTATCACTTGATTGGAAAAACTCTCAAGAACTCTCACGAATCTCTCCGGGATCTAAGATTTGGTGTAGGAGAAGTGAGAGGGAGCCACTTGTGTTCTTGGGGTGATTTGGGATGAAGTGGTCAACCCTCTACCGGATTAGTAGAGGGATATATATAGAGGGTCTAGAAAACTAGCCGTTTGTGAGTAAGTGACAGCGCCGGGCCGGACATCCGGGCAAGGGCCGGACATCCAGGCAACTGCCGGACATCCGGCGGGCACAACCAACATTTGAAAACAGGTTCTGGAATTTGCGGGCCGGATTTCCGGGAGGATCCCGGACATCTGGGGCGACCCGGAAGCCCGGACATCCGGCCAAGTCCCGGATGTCCGGCCATTGAAAAAACAGCACGAACCCCAAAACTGAAACATGCATAACTTTCACATCCGGACTCCGATTTTGATGATCTTGAGCTCGTTTTGAAGCTATGGAAAAGCTCCAGGTCCTCACATAGAGAACCACCAAAGACAAGCCAAAATTGAGGGTGCAAAGCATGCAAGGGTTATACATATACTTTGGGGAACCTAGTTGGCTTGGGATTTTCTTTTGAGATATGTAGGCATATTGTATTTGTATTGGATATGAGTGAAATATGCCTATGTTGGAATATGATCTGAGAAGAATAGAAATAGATGATGTTGACTTGAGAAAATCCATCACTAACCCCTTTGATCCCCTCTTAATAGTGTGGGATCCCTATAACTCAAGAATCATAAAAGAACTATACTAGATAGCTACCGGAAACTCATTCTTGAGCATATATCCTTTTCGATGGCCATCAATCCTCACATCTAAAGCCAAAGGAACTAATACCTTTGACTAAAGCCTTTCACTTGAGCTTTATATTGATGTTTCTTCATGGCTCAAGTTGAAGGCAAGACAATGGAGAAGTCTTCAAGTAGCTCCCCCATACACAATGTGGAAAGCTTTGCTTTGCATTCATCTTTACTTGTCCATCAGCATTAATTACTTGATGACATACTTTGATGAGAACCAAGCTTTCTTATAAGCACCACGCTCATGAGGATTACCTAACCCACATAACATAAACAACACATAGTATGGGTTAGTACACAAAGCGCAATCGATAAATTCTTACCATACCACAAGATCTCATGTGGCACATGATATGCGCTTGTGTGTTGACCATCTTAGAGGTCAATCTTTGATCTTTATCTTGGTCAACATTTATCTTTGCTCCATGATTAATATTGATGTCTCGAAGGCCCTATTGATATCTTCACTATGCTTCATTTCTTCAAGACATAATAACCAATATCTCAGCTCACCATGACCATATCAAGTTTCTCCTTGAATATCATATTGGACATCATTTTCTCGTTCTCATTCTCCAACATAGTATCTTGAGAGGCACAATGAATTCTTCACTTGAATTACTTGCTTCAAGACATAATAATCCATGACTCAACATATGAGCTCATATTGATCCTATCTTCAAGCATATGTAGAATTCTTCTCTTTAATCATTCTCCCAATATCTTGATCCATCATGGTTCAACCCATAAGCCTTGATGCATGCACAACAATATGTATATGGCATTCATTTCGAATCCATTCTATCTCCTTCTTGCATCACCATGGAACAAACATCCTTTAGTTGATCCAATATTCTTCATGCATTGGAAATGGAACTTTCCTTCAAATGTATAACTCAATGCAAACATTAGTCCATTAGGATTGTCATCAATTACCAAAACCACACATGGGGACTACATGTACTTTCAGCTACCGCCGAACTAAGCAAAATAAGATGCATAAAGGGTAAACATCACATGCAATCAATATATGTGATATGATATGGCCACCATCATCTTGTGCCTTTGATCTCCATCTTCAAAGCACCATCATGATCACCATCGTCACCGGCTTGACACCTTGATCTCCATTGAAGCATCGTTGTCGTCTTGCCAACTATTGCTTCTACGACTATCGCTACCGCTTAGTGATAAAGTAAAGCAATTACATGGCGATTGCATTTCATACAATAAAGCGACAACCATATAGCTCCTGCCAGTTGCCGATGACTGTGTTACAAAACATGATCATCTCATACAATAAAATTTAGCATAATGCCTTGACCATATCACATCACAACATGCCCTGCAAAAACTAGTTAGACGTCCTCTACTTTGTTGTTGCAAGTTTTACATGGCTGCTATGGGCTAAGCAAGAACCGTTCTTACCTACGCATCAAAAACCACAACGCGGTATAGTGATTTCTTTTTGATCTTCGGAAAGAACCATGTTCATTGAATCCGACTCAACTAAAGCTGGAGAAACAGACACCCACTAGCCACCTGTGTGCGAAGCACGTCGGTAGAAGCAGTCTCGTGTAAGCGTAAGCGTAATGTCGGTCTGGGCCGCTTCATCCAACAATGCTACTGAATCAAGAATCAGCTAGTGACGGCAAGCAATATGTATATACCCACGCCCACAACTTCTTTGTGTTCTACTCGTGCATATAATATCTACGCATAAACCTGGCTCGGATGCCACTGTTGGGGAACACAGTAATTTCAAAAAAATCCTACGCACACGCAAGATCATGGTGATGCATAGCAACGAGAAGGGAGAGTATCGTCTATGTACCCTTGTAGACAGTAAGCGGAAGCGTTATGACAATGTGGTTGATGTAGTCGTACGTCTTCAGAATCGACCGATCTAGTACCGAAGATACGACACCTCCGCGCTGTGCACATGTTCAGCTCGGTGACGTCTCATGAAGTCACGATCTAGTAGAGCTTCGAGGGAGAGCTTCATCAGCACGACGACGTGATGACGGCGATGATGTTTCTACCGGAACAGGGCTTCGCCTAAGCACCGCTATGATATTAGCGAGGTGGATTATGGTGGAGGGGGGCACCGCACACGGCTAAAGTTCAATGATCAACTGGTGTGTCTATGGGGTGCCCCTCCCCCGTATATAAAGGAGTGGAGGAGGGGGAGGGGGCCGGCCTCTCTAGGTGCGCCCCAAGGAGTCCTACCCCCACCGGGAGTAGGATTCCCTCCCCTTTCCCTTTGTTGATTTTAGGAGAGAAGGAAGGAGAGGGAAGAAGGAAGGAAAGGGGGCCCCGGCCCCTTCCCAATTCGGATTGGGCTTGGGGGGCGCCCCTTCCTTTGCTTCTTTCCCCTCTCTTCCACAAAGGCCCAATAATGCCCATATACCTTGAGGGGGGGGGGGTGGTTCCGGTAACCTCCCGGTACTTCGGTATACTCCCGATTTCACCCGAACCATTCCGATGTCCAAACATAGGCTTCCAATATATCGATCTTTACGTCTCGACTATTTCGAGACTCCTCATCATGTCCTTGATCAAATCTGGGACTCCGAACTACCTTCGGTACGTCAAAACACATAAACTCATAATACCGATCGTCACCGAACGTTAAGCATGCGGACCCTACGGGTTCGAGAACTATCTAGACATGACCGAGACATGTCTCCGGTCAATAACCAATAGCGGAACCTAGATGCTCATATTGGTTCCTACATATCCTATGAAGATCTTTATCGGTCAAACCGCATAACGATATACGTTGTTCCCTTTATCATCGGTATGTTACTTCCCCGAGATTCGATCGTCGGTATCCCAGTACCTAGTTCAATCTCGTTACCCACAAGTCTCTTTACTCGTGCCGTAATGTTACACTCGTAACTAACTCATTATCTACATTGCTTGCAAGGCTTATAGTGATGTACATTACCGAGAGGGCCCAGAGATACCTCTCCGACAATCGGAGTAACAAATCCTAATCTTGATCCATGCCAACTCAACAAACACCATCGGAGACACCTGTAGAGCACCTTTATAATCACCCAGTTACGTTGTGACGTTTGGTAGCACACAAAGTGTTCCTCTGGTATTCGGGAGTTGCATGATCTCATAGTCATAGGAACATGTATAGTTATGGAGAAAGCAATAGCAACAAACTAAACGATCATCCTGCTAAGCTAACGGATGGGTCAAGTCAATCACATCATTCTTTAATGATGTGATCCCGTTAATCAAATGACATCTCATGTCTATGGTTAGGAAACATAACCATCATTGATTCAACGAGCTAGTCAAGTAGAGGCAAACTAGTGACACTTTGTTTGTCTATGTATTCACACATGTACTAAGTTTCCGGTTAATACGATTCTAGCATGGATAATAAACATTTATCATGATATAAGGAAATATAAATAACAACTTTACTATTGCCTCTAGGTCATATTTCCTTCACAAACCGCATAACAAAATACGTTGTTCCCTTTGTCATCGGTATGTTACTTGCCCGAGATTCGATCGTCGATATCCTCATACCTAGTTCAATCTCGTTACCGACAAGTCTCTTTACTCGTTCCGTAATGCATCATCCCGCAACTAACTCATTAGTCACATTGCTTGCAAGGCTTATAGTGATGTGCATTACCGAGAGGGCCCAGATATACCTCTCCGATAATCGGAGTGACAAATCCTAATCTCGATCTATGCCAACTCAACAAACACCATGGGAGACACGTGTAGAGCATCTTTATAATCACCCAGTTATGTTGTGACGTTTAATAGCGCACTAAGTGTTCCTCTGATATTCGGGAGTTGCATAATCTCATAGTCATAGGAACATGTATAAGTCATGAAGAAAGCAATAGCAATAAACTAAACGATCATAGTGCTAAGCTAACGGATGGGTCTAGTCTATCACATCATTCTCTAATGATGTGATCCTGTTCATCAAATGACAACACATGTCTATGGCTAGGAAACTTAACCATCTTTGATTAACAAGCTAGTCAAGTAGAGGCATACTAGGGACACTCTGTTTGTCTATGTATTCACATATGTACTAAGTTTTCGGTTAATACAATTCTAGCATAAATAATAAACATTTATCGTGATATAAGGAAATATAAATAACAACTTTATTATTGCCTCTAGGGCACATTTCCTTTAGATGGCCGTTTGGTCTTGTACGAAGGCCCACTGATCGTGATTTGTTTCTTTCGTTAATTATCATATTTATCATGTCCACCAGAATCGGTTGCCCCGTTGCCTATAGTTTGTTTCCTTAAAAATGCTTCCGATAATGATGTACATCCCAGCTTTTCTGGAAATAATTTGGGGGCTGCTACGCGTCAGCCCGTGGATAAGTAGAAAACATCCGCCGCCTGGCTTACCGTAGGATTGATGCGGGGAGCCATCCGATCTACTCATCCATGTGCGTCATCTCTTACAACAAGAGTGGTGTTGCAGAAACATTTCTAACTTACATTGTGTTGTAAAAACCTTTGCAACAGAGGTTATGTTGTATAATTTTTTGCAACAAAGATCATGTTGCAGAAAATGGGTGTAGATTTTGTTGGCAACATAGGTGATGTCGCATAATTTTTTGCAATAAAGATCATGTTGCAGAAACATCTACATATTTTTTTTGCAACAAAGGTTATGTTGTAGAATTTTTTTTGCAACACGAATCATGTTGTAGAAACTGTTGCCGCTAAAGCCATAGAGGGCGGCGATGGCGGACGCAACCCCAATAACATCATGCCTCGCAAAACCCGGTGGTGCAGTCCGGCGGCTACTAGCGCCCGCACGGCTGGCTCGCAGATCCTCAGGTGCCTAGCTTCCAGCACATCAGCTCTCGATGTGGCGTGGTCCACCGCAGGAATGCCATGCACTGCTGTCGTCGCGGTCCCCGCGGTGAAGCTCGCTTCGAACCCTGCCGGACCTCGCCGAGTCGAGCCTCCGTCGCTCCCAGACATCCCCGCGTCCTACCCACGCGCCATCCTCGTCAGATCCAGCTAGAATCCTCGTCTCCGTCGCCCTCCTAGCCGCATGAGTCTTCGTCCCCCGTCGCTCCCAGATATCCGGCCTCCTGCCCACGCACCATACTCGTCGGATCCGGCGAGATCCGGCTGGAATCCTCGCCGGCGTTGCCCTCCCAGCCGCACAAGCTAGTCTTCGCCCCGCCGCGGGATCTGGCTAGGCAGCTGTAAACTCTCTTTTCTGAAACAAAGCCCGAGTTGCAAAAACTTGGATACGGTGGGATTGCTCCCGATCGTCTCATCAGGAGTCAATCCGACAGACACAAAGACAGCGGACACTCGCACGCGATCGGCCGGATGGAGGTAAGCGTTAGGCAAATAATTTTGGTAAACAATGATTATTTACAACAATCAAAACTAACAGTTAGTTACGTTTCTAATTTGAGATGGAAGCATATTTTTGTAGCACAAGACTATTTTCTTAGCACTAGGAACCATCATACGATGGAACCAATTGTTCACATCATAGCATACATCCCCCCCCCCCCCCCCCCCCCGCGCGCGTTCTTTGGAAGCAGTTGTAACTAGAAGGGTTGGGCGCGCTTTGCTGCGCCATTGGTGTTGTTGATATTCTTAAAAGAATACTCACTTTGTATTTAAATATAAGGTGTATTACTTTTTTTTGAAAAGTCCAACTATTTTAAGTTTGATCAAATTTACAAAGAAATATATAAAAATTCATAATATCAAATTGGTGTTATTAGATTCATCATGAAATGAATTTCCATAATTTTTTGGTTTAATATTGTGGATGTCGATATTTTTATCTCTAAACTTGGTCAAAGTTAAAGAAATTTGACTTTCTAAAGAACTAACATCCCTTGTATTTTAAAACTGAAGAAATATTTAGTTTGGCGGATGGTGGAGACGATGGAGTGTGTATATTGTTTATTTATAATGCGGTTATTTGGTGGGCCTTTCATGGTGTGATTCTGTGTTATGCGCTAATCAACGCATATTTTTGTGGGTAAATTTCTACATTGGTGGTTACTTGTACTATATTGATGCTGTAGTATCATGGTAGCACTTCTTTTTTCTAGATGTCAACAAGGTGCACGGTGTTATTATCCTTTCTAGCGAGTTGGTGTTGATTGATTTGAAAAATCGTTGGCCTGATCAAATCATAAACCAAATTCGAAATTGAATATCTCAATTGAATAAAGAGCTTCAAAATTAGGAATATGGTGAATGGGTGAACTCCTCGAGAAATTATTGACCCGGTCAAAATCAAATGATCAAGTTCTAAAATGAAGACCTCAATTAATTGTGAGGCCTTAATAATTAGGAAGCATAGTGTGTAGTATAAAAGAATAGAATGAGAGCATTAAGAAATTGTTGACTTGGTCAAAATTGGGTGACCAAATTCTAATTGAACACCTCAATTGATTGTGAGGCTTTTTAGGCTTAGGGACCTTAGTGATATAGTAGATTACTTTAGAATCACCACCAATGAGATAATTTGCTTTGATTGCGATCGATTTTCTATTGACGTAGCAAAAATTTATGTCCAAAGTCCAAACAGTTTGCTTCCTTGTAATAAAATTTTGGCTTCCAGGAAAAAAATCAATCAAAGTTTCTTACACAAGAAAAACTTTGCTTCTATCCAATACAAAAATGTTGTCATGATTTTCTTGTAACCGAATGTAACTTTGTTTCCTACTTCATTAGTTTATACAATAAGCTCTAGATATGATACAAATTTATTTCTTTCAAGCCACGAATAGTGCATACAATGCTTCCTAAGTTAATATTGTATACTTTTCCTATAAATTATAAACTTGCTTCGTTGGCTTGCGGTCAATCTTTCATAGATGCTCATGAGTCATGAGGATAGGTGTGTGTGCATGCGTTCATAAGGGTGCGTATATATGCGTGTGTATGATTGTATAAGTCTGTAATATGTCAAAGAAAAAACCTTTTTGATTTCTCAAATTTTTACTTCAATCAATTTTTTTTGCCGTATAATAGGCCAGCTATACGCCTATACCAGAGATGCGCACCCGACGCCCTATCCTCGCGGTGTACTCCCTTCCCTACCGTGAACCCAGTTTACCCTTGTCGAAAAAAAGGAGAACACTTTACCCTTGTCGTTTGCGCACCGGAGATTGGAAGTAGCAGCAGCCGGACAAGGCGATCCAGTATGGGGGACACGTATGTCACCGACGTTGCCTTCGGGGAGGAGGTGATCACCACCACCGTGACGTCCTCCGGCGCAGCCGTGGAGGGCTGGGTCGAGGAGGTGTACTCCATGTACGCCGGCTGCCCCAACCAAATCCTCGTCGGGCTCGACGTCGAGTGGCGTCCCAGCTACAGCCGCGTGCAGAACCCCGCCGCGCTCCTGCAGCTCTGCATTGACCAGCGCTGCCTCATCTTCCAGCTCCTCCACGCCGACTACATCCCTGACGCCCTGTCGGGCTTCCTCATGGACAACCAGTTCTGGTTCGTCGGCGTCGGCGTGGCTGCGGACGCCAATCGCCTGGCCCAGGACTACGACCTGCAGGTGCTCAATCTGCAGGACCTGCGCGGCGTCGCGGCCGAGGAGATGGGCATCCCGGAGCTCCGCCAGGCCGGGCTGAAAGACCTGGCGCGCGAAGTCTTGGGGGTTACCATCGAAAAGCCACGGCGGATTACGATGGGCCCGTGGGACGCCTGCTGCCTCTCCGACGAGCAGATCCACTACGTCTGCACCGATGCCTACGTCTCCTCGCAGATCGGATTGGAGCTGTTCACCGGAAACTACTAGCGTTCGATCGAGGTGATGCCGTGGCGAGCCCTGCAAACCTGCATACGAAACTCGGTCCCTAGTGTGTTTGGTTTAGTTTTTGCAGCATTTTGTTCTTACTCTCCTAGTGTTAATTGCTTATGTCGCGTATTAGCTTAAGCTTCAGAGCAGGGGAATGGTTGTCAACATGTTCTGTGGCGGTCTGCTACAGCTTTGATATGTGTGCATGTGATGCTTACCAATGGAACCGGATGTTCCAAAATTGTAGTGCGTATTATGACACACTCTATTTGAAGTTGCTGATTCTCTGCTGGAAGAATTAGACATTGGTGGTGTTGAGGATTAACTTCAGAGCAGGGAAAAGATTGTGGCTTCAACTAGGTGCCATGAGCATAGAGCCTTTTGTGCCGATCTAAACTGTGCTGCGATATATTATGTCCAATTATGCATTTTTAGTGGACTACAACTATTTTTACTTCTGTGTCAGTGTCCGCGATGCTTTCAGTTATCACCGATCGGACGTTCCAAACTTTCGACAGCTCCTTTGTTCTAAAGTTGCCATTATAATTTTTCGATCTGCCTAGCATTTGGTATCATAATTTGGTATTTGTTGCTTACACCACAATTTGTAACTGACAACATGAGCATTATTCCTTTTGTGCTGATCGATATTGTTTTGTGTATTCTGCTCAACTATGTTTTTTTGGTGGAGTGCCAACTATTTTTAGTTATGTTGTTTAAAAAAAACTATTTTTAGTTATGTGCTTCAGGTCCATGCCGCTTTCGGTTATCACTGATGGGATGTTTCAGATTTCCAATACGTCATTTGCTCTGAAGTTTGACAGCTATCAGTTCATAGAGTTTCGTAGATAGAATTTTGGTCTGTTTAGTATTTGGCATCATAATTTGATATCTGATGCCCACTTATACCATATTGTCAATTACAAATTATTCGTGTTATTCATTTGATACCCTATAACTAACTAGCTACTGATCCAGACTTCAGTATAAATGTCAGAAATTACTCTTTATCAGTTACTACGGTCAGAAGAATACACTAGCATGATGATTCCTTCTATTGAAAAATAGCTGCCAGGATCATCCTTAGGCCAACTCTTCACTGTTTAGTGATTGAATCTGGTCCGTAATTCATTTTGTAGGAATGTTTTGTCAATTCATTCTCATTCCATCTGTACCCTCTGCCAAACACGATCTTTCATTGAAATCATCTTTATTCATTTATGCTGTATGAAATAAATATACTATGCTTGTGATGATTTCCAACATATTCTCCCGTTCTTCTTAGTTCAAGTTCTTAGTTATAATTTACCTTTCTTCCGAGTCTGATGAATTGTGAAGAAAATGACTCTATACTTGCTTGTCCTAGTGTATGATTACTCCTATCTTGAGAATCTTATATCAAATATTTAACTGATAAGAACATAATGCTATGTATATTCTGGCGCGAACAAATAACTACATGCACCGGCCCTTGCGGTCCTTTCTAGTTTCTGCTCCTCTCACCGTTCTGCTCTGTTCCCCTCACCTCTGTAATATGATATAGCCAGGTATATATCATACATCGCTGAAGCTCATGTGCTGGTCATTCTACTTCCTTCTGTGGTCTGTTGTAGTACCTTGGGTCATCAGGTGTGGATATGTATGAAGGGTGAGACTGAGAGGTCTAGGGTCCTATTTATTTTCTGCTGAGCAAGCTGCGGGCACCGGCTGCTGAACTTGGTTTTTGTCTCAGGTGGTGATTGAACTTGAGCTGGTTACTCGCTGTTGTTCCGCAATAGTTTCTGTAGCTGCCCTTATTTATTTGTGTCCATCCTGTGAGGTTCGGAGAGCACCTTTTGGGTCTATGATTCATTTTTTTGCTAAATGTTACGGCATAAATGATGAACTATTGACCCTACTTGTTTCGGATGGGTGTTCACGCCAAAGTGTTCCCGGAGTAGTCTGTGACTTGCTACCCTGTGAGTGGTGTGTTGCAAAAGAGTTTTCTGTGGTTTGTACTGGTGCCGACAGCTAGAGCAAAGAGGTTATGTGACAAGCAGCTTTGGTGGGCTTGCAGGCTGAGGTGATGGCTATCTACTCCCTCACATATCGATGACGGAGAGAGTAGTTGTGTGAGCTGCTTGAACTATGGAGTAATTGTGTTGTCGATATGTTTTTCTTAGGGGTGTGTTGTCGATTTGGTATGATCACCAGCTTGGTCTGGGCTGCTCATTGTGTGCTGTTGTGGACTTGTGCCACGATGATTGTGAGATGGCTGGAAGATTAGTGCGATCTATTTGGCGGGTCCACGCTGATTTTTTAAAATTTTAAAACCATGCTGAATATGTATGAATGTTTTTTTGTCTGATGAGGTTGATTTTTATGTAAACTGTTGCTCCGGATTTCGATGAAAGGTTTATATTTCTAGAATCCTACAATGGGGAGTGCTTGGAGAGGTTTTTATACAAAAATAAATCATTTTATAAATAATGGTGCTTTATTTCTAGGCGAGTGATACGCGCCGGTGCGCTCGGCCGGTCGCACCGCGTACGTACGATTCGTCTAGTATTTCCTCCCCACCTGTTTCGTAATTTAAAAAAAAAAAGCATATCGTGTATTCATCCCGAGCAGCCGCCGTGTTAGGTACCCACTTACGAATCACTCGAATTACTCCATTACAGGAAGATCAAGCTGAGCTACAAGAGGTTGAGGAGGAGTACAGGAGGTAGGAGATGATAGGGGAAAGAGGAAGCCGCTGTTGCCATTCGTGATCCAACCCCGGATGACTCTTCGCTGCACCTCCCGTGGATATTTGTAGTCTGCCTTGCCCTGGAGTGGCGCCCAACCAGGCCTGGCCCATGTGCTGATCACTTGGTGGGCTTGTTGCTTCGGCTGTCGTGGCAGCAGTTTGGGCTACCACTGATCGACGCAACTGTGGCCGTATTTGGGTCGCTGACATCCCCTCCTCCTTAACAACCGGCTTGCCCCCAAGCCGGTGCTCGTTCTCTTCTAGCTCCGCAAAATGGAATCCTCCCGGGTCCCACTGCTCGCAAGAAGTTGCATGTTGAACTGATTGTATGAACTGCCACATGATAAAAGCTATGGGATAATCTTCAGTTATGGATCTCATTGCATGCAAGCCAGCACAGGTACTAGAGCTCCCAGAAATACATGGCATCTCTTGTAGTTTCCTGGTGCTGTTATGGGCTAACCAAAACAGAGTAGTAGTGAGACCTGCATCTGCCCCCCAAGAGAAGCACCAGCAATAGCTTGACAAGGTGCTGCAATGATCAGTAAAGGTCCAAGATTGAGTCAATTCCCAAAGAGCTCCAGTGAGCTGTAGAAACTCTGAATTAGTTCGCATATTGCTGCTGCATTCTGTAGAAAATTGTGGTGAGACAAGAGGTGACCATGGAGGTTTGGGTTGCAACAAGGCCAAATGCTTTCCTGGTTGTGGAATAAGTAGTTCCAATTCAATCAGAATGAGGCCACTCCTTACCACTAGGATGCCAACGCATATGCCATAGTTGTAAGTGATTTTGTTGCTCTCCCCTGTATGATATCGGCTTCTCCACCTTTGAACCCTGTCACTTATCTGCCCAACAGGATGCAACAACAGTTCAACAACCACCATGAATTGGTTCCCAGTGAGAAGTGCATCCGAACAGGGGACAAAATTAGCTTGAACGAAATTAGGCTTCAGGAGTTTCCACTCATCTGAAAAGGCAATCAGCTGCAGCTTCAGGTTTGTAACAGTTGTGCTTGAGCGGGAGAATCCAGTGTGATTGATATCAGTAGAAGCGAGTAGCAGCAAAGACAGTGAATTCCAAGCTGACCATTCCAGGAGTATTGGGCAATTCATCACACGTGAGCCTCAAGTGTTCAATTCGTAAATAGAGCTGACTACAAAAGCATTGCTCGAACACCACACAAGTTTTGTGGCAATGACCTGAAAGTGAAACCAAGTCTAGCCTAGGTTGAATGGTCTCTGGAGTAAATTCGAACCATGGCCATGGTCTTGGTCGGAGCTTGGTAAGCCATACCTCATATGGAGTAGTCAGCAAAACTTTTCTCTTGTCAGCACCATTTTCTGCAGCTTGGTCACTAGATGAATGCATGTTATCACACAGGGGGGCCAAGCGCTCAACTCTCACAGAGAACATGAACTGAATGGAAGTGTTTAATGTCAAAGCAGAGGTAGCCGTGGTGCTCTCCTGACTGTTAAGGTGATCATCCTTTCTCAAAAAATTAAAAGAATCACACGAGGTGAACATGATACCTCCTGCTGAGCACAAGTTACTCATGAGATTAAATAGAAATGGCATAATCAGGGCCCCCATAACACACTCTCTCCAGAAATATTCCGTAGATGTTTGCCAAACAACCTTGCTGTTTTTGCTGCTCCCAGACTCGACAACCCATTTAACAAATAAGCCTGGGTTAGTGCACTGCTCCTGCTCAATCATAATCAACAAAGTTCTCACCATATGGATAAGATATTCAACCATGGTAGCATGATGAGTGTCGTGAGTGGTTTTGGCATGAGCAAACCAGTTTAAGGCTGAATTGGGATCCCTCTCATTATACTGAAAGTGAAAAGCCTCATAGGAAACATGCCATGCACTGTCCTGTATTAAAATGCGTGTACTGCAGTTATCTTCAGAAGTGGACTTGAGCATGTTGTCGACTGTAACAACAAGATCATTCCGATAACCAAACGAACCCACTGAGCCTTTATCCAAACTCTTGAGGTTCGCAGAAACATCTGACTCACGTGCGATTGCTATACCATCTCCTAGATCTGATTGATGAAGAAAAGAAGATGCATCCTGGTACTCCTCAAGGCAAGCTTCTTGTTCAGTTGAGCGTGCAACTGCAAGCGGTCCAATTGTACTAATACTTTCAGGCACTTTATGTTGAATTCCATTGGTGCAAGTCCTGTCTAAATCGGTTCCATTAATAGGGTCGTCCCGAGGAACATCTCTGATTGTCAATCGAATTAGACAAGGACCGAAGCAGGAACCTCCACGTGATTGACTATGGATACGTGAACATGGTTCTTCCAAGTAGCTTGCAACTGATAGAGGTCGGAACGACGGCCACGGACTAGGCCTGAAGAGGGGTCCCATGTGATAGAACTGCACTTATACAATGGGTAGCCATGGTTGATGTTCGAAGTAAGACAGGTGCAGACGCTCGGTGATGGCAGTGTCATGTGTCTCATCGGCACTGTTGATGGTGGCAGTAAGAGGCTTCACCCAGTCGCCTGCAGGGACAGAGCAATCTGCCCAGTGCATGGTCAGCGCTGGTGCAGCGAGGTTGCTGGAGACGATGGGAAGGACGCCGTGCTCCCCATTGCTCACGACCGGGGTGGAGGTGTTGATGGAGGGTAGTGGTGAGGTATCCAACTCCTGTACGACGGCCTTGGGGTCGATGTTGCTGGTGGTCGCCACTGGAGGAACGAACTCCTTGTTGAGAGATGTGTCGGTGCTGATGGTGGGTGGTGCCCACGCGGGTGTGAGCTTCTCGACCTCCTTGTCGTTGATGTCGACTGCGTGCTCGGGGCGCAGGGTTGTGGTGGCGTCGTGGACCTCGTCGACATGGGTGACGGTGATGACCTGGGTCGAACATTCCGTCGAACAGGTGACTGGCACCATCTTGATGGAAGCAGGGGACGTGCCGGGGGTGAGCTCCAAGGTCTCCTGGGCCTTGGTGGTGGAGGAGAAGACGTCGTGGATGACCGCCGGGGCTCTGGCGTCGTCGGTGAGGCCGCCATCGGCTGCCGTGCCCATGGGGCAAGCCAGCTGCGGGGTCGAGACGCCCGTGAGGATCTTCAACATCCGCGCGTGCTGCTTGTCCACGGCGTCGTAGTGCGCCATGGTCCGCGCATGGTAATCGACCAAGTAGGCCTTCAGCTCCAGATGCATGGTGGTGAAAGAAATTGATGAACTCAGAAAAAAATTTGGGAAAAAATTGGACGAACTCGGGAAAATTTGTGGCGAATCGGAAGGGTGGAAGGAGGCTCTGATGCCACAATGTTAGGTACCCACTTACGGATCACTCGTATTACTCCATTACAGGAAGATCAAGCTGAGCTACAAGAGGTTGAGGAGGAGTACAGGAGGTAAGAGATGATAGGGGAAAGAGGAAGCCGCCGTTGTCGTTCGTGATCCAAGCCCGGATGACTCTTCGCTGCATCTCCCGTGGATATTTGTAGTCTGCCTTGCCCTGGAGTGGCGCCCAACCAGGCCCGGCCCATGTGCTGATCACTTGGTGGGCTTGTTGCTTCGGTTGTCGTGGCAGTAGTTTGGGCTACCACTGATCGACGCAACTGTGGCCATATTTGGGTCGCTGACACGCCGTGATCTCCCCCAGCCGCCAGCCAGCTCGCCGGCCGTCCACGTCGCCGCCGCCTGCCGCCCTCATCATTGTCGGCCACCGCCTGGGTGTCCTCCCAGCCACCGGCTCCTCTCCAGCGTCACTGTCGCTTGTTCCCCAGCATGGCCCGCCCCTGGTCATCATGGCTCTCGGCAGCTTCGCCACATGCAGCTCCGGCGAAGGTCGCAACTCCAGCGAAGGTCGCAGCTCCGACGAAGGGGTGCTGCCATTTGCATCAATGGTGAGGTGTGAGTTCCAGTTTTATGACGTCGGGTTGAGGCTTTTCAAAAATAGGGTTGAAGCTTTTCATGTCAATGATTGCAACTTTTTCGTTGAAGCTTTCTATATAGTTGGTTGAAGCTTTCTATAAAAAAGGTTGAAGCTCTTTGATTTAACGGTTGAAGCTTTCCAAAATGACGGTTGTATATTTTTTACTTCGTAGTGGTCGGATGAAACTTCTTTATTCCACTGTTTGAAGCTTTTCCAAATACGGTTTTAAGCTTTCACATGAACCATTGAAGCTTTTTTCAGTCCATGGTGTCTTGTTCAGGCTTTATATACGGTTGGTTGAAGCTTTTGAATCGAACGGTTGTAGCTTTGTGATTGCCGGTTGCAGCAAAAACAACTTTTGGTTCCAGCTTGTGTCGGTACTTCCAGCAAAACTTTTGTCCGCCGCCCTCCGCGGTTGCAACATCTTTTCTACACGGTCGTAACACTCACTCTGCTTGTTCCAACAAATCTCACTTCGCAAAAATCCGCCGCCTTTCATTTCCAGCTTTTTTATTCGTCGGTTCTAGCTTTTTATTCCGTGGGTTGCAGCGTTTTTCTCAGCCGGAGGCAACACATTGTAGCAGAGTAGAACTTAATATGGTTGGAGGTAGAAGAAAGGTAACAAATAAGGTAAGAGATAACTAAAGGGAGAAAAAAAGGGGCAGTCGCACGGGCCCATAGTATGAGACGTGGGGAGCAGTTTTGCCATGACTGCGCCAGCGTGGCACCAAAAGCTAGCATGGGGCGCATATAGTGCGCGCGAGGGAACGTGGCCGACCGAAAGTTGCGCCGGTGCGTTGTATATAAACATTTCCCTTATTTCTATAGCAGATTGCCTAAATAAACACCCCTGCTTTACAAATAGGCGCCGGTACTTTTAAAAAATAAGTTTATTTTTGTAACAACATTTGTAAAAAATAAGTTTATTTTTCGAACAACATCTCTAAGCATGTTGCATTATAGACGGACCGGTACATGTAGAACACTTTGATGAGTTTGTGTTATGATTTTTATTACTCCAACTCCCTGTAGTTGTATTTGGGCTATTATGTAACTCGTCCATTCAAACATGGTGTCTGTATTTTTCCTTCCACTCATTCCATGATTGTCACACTATTCCTCGGGAATATAAAATTAAAAATTCCTTAGATCTTAATGTTTGCAGATTTTATAAATTGTTTTCTTTTTCCCAAGAAATTGGCAGGAGCACTGTCATTTCATTTGGTCGAAAGGGAGAGTACAAGTTTTTCCGTTTGGAAGGCCATTCACGTTTGAACTTCGCAAACACTATGAAAGATGATTCAATAAGTGCCTCTTTTTATTCTAGAGTGGAGTAATACGTGTCTTTCATTTCTCAATAAAACTTTGTCCATTCTCCAAAATACAAAATAGGGATTACCGCTAACCAATACTACCATCGAGTAGTAAGGCATCTACAATGGCTAATTCCTAATGGTACCATGTATAATAACAGATGTTGTGGAGGCGGCAGCATATTTTTGCATGGTATATTTCTCCATCTTTATAATTTTGCATGTCACAAAATTTAACAAAATTATGCAAATGAGAAGCGACATCTTCACTAAAATTTCCCGAAAATTGTTCTTCATAACCAAGTTTTTTGACCAACAATTTCATAACAAAGTTAAGCAAAGCAGGACTAATATCATAAGATTCAACACTTGTAGCAGGTGGAGTGATATGTGTGCTCAGGAAATTATTATTGTTGGTGGCAGAGAAATCCTTCAACTTAGCGTTTACACCAACGATACTCATCTTATAACAGCTGGATAAAAAGTAACTACTTGCTAAAATTGTAATTTTTTGAGTTTTTGATAACTTTACAAAACTAAAAACACTAACGAAGATTAAAAAAACTACAACTGGACAAGATTTTATGTCGCGTGTCATCCGCTTGTTGGGTCGTCAGATGAGGAAACGTGATTTCCCTTGCGCGCGCTGCGTTCACACACAGATGACTGCCTTTCCCTAGTTGCCTGGTCCCTTCCCTCAGTGTTTGCACCCGTACATTGTTGCTTTGACTCTTCAGCTCTCCACATGATACTTCAAAGCAATCATATAGCTAATTTCTAGGTACTACTCGCAATTGTTGAAAAAGAAACTGGTTGTCGCCGTATTGCAAGCTGATCTGCATGGGGTGCCTCCATACTGAATGGAGTATCATCATTGCTATAAGTCAATGTTGTGAGTGTCGTCTTCGTGCTTCAAGCCGTTGCTACTTGGGGCACTGTCATGTGCTGAAGGCATGTTGCCCATGCTGCAAGATGATGTTATGAGGGTCGTCTCCGTGCTGCAAGCTGATGTTACTTGTGGCGCCGCTGTGCCGCGGAAGTGTCATCGTACCATGAGTCGGTGTTGCGAAGGTCGCTGTCTGCTACGGGGAGCGTCACCTTGCTCTGAGGCAAGCTACAAGCCAGCGTTGCCAGCCATGTTGTGGGAGTATTGCCGGTGATATGGGTCCCTGTAGCAATGATGACCGCATCGTGGTCCATGCTGCAATGGTTGACTAAAGGCACATGTATTTTTACAACATCACACAAGTTGGAGTTGAGCACAATATAATCCATGTTGCAATGGGTAATCAAATATCCACGTGTTTGCAATGCCATGCAAGTTCGAGATGGCCGCAACATGTTCCATGTTGCAATAGTTGATCGTGATATTGTCTTTGTTGGAATGATCTGACGGCTACATGTACTACTTCCCGTACCACTAGCTTAAGAGCATCTCCAATACAAGATGCAAATTTGGAGATGTAAAATTTTACATCTAAAAAAATGCTTTTTGCATCTGCAAAAAAGTGTCAACTTCAACAGACTATGCAAAACCAAGATGTAAAAGGCCAACTTCAATAGAAGATGCAAGCTAGAGATGTAAAACTGGCCGCGCGGCCGCTGTTCAGCCCCACAAATTGAAATAAAACATTCGAAAACAACTTACAAATTTCTTATCACTACAACAAAAATACACATTCCGTGATGATATGTGTTTGTCACAGTAGATCACGTTTTCTGTCATGCATGTACATCCATGACGATTTTATGACCGAATCAAGATAGTCATACCTGTGCCGTCATAGAAGTGTTCCATGACATTACAAAAATTATTATGACAGAAGTGTCCACTTCCATGACGATAAATCGCGCGCCATAGAAGTGCTTTCGTCAAGGGTAACCGACACGTGGCATCCACCGTAACGGGTCGCTGTTAAGCTATCGGGTTCCAGTTTGGATCCGATAACCCGTTAACAGCGCTGATCAATGGGGATTTTCCACGTGTAAAATTCCCATTCGCCGGCAAATCCACGTGTCGGCCCGGCGTTCGGACAGTTGTCATCCAGCGAATGAACGGAACAGGCCTGATACGTCGACACGTGTCTCGGCCCAACAGTGGCCCATTCAGGTTAAAAGGCCGGGTCTGTCAAAATAAGCGGGCCGAACCATTAGCAGCCTACTCGAGTTAGGCCAATTCACAAGCACGACCCATACAAGTTACACAGAATCGACCCATCAAAGGCCCATTCTAGATTTGACAATTTCCAGCCCATCGTCAGTTTCAGCTCGCTACGTCTTTGGGCCCAATAACGGCACGAGCTTCTTTCGTCCTGTTAGCAGCCCATCGCCAGTTCCATCCCGTTAACGGCCCGGAACGTCTTTCGGCCTTTTCTCGGCCCATTCTGCAGTTGGGCCAATTCTAACCCGTTGTAACTTTAGGCCTGTCCTCGGCCCATTCAGTAAATGGGCCAATTCCTAGCCCATTTTGTCTTTCAGCCTGTTAACAGCCCGCACAACAGTTGGGCCTTTGACTTTGGGTCCATTAGGGGCCCACATTCTGCAGGGCAAAATTTAACCACGACGCGACTTTTGTCCTGTTAAAAGCCTAGTTTGCAAATTGGGCCTCCTCTAGACCATAACACTTTCGGCCTCTTACTGGCCCCTAAAGTAAAAGGCCCGGGACAAAATTGACATTTATTTCGGCCTGCTAGAGGCCTGTGGGCCATTTTCATTTATACGGCCGTATCGAGCTTTTGGCCTGTTAACGGCCCGTTAAGAGCCGCTATTACGGTGGGCCACATCATTTGGGATCCACTAAATATTATTTTGACCAGCCCAATTAAGGCCCGCTTTGACTATACATGTTTGTTTGTATGGCGTCCAGGAAATGTTTGGGCGTGTTGGCCCCTGTTTCAACAATATAGCATATTCAAGAATTATCCTACTCTATACTGTCTCCTCTAAAAAACATACACTATACAATAAAAAGACTAAGGCATAGAAATGTAGAATAATCCTACACTATACAATAAAGAAATTACAGACGAATATACCCACTGGGCATTATAGTTCGACACCAGTGATAATAAAGCATACACAAACAGCAAATTACATACACTGGACAAATAAAGCTCATACATCATGGACACGCATCAACAGAACTTACCATTTGAACTATAATCTCTTCAGAAAATAGGATTGGACGGATTCAGATAGCACAAATTTCAGTATGCAAAATCTCCAATTCCTTTGTGGTTACCTCAGTGTCTCGTTTCATTTTTTTGACTCCTGCATCTAATACCTGCAAGTTCAGTCCCAACTTGTTGATTGTACGTTGAGAATCATGTACACGTTGTCTTGCCACCCCTAGTTGATGCTCGAGAACATCAACACATTCCAATTCCAACCCATAATCATTTGGTAACGGCCATGCCGCACTGCTCGTAGATCTTTGTGTTGATGATCCTGAAATGTTTCTGTAAGTACACATGACTAGGGCAAAAATATAGTTACAACAGTGTAGCGAGCAAGACAAACTATTTTGTACATGGCAAAACAGGATTAACAATAATGTTACACGTCATGAAGTATAAGCATGTGATATTTTAAAAATTACAAAAATGGTAGCTTATGCAGCCCGCATACAGAAATCTCTCTTAACTCACTAGAGGAGCATGATGTTGGGGCCAAATCCAAAACACAGACAAGTTACAAATTTAGACAACACGTTGTGTATAAGTAAGCAAGCAGTTGGCCATTCTGTAGCTCAATTAAAGTCTTAGGGAGCATAATGAACAACAGATGGATTCATACTAACCTACTACAGCAAGCGAAACTATGCAATCATTAGCCTAGTATAAACTAAATTGTGAGCCTCATGCAGTAATAGTTGGTTAATAGACTTCAAAGCTTCAGGCACACTTCGCCAGAGTAATTAAATGGTAAGGCCTTTAATTATGTCAACTAATAGTTATACAAGTACCCAACATCAGGCATCGTTGTTTGGGCATCTCATTAACCAGGGACAAATAAAGCAACTGAAAAGAGCAAATTAACTATGCCTGAAACAAACAAGCAATTGATCTGTTGAGTTGGATACTGTGACTTATCTTAACTGGTTGAACAGGCTCGGCGCTGCTCCTCCTTCTGTTGCAAGGCTCCTTCCTAACATCTTGTACTTGGAAATCCTCAATCTTATCTTCATTGCACCCCCTCTGCAAGGTGACATAAACTAGTTACTCATCCCCTTGGAAGATAAATATGCATACTTTCCAGTCTGTGAACAACACAAAAAGATGAGATTATAACAAAACAACACCACATAATGAAACATGCCACATCTCTTGCACTTGCATAGAATGAAATGAGCATTTACTATGTGTGCACTATGTAAAAACTAGGCATACCTTCGAACTGGATCTCCAGGTACTCTTGGAGAGCCTACTTTAGTGTACAACCAAACCTTTATGTCACCTATGAGTTAGACAAGCTCCCACTATAGCAGCCCTTAGTGTTTAAATAATTGACAAGCTCTGTTAGAGTGTTAGGTCAAGAACAACAAGTAATCAAAGCAAACAGTCCTAGTGTGGCTGGCTGATACAAACAAGCAATTGAACATATGTGTGAGCAAAACCTACATATCAAGAAAAGAAGCAAAGAAGGAGGCTTAAAGACCATCACTTGACTGACTAGATTGAAGGGGCATTTAAACATCATGTGCAACATATGAACTAACATAAACATTGCATATTCCAGATTCTATAATGGAATGCACATGTATTAGGTTCTGCCATGTATGATGATGCCTAAATGTACACTATAGTAGGTAGGAGTGATTCATCATTGCACGCACAATTGAATTGCAGGTTAAGGACCAGTTTTATTCTGCCTTTTCAGAGCTTATTGCCAAAATAAGCCATAAAAGATGTAAAGAAGTCATTTTTGAGTTATGGGCTTGGGCTTAACTTATTTCTCTTTGGAGGGGGGTGTTTCGGGTAGAAGCTCACTAAAAATTGAAGGAAAGGGGAATAGTGAAATGACTCTGTTGTCTGCCTATATTACACTCAAAATGCCACTGCTCACGCCCGCGTCACACCTGACCCTCAAGTAAAAACAAACACGCAAGCGTTCATTGCCCCGCCCGCTTGCATCTCCTCTCCCCTTTCCCTCTACCTCAATCCCCTGCCTGTAGCGCTAGGGTTCCTCCAGCGAGTCGTTGCCACTGGTCCCATCTGGCCTGGTCCTCGAGGATGCTCTGTCCAGCTAGGCTACATGGTTGGCGGGTAGGGCAAAATCTCCCTGACTGCTCCTCCCTTTGGCGCCGCCCCTCATTCTCATGGTCTCCAGCAGCTGCTCCATTGTGGTCCATCCAACGCACTACTCCGACGGGCGCCGCACAACTACGGCCGATGCCACACTGCGACAGAAGGCACCTCATTCCCCCTTGCCTCCTCCCAGGACATGGCCTTGAGGTGATGTTGAAGGATGAGCTCATCCAACAAGGTGAGGATCTCCTCTCATTTTTTGCCAAATTTTCATTCTGATCTGATATATGATGAATCGCTATGAGCTGCTTCTACTACTGCTATATGATGCATTACTATGAGCTGCTCCTGCTGCTGCTATATGATGAGTTGCTATAAGCTGCTCCTGTTGCTGTTATATGATTAATTGCTATGAGCTGCTCCTGCAGCTGCTATATGATGAATTGCTATGATCTACTCCTGCTGCTTCTATATGATGAATTGCTATGAGCTGCTGCTGGTATATCATGAATTGCACACTGCTGCTGCTGCTGTATGATGAGTTTCTATGAGCTATTGCTGCTATATGATGCTTTCATGTGGTGCTGCTATATGATAATAACCAGCCACTTGGACCATTGAATTTCAATAAATAATTGTTCTTCATTTAAATTTGGGTCATGCGTTCTTCGTTTAAATTAGGCAATGAGATCTCTATGGAAGACATTGACCAAAGTAGATTGTGCCAAGTAGATGGTATCTTTGTATTTGCATTTTGAACAAATATTGATGGTCTATTTTCCTATCATATTAATTAGTGCACTAGGTTCAATTTGTGATGTTTGCAAGTCAAATTAATTTTCATATGGGCAGCAAAATGACAAAATATAATGCAATCTAGACTTTTCACTGATCATACCAAAGATAAGCGAAAAAGGAAGGCAATGAAAAGAACTGGTTGGCTTATTACCTGGAGCTTATATTCACATGTGCTTATTTTCTTAGTATAACTCGTAATAACTGTCCCTAAGAAACTTGGCCAATAGAACTGACATACAAATAACATGTCATGATGATTACAATGGAGGCCCAGTTCTTTTGCCAGATTGTCCTAGAATCTGACCCCTACCCAGATTCTCCCAGAATCTTTGAGCCCCATTTGTTTTACAATCCTATCTAGTCAGGGTCTAATTAGGTAGGATTGTAAAACAAAAGGGGGTCAAAGATTCTAGGAGAAGCTAGAGAGGGGTAGATTCTGGGAGAATCCAGCAAAAGAACTAGGCCTCCGAGTGACCTACCATAGCACACTGTATAGGCTCACTGCTACCTCTCCTTTTTACGATGTTCCATGAAATTGCCACATACATCTTGTACTTCTTCATTGAGTAACACTATCTGCAAGTTGACACGGCAAATTTCAGACATCTCTAAATGATAATACATTGCATATCCCTTGCGCATATTTAAACCACCAATTAACGATTGTGTGAGCATAAACTAGCCATGACTCTGTCTGTTGGACTAGCAGGCACTCTAAGGGAGCCTAATGTAGTGCACTAGAATTCCTACATGCCACCTACGTTTTGTGTAATGTACTACCTCTGTTCCTAAATATATCTCTTTGTAGAGATTCCAGTATGGACCACATACAGATGTATATAGATGCATTTTCGAGTGTAGATTCACTCATTTTGCTCTGTATGCAGCCTACAGTGGAATCTCTAGAAAGACTTGTATTTAGGAACAGAGGTAGTATCATGTATGATATCTACATATCTAATTTAGCAGCCAGAAGTAGAAATCATTGTCTGCACAAAGGGATTACTGGTCAAAAATCCTAGCAAAGCACGCTGGCAGGCACACAACAATACAAGAGAGAGAGAGAGACACACTTACAAGATCATAGCAATGCCTCAGTCCAGGATCTTGGTTGGCCAAGCTGTTAGATCCAGAAGAAACATCGTCCTTGTAGTTTTTGCCAGTTGCATAACATGTAACAACGACCTGTTAGTGTATTTGAAGTACATCGGGCAGGTGATGCTGGACGGGTTTATAGGTGACAAGTACCTAGGCCATGGAGGGTGCCTGGCATCTTGCCAGACGGTGGGAATCAGGTTAGAAACGTCAAGGGTGGTGACGCTGCGCTGGCTGTTGGGGTCTGGTAAGTAGATCTAGAACCATGGAGTAGGGTGTTTGTGGAGCGACTCCGGTAGGGGGGACTACGGTGTGGGTGAAGCGGATCTGAGGCAGTGAACGAGGACGTCGGTGAAGCTGCTCCGGTGGTTGGGTTTAGGATGGTGTCGCTGATACGGATCTACGGCCATGGACGGGGCATCAGAAGCTGCTCTGGTAGGTTGGACGAGGGTGTGACGAAGCGGATCTGGCACAGTGGACAAGGCCAGCACTGAATGGGCTATGGTACAGTGGTATATGAACGGTCTACTTGTTTCTAGGGGAGGTGGGAGGGGTAGATGCGGCCGTAGAAGCAGATCCGGTGAGGTGGACGCCGCTAGTAGCGAATGGGCTCTGGTACGTCGGTGGATGAGGAGTCTAGGGTTTCGAGAGCGGAGGGGTAGAAAGGTCGATGAAGTACGGAGGCGTGATGTAAGATGCTCTGGTGCTGTGGAGTTAGTCGTTTTTGTGGGAGGGGGAGAGGAAATGGGGGTGCCGTGTGGTGGTGGTGGTGGTGGGGAACCGGAAGTTACCAAAGCAGCCCCGATCTATTATGTAAATGAGGGCGGTATTTGCAACCGTTGTTCTCCGTGAACCAAGGACAAAAGGGGAATTTCACATGCTAAAGATTAGGTGGCGGAAAGTTTAGAAGGAGGCGAGAGATTTTGCTGCCCGCGGGATTGTTCGTATCCAGTTTCAACTAATTTTGGACAATGCTAGCAGGAAGGTCATGAGAGACTGTGTACACGGGGCACACGTTAGCAGTTAATAACTGGTGTGAAGTCCAACCCAGAAAAAAAGACAATAACTCAGGATGATGCACCGATAACTTGGACGTTCACACGGGCACGACCAATCGTACGGGTGTAGAGGCGCGTTCGCAAAAAAAGGATCAAATGCTCAACCTATGTATTTCTCGTGTAAATAGATAATTTAGTGTCATTGGTTATTTACTTTAAACTTAATGCATTGACGTGTTATTGTAGAGGCGCACAAAAATAAATGGATATTGTAGTCCCACAAAAGAAATGGATATTGTAGAGGCGCACAAAAAGAAATGGATGCTGAATTCATATATGAATATTACATATATTATTTCATAATAAAACCTTAAATCAACCAAGACTAATGAATTTGAATGCAATACTAACAATGGTGCATGTACATGATAGCTACATTGGTTGTTTGAATAAACATCATTGTAACTTTGGCATGCACAATTGAGAAGGATTATTTAGAAAAAAATGTAATATGTGAGTGTCCAATCTTTATAGCGTTGAATCGATATTGTATCTTTGGCCACAATACGAAGTATATATTGATTTATGTTCAAGCGATGCACGTCCACGATCGCTAGATAGTGATATGTGAATGAATTGTGCAATCTCTCTCACACACATACATATCTCATTTCTTCGTGTGCATCGGAATCACACACACGCACTTCGTGTATTTCTCTCCCTCCGTCAAGGTTAGAATTCGTCTTTCTACCCCGTCCTACAAGTCTCTCACACAAAAACACACACGCTCTCTTTGTCGAACACGCCCACCCCTTTAATTCCGCCCACCCACCGCCACTAATGTATCAAAGTATAATTATGTCTCTCACACATATGCCTAAGGTTAACTCGAGTTCCGGAACCATATGAATACATACAATGGGATTCTAGCACAACAACTTTTGTTTTGAGATTTTGCTCTCCCTCTCTCTCTCGCACACACACACACACACACACACACACACACACACACACACACACACACACACACACACACACACACACACACACACACACACACGCGCGCGCGCGCACGTAGACATTGTTTCTCTCTTCATTTTTTCCAACACTTGCATGCACACCATTTGTTTATCTCCGTGATGCTTTAAGTATGCCTCACACACATGCTATCTACCTATCCGTTAATATAGATACGTGTCACACAAACTCCTTCTCCTTATATCTAAGTGTCACTGCCCCCACACCCACACACCCACACTTCCCGACACCGAAGGAGCAGAGTGACACCTCAATCTTGATACTAATCTATCTACTGGCTTCTCTCTCAAACACACACACATGTACACTACCCGACACTGAAGGAGTAGGGTGGCACCTTGATCATGATAGTAATCTATCTACTGGCTTCTCTCTCAAACACACACGCATACACACACACACACACTCGCTAGTTGTGCCTTTGTGCCTACCGCGCACACTCTTGATACGTCTTTCTCTCCCCCCTCCCCACCCCCAACAATGATAGCAGAAGGGTGACAACTCGATCTTGACCTTAATCTATCAACTGGTTTCTCTCTCTCTCTCTCACACACACACACACGCTAGTTGTGTCTCTGTGCCTCACTCAAACACACTCGATACGTCTTTCTCTCCATATCCCCCTCAATATGTAGACTTCTCGCACGCGCACAGCTGTAGTGACGATGACGCTGAACCCAGTGTGCCTTGTTTTTACCGGCCTCATCTGATAGTTTCCACCCAGTTTGCTATTAATAAACAAGGCAACCTTTTCTTTGATACTACTAGTGAATTTGAAATCATTCGGTGTCGCGGGTGACTGACCCCACGGACACCTATGGGACCACGGCAGACCGGGGCCCCTTTCGGTTCGGCAGGGGGGGCGGAGAGTGCACGAAGAGCAGATCGAGGCGAACGCACAAGCACACGCGGTCGGTTTACCCAGGTTCGGGCCGCACGGATGCGTAAAACCCTACTCCTGCTTTGGTTTGTATTGTGTGCTTGCTCGGGAGCGATGAGTGCTACAATACACTTGGGTGGCTAGTGAGACCGAGCGTGAGAATGGTTGCCCCCCCTCCCCTGTTGCGCATGGGCCTCCTTTTATATGTCAAAGGGGTCACCGACAGGTGGCAACAGAGATGAGGGTAAAAAGGTAAAAGAGGTGGTAGTTGGCGCCACCGCTTGCTACAGTTGTATCATACCTAACCCTGACGGCAGGGGACAAAGGCATTAAATGCCTGTCTGTGTCGCCTAGACGGCGCAGAAAGGGACCGTCAGGGGCGCCACCGTTTGCCACGATGGCTATCTTGTCAGCGCTTGCTTGCCACCGCATGCCCCTGGCTGCACAGCCTCCCGCCACGTACGCCAGGAACTGTCCCAGAGCGACACGTTGGTGGGTGAGCTGGAGCGCGGTCTGCGGAGTAGTAGCTTGCCGCGGCAAGCGCCTTGCCGCGGATGTTGTCTTGTCGCGTCCGGGAGCTTGTCGCTCATCGGGTCTCGTCGCGTCCGGGAGCTTGTCGCTCACCGGGTCTTGCCGTGACACGTGGTGCGCTGCGGCAAGTTCCTTGATTTGCCTTGGTGGGCCTCCCCGGCAAGCTCCTCTTGCTGGGGTCTTGTCTCCTTCCCGGCAAGCTCTTCTTGCCGGGGTCTTGGATATTTTTGTTCTTGCATGGCTCCAAAAAGAACCATGGAGGATCTTGGCGGTCGCCCGGCAAGCCTTGCCGCGGGACGCTGCGACTGCCCATGCACAAGTTCGGGATACTAAGGTACCCCTACTTTAGTACACCGACAGGAGCCCCCGGGCCTGGGCCACACACGGTGCCGAGCGCTGTTGGGCCAGGCCCAAAATAGTGCACGGGCACGCGCGGCCTGGGTCACGCCGTATCTAACTCCACATTCACCGCGCTCTCCCCGAGCGGCACACGTCGAACGCGGCGTCGTGCGTGACGTGGGCGGCGTGCGCGGGGCTAAGCCCCGCGTGCATGCGTCACGTCGTGGTAAAGGGGGCGGTTCGCACCCATAAACGGAGGGAGGCATGGAGGCGTGGTTCATTTACTGGACAGGGCCAATGTGCGGTTTTCGAGGTGTCCACTCCCCACGATCACGGGGTGGGGAGAGGTTGCCTCGTCCGTCGCCTCGGTTTTGCACGCCTGCCGCGTGGCCCCCATGCGCTTGGGGTCGCGGACGGTGGAGGCAAGAAACTGGGCCGTCGCGGGTCGAGGCAGCGGGTCGGCCCCAGCTCCCTGCTCTCCCCGTGCCATGATTCGCTGAGCGGGGCGGCCGAGCCCCCACCTTGCTCCTTTATAAAGAGCGGGAGGGGAGGACGGAAGCCCGCATTCTCTCATCTCCTCCTTCCTTCAGCATCTGCTCCCCTTTCCCTCATCCGCCATGGAGAAAGGGAACCCTGGTCCTTCATCAGTGGCGGCGAGGGTCGCTGCCAGACAGCGCATCCCGCCCTCTCCCGCACCCGTGGTGGCTGAGCCAGCCGTAAGGGGAAGAGGGAGGGGGCGAGGTCGTGGACGAGGTCGAGGACGAGGTCGAGGCGCTCGGGGAAGAGGTGGACGGGGCGGCGCGCCAGCGTCGCCTCCGCCGGCGGTTCCTCTTCCCGCGGCGGTCCATACTGGGGACGTCCCTTGCGAGTTCTTCGTCAGGCTGCGTCGGGCGCCTCGTCGTCGCCTCCGACTCCCAGCTCCGTTTGCGAGCGTGGTGGAGTTGGACCCGCTCGAGACACTGAGACTGCACATGAGGGGCTGTGGGATCAGCGGCACGCGAGTCCGCGTTGAATTCCCAGCCCCTAACGTGATGTATCTTGGTCGAGGGTGGAAGACGTTCGCCCGTATCCACAGCTTGACGGCGGGGCTCACCCTCCATTTTAAGTTGATGGAGGGCGATCTCCTCTCCGTCAAGGTCTTCGGGTGCTTCGGCATTCGGGCATGGTGCTGCGTGGACAGCTCCTCCGATAGAGAAAGCTCCTCCTCAAGCGAGAGTGACGAGGAGGGGAGCGACAGCGACGACGAGGGTAGCGGGCGGCAGGATGACGGGTCCGACTAGGTGTCGGGCGCCGCTCCGTGCGGCACCGGCGACCCCATCATCCGTGTTGCCGGCTCCTTGAACTCCCCGGGGTCGTCTCCTTGGGCGGCTGGCGTAGGGAGCCTGCGGAAGAGGAAGAGGGCTGGCGGCAAGGCCGTCAAGTCGGAGTACGAGGGCGTGGTGCCCTCGACAGCGTGCTGACGTCCTACCGCCTCGTCTTCGAGCCCTGCTTCCGGCGCCGCCATCACCGTCCAGCCTTAGGACGGCCCCCGGGATGTTCTCTTGGTGTCTTCTGGCACCCGTAGCTCGCCTAGGCGCCCCTTTTGCCCTTTTCGCCTCCTTGACCTACCTCCTGAAGAGAGGGACAAGAAAGGGATTACGGGCATCTTATCTTTTTAATTTGTAAGCCTTCGGGCCTTAGTTGCATTTAAAACTTGTAATCCTCTCTTTCATGTTTTTCATCCTCTATGGATTGTACCTGTGTGGGATGTTTTTTTAATGAAAAGGGGATGCTTGCCGGGTCATTTGTCTCGCGGGTAGAACCCACGCCAAGGAGCAAATCCTTGGTACCTTTTAGATAGACACTTCTTCCCCCGGCAACAGGCCCTGCCGTCTTCCCACGTCGCTCGACCTTTCTCACGCTTTTGACGGAGGCAGGGACGAGGCGGGTGTTGGCCCCTCGTTTCATCCCTTTGCTGCCGTGACTACGACCAAACTTGGCCCCAGGAACGAGCCCCAGGGCCTAGAGTTAAGGGAGCACGGTAGTTTTCAGGAAGAAACGAGGTTTCGTATTCCCCTGTCCATAAGAGAATGCATGATGAGGGATGAAAGACTTATCTGAGATTGCAGCCCCCGGCAATTCTGGCTTGCCGCGGGTGAATCTTGGTACTTGCAGCCCCCGGCAACACTGGCTTGCCGGGGTCCAGATGCCGGTACGTCCTTCTTCTCCTTTTCGTCCTCGAGCTGTCCGGCAAGGATATGCGAGCTGTGCGAACCAAGGAAAACGAAAGAAAGGCAAAGGGACGCACACTCGACCTCTAAGTTAGGGGTTAGCCGCTGTTAAGCACTATCAGCCCTAATCAAGGACGAGACTCGATCTAGCATGCATGCTATAACTCAGGGCGCCAGCGCTTCATTTACTTGTGCTCAGGGTCTGCGCCTGGCTTTGTACAAAGGATTACATGCAACAACGGCAAGACTTGTACAAAAGGGTGGTTGCCGGACAGGGTCCGACAACCGCGCCTTACGGATAAAACTTACGAAGATGCTCAATATTCCAGGAGTTGCTCACCGGAATGCCATCTTCGGTCTCAAGGCGGACAGCGCCAGGCCTAGTGACTCGTTTCACCCGGTAAGGGCCTTCCCACTTCGGCGTCAACTTGTTGGAATTCTTGGCGGACTGAATGCGCCGAAGAACAAGGTCGCCTTCCTCGAAGCTTCTGGCTTTAACTTTGCAGCTATGGTAGCAGCGCAAAGCTTGCTGGTAGCGAGCAGCTCGCACAGCAGCCTGAAGACGGTCTTCCTCAAGGAGCAGCGCGTCGTCTTGCCGCAGCCGCTCTTGCTCGAGCTCATCGTAAGCGAGCACTCGAGGCGACCCGTATACGAGTTCCGTGGGGCGAACTGCCTCCGCTCCATAGACTAGAGCGAAGGGTGTCTGGCCAGTGGCTCGATTTGGCGTCGTCCTGATCGACCAAAGAACCACCGGCAGCTCCTCGATCCAGTTTCTACCGCACTTGTGCAGCCTGTCGAAAGTTCTGGTCTTGAGCCCGCGCAGCACTTCAGCATTTTCCCTCTCCGCTTGACCGTTGCTTCTCGGGTGAGCAACAGAAGCGAAGCAGACCTTGGCGCCAAGATCTTGGATGTACTGCATGAAGGTGCGGCTCGTAAATTGCGTACCGTTGTCGGTGATTATCCTGTTAGGGATTCCGAAACGGCAAACAATCGACCTGAAGAACTTCACTGCTGACTGTGCTGTCACCTTCCTCACTGGTTCCACTTCCGGCCACTTTGTGAACTTGTCGATTGCAACGTACAAGTACTCAAAGCCCCCGACAGCTCGGGGAAAGGGGCCGAGGATATCGAGCCCCCAGACCGAAAATGGCCAGGATAAAGGGATCGTCTGGAGAGCTTGAGCTAGCTGGTGTATCTGCTTGGAATGGAACTGGCATGCTTCACACTTGGTTACTTGTGCAGTTGCATCCTGGAGGGCTGTCGGCCAGAAGAAACCTTGCCAGAATGCTTTTCCGACAAGGGCTCTTGCGCCAATGTGATGTCCACATATGCCTCCATGTATCTCTGCCAACAGCTTCTGTCCATCTTCTCGGGGAATGCACTTCAATTTCACACCATTGAGTCTTCTTCTGCACAGTGTGTCATCGACAAACTGATACATACTAGACTGCCGGGCTACTCTTTCTGCTTCTTCTTGCTCTTCGGGAAGTTCTCCTGTCTGAAGGAAACGGACAATCTGCTGCGCCCATGTTGGAGCCTGCGGCTCGACAACAAGGACTAAAGGCAATTCTGCTGCTGCGAGAACATCTGCTTCCACGGCAAGAGCCGGCGGCTCTGCCGAAGCTCGACGTTCCTCGGCAAGCTTGCCGGAGCAAAACTTGTCGGGAGCGTCTGCTTCGACGGAACAAACCCTGGGGCTTGCCGGAGTAGACTGCTCCTCAGCATTTTTGGGTTGATCTTGGGGACTTTCTTAGCGGCGGCTTCGGGAAGCTTTGCCGGAAAATAGTCACCAGAAACCAACTTCCTTTTCTTGCTCTGCCCAGTTGGTGGCGTTACGGACGGCTGAGCCAGCTTGAGCAAAAAAATCCCTGGTTCCACAGGTAATTTAAGTGCAGCGCACTTTGACAGGCCATCGGCAATGTCATTTTGAGCTCTTGGGATATGCTCCATTTGGAGGCCGTCAAAGTGCTCTTCTACCTTTCTCACTTCGTCGACGTAAGCTTCCATTAAAGGACTCTGGTAATTCTTGTTCACTTGGCGGACGACAAGCTGCGAGTCACCCCTGACAATGAGCTTCTTAATCCCAAGTTCCGCCGCGATCCTGAGACCGGCAAGCAAGCCTTCATACTCTGCAGTATTGTTTGTCGCTTGCTCCTTGGGAAAGTGCATCTGGACTATGTACTTGAGGTGCTCTCCGGTGGGTGCGATAAGCAGCACGCCAGCACCGGCGCCTTGCAGCGAGAAGGCACCGTCAAAGTACATGAGCCACTCTTTGCTTGTTTCCTTGGCGGGGATGCTTGTCTCCGGAATTTCTTCGTCTGGAGTTGGCATCCATTCTGCTATGAACTCTGCCAATGCTCTGCTTTGGATTGTTGATGTACTCTCAAATTTGAGGCCAAAGCTTGATAGTTCCAGTGCCCACTCGACAATCCTGCCTGTTGCTTCTGGATTTTGCAATATCCTCTTCAGCGGAAAGCGAGTGACAATTGTGATCTCGTGTGCTTAGAAGTAATGGCACAGCTTTCTCGAGGCCATAAGAAGGCCGAAAAGCAACTTCTGCACACCAGAGTATCTTGACCTAGCCCCCTGCAAAAGGGAACTGACAAAGTAAACTGGGCGCTGCACCATCTTCTTCTGTATCTCCTCTTGCATCTGCGCAGATCCTTGCTTGTCGGGGCCAGAGCTTGTCGGGGAAGCCCCCTGCTTGTCGCTGGATTTGCTTGCCGCGGTTGCTGGCTCGACATCTGCCTCCCTCTCTTCTACTAACGCAGCACTAACCACTTGATTGGTTGCCGCTATGTACAACAACAACTTCTCTTGTGGTTTAGGTGCGACAAGTGTTGGAGTGGAGGACAGGTACCTCTTCAAGTCTTGCAGCGCAGCCTCCGCTTCCGGAGTCCATTTCATTGGACCTGCCTTTTTCAAAATTTTGAAAAACGGTAGGGCGCACTCAGCAGACCGAGAGATAAACCTGCTGAGAGCAGCCACGCAACCGGCAAGCTTCCGTACATCCTTGACACGCTTTGGTGCTTCGATCTGCTCATTGGCCTTGATCTTGTCGGGATTGGCTTCGATTCCCCGCCTAGACACAAAGAACCCGAGAAGCTTGCCGGAAGGGACTCCAAACACACACTTCTCGGGGTTGAGCTTGAGGTTGATCTTGTGCAGATTTGCAAAAGTATCTTCTAAATCTTGGATCAGAGTTGCTCTGTCCTTGCTCTTGACCACTATATCATCCATGTAGGCCTCTACATTTCTGTGTATCTGTGGCTTCAAAGCAACATGAACTACTCTGGCAAATGTTGAACCAGCATTCTTTAATCCGAAAGGCATCCGTACGAAACAGTACGTGCCACATGGAGTAATGAATGCGGTTTTCTCCTCATCCTCTTCTGCCATGAAGATCTGATGGTATCCTGAATATGCGTCAAGGAATGAAAGCAAATCACATCCGGCTGTGGAGTCAACAATCTGGTCAATGCGCGGCAAGGGAAATGGGTCTTTGGGACAAGCTTTATTAACATCAGTAAAGTCAATACAAAGCCTCCATTTTCCATTCGCCTTGTGCACGACTATAGGATTGGCTAGCCACGTGGGATGGAGCACTCCTCTGACAAGGCCTACTGCTTCCAACTTCTTGATCTCTTCTGCTATGAACTCTTGGCGCTCCAGTGCCTGTTTTCTGACCTTCTGCTTGACGGGTCGCGCATGAGGACAAACGGCGAGATGGTGCTCAATTACTTTCCTGGGAACACCGGGGATATCAGACGGTTGCCATGCAAACACGTCGTCATTCGCCCGCAAGAAAGTAACGAGCGCGCTTTCCTATTTAGGGTCAAGCGTGGCACTGATGGTGAAGGTACCACCAGTGCCGTCCTCCTTGGCGGACACCTTCTTGGTAAGTGGCGGAGCCGCCATAGCCTTCTTACACTTGCCGGTGGAGCTCGATGGTGCGTCCTTGATGGCAGCGCAGCACTCCGAAGAGGTGCGCTTGCCGGAGTGGGCATCAGAGGTCTTGCCGGACTTGGTCTTCTTCTTCCCCCCGGGAGCTTCAGCGGCAAGTGTCTTGTCATCTGTCGCAGCTGCTGCTTCCCGGTAAATCTTGTCAGCACAGATAAGGGCATCCTTCTTGTCGCCAGGGACAGAGATGACGCTTATCGGGCCTGGCATCTTGAGCATGTTGTATGCATAGTGAGAGGCTGCCATGAACTTGGCGAGTGCTGGACGACCAAGTATCCCATTGTAAGGCAATGGGAGATCGGCAACGTCAAAAGTGACCCTCTCCGTTCTGAAATTCAGCTCGCTGCCAAATGTCACCGGCAATGTGACCTTCCCTTTCGGCTTGCTCCTTCCCGGGTTAATTCCTTGGAATGTACCGGGTTCTTCGAGCTCGCTGTCCGGGATCTGGAGTTTCTGGAGCACAGCGGAGGAGACCAGATTTAAGCCGGCCCCGCCGTCAACTAGCATCTTAGTGACTTTGAGGTTGCGGATTGTCGGCGAAACCAACAACGGCAAGCACCCGACCGCAGTTGTGCGATCAGGGTGGTCCTCAATGTCAAAGATGATAGGCGTGCTGGACCATTTCAGAAGCTTGCGTGATTCGACAGGTGGCTCTGCCGCATTAACTTCCCGCAGCCACTGTTTGAGTTGGCGGTGGGAAGTATGCAGAGAAGCACCGCCGTCAACACACAAGACTTCCGTAGCTTTCTGAAACTCCTGCTCACTGTTCTCAACATCATCCATATCTTCATCGTCGTCTTCGTCTTCATCCTTGTCGCGGCCGCGGGGAGGTCTGTCTCCTTGCCGCTGCTTGGCCTTGCCGCGACGTCCTCCCTGGCCAGCACACTTCTTGCCGGCTTCTCCACCGCCTCCTTGGGCTCTCTCCTTGTCGCGCCGCTCGTACTCAGCTTTTTGTTGCTGGACAAGCTGCTCGACCTTCTTGCAGCTCTGGAGATCATGGCCCTTGGTGCGGTGGATCTTGCAGTACTGCTTGTCGGAGCCGTCCTGCTTGTCGGCGGCCGCCACAGCTTGGCAATTAGTGCACGCGGTAACCTCCTTGCCGGAGCTGCCAACTTTGCCTTGCTTGGCGCCACCGTCGTCACCGGACTGCTCAACGACTAGTACCTCCTTGCCTTTCTTCTTCCTGTTGCACCTCCGGTTTTTCTTTGCCAGGGCATCATCTTCACTGTCAGATCCCCCTGCTTCAGTATTCTCTCCGGGGAGTTTCCTCCCTTCTTCAGCTCGTGCACACTTGTCGGCCAGGGCGTAAAGCTCGCTGACGTCTCTGATCCTGCTCATCGCCATCTCCTCCCGCATCCTGCGGTTACGCACGTTCTGATGGAACGCGCTGATAACCGCGGCAGGGTGGATGTCTGGGATGTTGCGCTGCACACGGCTGAACCTCTGAATATACTTGCGCAGGGGCTCTCCTTCCTTCTGGGCAAGCAGGTGAAGGTCACTTTCCTGGCCATGTGGTTTGTGGCCGCCTGTAAAGGCGCTGACAAACTGATGGCACAAGTCCGCCCAAGAGGATATGGAGTTGTCCGGCAAATGCATGAGCCAGGATCTGACTTCGGGCTTGAGCACGAGCGGGAAGTAGTTGCCAAGGACCTTGTCGTCTCGCCCCTCGGCAGCTTGCACCGCAATGGTGTAGATGCTGAGGAACTCTGACGGGTGCGACTTGCCGTCGTACTTCTCCGGTACGTCTAGCTTAAAATGTTTCTGGCTGGGCCACTGGACTTGCCGCAGCTCATGGGTGAACGCAGGGCAACCTACCGCGTACGGCAAGTCGCCTGGTTCTCCGGGCGCATGCCTGTCAACAGAAGGCCCAGCGCGCAGGTCTGATTGACGCCGCGCTTCTCTTCGCCGCTCGATGCGGGTACGAGCGTCTTCTTGTTGTCTGTAACACCCTCGATGCGACTATAGTTCCCACGTGTCGAGGCACGACTTAGAGACATAATCGCATTGAAGGCATATGTCGCAAGTGAGGTAATCTTCACACAACCCATGTAATACATAAGGGAAAGAGATACATAGTTGGCTTACAATCGCCACTTCACACAATACATGGATAAAGCATTACAACATCCAAATACAATCAGGGCCCGACTATGGAGCCAAAATAAAAGAAGAACCCCAAATGCGACAAAGGTCCCCGATCGACCCCAACTGGGCTCCACTACTGATCAACTAGAACGGAAACAACACAAAGGACAAGATCTTCAACGAGCTCCTCCTGAGCTTGGTTGCGTCATCTGCACGGACTCATCGGCACCTGCAAACTGGTTTTGGAAGTATCTGTGAGCCACGGGGACTCAGCAATCTCGCACCCTCGCGATCAAGACTATTTAAGCTTATGGGTAAGGTAAAGGTGTGAGGTGGAGCTGCAGCAAGCGACTAGCATATATGGTGGCTAACATACGCAAATGAGAGCGAGAAGAGAAGGCAAAGCACGGTCGATAAAAGTATGATCAAGAAGTGATCCTGGATTACCTACGTCAAGCATAACTCCAACAACCGTGTTCACTGTTGGGGAACGCAGTAATTTCGAAAAATTTCCTACGCACACGCAAGATCATGGTGATGCATAGCAACGAGGGGGAGAGTATTGTCTACGTACCAACGCAGACCGACTGCGGAAGCGATCTCACAACGTAGAGGAAGTAGTCGTACGTCTTCTTCCCGATCCGACCGATCCAAGCACCGTTACTCCGGCACCTCCGAGTTCTTAGCACACGTTCAGCTCGATGACGTTCCTCGGGCTCCGATCCAGCAAAGCGTCGAGGAAGAGTTCCGTCAGCATGACGGCGTGGTGACGATCTTGATGTACTACCGACGCAGGGCTTTGCCTAAGCACTGTAACGGTATGATCGAGGTGGAATTTGGTGGCAGGGGGCACCGCACACGGCTAAGGAACGATCTCAAGGATCAAGTTGTGTGTCTTGGGGTGCCCCCTGCCTCCGTATATAAAGGTTGGAGGGAGGGGGGCTGGCCGGCCAAAGAGGTGTAGGCGCAGGAGGAGTCCTACTCCTACCGGGAGTAGGACTCCCCCCTCCAATCCTAGTCCAACTAGGAATCCTTTAAAGGGGAGAGAGAGAGAGGTGGCCGGCCCCTCTCCTAGTCCTAATAGGACTAGGGAGAGGGGGGCAGGCGCAGCCCTATGTGGGCTGCCCTCTCACCTTTCCACTAAGGCCCATGTTGGCCCATTTGGCTCCCGGGGGGTTCCGGTAACCCTCCCGGTAATCCGGTAAAATCCCGATTTCACCCGGAACACTTCCGATGTCCAAACATAGGCTTCCAATATATCAATCTTTACGTCTCGACCATTTCGAGACTCCTCGTCATGTCCGTGATCTCATCCGGGACTCCGAACAACCTTCGGTACATCAAAATGCATAAACTCATAATAACTGTCATCGTAACGTTAAGCGTGCGGACCCTACGGTTCGAGAACAATGTAGACATGACCGAGACACGTCTCCGGTCAATAACCAATAGCGGGACCTGGATGCCCATATTGGCTCCTACATATTCTACGAAGATCTTTATCGGTCAGACCGCATAACAACATACGTTGTTCCCTTTGTCATCGGTATGTTACTTGCCCGAGATTCGATCGTCGGTATCCAATACCTAGTTCAATCTCGTTACCGGCAAGTCTCTTTACTCGTTCCGTAATACATCATCTCACAACTAACATATTAGTTGCAGTGCTTGCAAGGCTTATGTGATGTGCATTACCGAGAGGGCCCAGAGATACCTCTCCGACAATCGGAGTGACAAACCCTAATCTCGAAATACGCCAACCCAACATCTACCATTGGAGACACCTGTAGTACTCCTTTATAATCACCCAGTTACGTTGTTACGTTTGGTAGTACCCAAAGTGTTCCTCCGGTAAACGGGAGTTGCATAATCTCATAGTTATAGGAACATGTATAAGTCATGAAGAAAGCAATAGCAACATACTAAACGATCGGGTGCTAAGCTAATGGAATGGGTCATGTCAATCAGATCATTCAACTAATGATGTGACCTCGTTAATCAAATAACAACTCTTTGTTCATGGTTAGGAAACATAACCATCTTTGATTAACGAGCTAGTCAAGTAGAGGCATACTAGTGACACTCTGTTTGTCTATGTATTCACACATGTATTATGTTTCCGGTTAATACAATTCTAGCATGAATAATAAACATTTATCATGATATAAGGAAATAAATAATAACTTTATTATTGCCTCTAGGGCATATTTCCTTCAGTCTCCCACTTGCACTAGAGTCAATAATCTAGTTCACATCGCCATGTGATTTAACAGCAATAGTTCACATCACCATGTGATTAACACTCATAGTTCACATCGTCATGTGACCAACACTCAAAGGGTTTACTAGAGTCAGTAATCTAGTTCACATATCTATGTGATTAACACCCAAAGAGTACTAAGGTGTGATCATGTTTTGCTTGTGAGATAATTTTAGTCAATGGGTCTGTCACATTCAGATCCGTAAGTATTTTGCAAGTTCTATGTCTACAATGCTCTACACGGAGCTACTCTAGCTAATTGCTCCCACTTTCAATATGTTTCCAGATTGAGACTTTAGATTCATCTGGATCAGTGTCAAAAACTTGCATTGACGTAACCCTTTACGACGAACCTTTTTGTCACGTCCATAATCGAGAAACATATCCTTATTTCACTAAGGATAATTCTGACCGCTGTCCAGTGATCTACTCCTAGATCACTATTGTATTTCCTTGCCAAATCAGTGCAGGGTATACAATAAATCTGGTACACAGCATGGCATACTTTATAGAACCTATGAATGAGGCATATGGAATGACTTTCATTCTCTTTCTATCTTCTGCCGTGGTCGGGCTTTGAGTCTTTACTCAACTTCACACCTTGTAACATAGGCAAGAAACTTTTTCTTTGATTGTTCCATTTTGAACTACTTCAAAATCTTGTCAAGGTATGTACTTATTGAAAAACTTATCAAGCGTCTTGATCTATCTCTATAGATCTTGAAGCTCAATATGTAAGCAGCTTTACCGAAGTCTTTCTTTGAAAAACTCCTTTCAAACACTCCTTTTATGCTTTACAGAATAATTCTACATTATTTCTGATCAACAATATGTCATTCACATATACTTATCAGAAATGCTGTAGTGCTCCCACTCACTTTCTCGTAAATACGGGCTTCACCGCAAGTCTGTATAAAACTATATGCTTTGATCAACTTATCAAAGCGTATATTCCAACTCCGAGATGCTTGCACCAGTCCATAGATGGATCGCTGGAGCTTGCACATTTTGTTAGCACCTTTCGGATTGACAAAACCTTCTGTTGCATCATATACAACTCTTCTTTAATAAATCCATTAAGGAATGCAGTTTTGTTTATCCATTTGCCAGTTTTCATAAAATGCGGCAATTGCTAACATGATTCGGACAGACTTAAGCATAGATACGAGTGAGAAAAACTCATCGTAGTCAACACTTTGAAATTGTCGAAAACCTTTTGCGACAATTCTAGCTTTGTAGATAGTAACACTACTATCAGCGTCCGTCTTCCTCTTGAAGATCCATTTTTTCTTAATTGCTTGCCGATCATCGGGTAAGTCAACCAAAGTCCAAACTTTGTTCTCATACATGGATCATATCTCAGATTTCATGGCTTCAAGCCACTTTGCGGAATCTGGGCTCACCATCGCTTCTTCATAGTTCGTAGGATCATCATGATCTAGTAGCATGACTTCCAGAACAGGATTACCGTACCACTCTGGTGCGGATCTTACTCTGGTTGATCTACGAGGTACAGTAGTATCTCGATCTAAAGTTTCATGATCATCATCATTAACTTCCTCTCTTATTGGTGTAGTTCTCACAGAAACAGTTTTCTGTGATGTACTATTTCCCAATAACGGAGTAGGTATAGTTACCTCGTCAAGTTCTACTTTCCTCCCACTCACTTCTTTCGAGAGAAACTCCTTCTCCAGAAAGTTTCCGAATTTTAGCAACAAAAGTCTTGCCTTCGGATCTGTGATAGAAGGTGTATCCAATAGTTTCCTTTGGATATCCTATGAAGACGCACTTCTCCGATTTGAGTTTGAGCTTATCAGGATGAAACTTTTTCATATAAGCATCACAACCCCAAACTTTAAGAAACGACTACTTTGGTTTCTTGCTAAACCACAGTTCAGATTGTGTCGTCTCAACGGACTTAGATGGTGCTCCTTTTTAACGTGAATGCAGCTGTCTCTAATGCATAATCCCAAAACGATAGTGGTAGATCGGTAAGATACATCATAGATTGCACTATATTCAATAAAGTACGGTTATGACGTTCGGACACACCATTATGATGTGGTGTTCCAGGTGGCGTGAGTAGTGAAACTATTTCACATTGTTTTAACTGAAGACCAAACTCGTAACTCAAATACTCTTTTCCACGATCAGATCGTAGAAACTTTATTTTCTTGTTACGATGATTTTCCACTTCACTCTGAAATTATATGAACTTTTCAAATGTTTCAGACTTATGTTTCATCAAGTAGATATACTCATATCTGCTCAAATCATCTGTGAAGATCAGAAAATAATGATACCTGTCGCGATCCTCAATATTCATCGGACCACATACATCAGTATGTATGATTTCCAATAAATCTTTTCTCGCTCCATTGTTCCGGAGAACGGCGTTTTAGTCATCTTGCCCAAAAGGCATGGTTCGCAAGCATCAACTGATTCATAATCAAGTGATTCCAAAAGCCCATCAGCATGGAGTTTCTTCATGCGCTTTACACCAATATGACCTAAACGGTAGTGCCACAAATAAGTTGCACTATCATTATTAACTTTGCATCTTTTGGTTTCAATAATATGAATATGTGTATTATTAATATCGAGATCCAATGAACTATTTTCATTGGGTGTTTAACCATATTAGGTTTTATTCATGTAAACAGAACAACAATTTATTCTCTTACTTAAATGAATAACCGTATTACAATAAACATGATCAAATCATATTCATGTTCAACGCAAACACCAAATAACACTTATTTAGGTTCAACACTAATCCCGAAATTATAGGGAGTGTGCGATGATGATCATATCAATCTTGGAACCACTTCCAGCACACATCGTCACTTCACCCTTAACTAGTCTCTGTTTATTCTGCAACTCCCGTTTCGAGTTACTAATCTTAGCAACTGAACTAGTATCAAATACTGAGGGTTTGCTATAAACACTAGTAAAGTACACATCAATAACATGTATATCAAATATACTTATGTTCACTTTGCCATCCTTCTTATCCGCCAATCACTTGGGGTAGTTCCGCTTCTAGTGACCAGTCCCTTTGCAGTAGAAGCACTTAGTCTCAGGCTTAGGATCAGACTTGGGCTTCTTCACTTGAGCAGCAACTTGCTTGCCGTTCTTCTTGAAGTTCCCCTTCTTCCCTTTGCCCTTTTCTTGAAACTAGTGGTCTTGTCAACCATCAACACTTGATGTTTTTCTTGATTTCTACCTTCGTTGATTTCAGCATCACGAAGAGCTTAGGAATTACTTTTGTCATCCCTTGCATATTATAGTTCATCACGAAGTTCTACTAACTTGGTGATGGTGACTAGAGAATTCTGTCAATCACTATCTTATCTGGAAGATTAACTCCCACTTGATTTAAGCGATTGTAGTACTCAGACAATCTGGGCACATGCTCACTAGTTGAGCGATTCTCCTCCATCTTTTAGCTATAGAACTTGTTGGAGACTTCATATCTCTCAACTCGGGTATTTGCTTGAAATATTAACTTCAACTCCTGGAACATCTCATATGTTCCATGACGTCCAAAACGTCTTTGAAGTCCCGATTCTAAGCTATCAAGCATGGTGCACTAAACTATCAAGTAGTCATCATATTGAGCTAGCCAAACGTTCATAACGTCTGCATCTGCTCCTGCAATAGGTCTGTCACCTAGCGGTGCATCAAGGACATATTTCTTCTGTGCAGCAATGAGGATAAACCTCAGATCACGGATCCAATCCGCATCATTGCTACTAACATCTTTCAACACAATTTTCTCTAGGAACATATCAAAATAAACACAGGGAAGCAACAACGCGAGCTATTGATCTACAACATAATTTGCAAAAAACTACCAGGACTAAGTTCATGATAAATTTAAGTTCAATTAATCATATTACTTAAGAACTCCCACTTAGATAGACATCCCTCTAATCCTCTAAGTGATCACGTGATCCAAATCAACTAAACCATAACCGATCATCACGTGAGATGGAGTAGTTTTCAATGGTGAACATCAATATGTTGATCATATCTACTATATGATTCACGCTCGACCTTTCGGTCTCCGTGTTCCGAGGCCATATCTGTATATGCTTGGCTCGTCAAGTATAACCTGAGTATTCCGCGTGTGCAACTGTTTTGCACCCGTTGTATTTGAACGTAGAGCCTATCACACCCGATCATCACGTGGTGTCTCAGCACGAAGAACTTTTGCAACGGTGCATACTCAGGGAGAACACTTCTTGATAATTTAGTGAGAGATCATCTTATAATGCTACCATCAATCAAAGCAAGATAAGATGCATAAAAGGATAAACATCACATGCAATCAATATAAGTGATATGATATGGCCATCATCATCTTGTGCTTTGTGATCTCCATCTCCGAAGCATCGTCATGATCACCATCGTCACCGGCGCGACACCTTGATCTCCATCGTAGCATCGTTGTCGTCTCGTCAATCTTATGCTTCCACGACTATCACTACCGCTTAGTAATAAAGTAAAGCATTACATCGCGATTGCATTGCATACAATAAAGCGACAACCATATGGCTCCTGCCAGTTGCCGATAACTCGGTTATAAAACATGATCATCTCATACAATAAAATCAGCATCATGCCTTGACCATATCACATCACAACATGCCCTGCAAAAACAAGTTAGACGTCCTCTATTTTGTTGTTGCAAGTTTTACGTGGCTGCTACGGGCTTAAGTAAGAACTCATCTCACCTACGCATCAAAACCACAACGATAGTTCGTCAAATAGACTCCGTTTTAACCTTCTCAAGGACCGGGCGTAGTCACACTTGGTTCAACTAAAGTTGGAGAGACAGTCTTCCGCAAGCCATCTGTGTGCCTAGCACGTCGAGGGAACCGGTCTCGCGTAAGAGTACGCGTAAGGTTGGTCCGGATCGTCTCGTCCAACAATACCGCCGAACCAAAGTATGACATGCTGGTAGGCAGTATGACTTGTATCGCCCACAACTCACTTGTGTTCTACTCGTGCAAATAACATCAAACCATAAAACCTAGGCTCTGATACCACTGTTGGGGAACGCAGTAATTTCGAAAAATTTCCTACGCACACGCAAGATCATGGTGATGCATAGCAACGAGGGGGAGAGTATTGTCTACGTACCAACGCAGACCGACTGCGGAAGCGATCTCACAACGTAGAGGAAGTAGTCGTACGTCTTCTTCCCGATCCGACCGATCCAAGCACCGTTACTCCGGCACCTCCGAGTTCTTAGCACACGTTCAGCTCGATGACGTTCCTCGGGCTCCGATCCAGCAAAGCGTCGAGGAAGAGTTCCGTCAGCACGACGGCGTGGTGACGATCTTGATGTACTACCGACGCAGGGCTTTGCCTAAGCACTGTAACGGTATGATCGAGGTGGAATTTGGTGGCAGGGGGCACCGCACACGGCTAAGGAACGATCTCAAGGATCAAGTTGTGTGTCTTGGGGTGCCCCCTGCCTCCGTATATAAAGGTTGGAGGGAGGGGGGCTGGCCGGCCAAAGAGGTGTAGGCGCAGGAGGAGTCCTACTCCTACCGGGAGTAGGACTCCCCCCTCCAATCCTAGTCCAACTAGGAATCCTTTAAAGGGGAGAGAGAGAGAGGTGGCCGGCCCCTCTCCTAGTCCTAATAGGACTAGGGAGAGGGGGGGAGGCGCAGCCCTATGTGGGCTGCCCTCTCACCTTTCCACTAAGGCCCATGTTGGCCCATTTGGCTCCCGGGGGGTTCCGGTAACCCTCCCGGTAATCCGGTAAAATCCCGATTTCACCCGGAACACTTCCGATGTCCAAACATAGGCTTCCAATATATCAATCTTTACGTCTCGACCATTTCGAGACTCCTCGTCATGTCCGTGATCTCATCCGAGACTCCGAACAACCTTCGGTACATCAAAATGCTTAAACTCATAATAACTGTCATCGTAACGTTAAGCGTGCGGACCCTACGGTTCGAGAACAATGTAGACATGACCGAGACACGTCTCCGGTCAATAACCAATAGCGGGACCTGGATGCCCATATTGGCTCCTACATATTCTACGAAGATCTTTATCGGTCAGACTGCATAACAACATACGTTGTTCCCTTTGTCATCGGTATGTTACTTGCCCGAGATTCGATCGTCGGTATCCAATACCTAGTTCAATCTCGTTACCGGCAAGTCTCTTTACTCGTTCCGTAATACATCATCTCACAACTAACATATTAGTTGCAGTGCTTGCAAGGCTTATGTGATGTGCATTACCGAGAGGGCCCAGAGATACCTCTCCGACAATCGGAGTGACAAACCCTAATCTCGAAATACGCCAACCCAACATCTACCATTGGAGACACCTGTAGTACTCCTTTATAATCACCCAGTTACGTTGTGACATTTGGTAGTACCCAAAGTGTTCCTCCGGTAAACGGGAGTTGCATAATCTCATAGTTATAGGAACATGTATAAGTCATGAAGAAAGCAATAGCAACATACTAAACGATCGGGTGCTAAGCTAATGGAATGGGTCATGTCAATCAGATCATTCAACTAATGATGTGACCTCGTTAATCAAATAACAACTCTTTGTTCATGGTTAGGAAACATAACCATCTTTGATTAACGAGCTAGTCAAGTAGAGGCATACTAGTGACACTCTGTTTGTCTATGTATTCACACATGTATTATGTTTCCGGTTAATACAATTCTAGCATGAATAATAAACATTTATCATGATATAAGGAAATAAATAATAACTTTATTATTTCCTCTAGGGCATATTTCCTTCATTCACTTCCCGGACTCCGCCGGAAAGAGACCATCACGGTTACACACGCGGTTGATTCATTTTAATTAAGGTCGACTTCAGGTTTTCTACAACCGGACGTTAACAAATTCCCATCTGCCCATAACCGCGGGCATGGCTTTCGAAAGTTCAAATCCCTGCAGGGGTGTCCCAACTTAGCCTATCACAAGCTCTCACGGTCAACGAAGGAATAGACCTCCACCCGAGACATTCCGATCAGACTCGGTATCCCGGTACACATTTCGACAGGGTAAAACTAAACCAGCAACACCGCCCGATGCGCCGACATCCTGATGGGAGCTGCACATATCTCGTTGAGCTGCACATATCTCGTTGTCAGGGCAACACCGGATGAGACATCCTACGAGTAAAACCAGCCCTCAAGTTTCCCCGAGGTGGCCCCGCAGTCTACTCAGTTCGGACCAACACTTAGACAAGCACTGGCCCCCCCCCGGGGGGGGGGGGGGTTTAAAATAAGATGACCCTCGGGATGCGCGACTCCCAAGGGAAAAGGCTAGGTGGCAAATGGTAAAACCAACGTTGGGCATTGCCGGAAAAGCTTTACTTAAGGCGAACTGTCAAGGGGTTCCCATTATAGCCCAACCGCGTAAGGGACGCAAAATCCGGGAACATAACACCGATATGACGGAAACTAGGGCGGCAAGAGTGGAACAAAACACCAGGCATAAGGCCGAGCCTTCCACCCTTTACCAAGTATATAGATGCATTAATTAAAATAAGATATATAGTGTTATCCCAACAAGTAAACATGTTCCAACTAGGAACGGCTCCAACCTTCACCTGCAACTAACAATGCTATAAGAGGGGCTGAGCAAAGCGGTAACATAGCCAATCAACGGTTTGCTAGGACAAGGTGGGTTAGAGGCTGAACATGGCAATTGGGAGGCTGACAAGCAAGTGGTAGGCATCGTAGCATTGGCATAGCAAAAGAGCGAGCAAACTAGCATAGCAAAGATAGTAGTGATTTCGAGGGTATGATCATCTTGCCTGAAATCCCGCAAGGAAGAAGAACGAGTCCATGAAGAAGACAAACAGACGTAGACGAACGGGTCCTCACAACGCGACGTTATCAGAACCAACTCGAAGAAGCAAACACCGGAAAAGAGCAAACAACATAGTAAACAACCACGACATGAACATGGCATGATGCACAACCAAATATGACGCATGTCCAGTTTAATGAAGCATGGCATGGCAAAGTGCACAAACAATCCTACACATTAAGTGGAGCTCAATATGCAACTCTGTTGCATATTGACGAAACACCACATGACTTATTTAGTTCGATCTCGTTTATATACCCAACAATATTAAATGTTGTTAAACATGGCAAGAGGGTGAAGCAAATGAAAACTACCCAACTAGTCAAGTTTAAATGAGGCCGGAAACAACGGACAACAATTCCGAAAAATCCTCATATGCATAAATTAAGGTTTGGTACTGTTCTGCCCTAAACATAATTTTAGAGTTGTTTAACATGCAAAACAATGTCACCATGATAAACTAGGCAAAATTCTACCCCATTTACACATAAAGTTTATTTAAATCGGAGCTACGGTTAGTTAGTTATGAATTAAATCATATTAGCATGGCATAGGGGCAAATTAATGCAAACAACATTTTAAACATTTCAAACATAGATGAAAGTTGGATATTATTAATCTACACAAAATTCTGAGCAAGTTTCATATATAATTCATTTTAATCCGATGCTCGGTTGTGAAGTTATTATATGCATGAACATGAGGGTCTAATCGGTAAAACTGCAATCTCCGGAATAATAGACAAATCGTCCAGACGCTGGAAAAAAACATCACAGGACGAATCAGGCTTAGCCCAGCAGCAGGAAAAAAATAACAAGAGGAGGGGGGGGGGGGCGCTGGGGCGGCTCACCCAGTGGGCTCGGCCCGGTTCGGTGGGAGGAGGGAGAGGCAGGCCGAGGCAGAGGCGCTGGGCCTTGACGCGGCGCTGGGCCGAAGCGCTGGTCTCGCTCGAGTCCACGCGGGCGCGCAGGGCGAGCGGAAACAGAGGAGCGGTCAATGAAGGCTGGATCTCTCTGCTCGATCCTGAGCTCGCACACGAAGATACTCCTCGGGCGCTGCAAGACCCAGCAGGTGCGGCGGCTCCAGGGACTTGGCGGGGTTCCAGGACGGTGCGGCGGCGGATCCGGGCTTGGGGAGAGGTGTGATGCAGGCGGGGCGGCGCTGCTTGGTCTCCGGCGGCGAAGGCAGACCATGAGGCGGGGCGATTGGGTCAGCGCGCAGGGACAACGGGAAAAACGGCGCGGAATGGAGGCAGAAGGAAGTGGATCCCGACGCGAGGTTCTCGGGGACCATAGGAGCCCTTGGCGCCGATCCATGGTGTTCGACGGCTGCGACCATCTCCTGCGGTAAGAAGCAGAGGAGGGAAATGGAGAGATGAGGTGAGTTCGAGAAGAAGGGAAGAGAAAAAAATAGGGACGCGATGGGGAGTCCGGCCTGGCCTGCTGGTGGCTGTCGGTACGGCGCCGGTCGTCGGACGGCGGGGCGACGGGGAGGCCGGAGACGAGGCAGGAGGAAGTGGGGCGCTACACTATGGTGGCTGGTGTTTGAAAGAGAGGAATTTTGGATCAGGGAGAAAAACTAGTGGTTCAGTGTGGAACCCGAGGAAGAGAGTGGCGGCGGTGGGATGGATCCCTAGGAATTTGGGATCTGGTCTAGGGTTAGAATAGCTATATATATAGCGAGTGGATATTTGGGTAGGGGCTAATCCGTCCCTCTGATCGAAATCAGACGGCCAGAAAAGAAATAGATAGGGAGTCCAAACAAGAAAACGGTGATGTTTTGTAGATGTTTGGGGATGATCCGGACACAACGGTGATGACTCCCCGGGTCGGTTCCGGGACAACTTTCGGGCACGCGCGAGGAGTCGGTTGGAACTCGTGGGCTGTGCAGAAAGGCTCGAGCTGAGAGAAGAGAAGAGAGAGAGGCCCGACGACTGTTTGCGGAGACCGAAAATGTCCGACGTTAGACCGGCTATAATGCCGCTATAGTTTTACGGTTGGGGCGTCAAACGGACTCCGAATGCAATGAAACTTGACAGGCGGTCTATCTACACTATAATAAGACCACACGTCAACTCTGATCCCATTCCGAGAACATTTTCGGGCCACTTATAAAATAATATTTCGAACATGCCGCAGGCGCATGCAAGTGTGGTTGGGCTCCGAACGGACAACGGAGAGGACGAGGAGACCGGGACAGATGCAAGTTTTGAAAACATGATGATGCAATGCATATGATGACATGACAAGATGCAACACGCAAGCACATGACAAGGCAACAACAGCGAATAACTGGAGGACACCTGGCACATCGGTCTCGGGGCGTTACATTGTCGCTCATGAAGAACTTGGCGCTGATCACGACGAGCTCGCAGATCTGACGATGCGGTGGAGTCGCTGTCGTGGTGGATCTGATGAGTCGGCAATCTTGGCCTTCGGGGCGGAGAGTGCACAGTGGTTGCACCCTCGCCGGTCTTGTCACCACCTGCTCGCGCCTGGCTGGCTTGCCGCGGCAGCGATGCGCTGGGATGCCGTGGGTTGTCGCCGTTGGCGAAGCCGATGAGGCTCTGGATAGTGGCCCTCCAGTCATCGATCTTCTCTGGCGCTGGAGGGTAATCTAGGAGCAGTTGGGCCCGCGCCAACGCTTCTGCGGGAGTGGCGGGCGGCGGCGGCGAGCGGTGCGAGGAACGGGACATGCTCGGACTTCTAACTACGTTAGAAGGAGCAATATCTCGTCCAGGCGACCGTGCCATGCTCGCGCCCGCATGCTGGCGTGCATGCTGGTCTCGAGCGCTCTGGGATCCGCCAGCTTGATCTTGGCCCAACAAACGTATGGTACCGTGAGTACCATGACGCTGCTGGTCCCGCGCCTCCTGAGATGGGCGCGGTGTGTGTACGGACGCCGAGGTCTTGGAGTGCGCCCGGTCGTTGTGGGAGCCGACCGTGCCGCCGACGTGCAGCGCAGTCTTGTCCTTAGACCTGGCAGCACCATGAGCCTCCTCATCGGCGCCCGTTCTTCTGCTGGTGCCTACTCCACCAGCCGTTCGCTCCGGCGATGGTGGGCTCAGCGCGGACGGAGCAGCTGCCTCTGAAATCTTCTTCTTCGGCGGCATGTTGATGAAGATGATGAAGATCTGGCTCGTGCGAACGCCGGATCAGATTCACGCAGCCTCGACGTACCCCCTACCTGGCGCGCCAAAGATGTCGGGGGTGACTGACCCCACGGACACCTATGGGACCACGGCGGACCGGGGCCCCTTTCGGTTCGGCAGGGGGGCGGAGAGTGCACGAAGAGCAGATCGAGGCGAACGCACGAGCACACGCGGTCGGTTTACCCAGGTTCGGGCCGCACGGATGCGTAAAACCCTACTCCTGCTTTGGTTTGTATTGTGTGCTTGCTCGGGAGCGATGAGTGCTACAGTACACTTGGGTGGCTAGCGAGACCGAGCGTGAGAATGGTTGCCCCCCTCCCCTGTTGCGCATGGGCCTCCTTTTATATGTCAAAGGGGTCACCGACAGGTGGCAACAGAGATGAGGGTAAAAAGGTAAAAGAGGTGGTAGTTGGCGCCACCGCTTGCTACAGTTGTATCATACCTAACCCTGATGGCAGGGGACAAAGGCATTAAATGCCTGTCTGTGTCGCCTAGACGGCGCAGAAAGGGACCATCAGGGGTGCCACCGTTTGCCACGATGGCTATCTTGTCAGCGCTTGCTTGCCACCGCATGCCCCTGGCTGCACAGCCTCCCGCCACGTACGCCAGGAACGGTCCCAGAGCGACACATTGGTGGGTGAGCTAGAGCGCGGTCTGCGGAGTAGTAGCTTGCCGCGGATGTTGTCTTGTCGCGTCCGGGAGCTTGTCGCTCACCGGGTCTCGTCGCGTCCGGGAGCTTGTCGCTCACCGGGTCTTGTCGTGACACGTGGTGCGCTGCGGCAAGTTCCTTGATATGCCTTGGTGGGCCTCCCCGGCAAGCTCCTCTTGCCGGGGTCTTGTCTCCTTCCCGGCAAGCTCCTCTTGCCGGGGTCTTGGATATTTTGTTCTTGCATGGCTCCAAAAAGAACCATGGAGGATCTTGGCGGTCGCCCGGCAAGCCTTGCCATGGGACGCTGCGACTGCCCGTGCACAAGTTCGGGATACTAAGGTACCCCTACTTTAGTACACCGACATTCGGGGCAGACATAAAATATATCACTTCAACCCAAGCAGTAACTATTTTAAAAGAAACTAGCTAGATGCTCATGCATTGCACGAAACATCAAGATGCATTTGTATGAGTAGTTTATCTTGTGAGAGAAAAGGATGAACGAGGGAAGGCCTTATTTGCAAATGTGGAGAGGGGTGTGGGTATCTTTTTTCAAAATTGCCATAGTTTCCTTCCTATCCGTTAGATATAAATCTGATGGCCTATATTGCAGGATGGCACACACATCATCATCACCAATTCTGTTTTCTACTCCCTCCGTTCCTAAATATTTGTCTTTTTAGAGATTTCAACAAGTGACTACATACAGAGAAAAATGAGTGAATCTACACTCTAAAATATGTGTACATACACATCCATATGTGGTAGTCCATTTCAAATATGAAAAAGACAAATATTTAGGAATGAAGGGAGTATAAGAGTAGACATAGAGATATATCTCCATCATGGTCCACAATGAAAATGTGCTGGACTGGTTAGCGCCGGATGCTCACAATGCGATGACCTGAGTTCGAATTATGTCTTTCAATTTAGATTTTTATATTATATATTATTTATATTTAGTATATACTTCGTTCGCTACAGTACTGACAGTGGAACCCACAAAGTACTTAGAATACAAGATTAAGGATGGATTTGTTTCTTTTTTACTTTTTGTATGAAGCTGTAGCCACCCTGCAAGTGACGCGTACACTGTACATGCAATTAACTTTTTATGGAGGGAGAATCATACACGCAATTAACTCAAATGGATTGGATGTGACTCTATTATTTCCAGCATAAGAGCATCTCCAACGGCAGCCAGAAATTTCCTGCCGCTTCCTTCCGTAGAGGACAACATCAAATGCCAGCGGCATACATTTTCACAACTCTAACCAACCAGAGGAAATTCGTGCAAACACGAACTAATTTCATATAAGCATGAAGGATTTTGTATAAAAAAGGCGGATCTTCATATAAACATGATGGATTTCATTACATTTACATGAACTAAGCGGTGCTAATCCGGCTCTCGTGGTATAATTAATACTACCTAATCTAAATGGCCGCCCGCGGATCCCTTTGTCTTCCTCATGTACGGCAGACACTTGCGAGTTCTACAAAGGTCCTCGGAAGAGACGAAGTAGCAAAGAAACCACCTGAATACGCAGTCGTCGCCTTGGCGGCGGCCTTCATGGGACCAAAGTGGCGGCGGCCTCCCGTGTTCTACTTCTTCTTGATGATGGCGACAGACCCGAAGAAGCTCGCCACTGACTCGTCGCTCTCCACGCACTCGACTTATGTCTGTGCCTGCATGGCGCTGCCGCAGGCACAGGAGGCGTGGTCACCGCTGACACTGGTGGCCCGGTACGATGCGATAGCAATGACGCCCGTGCCGCCGTGCTCGCCGCCATGCCAGCGTGGAGCAACTCGCCACTCCTCATCGAGCTGAACTGGAGCGGCGAGTTGCTGAACCACGCGCTGGCTTGGGGCAGCAACTGGCTCCATTGAGCCAAGCGAGGTTGGTGAAGCACCGAGCGGCCTCGCTCGTATATGGAGGGCTCGGAGGGCCACCCAGCCGGGTAGTATAACGGAGAATGGCTCCTCGGAAGTCATCAAAAGAGTGGAGAAAATGGTGAATGGGGACATGGGGAAGCGGCGGAGGGGTGCGATTCTTTCCCGCTGTCTGTCTGGCCTCGTTTAAATAGAGGGCAGACGGTAGGAACTTGGCGGGCGTCTGGCCTTGTTTAAACAGAGGGCCGACGGGAGGAGCTCGGCCGATGTTGTGTTTAATTCCAGCCCGCTCATGAATGGACGTGTGGCCGGAGTAGGTTTCTCGGTTTGCGTGCGGGTTTAACAGAGGCGTTTGATGGAGGCGAGGAGGCGTGTTCAGCCGGGCATGCAGCGGGCAGCATAGTACTATTCGATTTGACAGCGGGCGGCGCAGTTCCCGATATGGCTTTAATGCAGACGAGGGAGATGGTAGCGGTTCCCGAAATATTGAACGACCAATGATGCATCCTCCTTCAATTAGCATCATGAATGCACGAGGGAAGTAAGGCCCTCCACTATGTATCTGGTGCCAAAATTCTGACAAGCATGCCACATATACATAAATGTCAGATGAAAAGCTTTTGGCACCCCTCTCACTACATAGACAATTTGGCACCAGTGAAAGACTGGCCCACATCTAGCAGAATAATGGATCGAAGTACTACTCTTCCTCTCATAGGGAACCCATTCCATCTGGTTTGCATGTAAGACATGGATTTTTTATTGCCTCACTAAATTTGGCATCGGTGCAGCTACTTGCTCCGATACCCATAATTTTACTTAAGGGACCAGCCGGACAATGAAGGGAATTGATGCTAAATGAGCCAAAAGTGAATATGGCACCACTTTTGGCCTACATCGTGGAAGGCCTAATGGGAGGAGGGCCGGGAAAAGAGGCAGCACAATGTGAATGCAACGCGGTTTGCGCTCATATAAAGGCGCCCCTCTGTTCCAATGCATCTACCACATCGTACACACCTAAGCATTTGCCTAAGCACCTACACTAAAGTGCTCACTCCAGAACCATGACAGTGATGCGCGCGAGCGGCCAGCGGCTGTGCCAGATGGTCCACGACACACGCCCTTCGGCATGTCGCCGAGGATCATATCTAGACGGTGTTGGCGACTGGCTGGTGGATGGTCACCGTCGATGCCAGCTACGACTCTCAGTTGGACCAGATGATCGTTGCCACCACCAACAAGTTCACGGTCGTCAAGAAGCTCGTAGACGACATCGCCGTACTCCTCCAGCCCGTGCGCCCGGGCTCCTCATTGCCTGCCACCCTAATCGGCCTCCATGGACGGAACCTCTTTCAAGCACCGGTGGCCCTGCGACTGCCCGCCGACGCCACGAAGAATGTCCACCTGGAGGTCGCGCTCGCCGCGAGGCGCCTCACCCTGCAAGAATTTGTCGACCTACACATCCACGTGTACGAGCAAATCATGTACATAGGTATCTACGAGGCCAGTGAGGACGCTACGACGTTGGCCTTCCTCAACCGGTTTGACGCCTTGGATGCCTTTGCTAAGAAGCACCTTGACCTCGCCACAAAAGCCGCTGCTCCTTAGCCACCAGTCGGTGGCCCGGCGCCCTGAGTTGAGGAGGAGGAGGAGGTCGTATGTTGATGGATGCATCTTTCTTCTTGCCTCCTGTAACCACCACTGCGATCGCATCATCGTGGCCTTAATTCTTCTTGTGCACAGACATGTGCGATCCCTTTGCTTAATTATATGCATCACTGTAACTAGTAATCCATCCGTCAATTTATAAGTTGTGCTTACCTGTTCCATCAACTTCGTGCAACGCACGGGCATCTTGCTAGAAACACTAGAACATGTCGGACTGCATGTGACCAAACCGACGATGCGCCAACCTAGCTACTACCCTGCTTATCTGGCGGAAAAATCCCCACCCTAGCGTTTCCAATCGTTATTTCTATCTATCGATCGTGCCAAGGAGCAGAACCAAATGTTACAATTTATACATGTTTCTCTACTCCTACTCTAAAAGACTTAGTTGGTGATGGTGGTGTGTCTACCATCCATCGTTTCTGGCCATTAGGTCTGCATCTAACAGCTGTGAGGTAAGTTGTGGCATTTTTGCAACAACTGCCCACTTCTCTGCTCCAATTTGTAGAAAACCGCTTATTATCTTGAAAGCAACCACATCCCTCCCTCACCTCATCAAAACAGCCCGAGAAATATATTTTGAGTGAAAAGTAATATATTTTTAGTGGTATATTTGTATATCAAAACAAGAGTGTTTTCTTTCAAGTTTGTGAACAAGTACTACTATTCTACTAGTACATTCGATTCGTCGAAACGCACGGGCACATTGCTAATAAAAGGAAAAGGCCTGCCACGTTCATGTAGCACCCCCACACGCCCGGGAATCAGGAGTACTCCACGGCCCATCCGGCACGCCACATAGCTAGGGAAGGCATGTTGCCTAGCATTTTGACTTTCATGTGGGACCGCAGTTGAGCAAACCGACTATTGGCAAACTACACCCCGCCCGCCGCATTGGAAAACAGAAACAAGGAGGGGGAGATCTAGCTGTAGCATGGAAGCCAAGAAATTTGGTGTCAGATGGCGCTCGTTGATAGAGTAGGAGCACTCCGTACTACTAATCCTACTAGTACGAAGTTTGTACTACAACTAGTACCACCACTAAACAACTACTAGGTACGTGCACGACACAACATCGTAGGAAAAAAAAACGAGAAGATCTTTTTTTGGGTGATTTATCTTTTTTCGGTCAACGTAGTACTCCACTAAATATGATGTGGCGGGCACCCATGAAGCTTATGTGGCTTGGTTGCATGGCTAGGAAAGTTAGAAATAAATAAATAAATAGATAATGTGTTTAGAGTGCACTCCACTAAATAGATATACTTTGGATCCATTGCAACGCACGGGCCAGCACATTGGTAGTAGTAAGAAACAAATTCCGGGTTTGACACGGGTTCGTACTGCGGGAGCACCACAAGGCCTGCCACAGGAGTTACATTTCCCTCTCGGGGCCCATGGGACCAAGCTTCAGTGGCTTAGTGCACCGGCCTATGAGTCAATGACATGTGGACCTTAAATGCGGCTGGCCCATATGTCATTCTCATGGTGGTGGCGTGGTTTGCAACTCACTCATTCGAGATGAACCAGCTGGTGGTGGCGTGGCCGTGGAGAGGGTGCCACAAATGGGTGGCGGGGCATTACGAGGCGTAGATGGCCACACTCGCGGGTACTACCTGTAGCACACAAGTACTCCAGCTGAAGAGTGATGCCCGGGACGAAATGTGTCACAACCGCTGGATGAAAATTCGATGGTGCAGGAGTACGGATCAGAGCATAGGAGCGGAGCAAGCAAACCGCATCCAATCGGGTGTGGCTATGGTAGAAACTTAATGGTCGCCGCAGTTTTGCTGGCCCGCATGTCATGCACACAAAGGCAGGGGAGCGGTGGGGCCAAGAGGGATGAGGCGCACGTCGGGGGACGTCGTGCCGTGGGTTGGAGCGGGTCATGGGAATCGCGTGTGGTAGTGGTAGAAACGTGATGCTTGTTGTGGTTCAACTTCCATGGACAAGCTGTCATGTCTACTGACACATGCACTGCATACCGCTCACTGCAAGGAGCAGAAGTAGAGAAAACTTGTTCCAAAGATACCATTTTTCTGATAAAATTCCAGAGATATCATTTGTTTTTATACATGGGATCACTCCTGCCAAGGTCAATCACAATAGGTGTTTTGTAAAAAAATGCATCTTGATGTTCCCTGCAATGCACGGGCATGTTGCTAGTTATAGAAGAAGCCCACATGGGTATCTTGCCGCAGGGTGTGCCATCGGCCCAAACTCAATTTTTTTCAGACGCTTAGGTGCACCGGATGCTGTGCCACACTACAAAATGTAAAAAAACCAGCTCCAAAATTTCAAAAATTGTTATCTTCAAACCAGCCACACCCATCCCTCACCTCATCAAAACAGTCTAAGGAATATATTTTGAGTGAAGCATGATTTATTTTTACTGATATATGTATATCAAAACTAGAGTGCTTATATTTCAAGCCCGTGAAGAAGTATTATTCTACTACTTTGGATCCATTGCAACGCACGGGCTGGCACATTGGTAGTAGTAGTCTCTATCTCTACTCTTATAAAAAATAGAGTTGTTGATGATGGTGTGCCTGCCATCCTGTAAAATAGGCCGTCCGATTTATATCTGGCGGATAGGAAGGAAACCATGGCAATTTTGCAAAAAGATACCCACACCCCTCTCCACATTTGCAAATAAGGCCTTCCCTCAATCATCCTTTTCTCCCACAAGATAAAGTACTCATACAAATGCATCTTGATGTTCCGTGCAACACACGAGCATCTTGCTAGTCTACTACTCTTATAAAAACAGAGCTGGTGATGATGGTGTGCCTGCCATCCTACAATATAGTTCGTCCGATTTATATCTGAAGGATTGGAAGAAAACTATGGCAATTTTGTAAAACGATACCCACACCCCTCTCCACATTTGCAAATAAGGCCTTCCCTCGTTCATCCTTTTCTCTCACAAGATAAACTATTCATCTCTACTCTTATAAAAAACAAAGTTGTTGATGATGGTGTGCCTGCCATCCTGCAATATAGGACGTCCAATTTATATCTGACGGATAGGAAGGAAACTATGGAAATTTTGCAAAAAGATGCCCACACCCCTCTCCACGTTTGCAAATAAGGTCGTCCCTCGTTCATCCTTTTCTCCCACAAGATAAACTACTCATACAAATGCATCTTGATGTTCCGTGTAACGCACAGGCATCTTGCTAGTCTACTACTCTTATAAAAAACAGAGCTGGTGATGATGGTGTGCCTGCCATCCTGCAATATAGTCCGTTCGATTTATATGTGACGGATAGGAAGAAAACTATGGCAATTTTGCAAAAAGATACCCACACCCCTCTCCACATTTGCAAATAAGGCCTTCCCTCGTTCATCCTTTTCTCTCACAAGATAAACTACTCATCTCTACTCTTATAAAAAACAGAGTTGTTGATGATGGTGTGCCTGCCATCCTGCAATATAGGCCGTCCGATTTATATCTGACGGATAGGAAGGAAACTATGGCAATTTTGCAAAAAGATACCCGCACCCCTCTCCACATTTGTAAATAAGGCCTTCCCTCGTCCACCCTTTTCTCCCACAGGACAAACTACTCATACAAATGCATCTTGATGTTCCGTGCAATGCACGAGCATCTTGCTAGTCTACTACTCTTATAAAAAACAGAGCTGGTGATGATGGTGTGCCTGCCATCCTACAATATAGTCCGTCTGATGTATATGTGACGGATAGGAAGGAAACTATGGCAATTTTGCAGAAAGATACCCACACCCCTCCCCACATTTGCAAATAAGGCCTTCCCTCGTTCATCCTTTTCTCTCACAAGATAAACTACTCATACAAATGCATCTTGATGTTACGTGCAACACACAAGGATGTTTCCTTGGGGGTCTCTCCAGCGCGGCGTGGCCGTAGTTGCAAGTTGACACCCCTTGAGATGCCGACGTTGAGGGGCACTCGGATTTTGTTTGATGAGCACGTAAGTGATGAGTTTGATCACGTAGTAAATGCATTTTAAAGACTACTTCCGTGTCCATTTCCTAGTTCTCCCGCTGCCCACCGTTTCACAGGTTAGGCTTGGTGCTAGTGGAGATTGTCTTGCATATGTACGGGAGGGTACCAACATCAGTTTGTACAACATTTAAAATGGTGACACCCTGAAACGGGCCACACCCTGAATTGGTATGATGGAGCTATGGTGAGATTGAAGAAGATAACAATCTTGGAAGCCCCGGTAAGGTCGCCCGCCAACCAAAATTACACTCTCATCGCGGTGTTCGACATCGTGATTGCTTTCACGAACCCTGCAGATGGCGGTCAAAGGTGGACCATGATGTATGCGACCGATTTGTTGCCGTACGAGTACGAAGACGATGTGCTCCTTTCTAACACATCTTCCCAGTGACAAACCAGGGGACTTTTTTTGTATGGGACACATCCTACGGTATACTCCCTCTCTTCTAGTTTATTTGTTTTGAATTTTTTGTTTTGTAAGTTTCAAATTCAAATTTAGAGCTCCCCATCACATGTTGAGATTACAATGTCCATTAAATCGTTCCGTGCATGTACTAGTAAGAAACAAATCTTGAGTTTGGCACGAGTTCGTGCAATGGTAGCACCACAAGGCCTGGCGCATGAGTTACATTTCCCTCTCGTGGCCCTCAGGAGTAAGCTTCAGCGCCTTACTACACCTGCCTTTGAGTCAATAACATGTGGACCCGATAGGTGGCTGGTCCACATGTAATGCTCCAGAAGGCAGAGAGGCAGTGGGGCCGACAAGGGTGAGCCGCAGGTTGGGGGACGTGTGGTGTCATGGGTTCGAGCAGCGTCGTGGGAATCATGTGTGGCTGTGGTAGAAACTTGATGCTCGTCGCATTTCAGGTGGCCCACATGTCATGCACACAAAGGCAGAGGGGTGGTGCGACCTACAGGGGTGAGGCGCATGTAGGGGGATGTGCTACCATGGGTTGGAGCGGCGTCATGGGAATCACGAGTGGCAGTGGATGAAACGTGATGGTCGCCGTAGTTGAACTTCCATGGACAAGCTGTCATGTCTACGGACACATGTATTGCATACCGATCACTGGAAGGAGTAGTAGAGAAAGCTAGGCGGATAAATAGTTCCTTATAGTCAAACGGACCTACGCTACTACTAGTTCCAAAGACATGCACACCATCAAAATAGTCCATCTATATCAATATACACAGAGAGGAAATGTTTTTTTACAAGAGAGGAAATAGTTCACCCATCCATAATGCTCTGTGGGAGACGACTTCGCAACAAGCTCTCTGGACCTTGCAGCTATCTGGAACTCACATGGGCATCGAGGGCAGCATATTTTATCTGCTCGTACGTCAAGGGATAATTCTCCCATCGAGACGACCGTAATGCCAACGTCTCGTCACCCTTATGAAGATTTGTTCCGAGCACAAAATTAGCTACGTCAAATAGGGATGGTGTCGGTTTATCACAATCTTCTATAAGAATTTTTATTTTTGCTTGTACATCAGCGATGCTTTTCAAATCAAGGTTGTACGACTCCAACTTCTATTTCTGTAACACCCTCGATGCGACTATATCTCCCACGTGTCGAGGCACGACTTAGAGGCATAATCGCATTGAAGGCATAAGTCGCAAGTGAGGCAATCTTCACACAACCCATGTACATATGAATATAAAGGGAAAAAAATATAATAGTTGGCTTACACTCGCCACGTCACATCAAGGTACATAAATAGCATTCATCATACAAACACTCATGGCCCGACTACGCTGCCAAAATAGAAAAGACTCCCCAACATGCGACTAAACCCTGAATCGAACCCCGAGCAGGCACCACTACTGATCATCAGGAAAAGAAACATAGTATCGCTGAGAGTCCTCGTCGTACTCCCACTTCAGCTCGAACGCGCCATTCGGAGGAGTATCATCGGTCCCTGCATCTGGTATAATAGTAATCTGTGAGCCACAAGGACTCAGCAATCTCGCACCCTCGCAATCAAGACTATTTAAGCTTAATAGGTAAGGAAGGGGTAATGTGAGTGGAGCTGCAGCAAGCGACTAGCATGTATGGTGGCTAACTTATTCGCAAAAGAGAGCGAGAAGAGAAGGCAAAGCACGAGCGGTAACTAAGTAGAGCAGTCTACGCAAGCATAACTCTAACGCCGTGTCCACTTCCCGGACTCCGCCGAGAAGAGGCCATCACGGCAACACACGCAGTTGATTCATTTTAATTAATTAAGTTCAAGTTATCTACAACCGGACATTAACAAATTCCCAACTGCCCATAACCACGGGCACGGCTTTCGAAAGATCAATCCCTGCAGGGGGGGGGTCCCAACTTAGCCCATAACAAGCTCTCACGGTCAACGAAGGAATAGACCTCCACCCAGGACCCACCGATCAGACTCGGTATCCCGGTACAACAAGATGATTCGACAGGTCAAAACTAGTCCAGCAACACCGCCCGAATGCGCCGACAAATCCCGATAGGAGCTGCACATATCTCTTTCTCAGGGCACACTCAGATTGTCTTAGGTACGGGTAGGCCAGCCCAGAGTTGCCCCTGGTGGCCACCGGCAGCTGACAGTTGGACCAACACTCAGAGGAGCACTGGCCCGAGGGGGGGGGGTTTAAAATAAGATGACCCTCGGGCTCCGGAAACCCAAGGGAAAGAAACAGGTAGGTGGCAAATGGTAAAACCAATGTTGGGCATTGCTGGAAAAGCTTTAATCAAGACGAACTATCCAGGGGTTCCCATTATAACCCAACCGCGTAAGGGACGCAACAAACCGGGAACATAACACCGATATGACGGAAACTAGGGCGGCAAGAGTGGAACAAAACACTAGGCGAGAGGCCGAGCCTTCCACCCTTTACCAAGTATATAGATGAGTAAAGATAATATAGCAATATAGTGATATCCCAACAAGTAAATAAATGTTCCAACAAGGAACGGCTCCAATCTTCTCCTGCAACTAACAACGCTATAAGAAGGGCTGAGCAAAGCGGTAACATAGCCAATCAATGGTTTGCTAGGACAAAGGTGGGTTAGAGGCTCAATCATGGCAATTGGGAGGCTGACAAGCAAGTGGTAGGCATCGTAGCATTGGCAAGGCAAAAGAGCGAGCATACTAGCATAGCAAAGATAGTAGTGATTTCAAGGGTGTGATCATCTTGCCTGCACAGTTGTCAGAATTGACTGGATCCTCAAAAGCAAACTCAACGGGCTCCTCGTTAGCGAACTCGTCTCCCGGCTCTACCCAACAACACAAACAAGCAACAAGGATACAATCAATCACGTGCAAGGGCAAACAATAAGATGCAAAGATGATATGCTATGCGGGATGCGATGCGGGATGCAAGAATGCAACATGTAACAGGAAATGCATGAACCTGGCCTCAACTTGGAAATCCAAGTGTGCCACTGGATAGAGGGGAAGAAATCCCCTGAAAACAATATAAAGATCATGGCAATCGGAGCTACGGTTAAGAAATGGCAAGCGTTTTACTAAACGAACCGATCTGCAATTTACAGCAACATGCCTCCTAAATGCAACAAAATGAACATGCTACAGCCACCCAACATGAAAAAAAATCACATGGCAGTGATGTACTCATCAAGCTTATCAAATCATCATGACTGAGGCATAGGCAAATTCATCCATTAAGGGCTTCAAACAAGCATGGCAAAACTGAATAAGCAAAACAGATTTCAGACTTAGCGAAGTTAACGCTAGTCTGAAATTTCAGACCACGATGCTCTCTTCGGAGCAGCAAAACAACATGAAGGAAAACCTGAACATGGCAAGCAAGAGCATGGCATGGAGCTACTCAACAAGCTTAACAAAACACCCAAAATGACCTGGGGCCAAAAGGGTTCACAAAATACTCTACCGAGCACACGAACATCGAGGAAACACAATCAGTTTTCAGACTTAGTGAAAACTGGGACATGCTGAAATAGTAACTCACGGAGGCATATAAACGAACTCGATGCTCTCACTACGGTGCAAGTCATGGCAAGGCAAGCATATATCCATTAAGAAGGCACAAAATTCTAGCTAGACATGGCAAGAACAATGGCATAGCATGCATGGATCACTAGCAATCACTCCGGCAAAATCGCAAAAGAGTTAACGATCTGCCCAAAACAGCAACTATCCAAAGGTTGAGCTCGATTGAGTCAACCTAGGGTGCTCCAACATAACAAGTAAAGACATTGATGGATTAAGCACAACCAGCATAACAAATCACTCTTACTGATCATCCTCAAAAGAGGCACGGATCGCTAGGAAACAAGCCGGACATATAGCATCGTGAACTAAAACGGCTCAGACTTAGTGAAAATCACTAAGTCCCTGAAATCTGAAATCTCAGGTAGCCCTCTTCGCAAGCTTGCACAAGACAACACACACCTCCTAAAAATACATGGAAGGCACCTCTGGAAAGAAGGCAACATGCTTAACAATTCATCCCAAAGGGGCACAGGCATATCATGCACGGATTAAATATGGCAAAAATGACAAAAGTGCATGTTGGATTAACGGATCTGCAATTTAACTCAACATGCCTCCTTCCAACAGCCTTTTGGGCAACAAGATGACCTCAAATGCAAATGATGCAATGGAATGAAATGATGTACTCGTCGAGACGAAGAATTTGACATATCATACGCCCAAATCGGGGCTACGGATGCAAAGTTATGGCAGGTCAAACATGAGCATATGGGGTAAAATCCCTGGGACTTAGAAAAAAAAACGCAACCCTAGGGTTTACTGTAGCTGCGCGATCCGGATCCGGATCCGACGGCACTGTAGCTCGGACCCGAGCCCGGCGATGGCGGCGGCGGCGGATCCCGCCGGATCCGGCGAGGCCGCGGGGCGCCGGCGACGAGGGGAGGCCGGAGGGCGGCGGCGGCGCGCGGCGCGGCCGGGCGCGGACGCCGAGGCAAGGGCGGCGACGGCGCGGGGCCTGGGGCGGCGACGGGCCCTCGCCGGCGAGGTCGCCGCGGTGGCTGACGGCGGAGCGGGCGAACGGCGGCGAGGCGGAGGGCGGCGCGGGTCGTCGGGCGGCGGGGAGACGACCGGGCGGCGCGCGGTCGCCGGATGGGCTTCGGGGGCCCTCCTCGGGCCGAGGCGGGCCGCGGCGCGGGAGGCGGTCGGCGGGACACGCAGCGCGCGCTGATTGGCCCGGGCGCGACGGCGATTTCGTCCGGCGGCGGGCGGACGCGTCCGGCGCGGAGAGAGATGAATTTTTAGGGTTTCGGAGGGGGAGAGATCCGAATTTGGGGGGGGGGTGTATATATAGGCATAGAGGGAGCTAGGAGAGTCCAAATGAGGTGCGGTTTTCGCCCACACGATCGTGATCGAACGACCGAGATGATGGAGCTGAGTTTGGTGGGTTTTGGGCCAAAATGGAGGGGTGTTGGGCTGCACACACATGAGGCCTTTTCGGTCCCTCGGTTAACCGTTGGCGTATCGAACGAAGTCCAAATGACCCGAAACTTGACAGGCGGTCTACCGGTAGTAAACCCAGGCCGCATGGCAAGTCTCGGCCCAATCCGGAAATATTTAATCCCCACACACGAAAGAAAGCTAGAAATGGCCACCGGAGGAGAACGAAGCGCCGGAATGCAAAACGGACAACGGGGAAAATGCTCGGATGCATGAGATGAACATGTATGCGAATGCAATGCACATGATGACATGACAAGAGATGCACGAAAACAAAAACAACACCCGGAGACAAAGACCCGAACCCGAGAATTAAATATAACTTAATGCCGGAAACGGCATGAGTCGGAGTACATTTGGGGAAGGTTACATGCGGGGCGTTACAACACTCCACCACTACGAAAAGATCTCGTCCCGAGATATAGGACTGAAAGAACTCCGGGTACTCAGAACGGAGGTGATCCTCGCGTTCCCAGGTAGCTTCACGGTCGGAATGGTGTGACCACTTGACTTTGAGAAACTTGATTGACTTGTTGCGAGTTTTGCGTTCAGTCTCTTCAAGGATTGCAACTGGGTGCTCACGGTAGGAGAGATCTTCTTGGAGCTCAATGTCCTCGAAGTTGACGGTGCGCTCAGGCGTCTTGATGCACTTTCGAAGTTGCGAGACGTGAAACACATCATGAACATTGGCAAAGGTTGCAGGAAGCTCGAGTTGATAGGCGAGGTCGCCTCTCTTGCTGACGATCTTGAAAGGCCCGACGTATCTTGGGGCAAGCTTCCCTTTGATACCGAAGCGACGGGTCCCTTTCATAGGAGAGACGCGGAGGTAGACATGATCTCCGATCTCGAAGGCCAAATCACGGTGCTTGCTGTCGTAATAGCTCTTCTGACGAGACTGGGCTGCTTTGAGGTTATCACGAATGACCTTGCACATTTCTTCTGCTTCTGTGATCAGGTCATTACCCAGCAGCTGACGTTCACCGGTTTCAGACCAGTTGAGAGGTGTACGGCACTTCCTACCATACAAAATTTCAAACGGGGCCTTGCCGGAACTTGCTTGGAAACTGTTGTTGTACGAGAATTCAACATAAGGAAGGCAATCCTCCCACTTCATGCCGAAGGAGATAACACAAGCCCTGAGCATATCTTCAAGAATCTGGTTGACACGCTCGACTTGACCGCTTGTTTGAGGATGGAAAGCAGTGCTGAAGCGAATGTTGGTGCCCATGGCCTTCTGAAAAGAATCCCAGAACTTGGAGGTAAAGATGCTGCCACGGTCTGAAGATATCACTTGAGGAATACTGTGCAGAGAGACAATGCGAGAGGTGTAGAGCTCCGCCAATTGAGTTGCAGTGATTGACTCTTTGATAGGCAAGAAATGAGCCACTTTGGTCAGCTTGTCGATGACAATGAATATAGCATCATTGCCACGCTTGGACTTAGGAAACCCAGTCACGAAGTCCATTTCAATGTGGTCAAACTTCCATTCTGGAATGGCGAGAGGTTGGAGGAGACCTGCTGGCCTTTGGTGTTCTGCTTTCACTCTTCTGCAGACATCACATTCATTCACGAATTGAGCGATCTCGCGCTTCATTCGAGTCCACCAATAAGTTTGCTTTAGGTCTTGATACATCTTCGTGCTCCCAGGGTGGATGGAGAGGAGAGAGTTATGAGCCTCATTCATGATCACTTTACGAAGTTCTCCTTTGGGCACAACAATTCGATCCTCGAAGAAGAGAGTGTCCTTGTCATCAAGCCGGTAGCACTTGTACTTGGACTGACTCTTTGCAATACCGATCTTCACCTTTTTCACCATAGCATCAAGAAGCTGGGCTTGGAGAATCTGGTCTTCCAAGGTAGGAGAAACTTGAAGGTTGGCAAGGAAACCTTGAGGAACAACTTGCAGATTAAGTTTGCGGAAGGCTTCACAAAGCTCGGGTTGATAAGGCTTGAGAATCAGACTGTTGCAATATGCTTTTCTGCTCAAAGCGTCAGCAATCACATTAGCCTTGCCTGGAGTATACTCGATACTCGGATTGTACTCTTGAATCATTTCGACCCATCGAGTCTGTCTGAGGTTGAGATTAGGCTGAGTGAAGATGTACTTGAGACTTTTGTGATCAGTGAAAATGTCCACTTTCCTTCCCAAGAGAAGATGTCTCCAAGTCAACAATGCATGCACAACTGCCGCCAACTCGAGATCATGAGTGGGGTAGTTCTTCTCATTTGGCTTCAACTGGCGAGAGGTATAAGCAACAACTTTCTTCTCTTGCATCAGTACTGCACCGAGACCTTGGAGAGAGGCATCACAAAAGACCTCGTACGGCTTGGTTTCATCAGGCGGAGTTAGAACTGGAGCAGTGATCAATTTCTCTTTCAAAGCGTTGAAAGCAACATCACACTCCGGAGACCAAACGTACTTGACGTGCTTCTGAAGAAGATTTGAGAGAGGCTTCGCGATCTTGGAGAAGTTTTCAACGAATCTTCGACAATAACTTGCAAGACCGAGGAAGCTACGGAGTTGCTTCACATTCTGAGGAGGTTCCCAATTAACGATTGCAGACACCTTCTCAGGATCCACGGAAATGCCCTTGGCAGAGATAATATGACCAAGATAAAGAACCTCATCGAGCCAAAACTCACACTTGGAGAACTTGGCATAGAATTGATGTTCCCTTAGCTTGTCAAGAACCAAACGCAAGTGTTTGGCATGATCTTCCTTGTTCTTCGAGAAAACCAGGATATCATCGAGATAGACCAAAACAAAGTCGTTGGTGTAGGGGTTGAAGATGAAGTTCATCATTCGAGAGAACGTCGGAGGAGCATTGGCGAGGCCAAAAGACATAACTGTGTATTCATATGACCCATAGCTTGTTCTGAATGCCGTCTTCGGAATATCTTGTTCACGAATGCGAATTTGATGATAACCCATACGGAGATCAAGCTTGGAGAATACTTGGGCACCCTTGAGTTGTTCGAACAGCTCATTAATGTTGGGAAGTGGATACTTGTTCTTGATGGTCTTCTTGTTCAATGGACGATAATCAACACAAAGTCGGTCCATTCCATCCTTCTTCTTCACAAAAAGAACACCACAACCCCACGGAGAAGTACTAGGCCGAATGAGACCCATTCTTTCTTGCACATCGAGCTGTTTCTTCAACTCCTTCAACTCTTCGGGGCCGAGCTTGTAAGGCCGTTTGCACACCGGTTCTGTACCGGGCTCAAGTTCAATAACGAATTCAACTGGCCGGTTTGGAGGCATGCCTGGGAGTTCTTCAGGGAAGACATCTTGATATTCACAAACAACCGGAATCTGCGAAATAGCATCCAATTCACCCTTCTCATTGAGAGAGAATAACCGGATGGTATTATCCCGAGCAGCAAAGACAATCACTTCCTCAGACGAATGAGTCAGTTGAATCTGCTTGGCTGCGCAATCCAGCTGAGCTTTATGTTTAGAGAGCCAGTCCATCCCAAGAATGAGGTCGATATCGGAATTGCCAAGAACCGTTGGAGAAGCCAAGAACTTGAAGTCACCCAACTTGATAGAAATATCCGGAGCAATGGAGTTAGCCTGCATGCGTTTACCAGGAGAGACGACTGCTAATGGACTAGGCAGAATTTGCTGAGCCAAACCATGCCTAGATGTAAAAGGCCTTGAAATGAAACAATGCGATGCACCTGTGTCAAAAAGAACTTTTGCAAGAATATCATTAACAGGAAGGTTACCCATGATCACATCTGACGAATCCTCTGCCTGAGCTGCGTTCATCAAGTTGACCTTGGTGGACTTGGAATTATGCTTGACCACAGCTGTACTTGCCGATCTGACAGGAGGAGGAGGAGGAAGACGCCTCTGGTTGAAACACTTGTTAGCGTAGTGACCCTTCTGTTGGCACTTGTTGCACGTGACCTCTGAGAGCGGACGGTGGTACAGAGCACTCGATCTTGGAGCTTGAGACGAAGTCTTGTTCTGAAAGCCTGGGTTGGGTGGGTGGGAAGAACCACTGCCACCTTTGCTCTTCTGCTGATACGGCTGACGAAACGGAGGAGGAGGAAGCCAATACTTCTGCTGCTTGGTCACTTGAGTAGAGGACGAAGACGAAGTGTCTCTGACTCGCTTCCTGGAAGCATCAGACCTGAGCTGAGCAGCCTCTTGCTTCAGTGCCATGTTGTAGAACTCATCGTATCTCAGCGGCTCGAAGAGGATAAGAGCGAGTTGAATTTCTTCACGAAGACCACCCCTGAACTGATAGATCATGCTCTTCTCATCAGGAACATCCTGCTTGGCAAAACGGGCGAGCTTCTGGAACAACTTGTTGTAGTCATAGACAGACAAAGAGCCTTGCTTCAGATTGCGGAATTCTTCACGTTTGCTTTCAGTCACACTTTGAGGAATGTGATGAGCGCGGAAATCACGACGGAAACCATCCCAAGTGATCAAACGTCCACCTCTGGAATCCCGGTACTGCTGAAACCACTCTGCGGCCTGATCCTTGAGCTGGAAAGACGCGAACTTGACGAAATCTTCAGGTCTGACGTTGCTACATTCAAAATGCTTGCCCAGATCGACTAACCAATCATCAGCATCGGTAGCCTCAACGCAGTAACTGAACGTCTTTGGACCATTAGCGAGGAACTGATGCAGAGTAGCAAACTGGTTCTGGTTGCTGCCTTGGTTCGCTTGACTGCTTTGATTCCGCTCTTGGATGATTTGCATGATCAGCTGAGTATTTGCATTAGTAGCAGCCATCACAGCCTGCCATGCTTCCGGAGGAGGCAGAGGTGGCGGAGGATCTGGGTTCGGAGTCGTGCGCGTTGGAGGAGCCATCCTGAAGAGGTTGACCACCATTAGCACACAAATAGAGAAATATAGAAGGTGAATCCAATGGAATGAAAAATGCAACATAAGTCTTCACATCCGAACAAAATGAACGAATGCACTTCTCTTGAAGTGGTCACATATTCCTAAATTGCGAAGCCATGAAGAATCATGTAGAAGAGGTACATCAACGAGGGATGGAATCAACATATGACGTCGGAGAAGAACGAATAGCACAACTCGAAATAAAACCAAGGGTTGGCTTGCGGAATAAGCCGGAACAAACACATGATAGAAATTTCGTCCGAAGTGTTCGTGGTAGGACCTACACGGGCTCGACCGTACAGCACCATCATGTACAAGGTAGTGCACATGACATACAAAGCATCCCCGAGTCAGCATAGCCAAGGACTCTTTAAGACACAACGAGGCCACTGTAAAATCGACCGTGAATAGGCGAACCACTAGACGTCGAACCCCAATTTCATATCACACATCTGTTGGAAAGATATCCTAAGGCTACTTGAATTCCCACCTATGGAACTCCCGAAACTTTCCGGTTATGCAATCAGGTGTTGAGGATACAGGGGAAGCATAATATCTCACCCAAGCTAGCAAATCCTACATCCAGCTGCATCCATCCTTCAACACATAACCAAGAAACCTTCGGAAACCATCTATCTCAACCTTCGAAAAACATCCGTTATACAAGTTATGGCGATACTCCCGAACTCCCGCCCCAGTACTGGGTGGCGTCGAGGTTATCTCACCAACGAACTGCATAAAGGAGATTTTCGATGTCGCGCACATATCTCAAGTATACCAGAATTGCAACGATAGAATTATGATGACAACACCTCAGAGCTCAACTCCCCGGGACACTTCCACTAAACCCCTGACAGGAGGCACCAAGACAGTATTCTCATCATAAGCCATCGGAACAAAACTAAGATACTCGCATGATCCTAAATTTTTTTTTAGTGAAATCTGAGAAGAGAAGAGACAAAACTCTACGTCAGGATGCCTTACCAGAGCGATGAGGAGACTGGGAAGTAAAAAGAATTCCTAAGCTCTCCGATATATCATTCCTAAGGACTCAAAACATTTTTCTAGACACAACTCGGCTGCTAAAAACGATCAAGCAATGGGGCTCCTAAGGTCGGGGAAGGCTCTGATTACCAACTTGTAACACCCTCGATGCGACTATATCTCCCATGTGTCGAGGCACGACTTAGAGGCATAATCGCATTGAAGGCATAAGTCGCAAGTGAGGCAATCTTCACACAACCGATGTACATATGAATATAAAGGGGAAAAAATATAATAGTTGGCTTACACTCGCCACATCACATCAAGGTACATAAATAGCATTCATCATACAAACACTCATGGCCCGACTACGGTGCCAAAATAGAAAAGACTCCCCAACATGCGACCAAACCCTGAATCGAACCCCGAGCAGGCACCACTACTGATCATCAGGAAAAGAAACATAGTATCGCTGAGAGTCCTCGTCGTACTCCCACTTCAGCTCGAACGCGCCATCCGGAGGAGTATCATCGGTCCCTGCATCTGGTATAATAGTAATCTGTGAGCCACAAGGACTCATCAATCTCGCACCCTCACGATCAAGACTATTTAAGCTTAATAGGTAAGGAAGGGGTAATGTGAGTGGAGCTGCAGCAAGCGACTAGCATGTATGGTGGCTAACTTATTCGCAAAAGAGAGCGAGAAGAGAAGGCAAAGCACGAGCGGTAACTAAGTAGAGCAGTCTACGCAAGCATAACTCTAACGCCGTGTCCACTTCCCGGACTCCGCCGAGAAGAGGCCATCACGGCAACACACGCAGTTGATTCATTTTAATTAATTAAGTTCAAGTTATCTACAACCGGACATTAACAAATTCCCAACTGCCCATAACCGCGGGCACGGCTTTCGAAAGATCAATCCCTGCAGGGGGGTCCCAACTTAGCCCATAACAAGCTCTCACGGTCAACGAAGGAATAGACCTCCACCCAGGACCCACCGATCAGACTCGGTATCCCGGTACAACAAGATGATTCGACAGGTCAAAACTAGTCCAGCAACACCGCCCGAATGCGCCGACAAATCCCGATAGGAGCTGCACATATCTCTTTCTCAGGGCACACTCAGATTGTCTTAGGTACGGGTAGGCCAGCCCAGAGTTGCCCCTGGTGGCCACCGGCAGCTGACAGTTGGACCAACACTCAGAGGAGCACTGGCCCGGGGGGGGGGGGGGGTTTAAAATAAGATGACCCTCGGGCTCCGGAAACCCAAGGGAAAGAAACAGGTAGGTGGAAAATGGTAAAACCAATGTTGGGCATTGCTGGAAAAGCTTTAATCAAGACGAACTATCCAGGGGTTCCCATTATAACCCAACCGCGTAAGGGACGCAACAAACCGGGAACATAACACCGATATGACGGAAACTAGGGCGGCAAGAGTGGAACAAAACACTAGGCGAGAGGCCGAGCCTTCCACCCTTTACCAAGTATATAGATGAGTAAAGATAATATAGCAATATAGTGATATCCCAACAAGTAAATAAATGTTCCAACAAGGAACGGCTCCAATCTTCTCCTGCAACTAACAACGCTATAAGAAGGGCTGAGCAAAGCGGTAACATAGCCAATCAATGGTTTGCTAGGACAAAGGTGGGTTAGAGGCTCAATCATGGCAATTGGGAGGCTGACAAGCAAGTGGTAGGCATCGTAGCATTGGCAAGGCAAAAGAGCGAGCATACTAGCATAGCAAAGATAGTAGTGATTTCAAGGGTGTGATCATCTTGCCTGCACAGTTGTCAGAATTGACTGGATCCTCAAAAGCAAACTCAACGGGCTCCTCGTTAGCGAACTCGTCTCCCGGCTCTACCCAACAACACAAACAAGCAACAAGGATACAATCAATCACGTGCAAGGGCAAACAATAAGATGCAAAGATGATATGCTATGCGGGATGCGATGCGGGATGCAAGAATGCAACATGTAACAGGAAATGCATGAACCTGGCCTCAACTTGGAAATCCAAGTGTGCCACTGGATAGAGGGGAAGAAATCCCCTGAAAACAATATAAAGATCATGGCAATCGGAGCTACGGTTAAGAAATGGCAAGCGTTTTACTAAACGAACCGATCTGCAATTTACAGCAACATGCCTCCTAAATGCAACAAAATGAACATGCTACAGCCACCCAACATGAAAACAAATCACATGGCAGTGATGTACTCATCAAGCTTATCAAATCATCATGACTGAGGCATAGGCAAATTCATCCATTAAGGGCTTCAAACAAGCATGGCAAAACTGAATAAGCAAAACAGATTTCAGACTTAGCGAAGTTAACGCTAGTCTGAAATTTCAGACCACGATGCTCTCTTCGGAGCAGCAAAACAACATGAAGGAAAACCTGAACATGGCAAGCAAGAGCATGGCATGGAGCTACTCAACAAGCTTAACAAAACACCCAAAATGACCTGGGGCCAAAAGGGTTCACAAAATACTCTACCGAGCACACGAACATCGAGGAAACACAATCAGTTTTCAGACTTAGTGAAAACTGGGACATGCTGAAATAGTAACTCACGGAGGCATATAAACGAACTCGATGCTCTCACTACGGTGCAAGTCATGGCAAGGCAAGCATATATCCATTAAGAAGGCACAAAATTCTAGCTAGACATGGCAAGAACAATGGCATAGCATGCATGGATCACTAGCAATCACTCCGGCAAAATCGCAAAAGAGTTAACGATCTGCCCAAAACAGCAACTATCCAAAGGTTGAGCTCGATTGAGTCAACCTAGGGTGCTCCAACATAACAAGTAAAGACATTGATGGATTAAGCACAACCAGCATAACAAATCACTCTTACTGATCATCCTCAAAAGAGGCACGGATCGCTAGGAAACAAGCCGGACATATAGCATCGTGAACTAAAACGGCTCAGACTTAGTGAAAATCACTAAGTCCCTGAAATCTGAAATCTCAGGTAGCCCTCTTCGCAAGCTTGCACAAGACAACACACACCTCCTAAAAATACATGGAAGGCACCTCTGGAAAGAAGGCAACATGCTTAACAATTCATCCCAAAGGGGCACAGGCATATCATGCACGGATTAAATATGGCAAAAATGACAAAAGTGCATGTTGGATTAACGGATCTGCAATTTAACTCAACATGCCTCCTTCCAACAGCCTTTTGGGCAACAAGATGACCTCAAATGCAAATGATGCAATGGAATGAAATGATGTACTCGTCGAGACGAAGAATTTGACATATCATACGCCCAAATCGGGGCTACGGATGCAAAGTTATGGCAGGTCAAACATGAGCATATGGGGTAAAATCCCTGGGACTTAGAAAAAAAAACGCAACCCTAGGGTTTACTGTAGCTGCGCGATCCGGATCCGGATCCGACGGCACTGTAGCTCGGACCCGAGCCCGGCGATGGCGGCGGCGGCGGATCCCGCCGGATCCGGCGAGGCCGCGGGGCGCCGGCGACGAGGGGAGGCCGGAGGGCGGCGGCGGCGCGCGGCGCGGCCGGGCGCGGACGCCGAGGCAAGGGCGGCGACGGCGCGGGGCCTGGGGCGGCGACGGGCCCTCGCCGGCGAGGTCGCCGCGGTGGCTGACGGCGGAGCGGGCGAACGGCGGCGAGGCGGAGGGCGGCGCGGGTCGTCGGGCGGCGGGGAGACGACCGGGCGGCGCGCGGTCGCCGGATGGGCTTCGGGGGCCCTCCTCGGGCCGAGGCGGGCCGCGGCGCGGGAGGCGGTCGGCGGGACACGCAGCGCGCGCTGATTGGCCCGGGCGCGACGGCGATTTCGTCCGGCGGCGGGCGGACGCGTCCGGCGCGGAGAGAGATGAATTTTTAGGGTTTCGGAGGGGGAGAGATCCGAATTTGGGGGGGGGTGTATATATAGGCATAGAGGGAGCTAGGAGAGTCCAAATGAGGTGCGGTTTTCGCCCACACGATCGTGATCGAACGACCGAGATGATGGAGCTGAGTTTGGTGGGTTTTGGGCCAAAATGGAGGGGTGTTGGGCTGCACACACATGAGGCCTTTTCGGTCCCTCGGTTAACCGTTGGCGTATCGAACGAAGTCCAAATGACCCGAAACTTGACAGGCGGTCTACCGGTAGTAAACCCAGGCCGCATGGCAAGTCTCGGCCCAATCCGGAAATATTTAATCCCCACACACGAAAGAAAGCTAGAAATGGCCACCGGAGGAGAACGAAGCGCCGGAATGCAAAACGGACAACGGGGAAAATGCTCGGATGCATGAGATGAACATGTATGCGAATGCAATGCACATGATGACATGACAAGAGATGCACGAAAACAAAAACAACACCCGGAGACAAAGACCCGAACCCGAGAATTAAATATAACTTAATGCCGGAAACGGCATGAGTCGGAGTACATTTGGGGAAGGTTACATGCGGGGCGTTACAACACTCCACCACTACGAAAAGATCTCGTCCCGAGATATAGGACTGAAAGAACTCCGGGTACTCAGAACGGAGGTGATCCTCGCGTTCCCAGGTAGCTTCACGGTCGGAATGGTGTGACCACTTGACTTTGAGAAACTTGATTGACTTGTTGCGAGTTTTGCGTTCAGTCTCTTCAAGGATTGCAACTGGGTGCTCACGGTAGGAGAGATCTTCTTGGAGCTCAATGTCCTCGAAGTTGACGGTGCGCTCAGGCGTCTTGATGCACTTTCGAAGTTGCGAGACGTGAAACACATCATGAACATTGGCAAAGGTTGCAGGAAGCTCGAGTTGATAGGCGAGGTCGCCTCTCTTGCTGACGATCTTGAAAGGCCCGACGTATCTTGGGGCAAGCTTCCCTTTGATACCGAAGCGACGGGTCCCTTTCATAGGAGAGACGCGGAGGTAGACATGATCTCCGATCTCGAAGGCCAAATCACGGTGCTTGCTGTCGTAATAGCTCTTCTGACGAGACTGGGCTGCTTTGAGGTTATCACGAATGACCTTGCACATTTCTTCTGCTTCTGTGATCAGGTCATTACCCAGCAGCTGACGTTCACCGGTTTCAGACCAGTTGAGAGGTGTACGGCACTTCCTACCATACAAAATTTCAAACGGGGCCTTGCCGGAACTTGCTTGGAAACTGTTGTTGTACGAGAATTCAACATAAGGAAGGCAATCCTCCCACTTCATGCCGAAGGAGATAACACAAGCCCTGAGCATATCTTCAAGAATCTGGTTGACACGCTCGACTTGACCGCTTGTTTGAGGATGGAAAGCAGTGCTGAAGCGAATGTTGGTGCCCATGGCCTTCTGAAAAGAATCCCAGAACTTGGAGGTAAAGATGCTGCCACGGTCTGAAGATATCACTTGAGGAATACTGTGCAGAGAGACAATGCGAGAGGTGTAGAGCTCCGCCAATTGAGTTGCAGTGATTGACTCTTTGATAGGCAAGAAATGAGCCACTTTGGTCAGCTTGTCGATGACAATGAATATAGCATCATTGCCACGCTTGGACTTAGGAAACCCAGTCACGAAGTCCATTTCAATGTGGTCAAACTTCCATTCTGGAATGGCGAGAGGTTGGAGGAGACCTGCTGGCCTTTGGTGTTCTGCTTTCACTCTTCTGCAGACATCACATTCATTCACGAATTGAGCGATCTCGCGCTTCATTCGAGTCCACCAATAAGTTTGCTTTAGGTCTTGATACATCTTCGTGCTCCCAGGGTGGATGGAGAGGAGAGAGTTATGAGCCTCATTCATGATCACTTTACGAAGTTCTCCTTTGGGCACAACAATTCGATCCTCGAAGAAGAGAGTGTCCTTGTCATCAAGCCGGTAGCACTTGTACTTGGACTGACTCTTTGCAATACCGATCTTCACCTTTTTCACCATAGCATCAAGAAGCTGGGCTTGGAGAATCTGGTCTTCCAAGGTAGGAGAAACTTGAAGGTTGGCAAGGAAACCTTGAGGAACAACTTGCAGATTAAGTTTGCGGAAGGCTTCACAAAGCTCGGGTTGATAAGGCTTGAGAATCAGACTGTTGCAATATGCTTTTCTGCTCAAAGCGTCAGCAATCACATTAGCCTTGCCTGGAGTATACTCGATACTCGGATTGTACTCTTGAATCATTTCGACCCATCGAGTCTGTCTGAGGTTGAGATTAGGCTGAGTGAAGATGTACTTGAGACTTTTGTGATCAGTGAAAATGTCCACTTTCCTTCCCAAGAGAAGATGTCTCCAAGTCAACAATGCGTGCACAACTGCCGCCAACTCGAGATCATGAGTGGGGTAGTTCTTCTCATTTGGCTTCAACTGGCGAGAGGTATAAGCAACAACTTTCTTCTCTTGCATCAGTACTGCACCGAGACCTTGGAGAGAGGCATCACAAAAGACCTCGTACGGCTTGGTTTCATCAGGCGGAGTTAGAACTGGAGCAGTGATCAATTTCTCTTTCAAAGCGTTGAAAGCAACATCACACTCCGGAGACCAAACGTACTTGACGTGCTTCTGAAGAAGATTTGAGAGAGGCTTCGCGATCTTGGAGAAGTTTTCAACGAATCTTCGACAATAACTTGCAAGACCGAGGAAGCTACGGAGTTGCTTCACATTCTGAGGAGGTTCCCAATTAACGATTGCAGACACCTTCTCAGGATCCACGGAAATGCCCTTGGCAGAGATAATATGACCAAGATAAAGAACCTCATCGAGCCAAAACTCACACTTGGAGAACTTGGCATAGAATTGATGTTCCCTTAGCTTGTCAAGAACCAAACGCAAGTGTTTGGCATGATCTTCCTTGTTCTTCGAGAAAACCAGGATATCATCGAGATAGACCAAAACAAAGTCGTTGGTGTAGGGGTTGAAGATGAAGTTCATCATTCGAGAGAACGTCGGAGGAGCATTGGCGAGGCCAAAAGACATAACTGTGTATTCATATGACCCATAGCTTGTTCTGAATGCCGTCTTCGGAATATCTTGTTCACGAATGCGAATTTGATGATAACCCATACGGAGATCAAGCTTGGAGAATACTTGGGCACCCTTGAGTTGTTCGAACAGCTCATTAATGTTGGGAAGTGGATACTTGTTCTTGATGGTCTTCTTGTTCAATGGACGATAATCAACACAAAGTCGGTCCATTCCATCCTTCTTCTTCACAAAAAGAACACCACAACCCCACGGAGAAGTACTAGGCCGAATGAGACCCATTCTTTCTTGCACATCGAGCTGTTTCTTCAACTCCTTCAACTCTTCGGGGCCGAGCTTGTAAGGCCGTTTGCACACCGGTTCTGTACCGGGCTCAAGTTCAATAACGAATTCAACTGGCCGGTTTGGAGGCATGCCTGGGAGTTCTTCAGGGAAGACATCTTGATATTCACAAACAACCGGAATCTGCGAAATAGCATCCAATTCACCCTTCTCATTGAGAGAGAATAACCGGATGGTATTATCCCGAGCAGCAAAGACAATCACTTCCTCAGACGAATGAGTCAGTTGAATCTGCTTGGCTGCGCAATCCAGCCGAGCTTTATGTTTAGAGAGCCAGTCCATCCCAAGAATGAGGTCGATATCGGAATTGCCAAGAACCGTTGGAGAAGCCAAGAACTTGAAGTCACCCAACTTGATAGAAATATCCGGAGCAATGGAGTTAGCCTGCATGCGTTTACCAGGAGAGACGACTGCTAATGGACTAGGCAGAATTTGCTGAGCCAAACCATGCCTAGATGTAAAAGGCCTTGAAATGAAACAATGCGATGCACCTGTGTCAAAAAGAACTTTTGCAAGAATATCATTAACAGGAAGGTTACCCATGATCACATCTGACGAATCCTCTGCCTGAGCTGCGTTCATCAAGTTGACCTTGGTGGACTTGGAATTATGCTTGACCACAGCTGTACTTGCCGATCTGACAGGAGGAGGAGGAGGAAGACGCCTCTGGTTGAAACACTTGTTAGCGTAGTGACCCTTCTGTTGGCACTTGTTGCACGTGACCTCTGAGAGCGGACGGTGGTACAGAGCACTCGATCTTGGAGCTTGAGACGAAGTCTTGTTCTGAAAGCCTGGGTTGGGTGGGTGGGAAGAACCACTGCCACCTTTGCTCTTCTGCTGATACGGCTGACGAAACGGAGGAGGAGGAAGCCAATACTTCTGCTGCTTGGTCACTTGAGTAGAGGACGAAGACGAAGTGTCTCTGACTCGCTTCCTGGAAGCATCAGACCTGAGCTGAGCAGCCTCTTGCTTCAGTGCCATGTTGTAGAACTCATCGTATCTCAGCGGCTCGAAGAGGATAAGAGCGAGTTGAATTTCTTCACGAAGACCACCCCTGAACTGATAGATCATGCTCTTCTCATCAGGAACATCCTGCTTGGCAAAACGGGCGAGCTTCTGGAACAACTTGTTGTAGTCATAGACAGACAAAGAGCCTTGCTTCAGATTGCGGAATTCTTCACGTTTGCTTTCAGTCACACTTTGAGGAATGTGATGAGCGCGAAAATCACGACGGAAACCATCCCAAGTGATCAAACGTCCACCTCTGGAATCCCGGTACTGCTGAAACCACTCTGCGGCCTGATCCTTGAGCTGGAAAGACGCGAACTTGACGAAATCTTCAGGTCTGACGTTGCTACATTCAAAATGCTTGCCCAGATCGACTAACCAATCATCAGCATCGGTAGCCTCAACGCAGTAACTGAACGTCTTTGGACCATTAGCGAGGAACTGATGCAGAGTAGCAAACTGGTTCTGGTTGCTGCCTTGGTTCGCTTGACTGCTTTGATTCCGCTCTTGGATGATTTGCATGATCAGCTGAGTATTTGCATTAGTAGCAGCCATCACAGCCTGCCATGCTTCCGGAGGAGGCAGAGGTGGCGGAGGATCTGGGTTCGGAGTCGTGCGCGTTGGAGGAGCCATCCTGAAGAGGTTGACCACCATTAGCACACAAATAGAGAAATATAGAAGGTGAATCCAATGGAATGAAAAATGCAACATAAGTCTTCACATCCGAACAAAATGAACGAATGCACTTCTCTTGAAGTGGTCACATATTCCTAAATTGCGAAGCCATGAAGAATCATGTAGAAGAGGTACATCAACGAGGGATGGAATCAACATATGACGTCGGAGAAGAACGAATAGCACAACTCGAAATAAAACCAAGGGTTGGCTTGCGGAATAAGCCGGAACAAACACATGATAGAAATTTCGTCCGAAGTGTTCGTGGTAGGACCTACACGGGCTCGACCGTACAGCACCATCATGTACAAGGTAGTGCACATGACATACAAAGCATCCCCGAGTCAGCATAGCCAAGGACTCTTTAAGACACAACGAGGCCACTGTAAAATCGACCGTGAATAGGCGAACCACTAGACGTCGAACCCCAATTTCATATCACACATCTGTTGGAAAGATATCCTAAGGCTACTTGAATTCCCACCTATGGAACTCCCGAAACTTTCCGGTTATGCAATCAGGTGTTGAGGATACAGGGGAAGCATAATATCTCACCCAAGCTAGCAAATCCTACATCCAGCTGCATCCATCCTTCAACACATAACCAAGAAACCTTCGGAAACCATCTATCTCAACCTTCGAAAAACATCCGTTATACAAGTTATGGCGATACTCCCGAACTCCCGCCCCAGTACTGGGTGGCGTCGAGGTTATCTCACCAACGAACTGCATAAAGGAGATTTTCGATGTCGCGCACATATCTCAAGTATACCAGAATTGCAACGATAGAATTATGATGACAACACCTCAGAGCTCAACTCCCCGGGACACTTCCACTAAACCCCTGACAGGAGGCACCAAGACAGTATTCTCATCATAAGCCATCGGAACAAAACTAAGATACTCGCATGATCCTAAATTTTTTTTTAGTGAAATCTGAGAAGAGAAGAGACAAAACTCTACGTCAGGATGCCTTACCAGAGCGATGAGGAGACTGGGAAGTAAAAAGAATTCCTAAGCTCTCCGATATATCATTCCTAAGGACTCAAAACATTTTTCTAGACACAACTCGGCTGCTAAAAACGATCAAGCAATGGGGCTCCTAAGGTCGGGGAAGGCTCTGATTACCAACTTGTAACACCCTCGATGCGACTATATCTCCCATGTGTCGAGGCACGACTTAGAGGCATAATCGCATTGAAGGCATAAGTCGCAAGTGAGGCAATCTTCACACAACCGATGTACATATGAATATAAAGGGGAAAAAATATAATAGTTGGCTTACACTCGCCACATCACATCAAGGTACATAAATAGCATTCATCATACAAACACTCATGGCCCGACTACGGTGCCAAAATAGAAAAGACTCCCCAACATGCGACCAAACCCTGAATCGAACCCCGAGCAGGCACCACTACTGATCATCAGGAAAAGAAACATAGTATCGCTGAGAGTCCTCGTCGTACTCCCACTTCAGCTCGAACGCGCCATCCGGAGGAGTATCATCGGTCCCTGCATCTGGTATAATAGTAATCTGTGAGCCACAAGGACTCATCAATCTCGCACCCTCACGATCAAGACTATTTAAGCTTAATAGGTAAGGAAGGGGTAATGTGAGTGGAGCTGCAGCAAGCGACTAGCATGTATGGTGGCTAACTTATTCGCAAAAGAGAGCGAGAAGAGAAGGCAAAGCACGAGCGGTAACTAAGTAGAGCAGTCTACGCAAGCATAACTCTAACGCCGTGTCCACTTCCCGGACTCCGCCGAGAAGAGGCCATCACGGCAACACACGCAGTTGATTCATTTTAATTAATTAAGTTCAAGTTATCTACAACCGGACATTAACAAATTCCCAACTGCCCATAACCGCGGGCACGGCTTTCGAAAGATCAATCCCTGCAGGGGGGTCCCAACTTAGCCCATAACAAGCTCTCACGGTCAACGAAGGAATAGACCTCCACCCAGGACCCACCGATCAGACTCGGTATCCCGGTACAACAAGATGATTCGACAGGTCAAAACTAGTCCAGCAACACCGCCCGAATGCGCCGACAAATCCCGATAGGAGCTGCACATATCTCTTTCTCAGGGCACACTCAGATTGTCTTAGGTACGGGTAGGCCAGCCCAGAGTTGCCCCTGGTGGCCACCGGCAGCTGACAGTTGGACCAACACTCAGAGGAGCACTGGCCCGGGGGGGGGGGGGGGTTTAAAATAAGATGACCCTCGGGCTCCGGAAACCCAAGGGAAAGAAACAGGTAGGTGGAAAATGGTAAAACCAATGTTGGGCATTGCTGGAAAAGCTTTAATCAAGACGAACTATCCAGGGGTTCCCATTATAACCCAACCGCGTAAGGGACGCAACAAACCGGGAACATAACACCGATATGACGGAAACTAGGGCGGCAAGAGTGGAACAAAACACTAGGCGAGAGGCCGAGCCTTCCACCCTTTACCAAGTATATAGATGAGTAAAGATAATATAGCAATATAGTGATATCCCAACAAGTAAATAAATGTTCCAACAAGGAACGGCTCCAATCTTCTCCTGCAACTAACAACGCTATAAGAAGGGCTGAGCAAAGCGGTAACATAGCCAATCAATGGTTTGCTAGGACAAAGGTGGGTTAGAGGCTCAATCATGGCAATTGGGAGGCTGACAAGCAAGTGGTAGGCATCGTAGCATTGGCAAGGCAAAAGAGCGAGCATACTAGCATAGCAAAGATAGTAGTGATTTCAAGGGTGTGATCATCTTGCCTGCACAGTTGTCAGAATTGACTGGATCCTCAAAAGCAAACTCAACGGGCTCCTCGTTAGCGAACTCGTCTCCCGGCTCTACCCAACAACACAAACAAGCAACAAGGATACAATCAATCACGTGCAAGGGCAAACAATAAGATGCAAAGATGATATGCTATGCGGGATGCGATGCGGGATGCAAGAATGCAACATGTAACAGGAAATGCATGAACCTGGCCTCAACTTGGAAATCCAAGTGTGCCACTGGATAGAGGGGAAGAAATCCCCTGAAAACAATATAAAGATCATGGCAATCGGAGCTACGGTTAAGAAATGGCAAGCGTTTTACTAAACGAACCGATCTGCAATTTACAGCAACATGCCTCCTAAATGCAACAAAATGAACATGCTACAGCCACCCAACATGAAAACAAATCACATGGCAGTGATGTACTCATCAAGCTTATCAAATCATCATGACTGAGGCATAGGCAAATTCATCCATTAAGGGCTTCAAACAAGCATGGCAAAACTGAATAAGCAAAACAGATTTCAGACTTAGCGAAGTTAACGCTAGTCTGAAATTTCAGACCACGATGCTCTCTTCGGAGCAGCAAAACAACATGAAGGAAAACCTGAACATGGCAAGCAAGAGCATGGCATGGAGCTACTCAACAAGCTTAACAAAACACCCAAAATGACCTGGGGCCAAAAGGGTTCACAAAATACTCTACCGAGCACACGAACATCGAGGAAACACAATCAGTTTTCAGACTTAGTGAAAACTGGGACATGCTGAAATAGTAACTCACGGAGGCATATAAACGAACTCGATGCTCTCACTACGGTGCAAGTCATGGCAAGGCAAGCATATATCCATTAAGAAGGCACAAAATTCTAGCTAGACATGGCAAGAACAATGGCATAGCATGCATGGATCACTAGCAATCACTCCGGCAAAATCGCAAAAGAGTTAACGATCTGCCCAAAACAGCAACTATCCAAAGGTTGAGCTCGATTGAGTCAACCTAGGGTGCTCCAACATAACAAGTAAAGACATTGATGGATTAAGCACAACCAGCATAACAAATCACTCTTACTGATCATCCTCAAAAGAGGCACGGATCGCTAGGAAACAAGCCGGACATATAGCATCGTGAACTAAAACGGCTCAGACTTAGTGAAAATCACTAAGTCCCTGAAATCTGAAATCTCAGGTAGCCCTCTTCGCAAGCTTGCACAAGACAACACACACCTCCTAAAAATACATGGAAGGCACCTCTGGAAAGAAGGCAACATGCTTAACAATTCATCCCAAAGGGGCACAGGCATATCATGCACGGATTAAATATGGCAAAAATGACAAAAGTGCATGTTGGATTAACGGATCTGCAATTTAACTCAACATGCCTCCTTCCAACAGCCTTTTGGGCAACAAGATGACCTCAAATGCAAATGATGCAATGGAATGAAATGATGTACTCGTCGAGACGAAGAATTTGACATATCATACGCCCAAATCGGGGCTACGGATGCAAAGTTATGGCAGGTCAAACATGAGCATATGGGGTAAAATCCCTGGGACTTAGAAAAAAAAACGCAACCCTAGGGTTTACTGTAGCTGCGCGATCCGGATCCGGATCCGACGGCACTGTAGCTCGGACCCGAGCCCGGCGATGGCGGCGGCGGCGGATCCCGCCGGATCCGGCGAGGCCGCGGGGCGCCGGCGACGAGGGGAGGCCGGAGGGCGGCGGCGGCGCGCGGCGCGGCCGGGCGCGGACGCCGAGGCAAGGGCGGCGACGGCGCGGGGCCTGGGGCGGCGACGGGCCCTCGCCGGCGAGGTCGCCGCGGTGGCTGACGGTGGAGCGGGTGAATGGCGGCGAGGCGGAGGGCGGCGCGGGTCGTCGGGCGGCGGGGAGACGACCGGGCGGCGCACGGTCGCCGAATGGGCTTCGGGGGCCCTCCTCGGGCCGCGGCGCGGGAGGCGGTCGGCGGGACACGCGGCGCGCGCTGATTGGCCCGGGCGCGACGGCGATTTCGTCCGGCGGCGGGCGGACGCGTCCGGCGCGGAGAGAGATGAATTTTTAGGGTTTCGGAGGGGGAGAGATCCGAATTTGGGGGGGGGGTGTATATATAGGCATAGAGGGAGCTAGGAGAGTCCAAATGAGGTGCGGTTTTCGCCCACACGATCGTGATCGAACGACCGAGACGATGGAGCTGAGTTTGGTGGGTTTTGGGCAAAAATGGAGGGGTGTTGGGCTGCACACACACGAGGCCTTTTCGGTCCCTCGGTTAACCGTTGGCGTATCGAACGAAGTCCAAATGACCCGAAACTTGACAGGCGGTCTACCGGTAGTAAACCCAGGCCGCATGGCAAGTCTCGGCCCAATCCGGAAATATTTAATCCCCACACACGAAAGAAAGCTAGAAATGGCCACCGGAGGAGAACGAAGCGCCGGAATGCAAAACGGACAACGGGGAAAATGCTCGGATGCATGAGATGAACATGTATGCGAATGCAATGCACGTGATGACATGACAAGAGATGCACGAAAACAAAAACAACACCCGGAGACAAAGACCCGAACCCGAGAATTAAATATAACTTAATGCCGGAAACGGCATGAGTCGGAGTACATTTGGGGAAGGTTACATGCGGGGCATTACAATTTCTCCCCTGCGATGGCTGCCCCACAGAAGTATATGTCCTCCCGAGACAAGAAATCATGGAGCTCACCTGGTATGGAGGGCACGTGTAAGATGTGGTACACGAAAACATCATCTTCAAGGCATAGCTGAAGGACGGCGACGCGTTAGATCTTCCCAGTGGCACGCTCCGTATACTCTGCGTCGAGGCCGATGACCTTCATCTCCACCTTTTGGAGGGAGTTGAATACATTGTTGATCCACTTCTGAACAACCCTTGGGTGGTCGGTGATGGTGGCAACTATGCTCAACGAGCCCTCGATGAGGACATGTTGGATGCTAAAAACCTGCATCTCAATCTCTTTCGCCATTTGGAACCGCTGGACCGGAGGGCTATGGTTTGGGGAATTAGGATTATATGGCTAGTCTAACTGAAGAATATGATTATTTAAAGGGACTTCAGAATTACTCCAGGAGTATGTGAAGAGGTTAAAACAATGTGAATGCAGCGTGATTTGGATGCAAATGAAGATGAAGGAGAGGTGAAGAAGCCGAGGAAAATCGGTTCCCGATGGAGAAGTAAATGAGAGAAGTGGCCTGCAGGCAGTTGATTAGATGGCTAGGCAGACTAAACGAAAAGGCTATGCGGGTAGACTGAGGAGTGGTACCTATCCGTGTATGTGCCCATCCTTCTAGTGCTACATGTGCCACTGGCTAGTTGAGGTCACTCTTTCGAATCATCGTGGCGAGACATTTTATGATTCCTTTTTATTCCTGCACCCCTCCTGATAAGTGGGACCTATGCAAATGGATATAAAAAATGTGTCGTAGCAGGTTTGGATGGATATTGGCGTGTGCGTGGGAGACAGAAACATTTTCTGGTTAAGGAATATGCGGTTATCCTCAAAAAATAAAAAGCCTTCTACGCGCTTCTGCATGCAGGAGAATTTTGTTCTGCTCGCAATATGGATGATACCTGGAGGATCAAGTGAACCCAGAGGCATGCTAGCATGGGAGACCTATTTCTGCTATACAGTACTACTCATGTTCCTACTAGTAGTAGTAGTACAACTGTGGTACACTTGATGGTCAAAATATTATTCATCCGGTCCTCACAGTGAAGTGACAAGACCCTACGCCCGAGGTGACACCAGTCCAGGCGGCGTGTTCGATTTACCAAAGTTAGCCTCACCTTGTGCACTGTGCAGTCACTGTCACCGCCGCTATATAGCATGCCTCGCCTCGTCTCCCTCTCCCCTAGCACCACTCCATCTCCATCTCCATCTTGCCGGAGATCCTGAGGTTACTCTTCATCATCTCACTATGCCCTCATGTACCCTCGCCTCCCTCGCCTACCCCGGTACCACTATTCCCTCGCTAGCCGCTCTAGCACCGAGAACCTTCTCCCCCGTAAATCAAGCCCCCCAAAACCTCACCTCCAAACTCCACCATGGCCGAACACGAACCGTGTAGCATCCATATGAGCCGCGAGCAATCTCTCCAGTGACATCCTCGACCTCTGTTGTTTGTGTATGGATATGTCGAGCGTCCTGTGGCTGGCTGCATGCTCGAGGGGCATGCACACGACCATCATCGAAGCGAGGCCTAAGCTTTTCAAGACACCCTGCTTGCTGCTATCTGGTCTTGCGAGATTTGCTCACCATGATACGGAGGCGTACATGATGCCCCTCGACTTCAATCCGACCTCCATTAGCCGAAACTTCTTTGCAGGTATGTAGTGGGTCGCCATACGTCATTTTCCTCGACTTCGATCCAATCACCATCGCCCGAAACTTCTTGGCAGGTATGTACTGGGTCGACATGAACTCCCATTGGATGGCTGTCATCAGAGAAGACCGGAAAATTTTGGTGCTCGTGAACTTCCACACCTACCATGAGATTATCCTTCCTACGTTGGATTATATAGGGTTTTACCATGGCAGTCCAAGTCATCCTGATTACATCGTCAGTTGGACGCTCCTTTTTTTGTAGAAGATTCTAATCTGCCAAGTCCCCACATGAGATGTGAATTACGCAGACTTCAAGCTAATTGCCTTGTTCGATCGCGGACTCGCCTATCTTTCCGCTGGTGCCTTCTTTAGCTGGAGACAACTCACCTCGCAGTGGATCGTGAAAGCTGATACACACTTTGGTAATGCTATTGAACACAATGGCATCATCTACGCGATCGACAAATAAGATGGCACCACATATTGCTGGGACGATGCGCGTAAGTTGTTTCCGTCTGATGGTAATGATAACGCCATAACACTATTGTTTGAACTTTTTGTGATGATTGGCATATCCCTGTTTGAGCAAAATTTGAGTAGAACTATGGCAATGTATTAGAGACACCGTAAATCAGCTATATTTGGAATGAGTTAATTCATGCGATTGTGACCATGTCATTACAGCCAATTTGTACCCTTGAATAATCAAACGGTTAGGAAGATATGGATATTTTCCTTATTTTATAGTAATCCATATACTACTAAATATGAGTGTGTATCAATGGCCATGTTAGTTTCCTCATTTTCATGATGTAGAAACATGCATCACACTGTTGGTTTCATCTAACCATACATTAGGGAAGTAAATGTGCATATGGAGAACTCTATATTTGGAAGTAGTGAAATCCTGTAATGCTTACCATGTGTACATACCTCTATTCGCCCTTCAGCAATCAATGGCTAGAATAATATCCTCACAAAGATTTTGCCCACAGAACATGAGTATATAACAATGCATGGTTGATGACCCACAAGTATAGGTGATCAATTGTAGCTCTTTTCGATAAGTAAGAGTGTCGAACCCAGCGAGGAGCAAAAGAAAATGACAAGTGGTTTTTAGCAAGGTAATGTCTGCAAGTGCTGAAATTGTAAGTAGTAGAGTAGTTTGATAGCAAGATAATTCTCTTATGATAAGCAAGGTAGCACAATCCTTTTGAGGCAAAGGATATGCCAAAATGCTTTGTTATGATAAGCAAACCGTTCTTGAGGGTACACGGGATTTTCATCTAGTCACTTTCACCATGTTGGTTTGATTCGTGTTCGGTACTTTGATAATTTGATATGTGGGTGGACCGGTGCCTACGTGCTGTTCTTACTTTAACAAACCTCCTACTTATGATTAACCCTCCCGCAAGCATCCGCAACTACGAGAAAAGTATTAAGAATAAATTCTAACCATAGCATTAAACTTTTGGATCCAATCGGGCCCTTACGAAATAGCGCATAAACTGAGGTTTAAGATTCTGCCAGTCTCGCAACCCATCATCTAACTGCTACTCCACAATGCATTCCCTTAGGCCCAAATATGGTGAACTATGATGTAGTCGATGTTCACATGACACCACTAAGGGAATCACAACATACATATGATACATCTCCGTCGTATCTATAATTTTTGATTGTTCCATGCCAATATTCTACAACTTTCAGATACTTTTGGCAACTTTTTATACTATTTTTGGGACTAACATATTGATCCAGTGCCCAGTGCCAGTTCCTGTTTGTTGCATGTTTTTTTGTTTCGCAGAATATCCATATCAAACGGAGTCCAAAAGGGATAAAAACCGACGGAGGTTTTTTTGGAATATATATGATTTTTGGGAAGAAAAATCCACGCGAGACGGTGCCCGAGGGGTCCACGAGGTAGGGGGGCGCGCCCCAGGGGGGCAGGCGCGCCCCTGACCCTCATGGCCACCCCATAAGGCGGTTTATGCCCTTATTTCGCCGCAAGAAAGCTAATATCCGGATAGAGATCGTGTTAAAATTTCAGCCCAATCAGAGTTACGGATCTCCGGGAACATAAGAAACGGTGAAAGGGTAGAATCTGAGAACGCAGAAACAGAGAGAGACAGAGAGACAAATCCAATCTCGGAGGGGCTCTCGCCCCTCCCATGCCATGGAGGCCAAGGACCAGAGGGGAAACCCTTCTCCCATCTAGGGAGGAGGTCAAGGAATAAGAAGAAGAAGGGGGGCCCTCTCCCCCTCTCTTCCGGTGGCGCCGGAACACCGCCGGGGCCATCATCATCACCGCAATCTTCACCAACAACTTCACCGTCATCATCACCAACTCTTCCCCCCTCTATGCAGCAGTGTAACCTCTCTCTTACCCGCTGTAATATCTACTTAAACATGGTGCTCAACGCTATATATTATTTCCCAATGATGTATGGCTATCCTATGATGTTTGAGTAGATCCGTTTGGTCCTATGGGCTATTTGATGATCAAGATTGGTTTGAGTTGCATTTTTTTATTATTGGTGCTGTCCTATGGTGCTCTCTGTGTCGCGCAAGCATGAGGGATCCCCGCTTTAGGGTGTTGCAATACGTTTATGATTCGCTTATAGTGGGTTGCGTGAGTGACTGAAACACAAACCCGAGTAAGGGGGTTGTTGCGTATGGGATAAAGAGGACTTGATGCTTTAATGCTATTGTTGGGTTTTACCTTAATGATCTTTAGTAGTTGCGGATGCTTGCTAGAGTTCCAATCATAAGTGCATACGATCCAAGTAGATAAAGTATGTTAGCTTATGCCTCTCCCTCATATAAAATTGCAATAATGATTACCGGTCTAGTTATCGATTGCCTAGGGACAAATAACTTTCTCGTAACAACAAGCTCTCTACTAAAATTAACTTAGTTGTGTCTTTATCTAAACAGCCCCTACTTTTTATTTATGGTCTCTTTATTATCTTGCAAACCTATCCAACAACACCTACAAAGTACTTCTAATTTCATACTTGTTTTAGGCAAAGCGAACGTCAAGCGTGCATAGAGTTGTATCGGTGGTCGATAGAACTTGAGGGAAAATTTGTTCTACCTTTAGCTCCTCGTTGGGTTCGACACTCTTACTTGTCGAAAACTGTTGCGATCCCCTATACTTGTGGGTTATCAAGACCTTTTTCTGGCGCCGTTGCCGGGGAGCAATAGCGTGGGGTGAATATTCTCGTGTGTGCTTGTTTCCTTTATCACTAAGTAATTTTTATTTGCTGTTCTTAGTTGTTTTCTATCTTTAGTTATGGGTAGGAAACGCAAAATACCAAAAAAATTAGTTGTACCTACTAAACCAATGGTTGAAGAACCACTCAAAATCTTTCACACTGCTGAAGCTTATTACTTGGATCATCTTCGATCCCTATGTGCTCGTGCTGAAACCCCAACTAGCTTAGTTGAGGGCAAATCTTTAGATGAGCATGCTTGTTATGTGCGACACCGAATATCTGAAAAAGGGAAAATTTTACTGGGTCAAATTTATTGTTTGCAATGCTATGCTTGGAATTTATGCGAAATATATGATATTAGTTGTTGTTCTGAAAACCCTAAGAAACACCCTACCTACTAATGTGAGTTTATTGATAATGGAATCGTATCTTCATATGCTAAGGGTGTTTATAATTACTATGATGTTCAACAAATTGAAGAATTTGTTGCTTTTAAGGGTGCTTATGAAATTGCTTCTTTGATTGAAAAGTATGATGCTACTCTTTACAAATATGAAAATTTTGCCATACTTAAATATTGCTATGATAATTTTGCTTCTAATGCCTATGCTGAACCATATATTGAGGACTACTCCGCTGTCCCGGAAGAGATAAATATTTTACAGGAATCTATGGAAGAAGAAATTGATGAAACTGTGAGCTCCTTGGATGAAAAATATGATGAGGAGAGCGAAGAACAAAAGGAGGAAGAGCGGATTAGCTACCCGTGCCCACCTTCTAATGAGAGTAACTCCCCAACTCATACATTGTTTAATTTCCCTTCGTGCTTACCGAAGGATGATTGTTATGATCCCGTTGATTCTCTTGAAATATCCCTTTTTGATGATGCTTGCTATGCTTGTGGCCAAGATGCCAATATGAATTATCCTTATGGAGATGAACTTGCTATAGTTCCTTATGTTAAACATGAAATTGTTGCTATTGCACCCACACATGATAGTCCTATTATCTTTTTGAATTCTCCCAACTACACTATATCGGAGAAGTTTGGCCTTATTAAGGATTATATTGATGGGTTGCCTTTTACTACTTCACATGATGATTTTGATGAGTATAATATGCATGTGCTTGCTGCTCCTACTTGCAATTATTATGAGAGAGGAACTATATCTCCACCTCTCTATGTTTCGAATACGATAAAATTGCAAGAAACTTTTTATACTATGCATTGGCCTTTACTTTTGTGTGCATGGGTTGTTCTTTTATGACATGCCGATGCATAGGAAGAGAGTTAGACTTAGTCATTACATGATATATGTTACTTTGTGCTCACTACTAAATTACAAATCAATATTAATTTAAATTGGCTTTGATATACCTTGGGATCCAGGTGGATCCATTACTTGAGCACTATATGCCTAGCTTAATGGCTTTAAAGAAAGCGCTGCCAGGGAGACAACCCGGAAGTTTTAGAGAGTCATTTATTTCTGTTGAGTGCTTTCATATAGTTTAAAAACAACAAAAATAAAGAGGGGAACCCAAAACTTTTTTCAAAAAGGAAAGCGAAAGTGAGAAAGACAAGCATTGTTGAACTGGGAGAGCTCCTTGAACTTTGTTCATGCTCAGGGTAACTTTGTGAATCTTGATTACAGAAAATTTTCAACAAAAATAATTATCCCCTTGTACAATTCCATTGTATTATAAAAATAATGTGCCAAGGTTTGCCTTTAGGATGTTTACTTTGCTTGTTGGTTTGTACGGTGCAGGACAGAAACTTTGGCTGTAGTGCACGATTTTACATTTTTAGCTGGAACGTCAAATGGTTCTGATTCATTTTGCAATGTATTTCTATACAAATTCTTTATTTTTTCTAATTTTGGTAGAAGTTTTCAAGCATCATAAGTATGGTGAATATTCATATTATTACAGACTGTTCTGTTTTAGACAGATTCTGTTTTTGATGCATAGTTTGCTTGTTTTGATGAAACTAACGATTTATATCAGTGGATTAAGCCATGAAAAAGTTATAATAAAGTAGAAACAATGAAAAAACAAAATATGAATGGGTTTTCAACAGTACTTAGAGTAGTGATTTGCTTTATTATACTAACGGATCTTACCGAGTTTTCTGTTGAAGTTTTGTGTGGACGAAGTATTCGATGATCGAGAAGGTCTCGATGTGAGAAGAAGGAAGAGAGGCAAGAGATCAAGCTTGGGGATGCCCGAGTCACCTCAAGTAAATATTCAAGGAGACTCAAGTGTCTAAGCTTGGGGATACCCTGGAAGGCATCCCCTCTTTCTTCAACAAGTATCAGGATGTTTTCGGATTCGTTTCGTTCATGTGATATGTGCAATCTTGGAGCGTCTTTTGCATTTAGTTTTTATTTTTATTTTATGCACCATGCTGGTATGAGATAGTCCTTGGTTGATTTATAGAATGCTCTTTGCACTTCACTTATATCTTTTGAGTATGGCTTTATAGAATGCTTCATGTGCTTCGCTTATATCATTTGAAGCTTGGATTGCCTGTTTCTCTTTACATAGAAAACCGCCATTTGTAGAATGCTCTTTTGCTTCACTTATATTTGTTAGAGCGTGGGAATATATTTTGTAGAAAGAATTAAACTCTCTTGCTTCACTTATATCTATTTAGAGAGATGACATGAATTGGTCATTCACATGGTTAGTCGTAAAATCCTACATAAAACTTGTAGATCACTGAATATGATATGCTTGATTCCTTGCAATAGTTTTGCGATATAAAGATGGTGATATTAGAGTCTTGCTAGTGGGTAGTTGTGGATTAGTAGAAATACTTGTGTTGAGGTTTGTGATTCCCGTAGCATGCATGTATGGTGAACCGTTATGTAACGAAGTCAGAGCATGAGGTATTTATTGATTGTATTCCTTATGAGTGGCGGTCGGGGACGAGCGATGGTATTTCCCTACCAATCTATCCCCCTAGGGGCGTGCGTAGTAGTAATTTGCTTCGATGGCTAATAAACTTTTGCAATAAGCATGTGAGTTCTTTATGACTAATGTTGAGTCCATGGATTATATGCACTCTCACCCTTTCATCATTGCTAGCCTCTCTAGTATCGCGCAACTTTCGCCGGTACCATAAACCCACCATATACCTTCCTCAAAACAGGCACCATACCTACCTATTATGGCATTTCCATAGCCATTCCGAGATATATTGCCATGCAACATCCATCATCATCATATACATGACTTGAGCATTCATTGTCATATTGCTTTGCATGATCGTAAGATAGCTAGCATGATGTTTTTATGGCTTGTCCGTTTTTTGATGTCATGGCTAGGCTAGATCATTGCACATCCCGGTACACCGCCGGAGGCATTCATATAGAGTCATATCTTTGTTCTAGATATCGAGTTGTAATATTGAATTGTAAGTAAATAAAAGTGTGATGATCATCATTCATAGAATATTGTCCCAAATAAAAAAGAGAGAAAGGCCAAAAAAAGGGGGGGGGGGAAGGCCAAAATAAAAAAAGGAGAAAGGCCAAATAAAAAAAAGGAAGGCCTAAAAAAATATAAATAAAAAGGGACAATGCTACTATCCTTTTTCCACACTTGTGCTTCAAATTAGCACCATGTTCTTCATATAGAGAGTCTCTTGAGTTATCACTTTCATATACTAGTGGGAATTTCCATTATAGAACTTGGCTTGTATATTCCAACGATGGGCTTTCTCAAATGCCCTAGGTCTTCATGAGCAAGCAAGTTGGATGCACACCCACTTAGTTTCAGTTTGAGCTTTCATATACTTATAGCTCTAGTGCATCCGTTGCATGGAAATCCCTTCTCACTCACATTGATATCTATTGATGGGCATCTCCATAGCCCGTTGATATGCCTAGTTGATGTGAGACTATCTTCTCCTTTTTGTCTTCTCCACAACCCCCACCATCATATTGTATTCCGCCTATAGTGCTATGTCCATGGCTCATGCTCATGTATTGCGTGAAAGTTGAAAAGGTTTGAGAACGTCAAAAGTATGAAACAATTGCTTGGCTTGTCATCGGGGTTGTGCATGATGTGAATATTTTGTGTGGTGAAGATGGAGCAAAGCCAAACTATATGATTTTGTAGGGATAACTTTCTTTGGCCATGTTATTTTGAAAAGACATGATTGCTTTATTAGTAGGCTTGAAGTATTATTGTTTTTATGTCAAATGATAGACTATTGCTTTGAATCACTCGTCTCTTAATATTCATGCCATGATTAGATATGTGATCAAGATTATGCTAGGTAGCATTCCACATCAAAAATTATCTTTTTTATCATTTACCTACTCGAGGACGAGCAGGAATTAAGCTTGGGGATGCTGATACGTCTCCATCGTATCTATAATTTTTGATTGTTCCATGCCAATATTCTACAACTTTCATATACTTTTGGCAACTTTTATACTATTTTTGGGACTAACATATTGATCCAGTGCCCAGTGCCAGTTCCTGTTTGTTGCATGTTTTTTTGTTTCGCAAAATATCCATATCAAACGGAGTCCAAATGGGATAAAACCGACGGAGATTTTTTTGGAATATATATGATTTTTGGGTAGAAAAATCCATGCGAGACGGTGCCCAAGGGGGCCACGAGGCAGGGGGGCGCGCCCCAGGGGGCAGGTGCGCCCCTGACCCTCGTGGCCACCCCGTAAGGCGGTTGATGCCCTTCTTTCACCGCAAGAAATCTAATATCCAGATAGAGATCTTGTTAAAATTTCAGCCCAATCCGAGTTACGGATATCCGGGAATATAAGAAACGGTGAAAGGGTAGAATATGAGAACGCAGAAATAGAGAGAGACAGAGAGACATATCCAATCTTGGAGGGGCTCTCGCCCCTCCCATGCCATGGAGGACAAGGACCAGAGGGGAAACCCTTCTCCCATCTAGGGAGGAGGTCAAGGAAGAAGAAGAAGGGGGCCCCTCTCCCCCTCTCTTTTGGTGGCGTCGGAACACCGTCGGGGCCATCATCATCACCGCAATCTTCACCAACAACTTCACCGCCATCATCACCAACTCTTCCCCCCTCTATGCAGTGGTGTAACCTCTCTCTTACCCGCTGTAATCTCTACTTAAACATGGTGCTCAATGCTATATATTATTTCCCAATGATGTATGGCTATCCTATGATGTTTGAGTAGATCCATTTTGTCCTATGGGATATTTGATGATCAAGATTGGTTTGAGTTGCATGTTTTATTATTGGTGCTGTCCTATGGTGCTCTCCGTGTCGCACAAGCGTGAGGGATCCCTGCTGTAGGGTGTTGCAATACGTTCATGATTCGCTTATAGTGGGTTGCGTGAGTGACGGAAACACAAACCCGAGTAAGGGGGTTGTTGCGTATGGGATAAAGAGGACTTGATGTTTTAATGCTATGGTTGGGTTTTACCTTAATGATCTTTAGTAGTTGCGGATGCTTGCTAGAGTTCCAATCATAAGTGTATATGATCCAAGTAGAGAAAGTATGTTTGCTTATGCCTCTCCCTCATATAAAATTGCAATAATGATTACCGATCTAGTTATCGATTGCCTAGGGACAAATAACTTTTTCGTAACAACAAGCTCTCTACTGAAGCTAACTTAGTTGTGCCTTTATCTAAACAACCCCTACTTTTTATTTACGCTCTCTTTATTATCTTGCAAACCTATCCAACAACACCTACAAAGTACTTCTAGTTTCATACTTGTTCTAGGTAAAACGAATGTCAAGCGTGCGTAGAGTTGTATCGGTGGTCGATAGAACTTGAGGGAATATTTGTTCTACCTTTAGCTCCTCATTGGATTCGACACTCTTACTTATCGAAAACTATTGCGATACCCTATACTTGTGGGTTATCAAGAACATACTATCAAAATACTGAACACATATCAAGTGAACATGATCACTTGCAACATGATTTCTTCCATGACCTCAAGAACAAAAGTAACTAGTCATAAATGATAATCATGCTCAATTTCAGAGGGGTATTAAATATCATATTGGATCTGAACATATAATCTTCCATCCAATAAACCATGTAGTAATCAACTACAAGATGTAATCAACACTACTAGTCACCCACAAGCACCAATCTATAGTCCCGGTAACAAGATTGAACACAAGAGATGAACTAGGGTTTGAGATGAGATGGTGTTATTGAAGATGTTGATGGAGATTGCCCTCCCCAAGATGGGAGAGTTGCTGGTGATGATGATGATAATGATTTCCCCCTCCAGAAGGGAAGTTCCCCGGCGGAATCGCTCCACCGGAGGGCAAAAGTGCTCCTGCCCAAGTTCCGCCTCGAGACGGCGGTGCTCCGTCGCGAAAGTCCTCTCTTCATTTTTTGTAGGTCAAAATGACTTATATACCAGAAGATGGGCACCAAAGGTGGGTTGTGCCCACCTGGTGGGCCTCCTCTGGTACTTTTTGCTCCAATATTCTTCATATATTCCATAAAAATTCTCCGTGAAGTTTCAGCTTGTTTGGAGTTGTCTAGAATAGGTAGCTTGACGTAGCTTTTCCAGGTCCAGATTTCCAGCTGCCGGGATTCTCCCTCTTTGTGTATACCTTGCATATTATGAGGTTAAAGGCATTAGAATTACTCATAAAAGCATTATTATGGATAAAAACATCATAAATAACAGTAGGAAAACATGATGCAAAATGGATGTATCAACTCCCCCAAGCTTAGACCTCGCTTGTCCTCAAGTGAAAACCGAAATCGAAAAACATGTCCACATGCTTAGAGAGAGAGGTGTCGATAAAAAACAAAATACGGACATAGAAGCATCATGTTCATTATTATAACAGCAACAAACTTAAACATAAGACTTTTATCAACGAACTTTTATCATAGCCTTCTCATGAATAAGTGATAATTCATCACAGTATTGAAGTATAAAGCAAAAACTCTATTAGAAACCAACAAACTATGTTCTCAGTCAACTTTGCAACTACAATTCATCATCTTTTTAGGAAGAGTCACGTATCGGAGCCTTTAGGCAAGTCCACATACTCAACCATCATATAGTCTTCCATGATAGCTAACACTCACCGCGTACACATGAGCAAAATGTTTCAACCGGACACATAGAAAGATAGGGGCTTGTTGTTTCGCCTCCCAGCGTATTCACCTCAAGGGGGATGTCAACAATAATAGCTCATGCTCTCTATATTCAGCTGGACATATATGCCTAGCTAGATCTTTCCTCACCACATGATGCTTGCCAAAGGAGAAAAATAAAAAGGAATAGAGGGAAAACTTTGACTCTTTGCATAAAAGTAAATACATAAAAGTAAAAGATAGGCCCTTCGCAGAGGGAAGCAGAGGTTGCCATGCGCTTATTTGTTTGTATGCTCAACCCCTTAATGCAAAAGAATGTCACGTTGCATTGGCCCTTGTGATAGAGACCTTTATTATGCAGTCTGTCGCTTTTATTCTTCACCATCACAAGTTGGTGCAATGCCCAATTTTGTCTTACACTAAATGATCTGACACTTTTAGAAGCAATTTTTATTGCCTTTTTGCACCGGCGACAACTTACTTGAGGGATCTTACTCAATCCCTAGGTAGGTATGCTGGACTCTTGAAAATAAGATTTGGGTTTAAGGGTTTTTGGATGCACAAGTAGTATATCTACTTAGTGCGGAATTTTTGGCTATCAAAGGTAGGGGCAAGCACCACATGTTAAAGGATCTATGACAATATGACTTCTATGTGAATATAAACAAACATGAACCATTAGGTTGTCTTCCTTGTCCAATGTAAACAATTTTGGCATATAATATTTTGACGAGGGCTCACAATCACAAAAGATTTCTAGGATAGTATATTATATGTAAATCTTTTCTTCCCTTATTAATTCTTTCATGAGTTGCATCATTGACTAATGCTATGTTTGCCAATCTCTAATAAAATTTTCTACTTATACTTTTCATTATGTGGTGTCATCACCTACCATATTTCCTTTCTTTCATTTATTTCCTTTCTTTTTTATTTATTTCGTTTCTTTTAATTGCAACATGAAAATAAAGAAATTAAAGCAAAAACTCAAATTAAACTTTATTATATATCTTGCACATGATTACAAGGATAGATCACTAAGCAAACTCTCAAAAAGAAAGGATCGAACTTAACTTTTATTCATCTAAAGCAAAAGATAAAACTAAAATAAGTAAAGGCAAAATATAGTGGGGATGATATGATACCGGGGCACCTCCCCCAAGCATGGTGGAAGCCAAGGGGAGTGCCCATACTCGATACTCAGTTCTCTTTTGGTGATGAAGAAGAAGGTGGTGGTGATGAAGAGATATTGTCCTCGGATTTCCATGGCAGTGGTCCACCATCATAAGAAGAGGAGTGAGTCCCACGGGTCCTACAACAAGCAGCCAAACTCATACCTTTAAACCTCGCCTCATATTCAAAGACTTAGTTTTGGAGATCGCAGATCTAGCTTTGGAGGAAGTTGATTTGCTCGTTGAGGGTGAAGATGATGTCCTTCATGGGCTTGCCATCCACCTTGAGATCACAGGAGAGGTCCGTGATCATGAGGTGATTGGCATTGAGTCCACGCTCCACCATCCCCTTGCACCCGAAGACCTCCTGCTCCATTGCTTCAAGCCTGGCTTCCACGGCTCCCGTTCCGTTGGGACCTTGCACATCACAGATGTGAAGCACCCCCTCATGCATCTGGATGGCTCGGGGGTGCTGCACCACCTCCCGCAGATATGAGTTGATGACGTTCTTGAAGAACTTGTCCTTGGGGATCTGATAGAAAACAGCAAGGAAAAGAAAACAGAAGGTTTCTCCGTGATACGGTGGTCAACAAGTTTGGGGGGTATATAAAGATTTTTTATCTTGGGAAAAAAGCAAGATGTAGGAAAACAGAGTCCGGAAGGTACCCAGGTGGGCACAACCCACCTGGGTGTGCCTAGCAAACCAGGCGCGCCCTGGTGTCTTGTGCCCACCAGGGTACGCATCCTGGAAGTTTCTTATTTTTCTAAATATTCCAAAACCGACAAAAAATATTTTTGCGGATTTTTCGGAGTCCGTTTACTTACCGTATCACGTACCTTCTTATTTTCATGATTCTGGAGTGTTCCGGAAGGATTCTTTTATATGTTCTTCCGGTGTCAAAGTTTGGATAATATTAGTTTCAACATTAATGGGCTTACCTGAGATATAATGTTTTATTAGTTGCCCGCTAACAACCTTTGGGTTAGTACCTTCGGCATTATTTATTTTGATGGCTCCAAAACGATAAACCTCCTCTATGACATAGGGGCCTTCCTATTTTGAGAGGATTTTTCCTGCAAAGAATCTGAAATGAGAGTTGTAGAAAAGAACATATTCTCCTACTTTAAACTCACACTTTTGGATTCTCTTATCATGCCATCTTTTGACTTTTTCTTTAAACAACTTGGAATTTTCATAAGCTTGGCTTCTCCATTCATCTAATGAGCTAATATCAAATAACCTCTTCTCATCAGCAAGTTTGAAATCATAGTTGAGTTCTTTGATTTCCCAATATGCTTTATGTTCTAATTCAAGAGGCAAATGACAAGCTTTTCCATAAACCATTTTATAAGGAGACATACCCATGGGATTTTTATATGTTGTTCTATAAGCCCAAAGTGCATCATCTAATTTCTTAGACCAATTCTTTCAGGACCTATTGACAGTCTTTTGCAAGATTAATTTTATTTCTCCATTGCTAAGTTCAACTTGACCACTAGACTAAGGATGATAAGGTGATGCAATTCTATGGTTAACATCATACCTGGTAAGCATTTTATGAAAAGTAGCATGAATAAATTGTGAACCACCATCAGTCATTAAATATCTAGGGACTCCAAACCTTGGGAAAATAACTTCCTTAAGCATTTTAATAGAGGTGTTGTGATCAACACTACTGGTTGGAATAGCTTCTACCCATTTTGTAACATAATCAACATCAACCGAAATATGTGTATACCCATTAGTGGAAGGAAAATGTCCCATGTAATCAAATCCCCAAACATCAAATGGTTCGACAACAAGTGAATAATTCATAGGCATTTCTTGACGCTTACCGATATTACCTATTCTTTGGCATTCATCACAAGATAAGACGAACTTAATTATGGGCATCCTTGAAGAGAGTAGGCAAACAAAATCTAGATTGCAATAACTTGTGAGCAGTTCTATCTCCAGCATGATGCCCTCCATAAGCTTCAGAGTGACATTTCCGTAGGATTTGTCCCTATTCATGCTCAGGTACACAGCGTCTAATAACACCATCTACTCCTTTATAAAGATGTGGGTCATCCCAAAAGTAGTGCCTTAAATCATAGAAGTATTTTTTTCTTTTGTTGATATGTAGATCTAGGTGGTAAATATTTAGCAACAATATAATGAGTATAGTCAGCATACCAAGGAGTGTTGTGAGCAACATTTATTGCAGCTAACTGCTCATGAGGAAAAATATCATCAATAGGTAGTGGGTCACCAGGCACATTTTCAAGCCTAGACAAGTTATCAGCTATGGGGTTCTCAGCTCCTTTTCTATAAATGATATGTAAATCAAATTATTGTAGCAAGAGAACCCATCGAATAAGTCTAGGTTTAGCATCTTTCTTTTCCATAAGATATTTAATAGCAGCATGATCGGTGTGAACAATTCCTTTTGAATCAACAATGTAAGGTCTAAATTTATCACAAGCAAACACCACTGCTAAGAATTCTTATTCAGCAGTAGCATAATTTCGTTGAGCACTGTCTAGAGTTTTACTAGCATAATGAATAACATTCAGTTTATTATCAACTCTTTGTCCTAGAACAACACCAACAACATAATCAGTAGCACCACACATAATTTCAAAAGGCAAGTTGCAATCAGGTGGTTGAACAATAGGTTAAGAAAATAAGGCTTTCTTGAGTGTTCCAAAGGCTTCTAAACAATCATCATAAAAAACAAAAGGAATGTCCTTTTGCAAAAGATTCGTAAGGGGCCTAGAAATTTTAGAAAAGTCTTTGATAAATCTCCTATAGAAACCAACATGACCTAGGAAACTACGAATACCTTTGATATCTTTAGGACATGGAATTTTCTCAATTGCATCAACCTTAGCTTTGTCCACTTCAATACCTCTTTCAGACATTTTATGACCCAAGACAATGCCTTCATTAACTATAAAGTGGCACTTTTCCCAGTTCAAGACAAGATTTGTTTGTTCACATCTCTGCAAAACTCGATCAAGATTGCTTAAACAATCATCAAAAGACTACCCATAAACATAGAAATCATTCATGAAAACCTCAACAATCTTTTCACAAAAGTCAAAGAATACAGCAGTCATACATCTTTGAAAGGTAGCATGTGCATTGCATAAACCAAAAGGCATACGTCTATAAGCATAAGTTCCAAAGGGACAAGTAAAATTAGTCTTTTCTTGATCAGGTTGAGAAATAGGTATTTGTGAAAAACCAGAATATCCATCAAGGAAGCAAAAATGTGTGTGCTTAGATAATCTTTCTAGCATTTGATCAATAAAAGGTAGAGGGTAATGATCTTTTCTAGTTGCTTCATTTAATTTTCTAAAATCAATTACCATTCTATAGCCTGTAACAATTCTTTGTGCAATAAGTTCATTCTTATCATTAGGAACAATAGGAATACCTCCCTTTTTAGGGACACAATGAAAAAGACTTACCCATCTACTATCAGCTATAGGATAGATTATACCTGCTTCCAGAAGTTTTAAGATTTCCGTTCTTACCACTTCCTTCATTTATGGATTTAACCGACGTTGGGGATCAACAACAGGTTTAGCATCAGGTTCCATATTAATTTTGTGCTGACATAGAGTGGGACTAATGCCCTTTAAATCATCAAGAGTATATCCAATAGCAGCTCAGTGCTTCCTTAGAACTTTCAGTAATCTTTCTTCTTCATGTTCTGAAAGGTTAGCACTAATAATAATAGGATATATCTTCTTTTCATCAAGATAGGCATATTTCAAAGTGTCTGGCAATTGTTTTAATTCAAACACAGGATCACCTTTAGGTGGAGGAGGACCTCCTAGAGTTTCAGTAGGCAAGTTATGTTTAAGCAGAGGATGTTGTTCAAAGAAAATCTTATCTATTTCATTTCTTTCATGAATAAGTAAATCATTTTCATGGTCTAGCAAATATTGTTCTAGTGGATCAGTAGGAGGCACAACAATAGAAGCAAGACCAATTAATTCATATTTACTAGGCAATTCTTTTTCATGAAGTTTTCTACTAAACTTGGAAAAATTAAACTCATGAGACTCATCACCAAAACTAACACCGACAGTTTGTTTCTCACAGTCTATTCTAGCATTAACGGTTTTCAAGAAAGGTTTACCAAAGATAATGGGACATAATTCATCTTTTGGGGAACCAAGAAAAAGAAAATCAGTAGGGTATTTTATTTTCCCACACAAGACTTCAACATCTCTAACAATCCCGATTGGTGATATAGTGTTTCTATTAGCAACTTTGATAGTAACATCTATGTCTTCTATCTCTACGGGTGCTATTTCATTCATAATTTCTTGATATAAGGAATAAGGAATAGCACTCACTTAGCACCTATGTCACATAAACCATGATAACAGTGATCTCCTATTTTAACTGAGACAACGGACATGCGAACAACGGGTCTATGTTTATCCTTTTTATCAGGTTTGGCAATTCTAGTAGCTTCTTCACAGAAGTAAATAACATGCCCATCTACATTTTCTTCCAAGAGATCCTTAACCTTAGCAATAATACGTTCTACTTTAATTTGTTCATCAGGTTTAGGTGTTCTAATATAGCTTTTGTTGACCATTGTTGAAACTTTAGCATGTTCCTTTATCCTAACATGGGAAGGTGGTTTCTCAATATAAGCAATAGGAACAACTGGATCAATATTATAAATTATAGTTTCTTCTTTAACTGGTACCGGTTCTTTAATTTCTTCTTTAATAGGTGGGTGATATTTAAACCACTTCTCTTTAGGGAGATCAACATGAGTAGCAAATGATTGACAAAAGGAAGCTACTATCTCACAGTCAAGTCTATATTTAGTGCTAAAGTTTTTAAAAGCATCGGTATTCATAAAAGATTTAACACTATCATACTTAAGTTCAATACCTGACTCTTTACCTTCGTCGAGTTCCCAATCTTCAGAGTTGCATTTAATTATTTCCAAAAGATCCCACCAGAATTCACTAGTCTTCTTCATAAAAGAACCAACACAAGAAGTATCAAGCATGGTTTGATCATTATGAGAAAGCCGAGCATAAATTTTTTGGATAATAATTTCTCTTGAGAGCTCATGATTGGGGCATGAATATAACTTTGACTTCATCCTCCCCCAAGCTAGATCGATACTTTCTCCTTCACGAGGCCAAAAATTATATATATAATTCCCATCACGATGAACTAGATGCATAGGATAATTTTTTTGATGGAACTCCAATTTCAATCGATTCCAATTCCAGGATCCAATATCGTCGCCTAGCTTATACCATGAAAATGCTTTTCCCGTCAAAGATAAAGGGAAAACCTTCTTCATAACTTCATCTCCGGGTAAACCTACAAGCTTGAACAATCCACAAATTTGTTCTACATATATTAAGTCCATATCAGCATGTTCGGTTCCATCTCCTACATAAGGATTAGCTAGCAGTTGTTCTATCATACCCGAAGGAATTTCATATTCAATATTTTCAGTAGGTGCAGTAGGTTGAGGGGTAGTTAGTTGTGGTTCTGGTCGAGGTGATGATACCCCGAACAAACCCCTCAAAGGATTGTTTTCCATAGTAACAAGTGGCAATAAATTTCAGCACACTATATAAATGTTTCCTTACCAAATTCCACTTACCAAAGGCGCTTCACTCCTCGATGACGGTGCCAGAAAATAACCTTGATGACCCACAAGTATAGGGGATCAATTGTAGCTCTCTTTGATAAGTAAGAGTGTCGAACCCGACGAGGAGCAGAAGGAAATCACAAGCGGTTTTCAACAAGGTAATGTCTGCAACTGCTGAAATTGTAAGTAGCAGAGTAGTTTGGTAGCAAGATAATTTGCAACGAGCAAGTAACCATAATAGTAGCAAAAGTGCAGAAAGGTAGCCCAATCCTTTTGAGGCAAAGTACATTCCAAAACGGTTTCTTATGATAAGCAAAGCATTCTTGAGGGTACACGGGATTTTCATCTAGTCACTTTCACCATGTTGGTTTGATTCGTGTTCGGTACTTTGATAATTTGATATGTGTGTGGACAAGTTCTTAGGTGATGTTCTTAGTTGAACACACCTCCTACTTTTGATTAACCCTCCTACAAGCATCCACAACTAAGAGAAAAGTATTAAGAATAAATTCTATCCATAGCATTAAACTTTTTGGTCCAATCGGTCCCTTATGAAATAGCGCATAAACTGGGGTTTAAGCTTTTGTCACTCTCGCAACCCATCATCTAATTCCTACTCCACAATGCATTCCCTTAGGCCCAAATATGTTGAAGTGTCATGTAGTCGATGTTCACATGACACCACTAAGGGAATCACAACATACATACTATCAAAATATCGAACACATATCAAGTTCACATGATTACTTGCAACATGATTTCTCCCGTGACCTCAAGAATAAAAGTAACTACTCACAAATGATAATCATGCTCAAGATCATAGGGGTATTAAATAGCATATTGGATCTGAACACATAATCTTCCACCAAATAAACCATATAGTAATCAACTACAAGATGTAATCAACACTACTACTCACCCACAAGCACCAATCTATAGTTCCGGTAACAAGATTGAACACAAGAGATGAACTAGGGTTTGGGATGAGATGGTGCCGTTGAAGTGTTGATGGAGATTGCCTCCCCAAGATGGGAGAGTTGTTGGTGATTAACATGACGATGATTTCCCCCTCCGGGAGGGAAGTTCCCCCGATGGAATCGCTCCGCCGGAGGGCAAAAGTGCTACTGCCCAAGTTCCGCCTCGAGACGGCGGTGCTCTGTCCCGAAAGTCCTCTCTTTATTTTTTTCTAGGTCAAAATGACTTATATACCAGAAGATGGGCACCGGAGGTGGGCCTGGGTCAGCACAACCCACCAGGGTGTGCCTGGGCTCCCTTGCGTGCCCAGGTGGGTTATGCCCACCTGGTGGGCCTCATCTGGTACTTATTTGCTCCAATATTCTTCATATATTCCATAAAAATTCTCCGTGAAGTTTCAGCTTGTTTGGAGTTGTGCAAAATAGTTAGCTTGACGTAGCTTTTCCAGGTCCAGATTTCCAGGTGCCGAGATTCTCTCTCCTTGTGTATACCTTGCATATTATGAGAGAAAAGGCATTAGAATTACTCCAGAAAGCATTACTATGGATAAAAAACAGCATAAATAACAGTAGGAAAACATGATGCAAAATGGACGTATCAATGTCCTGTTAGTGTCCTTGAATAGTTTGTTTGTGAGGACAGAACATGAGTACATAACATGCATGACATGGTAGTTTCCTGTGAAGAATCAATTGCGAGATAACATGAGTATAACCATGCATGACACTTCTATATTTTTGAACCCAGTATACATCTCCCTGTATTTTCCTCTCAGTTCCAACAGGGACATATCAATGTTGTTTCTTGCATTATCGTACTCATACTCTGAACAATGTTGATCTTACATTAACAACGCCTGTTCTTTTTGATATGATGCAGTGTCCCTAGAATTACCGCCCTTTGTAATCACACCACCTTTGCCAAAAACAGGGAAGCACAACTGGTTCCTCGCTCGACCAGACAACGACAAAAGACTGATGATCATTCGCACACATGAGCCGGGAAAGTTATATTGCAAAAACCCTACTATGTACAAGTACCGTGAAATACGTGAGTATCCGGACAGTGGGTGTTATGTCTATGAGAAGGATACCAGCTTGTTGGGGCCTTCAAGATTTTTGAGTTGGAGGCGGGTAAACAACCTTGGTTCACACTCTTTGTTTCTCGGACTCAATTATCCGATTAACCAGGAGATCACCATTGGCAAGGGCCTTGATAGCAGAGAGGCTCTGTTTGCTATGGAAAATTGTGTCTACATGGCGAGCCCTAGGAGTTCGAGAGCAAACTCCCCTGATTTTCAATGATACAACCTCCATCCAAAAGAAGGTGAGAATGACAAAGGCATCTGGATTAACTTTGATCCTTGGATGTGTCGAGTCCGACAGGTAGTTATGTGGTTCAAGCCTCCAAGTTGATTGGTAATTGGGCTATTGCGTCAAAATGGCGGAGTATTGGTGTCTCCGGATCACTGGTGGCTGAAGCGGGGCTGCAAATTATGATGGTGTTGGATCATCCCTCTTCGAATTACTTGTTGTCTTTGCTGCTTGTTCTGGATGGGTAGTTCTCTCTTTTGTTATGCATATTCCTTATCATTTGGTCATCCTCATCTATGTCACTCTTAGTATGTAATAGTTGCCTCTATTTAGAATGTCATTCTCGTCTGGATCACAGGAGTCTGAGCGCTACAGATGGGTGTGTTTTGGTGGTGTAACAAGACTTCTTATGACTATCATGTCTTGCTGTTTATGTCAGTAGTAGTCACTAGTCAATGTTTGAATGTTGTATATATCATTGTTTTGAACTGTTTATTATCTCGAACTGTTGGTGGGCTAAATGAGGGCATCACCATTCTCCAGTGTTCAGAGTATATCTCCTTTTCAAGTTATAATTTGAGTTCAATGTCTTTTCGATGATGTACACTTGTTTGGGCTAGTGAGGTGTCGTTGAATATAGGCCGAGTAGTAACGCAATGCCAAACGGGTCAATTATGACTCTCAGTCCGGGATCTCAAAAGATCCTAAAAAAATGGTCGGGCTCTCAAAAAAGAAAGAATAAGGACTCTTAGGCCGACATGTGGGCGCCACTGGTGTTTTTGTGAGCTTGCGCCGAGAGCATATTGGCGCATGTTCCAAATTCATGCTAACTTTTCATCCCCAATCTCCCGCCCTTCCCCCACCTCTGGAATCTCCAGTCCCCCCAATTCCCCCTCCTATACTCCTTATATTCAATCACACTATCATGTCGCCGGTCAACACTGATCTCCAAGCTAGAGATCCTGAGGTCCGTCCTGCCTTCGGGCGCTTGATGGCCCACAAGTATAGGGGATCAATTGTAGCTCTTTTCGATAAGTAATAGTGTCGAACCCAACGAGGTGTAGAAGGAAATGACAAGTAGTTTTCAGTAAGGTGATGTTTGCAAGTGCTGAAACAGTAAGTAGCGAGCAGTTTGATAGGAAGATAATTTGTAACGAGCAAGTGACAATAATAGTAACAAGTATGCAACAAGGTAGCCCAATCCTTTTGAGTCAAAGGATAGGCCAAAACGGTCTCTTATAATAAGCAAAGAGTTCTTGAGGGCACGCGGGAATTTCATCTAGTTACTTTCATCATGTTGGTTTGATTTGTGTTTGCTACTTTGATAATTTGATATGTGGGTGGACCAGTGCTTAGGCGTTGTTCTTACTTGAACAAACCTCCCACTTATGATTAACCCTCCCGCAAGCATCCGCAACTACGAGAAAAGTATTAAGAATAAATTCTAACCATAGCATTAAACTCTAGGATCCAATCGGTCCCTTACGGAATAGTGCATAAATGGGGGTTTAAGTTTCTGTTGCTCTCGCAACCCACCATATATTTACTACTCCACAATGCATTCCCTTAGGCCCAAATATGGTGAAGTGTCATGTAGTTGAAGTTCACATGACACCACTAAGGGAATCACAACATACATACTATCAAAATATCGAACACATCAAATTCACACGATTACTTGCAACATGATTTCTCCCGTGACCTGAAGAACAAAAGTAACTACTCACAAATAATAATCATGCTCAAGATCAGAGGGGTATTAAATAGCATATTGGGTCTGAACATATAATCCTCCACCAAATAAACCATATAGTAATCAACTACAATAAGTAATCAACACTACTAGTCACCCCCTAGCAACAATCTATAGTTCCGGTAACAAGAATGTATACAAGAGATGAACTAGGGTTTGAAATGAGATTGTGCTGGTGAAGATGTTGATGGAGATTGACCTCCCCAAGATGGAAGAGTTGTTGGTGATGATGATGACGATGATTTCCCCCTCCGAGAGGGAAGTTCCCCCGGCAGAATCGCTCCACCGGAGGGCAAAAGTGCTCCTACCCAAGTTCCGCCTTGAGGATGCGGCGCTTCGTACCGAAAGTCTTCCTCCCATTTTTTCTAGGTCAAAATGACTTATATACCCGAAGATGAGCACCGGAGGTGGGCCAAAGAGGCCACAACCCACCAGGGCACGCTAGGGGGGCCTGGCACGCCCAGGTGAGTTGTGCTCACCTGGTGGCCCCCCTCTGGTGTTTATTGTCTCCAATATTCCTCAAATAATTCATAAAAATTCTCCATAAAGTTTCAGCTCATTTGGAGTTGTGCAGAGTAGGTGGCCTGACGTAGCTTTTCCAGTTCTAGATTTCCAGCTGCCAGAATTCTCCCTCTTGGTGTGTTCCTTGTAAATTATGAGAGAAAAGGCATTGAATTACTCCAAAAAGCATTATTATGGATAAAAAATTATAAATAACAGCAAGGAAACATGATGCAAAATGGACGTATCAACTCCCCCAAGCTTAGACCTCGCTTGTCCTCAAGCTAAAACCGAAATCGAAAAACATGTCCAGATGATTTGAGAGAGAGGTGTTGATAAAAAAATACGGACATAGAAGCATCATGTTGATTATTATAACAACAACAAAATTAAACATAGGAATTTTATCATATACTTCTCATGAATAAGTAATAGTTCATCACGCAATCGAAGTATAAAGCAAAAACTCTATTAGAAACCAACAAACTATGTTCTCAATCAAGTTTGCAACTACAATTCATCATGTTTTCAGGAAGAGTCATGTGTCGGAGCCTTTAAAGAAAGTCCACATACTCAACCATCATATAGTCTTCTATGATTGCTTACGCTCACCTTGTACTCATGAGCAAAACGTTTCAACCGGACATATAGAAAGATAGGGGCTTATTGTTTCGCCTCCCAACATACTCACCTCAAGGGTGATGTCAACATTAATAACTCATGCCATCTATATTCAACTGGACATATGTGCCTAGATCTTTCTTCACCACATGATGCTTGCCAAAGAGAAAAACAAAAGGAATAGAGAGAAAAACTTTGACTCTTTGCATAAAAGTAAAAGATAGGCCCTTCGCAGAGGGAAGCAGAGGTTTCCATGCGCTTATTTGTTTGTATGCTCTATCCCTTAGTGGAAGAGAACGTCACGTTGTATTGCCCCTTAAGATGACAACCTTTATTATGCAGTCTGTCGCTTTTATTCTTTGTCATCCAAGTTCGTACAACACTCAATTTTATCTTACACTAAATGATCTCACACTTTTAGAAGCAATTTTTGTTGCCTTTTCGCACCGATGACAACTTACTTGAGGGATCTTTCTCAATCCCTAGGTAGGTATGGTGGACACTTGAAAAAGATTTGGGTTTAAGGGTTTTTGGATGCACAAGTAGTATCTCTACTTAGTACAGAATTTTTGTCTAGCTAAGATAGGGGGCAAGCACCACATGTTAAAGGATCTATGACAATATGACTTCTATGTGAATACAAAAAAACATAAACCATTAAGTTGTCTTCCTTGTCCAACATCTACAATTTTGGCATGTAATATTTTGATGAGGGCTCACAATCACAAAAGATGTCTAGGATAGTATATCTATATGTGAATCTTCTCTTCCCTTATTAATTCTTTCAGGAGTTGCATCATTGACTAATGCTATGTTTGCCAATCTCTAATAAAATTTTCTACTTATACTTTTCCTTATGTGGTTCCATCACCTACCATAGGATTAGTATATAATATTTTCATTATTTATTTCCTTTCTTCATTTATTTCCTTTCTCTTTTTCTTTCTTCCTTATTTATTTTCTTTATGTGCAACATGAAAGTAAAGAAAGCAAAAACTAAAACTAACTTCATTATATAACTTGCACACGATTACAAGGATAGATCACTAAGCAAACTTTCAAATAAGAAAGGATTGAACTAAACTTTATTTTATCTAAAGGAAAAGATTGAACTAAGATAAAGAAAAGCAAAAAGGTAGTGGGATGATACGATACTGGGGCACCTCCCCCAAGCTTGGCGAAAGCCAAGGGGAGTGCCCATACCCGATACTCAATTCTCTTTTGGTGGTGAAGAAGATAATGGTGGTGGTGAAGGTGAGATCTTGTCCTCGGATTTCCATGGCAGTGGACCAATAGATTTGATAGAAAACAACAAGAAAAGAGAACAAAGGATTTCTCTGAGATACGGTGGTTAACAGGTTCGGTAAATATATATAGATTTTTTATCTTGCAGGGCAAGTATATGGAAGAAAAACGGAGTACGGGAGGTATCCTAGGTGGGCACAACCCACCTGGGCGCGCCAGGGAAGCCTGGCGCGCCCTAGTGTCTTGTGCCCACCAGGGTACGCTTCCTGGAAGTTTCTTTATTTCCAAAATTTTAAAATATTCCAAAACTGATAAAAATATTTTTGCAGCTTTTTCGGAGTCCGTTTACTTACCATATCACATACCTCCTTATTTTCACGATTCTGGAGTGTTCCGGAAGGACTCTTTTATGTGTTCTTCCGGTGTTAAGGTTTGGATAATATTACTTTCAACATTAATAGGCGTACCTGAGATATAATGCTTTATTCGTTGCCCATTGACAACCCTCGGGTTAGTTCCTTCGAAATTATTTATTTTGATGGCTCCATACCGGTAAACCTCCTCGATGACATAGGGGCCTTCCCATTTCGAGAGGAGCTTCCCAGCAAAAAATATAAAACGAGAGTTGTACAAAAGAACATATTCTCCAACTTTAAACTCACGCTTTTGGATTCTTTTGTCATGCCATCTTTAACTTCTTCTTTGGATAACTTTGCATTTTCATAGGCTTGGGTTCTCCATTCATCTAATGAGCTTATATGAAATAACCTCTTTTCACCAGCAAGTTTGAAATCATAATTGAGTTCTTTAATTGCTCAATAAGCTTTATGTTCTAACTCAATAGGTAAATGACAAGCTTTTCCATAAACCATTTTATAAGGAGACATACCCATAGGGTTTTTATAAGTTGTTCCATAGGCCCAAAGTGCATCATGTAATTTCTTAGACCAATTCTTCCTGGACCTATTAACAGTCTTTTGCAGAATTAATATTATTTGCCTATTGCTAAGTTCAACTTGACCACTAGACTGAGGATGATAGGGTGATGCAATTCTACGATTAACATCATACTTAGCGAGCATCTTACGGAAAGCACCATGAATAAAATGTGAACCACCATCCATCATTAAATATCTGGGGACCCCAAACCTTACGAAAATATCTTCCTTAAGCATTTTAATAGAGGTGTTGTGATCAACACTACTAGTTGGAATAGCTTCTACCCATTTAGTAACATAATCAACATCAACCAAAATATGTGAATACCCATTAGAGGAAGGAAAAGGTCCCATGTAATCAAATCCCCAAACATCAAAAGGTTCAACAACAAGTGAATAATTCATAGGCATTTCTTGATGCTTACCGATATTACCTATTCTTTGACATTCATCACAAGATGAGACAAACTACGAGCATCCTTGAAGAGAGTAGGCCAATAAAATCCAGATTGCAATACCTTGTGAGAAGTTCTATCTCCAGCATGATGCCCTCCATAAGCCTCAGAGTGACATTTTCGTAAGATTTGTCCCTGCTCATGCTCAAGACACAACATCTAAAAATACCATCTACTCCTTCTTTATAAAGACTAGCAGAATGCCCGTTCGTTGCCACGGGCCATGGAGCTCTTTTTTGCCCATTGCATATATAAACATAATGCACGCCAATTTTGTATGTATATAAATGATAGCCCATAACAATCAATCAAAAAGTAATTGAAATTCACTACACTTGTGATGTAAAATAATATGGAAAACCTAACTCAATGATATGTACATAGAGCAAAGCAATGATCCAACTAATTATCTCTTACAAACTAAGATTTACTTGATGCATTCCGTACAATGTTAGAATTGTTGTCTTTTGCTTAATTTGCATGGTACAATGTGAGTTGCATCCTGTTAATATAATAGAATGTCCATGCATTGCCACGGGCTCTTAAAACATTTTGCAAGAGTTATATAATGATACTGGATGTTAAATTTCACACGTACAAACAATATAACACAGACACAATTAATTAATAATTGAAGTCCACTTCACTTGCAATGTAAATTGATAACAAAAAGAAAAATAATGACATGTCCGTGGAACAAACTGAGCGATGTTCCAACTAAACATCTATTACAAAATTATTAAGATCTACTTGATGTGCTTAAGAAATTCTTGCACAATATCAGAAAAGCTGCCTTCAGCTTCATTCCCATGATGTTTTAGCAAGTATAATAAAAAGTGTTTCCTCAACTCATACACATCCTGCACAAACAATATATGTATTTAGTATGAATATTTCATGTCGAAGGTCTTAAAACGTGTAACGGACAATACTCACCGCGCGAACTGGTTTGACCAGTTCTTTATGGTTCCACCAAAGCATAAAATGAAAAACAAAATAGCCAGACACATCCCTGCAATTTTCTAAATTAATAATATAAAAATATAGTTATAACAAAAATAAATGTTTTATTATGAATTCATTACCCGTCGGTGCTCGTTGGAATACCAAATGGAAATAAACGTTGCCATTTAGATATATCAGAATTCCAACCAGGCTGCTTTATTTTGAGTGCTTCTTCGAATTCCCTCGCAAAATTTTTTAGTTTCACTACATGCCTCACATTTTTATCCTCTGACATATACACGATGTGCCTCTTTGTCGATGACATACAAGACGTGCCTCTTTGTCGATGACATACAAGATGTATCGACCGATGGATGCATACGGAAGATAAATCTACAAGTGTAGCTATTAGAAACAACAATAGACAAAATACCTTACTTACCATGTTGCATGATAAGATGTTGTTGTCCATCCCAGGCCAGCTCTCAAATATTGTTCCCAACATCTGAATACTTTTCTTCTCGCGGGACTTTTGACCTCGTGTTGACTCTAGCATCATGGACTAAGTAAAAAAAGAAATATTGTTTCAACATGTTGATACTAACGACACGCAGAATGAAGAGTTATGATAACTTACATTAAATCTTAGATCCATGTAATGTATAGGAGGGTCTTTGAACAATACTCCCTCGTCACATGCCAGTATACGCACGGCGGTGTTGAAGCAATCATTGTCCATAGGCTGCTCCATGTTAAGTATGCCTTGAAGTTTCTTAAGATTTAAGCCCATTGAACGGGTTTTCGAGCTCCGGACACATTCCTTCCTAAAAATTGGATGGTAAGAATAATAATAATGTATATGCGCACATTAAATATTGATATACGATACTTACTCCAGACACCTGGCATCATCGATCGACATGATATAGTTGCGGAGCCGGCACGTTGATCTGTGGGTATGATGGGGATTGGGGCATGGCGTTTGTCTTTGAATCCATCTGGAGGCCCCAGCCAAGCTGACTCTGGGCCACACACCGGTCTGGCGCACTCTCAGAGGCTGCCACAGCGGTCTTCCACCAATCCATCTTCAGAGCAGGTACTGGCGCATCAACCTTTTCAGGCCTGCCTTCGACGCCACCATGGCACCAGACAACGCCACCTCCCTACATGTGTCCATCATCACACATCCGTCGCCAAGACCTAATATGTCTCCAATGTATCTATAATTTTTGATTGTTCCATGCTATATTATATTCTGTTTTGGACATTATTGGGCTTTATTATACACTTTTATATTGTTTTTGGGACTAACCTATTAACCGGAGGCCTAGCCCAGAATTGCTGTTTTTGCCTATTTTAGGGTTTCGCAGAAAAATAATATCAAACGGAGTCCAAACGGAATGAAACCTTCGGGAACGTGATTTTTGGAACGAACATGATCCAGAGGACTTGGACCCTACGTCAAGACATCAACCAGGAGGCCATGAGGTAGGGGGCGCGCCTACCCTCAAGCACGCCCTCCACCCTCGTCGGCCCCTTGTTGCTCCACCGACGTACTCCTTCCTCCTTGAGGGAGTCCTGGATTAGGGGGTGTCCGGATAGCCGAACTATGACCTTTTGCCGGACTCTTGGACTATGAAGATACAAGATTGAAGACTTCGTCCCATGTTCGGATGGGACTTTCCTTGGCGTGGAAGGCAAGCTTGGCAATATGGATATGTAGATCTCCTCCCACTGTAACCGACTCTGTGTAACCCTAGCCCTCTCCGGTGTCTATACCAGAGGGTTTTAGTCCATAGGACGAACAACAATCATACCATAGGCTAGCTTCTAGGGTTTAGCCTCTCTGATCTCGTGGTAGATCTACTCTTGTACTACCCATATTATCAATATTAATCAAGCAGGACGTAGGGTTTTACCTCCATCAAGAGGGCCTGAACCTGGGTAAAACATCGTGTTCCCTGCCTCCTGTTACCATCCGCCTTAGACGCATAGTTCGGGACCCCCTACCCGAGATCCGCCGGTTTTGACACCGACATTGGTGCTTTCATTGAGAGTTCCTCTGTGTCGTCACCTTTAGGCCCGATGGCTCCTCCTATCTTCAACAACGATGCGGTCCAGGGTGAGACCTTTCTCCCCGGACAGATCTTAGTATTCAGCGGCTTTGCACTGCGGGCTAATTCGCTTGGCCATCTGCAGCAGATCGAAAGCTACGCCCCTGGCCATCAGGTCAGATTGGGAAGTTTGAACTACACGGCTGACACCCGCGGAGACTTGATCTTCGACGGATTCAAGTCATAGCCGAGCGCGCCGCACTGTCACGATGGGTATGGCCTAGCTCTGCCGCCGAACAGTGCCCTGGAAGCCGCGCCCGCATCAGCTCCGACCCTTAGCTCAGAGCGAACTGCGTCGATCGAGGATGGGTGGCTAGACCCCGCCTCGAGGGCTGCAGTTTCGACGGTGATCGAGCCGAACACCAACCTTACCCTCTGCGAAGCCCATGATTCCAGGGTGCCGGACTCTTCTCTGGACTCCGAACCCTCCGCGCCCCCGCCAATCGAGTCCGATTGGGCGCCGATCATGGAATTCACCGCCGCGGATATCTTTCAGCACTTGCCCTTCGGCGACATTCTGAACTCACTAAGGTCTCTCTCTTTATCAGAAGAGTCCTGGCCGGATTATGACCGGCAGGATTGGGATGCGGATGATGAAGAAATTCGACACCCACCCACCACCCACTTCGTAGCCACTGTCGATGATTTAACCGACATGCTAGACTTCAGCTCCGAAGACATCGACGGTATGGACGACGATGTAGGAGATGAACAGAAACCAGTGCCCATAGGGCACTGGACAGCCACCCCATCCTATGACGTATACATGGTGGACACACCAAAAGAAGACGACGACGAGGAACAGAAGGACGCAACGAAGGCTTGTCCCCTCGAGAAGCAGTCAAAGCGGCGGCGTAAGCGCCGCCCCAAATCCCGCCTCGGCAGAAATAACGATCATACAGACCCAGCATTGGAGCAGGGTGAACCACTGCCGAACCACGGCAATACAGAGAATCAAACCGAACAAATCGATTCTGTCAAAGATAATAGTCCGGATGACATAACGCCGGACAGGCACCCGGAGCAACAGAATGCCCGTCAAAGGCTTGTTGCCACCGCGAGGAGTCTAAAAAAGTAGAAGCAAAGGCTCAAGGCTGCGCAGGACACACTCCAAATCAGATGGAGTAAAGTACTCAACACAGCAGCGAAGTATGGTGGTAATCGCCCCACCAAGAGCTACCCGAAGCAGAAGTTGCTACCCGAATTCGATGAGGAGGCCCTAGATCCCCCACAACCAAAAGTCAAAACGGCCACCTGGCCAGATAGACGACCTCACGGCCAACATAGAGCGGCAAACAACACCACTCACAAGCCAATATGCGATCCACGCGAGGGCTCGCACCAAAAGGACGGCGCAACCAGATCCATCTATGGACCAAGCAAGCGCGCCCTACCATACGATGTAACACAACAAACATCCGAACAACGCGGTACACCCAGATACAGGGGTGCCGCACACCCCCTATGTTTCACCGATGAGGTGCTAGACCATGAATTTCCAGAGGGATTCAAACCCGTAAACATAGAGGCATACAACGGAACAACAGACCCTGGGGTCTGGATTGAGGACTATATCGTCCATATCCATATGGCTCGAGGAGATGATCTCCACGCCATCAAGTACTTACCCCTCAAGCTCAAAGGGCCAACTCGGCACTGGCTTAAAAGCCTCCCCGTAAACTCCATTGGAAGCTGGGAAGAGCTCGAAGATGCTTTTCGGGCAAATTTTCAAGGGACTTATGTCCGACCCCCGGATGCGGACGATTTGAGTCATATAACTCAACAGCCCGGAGAGTCAGCCCGAAAGCTTTGGAACAAGTTTCTTACTAAGAAGAACCAAATAGTTGACTGTCCGAACGCCGAAGCCTTGGCAGCTTTTAAGCATAGCGTCCGCGACGAATGGCTTGCCAGACACCTCGGCCAAGAAAAGCCGAGAACAATGGCAACATTAACAAGCCTCATGACCCGCTTTTGCGCGGGTGAGGACAGCTGGCTAGCCAGATGCAGCACCAGCGACCCAAGCACATCCGAAGTTAGAGATGAAAACGGGAAATCACGACGCAGCAAAAATAATAAGCGTCGGAATAAAGATGAAAGCCCGAAGAGCATGGCGGTAAACGCCGGATTCCGAAGCTCTCGGCCAGGTCAGCAAAAGCCACCCTCTAAAGGCGCCAGAGATGAATTGTCCAGCCTGAACAAAATTCTGGACCAAGTATGTTAGATCCATAGCACCCCTGGTAAACCCGCTAATCATACCCATAGAGAATGTTGGGTCTTCAAGCAGTCCGGCAAGCTCAACGCCGTACACAAGGGGGAGGATACACCAAGCGAAGATGAGGATGAGCCTCTCAAGCAAGACACTGGGGAACAAAAGAAGTTTCCATCAGAAGTCAAAACAGTCAACGTATTACATGTGATCAAGGGAAGCAAAGCAGCCCTCCTAGATAAATATGCCCAAGGGCCTATCACCGCCAAATCCTGCCACTGGTCGTCTCAACCGGTCACTTTCGACCATCGTGATTACTCAGCAAGTATCCGGCGGGCAGGATGGGCTGCCCTGGTATTAGACCCAATAATTGACGGATACCACTTTACACGAGTCCTGATGGACGGTGGTAGGAGTTTAAACCTGATATACCAGGACACAATCCGCGAAATGGGGATAGACCCAACAAAAATTTGCCATAGCAACACTACCTTTAAAGGAGTAACGCCAGGCCCATGGGCTCACTACACGGGCTCCCTGCTACTAAAGGTTATATTCGGCTTCCCCGATAACTCCCGTAGCGAACATTTAACCTTCCACATTGCTCCGTTCCAAAGCGGTTATCAAGCACTACTTGGACGTGAAGCTTTTGCTCGCTTTAATGCAATACCGCATTATGCTTCCCTCACGCTCCAGATGCCCGGTCCACGTGGCATCATTACAGTGAACGGAAATATTAAAAGATCTTGCGCGCCGAAGAGAATGCGACTGCCTTGGCAGCCGCACACTAAAAAAGGCCTCACCAACTAAAGCATTTGATAGGTCGTCAAGACCACAGACGCGGTTAGACGAGTCCGGCGCTGCTATATGTAATTTGTACCGGATTGATGGCCACACCCCTATTACAAATACAAGGGGCTCAACGCATGCAGACAACTGGCAATTTCTACTCATTTTTAGTTATACATGGTTTCTTTAAAAACTATCTTTTTGCATGACAACTTTTTCACCTAAGTTCCTCTCTTTTACAGATCATCATCGTGCTACACCCGTCCAGGATACGGCACAACAGAGACACAGGCACAGACGTGCAACAGGGACCCGCTCCAAGGATTCTTTTTAGATTAAGACCCTGCGTAAACCTTTTTACTGTCTCTTGTTGATACACATCCCCCGAATTCTCAGTACAATTGAGAAGGATGCTGACGTCTTGGCATGTGGCCATGTCAGAATAATGCACGTACCTAGACACAAGGGGCTTCTTACAAAGGGCACTATTTAGGCCCGATTTATACCATAAAGACCGAATACCTTAGGGAGTGTTCGGCGTCACGAGTTTGGCCTTATATGCATCAGCTCCGAATCATTGTCTTTGGTCAAATGTTGAGTTTGCCCAGCTCCTGTGTTTTGGTGCCTTACGTTCCGCTTTATAGGCTAAGGCAGCACCAGGAGAACTACTGTGATTGTGACCTGGTTCATCCGGACGAGCACCTCAGTAGAGTAAGCCGAAAACTGACTGTCATGATATAGCGTGAGACTGGTCAACCACTCGATGACCTATCGGAATGTTAGAATTCCTCTTCCTTAATGAAGGGCCGTTTTCCGGCCAGACATGTACGCACCCCGAGATCGGGAGAGTGCGGAGCCACCAGGGGCTATCTAGTAGCCCCACTATCAAACTCTTATGGCTAAGTGAAAGTGTTAAAGCATTATAGTCCGGTTGCCTCGTTCGCTGCACTATCACCTCCTTAATAGGACCAAGACGTTGGGTTAAGTGTGAACACACGTTTTTTGCGAGCACCTCCGCATTATATGCGTGGGGGTTGAAGCCGACGACTGCAATCTTTCAGGTTATATACATATTTACACAAACGGCCGCACAGGAGGCATCACATTACTTTCCGGCAAAAGTATAAATACAGCCTTACTATATTTCATAAAAACATTGTGCTTACAATGGGAATACATGTCATTCAAACATAATATTCTTCGAGCACTGGGACTCTATCAAATGAGCACCCTCAAGAACCTCGTCAAAATAGTGCTCGGCAGCTACTCGGCCTATGGCCGAACCTTGCGCCGCAACAGTGGTAGCATCCATCTCCGCCCAGTATGCCTTGACACGGGCAAAGGCTATCCGCGAGACTTCTATGCACGCTGACCTCTTCATCGCATTGATGCGCGGCACCGCACCAAGGAACTACTGCACTAAGCTGAAATAGCTGTTCGGCTTCGGCTTCTCCGGCCACAAATGATCTACAACAGACCTCATGGCGAGTCCGGACAACCTATTAAGTTCGGCCCATTCGGCTAGCTGATCAGTCAAGGGAAGCAGACGCTCTGGAATGTTGAATTGCGACCAGAATAGCTTGTCCACTTCACGATCTGATTGATCTTGGAAGTATTCGACCGCATCGGCAGCGCTCGCCGCCAAGTCCATATATGCGTCTGCCGAACTCCATAGCCGATCCAGAGGGGCATACCGCGGATATCCGAACTTCCTCTATAGCAGAAAGGGCTTCCCAGCCGCAATATCCCCGGCGTCGCGCAACTCCTCCTTCTTCGCCCTCATAGCAGAGCGACTGCCTTTGGTTGCCATAGTGGCCTTCTCAAGGTCCGCTGCCTTCACTCGGTTCTCTTCTTCAAGGAACTGGCAACGGTCGGTAGTGCCTTTTAATTCTACGGCCATCTTGGCCATCTTTTCTTTGCTTTCGCAATGGGCGGCCTTCTCGGCTCTTAACTCTTCGGCCGCCTTCAAAGCAGCCGCATTACTAACCATCGCTTGTTCCTTGGCTCGGGCGAGTTCCGCCCGAAGGGTCTCCACGGTGGTAGCTCCGTCTGCAGTCACAACATATTAAAGATACTGGCATCATGCTGCTCTTATTGTGTGACTTTCACCAGAAAACATTACTTACCCTATGATTCATCAAGCCGCTTGTTAACAAGCTCGATGTCAGCGTCTGCCGCATCCAGTTGCTGTTTTAAGTCGGCAAACTCACTAGTCCGGCTAGCCACCGGAGCTTCCACCACCTGCACATAAAGGCAACCTGGTTATTGCCTGGGACTATGATCCTCGATTCGCCACCATTCTCAACAACAACCATAGTCTCAGGGGCTACTATCTACACAGGGCACACCTAACATGTGCGGTACTATCAAATATTATTTCACGTACCTCAAAGCCTGTCAGTAGACTCATAAAGGCTTCATGTAATCCGCTTTTGACGGACGAAATTCTTTCCATCACCGTACCCATCAGCGTACGGTGTTCTTCTGAGACGGCCGTTCGCCCCAACAGCTCCCTCAGAACGTCCGACCGCATACCAGACGGTGCCGGACTCTTTTGTTTGCTCTCTTAGAGAGCCGGACGCTGGGGACTTTGGGGGACTATGGGATTATCTTCTGGCCTCACCGGATCCGGAGAGGCCCTCCGTGACGACACTTCGGGGTCGCCCGCTTCTTGAGCGGAGGAGTCCGGGGAGGCGTTTCGCTCTCCATCATCTCCGGAAGAAGATCCCCCGAAGACGAGCTCAGCTGAGAAGGGCTAAGACCCGAACTGCAAGATATATGCGGCGGTTATTTTCTCAGAAGAAAGATAGTATACCTTCACTATTAAAGTATTTTTTGGATCACTTACGACTCGTTGGAGGGCTGATCCCCCCGCGGACTTTGTACGACAAGAGCACCCCCCGAGGCAGGACCCTCTGTTGGAGACTTCTTTTCTCGTTTGGAGGCCTCGGCTTCCGGATCCTCGGAAGCAGTCCTCTTCCTCCCCCAGTTATCCTCCTTTATGGAGGCGCTCATTCCCTCAGTTGGAACTGGCAGTGATGGGGGCCCACTTCTGCCCATATTATTCCCCCTGTATCTTCCTTCGAGGGCTCCGGGCAAGGTGCGAGCTCGAGCATCTTTTCTAATACTGTATTTTCCAAACCCTCAGGGAGGGGGGGGGGCGAACACCGAATCATCTTCGCCTTTGTTAGGCAGTCCTGGTCAAAGAGCGATATCTCAAAAATAACTTCATGATGAATAAAAGACGGTGTGTTCGGCTAGAGGATTACTTACTTGTTTGGCGGTGCGGTTACTGCTCAGGCCAACGTCCTCGGTAGTGTCCGGACACTCTATTTGAGGTCCGAAGAATGACTTGTACATCTCCTCGTGCGTCAGGCCTAGGAAACTTTGAATGGCACGCGGTCCTTCTGGGTTGAACTCCCACAAGCGAAGGGGCCAGCGTTTGCAAGGCTGGACTCGACGAACCAGCATAACTTGCATTACCACAACCAAATTAAAATATCCCTCGAAGAGATCTTGAATGCAGCTTTGCAGTATAGGCATGTCCTTGGCTGGACCCCAGCTCAGACCTCTGCTAATCCATGACATCAGTTGTGGTGGGGGGGCCCGAGCGGAAGGCGGGGGCAGCCGCCCACTTGGCACTTCTGGGAGCCGTGATGTAAAACCACTCCCGTTGCCATAATCTGGACACCTCTGGAAAGGAACCTTTCGGCCACGGAGCTCCTGCCATCTTGCCTATTGACGTGCCTCCGCACGCTGCATGTTGCCTGTCGATCATCTTCGGCTTCACTTCAATGGTCTTGAGCCACATGCCAAAGTGAGGGGTAATGCGGAGGAAGGCCTCACACACAACAATAAATGTTGAGATGTGGAGAAAGGAGTCTGGAGCTAGATCATGGAAATCTAGCCCGTAATAGAACATCAAACCCCTGACGAAGGGATCCAGAGTGAGGCCTAGGCCTCGGAGGAAGTGGGAGACGAACATGATGTTCTCGTTGGGTTCGGGAGTAGGGACGACCTGCCCTCGAGCAGGCAGCCGATGCGAAACCTCGGCGGTCAGGTATCTGGCCTCCCTCAACTTCTTGATATCATGTTCCGTAATGGAGGAGGGCATCCATCGGCCTTGAAGGCTGGGTCCGGACATGATTGAAGATCCGGAGCACCTGACCTGGGCTTTAGGTGTTAGAACTCGAGGCGGGGGAAGGGTTTGATTGAGCACGAGAGGAAAAATGTGAAAACCTTGTCCCTTTATAAAGAGGGTGAATATCAAGCGTCCTCTCCGTAGCCGTTTGGGACTTGCCTATGATCTAGGTGTACTAGACACGGTTGGGTTACCCACGACCGTATTAATGAGAATCCCATAATTGGGGGAACACGATCTCTGCTTTGACAAGACGTGTCAAGAAACCGCCTCGCGTTATGTGTGGAGCTGGTTGAAGAAAAACGGTTCGGATAAGCACCTGGCCATGGCATAATGTCATGTTGCCAAAACGTGACAGCAGATTAAGATTTGTGTAAATGTTATTCTCTCTATGACAGTATGTGGAACTTATTTTGCAGAGCCGGACACTATCCTTGTGTTCAAAATCTTCTATGATGTATTCGGAGGAGGAACCCGCCTTGCAATGCCGAAGACAATCTGCGCGCCAGACTCGTCGTCATTGAAGCCTGGTTCAGGGGCTACTGAGGGAGTCCTGGATTAGGGGGTGTCCGGATAGCCGGACTATACCCTTTGGCCAGACTCTTGGACTATGAAGATACAAGATTGAAGACTTCGTCTCATGTCCGGATGGGACTTTCCTTGGCGTGGAAGGCAAGCTTGGCAATACAGATATGTAGATCTCCTCCCATTGTAACCGACTCTGTGTAACCCTAGCCCTCTCTGGTGTCTATATAAACCGGAGGGTTTTAGTCCATAGGACGGACAACAATCATACCATAGGCTAGCTTCTAGGGTTTAGCCTCTCTGATCTCGTGGTAGATCTACTCTTGTACTACCCATATCATCAATATTAATCAAGCAGGACATAGGGTTTTACCTCCATCAAGAGGGCCCAAACCAGGGTAAAACATCATGTTCCCTGCCTCTTGTTACCATCCGCCTTAGACGCATAGTTCGGGACCCCCTACCCGAGATCCGCCGGTTTTGACACCAACACTTCTATATATATACCTACGTACCCCCAAACTACCAGATACGGAGCCAAAACCCTAATTCCACCGCCGTAACTTTCTGTATCCACGAGATCCCATCTTGGGGCCTGTTTCAGATGTCAGGACCCTGATTCCATATCACATCGATCTAGCCGGTAACACCTCATATCACATTGCGGCCTCACGCTCGGTATCCCACGGGTGTAGCCTTACCATGGCCCGGGACCGTTTGCGCCTTTTGGCTCACGTATATGATAGTGTCGCTAGTATCCATATGATAGAGAACCCGGGCCGACATGGCTAGTCGTGAACCCAAAGCGGCACAGACCTATGGAGACAGGCATACATGAATCACATCGAACATGTCGGTCATCAGCGAGTGAATTCGGGCTGTAGCACTAGGCTAACAGGACTGCGGGGAACCCGGGCTGTAGCAGGCTAGGCAAGACTCCGGATGTCACCGCGTGACATTTCCCCGAAGGGACAGACATAGGAACGAGGTGAAATACATGCCAGCCAGTCAAGTGTCTAGAGCAGTAGTGCTAGGCTAGCAGGACTCCGGTGAACCGGGCTGTAGCGGACTACTATCGCTCAGGAAGCACTAGACTACATTTCCCCATATGAGAGGCTGCCAAGGATAAACAACTAGATTGTCGGATCCCGCTCATACCGAGCATTTCAATCATACACACAATATGCCCGATATGAGTGCATACAACATGGCATCACAACAAAACTCTACAACTCAAGTACTTTATTTAAAGGCTCCAGAGAGCCATACACAACATGTTCATACAGGTAGGGGTCACACGACCCGACACTCAAGTCATACAATCATACAAGCACAAGCGAAAGCAACTAGTCTGAGTAGAGACACTAGAAAGAAAGAAGGCTTCTCGAAGCCTGTCTATCTACATAGGGCCCTCCATGGCCAGGATCACCACCTGGGTGGCTAGTCACTCGTCGACATCAAGGTCTACGTAGAACCCATCGGAGGGGGCGGTGTTGTCGTCTAAAAACAGTAATTAAGCAAACATGAGTACAAAGGTACTCAGCAAGTCTTACAACAGAACCTACTATACATGCTCATTCTCAAGAAGGTGGTGGAGTTATTGCAGCAAGCCAGCTTTGACTCTTGGCTAAGCTATCCTATGAGACTCCACTAGTAAAATAGTTTTCGCACAAGAGTCCACTACTCATCAACACAATACTCCACCGGGGATCCTCGCTCGTCATCCTACGAGAGGGCCATCCTCGGTACTCACACTTATCTTGAGTCTTTTAGTAGTAACCATTAACTTGTCTATGAACTGTATAGGCAACCAAGTAGTCCTTTACCACGGACGCGGCTATTCGAATAGATGATGTTAACCCTACAGGGGTGTACTTCTTCATACATGCTTTCACCACTTAGCGCCGTTTACTCGACATGTACTCGGCAACCTTCAAGTGGAAGCCCAACGAGGGTGTCGGCCACGACCTACCTAAACACTCAAGTCTCTAGTCCAAGTTTATCGCCTATCCAGGTTCCATCCGCAGGGAGTCTGGCTGAGGTTTCCACATACGGCCCCAAATGATGTGAACAAGGTCCCGAGACGCCAAACGGGCGCCCGGCATACCCGGCCACGGTGTATCTACCGCAACATAGCCCACCCCTAGGGTCAGCGCTACGCACGGCCGCCAACACATAACCTACAAAGACCAGAAACTAATTACAACTCCTGGACAGAGTACTAGGGTGATTAAGAAGCCGAGAGGGTCCATTTGTTTCGGGCCCAATGTATGGTAGTAACTGAATCTTAAATCACACATACAGATCTCGGTTCTTAGGGACAGCCTCAATGAAACAACCCACCATGTACTCCTACATGGCCTCTCATCGATACCTTTACCAAAACATGTTCAACACATCCCTCACATTACCAACATAATCATTTCACTCTAGCTCATCACCCAGATGAACCAGACCTGACACAACTCTAAGCATAGCAGGCATAGCAATGTAGGAATCACATACATGGCTCAATCAACTCCTACACATGCTAGTGGGTTTTAACTAGTTACTGTGGCAATGACAGGTCATGCAGAGGATGAGGGTTCCACTACCGCAGCACACATCCGTTTGAATCGCGTTGTCTTAATGCAGTAAACAAGAGCAGAAGCGAGAACATGGGATTGTATCGGAATGATCAACGGGTTGCTTGCCTGATGTAGTGGTAGTAGGGTACTGCCCTTCAGACGGATACTCGGGGTTATCCTCGAAGGCAGAACCTACCACGAAAGGCACACCGAACATAATCAACACATGACAATATCCAACAATATGATGCATGCTATGACATGGCAAGATGAAAGTGTCTTGGCCTAATGCAAGCTAAAATAGAAGGGGATGAACTCATTTGAATCAAAGATTCAAATGTTAGCTCATTTAACATGGCCTTATTAGTGCATTATCTTATTCTGATTAAACAGCAAGGTGAACTTGTTTTGTCATTCATGAAACCATTACAGATGGATAGATTGAATTTTTCTGATCATTTTTCATATATGACTTGTTTGATTTGGAGCTATGGTTGATTTTCTATGATTTTTAGAAGTTTTGGCTATTTTTTGGAATTTCCTATATAAGAATAATTCCAGTAATTGAATTAATGCGTCAGCATGACATAGGTGTGACATCAGCGGTCAACTGGGTCGGCCAGGTCAAACCTGACAGGTGGGCCCTGTCTGTCAGTGTCTCAGCTAATTAATAGAATTATGTTAGTGCTAACTAACTGTTAGTGGGACCTGGGCCCACATGTCAGTGACTAAACTAATTAAAATTAGTTAAAACTAATCCTAAACTAATTAGCAGGCTGGCCCCACCTGTTATAGACTCAGGGGGGAAGTCAACCTGGGCCCACACGGGGTCAAACAAAGTCAAACTCGCCGGCGTTTAGCCGCCGGCGTGGCCAGACGCGGCGGACGGCTCGGGTTTTGCACTCCGGCGAGCAAAAGGACGATGGAGACCGTCTACGTGTTGCGGGGAGTGAGCCCCGTCGAGTGGTGGCACTAGCCGGAGCTGGGGTGGCCAGAAACATCGTCGACGACGAGTTTGGCGGCGGCCGGAGCTCGGGTAAGGTTGAACTAGTCGCTAGGGTGCACGGGGAGGCGCGTGATTTGGTGCGTTGAGCTCCTGGGGGTGCGGTAGGGCTAGTGGACAGGGTGGCGCGACCATTGGGTGGCCGGCGCCTCGTCGGCGACGAGCTCCGCGGCGGTGCGTGCGGGTGATCTACGTGCAGTCACTACGGGGCTCAAGAGAGGGAACACAGAGGGTGGGGAGGTGGCTGAGCTCACGGGGGTCACGTCGGGGCAGTCGGCGAGGTCGGGGACGAGCTGATGCGGCGGGGACGACGAAGGGGATCTTCGGTGGCTGGAGTTGAGGACGAACTCGGTGCAACATCTCCGGGGCGAGCGAGTGCTCGGGGCTCGACCTACTCGATGTAATCGATGACGGCGGAGCTCATGGACACGATGGCGGGGTGCGAGGACGACGGAGGGCGTGACTACAATGACGGTGCAGCGACAGGGGCGTCGACCATGGTGGGGAACGGCGAAGGGAGAGAGACAGGGGGAATGGCGTGTCCAGAGGCTTCGGTGTGTGACGTGGAGGCATCCAGGCGTCCAGGGGCGTGGGCGGCAAGGAGGTGGCGCCGTGGCGAGCTCAGGCACGCCGGCGTCACCTCCCTGCCTGCCTGGCGGGGAAGAAGCAGCTGGCTGGCGCGGGCCAGCACAGTGCTAGGCCGCCAGGTGGGCCGACTGGTGGGTTAGGTGGGCTGCGCCAGGTGAGTTCCTCTCTCTCTCTTTCTTTCTGTTTTTATTTATTCTATTATTTCTGTAGCTTCAGGGCTTTATTAAAACTGCCAGGGCATTTCCATAAATCATAAAATTAATCATGGCTACTGCTTAGAATATATCCAACAGCAAACATTTTAGTTTATGATTATTTGAGCATTTAAAATATTTTATAGCATTTAAATGCCCAAATGCGAATACTATAAGAATTAATCCAATGACCTTAAGATGTCCTAGAAAAATGTGCACCATTTTTGTCAAAGGTTTTAACCCAAAACAAAAAGGGTGGGCTTTCTAGAAGGGCATTTCAGGTTCATTGACAAAGTTTTGAGTAAACCCTAGTTGTTCCAGGGGGTGCTGGGGGTTTTGTCATCCCCATTTCAGTTTTCTGGGAATTTAAACATGATGCACAAGTTCAACCAATCCTAAAGCGTGACTAACACAGGGATGTGACAACTCACCCCCACTCAAAAGAATCTCGTCCCGAGATTTAGGATCCTCCGGGAAGAAGGTGGGGTACTCGAGTCGAAGACGATCCTCCCTTTCCCAAGTGGCTTCTTTCTCGGAATGGTGTGGCCATTGAACCTTGAGAAACTTGATATTATGGCGTCGAGTGGTACGCTCGGCTTGATCAAGGATACGAACGGGATGTTCCCGATATGAGGGGTTATCTTGTAGATCAAGCGTTTCGTGGTCCACTCCACGGATAGGATCCGCGAAGCAACGCCTGAGTTGAGAAACGTGGAAGACATCGTGAACTCTGGAAAGATGCGAAGGTAGTTCCAATTGGTAGGCAACTTCTCCTCGTTTGGCAAGAATGCGAAAGGGTCCAATGTAACGAGGAGCCAATTTGCCTTTGATACTGAAACGAGGGGTTCCCTTTAACGGAGTAACCCGAAGGTAAGCCTTCTCGCTGACTTCATAAGTCACGAGCTTATGTTTACGATCATATTGGCTCTTTTGACGAGATTGGGCTATTCTCAATTTCTCACGAATAACGCGAACCTGCTCTTCTTCTTCCCGAATCATATCTGGGCCAAGGAGTTGTCTTTCCCCGGTTTCTGACCAGTTAAGAGGCGTTCGACATTTTCGTCCATAGAGAACTTAGAAAGGAGCTTTGCCCAAGCTAGCTTGATAACTATTGTTATAGGCAAACTCCGCGAATAGAAGGCATTTCTCCCAACCCATTCCAAATGAGATGATAGAAGCTCTGTGCATATCTTCCAGAATTTGATTGACTTACTCTACTTGACCACTTGATTGAGGATGGAAGGCGGTGCTAAAGGAGAGACGAGTTCCCATAGCATTTTGGAAACTTTCCCAAAATCGAGAGGTGAAGAGACTCCCACGGTCTGAGTTAATTTCCAATGGGACACCATGAAGTGACACTATTTGAGAGATGTATAACTCAGGTAGCTGGCTAGCGGTGATACTCTCACGAATAGGTAGAAAGTGGGCTACTTTGGAAAGACGGTCGATCACGACGAAGATGGCATTATTCCCTCTCTTGGTCCTGGGAAACCCAGTAATGAAATCCATACTGATTTTATCCCATTTCCACTCAGGAATAGCCAAAGGTTGAAGGGTGCCAGCAGGCCGTTGACGCTCTTCTTTAACACGACGACAAACGTCGCAATTAGCAATGTATTGAGCGATTTCTCTCTACATCCTAGTCCACCAAAACCTCTGGCGTAGGTCTTGATACATTTTAGTACTACCGAGATGAATGGTGAGAGGGGATTCATGAGCTTCCTTAAGGATCAGCCGCCTCAGGTTTCGTGCCTTGGGAAGCACTAAGCGGTTTCCAAAGTATACGACACCTTGATCATCAACGGAGAAGTAATTTGCGAGTCCTTTCTTAATGTTTCTCTTAATACGGGAGATTCCCGGATCTGCCTTCTGTGCCTTGATGATCTGATCCGTAAGGGTAGGATTCGCCACCAGGGTGGATAGGAATCCTCGAGGAACAATGTGAAGATTAAGCTTATGAAATTCCTCATGGAGAAGTGGTTGACTTTGTTGTAACATCAGGTTGTTATAATAAGATTTACGACTTAGCGCATCAGCCATGACATTGGCTTTTCCCGGGGTGTAAGTTATTCCTAAGTCGTAATCCGAGATCAACTCGACCCAACGTCTTTGCCTGAGATTCAAATCCGGTTGGGTGAAGATATATTTCAAACTTTGGTGATTGGTGAAGATCTCGCAATGATTACCGAGGAGGTAATGTCGCCAAGTTTTAAGTGCATGGACCATAGGTGCAAGCTCTAGATGATGTGTGGGATAATTTTCCTCATGTGGGTGTAATTGTCGTGAAGCATAGGCAATTACCTGACGATCTTGCATGAGTATGCAACCTAGTCCTTGTCGCGAGGCGTCACAATAGATAATAAAGTCCTTGGAGAAATCTGGTGGTACTAGTATGGGAGCAGATGTCAGGCGTCTTTTCAGTTCCTGAAAGCTGAACTCGCACTGTGGAGTCCACTCGAACTTTTTATCTTTCTTGAGGAGTTCAGTTAGAGGTTTAGCAACCTTGGAGAAAATTCTCGACGAAGCGGCGGCAGTAGCTCGCTAAGCCAAGGAAGCTCCGAACTTGCTTGACCGTCTCAGGTGGAGTCCAATCAAGGACGGCTTGAACTCGCTCGGGATTGACAGCAATACCCTTACCAGAGATTACATGGCCTAGATAGGTCACTTCTGGCAACCAAAATTCACACTTGGATAATTTGGCATAAAGGCGATGCTCTGGAAGTTTCGTCAATACCAGCCTTAGATGTTCGGCATGTTCCTCTTCATTCTTGGAGTAGATGAGTATGTCATCGAGGTATACTACGACGAATTTATCCAAATACTCCATGAAGATCGAGTTCATTAACCGAGAGAAGGTGGCTGGGGCATTGGTTAGACCGAAGGACATAATGGTGTACTCGTATTGGCCATAGCGAGTAACAAAGGCCGTTTTGGGAATGTCCCCGTTTCTGATTTTGATTTGATGGTAGCCTAACCTCAAATCCATCTTGGAAAAGACTGAGGATCCAGCGAGCTGATCATACAGATCGTTGATCCTGGGAAGCGGATACTTGTTCTTGATAGCGACCAAGTTGACAGGTCGGTAATCTACAACAATTCGATCCGTTCCATCCTTCTTCTTAACGAAGAGGATGGGGCAAGCCCAAGGAGAGGAACTAGGACGGATGAAACCCTTCTTCAAGGACTCATCTTGTTGGTTCTTAAGCTCGGCTAGTTCTAAGGATGCCATCTTATAGGGTCTTCTAGATATTGGAATGGTTTCTGGAACAAGGTCTATCACAAACTCGACATCCCTGTCAGGTGGAACATGTAACACCCTCGATGCGGCTATATCTCCCACGTGTCGAGGCACGACTTAGAGGCATAACCGCATTGAAAGCAATGTCGCAAGTTAGGCAATCATCACAACATCCCATCTAATATATAGATAATAAAAGGGGAGATACATAGTTGACTTACACTCGCCACGTCAATCAAGTACATAAATAGCATTACAACATTCAAACACTCATGGCCCGACTACAGCGCCAAAATAAAAGATAACCCAACATGCGACACGGTCCCGATCACCCCAACTGGGCACCACTACTGATCGTTAGGGAAAGACACGTAGTATCGGCGTCAGTCCTCGTCGAACTCCCACTTGAGCTCAGGCGCATCATCTGGAACGGAATCATCAGGCCCTGCATCTGGTTTGGAAGTAATCTGTGAGCCACAGGGACTCAGCAATCTCGCACCCTCGTGATCAAGACTATTTAAGCTTAATAGGAAAGGCAAGGAAAATAAGTGGAGCCGTGGCAAGCGACTAGCATATATGGTGGCTATCCTATTCGCAAAAGAGAGCGAGAAGAGGAGGCAAAGCGCGAGCGAGTAACTAGAGGGCATCCTGCAGCAAGCATTACTCCAACACCGTGTTCACTTCCCAGACTACACCGAGAAGAGACCATCACGGTAACTCACACAGTTGATTCATTTTAATTAAGTTAAGGTTCAAGTTATCTACAACTAGACATTAACAAATTCCCATCTGCTCATAACCGCGGGCACGGCTTTCAAAAGTTCAAATCCCTGCAGGGGAGTCCCAACTTAGCCCATGACAAGCTCTCACAGTCAACGAAGGAATAGACCTCCTCCCGAGACATTCCGATCAGACTCGGTATCCCGGTTCTTCAAGACACTTCGACAAGTTAAAACAAATCCAGCAACACCGCCCGAATGTGCTGACAAATCCCGATAGGAGCTGCACATATCTCTTTCTCAGGGCACACTCAGATGAGACATCCTACAAGTAAAACCAACCCTCAAGTTGCCCCGAGGTGGCCCCGCAGTCTACTCGGTCGGACCAACACTCAGAGGAGCACTGGCCCGGGGGGTTTAAATAAGATGACGCTCGGGCTCCGGAAACCCAAGGGAAAAAGAGGCTAGGTGGCAAATGGTAAAACCAAGGTTGGGCATTGCTGGAAAAGCTTTATTCAAGGCGAACTATCAAGGGGTTCCCATTATAACCCAACCGCGTAAGGAACGCAAAATCCGGGAACATAGCACCGATATGACGGAAACTAGGGCGGCAAGAGTGGAACAAAACACTAGGCGAGAGGCCGAGCCTTCCACCCTTTACCAAATATATAGATGCATTAAGATAACAAGATAATATAATGATATCCCAACAAGTAAATAATATTCCAACAAGGAACGGTCTGCAATCTTCACCTGCAACTAGCAACGCTATAAGAGGGGCTGAGCAAAGCGGTAACATAGCCAATCAACGGTTTGCTAGGACACGGTGGGTTAGAGGTTTGGCATGGCAATTTGGGAGGCATGATAAGCAAGTGGTAGGCATCGTAGCATAGGCATAGCAAAAGAGCGAGCATCTAGCAAAGCAAAGATAGTAGTGATTTCGAGGGTATGATCATCTTGCCTGCAAAGTTGTCAGAGTTGACTGGATCCTCGAAAGCAAACTCAACGGGCTCCTCGTTAGCGAACTCGTCTCCCGGCTCTACCCAAACAAGACAAACAAGCAACAAGGACACAATCAACCACGTGCAAAGCTCAAACAATATGATGCAAAGATGGTATGCTATGCGGGATGCGATATGTGATGCATATGCAAGATTTGACAAGGAATGCATGAACCTGGCCTCAACATGGAAATCCAAGTGTGCCACTGGAAAGATGAGATGAAATCGCTTGAAAATGATATAAAGAACACCGGAATCGGAGTTACGGTTTGGAAATGGCAAGCGATTCAAATATGACACCGGTCTGCGATTTACAGCAAGTAGCCATCTAAATGCAACAAGATGAACATGCTACAGCACTCAAACATGGCAACAAAATACATGGCAGGGATCCATTCAAGATGCTTAAAAAAAGACTAGCACTGAGCTACGGCCAATTCATCCATTAACAGGTTCAAACAAGCATGGCGAAAAGGCATTTGGCAAACAGATTTCAGAGTTAGTGAAATTAACACTTGTCTAGAATTTCAGATCAGATAGCACTGTTTGGAGTATGAAAACTGTATGCTACAGGACCTAAACATGGCAAAGTAAAGCATGGCATGAAGCTACTCAAAGAGCTTAACAGAAGTCCCTTAGTGACCTTGAGCCAAAAGGGAACAAAAAATACATTTGCAAGCATGTGAACATGGCAAAAATATAATCAGATCACAGACTTGGTGAAAACTGGAGCATGCTGAAACAGATATCAAGTAGGCATGTTTACGAGCTCGATGCACTCACTACAGAGCAAGTCATGACAATCTAAGCATACACCCATCAAGAATACACAAAATTCAAGCTAGACATGGCAAGAACAATAACATAGCATGCATGGATCAACTACAACATCCTCGGCAAAATCGCTAACAATTAGAAAATCTGCCCCGATTCATGAAATAGCAAAAGTAGAGCTCGATTGACTCAAGCTAGGGTGCTCCATAATTGCAAACAAAGACATGGATGGATAGAGTACTACAAGATTAACAAAACATCCTTACTGATCATCCTCAAAAGAGGCACGGATCACTAGGAAACAACATGAACATATGGCATAATGAAATAAATAGATCAAGGACTTAGTGGAAATGCTAAGTCCCTGAAATCAGCATTAACGAATGCTCCACTTTGCAAGCTTGTGCTAGTTACCACACACATCACAAAAATACATGGGTTGCACCTCTGGAAAGATGGCAAAACATATAACAAAACACATGTAGAGCTCAGGGGCATATCATGCACACAATAATCATGGCAAAAATGACAAATATCTAATTGGAGCGGCAAATCTGACAATTATCTCAAATAGCAATCTTCCAATAGCATTTCGGGCATCAAGATGAACTCAAATGAAAATGATGCAATGATATGAAATGATGTGCTCTCTGAGATGAACATTTTGATATGCTATATGCACAAAACAGATCTATGGATGCAAAGTTACGGCACGATGAACATGGGCATATGGATCTGGGAATCAGGGACTTAGACGAAAATTCCACCTTGCAGATTAGGGTTGACCCGGGCACGCAAAACAAGGCGGTGGCGGATCTTTGCCGGAGATGACGAAGACGGCGGCCGGCGAGGTCGGGGTCGCCCGATCCGGCCCTCCCGCGGCCGGATCTGGCCGGAGGCGGGACGCAGGCTCCGGGAGGAGGCGGCGGCCTGCGAGGACTGTGGCGGCGGGGTCGGGCGGCGAGGCGGCGGTGAGGTGGCGCGGCGGCCGGCGACGAGGTGGTGGCAGCGGGCGGCGGAGCAGGCCGGCGGAGGAGGAGCCACCGGGCGGTGCGGGCGACGGGCTCGCGGGGGCCTGACTCGGGCCTCGCGGGCCGGAGCGGCGGCGGCGGGGCGTGCCACGTGTCACGCGCCGATTGGCGCGGGTGCGGCGGTGGGATGGATCCGGACGTGTCCGTCGGTGGCAATTTTGTCCGGCGGCGCGCGATGGTGAATGGATCTAGGGTTTCGGGGGGAAGGGGAAGGAGAAATTCGGGGGTGTCTTTATATATACAGAGAGGGAGCTAGGAGAGTCCAAATAAGGTGCGGTTTTCGGCCACGCGATCGTGATCGAACGCTCTAGATGATGGAGAGGGTTTTGGTCGGTTTTGGGCCAAATTGGAGGGGTGTTGGGCTGCAACACACACGAGGCCTTCTCGGTCCCTCGGTTAACCGTTGGAGCATCAAATGAAGTCCAAATGGTACGAAACTTGACAGGCGGTCTACCGGTAGTAAACCAAGGCCGCTTGGCAAGTCTCGGTCCAATCCGGAAATGTTTAATACCCACACTCGAAAGAAAGGTAGAAATGACCACCGGAGGAGAACGAAGCACCAGAATGCAAAATGGACAACGGGGAAAATGCTCGGATGCATGAGACGAACACGTATGCAAATGCAATGCACATGATGACATGATATGAGATGTATGGCAACGATGACAACACATGGAGACAAAAACCCGAACCCGAGAAAATAAAATAACTTAACACCGGAAACGGCAAGAGTTGGATTACATATTGGGTAAATTACATCCGTGGTGTTACAACACTCCACCACTACGAAAGGATCTCGTCCCGAGATCTAGGACTGAAAGAACGCCGGATACTCAGAACGGAGGTGATCCTCGCATTCCCAGGTAGCTTCACGGTCGGAATGGTGTGACCACTTGACTTTGAGGAATTTTATCGACTTGTTGCGAGTCTTGCGTTCAGTCTCTTCAAGAATAGCAACGTGGTGCTCATGATAGGAGAGATCTTCTTGGAGCTCAATGTCCTCGAAGTTGACGTGCGGTCAGGAGTCTTGAAGCATTTTCGAAGCTGAGAGACATGGAACACGTCATGCACATTTGCAAAGTTTGAAGGAAGCTCGAGTTGATAGGCGAGATCGCCTCTCTTGCTGACAATCTTGAAAGGTCCCACGTATCTAGGGGCAAGCTTTGATGAAGCCATGTACCTACGGTAGGGGCACGGACCCGTCCTAAAGAGCCCTACCGTAGGACATCCCTAGAAGAAGTCACCTTTCAATCAACTCGAAGGTATCCCACTCGACAGGTTGAAGACACTCAACCAAGAAGCTATCACTCGACCATGAAGTCAACCACTCGACCGACCAAATACCTGAAGTCACTCCGCAGGCAAACAGTCGGCTATTAAGTAGTCTTTATGGTTATTATGACACTTTATTAGGGACGTTATCAGTAACGCCCCACCTTAAATGTACCTTAAACCCTGCATTACTGAGGGAAGGAGAGGGCTGGCAAACTCTATATAAGCCACCTCCCTCCTCAGTATCAAGGGTTCGCACTCCTGTCATTTACACACGCATAATTCAGTCGACCGCCTCCGGGCACCGAGACGTAGGGCTGTTACTTCCTCTAAGAAGGGCCTGAACTCGTAAACCTTGCGTGCTTACAACTTCCCAATAGCTAAGGTCTAGCCTCCTCATACACACCCCCTACCTCACTGTCAGACTTAGAACCACGACAGTTGGCGCCCACCGTGGGGCTCTAGTCTTAGCGCCCAATTGGAGAAGTTGCGATTTTTCCGATCCACTTGATCATGTTTTCCTGCGGAGCTTTGGCAGAGGGCCGCGAGATCCGTCTCAGCGCACTCACTTTCATCGCCGACGACTCCGCCTGGCTCCAGGAGGCGCCGCTCGACGTTGACGCGCTCCCCGTCCGCGGTGCGACGCACTTCCACGCGTGCGTCCGTGGCGTCCTCCTGCGGCAGCCGTCGACCCCATATTGGTCGACTCCCGTGTCATCTCCCCGCCCTGTCTCCCGCCTGCGCAAGCGCTCAGGTCTGTCGAGACTCCAGCGGTGGGTGAAGCACGCCGTGGCCCGCCAGTCGGCGGCCCCACAAGTCGCGGCAATCGAGCCCGACGAATCCCTCTGCGGCCTGTTCGATCTGTCGACTGGCTCCGCGGAGACCGCATCCGAGTGTGATAGCAGCGACCCTTTAGCAGAGGTTCTGGCGGTCGAGGGGACACGCAGTCCTCCTGGATTCCATCGCGCTGATAGTGGTGTGGATAGAGGCGATCTGTCGCATCCCCACGACGAATACCTCCCCGAACCTCTTTCGTCATTACAGCGAGAGGAGCTTCGTCGCTGGAACATGGACGCGCTCCACACTACTATTGTTGGAGTAACCCCCGAGGCCCGGGCCTTGGAGGGCGCACGCTTGGCTAATCTGGCCGAGCGCACTCGACTGGAGAATCTACAGCGAGCACTCGACGAGCGAGCGCGTCAGCGGGCTCCCGAGTCCAGTCGACGACAGCAAGCTCCCGATTCAAGTCGACGTCAGCTCTTCCCACCACCGCAGGTATACCGAACTCTAGTTCAGAATTTGGCTGCCACGACCCGCATAGCAGAGTCAATCCAGCCCTCTTAGTCAGAGGCTGGCAGAGGATTGTTGCAGATCAGAGCATTGCTCCGAGTGGCGGGAAATCAGAATTCCACCGTCTCTCAGTCGCGGGACAGGATCCACATTCGATCCGTTGCAACGGAAACAGTCCAGCCGGCTCATAGCCCGAGATCGCCCCCAAGGCGTGAGGGACGTGGAGACCGGCACGATCAGTACAGGAGGAATGAACAGTATGGTCACCGACCTGACCATGATGATAGACGTCGAATGCCATCCCCTCCCCCGAGGAGTGGATCGTATGCACCCCAACATCAAGATGACAGGCGCCCCCATAATGTTGGGCAGAGGATCCCAGTCGACCCCAGAGACCCAGGTTTTGACGCGAGATCCATCCTCGTTCAAGGTTTGGTGGACAGGAACAGGGCTCATCGAGAGGGCCACAACAGAGATACGCCCACTGGCAGCAGAGCGCATGCCTCGGGGCCTGAATGTTTCAGTCAAGCCATCAGGGCCGCGGTGATCCCTCCCAACTTCAGGCTGGCGACTGGAGTCAGCAAGTTCAACGGTGAATCCATGCCCGACACGTGGCTCGAAGATTACCGAGTGGCTGTGCAGATTGGCGGCGGCAATGATGAGGTGGCTATGAAGCATTTACCTCTCACGTTGGAAGGCTCAGCTAGGGCGTGGCTGAATCAGTTGGCGCCCAGCAGCATTTACACTTGGGAGGATCTCGCCCGAGTGTTTATCACAACCTTCGAAGGGACGTGCAAGCACCCTGCAGGCCTTACGGAGTTGCGGTCTTGCGTGCAGAAGCCGAATGAAACTCTGAGAGAATACATCCAGAGGTGGATCACACTGCACCACTCAGTCGAGAACGTGCCAGACCATCAAGCAGTTTGCGCTTTCAAGGAAGGCGTCAAATATAGGAAGTTGAATCTGAAGTTTGGTCGAACTGGAGAGATGTCCCTGAATCGGATGATGGAGATTGCCACCAAGTACGCTAATGGTGAAGACGAGGACCGACTCCGAAGTGGCAAACTCAAATCAGTCGCCCAAGAAACCGGAGGAAACTCCAGTTGGAAGCAGAAGCGGAAGGCCGAGCCGGCCGCCCCTGGGGAGGCCCTGGCTGTGGCCCAAGGAAACTTCAAGGGAAAACCCAAGGGCACATGGAAGCCCAAGAAGGTTAAGGATCAGGATGGGAATGATGTTTTGGACCTGCCATGTCACATCCACACCAAGAAAGATGAAGAGGGAAATTTTGTTTTCCCGAAGCATACGACTCGACAGTGCCGGCTCCTGATTCAGCAGTTCCAGGGCAAGCAGCCCAAGGATAAGGAAAAAGAACCAGACAGAGTTGAGGACAAGGAGGATAGTGATGATGGATACCCCCAAGTCAATTCCACCTTGATGATTTTTGCTGATGTCGAAAGCAAAAGTCGACTGAAAGTCATTAACCGTGAGGTGAACATGGTTGCTCCGGCGACACCTAGTTACCTCAAATGGTCTCAGACCACCATCACATTCGACCAATCTGATCACCCGACACACATTGCCACCCCAGGGAGGCAAGCTTTGGTGGTCGACCCAGTCGTCGAAGGTACTCGACCGACCAAAGTCCTGATGGATGGCGGCAGTGGCCTGAACATACTGTATGCTGAAACTTTGAAAGGAATGGGCATTCCGATGTCCAGACTCAGTGCCAGCAACATGATCTTCCACAGAGTCATTCCTGGGAAGAAAGCCAAGTCACTCGGCCAGATTGCTCTCGATGTGGTTTTTGGTGATTCAAAGAATTACCGCAAGGAAAAGTTGACATTTGAAGTTGTGGACTTCCAGAGTGCTTATCATGCCATTTTGGGCAGGCCAGCTTACGCACGCTTCATGGCTCAACCATGTTACGTGTATCTTAAATTAAAGATGCCTGGCCCCAAAGGTGTGATCACTGTTACGGGCAACCGGAAGAAAGCAGAAGAATGTTTTCAGAAGGGATCAAAGATCGCCGACGCTCTGATGGCAGTGGTCGAGCTGAAAGAGTACCAAAAGACTGCCGACCCGAGTGAATTGCTGCGGGCTAAGAAGCCCGCCTCCGAGTCAGCTTTTCAGTCGGCTGGTGAAACAAAGACAGTCCACATTCACCCGACCGACCCCGACGCTGCTCCGACTCACATCTCGACGACGCTCGACTCCAAATAAGAAGAAGCGCTCATCCAGCTCCTCCGTGAGAACTGGGACATCTTCGCATGGAAACCCTTTGACATGCCTAGAGTTCCCATGGGGTTGGCTGAGCACTGTCTGCGAGTCGACCCAAAGTTCAAGCCCGTGAAGGAACATCTTCGACGGTCCGCCGTCAACAAGAAACAAGCCATTGGCGAAGAAGTGGCTCGGCTCTTAGAAGCCGAGTTCATCCGAGAGATTTACCACTCCGAGTGGCTCGCCAATGTCGTCATGGTCCCCAAGAAGGACAAGTCACTCCGTATGTGCATTGATTTCAAACATATCAATCGGGCCTGCCCGAAAGATCATTTTCCTCTCCCTCGCATCGACCAAATTGTCAACTCAACTGCAGGATGCGAGAGATTGTCTTTTCTAGATGCCTATTCTGGGTACCATCAGATCCGTCTGTATGGGCCCGACGAAATCAAAACAGCTTTCATCACTCCATTCGGATGCTTCTGTTACGTCACCATGCCATTTGGCCTCAAGAACGCCGGAGCCACATTCATGAGAATGATCCAGAAGTCTTTACTCACTCAAATCAGTCAGAATGTGGAGGCGTACATGGATGATATCATGGTCAAGTCCCGGAAAGGTTCCGACCTGCGGGCTGACCTTGCTGAAACCTTTGCCAACCTCAGGAGGTACGATATCAAGCTCAATCCGTCAAAGTGCACTTTCAGGGTTCCAGGTGGAAAGCTACTCGGTTTTCTCGTTTCCGAACGGGGAATCGACGCCAATCTTGAAAAAATTGGCACCATACTCCGGATGAAGCGTCCTGTACGCGTGCATGATGTCCAAAAGCTTACAGGCTGCTTGGCCGCCTTAGGTCGATTCATTTCTCGACTCGGTGAAAAAGCGTTGCCTCTTTACCGACTGATGAAGAAGTCTGACAAGTTCAAGTGGACTCCAGAAGCTGATGCAGCATTTGCAGAGCTCAAAGCTCTGCTCTCCACCCAGCCGCTGCTAGCTGCCCCAATCAGCAAAGAGCCTCTGCTGCTTTACATTGCAGCCACAGGACAAGTTGTCAGTACAGTACTTATGGTCGAGCGAGAAGAGGAAGGGAAGGCCTTCAAAGTTCAACGCCCTGTATATTATGTGTCTGAAGTTTTGACCCCTTCAAAACAAAGATACCCCCACTACGAGAAGCTTGTATATGGGATTTATATGACCACGAAGAAAGTTGCACATTATTTCTCTGACCACTCCATTACAGTCGTCAGCGACGCCCCATTATTAGAGATCCTGCATAACAGAGATGCAACTGGTCGAGTGGCCAAGTGGGCGATTGAACTCCTTCCTTTAGATATCAAGTTTGAAGCAAAGAAGGCTATCAAGTCCCAAGCAATCGCAGATTTCATCGCCGAGTGGATTGAACAGCAACTTCCGACTCACGTTCACTCGGAGCACTGGACCATGTTCTTCGATGGATCCAAGATGCTGAATGGATCGGGCGCGGGAGTAGTCTTGGTCTCCCCCCGAGGGGATACACTCAGATATGTTCTCCAAATTCACTTCGATTCCTCCAATAATGAGGTAGAGTATGAGGCACTTTTGTATGGGTTGCGCATGGCCATTTCACTCGGCGTCCGTCGCCTCATGGTCTATGGCGACTCAGATTTGGTGGTTAATCAAGTGATGAAGGAGTGGGACGTCAGGAGTCCGACAATGACTGGGTATTGCAATGCAGTGCGAAAGCTAGAAAAGAAGTTCGAGGGGTTAGAGCTCCACCACATCCCCCGACTGAAAAATCAGGCAGCTGACGACTTGGCAAAGATAGGCTCCAAGAGAGAAGCCATTCCAAGCAACATGTTCTTGGAACACATTCACTCACCATCGGTCCAAGAGGATCCTTTCACAGAAGAAGCCCCGCAGCCGAAAAGTGGCACAGATCCGACTGAAGTCGAAGTACCTGCAGTGGTCGACCTAATCATGGAAGTCTTGGCAATCACCCCTGACTGGACAATACCGTACATCGCATATATCCTAAGGAAAGAACTCCCGGAGGAGGAGGAGGAGGCTCGACAGATCGTCCGCCGATCCAAGGCCTTCACAGTCATAAGGGGACAGCTGTACAGAGAGAGCGCGACCGGAGTCGGCCAGAAATGCATAACACCAGAAGAGGGTTAGGTAATCCTTAATGATATCCACTCGGGGACATGCGGTCACCATGCGTCCTCTCGGACTATTGTGGCTAAAGCATATCGAGCTGGATTTTACTGGCCGAGAGCAAATGAGATGGCAAAAGAGATAGTCGACAAGTGTGAAGGGTGCCAGTTCTACTCCAACATGTCGCACAAGCCCGCATCAGCCCTGAAGACCATTCCGCTCGTCTGGCCCTTTGCCGTCTGGGGATTGGACATGGTTGGTCCCCTAAGAACGGGCAGGAGTGGATTCACTCATGTACTTGTGGCAGTCGACAAATTTACCAAATGGATCGAAGCTAAGCCCATCAAGAACCTCGATGCTGGCACTGCTATCAGTTTCGTCAGAGGGTTAACATTCAAATATGGAGTCCCGCATAGCATCATCACTGATAACGGGTCAAACTTTGATTCGGACGAGTTCAGAGCATTTTGCGCTTCTCAAGGCACACGAGTCGACTACGCTTCGGTCGCTCATCCCCAGTCGAATGGACAGGCTGAGAGAGCAAATAGTCTGATTCTCAAAGGGCTAAAGCCTCGACTGATGCGCGATCTCAAGCACGCGGCAGGCGCTTGGGTCGACGAGCTTCCGTCAGTTCTGTGGGGATTAAGGACCACCCCTAACCGGTCGACTGGAAGGACTCCATTCTTTCTGGTTTATGGAGCCGAAGCAGTCCTGCCGAGTGATCTTCTTCATAATGCACCCCGAGTCGAACTTTACACCGAAGATGAAGCAGAGCAGGCCCGGCAAGACGCGGTCGACCTCTTAGAAGAAGAAAGGGAGATGGCCATGATCAGATCGACCATTTATCAGCAAGACTTGCGCCGTTTTCACGCCCGGAATGTGAAAAGTCGAGCCTTCCAAGAAGGGGATCTGGTCCTCCGAGTGGATCAACAGAAGCCACACAAACTTGCTCCTACTTGGGAAGGCCCCTTCATAGTCACCAGAGTCCTCCACAATGGAGCATACCACCTCTACAATGTCGATCGCCAGATCGACGAACCGCGAGCTTGGAACGCGGAACTGCTCCGCCCCTTTTACACCTGAGTTGTCCTTTAGATGAGATGTAATAAGAAAAATAATTTCTATAGTTCATTTTTATCAAAGACAAGAGTGTTCCAATAATGGGCGCCAACCGTGGCTGTCACTTTGTTTGCATACAAAACCCCCAGCGGGTGACTTGGCTGCGAATCCGTTTCGCCTAAGTTTGAAAAAATCCTACCGAGTGGAGAGCGATCCTCCCACTCGGGGGCTTAGCTGCAGTCCAGTAATCGCCTAAGTTCTCCCACTCAGAAACTTAGCTGCAGTCAAGCACTCGCCTAAGTTTGAAAAAACCCTACCAAGTGGAGAGCAATCCTCCCACTCGGGGGCTTAGCTGCAGTCCAGTACTCGCCTAAGTTCTCCCACTCGGAAACTTAGCTGCAGTCAAGCACTCGCCTAAGTTTGAAAAAACCCTACCGAGTGGAGAGCAATCCTCCCACTCGGAGGCTTAGCTGCAGTCCAGTACTCACCTAAGTTCTCCCACTCGGAAACTTAGTTGCAGTCAAGCACTCGCCTAAGTTTGAAAAAATCCTACCGAGTGGAGAGCAATCCTCCCACTCGGGGGCTTAGCTACAGTCCAGTACTCGCCTAAGTTCTCCCACTCGGAAACTTTACACCCAGTGGGTGACTTGGCTGCGAATCCGTTTCGCCTAAGTTTGAAAAAATCCTACCGAGTGGAGAGCGATCCTCCCACTCGGGGGCTTAGCTGCAGTCCAGTACTCGCCTAAGTTCTCCCACTCGGAAACTTAGCTGCAGTCAAGCACTCGCCTAAGTTTGAAAAAACCCTACTGAGTGGAGAGCAATCCTCCCACTCGGGGGCTTAGCTGCAGTCCAGTACTCGCCTAAGTTCTCCCACTCGGAAACTTAGCTGCAGTCAAGCACTCGCCTAAGTTTGAAAAAACCCTACCGAGTGGAGAGCAATCCTCCCACTCGGAGGCTTAGCTGCAGTCCAGTACTCGCCTAAGTTCTCCCACTCGGAAACTTAGTTGTAGTCAAGCACTCGCCTAAGTTTGAAAAAATCCTACCGAGTGGAGAGCAATCCTCCCACTCGGGGGCTTAGCTGCAGTCCAGTACTCGCCTAAGTTCTCCCACTCGGAAACTTTACACCTAGTGGGTGACTTGGCTGCGAATCCATTTCGCCTAAGTTTGAAAAAAATCCTACCGAGTGGAGAGCGATCCTCCCACTCGGGGGCTTAGCTGCAGTCCAGTACTCGCCTAAGTTCTCCCACTCGGAAACTTAGCTGCAGTCAAGCACTCGCCTAAGTTTGAAAAAACCCTACCGAGTGGAGAGCAATCCTCCCACTCGGGGGCTTAGCTGCAGTCCAGTACTCACCTAAGTTCTCCCACTCGGAAACTTAGCTGCAGTCAAGCACTCGCCTAAGTTTGAAAAAACCCTACCGAGTGGAGAGCAATCCTCCCACTCGGAGGCTTAGCTGCAGTCCAGTACTCGCCTAAGTTCTCCCACTCGGAAACTTAGTTGCAGTCAAGCACTCGCCTAAGTTTGAAAAAATCCTACCGAGTGGAGAGCAATCCTCCCACTCGGGGGCTTAGCTGCAGTCCAGTACTCGCCTAAGTTCTCCCACTCGGAAACTTAGCTGCAGTCAAGCACTCGCCTAAGTTTGAAAAAATCCTACCGAGTGGAGAGCAATCCTCCCACTCGGGGGCTTAGCTGTAGTCCAGTACTCGCCTAAGTTCTCCCACTCGGAAACTTAGCTGCAGTCAAGCACTCGTCTAAGTTTGAAAAAACCCCCACCGAGTGGAGAGCAACCCTCCCACTCGGGGGCTTAGCTGCAGTCCAGTACTCGCCTAAGTTCTCCTACTCGGAAACTTAGCTGCAGTCAAGCACTCGCCTAAGTTTGAAAAAATCCTACCGAGTGGAGAGCAATCCTCCCACTCGGGGGCGTAGCTGCAGTCCAGTACTCGCCTAAGTTCTCCCACTTGGAAACTTAGCTGCAGTCAAGCACTCGCCTAAGTTTGAAAAAATCCTACCGAGTGGAGAGCAATCCTCCCACTCGGGGACTGAGCTGCAGCCCAGCACTCGTCTGAATACAAGACCAAAGTCCTACACGACAGATCAAAACCACGAAGATATTCAGCAAGAAATTAAGTTCGGATAAAGCTTAAAAGGCCCCAGGCCCCGAATCAAAGTACTCGAGCCCTCGGCTCGGCAGAGTTTAAACGGTTACAAATCCACTCGGCATTCCGAGGAAAATTTAAGGAAAGGCATAAAAGTTTTTTTTCATTCCTCAGGTGGAGGACTGGCAGGGGCGACGAACTCATCCAGGTCGATTCCGTCCGCAATACGAGTGGCAGCAGCAATGAAGGTCTCCATGAAGTCTTGAAAGCTGTGCCTCTTGGTATTGGCGACTTGGATGGCGGCCAACTTCTCTTCTCGCGCCTCCTTGCAATGGACGCGGACTAAAGATAGAGCCACATCAGCGCCGCACCGGGAAGAAGACTTCTTCCACTCCTGCACTCGATCGGGGATTCTGTCAAGTCGAGTCATCAGAGACTCGAGATCATTCTGGCGCGTAGACTCTGGCCAAAGTGTCGGGTCGATCCGCGACATGGCAACCTTCAGCCGAGCCAATTAATCCACGGCGCCATCGATACGAGATTCCAGTCGGAGCAGATTCATGGCGGCATCATCATTCACCGGAGAATTGATTGGGTCCAAACGCGTTTCAATTCGCCCGGTCTCCTCTTCAAAGTTCTGACAAAACTCTGCATACAAGACCCAAGGATAAGCCAACGATCGCAAACTGAGTTGACACAAAAGAAAACCAGTCGGAATTGAATGCGCACCTTCGAGCTTGGTGTACAACATCTTGGCGAGACTCCTCAAGTAGCTCTCTAGGTCGTCCCTCCTGCGAGCGACGCTTTCCATCTGCTCGCTCAGGGTGAGGTGCTTCTTCTTCCAATGCGAGCACTCCCTGTTGGCATCATTCAGAGCGGTCTTCAGCTTGGTATTCTCATCTTCTATCTGGCTGACCGAAGCCAGCTTCTGTTCAGCCAGAGCAACCTTGTCACCAGCCTCCTTGTGGGCAGCAGCCAAGTCCCGATCCTTCTTCGCCAGAGCCTCGCTCAGTTCTCCTGCAAAAGAAACGATGATTGGTTCAGAAACAGTAGAAGGGTACTCAAGCCTAAAAACAAAACCAGTCGACAAGGTCGTCTTACCAGCAACGCCATCTCTGACCTTCTGCAGCTCCGTTCTGGCCAGCTCCAGATCAAGGGTTAGTTGAATACGCTGCTTCTCCAACTCAGTATAGCGAGACGCAAGCTCACAAGATTTCTGCAAAAGGAAAAATCAGTTGACAGACATCCAAAATAAGTCGCTTCCAAGTAACTAAGGAAAAAAGGTGACGTTTCTAAGACCACAACCGAATCAAAACATTCGATAGTAGTCTCGGGGACTACACCCAGTGGGTGCACTCAGCGTGCCCCCACTGGTTTGAAAAAAAATTCGAGTGTCCGCAGTCGACCGGATACAGATCCATTCGACATGACTCAACCAGACCAAGAAAAGGAATACAGATTCAGAAAAGCAATGTAAAGACTACAGTCGACTGCCAGCAGTCCACCATAGTCTCGGGGACTACACCCAGTGGGTGCACTCAGCGTGCCCCCACTAGTCCAAGAAGGGGAAAACACACCCAGTGGGTGTACAGATACAAAAATCTTCAAAAAAAAGAGAGGGAGAAAGACTCTTCAAATAATCAAGTATCAACTCGACTGACCTGGACATTGCTCTGAAGTGCCAAACTTGCATCATAGGCTGCCTGGCTGGCCTCCCGAGCCTTCTTCACTTGTTCCATCATGACCCCCGCCTGGCGTATAGCCTCCTTCACAGCAGCCACTTCGTCCTCAGGGGCAGGGTATGCGACAAAAAGCGAAGTTGGATCTGCAGTCAACGCCGAAGGTTGCACACTCGACAGGGGATTGGCAAAGGTCACAGAAGGCCGAGGGGCATCGCCACCGTCCCGAGCCACGGTCTCAGGCGCCGGAGTAGGCTGGGGAGTCCTGTCAGCCGATGACCTCTTAGTCCTCCTCATCCTCAGCGGTTCGTTGTCGTCGTCATCCGGGAGGTCGATAACATGAGGAGGGGCTGCAAGGAAAACTTTCAATCGACCAGAATTGCAAGAAACGACCAGTCGACTCACAAACAGAACGTCAATAATCGTACCAGGGTTGGAGGTAACAGCGTCCCCCATCTCTTGGTCGTCGTCTTTGGCAGAGACTTCGGAGGTAGCAGCGCTGCAAATTTCGAAAAGTCAGCCAGTTAGCTTAACAAGTCGACCAAGGATCCGTCCTCCATCGATGAAGGAAAACAAGCTTTATTACCCGGAAATAACAGGGACAGTTATCTTCATCTTGGGCAGAGTCTTGGGCGGCTTGGATAGCGTCGTGCGTGGTTGCTTGGGGACCTTCCCAGTCGGTGTTGGAGAAGAAGTCCGAGGGCATTTTGACGATGGCCCAACGGAGGCGGTTGCCTTGCCACGTTCCTGCGCCGGGTCGTGTGCGAGCTTGGATCGCCTTTCTGGGTGGGGGGGGGGGGGGTTCGGCCTCCTCCTCCTCTTCTTCGCTGGAGAAGACGTCATCGCCTCCCTCTCCTTCACCATCCGACTCCCACTCGCCTTGGTCATCCCCGCTCTCGCCTCCGCTCCCTTCTCCTTCCTCAGTCGACCCCTATGCCCCATTGGGTGTCGAGTACATTTTAGTGGTCGCCTGGTAAACAGCAGACAAAACGAAAGTCAATCGACCTGCTCGAAAGAAGACCAATGCAGAAAACGAAGATTTCAATCGGAAACATGAAAACGCACCTGGTCGACCTCATACGAACTGTCGAGTGGAATGACCCTCCTGGCTCCTCGGGGGTTGTCCTTGTTCCCCGTGATGCTTGACAGCCACCCCTCCAACATCTCGTCGGTGACCTCCTCCGGGTGGATCCGAGTGGTGTCCTCGAGGCCAGAGTACAGCCACATCGGGTGGTCCCGAGCCTGGAGCGGTTGGATTCGCCTCTTGAGGAAGACTTCCAGCAGATCCATCCCCGTCACGCCCTCGCGGACAAGTTCAACCACTCGACCCGCCAGTACCTTGACCTGGGCCTTTTCTTCAGGCGTCACCTTCAGAGAAGCAGGCTTTTCGGCTCGGTCGAGGGAGAAAGGTGGGAGCCCAGTCGACTGCCCTGGAGTCGCCTGATCCTGGCAGTAGAACCAAGTCGCCTGCCAGCCTCGGACTGACTTCGGGAAAGTAATGGATGGGAAACAGCTCTTCCCCCTCGTCTGGATCGCCAAGCCCCCACACAACTGGATCACTTGTGTCTTCTCATCACTCGAGTTGGCCTTCTTGACCGACTGAGAGCGACAGGTGAAGATGTGCTTGAAAAGCCCCCAGTGTGGGCGGCAACCCAGGAACGCCTCACACATAGAAATGAAAGCGGCAAGATAGACTATGGAGTTTGGGGTAAGGTGATGGAGCTGCGCTCCAAAGAAGTTCAAGAAGTTGCGGAAGAAAGAATGGGGCGGCAGAGAAAACCCTCGGTCGATGTGAGTGGCCAGGAGCACGCACTCACCACCGCGAGGTTGGGGTTCGATCTCTCCCCCAGGAAGACGCGCAGCCTTGTGAGGAATGGCTCCCCCCTCAACCAGGTCATCAAGATCCTCCTGCCGGAGCACCGATGGCATCCAGTCGCCCTGGATCCAACCTTTGGGCAGGGCCGTCCGAGAGGAAGATCCGCCGCGCGCAGACTTCTTCCCTTTCCCCGCCGCCGCCGCCTTCTTCGCGCGCTCCAGAGCGGTCGTCTTGCCCTTCACCATCGTCACCGGCGAGATCTCGAGCTGGTTTGCGGTGTCTGGGCGAGAGCGAAGGAAGCGGGGGAGGTTACGAAGAAAGAGAGGAAGAAGGAGAAGAGAAGAGCACGCGCACTGTTGGGGGACTCCGAGCCGGCAACTTATAAGGGGCCGCTTCCGAGTGGCTGACCAGTAGGCCCAAGCTATCCAGTCAAATCCCGTGGCAGGCGCGCGCGCAGTACGTGGCGAAAAAGGCGGCACGGAGATCGAGGAGCCTTCGCATTGTCACTTCCGATTACTGCGGCCGCCCCCGTTCCGTGCGCTTCCCAAAAAATCCGAATCCCGCGATATCCGCTGGCTGCAGAACAACTTGTCAAAACAGAAATCCCGCGCGCACCAGCGCTCGATGCCTCACAGGTAAAGGAATCCACCCGACGAAAGACCTGGAACGGATCAAGGCGACTGAAAGAGGTTAATGACGTCATCCATGACAGTCGACCCAGAACGAAGCACTCATATAACCTGAAGAGTCAGTCGGAAAGGTCCCTAACCCCTTTTCTCACTCTAGCCTCGATCCATTCGGGGGCTAATGATGAAGCCATGTACCTACGGTAGGGGCACGGACCCGTCCTAAAGAGCCCTACTGTAGGACATCCCTAGAAGAAGTCACCTTTCAATCAACTCGAAGGTATCCCACTCGACAGGTTGAAGACACTCGACCAAGAAGCTATCACTCGACCATGAAGTCAACCACTCGACCGACCAAAAGACCTGAAGTCACTCCGCAGGCAAATGGTCGGCTATTAAGTAGTCTTTATGGTTATTATGACACTTTATTAGGGACGTTATCAGTAACGCCCCACCTTAAATGTACCTTAAACCCTATATTACTGAGGGAAGGAGAGGGCTGGCAAACTCTATATAAGCCACCTCCCTCCTCAGTATCAAGGGTTTGCACCCCTGTCATTTACACACGCATAATTCAGTCGACCACCTCCGGGCACCGAGACGTAGGGCGGTTACTTCCTCCGAGAAGGGCCTAAACTCGTAAACCTTGCGTGCTTACAACTTCCCAATATCTAAGGTCTAGCCTCCTCATACACACCCCCTACCTCACTGTCAGACTTAGAACCACGACAAGCTTCCCTTTGATACCGAAACGACGAGTACCTTTCATAGGAGAGACGCGGAGGTAAACATGATCTCCGATCTTGAAAGCCAAATCACGGTGCTTACTATCATAGTAGCTCTTCTGGCGGGATTGGGCTGCTTTGAGGTTATCTCGAATGACTTTGCACATCTCCTATGCCTCTGTGATTAAGTCATTACCCAGCAGCTGACATTCACCGGTTTCAGACTAGTTGAGAGGGGTACGACACTTCCTGCCATACAAAATTTCAAATGGGGCCTTGCCCGAACTTGCTTGAAAACTGTTGTTGTAGGAGAATTCAGCATATGGAAGGCAATCCTCCCACTTCATGCCAAAGGAGATCACACAAGCCCTGAGCATATCTTCAAGAATCTGGTTGACACGCTTGACTTGACCGCTAGTTTGAGGATGGAAAGCTGTGCTGAAGCGGATGTAGGTGCCCATGGCCTTCTGAAAAGAATCCCAAAACTTGGAGGTAAAGATGCTACCACGGTCCGAAGAGATCACTTGTGGAATACCGTGCAGAGAGACATTTCGAGACATATAGAGCTCCGCCAACTGGGCTGCTGTGATAGACTCTTTGATAGGCAGAAAGTGAGCCACTTTAGTGAGTTTGTCGATGACAACGAATATAGCATCATTGCCACGTTTGGACTTTGGAAGCCCAGTCACGAAGTCCATCTCAATGTGATCAAACTTCCATTCTGGAATGGCAAGAGGTTGGAGGAGACCGGCTGGCCTTTGGTGTTCTGCCTTCACTCTCCTGCAAACATCACATTCATTCACGAACTGAGCAATCTCGCGCTTCATTCGAGTCCACCAATAAGCCTGCTTGAGGTCCTGATACATCTTCGTGCTCCCAGGGTGGATGGAGAAGAGAGAATTGTGAGCCTCGTTCATGATCACTTTACGAAGGTCACCTTTGGGCACAACAATACGATCCTCGAAGAAAAGAGTATCCTTGTCATCAAGGCAGTAGCACTTGTACTTGGGTTGACTCTTGGCAATCCCAATCTTCACCTTCTTCACCATAGCATCAAGAAGCTGGGCTTGGCGAATCTGGTCTTCCAAGATAGGGGAGACTTGAAGGTTGGCGAGGAAACCTTGAGGAACAACTTGCAGATTAAGTTTGCGGAAAGCTTCACAAAGCTCGGGTTGATAAGGCTTGAGAATCAGACTATTGCACTAAGCATTCCTGCTCAATGCGTCAGCAATCACATTGGCCTTGCCTGGAGTATACTCGATATTCGGATTATACTCTTGAATCATTTCGACCCATCGAGTCTGCCTGAGGTTGAGATTAGGCTGAGTGAAGATGTACATGAGACTCTTGTGGTTAGTGAAAATGTCCACTTTTCTTCCCAATAAGAGATGTTTCCATGTCAAAAGAGCATGCACAACTGCCGCCAACTCGAGGTCATGAGTGGGGTAGTTCTTCTCATTGGGCTTCAACTGCGAGAGGTATAAGCCACAACTTTCTTCTCTTGCATCAACACTGCGCCAAGACCTTGGAGAGAGGCATCACAAAAGACCTTGTACGGTTTGGATTCATCAGGCGGAGTCAGAACTGGAGCAGTGACCAATTTCTCTTTCAAAGTGTTGAAAGCAATGTCACACTCCGGAGACCAAACGTACTTGACGTGCTTCTGGAGAAGATTTGAGAGAGGCTTCGCAATCATAGAAAAGTTTTCAACGAATCTTCGACAATAGCTTGCGAGACTGAGGAAGCTACGGAGTTGCTTCACGTTCCGAGGAGGTTCCCAATTCACAATTGTAGACACCTTCTCAGGATTCACCGCAATGCCCTTGGCAGAGATGATATGCCCAAGATAAAGAACCTCATCGAGCCAAAATTTGCACTTGGAGAACTTGGCGTAGAACTGGTGTTCCCTCAGCTTGTTGAGTACCAAACGCAAGTGCTTGGCTTGATCTTTGTTGTTCTTCGAGAAAACCAGAATGTCGTCGAGATAGACCAAAATGAAGTCATTGGTGTAGGCGTTGAAGATGAAATTCATCATGCGAGAGAAAGTCGGAGGATTGTTGATGAGGCCAAAAGACATGACAGTGTATTCATATGAACCATAGCTTGTCCTGAAAGCCGTCTTGGGAATATCTTGCTCACGGATTCGAATCTGATGATAACCCATACAGAGATCAAGCTTGGAGAATACTTGGGCACCTTTGAGTTGTTCGAACAGCTCGTTGATGTTGGGAAGTGGGTATTTGTTCTTGATGGTCTTCTTGTTCAATGGACGGTAATCAACACAAAGTCGGTCCGTTCCATCCTTCTTCTTCACAAAAAGAACCCCACAACCCCACGGAGAAGAACTTGGCCGGATGAGACCCATTCTCTCTTGAATATCGAGTTGCTTCTTCATCTCCTTAAACTCTTCAGGTCCGAGCTTGTAAGGACGCTTGCACACTGGTTCCGTTCCAGGCTCAAGATCGATGATAAATTCAACTTGCCGGTGCGGAGGCATTCCTGGAAGCTCTTCTGGAAAGACGTATTGATATTCGCAAACGACTGGAATTTGCGAGATAGCATCCAGTTCACCCTTCTCATTGAGAGAAAACAGACGGATGGTATCATCACGAGCGGCAAAGACAATTACACCCTCAGACGAATGAGTCAATTGAATCTGCCTGGCTGCACAATCAAGATGCGCCTTGTGCTTAGTAAGCCAATCCATTCCGAGAATAAGATCAATATCTAAGTTGCCAAGTACCACCGGAGAAGAAAGAAACTTGTAGTCACCCAACGTGATAGAGATATCCGGAGCAACCAAACTAGAAGTCAAAAGCTTGCCGGGAGAAACAACTTGCATGACTTTGGGCATGATCTCAGTATCAACATTGTGCTTTGATGCAAAAAGGGCATGACAAGAAAGAATGCGATGCACCAGTATCAAAAAGTACTTTTGCAGGAACATCATTAACAGGAAGGTTACCCATGATGACATCTGACGAGTCCTCTGCCTGAGTTGCATTCATCAAGTTGACCTTGGCGTGCTTGGGGTTATGCTTGACCATAGTTGTACTTGCCGATCTGACAGGAGGAGGAGGAGGAAGACGCCTCTGGTTGAAGCACTTGTTGGCATAGTGACCCTTCTGTTGGCACTTGTTGCACGTGACCTCTGAAAGCGGACGGTGATACGGAGGACTCGATCTTGGAGCTTGAGACGAAGTCTTGTTCTGAAAGCCAGGGTTGGGTGGGTGGGAAGATCCACTGCCACCTTTGCTCTTCTGATACGGCTGACGAAACGGAGGAGGAGGAAGCCAATACTTCTGCTGCTTGACCACATGAGTAGAGGAAGAAGGAGTAGCATCTCTGACTCGCTTCTTGGAAGCATCACACCTCAGTTGAGCGGCCTCTTGCTTCAATGCCATGTTGTAGAACTCATCATACCTCAAGGGCTCAAAGAGAACAAGAGCTAGCTGGATTTCTTCTCTGAGACCACCCCTAAACTGGTATATCATGTTCTTCTCGTCGGGGACGTCTTGCTTGGCAAAGCGGGCGAGCTTCTGGAACAACTTGTTGTAATCATAGACAGACAAAGAGCCTTGCTTCAGGTTGCGGAATTCCTCACGCTTGCTTTCAACCACGCTCTGAGGGATATGATGAGCTTTGAAATCTTGACGGAATTCATACCAGGTAATCACACGTCCTCCTATGGAATCCTTGTACTGCTGGAACCATTCTGCGGCTTGGTCTTTGAGTTGGAAGGAAGCGAACTTGACAAAGTCCTCAGGCCTGACGTTACTACACTCGAAATGCTTGCACAAGTCCACTAGCCAATCGTCAACATCAGTTGCCTCAACACAATTGCTGAAAGTCTTTGGCTGATTTGCAAGGAACTGGTTGAGTGTAGCATAGTGATTCTGATTGTTGCCTTGGTTGCCTTGGTTCGCTTGATTGCGCTCTTGGAGAATTTGCATGATCAACTGCGTGTTTGCATTGGTTGCGGCCATCACAGCTTGCCATGCCTCCAGAGGAGGTGGAGGTGGTGGCGGATCAGGATTCAGAGTCGTGCGCGTTGGAGGAGCCATCCTGAAGATGTTGACATCCATTAGCACATTGATAGACAAATATTGAAGCTGAATCCAAAGGAATGAAAATTGCAACATATAGTCTTCACATCCGAACAAAATGAACGAATGCAATCCACTTGAAATGGTCACATATCCATAAATTGAGAAGCCACTTAGAATTTAGGTAGAGGAATAAATCAACAAGGTACGGATCAAGAACGAATAATCGGTAAGAAATCCCAATCTCAAACCAAATATCCGTGGAAGAAGAACTAGAGCTACAAGAATTCCCACCTATGAAAATCCCGAACCTTTCCGGTTATGCAATCAGGTGTTGGGGATACATGGGAAGCATAATATCTCACCCAAATCTAGAAAATCCTACATCCAGCTGTATCCATCCTTCAACACATAATCGAGAAAAACTTCAGAAACCATCTACCTCAACCTTCGAAAAGCATCCGTTATACAAGTTATGGCGATACTCCCGAACTCCCGCCTCAGTACTGGGTGGCGTCGAGCTTATCTCACCAACGAACTTCATAAAAGAGATTTTCGATGTCAGCTTACTAAACTCAGGTATTCCAGAACTGCAACGATAAAATTGTGACGACAACACCTCGGAGCTCAACTCCCCGGGACACTGCCACAACCCCTAAAGACAGGAGGTACCAAGAACAATATTCTCGTCACAAAACCATTGGAACGATTCCAAGATACCCGAGTGATCCTAATTTTTTTTTGTGAAATTTGAGAAGAGAAGAGTCAAACTCTACGTCAGGATGCCTTACCAGAGCGATGAGGAGACTGGGGAGTAAAAAGAATTCCTAAACTCTCCGATATATAATTCCTAAATGACTCAAAACATTTTTTCTAGACTCAACAATGGCTGCTAAAAAATGATCAAGCAATGGGGGCTCCTAAGGTCGGGGAAGGCTCTGATACCAACTTGTAACGCCCTCAATGCGGCTATATCTCCCACGTGTCGAGGCACGACTTAGAGGCATAACCGCATTGAAAGAAATGTCGCGAGTTAGGCAATCATCACAACATCCCATGTAATATATAGATAATAAAAGGGGAGATACATAGTTGACTTACACTCGCCACATCAATCAAGTACATAAATAGCATTACAACATTCAAACACTCATGGCTCGACTACGGCGCCAAAATAAAAGATAACCCAACATGCGACACGGTCCCGATCACCCCAACTGGGCACCACTACTGATCGTCAGGGAAAGACACGTAGTATCGGCGTCAGTCCTCGTCGAAGTCCCACTTGAGCTCAAGCGCGTCATCTGGAACGGAATCATCAGGCCCTACATCTGGTTTGGAAGTAATCTGTGAGCCACGGGGACTCAGCAATCTCGCACCCTCGCGATCAAGGCTATTTAAGCTTAATAGGAAAGGCAAGGAAAATAAGTGGAGCTGCGGCAAGCGACTAGCATCTATGGTGGCTATCCTGTTCACAAAAGAGAGCAAGAAGAGGAGGCAAAGCGCGAGCGAGTAACTAGAGGGCATCCTGCGGCAAGCATTACTCCAACACCGTGTTCACTTCCCAGACTACGCCGAGAAGAGACCATCACGGTAACTCACACAGTTGATTCATTTTAATTAAGTTAAGGTTCAAGTTATCTACCACCGGACATTAACAAATTCCCATCTGCCCATAAATGCGGGCATGGCTTTCGAAAGTTCAAATCCCTGCAGGGGAGTCCCAACTTAGCCCATGACAAGCTCTCACGGTCAACGAAGGAATAGACCTCCTCCCGAGACATTCCGATCAGACTCGGTATCCCGGTTCTTCAAGACACTTCGACAAGTTAAAAAAATCCAGCAACACCGCCCGAATGTGCCGACAAATCCCGATAGGAGCTGCACATATCTCTTTCTCAGGCACACTCAGATGAGACATCCTACGAGTAAAACCAACCCTCAAGTTGCCCCTAGGTGGCCCCGCAGTCTACTCGGTCGGACCAACACTCAGAGGAGCACTGGCCCGGGGGGTTTAAATAAGATGACCCTCGGGCTTCGGAAACCCAAGGGAAAAAGAGGCTAGGTGGCAAATGGTAAAACCAAGGTTGGGCATTGCTGGAAAAGCTTTATTCAAGGCGAACTATCAAGGGGTTCCCATTATAACCCAACCGCGTAAGGAACGCAAAATCCGGGAACATAACACCGATATGACGGAAACTAGGGCGGCAAGAGTGGAACAAAACACTAGGCGAGAGGCCGAGCCTTCCACCCTTTACCAGATATATAGATGCATTAAGATAACAAGATAATATAATGATATCCCAACAAGTAATTAATGTTCCAACAAGGAACGGTCTCCAATCTTCACCTGCAACTAGCAACGCTATAAGAGGGGCTGAGCAAAGCGGTAACATAGCCAACCAACGGTTTGCTAGGACATGGTGGGTTAGAGGTTTGACATGGCAATTTGGGAGGCATTATAAGCAAGTGGTAGGCATCATAGCATAGGCATAGCAAAAGAGCGAGCATCTAGCAAAGCAAAGATAGTAGTGATTTCGAGGGTATGATCATCTTGCCTGCAAAGTTGTCAGAGTTGACTGGATCCTCGAAAGCAAACTCAATGGGCTCCTCGTTAGCGAACTCGTCTCCCGGCTCTACCCAAACAAGACAAACAAGCAACAAGGACACAATCAACCACGTGCAAAGCTCAAACAATATGATGCAAAGATGGTATGCTATGCGGGATGCGATATGTGATGCATATGCAAGATTTGACATGGAATGCATGAACCTGGCCTCAACATGGAAATCCAAGCATGCCACTGGAAAGATGAGATGAAATCTCTTGAAAACGATATAAAGAAGATTGGAATAGGAGTTACGGTTTGGAAATGGCAAGCGATTCAAATATGACACCGGTCTGCGATTTACATCAAGTAGCCATCTAAATGCAACAAGATGAACATGCTACAACACTCAAATATGGCAACAAAATACATTTCAGGAATCCATTCGTGATGCTTAACAAAAGAGTAGCACTGAGCTACGGCCAATTCATCCATTAACAGGTTCAAACAAGCATGGCAAAAAGGCATTTGGCAAACAGATTTCAGACTTAAGTGAAATTAACACTTGTGTGGAATTTCAGATCATATAGCATTCTTTGGAGCATGAAAACTATATGCTACAGGACCTGAACATGGCAAAGTAAAGCATGGCATGAAGCTACTCAAAGAGCTTAACAGAAGTCCCTTAATGACCTTGAGCCAAAAAGGATCAGAAAATACATTTGCAAGCATGTGAACATGGCAAAAACATAATCAGATCACAGACTTGGTGAAAACTGGAGCATGTTGAAACAGATATCAAGTAGGCATGTTTACGAGCTCGATGCACTCACTACAAAGCAAGTCATGAAAATCTAAGCATACACCCATCAAGAATACACAAAATTCAAGCTAGACATGGCAAGAACAATAACATAATATGCACGGATCAACTACAACATCCTCGGCAAAATCGCTAATAAGTAGACAATCTGCCCAGATTAATGAAATAGCAAAAGTAGAGCTCGATTGACTCAAGCTAGGGTGCTCCATAATTGCAAACAAAGACATGGATGGATAGAGCACTACAAGATTAACAAAACATCCTTACTGATCATCCTCAAAAGAGGCATGGATCACTAGGAAACAACATGAACATATGGCATAATGAAATAAACAGATCAAGGACTTAGCGGAAATGCTAAGTCCCTAAAATCAGCATTAACGAATGCTCCACTTTGCAAGCTTGTGCTAGACACCACACACATCACAAAAATACATGGGTTGCACCTCTGGAAAGATGGCAAAACATATAACAAAACACATGTAGAGCTGAGGGGCATATCATGCACACAATAATCATGGAAAAAATGACAAATATCTAATTGGAGCGACAGATCTGGCAATTATCTCAAATAACAATCTTCCAACAGCATTTCTGGCATCAAGATGAACTCAAATGAAAATGATGCAATGAGATGAAATGATGTGCTCTCTCAAACGAATATTTTGATATGCTATATGCCCAAAACGGATCTACAGATGCAAAGTTACGGCACGATGAACATGGGCATATGGATCTGGGAATCACGGACTTAGACGAAAATTCCACCTCATGGATTAGGGTTGACCCGGGCACGCAAAACGAGGCGGTGGCGGATCTCGCCGGAGATGACGAAGACGGCGGCCGACGAGGTCGGGGTCGCCGGATCCGGCCCTCCCGCGGCCGGATCTGGCCGGAGGCGGGACGCAGGCGCCGGGAGGAGGCGGCGGCCCGCGAGGACTGTGGCGGCGGCGGGCGGCGGAGCAGGCTGGCGGGGTCGGGCGGCGAGGCGGCGGTAAGGTGGCGCGACGGCCGGCGGAGCAGGCCGGCGGAGGAGGAGCCACCGGGCGGCGCGGGCGACGGGCTCGCGGGGGCCCGACTCGGGCCTCCCGGGCCGGAGCGGCGGCGGCGGGGGCGTGCCACGTGTCACGTGCCGATTGGCGCGGGTGCGGTGGCGGGATGGATCCGTACGTGTCCGTCGGTGGCAATTTTGTCCGGCGGCACGCGATGGTGAATGGATCTAGGGTTTCGGGGGGAAGGGGAAGGAGAAATTCGGGGGTGTCTTTATATAGACATAGAGGGAGCTAGGAGAGTCCAAATGAGGTGCGGTTTTCGGCCACGCGATCGTTATCGAATGCTCCAGATGATGGAGAGGGTTTTGGTGGGTTTTGGGCCAAATTGGAGGGGTGTTGGGCTGCAACACACACGAGGCCTTCTCGGTCCCTCGGTTAACCATTGGAGCATCAAACGAAGTCCAAATGGTACGAAACTTGACAGGCGGTCTACTGGTAGTAAACCAAGGCCGCTTGGCAAGTCTCGGTCCAATCCGGAAATTTTTAATCCCCACACACGAAAGAAAGGTAGAAATGACCACCAGAGGAGAACGAAGCACCGGAATGCAAAACGGACAACGGGGAAAATGCTCGGATGCATGAGACGAACACGTATGCAAATGCAATGCACATGATGACATGATATGAGATGCATGACAACGGTAACAACACATGGAGACAAAAACCCGAACCCGAGAAAACAAAATAACTTAACACCGGAAACGACAAGAGTTGGATTACATATTGGGTAAATTACATCCGAGGTGTTACATAACACCTGGCAGTTCTTCTAGAAAGACATCCGGAAATGAAAGTGCGTTATATCGACTAGAGGGGGTGAATAGGCGATTTTTATGAAAGTCTTCAAAACGTGGAAGTTCCGAAGACAAACGATAGAAATAAACCTATTACCATGCAGCGGAAGGTAGACTACACTAGGTAAACCATAGTCATGTATTCAATGAAGTGAAAGCACAATGACTAATAGCAGCTAGGTAGTAAGGATCAGGTAGGAAGATATTATGAAGCCAAACAAAACACCCAGTCACTCAGTGAAGACAAAAGATAGTGCAATCATACAATGACTTCACAAGGACCAACAGTAAGTAAAGGGAAGGAAAGGATGAAACCAGTGACTCGTTGAAGACAATGATTTGTTGGACCAGTTCTAGTTGCTGTGACAACTGTACGTCTGGTTAGGGAGGCTTGGTATTTAAACCTGAGGACACACAGTCCCGGACACCCAGTCCTGAACACGCAGCTCAGGACACCCAGTCCTCACCGTATTCCCCTTGAGCTAAGGTCACACAGACCTCGCCCAATCACTCTGGTAAGTCTTCAAGGTAGACACCCAAACCTTCACAGACTTCGTTCACCGGCGATCCACAATGTCTCTTGGATGCTCAGAACGTGACGCCTAACCGGCTGGAGGATTCACAGTCCTCAAGTGTAATAAGTCTTCAGATCACACAGACAAGAAGACTTAAGTGATGCCTAACACTCTTAGGCTCTGGGTGGTTAGGGCTTTATCCTCTCAAGGAATTCTCTCTCAAAGGCTTCGAGGTGGGTTGCTCTCAAACGACAAAAGCCGTAGTCTAACTCTGAGCAGCCAACCATTTATGGTTGTAGGGGGTGGGCTATTTATAGCCACTAGGCAACCCGACCTGATTTGTCCGAAATGACCCTGGGTCACTAAGGAACTGACATGTGTTCCAACGGTCAGATTTCAAACTCACATAGCAACTTTACTTGGGCAACAAGCAAAGATGACTTGTCCGACTCTGGACAAGATTCGCTCTCATAGTCTTCACTCGAAGACATAGGTTTTGGTTAAGCATCACTTCAGTCATTCTGACGGGTTCTCTTGGACCCCACTTAACAGTACGGTGGTTCCTATGACTCAACAAAGAAGAAAAAGAATGACGAAAGAACTAAGTCTTTGAGCTCCGTAGGCTTCATGCGACGTCTTCTCTTGTCATAGTCTTCAATGTTAATATCTTCATATACCACCTATGACATCAATGTCTTCATACATTTTTAGGGGTCATCTCTGGTAGGAAAACCGAATCAATGAGGGACTTCTACCTGTGTTATCCTGCAATTCTCACAAACACATTAGTCCCTCAACTAGGTTTGTCGTCAATACTCCAAAACCAACTAGGGGTGGCACTAGATGCACTTACAGGAAAGTCTCGGACTACCTGAACATCCTCAAGGTCTGGAAGGGGGTTGGCATTTAGGGAGTAAAGCTGGCGCTTGGCCACTCGAGTTAAGTCATTGACCATCTTGCCCAATGGGTGAGTAAGTTGAACGGTTCTAGTGGCACAATCAATCTTAGCATAATGAGCTGACATCCAGTCCATACCCAAGATGATGTTTATGTCCGAGGACTTGAGAGCTATTAAGGGTGCAAGGAAGACAAGTCTATCGACAAGAATTTCGTTCCCATGGCTTACTCTAGAAGTTTGCCATCTAGAGCCAGGGGTTTGAATTTCCATGGTAGCGGCCATGTCACAGAATGTCGTGTTATGCAATCGAGCATAGTTCTCGGATATGAATGAATGAGATGCTCCAGTATCGAAAAGAACAGATGCCGGATGGCAATTAACAAGGATCGTACCAAGGACGATGTTAGGATCCTCATGAGCCTCCTCGGCTGAAACATAGTTAACATGGCCACGTGCAGTGGTGACCGGCTTGGCATAGATTGTCTTTCCCGCTGGCTTACCACGACCAACGGACTTCCCAGACTGATTGGGGTTGTTGTTCTGAGGACACTCTCGGCTATAGTGACCCAGCTCTCCACACTTGAAACATGTCACAACATTGGGGCGTGGAGCAGCATTAGCAGCGGGGCCGCCATAGGGTTTGGGCGGTGCAAACTGTTGGTTGGGACGAGGCGCCTCAAAGGATGGCCTCGGAATGAACCTGGGTGGCAGTGCCGTGCTTGGAATCCACACCCAACGCTTCTGAGATCCAGAGCCGGATGAAGAGCCGAAATCACGGGAGTGCTTGCATGAAGCGTCATAATCAGTCTGGCCTGTCTCAGCACTGATGGCTTTATTGACCAACTTCTGAAAGGAGGTGCACTCGTGCAGACGAAGATCGCGGCGAAGCTCAGGGCTAAGTCCCTTGCGGAACCTTGCCTACTTCTTAGCGTCGGTAGATACTTCTTCAGGAGCATAACGTGCCAGATTCCCAAATTCACGACTATATGCATCCACAGTCAGTCTTCCTTGGGTGAAATTGCAGAACTCCTCCCTCTTGCGATCTATGAGACCTTCCGGAATGTGATGCTCACGGAAAGCCTCACTGAATTCAGCCCAAGTAGTGATTTGGCCGACCGGGCGCATGGCTTCAAAATTTTCCCACCAAACGCTAGCAGGGCTTTCGAGGTGATAGGCAGCATAAGTAACCTTATCAGCTTCGGCTACATTGGCAGAACGTAGCTTGTGGGTGATGCTGTGAAGCCAGTCAGCTGCGTCAAGGGGCTCGACGGAATGGTTAAACTTTGGTGGGTACAGCTTGATAAAGTCAGTGATTGACACCAAGTCATTTCGCTGATGGCGTGCATTGTTCTGCTCAATCCGCTCCAACAAGCGGTTAGTCTCACGCTTGTTTCTTTCCGCCTCCAGCATCACTTCGGCCAGAGAAGGCGGGTGAGGTAGATTTTCACCCCTAACTGCACTGGCTTCCCCCTGCTCTGGGGCAGCATGGTTGCTGCGGGTGTTGACCATCCTACTAGAACAAGACAACGGTTTAGATAAGGATGGCACAAACTTAGCAAGGAAGTGCAGAATGTAATGGATAACATGGAATGCAGAGATGTTCATCCGTATGTGTCGGAGTAATGGGCCACGGGTAGGCCAACCCGAGGCCCATAACTTTTCAAGACATCGGGGCAGGCTGCGCCCCTCAAGACCCCGGAGCGAAGAGCCGCCTCCTGAGGAGTCGACGGCAGGGCAGCCGACTGCCCGCTCATGGCCGAGTCCAAGGGACGACTTCCAGAGAAGCCGACTTTGGGGAGTCGGCCGACGACTCCAACAAATCATGACCTCATCGAAAGGAATGGGGCAGGGGTGTGGCTACAGAGAAGCGCACACTCCGCCCCTTACCAAGGGCAGGCATGGCCACGGCACGCCGTACCCGGGAAGATCTCCGTGTGGCGTGGCACTGTTGCCCGGTCGGCCCTGACATCAGCACCACAGTACCGAGTCCTGCGCCCACGACGGCTTGTCTGTACGGCCTGGAGGCAGCGGGGTCCACCACTCAGCGAGATCTTGGGAGACGGCGAGAGAACCGCCAGTCGGACCCGTCGGGAGTCGGCCCGGGGGAGTCGGCCGAGCCCTCCCCCGGGGCCCACGCGCCATTAATCAAGATGAGATGGGGAGTGGCCAAAGTGATCGCCCGCTAGGCGGCAGGGCTGTTGCCATGACCCCATGACCAAGCCTGCGTCATCAGAAGCACGGCTACAGTAACCAGCAGCCGGCAAGACCCGCCCACGGCGGACGCGGCCTGTCGGCTCCGTACCAGACTAGTCGGCGGGCCCCAGCAGTCGGCGGAGAAGTAGGAGGTCGGAGGCACTGACGGCTGGGCCCGCACCCAGTCAAACTACCATTGTACCCTTGGGGGTAGGCCTATATAAACCCCCCAGGGCAACCATGCAAAGGGTTGGAACCCAGTAGCTCTAGACCATACCAGATAGAAGGAGAGAGCTAGCCTTGCCCTCTCCTACCTCTAAGAAACAGCTCAAGGAGCAACCGTGTAAACACTTGGCCATAGTGATCATGCGGAGACCCCGTAGAGAAGCAGTAGGGGTGTTATCTCCCTGGAGAGCCCTGAAGCTGGGTAAGATTCGCCGGCGTGCATGTCTTCGCCTCATCCCGTTTCCAGGCACCGGCGATGTTCTACTCGCCCCCACCATGATAAGCCATCCGTTAGCATATGTCGCATCAAACCCCCGACATTTGGCGCCCACCGTGGGGCATGGTGCACCGCCGTCCAAAGATCTGTTCTGGACGGGAACCCTTTTCCTCCCTGGCGAGCGCAGCCAGCCAGGCATGCTAGGCGAAGTTTGCATCGACGCGCTGCACGGCGTTGAGATTGCCTGCGCAGCCAGCTCCTTGGCCGAACTTGTCGGCGAGGTCCGCCTCTCCGACGAACCTGCGTCCGACGCAGGCGCGGGCGGCCCCGAGAACCTCCTCGCGGGCCTCCTCGATCAACTCCACGTTTCCGGCCCAGCCGCCTTGGTGCGGTCCAGCAGCGCGGCGTAGCCATCGCCAGCTGGTTTGGGGCTAGCCGCCCCGTGTACGCTACACCAGCGGAGAACATCCGAGCTGCCTAGGCAGCGGCGGACAAGCTAGACAATTTCGAAGGCGAAGAGCGCCGCCTCATGATGGAGCGAGTCCAGCGGCTCCTCGACGGAGCCGCCGCGCAGAACGAGTCCGGCTGCCGCACGGAGGCGCCACAGCGGCCAAACGACGACCCGCACCGAGATCAAGGCGCGACGTCTCAGACGCCGACTGGTGGCGCCCGCGGAAGAAAGGACAAGGAGCCGGCTGTCAACCACAGTCGGACTGACATTACCATAGAGTGCGACCGAGATGGCCGCCCGAGAGCAGTGGAACGACATGACGATTTTCCGCCTCCCCCTTCCCGCAAGGAGAGGTGAGCCTCCTTGCCGCCTGTTGACCATCCGACTCTCGGTGACCGCCTTGGCCTCCGAGAGGGAGTTGGAGAGAATGACGCCCGCCACCGGATCGACCGACTTCACCAGTCGCTGGCGCTGGAAGAAGACGAGCTGGGTCCGCCTTGTTTCGGGCCCCGCATTCGGGACGAGCCCTTTCCCAGAGGGTTCACGATCCCAAGAGACACGCCCAAGTATACCGGCTCTGTGAAGCCGGAAGACTGGCTAGTCGACTACTCCACGGCTGTCAGCATAGCAAACGGCAACAAGCGTGTCGCCGTAAAGTACGTTCCGCTCATGCTCCAGGGCACGGCCCGGACATGGCTGAACAGCCTAAAGCCCCGCAGCATTAACAGCTGGGTTGACTTCACCGAAGCGTTCGTCCGCAACTTCACCAGCACGTACAAGCATCCTCCCAAGCCTCACCAGCTCTCCTTGTGCGTGCAAGGTCCTGACGAGTCGACTCGCGACTACCTCACGCGTTGGGATGAGCTCCGGAACTCCTGCAAGGGTGTGCACGAGGTGCAGGCCATCAAGTACTTCACGGCCGGGTGCCGAGAAGGCACCCTCCTCAAGCACAAGCTCCTCTGTGACGAGCCAGAAACCCTTGACGAGCTGCTGATCATAGCGGACAAGTACGCCACGGCCGACTCCTCCATGAAGGCGGAAATCCAAATTAGCATGACTGGCAAAGTAGCTCCTCAGGATCCAAGAACTCCGGCGGCAGACGCTGGCCGGCGACAACATCAGGGCGACAACAAGCGCAAGGCCCCACAGCGGGCTTCCGGCAGCCGGCAGGTCGGGACCGTTGAAGCCCAGCAGCCAGAAGAGCAGCCTTCGCTCAAGCGACAGAAAGGCGGCAAGCCGAACTGGTTGCCGGCCTTCTCCTATGAGCAGACCTTGGATGGACCTTGCAAGTTCCACAGTGGCGTGAAGCCCTCGAATCATACCACCCGGAAGTGCCACTGGCTCACCAGGATCGCCAAGGGAGACCGCCTCCTACCACCCCCGCCTGCTGGGCAGCCGCCTACGCCTCCGCCCAGCAGCCGACAGTCAGGCCAGTCGGCGCAGTACAAGACGAATACCCTGAAGAACACGGAGCCTACATGGTGTTCACCAGTATGGCTGATGATCGACGCAGCAGGCGGCTGCAGCGACAAGAGGTGAACGCAGTAGCCTCAGAGACGCCAGAGTTGATGCACTGGTCTGAGAAGCCCATCAGCTGGAGCAGGGCGGACCACCCAGAAGTGATGCCGAGTCCGGGCTCCTACGCCTTGGTCCTGGACGCCACCTTTGCTACGGACAAACGGGCCGCACGTTTCTCGCGAGTTCTTGTAGACGGGGGCACCAGTATCAATATCCTGTACAAGGATACCATGGAGAAGTTAGGAATCAAGCAAAGACAGCTTCAGAATAGCCGGACAGTATTCCACGCCATTGTACCTGGGCTTTCCTGCTCACCGATCGGCAAGATCCTGATGGACGTCCTCTTTGGGGATAAAGATCACTTCCGAAGAGAGTCTGTTTGGTTTGAGGTGGTGTACCTTGAGAGCCCATACCATGCGCTACTTGGCCGACCCGCCTTGGCCAAGTTCATGGCGGTCCCCCACTACGCCTACCTCAAGATGAAGATGCCCAGTTCCAGGGGAATTCTGACTGTGGCCGGCGACTACCCGAAGTCGTCCGCTTGCGCGACCGAGAGCAGTCAGCTGGCCGAGTCCCTGGTGATCGCAGCCGAGAAGCGACTCCTTGAGCGAGTTGTGGCGATGGCCGGCAAGCAGCCGGAGATATCGCCTGACCCAAAGGAGTCGAAAGCCGAAGGTTCGTTCAAGCCGGCCAAAGAGACAAAGAAGATACCCTTGGATCCGGAGCACCCGGAGAGGTACGCTGTCATAGGTGCGAACCTCGACAGCAAATAGGAAGGTGAGCTCATCGATTTCCTCTGTGAGAATCGGGACATCTTCGCATGGTCCCCCAAAGACATGCCAGGTGTACCGACGGATTTCGCCGAGCACAAGTTACATGTCCGATCTGATGCAAAGCCGGTCAGGCAGCCCCTGCGCCGCTTATCAGAAGAGAAGAGAAGAGTTGTCGGAGAAGAGATAGCCCGACTCCTAGTAGCCGGCTTCATTATGGAAGTTTTCTTTCCAGAGTGGCTGGCAAATCCGGTCCTGGTACTAAAGAAGAACAAGCAGTGGCGAATGTGTATTGACTACACGAGCCTCAACAAGGCCTGCCCCAAGGACCCATTTGCTCTACCAAGAATCGATCAGGTTATAGACTCCACAGCTGGATGCGAGCTGTTGAGTTTCTTGGATGCATACTCAGGATATCACCAGATCAAGCTGAACCCGGCTGACAGATTGAAAACCGCCTTCATCACGCCGTTTGGAGCATTATGCTACCTCACCATGACGTTCAGCTTGAGGAATGCTGGCGCCACCTTTCAGCGTTGCATGCAGAAGTGTCTCCTCAAGCAGCTCGGCAGGAACGCCCACGTCTACATGGATGACGTGGTGGTGAAGACGGAAAAGCATGGAACACTGCTGGAAGACCTCAAGGAGACCTTTGAGAACCTGCGCCGGTTCTAGATCAAGCTCAACCCCGAGAAGTGTGTCTTCGGAGTACCAGCCGGCCAGCTGTTGGGTTTCCTGGTCTCTGAACGCGGCATAGAATGCAACCCCATAAAAATCAAGGCCATTGAGAGAATGGAGGTACCCAGCCAACTATCGGATGTGCAGAAGTTCACCGGCTGCTTAGCATCCATCAGTCGATTCATCAGTCGGCTAGGCGAAAAAGCTCTCCCCTTATACCAACTCATGAAGAAGACCACTTTTTTCGAGTGGAACCATAAGGCGGACAAAGCTTTTCTCCAATTCAAGAAGATGCTGACTACTCCACCAATCCTGGCGGCTCCAACTCCCAAGAAACCTATGCTCCTGTACATCGCTGCCACCAGCCGGGTAGTCAGCACAGTCATTGTAGTGGAGCGCAAGGAGGAAGGCAAGGCGCTGCCTGTCCAGAGACCAGTATATTACCTGAGTGAGGTACCGTCGACCTCCAAGCAGAAGTACCCCCACTACCAGAAGATGTGCTATGGCATACACTTTGCTGCCCAGAAATTGAAGCCTTACTTTCAAGAGCATCCAATCACGATGGTCTGCACGGCCCCACTTGCCGAGATCATCGGTAGCCGAGATGCCTCTGGTCGAGTGGCCAAGTGGGCCATAGAGCTGGCTCCTTACACCATCTACTACCAGCCCCGCACCGCTATCAAATCACAAGCACTGGCTGACTTCCTCATCGACTGGGCCGAGACCCAGTACCTGCCTCCAGCACCTGATTCCACCCATTGGCGGATGCACTTCGACGGCTCCAAGATGCGCACTGGCTTGGGAGCCGGCGTCATCCTCGGCTCTCCCAAAGGCGACAAGCTCAAATATGCACTGCAAATCCATTTTGCCGCCTCCAACAATGTTGCCGAGTATGAGGCGCTCATTCACGGGCTCTGGCTTGCCAAAGAACTTGGCATCCACCGGATCTAGTGTTATGGCGACTCGGACTTAGTGGTCCAGCAGTCATCTGGCGACTGGGATGCGAAAGACGCAAACATGGAGAGCTACCGTTTCCTCGTGCAGCAACTCAGCGGGTATTTCAAACGGTGCGAGTTCCTCCATGTGCCAAGAAACGACAATGACCAAGCAGACGCCTTGGCACGAATCGGCTCTACCCGCCAAGCAATACCCTCTGGCGTCGCCCTTCAACGCCTCCTCAAGCCGTCTGTCAAGCCTTCACCAGAATCAGACTCCATTTTTGTGCCGGCTCCTCCCGAAGATGTCGGAACCAACTCCAGAGCCCCGGCAGGCGGTACGAGGATCTCGGCAGATGACTCCGGAGCAGCCACAGTCGAGGCTAGCCCAGGGACTGCGGAACCCGGCCCGGGGACTGCGGTGGCGGACTCGAAGATTCTAGAACTCGGCCCAAGGACCGCGCCATTCGGCCCGGGGATTTCATCAACCCAGCAAGCGGCTGTCGACTCCAACCCGCCGCCTCCCAGCCCAGCCGCCCTCGTCCAAGTCATAGTTCTAGTAGTTGAAGAAATAGCAGCACCCTCATGGGCCCAGCCCATCCTCAAATTCCTGGTGAACAAAGAGCTACCAACTGATGAGACCTTAGCTCGGCAAGTACAACGCTGGGCGGCAGCCTATACCATAGTCAACAGAGAGCTGGTCAGGCACAGCGTCACTGGTGTCTACCAGTGCTGCGTAGAGCCAGAGCAAGGCCAAGCAATTCTCAAAGACATCCATCAAGGCGAGTGCGGCCACCATGCGGCTTCAAGAGCACTCGTCTCCAAAGCCTTTCGACATGGTTTCTTCTGGCCAACTGCCTTGGAAGAGGCCAAGGAGTTGGTCCAAAAATGCAAAGGGTGCCAAAAGTTCAGCTCCAAGCCGCACCAGCCGGCTTCTACGCTCAAGACCATCCCCATAGCCCGGCTTTCACAGTTTGGGGGTCTAGACATGGTGGGACCATTCAAGACAGCACGAGGTGGTCAAACTCACCTACTTGTCGCAGTGGACAAGTTCACCAAGTGGGTGGAAGCGAAGCCAATTAAGAAACTGAATGGTCCGACTGCCGTGACCTTCATCACCGATATCACAATTTGGTACGGCATACCACACAGCATCATCACCGACAACGGCACAAGTTTTGCCAAAGGCGCCTTGGCCCGTTTCTGCGCAACACAGGGCATCCGACTGGACCTAGCATCCGTAGCCCACCCACAGTCAAACGGCCAAGTGGAGCGAGAAAACGGCCTCATCCTGTGTAGCATCAAGCCTCGGTTGATCGAGCCTCTGGAGCGCTCGGCTGGCTGCTGGCTCGACGAGCTGTCAGCCGTCCTCTGGAGTCTGTGTACGACTCCAAACAAGTCAACCAGCTTCACGCCCTTCTTCCTCGTCTATGGTGCCAAAGTCGTCATCCCAACAGACATAGAGTTCGACTCCCCACAAGTCACCATGTACACCGAGGAGGAAGCAGAAGAAGCACGACAAGACGGCGTCGATCTGCTGGAAGAGGGACGGCTGTTGGCACTCAGCCGGTCCAACATCTACCAGCAGAGCCTGCGCCGATACCACAACAGGAAGGTCAGGCCAAGATCTTTCCAAGAAGGCGACCTTGTGCTCCGGCTGATCCAGCGAATAGCCGGCCAGCACAAGCTGTCGGCGCCTTGGGAAGGCCCTTTCATCATCAGCAAAGTACTGGGCAACGATTCCTACTACCTGATCGATGCTTAGAAGCCCCGAGCACGCAAGAGGGACGACTCTGGCAACGAGACAGAGCGGCCATGGAATGCAAATCTCCTCCGAAGATTTTACAGTTGATGCAGTATGTACCACGCTACCTTTTGTATTTAAGTACCAAGACTTCGGGCCCCCCGAGACGAGCTCGGGGACTGCCCTCTTTTGTCTGTATGATAAAAATTATGCCTACAAGTATGTTACTCTTTGTCATGCCGCTTGGCACCGGGCTCGACAAGTCAGCCCGGGGACTTGCCGCCTTGCACTGTGAAATGCTTCTTGCAGTCGGACAAGTAGTGTGTAAACGCCTAAGCCGTCTCCTGTCAGAAGCCGTAGCTCGCAGAGCGACTAGACGGTGGGTAGCAGTAAGGTAGAATGGGCATTCGCATGAAAAATGGCTAAGGACTCAAAGCATAAAACATAGCTCAAGACGGCTTCCAGCCTTTCTCGCAAACCGACTCTCGGATAGTCGGATTGTCGCCTTCTATCCAACTTGCTCAAACAATCTTGAAAACGGCTAAGTACTTGCTTTCCCAAAGTAGCCTGGCACTTGATCCAGCGACAGTCTGCAGAGCGGCTATTCGATTGGCAAGGTAGGCAACTAAGAGAAAGCGGCAAAGGAAAAAAGCCAAAAGAACAATGAGCAAGAAAAGATAGATATATGTATATATATATATTTACATAACATAGGCCCTGGGCCGAATTGTCGAGTAGAGGTCCAAAATACACCCCGCGGGTGGAATTGTGCGAATCAACAAGTTCTTCAAAGACTACTGAAGCAGATAAAATAAAAGATACAGCGGCAGCTCAGGAGGCAGCAGACGGATTCGGAGGGTCGGAGGAGGCGCCAGTGTCAGGCGTCGGGGCGGCCAACTGGCTAGTCTCGGCTTGATCGCCTCCGGCAGCAGTTGGGTCGGTCGCATGCGGCTCGTTGCTGGAGGCGCGGTCGGGCTGAGGCTGGCCGTCTGCTCCGTCTTCCGGTGCCTCTGCCTCGCCCCCATCCTCCACCTCGTCCTCCTCCTCGACGCTGGAGCCAATCACCTCGGCCGAGTCTTCGCCGTAGTCTGGGTTCATCCCAAACCACTCCGGCGGTACCTCCTCGCCGTCTTCAGACCGCTCGGGGATGAAGATGCTGGTGTCGGTGTACTCGGCGATCGCCGCAGCACATTTGACAAGGGCATCTTCCGCAGCCGCCAGCTCCGGCTGGGCCTCCGACCGAAGCATGGCCAACCGGTCTAGATCCAGCCCCGGGTACCATGCCTTGACGAACTCCAAGGCCTGGCATGCTCCAGCCCGGGCCGAAGAGCCCTTCCAGGCCTCAAGATGACCTGCCGCGACCTCCAGCCAGTTGGCCGTCAGGCTGGGGGTGCGCGGAGCCTGCATATCCAGCCAAAGGGTGTAAATCGCTGGAGCACCGACACGCTAAAACCGGCGCAGCATCCGGTGAGCCGGCCGGAGGCGAGCCTCGATGCTCAAGATGTGCTCGTCAAGAGTTCGGAGGGCATCGGCGGCGATCTCTGCGCCCTCCGCCCTCCGACTTTCATGGTCGGCCTCGATGGCTTGGATAGCGGCCTGCGACTGCCCAGGGAAGAAGTCTGCAAAGACCCGAAGAAACGAGGAAGCTAGTCAAAAACTAGGAGTCGGCACAATTTAAATTGGCAGCTCGAAGAAAGAAAATAAAGAGACTCACCATCAACGATGTCTTCAATCTCGTGGAAGCTGGAGGACAGCAGCGCCTCCTTGTCAGACCAGGAGGAGCGCTCGCTTGCAAACTCGGCCAAGAGGGCGGTTTCTGTCTCCTCCGCCTCCCTCTGCGACTTCCCAAGCAGCTCCTTCTACTCTGCCAACTCAGTGCCCAGCAGATCACGCTCTGTGGCGAGCTTGCTGCACTCCTCCCCTTTGGTGAGCAGGGTGGAGTTGGCTTCGCTTAGCTGCTATTGAAGAGCAGCGTTGGCTCCTGACGGAAAGGAAGAAAGACAACAGTCCTTAATAAAGTAGGTTGCCGGGGAGATCCGGCCCGACTGCTCAGCAGTCGGCCCGAATCTCGGGGACTACAGCCCGTGGGTGCGCTAGCGCACCCCCGCAGAGAAGAAAAAGAGGGACTTACTCCGGCTCTCCGCCAAGTCGGCGGTCTGCTTGCCCAGCTCTTCAACGTTACGGTTGAAGGCAGTGATGCGGAGGTTGTGGTAATCCAGCGACAAGCATTTCAGACAAAGTTAGTCCCCAGAAGTTCATCAATTGGAAGTTCCGGGCCGCCTGCTCAGCAGCTGGCCCGAAACTCGGGGACTACACCCAGTGGGTGCGCTGGTGCGCCCCCACAGAGAAGAACAAGAAAAAAAAGACTAAAGGAAAAAAACATACGTGGACGGCTGCCCGCGATGCTAGGAACGCCTTGGTGCAACTCTGGATAGCGTCGCCCTCAGCACAGAGCTTCGCCTAGACGTCCAGGAGCGCCCGGTTCAGCGGCCCTGTGCCGCCTCCTCCCACCCACCCAACAGGTGCGGCGCTCGTCGCTTCGGAGTCTCGGGCCGCCGAGCTGGCGGTGCCGGCTTCTAGGGGGCGGGGTGCCGAAGTCGCCTTCTCCAGACGACAGCACGTTGGCGAGCCGACCTGGAGGAGTAGCCTCGCCACAGCCTCATCTTCAGTCGGCGGCCCCGGAGGGTCCGCTGGCTGCTCGCCTTGCGTGCCTTCAGACGACGGCGGAGGCGGCGGCGGAACTTTCGCGTCCGGAGTAGAGGGGTCGCCGCCTTCCCTCTCCTCGATGAGGTTCTCCCCGCTGGCTTCTCCGGTCTGCCCTGTGAACTCCGGAGGCGGTGGTGCAGAGTTTAGCGGGGTAACGAGCAAAGCCGACTGGCGGCGTGCGGCTTCCTGAGCCTGCTGCTTCGCCACGGCGGCAGCTTCGGCCTCCGCTAGTTTTTTCTTAGCGGAGGCCTCCGCCTGTCGGCCTCCGCATTCTCCAGGTGGAGGGCCTCTTCTTCGTTGCGCCTCTCCTGCACATTCCGCTCCGTCGCCTCCCAGAGGTCAGCATCGGGGTCAATCCGCCGAGTGGTGGCAGACGTCTCCGCTAACCCCATGACGGAGGCGGCGGCAACCTGCTCAAGGGAGAGGGGAGCCCTGAAGAAAGAGGGGCAAGCAGCAACTAAGACAAGTCACGAAGAAAGAATAAAACTTTGAAGACAGAATACTTACGCGGAGACCAACGACGGCTTCTTCACTTCCTTACGGAAGCGGATGGCCTTCGCGGCTGCCTCATCCCGCCTGGTCGCCGCAGCCGAGCCCTTGGGCTTCTTCGGCCGACTGCCGAACAAAGTCGGCACGGCCCTGCGCTTCTTCCCGCTGCCTGGAGCGCCCGGCGCGGCAGAAGAGCCCGCGCCAGGCTGGCTGGCTCCTGGCTGATGGCGAGGGGCGACTTCTCCCTCGGTGTTGTCTTCAGGCCAGTCGGCGAAGGTAGCCGAGGGCCTGAAGTCGCCTGCTGTTCCTCCTCCTCCCTTGGCGTCGTCTTCCAGAGCCACTGCCCCTAGATTGGGGTCGTCGACGCCGCTCTCCGCCCGGTCGGTGACGAACTCATGGGTCGGCCCCGAGGTGCCGGCTAGTGGGTGAAGAAGGGGATTCTAACCAAAGCCGACTGGTCAAAACAAAACTCGGCAAGAAGAAGACAATCTAAAGAAAGAAAAGAAAGGCGACTCACCACGGGCGGGGGGTCGGCGCGGGAGTACGGCTCCTTGCCGAATCGCCAGTCCTCCGGGATCCTGCTGCCCGAAAGGTAGTTCACCATGAGGGCCACCTCTTCGTGAGGCATATCCTTGGTGCACATCCGACTCGGGTCGCGACACCCGCTCATCTGGCATATCATGTGAGGGCGGCCTTGGAGTGGAAGAACTCGGCGCGACACGAAGGCGGCCAGCAGGTCCGGACCAGTCAGGCCCTTCGACTGCATCAGCACTGGGAGTCGCATGATGGCGCCGGCTCCCGCAGGCGTCAGCGACCTGGCCTGGTATGACCAGTTGGGCAGTCTCCCAGCCGGCGGGCCAGCTTCGAAAGCCGGCAGATTGACCCAGTCACCCCTCGTGGCGACGTTCCTAACGTAGAAGTAGGATCTCTGCCACATCTTCACCGACTTCATCAGTGAGATGGAGGGGAAGGGGTTGTCGGCTCCTGACCTTCGCACGACGATGAAGGCGCCGCATTGAGCCGGCACGCCCACGGCCTGGGTGCCGAGCTTGGAGAAGAAGAACTCCCCCCAAAGCTCGAGGGTGGGGAGGACTCCGAGGAAGCCTTCGCACAAGGCCACGAAGGCGGACAGCAGCACCACTGTGTTGGGGGTGAGGTGGTGCGGCTGGAGGCCGTAGAACTCCATGAAAGACCGGAAAAAGCTGCTCGTCGGCAGCCCCAGCCCGCGCAGGCAGTGCGAGCGGAAGATGACCCGCTCGCCCTCCTGTGGTGCGGGGGAAATCTCCCCCTCCGGCGCGAGATGCACCTGCATGCGATCCTCGCCGGGAAGCCGATGGGTCCGGCGGAGGAACTCAATGTGGTCTTCATGGACTTCGGAACCGTCCCAGGTGCCGGAGCGCACTGGGGGAGGCGCGGCAGCCGAGGAAGAACTCATCGCGAGTTGTCACCGCGGCATTCGCCGGAGCTTGGGCGTGCGGCGGAGCGAAGAAGAGAAGAGGAAGGAGGAGAGTGAGGAGCGCCGAGGAGGAAGAGAATGAGGGGTAGTGGGAAGGAGGGGTGCGCGTGCCCCCCTCTTCCCCCTACTTATAGCCCCGTGGGCTGCGAAGCGGAGGGGGCGGCCGTGGGGATTTACTGCGCCCGTAACCCCACGATCCCCACGATCCACGTAAAGTTACTGCCCGTAGTAACTCCAAGGGAATCCCAACCGTCCACCGGGGCCGCAGCGGATCCGCTCGGGCACCGAGGCGCGGTAGTGGCGGGCCCTGCCTATGGGCCTGTCCCGTCGCGCGCGTAGGCTGGCAGGATGGCCTGGCCACGTGCCCTCGCGTGACAGGCCAAGAACGAGCGGCGGCCTGGAGGCTTAGCTAGCACGCCACTTGAAATCCCGCCGCGACGTTCGAACTACTGAGCAAGTCGGAATTGAGTGAGTCCGAGTTGTGCAAGTCCGACTCCTTCCAGACGGCCCGGCAGAAGTCAATCAAAGACCATGTGTTGAGCACCCGGAAAGAGAAACTGCTGAGGCTTCTCGGCCGATCTTCCGCGGCGCCTCACCAGCTTCGGGGACTACAGTCGGAGTAATGGGCCATGGGTAGGCCAACCCGAGGCCTATAACCTTTCAAGACATCGAGGAAGGCTGCGCCCCTCAAGACCCCGGGGCGAAGAGCCGCCTTCTGAGGAGTTGATGGCAGGGCGGCCGACTGCCCGCTCACGGCCGAGTCCAAGGGACGACTTCCAGAGAAGCCAGCTTTGGGGAGTCGGCCGGCGACTCCAACAAAGCATGACCTTCATCAAAGGGAACGGGGCAGGGGCGTGGCTACAGTGAAGCCCACTCCCCACCCCTTACCAAGGGCAGGCATGGCCACAGCACGTCGTACCCGGGAAGATCTCCGTGCGGCGTGGCACTGTTGCCCGGCCGGCCCTGACATCAGCACCAAAGTACCGAGTCCTGCGCCCACGACGGCTTGTCTGTACGGCCTGGAGGCAGCGGGGTCCACCAGTCAGCAGACCTCGGGAGACGGCGGGAGAACCGCCAGTCGGACCCGTCGGGAGTCGGCCCGGGGGAGTCGGCCGAGCCCTCCCCCGGGGCCCACGCGCCATTAATCAAAATGAGATGGGGAGTGGCCACAGTGATCGCCCGCCAGGCGGCGGGGCTGTTGCCACGACCCCATGACCAAGCCTGCGTCATCAGAAGCACGGCTACAGTAATCAGCAGCCGGCAAGACCCGCCCGCGGTAGACGCGGCCTGTTGGCTCCGTACCAGACCAGTCGGCGGGGCCCACCAATCGGCGGGCCCCAGCAGTCGGCGGAGAAGTCAGAGGTCGGAGGCACTGAAGGCTGGGCCCGCACCCAGTCAAACTACCATTGTACCCCTGGGGGGTAGGCCTATATAAACCCCCCAGGGCATCCATGCAAAGGGTTGGAACCCAGTAGCTCTAGACCATACCAGATAGAAGGAGAGACCCAGCCTTGCCCTCTCCTACCTCTAAGAAACAGCTCAAGGAGCAACCGTGTAAACACTTGGCCATAGTGATCATGCGGAGACCCCGCAGAGCAGCAGTAGGGGTGTTATCTCCCCGGAGAGCCCTGAAGCTGGGTAAGATTCGCTGGCGTGCATGTCTTCGCCTCATCCCGTTTCCAGGCACCGGCGACGTTCTACTCGCCCCCACAAGATAAGCCATTCGTTGGCATATGTCGCACCAAACCCCCGACAGTATGTCATGGTAATATAGAACTGCCATATATGTACCAACGGTCATACACACCATACATAGTTTAGTACAAGCCCAGGCTACAGTACAACTATGATGAAAGACGTTACATCTCATCGGAGGCATTCCAAGCTCCTATACATTATTTGTCTACACCTCCGGTATTGATTACACACAAAGTCATATTCCACAAGTCACGCAGGACAGTGGAGATACAACTATTACAATACTAGTGATACTACTACTAACTCAGACAGCTCCGTAGTAGTCCTCATAGAAGTCACCTCCATAGCCCGGAAGTTCAACATGATAATCCGGGAACAGACAGACCTGAGGAGCTTGTGGACCAAAGGGGCTAGGATGAGGTCTTGGACCAACAAACGGTGGCCTGCGGGGACCACGGGGTGGGGTGATGCCTCCCACATCATGCCAATCCACCATGTCTGGCAGAGCAGATCTCACGGGATACAGATCCCTTGTATCCATACATCCAGCTTGCACCGCAGGTTCAAACCGAGTCAAAGTGGCCCAATGATCAGCATGGGTGTTGAAAAGCTCCAGCCTCAAGGCCCGATTCTCTTGGTCCTTATCCTCGAGCATCTCGGTAGTGGTACGAGTTAGTGATTCCTCCTGAGTGGAGTCAACATAGATAGCCTGGAGATACCCTTGCGCTCCCGGAAGTGAAGCTGGCATGTAACGGAAGTCGGTGTTCCGAAGCAGGCCAGTCCGGACTCGCATGATGGTCATCATGGAATAGGCAGCATCATGCATATCCATCTCAACAGTAACCCCGAGTCCATAGGAACAGTGGAGGGGCTCGGTAGATCCAGGATAAGAAGGAAATATGCTGACGGTGCAGAAATATTGGCTTTGATTAAAGTCTCAGAACTGCTCTTCGACAGTGTATTCGGGATACCAACGGTAACCCGTCTCGATCATTAACCGGACTAACATAGCAGGATGACCGGGCACATCAAGGCACCGGGTCAGGCGAACCACGTGGTTTTGAGCACGAGTGGCCATCTGAAAGCACAACCACAATGCGAAGACATTAGAATTTCTAGGGAAAATTGGACAGCATAACAGTTGTAAATGCTTAGAAAAAGATTTGAGACATCCACAACAGTTTGCAATACCACTCAACAACATCATATCAAGGTTCTGATTCAACTAGCAACATACTAAAAGTAGTAGAAACTGTACTGAGGCTTGTAACAACAATCCTATAAGCTACCACGGATTAGTAACACGTGAACCTGAGAGAAGAAGAGAGCCTAGTCCTTAACCCACGTTGAATGAGAAGAGAATGACTCAGATCAGAGGCATAAGGTAAAGGAGTAAAAGAGCATTACGTTCCCTCCCACAATCAATTCCCCTACATATAACTAAAGCATTTCTAGACTCGACATCGACCAGTTTGGCTCAACGAACCTACAGGCGGTCCGGCTCTGATGCCAACGCTGTCAGGACCCCGACTCCATATCACATCGATCTAGCCGGTAACACCTCATATGACATTGCGGCCTTACGCACGGTATCCCACGGGTGTCGCCTTACCATGGCTCGAGACCGTTTGCGCCTTTTGGCTCACGTATATGATAGTGTCGCTAGCATCCATATGATAGAGAACCCGGGCCGACATGGCTAGTCGTGAACCCAAAGCGGCACAGACCTATGGAGCCAGGCATACATGAATCACATCGAACATGTCGGTCATCAGCGAGTGAATCCGGGCTGTAGCACTGGCCTAACAGGACTCCGGGGAACCCGGGCTGTAGCAGGCTAGGCAGGACTCCGGATGTCACCGCGTGACATTTCCCTGAAGGGATAGACATAGGAACGAGGTGAAACACATGCTGGCCAGTCAAGTGTCCAGAGCAGTAGTGCTGGGCTAGCAGGACTCCGGTGAACTGGGATGTAGCGGACTACTATCGCTCAGGAAGCACTAGACTACATTTCCCCATATGAGAGGCTGCCAAGGATAAACAACTAGATTGTCGGATCCCGCTCATACCGAGCATTTCACTCATACACACAATATGCCCGATATGAGTGCATACAACATGGCATCACAACAAAACTCTACAACTCAAGTACTTTATTTAAAGGCTCTAGAGAGCCATACACAACATGTTCATACAGGTAGGGGTCACACGACCCGACACTCAAGTCATACAATCTTACAAGCACAAGCGGAAGCAACTAGTCTGAGTACAGACACTAGAAAGAAAGAAGGCTTCTCGAAGCCAATCTATCTACATAGGGCCCTCCATGGCCAGGATCACCACCTGGGTGGCTAGTCACTCGTCGACATCAAGGTCGACATCAAGTGGTTTTCACAGACGAGTCCACTACTCATCAACACAATACTCCACCAGGGATCCTCCCTCGTCATCCTACGAGAGGGCCATCCTCGGTACTCACACTTATCTTGAGTCTTTTAGTAGTAACCATTAACTTTTCTATGAACTGTATAGGCAACCAAGTAGTCCTTTACCACGGACGTGGCTATTCGAATAGATGATGTTAACCCTGCAGGGGTGTACTTCTTCATACACGCTTTCACCACTTACCGCCGTTTACTCGACATGTACTCGGCAACCTTCAAGCGGAAGCCCAACGAGGGTGTCGGCCACGGCCTACCTAAATACTCAAGTCTCTAGTCCAGGTTTATCACCTATCCAGGTTCCATCCGTAGGGAGTCCGGCCGAGGTTTCCACATACGGCCCGAAACGATGTGAACAGGGTCCCGAGACGCCAAACGGGCGCCCGGCATACCCGTCCACGGTGTATCTACCGCAACATAGCCCACCCCTAGGGTCAGCGCTATGCACGGCCGCCAACACATAACCTACAAACACCAGAAACTAATTGCAACTCCTCGACAGAGTACTAGGGTGATTTAGAAGCCAAGAAGGTCCATTGGTTTCGGGCCCAATGTATGGTAGTAACTGAATCTTAAATCACACATACAGATCTCAGTTCTTAGGGACGGCCTCAATGAAACAACCCACCATGTACTCCTACATGGCCTCTCATCGATACCTTTACCAAAACATGTTCAACACATCCCTCACATTACCGAAATAATCATTTCACTCTAGCTCATCACCCAAATGAACCAGACCTGACACAACTCTAAGCATAGCAGGCATAGCAATGTAGGAATCACATACATGGCTCAGTCAACTCCTACACATGCTAGTGGGTTTTAACTAGTTACTGTGGCAATGACAGGTCATGCAGAGGATGAGGGTTCAACTACCATAGCACACAGCAGTTTGAATCGTGTTGTCTTAATGCAGTAAACAAGAGGAGAAGTGAGAACATGGGATTGTATCGGAATGATCAACGGGTTGCTTGCCTGATGTAGTGGTAGTAGGGTACTGCCCTTCAGACGGATACTCGGGGTTATCCTCGGAGGCAGAACCTACCACGAAAGGCACACCGAATATAATCAACACATGACAATATGCAACAATATGATGCATTCTATGACATGGCAAGATGAAAGTGTCTTGGCCTAATGCAAGCTAAAACAGAAGGGGGTGAACTCATTTGAATCAAAGATTCACTACTAGGAAAAGGCCTACTAATGGCGCACCTAATTTGGCCATTAATGGCGCATTAGTGGTGCGCCATTAGTAGCACGCCATTAGTATATTTTACTAATGGCGCACCACTGGTGTGCCATTAGTATAGCACACGGTGCGCCATTAGTATGCCTCCCAGGGGGCCATGTATACCCAGGTGCTTTGGCATACTAATGGCGCACAACAGCAGGATGCGCCATTAATAACTTCGGCATACTAATGGCGCACTGTTTAATGATGCGCCATTAGTATCCTTTGGCATACTAATGGCGCACTATGATGTGATGCGCCATTAGTATGAATATTAGGTTTTTTTATTTTTTTTATTTTCTGTTTTTTGCACAGGTTACAAAATGTATAAATGGACAAAATATAGATAGCACACATGAACAACAGATTCATCGAATAAAATAGAAGATTAGTCTTTGAATACAATTCATCATTTTAGTCTCCGAATACAATTCATCATATTAGTCTCCGAATGGAAAAGACCGAACAAAGATAGAACATTATATTACAAGTCTCGAGACCGTGAGTTTATCTTCACATTACAAGTCGATATCGATCATCTAAACTACCATCACATAGAAGAGAGTTGCGGTCATCATGATGAGCATCATCACAATGAAACTCGTCTTCATCCGGTTCCTCCAACGCTCCCTCCCCTCTCCCGCTAGATAGCGGGCGTATCTAGATTCGGCCTCGGCCCTAGTGGTGTACCCTTTGTAACTATTACCGCTGAATCGGTGAACCTGTCTCCGACACTCCCCCTAGTCGTTGTAGACTCCGGGAACCTTACCCTTGTACATGACATACCATGGCATCGCTATGCAGTAGCCAAACGAAACGTTAGTACCAATTCACAGACAATACATAAGCAACACATAAGTATGCAACAGAACAATCGGAAGAGAAAAGCAAAACATTAATAGCATCGATTACATCTAAGTTGAACGACTCTCGAAACCAAAGAGACATACTACAAGTTCATTAAAGTTTGATTACAACATGAGCCAATCGATGTTTCAGAACTAGACACGGCATCACTGTTTTCGACTCGACTCAAGGGACCGGAGCGTGGATGAAGCCGCCGCCTATCATGGGAGTCATGAAACAACGGGCGTTGTCAGCCTGCATTTGTAGGATTGTGTCGATGTCACTGTTGGACGGTTGATTTCTGAGGTTGAACTGCCCCGAGGTACGAAGGACATCTTGATGGATGATTTCCGCAAACTCCGACTGGATGCGAAAGAATTCTTGTCTGATGTCCGCGTCCTGGATTGCCGACACGCCCGTGGCCCAATCTTTGAGTCTACTCGGTAGCAGAAGTTGATGATGGTCCCATACGATCGCCCGCATGTGATGGATGGCGTAGTAGGCACCCTTCTGACCGCCAGTTGGCTGCTTGATGCAGCAGAACGTCGTATTGTGGGAGAACACGTGCTTGCCGTACTTACGAATAGGCCTGGTGAAGGTGCCTCCAGATTTGACATAGCCGGGGAGAACATCATCAAGAACCTTCTTGACATTTGTGTAGTCTACGTTCGACTGACGGTCCGGGTCGAAATATGTGGCCATGGAATATTTGGGGCTTAGGAGGATGAGCGTGAAACGTGTGTCACTGCAGAAAACACGGAATGTTAAAATAAAAACGATCGAAATCTAAGAATTCATATGTTATGGGGTGGTTGAGGGGAGGACTTACTCGGGAATGTAAGGCACGAGGAAGTTATCCTTATCTTGGTTTGCCAGAATGACGCCTTCGAGGTAAGAACTCGCGACTTGCCGGTCCCCAGCGCTGCCCAAGATCTTGGCACGCATGTAGAAGGGGTCGACTATCACGATGTCCTGGGTCTTGTCGCGAATGATCCGCATCTCCATACTTAGCGAAAATAGCCGAACGAAGGTGTAGTGCAGCGGATGAAGGTTCAACATAGCATGGATGTCATCAAACCGCAGGACGATCGTACCCCCGATGGAGTTATCCACAAAGCCCTTGCCCTCTGGCACCTTGGCCGCTAAAACCGGGTATGCCACATCCTTCTCTCCGAGGCGCCGCTTCTCCAAAGAAAGAACACTGTCATGCAGACTCCGCATAGCACCGGTTGCAGCATCGAGCATATTTCTCGGTAGCATCGGCCTACCCGCCACATGCACCCTCCTCGAGATATCCTCAGGTGCAGGTGGCCCGTCCTGAGCACGGATCGTACCCGGTGCCGGCTGGCCCGCACCCTTGTTAGTCTTTCTTTTGCGTGCCTTCTTCTTCTCCTGTAATGGGACTGAGTTCTGCTCATAGACTGCCTTCTTGAGTGTGTTGGGGCTGATAATATTTCGCTCCTCGCCCATCTGAGGCTCGGTGAAGTCGGCAGCTGGAGGCGTCTCCTGAGAGCTGAATGCTAGACGACGCCTGTTGCAACTTGGCTTCTCCGCGGTACCAGCTAGATCGCGCACGTCTTTTGTTGGGTTTGGTTCTTGAGAAGGAGGCCTCATGAAGTCGCCACCGTACCCATGATCGGCAAAGTACTGATCGACGTTGGCAAATGTATCGTCGTCGTCATCGTTCTGATCCTGTGCCATATGCATGTTTGGATCCAGTGGCATAGGGATGTCCGGCACCGTTGCAGCGGTCTTGCCATGGGGCCGACTTGGCGCCGGCACGACTGGCGGTGTTGTCTTTGGGGTGGTGTCCCCCGCCCCCAAACGAATCTGGCTCTTTGGCCAAAGCAGGGGCCAGCTCAGGCAGGCGCTGAGGGTCATCACGTCATCATCGTCCGCCCCGACGGGTCGAATTGGAGGTAACAACTCGTCGCAGCCTGGCAGCACCTGAACCAGTTGAACCCTAAACAAGTCGGGTGGCATCTGGGTACCGTGGAACAAGGTGTTACCCGGTTGAATGATTTTGCCCTTGGCGACATCGACCAACTCGTTGTTTATGAAGTGCAGGAGAGTGCACGGAACGTCGGCGGCACCCTGCGAAAACATGTAGGGCGTCAGGGATGCCCAGTCAAAGGCAAGGAGATGAAGTCCTCGGCCGAGAGAGGCTTAATTAGTTACCGTGATGATGGTGTCAAGCTCGGCTAATGTCAAGGCACCACCAACGGCGGGCGTGCAGTTGACGGAGGGGCCGCTTGCTGCAGAGGTGCCGGCCGGCGTACACCCGGGTGCATTAAGCTCCCGTGCCGGCGTCGGAGACACCAATGCCACCTCCGTCGGAGACACCAATGGCCCCGCCATCGCGTTCTGTGAGTTGCTGGACGTGAAGCTAGGAATCGGGGGCAGCTCCTGTTGGCCGCCCGCAATCCACGCACTAATCCCCTGGATCAAGGTAGGCACAATGGCGGTGATCGTCCTTCCGAGTTGTTGTTCCACTTGCTCTTGGACCATCTCCGGAATCCGCCCCACCTGTGCCCTGAGTTCTTGAACCTCGCGCGCCTGGCTTTCCGAGCTGGTCTTTTTCTCCTTTCGCCCACCAGTGTTATAGTATGACGACCATTTTGTCGACAAGCCTTTGCCGGCCACACGACCAGCTGATGTCGGCTTACTGAGCTTATCCTTGTTCTTCATTAATTAGAATGGTGTCCTATTTAGAGTGGTGTCCCAAGGGTTGCTCTTAGTCGACCCCGCGCTACTGCTTTTAGTCGCCTGCGAAAGGAATGTGAACCATTTAGAAATTTGGCTTCATTAATTAGAATGCAACCATATGAAGCTAATTACGCGGGGGTGTATTCCTTACCAGAACAAGCTCAAGCTCCCTGGTCTTCGGATCCGTGGTAAGCTCCTTTGTTTTCGGGTCCTTCTTGTATCGGGCCCTGACAAAGTTCCTGGTCTGCTTGTCACCGTATTTTTCGAAGAGGGGCGGTAGGCCTTGCTCGGCACGGTCCGCATCCTCCTTGTCCCATATAGGCTCCGCCACTCTGTAACCGCCGGGACCAAGTGTGTGTTCCCCTAAGTTCAGCTCCCGCATTTCTTCCCCCCACTTACTTGAATCGGAGCTTGCGGTGCTCGAGCAATTGATCTTGAAGTCGTTGTAGTCATCTTCGGTGATCGAAGGATTTTTCTCCTTGATCTTCTCATAACTCTCACCTTTCTGGATCATTCTCTTCACATTGCTTTTCCAAGTAGACAGGGCCGTGCTCATCTTTGTGAGGGCAGAATTGTTCACTTTATTCCCTTTGAGGCTTGTGTTTTAAAATTCAGCGGGGAACTTGTATCGTTCAGGCAGCTTCGTGAAGAGGAGGTTGCGCAAATTCCCTCGGTCAGGATGCCTGAGGTTCTTGGTGTTGATCGAGACGGTGCTCCGGAGAATGCACCCGATCTGAAGCGAGTACCCCTTGACTATTCGTTCGGGCGCCGTTGGATTCCCGTCGGAGTCCACTTCAGTAACTTCCTCCTTGAGGGTGCGGAGCACGGTCGGGCGCCGGTCCTTCCGTTGCCTCTTCGGTTGGCTGCCATCTATGCGTGCGCCACCATCATCAGTGGTGGCATCCTCGGCGGCACCATCAGTGGTGGCATCAGTGGGGTCATCCTCGGCGGTACCATTAGTGGTCTCAGGATCGGTGGGGAAGGCGGCGGCCTCATACAAGTGAGGTTGTTCTTCCATCTCCTGGGACAGCTCCCAGAATGCCTTGACGCCCGAACCCCCGGCCTCATCGTTGTTGGCCATGTTTCTCTCTAAATAGGAACAAAGTTTGGTCAAAAAGTTGGTTATTGTCAGGGAACAAGATCTCTAAGCTGACAAAATAACCTAATTCTCGAGGAATGTCGCCAAAAAGTTGGTTATTGTCAAGGAACAATTGAGAGATGTTTGTGTATATTGCCTAGGTGTTTTGGGATAGAACCTGTTAGTGTGTTGTTGCTAAGGTTCAAGTCCACGTTCTCAGGGTAACCTAGTTCTTGAGGGGTGTGTCTAGAAAGTTGGTTGCTGCAAAGATACAAGGTTGTGAGTTTGGTCAAATTGCCTATGATGTTTGTGATATTTCCTTGGATCTTGAAGGCACTATTGCATGATGCCTTCCTAACCCCCTTCTTCTTGTCTCCTCTCACTATCTCTCTCACACACATGGCAGCAGCAGCATCACTTGACAAAATCACAACTAGCAGTAGCAACTCGCAGATAGCAGCAGCAGCATCACTTGACAAGTTTCAGACCACATAAATAGCACAAGTGACATGAAAATTCACTTGTAGTGTACTGATAGCACAAGTGACATGAAAATTCCTTTTACTGTCAAAAAACTACTAATAGCACAAGTGACATGAAAATTCAGGAGTAGGAGATCACAAAGGCCATGTCATGCTTGGCAACATTTGTTTACTGAAACTAAATGAACATTTTACTGTCAATAAAAATGTTTTACATATCCTGCAGACAAGTGCAACCACCGGTAGAGGAGTTTCAGTTTCAGTTGACATATTATAGTGTTCTAGTCACTTTTAGAGATCATGAATGTCCCATTCATCCTTTCAAGTAGACACTAGAGATGCTGAGGATAGATGACAGTTGAGATGCTGAGGATATGCCATAATACCATCATTTTTGAATTTGTTCAAGTGAGCCAAAAAGCTTCATGATACAAATGGTTATGGTCACAATATTGATTAGCCTTCAAAAGGGATTTGGAAGAAATAGCTAGAGAATTTCAAAATCCAATTTATCAGGCTAGATAGGAAGTATATATTATGTAGAGGAGATCTAGGAACGTGCATTGCCATATAGACAAGTTTTAATAATTTTGGTAAGCCTCTCAAAAGGCAATCTTTAAACAGAAGTCAAGACAGGTCTAGAGCTCAAATATGAATTTCTACTCTGAAGAAAAACAAGTCATGAGTGGATTTTTAGTTTGGTACACACACCCACACAAACAATCATATAATAGGAATTCAAAGCAAGCAACCAATGTAATTACCCCAAAATTGGGTATTACAAACAAACACAAAATGGCTCCACATACTAGCAAGTCATAACCTAAGTCAAGAAAGTCATTTCAAGCAATTGAAGTTTCACCCAAAACCCAAAGTGTTCAGAGGTGCATTTGTGAATCGGGCACCTTCTAGGTCAAGAAAATTGGGCATGACCTTTGCTAATTTTCTTGACCTAGGAGTGCCCCATTCTCAACCGAAACGGAAATTAATCAACATTTCAGGAGAAAGGGATCATTTCACATCAGGAGAAATAGATCATTTCATCTGGCTCATGCCAGGCAATCAACCAAACCAAATATGTACTCCATCTTACAGAGTTACTCCATCATAGCAACAACAACCTTGTAGATCAAAAATGATTTGTGTAATCTGGTTGGTACTCTTACAGTTGCATAAATTGAACAAGTAGCTGACCACCACCAGATGGAGTGGTCACTAGAGAAGATTACACATCACAAACAGGTACTCACGGTGACCCAACTCACTAGAGAAGAGAAAGTTACAAAAAAATTACAGTTGTTGCTGCTGTGAATCAAATAAACTTGCATGTGAGAAACCTAAACAAGCCATATCCAAATGACAACGGGAAGGCATCAATGCAAAATAAGGTTCGTATCAAAAACATGAAAAAATAGCTGTGCAGGGGTTCTATGGATCCAAAAAAACTTGCATATCAGAATCCTACAGTAATAGTCAACACATATCTAGTCAATATGTATGTGGATACCACCGTCGATCTACTAGCCATGCAAAGTTCCAGGGGTCAAGATATGCTTTCACATTCAGAAACACAGGAAACCTAAAGATGGTCCAACTGACAAGGGGTGCCCATCAATGGGCATGCAGGCTCACTCGAACCTTCCAGGAAGGTTGTGACAATAATTTAACAGAAGTGACATGTTGCTGTGCAGAATTAGTCACTTGACTATCATAATTAAGGAGGGGAAGGTAGATCTAATGAGGTGTAGCTCACCTTAGCAGCAGCTTGGATTCAATGGAGGGGAGGAGACGGTGCCGAGGCCGTGCGGGAAGTGACGGCGCTGCGCGGGTTTCTCCTCTCCTCTCCTCCTCGAGAGGAGTGTGGTGGGCTGCTGTAATGGAGAAGGGCTAGGCATGGTCAGACCTAGGGTTAGGATGGATAGAAGCAAGCAGCCGAGGGGGGAGGGGGCAGCTCACCTGGCTTGGCGTCGAGGGAGAGGAGGAGCCGCTCTGCTTGCTTGGCGTCGAAGGGGAGGAGGAGCCGCTCTGCTTGCCTGGCGTCGAGGGGGAGGAGAAGCCCCTCTGTTTGTGTCGAGGCGGTGGTTGGAGACGTAGGGCGTCGAGGCGCAGGGGCGCAGGGGCAAGGGGCGGCGTCGAGGCGTCGGGGCAAGGGGCGGCGTCGGGGCGGCGTCGAGGCGTCGGGGCGGCGGCGTCGGGGCGGCGTCGAGGCGGCGGCGTCGGGAGAGGAGAGGGGAAGGGGATCGAGGGAGAGAGAGGGGATCGATAGGTTTGGGCCGGGAGGAAGTATGGATGGGCGGGGGCGGCACAATACTAATGGCGCACCACCCTTCGGTGCGCCATAAGTACATTCATGCTAATGGCGCACCTCACCCTGGTGCGCCATTAGTATTTCGCTCGAGCCAACAGGTTATCTACCACCTGAGCTGATCCACATCAAGTCCCCTCTACTAGCTCAGCTGGTCAGCAGCCAGTTCTCACACCAAGAGGTCCTGGGTTCGATTCCTAGGCTCCACAAATTCTTTTTTATGCATTTAAAATGTTGTTTGATACTTATTTGTGTTTAAATATGTTCAAACTTGTTTAAATCATATCGGTAATATTTTTTATAAGACAGTAATAATTTTTTAAAAAATATCATCAAACAGTAATGCCGGTGGAGCAGGGGAGGGTGCGGGGGGTCGGCGGCGGCGGTTGAGTAGGGGAGGGGTGCGGGGGGTCGGCGGCGGCGGTTGAGTAGGGGAATCGAGGGTGCGGGGGGTCGGCGGCGGCGGCCGGTGGACCGGGGGGTGCTCGGCGGCGAGGGGGACCGGATCTGGCGAGGTGGGATAGCGATCGAGATGGAGGGGGGGGGTCGAGATCGAGTGTCCATGAATTTTAAAAATATTCATGATAGTTCAAAAAGTGCCCATGAAATACAATCGAGAAATGAAGGCTACGATTTAAATACAATCGATCATAGCTAGCTATCTGTTCACAATCTTCTTGCCCTTCTTTTTCGCAAATGGAGTTCTTCTGTGGAACAGACGTCCTTTAGGTAGGGTGGTCCTGCTTCTTCTTGTGGTGTATGCTGCTACTTCATCATCGTCGTCATGTTCGATCCTCGGGTCGCCGTACTTGTCGAAGTCTTGCTCATTGGCTACTCCATCCATTCCAATGATCTTCCTTTTGCCTCTCCTGACGACAACACGACTGGGCTTTTACGGGTCGGTAATGAAGAAGCATTGGTCCACTTGGGAAGCCAGTACCCATGGCTCATTATTCGCGGTGATGTTTGCGCCCGCGGTCTTGGATTTGGCTTCAGGTATAACCATGGTGGTGAAATACCGGTCTTCTTTTAGGACGCTCTTGGCCCATCTGACACGGAACATCGGGACCTTCTCTCCAGCGTAGCTCAGCTCCCAGATCTCCTCGATCCTTCCGTAGTATCTGTCCTTGTCGTTACCGGTGTAGGATTCCATCGTTACCCCGGAGTTCTGATAACCATCGCTCTTCATGTCCTTGGCCTCGGTGTAGAATATGTAGCCGTTGATATCGTACGCCTCATAGGTCATCAGGTTGTGCTCGGCGCCCTGTGACAAGGCGAATATGAGTTGTTCTTCCACGAAAGAATCCTCATGTAAAGGGTACGACAGAAGCTTCTGCTTGAACCAACGCGTGAAACATGAGTTGTTCTCTTTGAGTATATCTCCGTCCGTCCTCTGTTGGCCTCGGTCATTGTACGTCTTCTTAATAAAGGTTTTGTGCTGTACCACCCAAGGATCGACCACGTCTATGTGTTGTAGCGCGACTAGGTTTGCTCTTTCAAAGTCGGCGAGTCGACCCTCGAAGTCGACATGCATTTCGCGACGACCCTCACGGTGACCCCATCCAGCGAGCCTGCCGAGGTGCCTGTTGATGGGCAGACCAATGGGGTTCTTGATGCCTAGATAATTCGTGTAGTAGGAGATGCACTCTTCGGTCAGAAAGCCCCTGGCTATGCTTCCCTCTGGACGTGACATGTTGCGAACGTATCCTTTGATGACACCATTCATCCTTTCGAACGGCATCATGCTGTGCAGGAACGTCGGCCCGAGTTGGATGATATCGTCCATGATATGGACCAGCAGATGCACCATAACGTCGAAGAATGCGGGCGGGAAGTACATCTCAAGCTCGCATAGTATCACCACGATCTCTTCCTGTAGCCTTCTGAGTTGCCTCACGCCAACAGACTTCCGAGAGATGACGTCGAAAAAGTTGCATAGGCCAAATAGGGTTTCACGGACGTGCGCGTCCATGATCCCACGGATTGCAACTGGAAGTATCTGCGTCATCAGCACGTGACAGTCGTGAGACTTCATCCCGCTGAACTTCTGCTTCGCTGGGTCTAGGTATCTGCTTATCTTCCCCGCGTAACCGTAAGGAAGTTTTACTCCTACGAGGCAGGTGAAAAACTGCTCGATCTCCTCCTGACTTAGAGTGAAGCACGCGGGAGGGTAGTCATTTCCGGTCTTCTTGGCCTTCTTGCCTTTGCGACGACTTTCTGTGTCCCGCTTTGCCTCATCATAATCATCATCATCATGATCATCATATATAGTGTCAAGCTCCTGCATGATGCCCATTGATTTCAAGTCTGCCCTTGCTTTCGGCCCATCTTTGGTCCTCTCTGGCATGTTGAGCAGGGTACCAAGCAGACTCTTGCACACGTTCTTCATGATATGCATGACATCAAGGCTGTGAGGCACACGGTGGATCTTCCAGTACGGCAAGTCCCAGAAAACAGACCTCGTTTTCCATACCTTCAGCAGCGGCTCTGGCACCTTTCGCTTCTTTCCCGGCTCTGGCGTCTTTTGCTTCTTTCCCGGCAGTGGGCAGTCTTTCCAATTTTTCAACAGCTCGTCTATTTCCTCGCCGCTCCTCGTACGCGGGCGTCCTCGGGGTTCGGTTTCACCATCGAATAGATCCTTGCATTTTCTCCAAGGGTCATCGTCGCGAAGCCACCTTCGATGTCCCATGAACACGGTTTTCGAAGACCTGGGATCTCTATCTAGCTGGCGATACGTTGTGTCATCCATGCACCTGGCGCATCCAGAAAATCCGTCGACCACCTGCCCCGCGACATATCCGTAACCAAGATAGTCGTGCACCGTCGTGAGCAGCGCGGCTCTCATAGGGAAATATTCTTTCTCTGCAGCGTCCCACGTATTGGCTGGCGTTTTCCATAGCATGTCAAGCTCCTCTTTAGCAGCCCCAGATACAGATTAATATCGTTCCCTGGTTGTTTCGGTACTTCAATTAGCATACTCATGTGAATGTACTTCCTCTTCATGCACAACCAGGGGGGAAGGTTGTACATCCACACAAACACAGGCCAGGTGCTATGTGTGCTTCTCTGGCTGCCAAACGGATTGACTCCATCGGTGCTTGCGCCCAGCACGATGTTCCTTGGATCGTTCCCAAATTCTGGGTCTTCGAAGTTCAACGCTTGCCACTGGCTCGCATCCTTAGGGTGACTCAGCATCTTGTCTTTTTTATCTATCTCCGATTCATTTGCGTCATCTTCTCGCTTCTTCTCCTCCCTATCGGCGTGCCAACGCAGGAGCTTTGCTACCTTAGGGTCCGCAAAATACCGCTGCAGACGAGGAGTGATCGGAAAGTACCACACCACTTTTCGAGGAGCTTTCTTCCTTCTTGTATCGAGTGACACCGCACACCGGACATATGGTAGACTCCGCGTGCTCGTCCCGATAAATGATGCAATTGTTCATGCACACATGGTATTTCACGTGCGGTAAATCCAGAGGACACACGATTTTCTTCGCCTCCTCCAAACTGGTCGGGCACTTGTTCCCCTTGGGAAGACGTTCGTGCCAGAATGACATGTTCTCGTCGAAGCATGCATCGGTCATTTTGTGTTTTACCGTCATCTCCAGAGCCATGAGCGTTACTTTCAGGCGGGTATCCTCAGGCCTGCATCCTTCATACAATGGAGTGACCGCGTCTAACTCAAGTTGATCCATCTTGGCTTTCTCTCGGGCGGCAGCTCTTGCGTTATCCGTCTGCTTGAGAAGCAGCTCTTGAATATGAGGGTCCTGCACCCAGCCCATCGATGGTCCAGCGTCGTCTGCTCCGGCATCTTCCTCATCATCATGTCCTGCATCTTCTACATGATGACTGTGTACAGCATCACCGTCGTGATCATCTCCTGGGGATTCTTCGTCTTCTCGCCCGCCCGAGCCGCGGTGGTTGTCTTGCTGCCCTTCCTCATTTCTTGCCCGGCCCCCATGGACGACTTCGTAGTCATCTTCATCACCTTGCCACCGATAGCCATCCATGAAACCACGCAAGAGCAGGTGGTCCCGCACCTGCCCGAATTCCGGGTTCGCAATAAGGCTCTTCAGCTTGCATCTTCGACACGGACATGTTATCTCCGTCTCGTTCTTTTGAAGCATCTCGGCCTTCACGGACCTCAAAAACCTATCCACGATGCCTTCGGTCATCATGCGGACCATGGTCGCCTGCGGGGTAGAGCAAAACGATATTTTAGAACCAAGAAAAAAATTTGGCATGACTTTCCCTAAAAATAGGACCAAAAAGAATGCTTAATGCCAAAATTCTCGCCGAAACGGAAGTGAATCAACATTCCGGCAAAATATTGGCAACTATCGCATTTCAAATACTGGTACACCTCCAAACACAAACACATATGCAACACCACAAACATATGCAACACCACGAACATACATAGATCTAGCTAGGCCACAAAAAGTGCATGTGCACATTGTTGTAGGGAGAAATACATAAATATAGCTTCCCCCATTACTTACCTATCAAAACAAGGTAATTTAACCACTTAAATTGAATGAATCTATGGTGGAAATGAGGTGAAAAAGAGGAGACACCAGAGACAAGGAGGAGGTGGAGAGAATGAAGTGGGGAGAAAGTGAGTGTGGGTAGGAGAGGCTCCCCAAAATATCTTGTTGCTGCCCGCTTACTAATGGCGCACCAACTCCAAATGCGCCATTAGTAATCCAGGTTACTAATGACGCACCATCTGGTGGTGCGCCATTAGTAGTTTTGCAAAAAAAATACTAATGGCGCACTGTCCCCCAGTGCGCCATTACTAGTTTGAACTAGTAATGGCGCACGGTGCAACAGTGCGCCACTAGTAGTTTTGCAAAAAAGGGAATAAAAAATATAATAAAAAAACAACATTAGTGGCGCACTTTCCGACAGGTGCGCCATTACTAGTTACAACTAGTAATGGCGCACTTTTTCTGGATGCGCCATTAGTATGTTTGAACAGGCGCACTAGTTAAAAAGAATTGATGCTAATGGTGCACCCTGTGCCAGGTGCGCCATTAGTAGTTTCAACTCTAATGGCGTACCAGATGGTGGTGCGCCATTACTATATACTAATGGCGCACCGCTTGTCAGGTGCGCCATTAATGTCAATCCCATCTATAGCCCTTTTTCTAGTAGTGATTCAAATGTTAGCTCATTTAACATAGCCTTATTAGTGCATTATCTTATTCTACTCAAACAGCAAGGTTAACTTGTTTTGTCATGCATGAAACCATTACAGATGGATAGTTGAATGTTTCTGATCATTTTTCATATATAACTTGTTTGATTTGGAGCTATGGTTGATTTTCTATGATTTTTAGAAGTTTTGGCTATTTTCTGGAATTTCCTATGTAAGAATAATTCTAGTAATTGAATTAATGCGTCAGCATGACATAGGTGTGACATCAGCGGCAACTGGGTTGGCCAGGTCAAACCTGACTGGTGGGCCCTGTCTGTCACTGTCTCAGCTAATTAACATAATTATGTTAGTGCTAACTAACTGTCAGTGGGACCTGGGCCCACATGTCAGTGACTAAACTAATTAAAATTAGTTAAAAGTAATCCTAAACTAATTAGCAGGCCAGCCCCACCTGTCATAGACTCAGGGGGGAAGTCAACCTGGGCGCACACGGGGTCAAACAGAGTCAAACTCGCCGGCGTTTAGCCGCTGGCGAGGCCAGACGTGGCGGAGGGCTCGGGTTTTGCACTCCGGCGACCAAAAGGACGACGGAGACCATCTACGTGTTGCGGGGAGTGAGCCGCGTCGAGTGGTGGCAGTAGCCGGAGCTGGGGTGGCCGGAAATGTCGCCGGCGGCCGGAGCTCGGGTAAGGTTGAACTAGTCGCTAGGGCGCACGAGGAGGCGTGTGGTTTGGTGCGTTGAGCTCCTGGGGGTGCGGTAGGGCTAGTGGACAGGTGGCACGGCCATTGGGTGGCCGGAGCCTCGTCGGCGACGAGCTCCATGGCGGTGCGTGCGGGTGATCTACATGCAGTCATTACGGGGCTTGAGAGAGGGAACGGAGAGGGTGGGAAGGTGGCTGAGCTCACGGGGGTCACGTTAAGGCAGTCGGCGAGGTTGGGGATGAGCTTATGCAGCGGGGACGGCGAAGGGGATCTCCGGTTGCCGGAGTTGAGGACGAAATCGGTGCAGCGTCTCCGGGGCAAGCGAGCGCTCGGGGCTCGACCTACTCGATGTAATCGACGACGGCGGAGCTCGTGGACATGATGGCACGGCGCGAGGACGACGGAGGGCGCGGCTACGACGACGGTGCGGTGATAGGGGCGTCGGCCATAGTGGGGAACAACGAAGGGAGAGAGACAGGGGGAATGGCATGTCCAGGGGCTTTGGTGTGCGACGTGGAGGCGTCCAGGCATCCAGGGGCGTGGGCGGCAAGCAGGTGGCATCGTGGCGAGCTCAGGCATGCCAGCGTCACCTCCCTCCCTGGCTGGCGGGGAAGAAGCAGCTGGCTGGCGCGGGCCAGCACAGTGCTAGGCCACCAGGTGGGCCGGCTGGTGGGTTAGGTGGGCTGCGCGAGGTGAGTTCCTCTCTCTCTCTTTCTTTTTGTTTTTATTTGTTCTATTATTTCTGTAGCTTCAGGGCTTTATTAAAAATGCCAGGGCATTTCCATAAATCATAAAATTAATCATGGCTACTGCTTAGGATATATCCAACAACAAACATTTTAGTTTATGATTATTTGAGCATTTAAAATATTTTATAGCATTTAAATGCCCAAATGCAAATACTATAAGAATTAATCCAATGACCTTAAGATGTCCTAGAAAAATTTGCACCATTTTTGTCAAAGGTTTTAACCCAAAACAAAAAGGGTGGGCTTTTTAGAAGGGCATTTCAGGTTCATTGAAAAAGTTTTTAGTAAACCCCAGTTGTTCCAAGGCGGTGATGGGGGTTCTGTCATCCCCATTTTAGTTTTCTGGGAATTTAAACATGATGCACAAGTTCAACCAATCCTAAAGCATGACTAACACAGGGATGTGACACCGGAGCTTCGCCGGAAGGGGCATCGATCACGGAGGGCTTCTACATCAACACCATAGCCCCTCTGATGAAGTGTGAGTAGTTTACCTCAGACCTATGGGTCCATAGTTATTAGCTAGATGGATTCTTCTCTCTTTTTGGATCTCAATACAAAATTCTCCCCCTCTCCCGTGGAGATGTATTCGATGTAATCTTCTTTTGTAGTGTGTTTGTTGAGACCAATGAATTGTGGGTTTATGATCAAGTTTATCTATGAACAATATTTGAATCTTCTCTGAATTCTTTTATGTATGATTGGTTATCTTTGCAAGTCTCTTCGAATTATCAGTTTGGTTTGGCCTACTAGATTGATCTTTCTTGCAATGGGAGAAGTGCTTAGCCTTGGGTTCTATCTTGCGGTGTCCTTTCCCAGTGACAGTAGGGGCAGCAAGGCACGTATTGTATTGTTGCCATCGAGGATAACAAGATGGGGGTTTCATCATGTTGCATGAGTTTATCCCTCTACATCACATCATCTTGCTTAAAGCATTACTATGTTCTCTTGAACTTAATACTCTAGATGCATGCTGGATAGCGGTCGATGTGTGGAGTAACAGTAGTAGATGTAGGCAGTAGTCAGTCTACTTGTCTCAGACGTGATGCCTATATACATGATCATACCTAGATATTCTCATAACTATGCTCAATGCTATCAATTTCTCAACAATAATTTGTTTACCCACCGTGAATACTTATGCTCTCGAGAGAAGCCACTAGTGAAACCTATGGCCCCGGGTCTATCGTCCATCATATTAATCTTCCAATACTTAGTTATTTCCTTTGCCTTTTATTTTACTTTGCATCTTTTATTTCTGTTTATCATAAACATACCAAAAATATTATCTTATCATATCTATCAGATCTTACTCTCGTAAGTGACCGTGTAGGGATTGACAACCCCTTATCGCGTTTGTTGCAAGGATTTATTTGTTTGTGTAGGTGCGAGGAACTCGTGCGTGGCCTCCTACTGGATTGATACCTTGGTTCTCAAAAACTGAAGGAAATATATACGCTACTTTGTTGCATCACCCTTTCCTCTTCAAGGGAAAACCAACGGAAGTGCTCAAGAGGTAGCAAGACCCTGCTGGGCCATGCTGTCGAGTCTCCACATCGTCGATGTGTGACATGAAACGCTGCTCGACTGCTAAAACCATCCACTGGTCCCTCGAGCGAATGCACACCTCCAAGAATGATGCCCCCAAGGGGGGAATGACACGCCCAAGGGGGTGGGACACCTGAGTGTCGCCATCATCTTATCGACTGGTTAATGGTTTCCCTTGGAGATAGCGGAAGGAGACGGGAACTTCACCTCGATGATGCCTCCAAGAAGGAAACCGCCAAGGGTGTCACCATTACCGGCTCCGGCTTGTGCATATGAGGTGACATTGTCTATTTTTGTAACCTTAAATCACTCGTCTTCCTGTTATTCCTCCACCCACTTCTTCTGCCTTATGCAAGCTCGTAACCTCTGTTTATGAAGCATCCGCTTGTAGTTAATCCCCATTTCACCTCCATTCACACACACGATCCTCGGCTAAACGTTATCCTTCCACCAGCTATGGTATAGTCTATAAGCTTAAAAACTAAAACAAAATCTAGACATTTACATGGGCTAAGATAACCTCTCGAACATCGTCCTATATCGTTTGCTCCACCGCTACTATCTACTTCAGCCTCTATAGGGTGGCCCAGAGGTTGTCTGAAAAAAAGAACCAAAAAGAAAGAAAAATGAGTCTATGTGATAAACTTTTTGATCCACTGCTACGTTATTGTTTCAACTGTGCGGAGGTTAGGTAACAACGTGGCTCATTGTGTCGCTCAGCTAGGGCACCACACTATGCGAACTGCCATGTGGCTTAGATCAGGTCCAAATGAGATTGATTTGCTATGCATGAACGACTGTATTCCCTTGGGTCGAACAATGAAATCTCTTTTTCTTCCAAAAAGAAAAAGATTAGACATGGGCACTATGCCGTTGGTTTTGCCACTTAATCTTGCATGTATTGTGACAATTTCCTTAGAAAGCATGTAAATTGGAATGATATGAGTGCGAAAGGATGTATGTCAGACTTCGCATCCATAAATTGCCAAACAACTTTTTTGCACACACACAATCATATTTCCCCCCTCTCTCTTTTCTCAAATCCATGATGTGAGCGTGTTTGTACAACACATGTGTAGTCACTGATGTATTGTCGCTGGTAGTGGACTCATGATATGCCTCACCGCCTTAAATTCTTGCTGCCGGATTTAGTACACATGCAATAGTCGCTGACTTGCCTAATGTGCATGTGGCCTATCAAGAAGATGAATTACAGATGGTTCTCATTTTCAATACGGCAAGTTTTAGAAAGAATCCCAAATTAGCTATGAAGGATTTGTATTATTGATGACCATAAACCCAAGCTTTCCTAAAGGTATATTGTGTTGGCTTCACCATGGAAATAAACCAAACTCGTGTGTTGTACATATGTATGCCTCCATAAACCATTTATTGCGGGAAATCCAAGTTGCATATCAAAAAATGTATTAGCGTTAGTTCTCTACTAATGTAGAACAAGTCGTTTTCAGGTTCACGCCTTAGGTATCAACATAGTGCGGGCCTACTTCCGGTCCAGGCAAAGGCTTAATAATGAACACATATACTTCCTCCATTCCTAAATATAAGGCTTTGTAGTGATTTCACTATGGACTACATACAGAGCAAAATGAGTAAATCTACACTCAAAAATGCATCTACATACATCTGTATGTGGTCCATAGTAAAATCTCTACAAAGACTTATATTTAGGAACGGAGGGAGTACTATACATGTACATCCATCCCAACTTAGAAGCACCATGGCACACAATTTCTTCCATCTACACTGCTAGTGCATCTATCTGAATATTCTCGCACAAAGTCAATCATACGCAGCAACACACGAAGATGGGATAGTGTACCATGGGTTGCAACAAGCGAGAGTTTCTTGGGAATGTTCCGGCAGTTCCGGCAAGGGGTGCACGAAGGGTTGCCAAGAATATCCCACGGGCGATGGCGGTTCAAGGAAGTCGGCCTTGGCAGCATGTGATGTACATGCAGTCGGCAGTCCAACGGCTCAAGTGTACCTGCGAGCATGCATTCATGCATTACCTCTGAAGTATCTTGCAAGGCCAAACATTCATTTAACAAACAAACCATACAAACCATCTAAACGACAAGTTACCAGCTTCAAAGAATTTCTGACAAAAATCAAGACGATGAACAATGGGTGACTTCAGTTCCAAAATACTCCAGTTCCAAAACACTTTTGACAGTCAGAGTTCCTTCAGTCATCAATGATCCTTATAATCAGCAAAGGACTAACTGCACAAGTACATATTTTGATACAGTAGAACGCAAACATCTCATTCAACAAAATATGGACAAAATTTTATAGAACAAAGAGAAGGGGGAGCAGAACAGTGCAGTTGGCAGAATTCAGCAGGAATAGGACAATTTGAAATGCACCTGAGTGTTTTGGGCATTCTTCATTTGATTTGTTCACACTTTGATGGCACCTAATAGCATACATACCTGAACTCTGATGAAACACCAGTCCTCGGTTAGGTGTTCTTGATTAAATCTGATCAATAGCCTTAAGCTGAGTTTAGATTCATTGTGTTTCATATAGAGTATTATCATAGCGAGAGTTTGACATACCACCTTCCTCGAAGGAATCTAAACTAACTATGTCACAAAAATGCTCGCAGAATGAAGTGAGATAATCACAATTGAAAAATACCACAAGATTAGTTTGTACTAAGTGCTTATGTAGCCATCGAGGAATATATCGCCATCGATTCACCATATAGAATTAGTCATTGTCGCCATCACCAAAATAGTAGTTGCAAAAGTCGGTCGAAACTCATGTGATGAAGCCATACTAATCTGAATGTACATGTCGATTGCATGAAAGTAAATTCATTAGCTTGTCATATGGAAAATAATAAAATATACAATGAAATGAAATTGTGCCCCTAGCTGCCCATATTATATGGACTGCATCAATGTACAGTATAATGCTTGAACAGACAAGTGATAATTCTCTAGAAAAGGATAGCTGAAATAGTACTAATAATCAGTTTAAGACAGACATGCATAAAGATAGAAGAATCAACCTATTAAACATGGCCCAGAGTAAAAAGACGAGGGGAAGAAACATGGTCCAAGTAACCTTTATGTACAAAATATCCACGTACGAAGCACATCCGAATCGACAGTTCAGGAAGCTGCAGTTTCACCAATAATATTATCACATTGCTTTTCTCTACATAATTAATCTATTAATATGATAAAATGCTAACTGCAGCTATTTCTTACAATAAACTCTAACAACAAATTCTCTATGATTGCAAACATTATTGAAATTGCAGTGGCTAAACTAAGTGTGGTGCATTTTTCTTATTTCTTGCTGGTAGCTACCAAGTACATGAAGAAAGAGGGAAGTAGAAAGGACTTCACCTTTGGCAATCCAATCAGGAGAAAGTAAGAGCTGGACTTGTTTGCTGCATGCGTTTGCAAATCACCATGTTAAGCACAACTGACCGAGAAGCACGCACCTATGATGACGACCAAGAGATGGATGGAGTCGATGCTGGCGGTAAGATCCTCGACAGCAGTTGTGTAGTTGAAGCCTGACAATCATCATGGCCTCCAAAGCTAGGCCCGGATCTCCATCACCATTGCTGTTGCTGCCAGACACCCGACCCTCCAACGCGTCCACCTCAACGCGCTCCCCTCCCCTCCCGAATGCCTTGCCTCCCAATGCCCTCCTCCATCTCTCCGGCATGGATCCGCACCTCTCCACCTCCTTCTACGACGACCTTGTGTAAGGAGGCGATGAGGGGGAAGGTAGGGAATAGAAGACAAGACAATAATGATTCAGAGATTGGACGAGAAGAAAAGGTTAATTAATTTAGATTTGATCTTTAGAGATTGATCATGATTGATTCTTTGATGTATGGAAATATTAATTAATGTGATTGAGCGATTTATGGTAAGGTTAATTAATTTATATTTGATCTTTAAAGATTGACCATGATTGATTCTTTCACATAAAGATATTACTAAATAATAACTTGCGCCAGCATGGAAACTTCTGATTCGTTCAGAATTTTTTCGTTGTGTGGGAGACGATGCGAAAATAAACCGGTGGGGCGGTCGGAGAGGAGACGGAAAAAACCAACGAAAATAAACCATGGATACTATTCACCAAATACTCCATTAGGAGTAGAGATGTGGGTCATCCCAAAAGTAATGTCTTAAATCATAGAAGAATTTTTTCTTTTGCTGATATGTAAAGCTAGGTTGTAGATATTTAGCAACAATGTAATTAGCATAGTCAGTATACCAAGGAGTACTATTAGCAACATTTATTGCAGCTAACTGCTCATCTCGTAAACTATCATCAGTAGAAAGTGTGTCATCAAGAACATTTTCAAGCTACGGGGTTCTCAGCTTCTTTTCTATCAATGATATGTAAATCAAATTCTTGTAACAAGAGAACCCAACGAATAATTCTAGGTTTAGCATCTTTCTTTTCCACAAGATATTTAATAGCAGCATGGTCTGTGTGAACAGTTACATTGGAATAAACAATATAAGGTCTAAATTTATCACAAGCAAACACCACCGCTAAGAATTCTTTTTCAGTAGTAGCATAATTTCTGTGAGCACTGTCTAGAGTTTTACTAGCATAATGAATACCATTCAATTTCTTATCAACTCTTTGTCCTAGAACAACAACGAAAGCATAATCACTAGCATCACACATAATTTCGGAAGGCAAGTTCCAATTAGGTGGTTGAACAATAGGTGCAGATATTAAGGCTTTCTTGAGTGTTTCAAAGGCTTCTAAACAATCATCATCAAAAACAAATGGAACATCCTTTTGCAAAAGACTAGTGAGAGGCCTAGAAATTTCACAGAAGTCTTTAATAAACCTCCTATAGAAACCAGTATGACCTAGGAAACTACGAATACCTTTGATGTCCTTAGGACATGGCATTTTCTCAATTGCATCAACCTTAGCTTGGTCCACTTCAATACCTCTTTCAGAAATTTTATGACCCAAGACAATGCCTTCGTTAACCATAAAGTGGCACCTCTCCCAATTCAAGACAAGATTTGTTCGTTCACATCTCTGCAAAACTTGCTCAATATTGCTTAAACAATCATGAAAAGACATCCCATAAATAGAAAGTTCATCCATGAAAACCTCAACAATCTTTTCACAGAAGTTAGAGAATATAGCAGTCATACATCTTTGAAAGGTAGCAGGTGTTGGGGAACACAGTAATTTCAAAAAAATTCCTACGCACACGCAAGATCCATCTAGGTGATGCATAGCAACGAGAGCAAAGAGTGTTTTCTACGTACCCTCGTAGACCGTAAGCGGAAGCATTATGACAATGCGGTTGATGTAGTCGTACGTCTTCATGATCGACCGATCCTAGTATCAAAAGTACGGCACCTCCACGATTTGCACACCTTTGGGTCGGTGACGTCCCACGAACTCTCGATCTAGCTGAGTGTCGAGGGAGAGCTTCGTCAGCACGACGGTGTGATGATGGTGATGATGATGCTACAGTTGCAGGGCTTCCCCTAAGCACTACGATGATATGACCGAGGTGGATTATGGTGGAGGGGGCACCGCACATAGCTATGGGATCAATGATCAACTTGTGTCTATGGGGTGTCCCCTGGGCACGTATGTGAAGGATGGAGGGAGGAGGAGGCCGGCCCTCATAAGGTGGGCCCAAAGTGTGGAGTCCTACTAGGACTCCCTTTTCATAGTAGGATTCCACCTCCCACATGGAATAGGAAAAAGGGAAGGGAGAAGGAGAAGGAAGGAAGGGGCGCCCCCTTTCCCTAGTCCAATTCGGACCAGTCCATGGGGAAGGGGTGCGGCCACCCTTGAGGCCTTTCTCTCCTTTCCCGTATGACCCATTAAGGCCCAATACGAACTCCCGTAACTCTGCGGTACTCCAAAAAATACCCGAGTCACTCGGAACCTTTCCGATGTCCGAATATAGCCTTCCAATATATCGATCTTTACGTCTCGACCATTTCGAGACTCCTCTTCATATCCCCGATCTCATCCGGGACTCCTAACAAACTTCGGTCATCAAATCACATAACTCATAATACAAATCATCACAAAATGTTAAGCGTGCGGACCCTACGGGTTCGAGAACTATGTAGACATGACCGAGACTCATCTCTGGTCAATAACCAATAGTGCAACCTGGATGCTCATGTTGGCTCCTACATAGTCTACGCAGATCTTTATCGGTCAAACCGCATAACAACATACGTTGTTCCGTTTGTCATCGGTATGTTACTTGGCCGAGATTCGATCATCGGTATCATCATACCTAGTTCAATCTCATTACCGGCAAGTCTCTTTACTCGTTCCGTAATGCATCATCCCGTAACTAACTCATTAGTCACATTGCTTGCAAGGCTTATAGTGATGTGCATTACCGAGAGGGCCCAGAGATACCTCTCCGATACACGAAGTGACAAATCCTAATCTCGATCTATGCCAAGTCAACAAACACCATCAAAGACACATGTAGAGCATCTTTATAATCACCCAGTTATGTTGTGACGTTTAATAGCACACAAGGTGTTCCTACGGTATTCGGGAGTTGCATAATCTCATAGTCTGAGGAACATGTATAAGTCATGAAGAAAGCGGTAGCAATGAAACTGTAACGATCATAATGCTAAGCTAACAAATGGGTCTTGTCCATCACATTATTCTCCTAATGATGTGATCCCGTTCATCAAATGACAACACATGTCTATGGTTAGGAAACATAACCATCTTTGATAAACAAACTAGTCAAGTAGAGGCATACTAGGCACACTTTGTTTTGTCTATGTATTCACACATGTACTAAGTTTTCGGTTAATACAATTCTAGCATGAATAATAAACATTTATCATGAAATAAGGAAATAAATAATAACTTTATTATTGCCTCTAGGGCATATTTCCTTCAGCAGGCGCACTACATAAACCAAAAGGCATAAGTCTATAATCATAGGTTCCAAACGGACAAGTAAAAGTGGTCTTTTCTTGATCAGGTTGAGAAACAGGTGTGAAAATCTAGAATATCCATCAAGGAAGCTAAAGTGTGTGTGCTTAGATAATCTTTCAAGAATTTGATCAATAAAAGGCAAAGGGTAATGATCTTTTCTAGTTGCTTTATTTAATTTTCTAAAATCAATTACCATTCTATAGCTTGTAACAACTCTTTGTGGAATGTGTTCATTCTTATCATTAGGAACAACAGTAATACCTCCTTTCTTAGGGACACAATGAACAAGACTTACCCATCTACTATCAGCTATGGGATAAATTATACCTGCTTCCAGAAGTTTTAATATTTCCGTTCTTACCACCTCTTTCATCTTCGAATTCCACCGACGTTGGTGATCAACAACTGGTTTAGCATTAGGTTCCATATTAATTTTGTGCTGACATAGAGTGGGACTAATGCCCTTTAAATCATCAAGAGTATATACAGTAGCAGCCCGGTGCTTCCTTGGAACTCTCAATAATCTTTCTTCTTCATGTTCTGAAAGGTTAGCACTGATAATAAAAGGATATATCTTCTTTTCATCAAGATAAGCATATTTCAAAGTGTATGGCAATTGTTTTAATTCAAACATAGGATCACCTTTAGGTGGAGGAGGACCTCCAAGAGTTTCAATAGGCAAATTGTGTATAAGGAAAGGACATTGTTCAAAGAAAATCTTATCTATTTCATTTCTTGGATGCATATGTAAATCATTTTCATGGTCTAGCAAGTATTGTTCTAAAGGATTAGTAGGTGGCACAATAATAGAAGCAAGACCAATTAATTCATCCTTACTAGGCAATTCTTTTTCATGATGATTTCTACTAAACTTGGAAAAAATAAACTCATGAGACTCGTCACCAAAGCTAACACCCATAGTTTGTTTCTTACAATCTATCTTAGCATTAACTCTGTTCAAGAAAGGTCTACAAAGATAATCGAACATAAGTCATCTTGTGGGGAACCAAGAACAAGAAAATCAGTAGGGTATTTTCTTTTCCCACACAAGACTTCAACATCTCTAATAATCCCACAAGGTGATATGGTGTCTCTATTTGCAAGTTTAATAGTAACATCTATGTCTTCTAACTCTTTAGGTGCTACGTCTTTCCTAATTTCATGATACAAAGTGTAAGGGATAGCACTCACACTAGCACCCATGTCACATAAACCATGATAACACTGATCTCCTATTTTAACTGAACTGACAGGCAGGCCAACAATTGGTCTATTTCCATCCCTTTTTTTGGGTTTAGAAATTCTAGGAGCTTTTGCACAGAAGTAAATAACATGCCCATCTATATCTTCCTCCAAGAGATCTTTAACCAGAGCAACATTAGGTTCTACCCTAATTTGTTCATCAGGTTTAGGTGTTCTAACATAGCTTTTGTTAACCATAGTTGAAACTTTAGCATGTTCCTTTATCCTAACAGGAAAAGGTGGTTTCTCTATATAAGCAGAAGGAACAACTGGATCAATATTATAAAGTATAGTTTCTTCTTTAACTGGTACTGGTTCTTTAATTTCTTCTTTAATAAGTGGGTGATATTTAAACCACTTCTCTTTAGGGAGTTCAACATGAGTAGCAAATTATTCACAATAGGAGGCTACTATTTCAGAGTCAAGTCCATATTTAGTGCTAAACTTTTGAAAAGCATCGGTATCCATAAAAGATTTAACACAATCATACTTAATTTTTATACCTGACTCTTTACCTTCGCCGAGTTCCCAATATTCAGAGTTGCATTTAACTCTTTCCAAAAGATCCCACTGGAATTCAATAGTCCTCTCCATAAATGAGCCAACACAAGAAGTATCAAGCATGGTTTGATCATTATGAGAAAGTCGAGCATAAAAGTTCTGAATAATAATTTCTCTTGAGAGCTCATGGTTGGGGCATGAATATAATATTAACTTAAGCCTCCCCCAGGCTAGAGCGATACTTTATCCTTCACGAGGCCAAAAATTGTATATATAATTCCGATCACGATGAACTAGATGCATAGGATACACATTTTGGTGGAATTCCAATTTCAAACGATTCCAATTCCATGATCCAATATCATCGCATAGCCAATAACATGCCAATGCATTTCCCTTCAAAGATAAAGGGAAAACCTTTCTCATCACCTCTTCTCCGGGTAAACCTGCAAGCTTAAACAAACCACAAATTTGTTCCACATATATCAAGTGCATATCAGGATGTTCAGTTCCATCTCCTGCATAAGGATTAGCTAGCAGTTCTTCTATCATACCCGAAGGAATTTCATATTCAATATTTTCAGTAGGTGCAGTAGGTTGAGGCTTAATTAATTGTGGTTCCAGACAAGGTGAAGATACCCCGAACAAACCCCTCAAAGGATTGTTTCCCATAGCAACAAGTGACAATAAATTTCAGCACACTATATAAATGTTTCCTTACCGAATTCCACTTACCAAAGGCGCTTCACTCCCCGGCAACGGCGCCGAAAAATAGCCTTGATGACCCACAAGTATAGGGGATCAATTGTAGCTATTTTTGATAAGTAAGAGTGTCGAACCCAACAAGGAGTAGGAAGGAAATGACAAGTAGTTTTTAGTAAGGTGATGTCCGCAAGTGCTGAAACTGTAAGTAGCGAGTAGTTTGATAGCAAGATAATTTGTAACGAGCAAGTGACGATAATAGTAACAAGTATGCAGCAAGGTAGCCCAATCCTTTTGAGGAAAAGGACAGGCCAAAATGGTCTCTTATAATAAGCAAAGCGTTCTTGAGGGTACACGGGAATTTCATCTAGTTACTTTCATCATGTTGGTTTGATTTGTGTTCGGTACTTTGATAATTTGATATGTGGGTGGACCGGTGCTTAGGTGCTGTTCTTACTGGAACAAACCTCCTACTTATGATTAACCCTCCAGCATCCGCAACTACGAGAAAAGTATTAAGAATAAATTCTAACCATAGCATTAAACTCTAGGATCCAATCGGCCCCTTACGGAATAGTGCATAAACTGGGGTTTAAGTTTCTGTCGCTCTCACAACCCACCATCTATTTACTACTCCACAATGCATTCCCTTAGGCCCAAATGTGATGAAGTGTAATGTAGTCGACACTCACATGACACCACTATGGGAATCACAACATACGTACTATCAAAATATCAAACACATAACAAAGTCACATGATTACTTGCAACCTGATTTCTCCTGTGACCTAAGGAACAAAAGTAACTAATCACAAATAATAATCATGCTCAAGATCAGAGGGGTATTAAATAGCATATTAGATCTGAACATATAATCTCCACCAAATAAACCATATAGTAATCAACTACAAGATGTAATCAACACTACTAGTCACCCCCTAGTGTCGGTCTCAAAACCAGCGGATCTCGGGTAGGGGGTCCCGAACTGTGCGTCTAGGATCGATGGTAATAGGAGATGGGGCACGCGATGTTTATCCTGGTTCAGGCCCTCTCTATGGAGGTAATACCCTACTTCCTGCTTGATTGATCTTGATGAGTATGAGTATTACAAGAGTTGATCTACCACGAGATCATAATGGCTAAACCCTAGAAGTCTAGCCTATGAGTATATGGTAATGAATTTGTCCTATCCGGACTATGCCCTCCGGTTTATATAGACACCGGAGAGATCTAGGGTTACATGGAGTCAGTTATATAGGAGGGAATCTTCATAATCAGTCACCTAGCTTGCCTTCCACGCCAAGTAGAGTCCAATCCGGACATGAGTACAGTCTTCGGTCTTCGTGTCTTCACAGCCCATCAGTCCGGCCCATGGATAACAGGTCGGACGCCCGAGGACCCCTTAGTCTAGGACTCCCTCAGTAGCCCCTGAACTTGGCTTCAATGACGAGGAGTCTGGCACGCAGATTGTCTTTGGCATTGCAAGGTGGGTTCCCCTTCTTCCAAACTTCCAAGATAGTCTTCAACCGTGATGATTGTATCCGGACCAGTTACACACCATGCACAATTGCAGAGAGAATATATATTTTCCACACGAGTTCTATTCGCTGACAGCTTTCGACAGCGTGATATGACACCGTCCGGTCATAATTTCGAACCGTTTTTCTTCTGCCATCCCACGTTGCAAAACACGGTTGCTACTGGCATGTCTTGTCAAAGCAGAGATCGTGTCCCCTTATTGCGGGATTGTCATCAATGCAGGCATGGGTAACCCAACCGTGTCGTTTACATGGCCCTTGGGAATAGGCGAGTTTAAGGCGAGTAGAGGGGCGTTCGACATTCGCGGCCTCTATAAGGGGGTAAGGACTCCCTTCTTCCACCCACGCCCTTTCTCTTCCTCAGCCCTTCCGTCCCCGAGCTCCAGCGCCCAAGCTTTAGCTTCTCTCTCGTTCGAAGAAATACTCCAAAGATGTCCGGATCCGGAGCTAGAGGTAGGTGGATGACTTCTCCTGTCAGGAAGAAGGACATCAAGGAGCTCCGGGAGGCCGGATATTTGGCCAAAGAGATCACTCATCGACTCCCGGCCAAGGGACTGATCGTCCCCACTCCCGAGCCCCATGAGACAGTTGTGTTTCTCACACACTTCGTCTGCGGGCTTGGGTTCCCCCTTCACCCATTCGTCCGCGGGTTGATGTTTTACTATGGGCTGGATTTTCTTGACCTAGCCCCTAACTTCATCCTCAATATCTCGGCGTTTATCGTTGTTTGTGAGGCTTTCCTCCGCATCCCGCCTCACTTCGGCCTGTGGCCGAAGACCTTCAATGTGAGGCCGAAGGTAGTGCGCGGTCAACAAGCAGAGTGTGGAGGCGCCATGGTAGGCAAGATGCCCAACGTCACCTCACCCGAAGGCTCGTTCGCGGAGACGGTGAAGGGATGGCAATCTAGGTTGTTTTATATCACCGAGCCGCGCGACGCCAACTGGGCGGTGGCCCCCGAATTTCGATCCGGAACCCCGATGCGGCTCACTTCTTGGCAAGAGTGGGGCCTAACTGTTGGGGAACGCAGTAATTTCAAAAAATTTCCTACGCACACGCAAGATCATGGTGATGCACAGCAACGAGAGGGGAGAGTGTTGTCTACGTACCAACGCAGACCGACTGCGGAAGCGATCACACAAAGTAGAGGAAGTAGTCGTACGTCTTCTTCCCGATCCGACCGATCCAAGCACCGTTACTCCGGCACCTCCGAGTTCTTAGCACACGTTCAGCTCGATGACGTTCCTCGGGCTCCGATCCAGCAAAGCGTCGAGGAAGAGTTCCGTCAGCACGACGGCGTGGTGACGATCTTGATGTACTACCGACGCAGGGCTTCGCCTAAGCACTGTAACGGTATGATCGAGGTGGAATTTGGTGGCAGGGGGCACCGCACACGGTTAAGGAGCGATTAACTTGTGTGTCTTGGGGTGCCCCCTGCCCCCGTATATAAAGGCCAGGGGCAGGGGGTTCGGCCGGCCAGGTGGGAGGCGCAGGGAGGAGTCCTACTCCCACCGGGAGTAGGACTCCTTCCCCCAATCCTATTCCAACTAGGATTCTTGGGGAAGAAGGAGAAAGAGGGGGCCGGCCCACCTCTCCTAGTCCTATTAGGACTTGGGAAAGGTGGGGGGGCGCCGGCCAGGTGTGGGCTGCCTCTTCTCTCTTTTCCACTAAGGCCCAATAGGCCCATTTACCTCCCGGGGGGTTCCGGTAACCCTCCCGGTAATCCGGAAAAATCCCGATTTCACCCGGAACGCTTCCGGTGTCCAAACATAGGCTTCCAATATATCAATCTTTACGTCTCGACCATTTCGAGACTCCTCGTCATGTCCGTGATCTCATCCGGGACTCCGAATAACCTTCGGTACATCAAAATGCATAAACTCATAATAACTGTCATCGTAACGTTAAGCGTGCGGACCCTACGGTTCGAGAACAATGTAGACATGACCGAGACATGTCTCCGGTCAATAACCAATAGCGGGACCTGGATGCCCATATTGGCTCCTACATATTCTACGAAGATCTTTATCGGTCAGACCGCATAACAACATACGTTGTTCCCTTTGTCATCGGTATGTTACTTGCCCGAGATTCGATCGTCGGTATCCAATACCTAGTTCAATCTCGTTACAGGCAAGTCTCTTTACTCGTTCTGTAATACATCATCTCATAACTAACATCTTAGTTATTATGCTTGCAAGGCTTATATGATGTGTATTACCGAGAGGGCCCAGAGATACCTCTCTGACAATCAGAGTGACAAAACCTAATCTCGAAATACGCCAACCCAACATCTACCACTGGAGACACCTGTAGTACTCCTTTATAATCACCCAGTTACGTTGTGACGTTTGGTACTACCCAAAGTGTTCCTCCGGTAAACGGGAGTTGCATAATCTCATAGTTATAGGAACATGTATAAGTCATGAAGAAAGCAATAGCAACATACTAAACGATCGGGTGCTAAGCTAATGGAATGGGTCATGTCAATCAGATCATTCAACCAATGATGTGACCTCGTTAATCAAATAACAACTCTTTGTTCATGATTAGGAAACATAACCATCTTTGATTAACGAGCTAGTCTAGTAGAGGCATACTAGTGACACTCTGTTGGTCTATGTATTCACACATGTATTATGTTTCCGGTTAATACAATTCTAGCATGAATAATAAACATTTATCATGATATAAGGAAATAAATAATAACTTTATTATTGCCTCTAGGGCATATTTCCTTCAGTCTCCCACTTGCACTAGAGTCAATAATCTAGATTACACAGTAATGATTCTTACACCCATGGAGTCTTGGTGCTGATCATGTTTTGCTCGTGGAAGAGGCTTAGTCAACGGGTCTGCAACATTCAGATCCGTATGTATCTTGCAAATCTCTATGTCTCCCACCTGGACTAAATCCCGGATGGAGTTGAAGCGCCTCTTGATGTGTTTGGTTCTTTTGTGAAATCTGGATTCCTTTGCCAAGGCAATTGCACCAGTATTGTCACAGAAGATTTTCATTGGACCCGATGCACTAGGTATGACACCTAGATCGGATATGAACTCCTTCATCCAGACTCCTTCGTTCGCTGCTTCCGAAGCAGCTATGTACTCCGCTTCACATGTAGATCCCCCTACGACGCTTTGTTTAGAACTGCACCAACTGACAGCTCCACCGTTTAAAGTAAACACGTATCCGGTTTGCGATTTAGAATCGTCCGGATCAGTGTCAAAGCTTGCATCAATGTAACCTCTTACGGTGAGCTCTTTGTCACCTCCATATACGAGAAACATATCCTTAGTCCTTTTCAGGTATTTCAGGATGTTCTTGACCGCTGTCCAGTGATCCACCCCTGGATTACTTTGGTACCTCCCTGCTAAACTTATAGCAAGGCACACATCAGGTCTGGTACACAGCATTGCATACATGATAGAGCCTATGGCTGAAGCATAGGGAACATCTTTCATTTTCTCTCTATCTTCTGCAGTGGTCGGGCATTGAGTCTGACTCAACTTCACACCTTGCAATACAGGCAAGAACCCTTTCTTTGCTTGATCCATTTTGAACTTCTTCAAAATCTTGTCAAGGTATGTGCTTTGTGAAAGTCCAATTAAGCGTTTTGATCTATCTCTATAGATCTTTATGCCTAATATGTAAGCAGCTTCCCCGAGGTCTTTCATCGAAAAACTTTTATTCAAGTATCCCTTTATGCTATCCAGAAATTCTATATCATTTCCGATGAGTAATATGTCATCCACATATAATATCAGAAATGCTACAGAGCTCCCACTCACTTTCTTGTAAATACAGGCTTCTCCAAAAGTCTGTATAAACCCGAATGCTTTGATCACACTATCAAAGCGTTTATTCCAACTCCGAGATGCTTGCACCAGTCCATAGATGGATCGCTGGAGTTTGCACACTTTGTTAGCTCCCTTTGGATCGACAAAACCTTCTGGTTGCATCATATACAACTCTTCTTCCAGAAATCCATTCAGGAATGCAGTTTTTACATCCATTTGCCAAATTTCATAATCATAAAATGCGGCAATTGCTAACATGATTCTGACAGACTTAAGCATCGCTACGGGTGAGAAAGTCTCATCGTAGTCAACTCCTTGAACTTGTCGAAAACCTTTTGCGACAAGTCGAGCTTTGTAGACAGTAACATTACCATCAGCGTCAGTCTTTTTCTTGAAGATCCATTTATTCTCAATTGCTTGCCGATCATCGGGCAAGTCAACCAAAGTCCATACTTTGTTCTCATACATGGATCCCATCTCAGATTTCATGGCTTCAAGCCACTTTGCGGAATCTGGGCTCACCATCGCTTCTTCATAGTTCGTAGGTTCATCATGATCTAGTAGCATGACTTCCAGAACAGGATTACCATACCACCCTGGTGCGGATCTTACTCTGGTTGATCTACGAGGTACAGTAGTATCTTGATCTAAAGTTTCATGATCATCATCGTTAACTTCCTCTCTTATTGGTGTAGGTCTCACAGAAACAGTTTTCTGTGATGTACTATTTCCCAATAACGGAGTAGGTACTGTTACCTCGTCAAGTTCTACTTTCCTCCCACTCACTTCTTTCGAGAGAAACTCCTTCTCAAGAAAGTTTCCGAATTTAGCAACAAAAGTTTTGCCTTCGGATCTGTGATAGAAGGTGTATCCAATAGTTTCCTTTGGATATCCTATGAAGACACACTTCTCCGATTTGGGTTCGAGCTTATCAGGTTGAAGCTTTTTCACATAAGCATCGCAGCCCCAAATTTTAAGAAACGACAACTTTGGTTTCTTGCCAAACCATAGTTCATAAGGCGTCGTCTCAACGGATTTAGATGGTGCCCTATTTAACGTGAATGCGGCCGTCTCTAAAGCATAACCCCAAAATGATAGCGGTAAATCAGTAAGAGACATCATAGATCGCACCATATCTAGTAAAGTACGATTACAACGTTCGGATACACCATTACGTTGTGGTGTTCCGGGTGGCGTGAGTTGCGAAACTATTCCACAATTTTTCAAATGTACACCAAACTCGTAACTCAAATATTCTCCTCCACGATCAGATCGTAGAAACTTTATTTTCTTGTTACGATGATTTTCAACTTCACTCTGAAATTCCTTGAACTTTTCAAATGTTTCAGACTTACGTTTCATTAAGTAGATATACCCATATCTGCTTAAATCATCTGTGAAGGTGAGAAAATAACGATATCCGCCACGAGCCTCAATATTCATCGGACCACATACATCGGTATGTATGATTTCCAATAAATCTGTTGCTCTCTCCATAGTACCGGAGAACGGTGTTTTAGTCATCTTGCCCATGAGGCACGGTTCGCAAGTACCAAGTGATTCATAATCAAGTGGTTCCAAAAGCCCATCAGCATGGAGTTTCTTCATGCGCTTTACACCGATATGACCTAAACGGCAGTGCCACAAATAAGTTGCACTATCATTATCAACTCTGCATCTTTTGGCTTCAACATTATGAATATGTGTATTACTACTATCGAGATTCAATAAGAATAGACCACTTTTTAAGGGTGCATGACCATAAAAGATATTACTCATATAAATAGAACAACCATTATTCTCTGATTTAAATGAATAACCGTCTCGCATCAAACAAGATCCAGATATAATGTTCATGCTTAACGCTGGCACCAAATAACAATTATTTAGGTCTAATATTAATCCCGAAGGTAGATGTAGAGGTAGCGTGCCGACCGCGATCACATCGACTTTGGAACCGTTTCCCACGCGCATCGTCACCTCGTCTTTTGCTAGTGTCCGCTTATTCTGTAGTCCCTGTTTCGAGTTGCAAATATTAGCAACAGAACCAGTATCAAATACCCAGGTGCTACTGCGAGCATTAGTAAGGTACACATCTATAACATGTATATCACATATACCTTTGTTCACCTTGCCATCCTTCTTATCCGCCAAATACTTGGGGCAGTTCCGCTTCCAGTGACCAGTCTGCTTGCAGTAGAAGCACTCAGTTTCAGGCTTAGGTCCAGACTTGGGTTTCTTCTCTTGAGCAGCAACTTGCTTGCCGTTCTTCTTGAAGTTCCCTTTCTTCTTCCCTTTGCCCTTTTTCTTGAAACTAGTGGTTTTGTTAACCATCAACACTTGATGCTCCTTCTTGGTTTCTACCTCCGCAGCTTTCAGCATAGCGAAGAGCTCGGGAATAGTCTTGTTCATCCCTTGCATATTATAGTTCATCACAAAGCTCTTGTAGCTTGGTGGCAGTGATTGGAGAATTCTGTCAATGACGCAATCATCCGGAAGTGTAACTCCCAATTGAATCAAGTGATTATTATACCCAGACATTTTGAGTATATGCTCACTGACAGAACTGTTCTCCTCCATCTTGCAGCTATAGAACTTATTGGAGATTTCATATCTCTCAATCCGGGCATTTGCTTGAAATATTAACTTCAACTCCTGGAACATCTCATATGCTCCATGACGTTCAAAACATCGTTGAAGTCCCGGTTCTAAGCCGTAAAGCATGGCACACTGAACTATTGAGTAGTCATCAGCTTTGCTCTGCCAGACGTTCATAACTTCTGGTGTTGCTCTTGCAGCAGGCCTGGCACTTAGCGGTGCTTCCAGGACGTAATTCTTCTGTGCAGCAATGAGGATAATCCTCAGGTTACGGACCCAGTCCGTGTAATTGCTACCATCATCTTTCAACTTAGCTTTCTCAAGGAACGCATTAAAATTCAATGGAACAACAGCACGAGCCATCTATCTACAATCAACATAAACAAGCAAGATACTATCAGGTACTAAGTTCATGATAATTTTTAAGTTCAGTTAATTTACTTAGGAACTCCCACTTAGATAGACATCCCTCTAATCCTCTAAGTGATTACGTGATCCAAATCAACCAAACCATAACCGATCATCACGTGAGATGGAGTAGTTTTCAATGGTGAACATCAATATGTTGATCATATCTACTATATGATTCACGCTCGACCTTTCGGTCTCCGTGTTCCGAGGCCATATCTGTATATGCTTGGCTCGTCAAGTATAACCTGAGTATTCTGCGTGTGCAACTGTTTTGCACCCGTTGTATTTGAACGTAGAGCCTATCACACCCGATCATCACGTGGTGTCTCAGCACGAAGAACTTTTGCAACGGTGCATACTCAGGGAGAACACTCCTTGATAATTTAGTGAGAGATCATCTTATAATGCTACCGTCAATCAAAGCAAGATAAGATGCATAAAAGGATAAACATCACATGCAATCAATATAAGTGATATGATATGGCCATCATCATCTTGTGCTTTGTGATCTCCATCTCCGAAGCATCGTCATGATCACCATCGTCACCGGCGCGACACCTTGATCTCCATCGTAGCATCGTTGTCGTCTCGCCAATCTTATGCTTCCACGACTATCACTACCGCTTAGTAATAAAATAAAGCATTACATCGCGATTGCATTGCATACAATAAAGCGACAACCATATGGCTCTTGCCAGTTGCCGATAACTCGGTTACAAAACATGATCATCTCATACAATAAAATCAGCATCATGCCTTGACCATATCACATCACAACATGCCCTGCAAAAACAAGTTAGACGTCCTCTACTTTGTTGTTGCAAGTTTTACGTGGCTGCTACGGGCTTAAGTAAGAACTCATCTCACCTACGCATCAAAACCACAACGATAGTTCGTCAAATAGACTCCGTTTTAACCTTCTCAAGGACCGGGCGTAGTCACACTTGGTTCAACTAAAGTTGGAGAGACAGTCTTCCGCTAGCCATCTGTGTGCGTAGCACGTCGAGGGAACCGGTCTCGCGTAAGAGTACGCGTAAGGTTGGTCCGGATCGTCTCGTCCAACAATACCGCCGAACCAAAGTATGACATGCTGGTAGGCAGTATGACTTGTATCGCCCACAACTCACTTGTGTTCTACTCGTGCATATAACATCAAACCATAAAAAACTAGGCTCTGATACCACTGTTGGGGAACGCAGTAATTTCAAAAAATTTCCTATGCACACGCAAGATCATGGTGATGCACAGCAACGAGAGGGGAGAGTGTTGTCTACGTACCAACGCAGACCGACTGCGGAAGCGATCACACAACATAGAGGAAGTAGTCGTACGTCTTCTTCCCGATCCGACCGATCCAAGCACAGTTACTCCGGCACCTTCGAGTTCTTAGCACACGTTCAGCTCGATGACGTTCCTCGGGCTCCGATCCAGCAAAGCGTCGAGGAAGAGTTCCGTCAGCACGACGGCGTGGTGACGATCTTGATGTACTACCGACACAGGGCTTCGCCTAAGCACTGTAACGGTATGATCGAGGTGGAATTTGGTGGCAGGGGGCACCGCACACGGTTAAGGAGCGATTAACTTGTGTGTCTTGGGGTGCCCCCTGCCCCCGTATATAAAGGCCAGGGGCAGGGGGTTCGGCCGGCCAGGTGGGAGGCGCAGGGAGGAGTCCTACTCCCACCGGGAGTAGGACTCCTTCCCCCAATCCTATTCCAACTAGGATTCTTGGGGAAGAAGGAGAAAGAGGGGGCCGGCCCACCTCTCCTAGTCCTATTAGGACTTGGGAAAGGTGGGGGGGCGCCGGCCAGGTGTGGGCTGCCTCTTCTCTCTTTTCCACTAAGGCCCAATAGGCCCATTTACCTCCCGGGGGGTTCCGGTAACCCTCCCGGTAATCCGGAAAAATCCCGATTTCACCCGGAACGCTTCCGGTGTCCAAACATAGGCTTCCAATATATCAATCTTTACGTCTCGACCATTTCGAGACTCCTCGTCATGTCCGTGATCTCATCCGGGACTCCGAACAACCTTCGGTACATCAAAATGCATAAACTCATAATAACTGTCATCGTAACGTTAAGCGTGCGGACCCTACGGTTCGAGAACAATGTAGACATGACCGAGACATGTCTCCGGTCAATAACCAATAGCGGGACCTGGATGCCCATATTGGCTCCTACATATTCTACGAAGATCTTTATCGGTCAGACCGCATAACAACATACGTTGTTCCCTTTGTCATCGGTATGTTACTTGCCCGAGATTCGATCGTCGGTATCCAATACCTAGTTCAATCTCGTTACAGGCAAGTCTCTTTACTCGTTCCGTAATACATCATCTCATAACTAACATCTTAGTTATTATGCTTGCAAGGCTTATATGATGTGTATTACCGAGAGGGCCCAGAGATACCTCTCTGACAATCAGAGTGACAAAACCTAATCTCGAAATACGCCAACCCAACATCTACCATTGGAGACACCTGTAGTACTCCTTTATAATCACCCAGTTACGTTGTGACGTTTGGTAGTACCCAAAGTGTTCCTCCGGTAAACGGGAGTTGCATAATCTCATAGTTATAGGAACATGTATAAGTCATGAAGAAAGCAATAGCAACATACTAAATGATCGGGTGCTAAGCTAATGGAATGGGTCATGTCAATCAGATCATTCAACCAATGATGTGACCTCGTTAATCAAATAACAACTCTTTGTTCATGATTAGGAAACATAACCATCTTTGATTAACGAGCTAGTCTAGTAGAGGCATACTAGTGACACTCTGTTGGTCTATGTATTCACACATGTATTATGTTTCCGGTTAATACAATTCTAGCATGAATAATAAACATTTATCATGATATAAGGAAATAAATAATAACTTTATTATTGCCTCTAGGGCATATTTCCTTCACTAACCAGGGGGGCCCTTGGCGGAGCTGACAGGGCTCCAGACGTGCATCCAGAACATGATAGAGAACAAGATCAAGCTTGTCACCGTAGTCTAGGTTATGCTTGTTCGTCAGATCCTTCTGTGCCAACGCCGGACTTATAGTTTGTGGGAGTTCGAGCCAACCAAGCACCAGATGCTACTGGAGCTTGTCAGCACAACACACGAAGGAATCTGGAAGGTGCTCTTGAAGGCCGGCGGGACGCCACCACCTGTGACCGATGACCATGGGCTCAGCTTAAAGCGTCAGCCCAATCCGGGCAGTTCGTTTAAGGTTTTCAAGGAGTATCTCCTACCAGCATATTTTGAGAGAAAACTTAAGTTTCCTTCCTCCATTTTCAGGCCTGGATTAAGTTGGCGGAGAAGATTAAATGTCCAGCTCCGCTACCCGAGGACCAGGTATCCCCATTATTGGAGAAGATGTTGTTCCCCATGCCTTATGAGGTGCCGGAGAAGACGGCTAAGAAGGCGGTCCGAGGGGCCAAGAAGGACCTTCGTCGGGAAAGCACTCCGGACGAGACGCCCGAAAGCGAGACTTCCTCTTCGTCCGCTGATGACGACGATGAAGAGGAAGAGGAAAACGACTCGCCACCTGAAGCGGGGAGGAAGAAGAGAGCGGCCTCCACAAGCCCGGAGGCGGAAGCGCCTAAAAGGGTTAAAGGCTCCCTCGCGGATAACTCCGCATGGGACGTCGACAGCAGTCCGGAACGACCTCACCGGACCAAGCCCCCGGGCCGCTTCGTGAGTACCAGAATTCACAAAAGTCTGGCCTTCCCGGTTTGTAATATTGACATATTGTGAACTTTTGTCATTGCAGTCCGGCACGCGGTGACTCTCCCGATCCTCGATAGAGGATTCACTAGACATAGAGGAGATGGATAGCATACCTCCGCCACCTGCTCATTCCGTGTCACCCAGGGGTGATGATGAGGTGATGTCCGAAAAGGCCTTCCCAGGCCGGGGGAGGTTTCGGAGATCATCGGGGTGACGTGATACGTCTCCAACATATCTACTTTTCCAAACACTTTTGCCCTTGTTTTGGACTCTAACTTGTATGATTTGAATGGAACTAACCCAGACTGACGCTGTTTTCAGCAGAATTACCATGATGTTGTTTTATGTGCAGAAAACAAAAGTTCTCGGAATGACCTGAAACTCCACGGAATACCTTACAATAAATAATAAAAGATCCTCGCCAAAGATGAAGACCAGGGGGCCCACACCCTTCTCACGAGGGTGGGGGGCGTCCCCCCCCTAGGGCGCGCCCCCCCTAGGGCGCGCCACCTACCTCGTGGGCCCCCTGTTGCGTCTCCGACTCCAACTCCACCTCCATATAACTGCTTTCGGGGAGAAAAAAACCAAGGAGAAGAAATCATCGCGTTTTACGATACGGAGCCGCCGCCAAGCCCTAAAACCTCTCGGGAGGGCTGATCTGGAGTCCATTCGGGGCTCCGGAGAGGGGGATTCGTCGCCGTCATCATCATCAACCATCCTCCATCACCAATTTCATGATGCTCACCGCCGTGCATGAGTAATTCCATCGTAGGCTTGCTGGACGGTGATGGGTTGGATGAGATTCACCATGTAATCGAGTTAGTTTTGTTAGGGTTTGATCGCTAGTATCCACTATGTTCTAAGATTGATGTTGCTGTGACTTTGCTATGCTTAATGCTTGTCACCAGGGCCCGAGTGCCATGATTTCAGATCTGAACCTATTATGTTTTCATCAATATATGAGAGTTCTAGATCCTATCTTGCAAGTCTATAGTCACCTATTATGTGTTATGATCCATTAACCCCGAAGTGACAATAATCGGGATTCTTACCGGTGATGACCATAGTTTGAGGAGTTCATGTATTCACTGTGTGCTAATGCTTTGTTCTGGTTCTCTATTAAAAGGATGCCTTAATATCCCTTAGTTTCCATTAGGACCCCGCTGCCACGGGAGGGTAGGACAAAATATGTCATGCAAGTTCTTTTCCATAAGCACGTATGACTATATTCGGAATACATTCCTACATTACATTGACGAATTGGAGCTAGCTCTATGTCACCCTATGTTATGACTGTTACATGATGAACCGCATTCGGCACAATTATCCATCATTGACCCGATGCCTACGAGCTTTCCATATACTGGTTTACGCTTATTTACTTTCCCGTTGCTATTGTTACAATCACTACAAAATACCAAAAACATTACTTTGCTTTCATTACTCTTTTGTTACCGTTACCATCACTATCATATTACTTTGCTACTAAACACTTTGCTGCAGATATTAAGTTTCCAGGTGTGGTTGAATTGACAACTCAGCTGCTAATACTTGAGAATATTCTTTGGCTCCCCTTGTGTCGAATCAAAAAATTTGGGTTGAATACTCTACCCTCGAAAGTTGTTGTGATCCCCTATACTTGTGGGTTATCTAGACTAATTTCTGGCACCGTTGCCGGGGAGCATAGCTCTATTCTTTGAGTCACTTGGGATTTATATCTGCTGGACACTATGAAGAACTTAAGAGATCCAAAAACCAAGATCTATCCCTCAACTACGAGGGGAGGTAAGGAACTGCCATCTAGCTCTGCACTTGATTCACCTTCTGTTTTGAGTAAGCTTGCGACACCTACACCTGCTTCTGCTATTCGTTCTGATATGTCGCATGTTATTGATGATGCCACTTCTGCTATGCATGATACTTATGATGAAACTACCTCTATGCGTGATACCACTATGCCACTTAGTGCTTTTCTTGATGAACAACTTGCTAGGGCTAGAGAAATTGAAAATATGGAATCTGATGATACTGATGAAAAGTGATGATGAGGAATCACTTGTTATTCTTGAGGGTTATTTATTTGATCAAGAAGCTTCTTTTGCTATTTTAGCTTGTAGAAATAGAACTGAACTTAAAAAAATATTAACTAAATGGAGTAAGCAATCTCTAAATGCTAGGATGAGACCTGACCCTGCTTTTGCTACTTCACCTATCTGTGTTGCTGATAAGGATTATGAATTCTCTGTTGATCCTGATATAATTACTTTGGTTTAATCTGATCCTTTTCATGGTTATGAATCTGAAACTGTTGTGGCACATCTTACTAAACTGAATGATATAGCCACCCTGTTCATAAAGATGAGAGAACTCGCTACTTTTATATCCTTAAAATATTTCCGTCCTCATAAAAGGGTGATGCTAAAATATGGTTTAATTCTCTTGATCCTGGTTATGTGCGTAGTCCCCAGGATATGATCTATTACTTCTCTGCTAAATATTTCCCTGCTCATAAGAAACAAGCTACTTTAAAGGAAATATACAACTTTGTGCAAATTAAAGAAGAGAGTCTCCCACAAGATTGGGGGAGGCTTCTCCAATTACTTAATGCTTTGCCTGATCATCCTCTTAAGAAAAATGAAATAATTGATATCTTTTACAATGGACTAATTGATGCTTCCAGAGATTACCTCGATAGTTGTGCTGGTTCTCTTTTCAGGGAAAGAACACCGGATGAAGCTGAAATCTTATTGAATAATATGTTGACAAATGAAAATAATTGGGCACCTCCTGAGCTAGCTCCTGCTCCAATTAATGATCCTATTCCTGAAACAACTCCGAAGAAGAGAGGTATTCTATTTCTCAGTCCCGAAGATATGCAAGAGGCAAAGAAATCTATGAAATAAAAAGGTATTAAAGCTGAAGATGTTAAGAATTTACCTCCTATTGAAGAAATACCCGGTCTTAATTTACCGCTTGTCGAAGAAACATATGATCTTAATCCTTTATTTATTGAAGAATCTCCCGACCTCGATAACCCGACACAGGTAGTAAAGGTAAATTCTCTCTATAGATATGATAAAGCTGAAATCCCATTTACTAAAATTGCTAGCCCATGCTTAGATGAGTTTGATAAATTTATGGCTAAGCAAGAAGACTTTAATGCTTATTTTGGTAGACAATTAAAATGCAATTCAAAAATGCTTGGACACTTGGGTGATTATATGGCTAATGTTAAAGGTGAACTTAAACTTATTAGTAAACATGCTTCTATGGTTACCACTCAAGTAGAACAAGTACTTAAAGCTCAAAAAGAATTGATCAACGAAATGAATAGTAAGAAAAATGATTATGCTGTTAGAGTGGCTACTAGAACTGGTAGAATGACTCAGGAACCTTTGTATCCTGAAGGCCACCCTAAGAGAATTGAGTAAGATTCTCATAGAAATAAAATTGATGCACCAAGTTCTTCTAAAAAGAAGAAAAAGAAAAATGATAGAACTGTGCAAACTTCTAGTGAACCTATTGCTGAACCACCTGATAATCCAAATGATATTTCTATTTCTGATGCTGAAACACAGTCTGGCAATGAACATGAACCTAGTGATAATGTTAATGATGATGTTCATAATGATGCTCAATCTAGTAATGATAATGATGTAGAAATTGAACATGTTGTCGATCTTGATAACCCAAAATCAAAGAATCAACATTATGATAAGAAAGACTTTGTTGCTAGGAAACATGGTAAAGAAAGAGAGCCTTGGGTTCAGAAACCCATGCCTTTTCCTCCCAAACCATCCAAGAAAAAGGATGATGAGGATTTTGAGCGCTTTGCTGAAATGATTAGACCTATCTTTTTGCGTATGCGATTAACTAATATACTCAAAACAAATCCTTATGCTAAGTACATGAAAGATATTATTACAAATAAAAGAAAGATACCAGAAGCTGAAATTTCCACCATGCTTGCTAATTATACTTTTAAGGGTGGAATACCAAAGAAACTTGGAGATCCAGGAGTACCTACTATACCATGCTCCATTAAAAGAAACTATGTTAAAATTGCTTTATGTGATCTTGGAGCCGGTGTTAGTGTTATGCCTCTATCTTTATATCGTAGACTTGACTTGAATAAGTTGACACCTACTGAAATATCTTTGCAAATGGCTGATAAATCAACTGCTATACCTGTCGGTATTTGTGAGGATGTGTCTGTTGTGGTTGCAAACGTTACTATTTTAACGGACTTTGTTATTCTTGATATTCCCGAGGATGATAGTATGTCTATTATTCTTGGAAGACCTTTTCTTAATACCGCAGGGGCTGTAATTGATTGGAACAAAGGCAATGTCACTTTTCATGTTAATGGTAATGAGCATACGGTACACTTTCCGAGGAAACAACCACAAGTTCATAGTATCAATTCTATCGGAAAAATTCCATCGATTATATTAGGAGATTTTGAATTTCCTCTTCCCACTGTCAAGAAGAAATATGATATACTTATTATTGGGGATGTGCATATCCCCGTTGAGGTAACCTAGTGTTATTCGAAATTTCTCCGTTTTCATGTTAATCAGAATGAGTTTGTTAACAAGACTTGATCAACCTTTTTAGTGGATTCCTTTTGATGAGCATGAGATGGATGAAACTAGAAGCACAACCTTCTGTACCCTCTCTATACTTTCTGTTATTTATATTAAATAAATTAAAAATAAATAATTTTCTGTCTATTATCTGATTACCCATGCAAGATAAAAATACCTCGAAAATAAAAGTTCTCCAAATGCCCTGAAAATTAAATATGGTTTTTCTAGAATATTTGAGGATTTCTGGAACAAAGAACACACCAGGGGGCCAACCACCTTGCCACGAGGGTCGAGGGCGCGCCCCCTGCCTCATGGGCCCACGGTGGCCATCCTCCACTTATTGTTCCAGCCACACACTTCATCTTCCTCCCCCAAACACGAAAAACCAACTCAAATCCGAGTCTAAGCTCGTTTTGCTGCCATTTTCAATCTCCTTGCTCAAAGCACCTCTCACAAAACTGCTTGGGGAGATTGTTCCTTGGTATGTGACTCCCCCATTGGTCCAATTAGTTTTTGTTCTAGTGCTTTGTTCATTGCAAATTCTAGCTTCTTAGGTGACCCAATTCTTGAGCTCGCATGTCAAATTTATATGGTTAAAAGTAGTTTTGATGCATGATATAGGCCCTAGGCACTTGTAGGAGTAGTTGCTATCAATATTATTGAGTTTGGTTTACTTTTATTTTAAGTTACTAAAAGTTTCAGAATTTTTTAGAGAATAATGAAGAGATTTTTGAGGGGCTCATCGATCCAAAGCTCGAAGTTAAAGGCACCGAAGCCTAAGTATAATTTGCCGCGCACCACGGAGATTCGGGCGTGTGAATGGCCTTCTGATGATTTCTTGAGAGCAGTCGATATCTATGAAGATTTTCATGAATTGGCTCATAATGCAGGCCTCACCGCTTTCCTCCACGACCAATGCGATCAGTATCTCTTACTCACAAATACCTTTGTGCAAAACTTTCATTTTCATTCTAGGAACTCACCACCTATGGTGGAGTTTCATTTATATGATGAGCATAAGGAGATGTCACTTTATGATTTTTGTCGGATATGTTTAGTCCCTTTTGAGGGCAAGACAGAAGAACCACATCATGATGATGTGGAAGGGTTCATTAATACTATCACTGTAGGAGAAACTAGGAAGGTTTCCGATGCATGAATCACTAGCATACATTTTCCTGTTTTACGTTACTTTGCATTATTTGCTAGTTGTTGCTTAATTGGGCGCGGAAACTGTGGAAACCTTAGCATCCCTGATATCGTTATTCTGCTCCACAGTTTATATAGTGATAACACTTTTAGTATTGGCGGCATTATTGCTAGACGGTTAAGTATGAACCATACCAAAGGCCCCATCTTTTGAGGCATTTATGCCTCACGCCTAGATGCACATTTTAGCATACCAGTTAGGCATACTGAGAAGGAAGAAAAAGTGTTGCCCCGTGTTTATGTAGATCATAAAAGTATGGTAGCACAAGATTTTATTATTAAAAATAGGGCAGGAGAGCTTAAATATCAATTATTCTTTAATAAACATCATCCTGAGACTATTACCTTGCCCGCTCCTTTGTTTGATTTGACTGTAGGCACGTACCTTGTTCCGTTGATGGCTATCCAAGCCTACTGGAGCCCTGCACCAGCCCCGGAACCGGAACCACACGAGGAGCCTCCATGATAGTCTGTTTATTCTTGGGATCCGGAGGTGGCTGTCAGCCAATGGCAATCGGAGTCTTCTTCTTCCTCATCACAGTAGGACCCCAACAACTATTATTATGGATATCCGTCAGGCCAGCCGTGGCCATAGACCAACTTAGGCCAAAATCCTAAGCTTGGGGAGTACGTATTATCCACCGACATTACATTTATGTTCACACACACTCATTGCTAGATGTCGGTGCTCATACTTTTTCATTGTATCATCCATGCTAGTTTACTTTCCTTTTTATGCTTTCTTCTTGTGTGTTTAATAAACCTTAAGAAAACAAAAAAAAATAGTTGTAGCTTTTAATTAATTTACTTTCCATGCATGTAGTAGTAATTAAAAAGAAAACCCAAAAATATTTCCTGTTCTTCTTTTGCTTGTTGGGAGCTTTCCCGTGTAAATAGTTTTATCTCTTTTCTTTCTTTGGGGGTCAGTAGGAGAAGATCATGATTAAATTGTTGATACGGCTCTTATATGCATTATTGTTGATCTGACAAAAGAGCCCGTATTGCTTTGTCTTCTCCTATTTATTGAATGCTCATAGATTCCAGCTTAGTCCAATGCACGTGCGCTCTTATTATTATTCACATCGTTCGGTCGTGCAAGTGAAAGGCAATTATGATGACATATGATGGACTGACTGAGATGAGAAAAGCCGGTATGAACTAGACCTCTTTTGTTTTTGTAAATATGATGAGTTCATCGTTCTTGATCCAGCTTGTTATGAATAAACATGTTTGCAATGACAATTAGAGATCATAGTTGCTTGTTCCATGCTTGATTAGCTATGAGTTATAATGGTTTACCTTGCATCCAACATGCTATTAAAATGGTTATTATGTGGTATAATAGGGTGGTATCCTCTTTTGAATGATTTAAGTGACTTGACTTGGCACATGTTCACGCATGTAGTTGAAACAAATCAACATAGCCTTCACGATATTTATGTTCATGGTGGATTATATCCTACTCATGCTTGCATCCAATGTTTATTAATTTTAATGCATGTACATGGCTGTTGTCGCTCTCTAGTTGGTCGCTTCCCAGTCTTTTGCTAGCCTTCACCTGTTCTAAGCGGGAATACTGCTTGTGCATCCAACCTCCTTAAACCCTAAAGTTATTCCACATGAGTCCACTATACCTTCCTATATGCGGTATCTACCTGCCGTTCCAAGTAAATTTGTATGTGCCAAACTCTAAACCTTCAAATAATTATCCTGTTTTGTATGCTCGAATAGCTCATATATCAACTAGGGTTGTCTGTATATTCCATGTTAGGCGGGTTATTCTCAAGAGGAGTGGACTCCGCTCCTCACTCACGAGATAAAGGGCTGGTCACCAGGATGCCCAGTCCCATGCTTTATGCAAACTAAATCAAAATAATTGCAAACAAAACTCCCCCTGGGACCTGATGTATGTTGGAGGCACTCGTTGTTTCAAGCAAGCCATGGATTGATGTTTGTTGGTGGAGGGGGAATATAAACTTTACCATTCTGTTTGGGAACCACCTATAATGTGTGTAGCATGGAAGATATCGCCATCTCTTGGTTGTTATGTTGACAATGAAAGTATAGCGCTCCAAATGATATTCAACTCTATTTCAAAACCGAGCTCTGGCACCTCTACAAATCCCTGCTTCCCTCTACGAAGGGCATATCTATTTACTTTTATGTTGAGTCATCACCCTCTTATTAAAAAGCACTAGCTGGAGAGCGCAGCTATCATTTGCATTAATTACTGTTAATTTATATTGGGTCTGAATATGATTGGATCTCTTTTACCATGAATTACAATGTCTAGTCAGTCCTTGATCTTTAAAGGTGCTCTGCATTTATGTTTTGCGGTTTTAGAAAAGGCTAGCGAGATACCATCTTGTTATATCATATTATGATTGTTTTGAGAAAGTGTTGTCATCCAAGATTTATTATTATGGCTTGCTAGTTGATTATGCTATTGATATGGGTAATCATGAGACCTGAGAATTATTGCAAATGTGGTTAGTTATAATCTTTGCTGAAAACATGAATGCTAGCTTAACATATTAACAACAACAAGAGCAAACAGAGTTTGTAAAAGTTTTTCTTTATTTCTTTCATATTGTCAGCTGAATTGCTTGAGGACAAGCAAGGGTTTAAGCTTGGGGGAGTTGATATGTATCCAATGTATCTACTTTTCCAAACACTTTTGCCCTTGTTTTGGACTCTAACTTGTATGATTTGAATGGAACTAACCCAGACTGACGCTGTTTTCAGCAGAATTGCCATGATGTTGTTTTATGTGCAGAAAACAAAAGTTCTCGGAATGACCTGAAACTCCACGGAATACCTTACAATAAATAATAATAAAATCGTCACCAAAGATGAAGACCAGGGGGCCCACACCCTTCTCACGAGGTGTAACATCCCAAATTTTCAATTTGGAATGTTATACATACAGATCATCATGCATATCATATTTTCTTGCATTTTGGCGATCCTAGAAATTTTACGCAACTCAAGGACCATCGGAGAGAGTTGGAGATTTCGTCTTTTTCATATTTGAGTCTTCTCAAATTTTGAAGAAAGGATCATTGGTTTTGTCGGAGTTTCGTTTGCCTTTTATTTGGATAGGGAAAAATGCGCGTTTTCAAAATTTGCATCTTAGGCCCGGAGAAAAGTTCATTTTGTTCGACTCATTCTTAGGAGTCGGGGAAAATTTACTTTATTAGTTTTGGAGTCCGGTAGAATTGTTTTTCTGTGTTTTCCGAGCGTGAAACCGTTTAAAAAAAAGGAACCGCAGCGCCCCTGGGCCAAAGGCCCAGCAGGCCGGCCAGGCCGCCGCGCCAGGCTCCCTCGCCCGCGCCGCGCGCGCCAGCGCAGTAGGCGCCAGAGGCCGCCGCCGCTAGGAATCCTTCCAGGATTCCGTTTGCATTTTTTTTGACCTTTCCTTCCCTGTTTTCTTTCCTATTCCTAGTCTAATTCCTTGTCCCCTACCCCAAGTAAAACTCTCCCCTCCCCAATATAAATACTCCCACACCACCCTCTAAATCATCATCAAACCCAAAGCCTAGAGCTCCACCACACCCCGCGCCGCGCCACCCCACACCCGCGCGCCGCCCCTTGTGCCCGCTCCGCCGCCGCACCACGCCGCCGCCGCCCCACGCCCACGCCACCGGAGTTCCTCGCCGGAGGTAGCCCCGCGCCACCTCTCTTCTTTTCATCGGATCATTTTCTTCTAATCATTCCGATTTTTTTCCGATTCGTTTATCTCTCCGGTTCTTCGCGAAACCATTCTGGTTTTCTAGATCGGTTTTCGTTTCTCGAAACCCTAGATCGGATCCGTCTTCTTTTCCGATTTAGTTGCCCGAGATCGTTCGCCGGACCGTTCGTCCTAACGAACGTGATCACTGGATTCTTCAAGGTTAACGAACGTCCGTTCGTTCAACCGTTCTTCTTTTTCTTCTCGTCGAATTTATTCCGCGATCGCGATCTCAGATCCGATCTTCTTTCTAGTCTATCTTCTCGCTCGTTTATCGAAATCAGGTGATTCAAACGCCTGCAGTTTCGTTTCGAAACCGCCGTTCCGACTAATCAACTTAAACCAGTTTTTGCTACGGTAAAATTTGACCTAGTTTCAACTTGCTAGAACCGAGTTGTTTTCCGCCGTTTGTTTTCGGTTTCTTTGTTCGGTTCTTTTCTTTCTTTGCAACCGGAGTTCTTAAGTTGAACTTTCAGGTTCAATCTCTTGTTCGAGTTTTACCTGTGCATTAGATGAGTACTTATTGTATGCTTGTTGTTTGTCTGCGATAGATTACCCGAATTGCGCCGCCTGTTACTTCGAATCTCTAGGACTCGCGGATCATCAGCAAGGCAAGTAACACTTTGATCATACCTTTTCTACAACCCAGTTTTATTGCATTAGATCCATCCTCACACATTGAATGATTAGGATCTAATTAAATTGTGGGATGGGAAGTAGATGAGGTAGTACCTATTACCTGTTTATTATGAAACCTTTGGGAGTTACTTCTACGTTTGCTTATTATGCCATGCTATGCTAGTAGACGTGGATTAGGTGAGTGATATCCATGACAGATGTGAGATTGATAATTTTAAGGGTTTATCTAAGGTGGAAACTTAAACACACATCTGGGTGGATTGAGGCACCTGATGTCTATCAGGACTTGCCTATTTTATTTTGGACCGCCACCCAGGCTCAAAGGGATCATAAGATCTTTCATGCTAAATACTTACGTGTGCAGCCACAAGCCATTATGGGCTCTGGCATAGTTGACTAAGTCGTGCGAACTCTTACAGGGTAGACTAGCAGATGTAGGGAAAAGTAGGTGTACCGGTCTATCCATCGTAAGGTGCTAGCGCTTCTGAAAGACTGTGTCTCGGTCATCCGTTTCTCAAACACCAGTAGTGCGAGAAATCCAACGGAGGCGATCGAGTCTTGTGGGGAAAAGTGCGCAAACCTCTGCAGAGTGTAACAAACTAATCATGATTAGCCGTGTCCCCGGTTATGGACAATCTTGAGTATCTAGTACTTGAATATCATGTGACTCTCATCATGTCACTTCTAATTAATATTGTTGGGTTTAATTGTACTTTTAATTGGGATTGAGAATGCTGTCAACCATTCTCAATGTTTAACAACCACCATGATAGTTAAATAAATTTATTCCTTTGCAGTAGGGAAAAATTGGCTTTACGCAAAATAGTAACCATAGAGCTTTCCACCAGCCAAATATGCATATAGTATAGCTGTTTCATTCCATTATTCTCTATGTGTTACTTTGCCAGCATATTCCATGTGCTGACCCGTTTCGGGCTGCAACGTTAATGTTGCAGAATTTTTAGACGACGATTAAGGTGCTTTTAGATCGTGGTTCTATACTCAGTGATGCCGTTGGAGTTGATGGAACCATTTATCTTCCAAGTCTTCTGATGTTATCGATATTAGATGGCCTTGAGCCATATTTATGTAATAAGTTCTCTTTTGAGACACTGTTGTAATAAGTGTGTGATTGCTACTCTGCTATAAATCCTTCGAAGTACTGTGTGGTGTTAGCATTACTGATCCAGGGATGACACCGGAGCACAGAGATCAGACTGTTTGAGGTCTGGTCGCTACAGAGATGGTATCAGAGCACACGCTGACTGTAGGACACAACCACTAAGTTAAAGCCATAGATCACTATTCTCTCCTCATTTTCTAACTCCTCATCTTTTCTACTCTTTAGGATGAAGGACGCGAAGATTAAGTACGCTCAACCGGATGAAGGCACACCTTTTGGATTTCACTTGAAGGAAGTCACCAAGTACCTGAACATTGGATTACCAAGTTTTACGGGAACCTTCAACGCCACTTTGCCTGAAGAGGAGCGCTGGAAGATTCAAGCTCACGTTCTAGGAAGGACATTCGCGCCAATCACAAAGCCCATAGATAGTGTTTTCAATGCACCAACTTGGAGTCTAGGAAAGAGCATGGCAGCCCATATCACCATAGGACACATTGGAGAAGTCTATCAAGAAGACCTCAAGGACACTATCTACCAGATTTGCGGACGTCGAGATGAACAATGGGAGTTAGTCAGCACCAAGAAGGATAGATCCATTGTAGCATTTATCCAGGAGTTAAACCAGCACATTCGACGCCACGAGAACCAGATGTGCAATGATATGATGGAGTTGAAGAATGCGAAGGCAAGGATCATCGAGCTAGAAGGAGAACTGAAGGCTACACGCAAGGACTACATGGACGAGATTGTAGCTCTAGCAAGACACAACGTCGATCTTAAGCAAGAGATTGAAGAACTCAAGAGGAAGTTAGCATCCAAGGAGGAAGACGAGTACGTCGCATGCCCGGATAAGTACATCATCATCGACGACACCGATTCGGATCCAAGTGAACCCGACTCTGACGACGAAGCTGGAGCGGACATCATGGAGTCTTCCGTCGGTTCAAATTTTTAGATGACCACCAACTATTAGTAGTATTTCCCCCCATGTAAACACTATAGTTCGAGCACTTTTGCGATAGCTAGATCGATTGTATGCCCTTGTTTGATTGAATGAAGTGATTTTGTGTGAATTTGCTCATGTGCATTGGGGTAGTGTTTTCTCTTTAGACCTCATTCTATTCTTATATCTCTTCTTTTCTAAACCCTCAGATGCCTCCAAGACTTGACAATGGATTTCCACCGGAGCTCACTCAGTTGATCCAACAGCAGAATTAGTTGATGCAGATGTTAGTTCAGAATCAGCAGAACAACAACAACAACCCACCACCACCACCACCACCTGTTGACCACTTAGCTCGTTTCTTTAGGCTGAATCCGCCGGTGTTCTCTAGTAGCATCGAGCCGATAGTAGCAGACGATTGGCTCCGCAAGATAGGAAGGGAGTTGACCACTGCAGGATGCACGGATGGTGAGAAAGTGAAGTTTGCCGCACATCAGTTAGAAGGACCCGCGGCAGCATGGTGGGAGAATTTCACAGCCACTTTCCCAATTGGCACCGTCACATGGGATCAGTTCCAGCAAGCTTTCTGCACTGCACATGTTTCAGCAGGAGCTATGGCCATGAAGAAGCGTGAGTTTCGCAACCTACGCCAAGGAGGAAGGACAGTTGGCCAGTACGTTGATGATTTCAGCAAGCTAGCACGTTATGCCCCAGATGACGTTGCTATGGATGCAGCTAAGCAGGAGAAGTTTCTGGAAGGATTCAATGATGAGTTGAGTATGCAGTTGATGGTAGCAAGTTTCAGAAACTACCAGGAGTTGGTAGATCGTGCCATCATGATTGAAGGGAAGCAGCAGCAGATTGAGAACCGCAAGAGGAAGTATGGACAGGGGAAGTATAACTCTGCAGCCCAGCAGAAGCCCCGTTTTACCCCTAAATCGGGATTTCAGTTTCAGCATACCCATGGAGGAGGTAGTTCGCACAACCACAATGGCCACAAGAATGGTAACGGGAATGGAGGAAGCAACGGCCAGAACCAGACCACCCCATCAACCCCATCCAAGAGAGACCTGAGTCAAGTCACATGTTTCAAGTGTTCCAGGACCGGACATTATGCCAATGAATGTCCTGAAGGCCAGAATGGAAATGGCAATGGAAGCTCAGGGAAGAAGCCGAACCCTTTCAATAGGGGACAGGTGAACCACGTTAGCGTGGAGGAGGTTGAAGATCAGCCAGATGCAGTGATCGGTAAGTTTTTGGTTAAGTCATTTACCGCACTCGTTCTTTTCGATACTGGTGCATCGCATTCATACATATCAAGGGGATTTGTGGAAAAATATAGCCTGTCCGCTAGGATTCTTAAAACACCTATGCTAGTAAGTTCGCCAGGAGCAGAATACATGGCCAGTCAAGGTTGTTTTCAAGTGCCATTAAGTATAGGAAGGCATGTTTTCCCAACGGATTTGATTATTCTTGAATCTCAAGGATTGGATGTAATTCTCGGTATGGATTGGCTGTCAATGTATGGAGGAAACATCGATTGCGCCAGTAAGTCAATTTTGCTCACAACGCCGGAAGGAAGAAGGATCAAGTATGTATCCCGGCATGTGCCAAATAGGACACAAGTAAATTGCCTAGCAGGAGTAGTGCAGGAGGAAGTACCAGTGGTAAAGGATTTTCTTGATGTATTTCCGGAAGAGTTGCCAGGCATGCCACCGGATAGAGACATTGAGTTTTTGATTGAGTTATTGCCAGGCACTGGACCTATATCAAAGAGACCATACCGGATGCCTGCAAAGGATTTGGTAGAAATTAAGAATCAGATTAAGGAATTACTGGAGAAGGGTTACATTCGCCCAAGTTCTTCACCTTGGGGATCACCCGTACATCTAGTGGAGAAGAAGGATGGATCATTAAGGATGGTTGTTGATTACCGTGGATTGAATGAAGTAACCATCAAGAACAAGTACCCACTGCCAATGATTAATGATTTGTTTGATCGTTTGCAAGGAGCTAAAGTGTTTTCCAAGATCGATTTGCGATCTAGGTACCACCAGTTGAAGATTCGAGAGCAGGACATACCTAAGACAGCATTCACCACGAGATATGGACTGTATGAGTATACCGTTATGTCATTTGGAATGACTAACGCGCCTGCCTATTTTATGAACATGATGAACAAAGTGTTTATGGAGTTTTTGGATAAGTTCGTCGTAGTGTTCATTGATGATATCCTAGTTTATTCGAAGAATGAAGAAGAGCATAAGGAACATTTGCGTTCTGTTTTTGAGAAACTAAGGGAACACCAGTTATATGCCAAATTTAGCAAATGTGAGTTTTGGTTGAAGGAAGTTGGATTCCTCGGACACGTTATATCCGGAGAAGGGATAGCAGTTGACCCCGCAAAGGTTGAGACCGTAACCGAATGGGAAGCACCAACGACAGTTGGAGAGATCCGGAGTTTTCTTGGACTCGCAGGATACTACCAGAGATTCATTGAGAACTTTTCAAAGATTGTGAAGCCTATGACGGAGTTGTTGAAGAAGGATACCAAGTTCAATTGGACTGAGGAGTGTGAGACTAGTTTCCAGGAGTTGAAGAAATGATTGGTTACCTCACCAGTGTTGATTTTGCCAGATCAGACCAAGGATTATGAGGTGTATTACGGCGCTTCATGTCGAGGACTTGGAGCAGTGCTTATGCAGGAAGGGAGAGTTGTTTCGTATGCTTCACGACAACTGAAACCTCATGAGTTGAACTATGCCACCCATGATTTGGAGTTAGCAGCCGTAGTGCATGCATTAAAGACATGGAGACATTTCCTCATTGGAAATCATTGTGAGGTGTACACGGATCACAAGAGTTTGAAGTACATTTTCACGCAGAAGGAGTTGAATCTCAGACAAAGGAGATGGTTGGAGCTCATCAAGGATTATGTTATAAGATTGCATTATCATCCCGGGAAGGCTAATGTAGTAGCTGACGCATTGAGCCGCAAGAGCCATGTCAATACGTTAATGACGGGAAGTATACCAAAGGAGTTAGCAGAAAACCTCCATGAACTAAGTTTAGAGATAGTTCCGAAAGGCTATGTAGCAGCATTGGAGATTCAGTCAACATTGATGGATAAAATCAGACAGGCTCAGAAATCTGACAAGGAGATTGCTTCTATAAAGGAGAAACTAAGCAAAGGAAAAGCAAAGGGATTTCATGAGGATGAGCATGATACCCTATGGTTTGAGGACCGTTATTATGTGCCAAATGACCCGGAGATCAGGAAGTTGATTTTGCAAGAGGCACATGATTCACCCTATTCGATTCACCCAGGAAATACCAAGATGTATTTGGATTTGAAGGAGACATTCTGGTGGACCAGAACGAAGAAGGATATTGCAGCCTATGTAGCAGTTTGTGACGTATGTCATAGAGTGAAGGCAGAGCATCAGAAGCCAGCCGGATTGTTGCAACCATTGCCGATACCCGAATGGAAGTGGGATAAGATAGGCATGGATTTTATCACAGGACTACCCAGGACGAAAGCCGGATATGACTCGATATGGGTAGTAGTTGATCGTTTGACGAAGGTAGCACATTTCATTCCAGTCAAGACCACTTACACCAGTGCTAAGTTGGCAAAGATATACGTGACTAGGATCATTTGTTTGCATGGAGTTCCAAGGAGTATTGTATCAGACAAAGGAACCCAATTTACCTCAAAGTTTTGGAATCAGTTGCATGAAACTTTGGGAACCAGGCTAGAGTTCAACACCGCTTTTCATCCGCAGACAGATGGATAGACCGAGAGAATCAATCAGATTTTGGAAGATATGCTGAGAGCTTGTGCACTAGATTCTGGATCTAGTTGGGACGATAACTTGCCGTATGCGGAGTTTTCATATAACAACAGTTACCAAACCAGTCTGAAGATGGCACCTTTCGAAGCTTTGTACGGAAGGAGGTGCAGGACACCGTTGTCATGGGACGAAGTTGGAGACCGTAAATTCTTTGGACCAGATTTGATTAAGGAGTCTGAATAGAAGGTGAAGTTGATTCGAGATAGGCTCAAGGTAGCCCAGTCCAGGCAGAAGAGCTACGCAGATTCAAAATGCAAGGAGATAGTTTACGAAACCGGAGACAGGGTGTATCTCCGAGTATCCCCACTTCGAGGAGTTAAGCGTTTTGGAGTTAAGGGAAAGTTAGCACCTTGTTTCGTTGGACCATATAAGATTTTGCAATGTATGGGAGAAGTCGCTTATAAGTTGGAATTACCAGAGGGACTGTCAGGAGTTCATGACGTATTCCATGTTTCTCAGCTGAAGAAATGTCACGCCGAGATGGCGGAGGTACCGTTAAGAGATACAGTGCCGTTAGAAGCGATTCAGTTGAAGGACGACTTAACGTATGAAGAGAAACCAGTTAAGATTCTCGAGTATGCCAGCAGAGTTACCCGCAGTAAGGTTATCAAGTTTTGCAAAGTTCAGTGGAACCACCACTCAGAGGATGAAGCCACCTGGGAGAGAGAAGAAGATTTGCTCAAGGACCACCCTCACCTATTTTCTAGCCAACCCGAATCTCGAGGGCGAGATTCATCTTAAGGGGGGGTAGGTTTGTAACATCCCAAATTTTCAATTTGGAATGTTATACATATAGATCATCATGCATATCATATTTTCTTGCATTTTGGCGATCCTAGAAATTTTACGCAACTCAAGGACCATCGGAGAGAGTTGGAGATTTCGTCTTTTTCATATTTGAGTCTTCCCAAATTTTGAAGAAAGGATCATTGGTTTTGTCAGAGTTTCATTTGCCTTTTATTTGGATAGGGAAAAATGCGCGTGTTCAAAATTTGCATTTTAGGCCCGGAGAAAAGTTCATTTTGTTCGACGCATTCTTGGGAGTCGGGGAAAATTTACTTTATTAGTTTTGGAGTCTGGTAGAATTGTTTTTCTGTGTTTTCCGAGCGCGAAACCGTTTTTTTAAGGAACCGCAGCGCCCCTGAGCCAAAGGCCCAGCAGGCCGGCCAGGCCGCCGCGCCAGGCTCCCTCGCCCGCGCCGCGCGCACCAGCGCAGGAGGCGCCAGAGGCCACCACCGCTAGGAGTCCTTCCAGGATTCCGTTTGCATTTTTTTAGACCTTTCCTTCCCTCTTCTCTTTCCTATTCCTAGTCTAATTCCTTGTCCCCTACCCCAAGTAAAACTCTCCCCTCCCCAATATAAATACTCCCACACCCCCCTCTAAATCATCATCAAACCCAAAGCCTAGAGCTCCACCGCACCCCGCGCCGCGCCACCCCACACCCGCGCGCCGCCCTAAGCCACCGCCCGCGCCGCCCCTTGTGCTCGCGCTGCCGCCGCGCCACGCCGCCGCCGCCCCACGCCTACGCCGCCGGAGTTCCTCGCCGGAGATCTCGCCGGAGGTAGCCCCGCGCCACCTCTCTTCTTTTCATCGGTTCATTTTCTTCTAATCGTTCCGATTTTTTTTTCCGATTCGTTTATCTCTCCGGTTCTTCGCAAAACCGTTCCGGTTTTCTAGATCGGTTTTACGATCGGTTTTCTTTTCTCGAAACCCTAGATCGGATCCGTCTTCTTTTCCGATTTAGTTGCCCGAGATCATTCGCCGGACCGTTCGTCCTAACAAACGTGATCACCGGATTCTTCTAGGTTAACGAACGTCCGTTCGTTCAACCGTTCTTCTTTTTCTTCTCGTCGGATTTATTCCGCGATCGCGATCTCTGATCCGATCTTCTTTCTAGTCTATCTTCTCGCTCGTTCATCGGAATCAGGTGATTCAAGCGCCTGGAGTTTCGTTTGGAAACCGCCATTCCGACTAATCAACTTAAACCATTTTTTGCTACGGTAAAATTTGACCTAGTTTCAACTTGCTAGAACCGAGTTGTTTTCCGCCGTTTGTTTTCGGTTTCTTTGTTCGGTTCTTTTCTTTCTTTGCAACCAGAGTTCTTAAGTTGAACTTTCTGGTTCGATCTCTTGTTCGAGTTTTACCTGTGCATTAGATGAGTACTTATTGTATGCTTTTTGTTTGTCTGCGATAGATTACCCGGATTGCGCCGCCTGTTACTTCGAATCTCTAGGACTCGTGGATCATCAGCAAGGCAAGTAACACTTTGATCATACCTTTTCTACAACCCAGTTTTATTGCATTAGATCCATCCTCACACATTGCATAATTAGGATCTAATTAAATTGTGGGATGGGAAGTAGATGAGGTAGTACCTATTACCTGTTTATTATGAAACCTTTGGGAGTTACTTCTACGTTTGCTTATTATGCCATGCTATGCTAGTAGACGTGGATTGGGTGAGTGATATCCATGACAGATGTGAGATTGATAATTTTAAGGGTTTATCTAAGGTGGCAACTTAAATACACATCTGGGTGGATTGAGGCACCTGATGTCTATCAGGACTTGCCTGTTTTATTTTGGACCGCCACCCAGGCTCAAAGGGATCATAAGATCTTTCATGCTAAATACTTACGTGTGCAGCCACAAGCCATTATGGGCTCTGGCATAGTTGACTAAGTCGTGCGAACTCTTACAGGGTAGACTAGCAGATGTAGGGGAAAGTAGGTGTACCGGTCTATCCATCGTAAGGTGCTAGCGCTTCTGAAAGACTGTGTCTCGGTCATCCGTTTCTCAAACACCAGTAGTGCGAGAAATCCAACGGAGGCGATCGAGTCTTGTGGGGAAAAGTGCGGAAACCTCTGCAGAGTGTAACAAACTAATCATGATTAGCCGTGTCCCCGGTTATGGACAATCTTGAGTATCTAGTACTTGAATATCATGTGACTCACATCATGTTACTTCTAATTAATATTGTTGGGTTTAATTGTACTTTTAATTGGGATTGAGAATGCTGTCAACCATTCTCAATGTTTAACAACCACCATGATAGTTAAATAAATTTATTCCTTTGTAGTAGGGAAAAATTGGCTTTACACAAAACAGTAACCATAGAGCTTTCCACCAGCCAAATATGCATATAGTATAGCTGTTTCATTCCATTATTCTCTATGTGTTACTTTGCCAGCATATTCCATGTGCTGACCCGTTTCGGGCTACAACGTTAATGTTGCAGACTTTCCAGACGATGATTAAGGTGCTTTTAGGTCATGGTTCAATACTCAGTGATGCCGTTGGAGTTGATGGACCCATTTATCTTCCAAGTCTTCCGCTGTTATCGATATTAGATGGCCTTAAGCCATATTTATGTAATAAGTTCTCTTTTGAGACACTGTTGTAATAAGTGTGTGATTGCTACTGTGTGGTGTCAGCATTACTGATCCAGGGATGACACCGGAGCACAGAGATCAGACTGTTTGAGGTCTGGTCGCTACTCGAGGGTGGGGGGCGCCCCCCCTAGGGCGCGCCCCCTACCTCGTGGGCCCCCTGTTGCGTCTCCGACTCCAATTCCACCTCCATATAACTGCTTTCAGGGAGAAAAAAATCAAGGAGAAGAAATGATCACGTTTTACGATACGGAGCCGCCGCCAAGCCCTAAAACCTCTCGGGAAGGCTGATCTGGAGTCCGTTCGGGGCTCCGGAGAGGGGGATTCATCGCCGTCATCATCATCAACCATCCTCCATCACCAATTTCATGATGCTCACTGCCGTGTGTGAGTAATTCCATCATAGGCTTGATGGACGGTGATGGGTTGGATGAGATTCACCATGTAATCGAGTTAGTTTTGTTAGGGTTTGATCCCTAGTATCCACTATGTTCTGAGATTGATGTTGCTATGACTTTGCTATGCTTAATGCTTGTCACTAGGGCCCGAGTGCCATGATTTCAGATCTGAAGCTATTATGTTTTCATCAATATATGAGAGTTCTGGATCCTATCTTGCAAGTCTATAGTAACCTATTAAGTGTTATGATCCATTAACCCCGAAGTGACAATAATCGGGATACTTACCGGTGATGACCATAGTTTGAGGAGTTCATGTATTCACTATGTGCTATTGCTCTGTTCCATTTCTCTATTAAAAGGAGGCCTTAATAGCCCTTAGTTTCCATTAGGACCCCGCTGCCACGGGAGGGTAGGACAAAAGATGTCATGCAAGTTCTTTTCCATAAGCACATATGACTATATTCGGAATACATGCCTACATTACATTCACGAATTGGAGCTAGTTCTATGTCACCCTATGTTATGACTGTTACATGATGAACCGGATCCGGCACAATTATCCATCATTGATCCGATGCAAGGTTGTCAGAATCATGATTTTGAATCGAATCGGAGCTCTGATGGCAGGATCACAAATCGTAGAATCTTCACTATCAGGATCATAGAAACGTAGATTCCATGAACTAAAATCGTAGAATCAGAGCGGTAAGTTTGGATCGTAAAGTCGTAGAATCGTATAACAGAATCGCAATTCTGACAACCTTGATCCGATGCGTACGAGCTTTCCATATACTGGTTTACGCTTATTTACTTTCCCCTTGCTATTGTTGCAACCACTACAAAATACCAAAGACATTACTTTGCTTTCATTACTCTTTTGTTACCGTTACCATCACTATCATATTACTTTCCTACTAAACACTTTGCTGCAGATATTAAGTTTCTAGGTGTGGTTGAATTGACAACTCAGCTGCTAATACTTGAGAATATTCTTTGGCTCCCCTTGTGTCGAATCAATAAATTTGGGTTGAATACTCTACCCTCGAAAGCTGTTGCGATCCCCTATACTTGTGGGTTATCATGACGCCCCAGGATGACTCCTCGGGTGCCGGACACATGGGGGTAAAAGCCCTCAGGGATACTGGTGAGGGGGTCCGAGTTCCCTTCGGACCTCAGTCAGATACCATTCCGAAAATCTATACGGCTCCGGGGTCCAGCAAACGGCATTCCCCCCAAGGAGGGAGCGTGCCTGTTCCACCGGTGACCTTTGTCCAACCAGAGGCACCGGATAATCTGCTGGAGGCACTGCAAGGCGCCTCTATCATGGATGAACATCATGTCCTTATAGACACGGTAATAGAGAAGGTTCAGTTTGCTAAAAGCAGACTGACTGAAGCCTGCACTAGCCTACTAGGAGGATTTGAGGTAAGTAATGTGTTTATAGGAAAAATATCACAGTATAGACAGTAGCCCCTGATACTCTGTTTGGTGTTCGGGAAGAAAAGCCTAACCGAATCAAAAAATCGCAGGAGTCTAACATGATTTGTCTAGGTGAATAAGCAGGTATCGCTGTAGGCTGCCACTTCTCATGTGGCAGAGGTCTCTGGATTGAAGCGGAAATTGGAGCGGGCCGAGGAAGAGCTCGGCCATGTGAAAAAACAGTTGGAGGATAGGCAAGGTATGCAGTAACCTATGGGTACATTTCGAGAAAATAAATAGTCCAACCGGATTGAGAGTGTCATAATCTTTATTAGGGGTCGTGGCCGAGGTGGCAACCCTGAGGAAGGCGCTAGCCGAGGCTGAGGACAAAGCGGCCAAGGAGCACGTCTTGTGCGAGAAGCACGAGACCCGGGTTGGCGAGGTGCAGCAACAGCTCTAGGGCGCGATAGAAAAATTTGAGGCCCTGGAGCGCGATTGCAAGGTGCAAGAGGCCGAATTGGCGAAGGCTCGTTAGAGAGCTCGGGATGCGCGAGCCGAAGCTCAAAGCGCCCTCCAGGAGATTCAGGTGGCCCAACAGATTGCGACGGGTAAGACCTTCACCATGCTAAGCAAGTATGTAGAATCAACGTCCCTTGTACTTACCCTGAATTTCGGTTTTCCACGGGCATTTATAGGTCTACCGCACAGTGTATCGGATGCGGCCGAGCATTATAGAGCCGAGGAAGGGATGTCCACAAAGAAGCTGTTCTGGTCCCAATATCTGGGATCCGAACATCCGGTATCCTTTAATGACCAGCTAAAGCAGATGGTCGAGCTACACTAGTTGGCAGAGTTAGGCATGAAGGACTTTATAGTCCGGCTGTGGCCTGCCGATCCCATACCTGGCAGCTATTTCGGACTTGTGCGACAGCTCGTGAGTTCCTGTCCGCGGCTCAAAGCCGTGAAGCGGTCGGTCTGTATTGAAGGTGCGCGTATGGCTTTTGCCTGTGTCAAGACGCATTGGGCGAAGCTAGATGCCAAGAAGCTGATGACCGAGGGGCCACCGAAGGGCAAGGAGGATCGTCGACCCGAGCACTATTTTGATGGTGTCCTGGTGGGGTCCCGTCTTGTGGAGGAAAAGTGTTCAAAGGATATTATATTCCTGTGAGAACATATGTATTTTCTTGCCCTGTAATATGGATCAAAGATGTTATGTAATATAATGTTAATAATTTTGAATTTTACCTCCTGTGTGGCCGTTTAGTAAATCTGAGGGATGACCAGTCGTCGGCTTCAGCCCCCACGTAGATAGTACCCGGGGTGTTCAGGATAAATCTAAACACTCTTTACTCCACATTCTGGTCCTTAAAGGAGGTGTTTAGCGCAACAAACAAGGCAAGCAGACTATGCGGCCTATACCGCCTCACTTAGCCATAGGAGTTTGACAATGAATAAAGTTTGGCGAAGCCCCTGGTGTTCGGAAGGCCGAATTAGGGGCGCTATACACGCCAAATCGGAAGAACCGATTCTTCGCAAGAAGTAGAAAAAATCTCCAATGATTTGGAACCTCACGAACAGCTGACCGGCTCTCGCCGCATCATGACAGTCAGTTTTCGGCTTTCTCTACTGAGGAGCTCGTCCGGAAGAACCGGGACACAATTTTAGTAGTTCTGCCTTTACTACCCTAGCCGATATAGCGGAATGTAAGGTAGTAAGCACATGAGCCGGGCAACCCAACTATTGACCAAAGACATGATTCGGGGCCGATGCATATAATGCTATAAGTTTGGGGTGCTGAACTATACTGAAAAAGAGTTCGGACTTTTATTGCCGTGATGCTGGGTATAATGAAGCCCCTGGCGTATTAGTACGTACCATGGTGTACGTGTGCAATGAGTAATAGATACTGAGGTGAGGGAACGGAAAAGATTAAGTCCTGAGCTGATGCCACCATTTATTCACCTTTGTGGTATAATCGGTACGTCGAGGCGTACTTTGTACCAGTAATGCGATAAGCAAGTAAGGCTATTTAACATGCCGTAACCAAGGGTGAGCTGCATGTGGCTATGTAAAATAAGTATATTAATCATTTATTAGAGACCACCTGGGGGTTCCCTTGTACGCCAGAGCTCGTTGCCTCCTTGGTGTGTTCTGCAAACGGGTCGTCCGCATAGACCTTGAAAAAGGAAAAGAAATACCCATAAAAAAGAAAAAGCAGAAACGTGCGAATCCCAGGGTCTATCAAGCCATACTGTGGATCGCGAGTGAGTTGTGCCTCCGTCCGTACCCATGGCGTTTTGAGTGCGTAGTTTAAATGCGTGTGGTACTAACACCATTGCCTCATCAGGGCTGGGACAGAGGCCAAATTGCTAGTTTGGCTTGTGACAAGCTGAGCTGTAATGCTGCAGTGTAGTCCGGACTCTCTTTGTGGTGTCCAGGGGCTCAGCAGCCGGATTATAGCGCTGCTTGAGGAGGCCACTCTGTACTTTTGCTGCTAGGGCGGTGGTGTGCTCTTTTGTATGGAGGGAGCGTTCCATATTTCCATTTACCGCAATGACGCCATGTGGACTGGGCATCTTCAGTTTAAGATAAGCATAATGTGACACCGCGTTGAATGTCACGACCGGTTTTTCCAATAAAAATATTTATTGAGAAACCAATCCTTGAGTCCAGTATGATGGAAAATCCTCCTCACTGGCAGACAAATACTTGATACAATAAGCCAGTAGTATAGAATATATTACAGGATTGAGCTAGGGCTGCTCAACGAATTATTACAAGCGCGCCAATAATTATACATAATGGCGAATATAACACAATGGTGTGGTGGCATACTACTGACTCGAGGATATAGTGGTGGTGGAATAACACAATGGGGAGTGTGGTAACACGATTCTCAAACTGGCATCTCATCGAGCGTCGAGGTGAGGCTCGATGAATTTATTCGGGCTGCGGAAGCGGGTATAAAACTGAGACCAAGACCAGGGTCGCACGAGACTGACTGGGATTCCTCTAGGCGTCGGACTCGCTATCGAACTCTTCATCCATGAGATGGCCTTCGTCAGCATCTGGCCAAATCAATAAGCCAGTGAGTACTTTAAAAGTACTCGCAAGACAGTTCGGACGTAAGATATAACAAATGCACGCATGGATGCGACATGAATAATCTTTCCAATGCACACTGATAATATTTGCACAACGAGGGAAGTACGAGGGAAACGGCGGTAGTCCGCCTGAAATCCCAACAGAAAATAAATGAGAACCGATCGCGAGGGACTAGTTCCATTTACGGTTTTTCGGAAGAAAACACAGCTAACCAGTACACACCCATCCTACCTCTCGATGCCAGGACTCACCCTAGACATCGTCCAAGAAAAACTTTTGAGACGGGGAGATCACAATCTCGAATAGCATGGGATCAAATTTATATATGCGCGCTCTAAGGGGTGCCCCCCTCTCGGTCCCAACCGGAAACACCCATGCCCCCTGACCGGATGACTGGCTTTAATCCAGGGCCATGGAACCATCATCCCGGCCTCTCCTTTTGGTGTGTACCAGGAAAGCGGTTTGCAACTTACTAAGCCATATTCCTTACGGAAAACATGTGGTAGTACGGGGAAGGAAAAGGGAGGAACTGGACCGGTACGGTTTGACCCTGAAGTCACATAGTCTGGCATAAGACTGGCATGCTACAACACTGCCATCTTACCCATCCTCATGCCAACACATGGCCATTCATACTCACTTCCATCCACTTATGGATCATCGAACTCACTTACTTCAACCTTTCATAAAATAACGTTCATCGGTATGCTCATCAACATGCCAAGAAACTAATTACATGCAAAACATGCCAAGACACTTATCATATCAAAAGTTCAAACATGCTTGCCTGGTTCAGAGTAGTCGGAGCCTAGCTCGGTGAAGTTCACGGCTCCGTCACCTCCTTCGGTATCTACGGTATAAAGAAAATATATGCGCTATCATAAATACCAAGAAGTGCACAGAAAGTATTCCAAATATTTTTCAAATAAATATGATAAAAAACTAGACAAAATTCTGAAGAGGACAGAAAAAGAATCACTCAAAAATTCCTTTCTGTTAAAAAGCTATGAGGGCTTTAAACCAAGGACGTATCTGTAATGAAATAGAAAGTTTTCAGGGGCTAGTTTATAAAAACAGAAAGCGCATCGGCAGAAACTACGCCAGCCCAGAGGGAAGGCGTATTTGGCAGAAGACGTTTTCAGAAAACGCTTCGCTTAGACAGAATAGAGAGGCTGACAGCGGGTCCCGCCTGTCAGGTTTAAAATTTCAAAACGAGGCGGCAGACTTCGCCGGTGCCCGAGAGCCGCGGTGGTCGCCGGCGGCGATCCACTGCGAGGCAGGGTGATCGGAGATTACCAACGTGCTCACCGTGTCCTTCCGCAACGGTGGGTGGTGGTGTTGGCCGCCGGTGAGCACCACGTCGACGGCGGGCTTGACTCCGGCGGATGGTGGTTCGGGCGTTGACGGGTCTCGCCGAAGAGGGCTTCAAGGATCAAATTGAGGTGGGGGTTAGAGCATTGGGTGCAAGAGAAGGCTACGGACGAGTTTTGGGCGCCGGAGATGGCCTCACTGAAGGGAATCAAGGTGGAGGCCGAGGCGGGGCGAGGCGGCCGGAGTTGGGGGAGGAGACCTCCTCGAGGTCCTCCTGGTGGTTTGGCAGGGTTCTTGAGAGGCGTAGTGGAGATGTGAGTCTCGTGAGCGAGCTCGGGTCCTTTTTATAGGCGATCCGAGGCGGTGGCCGTGAACGGGGATCTCCGGTGAAGGTTACGGCGGCGCAGAGCTTGGTCGGGAAGGTTTAGGGAGTTGGACGTCATCACGGAGTTCTACTGGTTCCATTTGGGTGCTAAGCGAGCTTGGAGGGGGTGTTAGGGGCGAGCTCGACGGAACGGGGCGGCGCGGGCCCGTCGGCGGCAGGGAGCACGTTCTGTGCTTGCCGGGCCGCGGTGAGGGTGCCACGGGCGTGCGCTGGCATGCATGAGGACACGCGGAGGGCCGGGAGGCTTTGGGCGGCGCCAAAACGGCGTTCTGCCGTGGTGTGCCTTCTGTCGGCCGCCACGGGAGGTCCCGACGCCGCAGAAGACGCCGACGAGGGCGGGCCAGCGCGCTACTGACGCCAGGAAGGCTCCAAGCACGCGTGTGCAACATCCGGACAAGAGGAGAGAGGCCGCGAGCATCGAGCCAAGGCACTGTGAGCATGTGTCTGTAACTCCGAAGAAATCAACACTGTAAAACTGAATTTTACTGAACTATGCCAAGAACAGTGCAGCTCAGGTGTTCGACAGAATGTTTATGGCATCTAGGGATTTTTCCTTGAGCTGAAACTTGGTGGAGTGGCCTCTCATTGCTCCAGTAGGCTGCCTGAATTTTGGTGGAATTTTTGGAGAGGTGTAGATATAAATTTCACCAAATTTGGCAAATCTGGTCCAAACTTGCAGTGAGTGAAATTTGAAATATTTGAAAAGAAGAAGAGTGGATCAAGATGGTTCCAGGTTGTGGGTACTAAAGACAATCCAGGGAAGTTGGTTTGGGATAAAAACTCAAAGGCAAAGTGACACTTGCTTTGAAAATCACTTAAGCTCAAATAAATGGCAGAAATGTTTTTGGGGAGAGAAATAATTTAAATAAAATCCAAAACTTGTTTGGGCTTGTTGAGACACAGAATTCAGATTGTTCAAAAATGGAGGGATGAAATTTGAGAAGATTTACTATAGGAGACATGGTAAACCATGGGTGTCTTCAAAAAGAAAAGAAGTCCCAAAAATTCCTAGGGTTTCTTTTTTTGAAAAATAAAATAAGTTTGAGAGGGAAATAACCAGAAGAAAAGCTTCCAAAAAAATTTTAACACCAAAATTATAAGGAAAGGAAATCCTTGCCAAGGGTGAAAGGAAATTTTTAAGAGGAAGGATTTTCTGAAAGAGAAATTTTTAAAGTCCCTCCTTTGAATCCAATAAAGTTTTTGGTGAAAACCAAATCAAAAATTTTGGAGTGTCACAACACCTACCCCCTTAGGAAAAATCTCGTCCCCGAGATTTCAGCTGATCCTTAAATAATTGTGGATGCTCAGTCCGAAGAAAATCCTCTCTTTCCCAAGTAGCTTCGCTGTCGGTGTGATTGCTCCACTGTACTCTGAAGAATTTGGTGGTCTTATGTCGGGTTCTCCTTTCAGACTCCTCTATTATTCTTACGGGACGTTCCCGATAAGTGAGGTCTGGCTGTACGTCAATGCTCTCATGGGATACTTGTTTCTCTGGGTTGCTCAGGCACTTCCTCAATTGCGAGACGTGGAACAAGTCGTGGACATTGGATAATTCCTTGGGTAAGTCTAGCCGGTAGGCTACCTTGCCTCTTCGCGCCATTATACAGAATGGTCCAATGAATCTTGGTGCTAGCTTCCCTTTAATCTTGAATCGTTGCAATCCTCTCATGGGAGATACTTTCAGGTATACGAACTCACCGGGCTCGAAGCTGACCCTACGATGCTTCTGATCATAATAACTCTCCTGTTGACTTTGAGCGGTCTTAAGTCGGTCTCTGATTAGCTTGACTTTTTCCTCCGCTTCTCTGAGCATGTCCGGTCCGAAGATGCGGCTGTCTCCGGTCTCTGACCAATTCAACGGGGTACAACACCTCCGTCCGTATAGAGCCTCAAATGGTGCCATTTGCAGACTGGCCTGGTAGTTATTGTTGTATGCAAATTCGGCGTATGGCAGGCTTTCTTCCCAAGTGGTTCCATATGTGAGGACACAGGCTCTCAGCATGTCTTCTAAAATCTGGTTTACTCGTTCCGTTTGTCCATCAGTCTGTGGGTGATATGCGGTACTGAAGGCTAGTTGAGTTCCCAGAGCCTGTTGTAAATGCTCCCAAAATTTTGAGACGAACTAAGTGCCTCTGTCGGATATTATAGTTTTCGGGACTCCATGCAGACAAACTATGCGGGTGAGATAAATCCTAGCAAGTCGCTGAGTGTTGTAGGTCGTCTTCACTGGAATGAAATGTGCCACCTTGGTTAACCTGTCAGTAATGACCCAGATGGCATCATTCCCATGTTGTGACCGAGGTAGCCCAACAATAAAATCCATTCCTATCTCATCCCATTTCCACTCAGGTATTTTGTTTGGTTGCAGTAGTCCGGCCGGTCTCTGATGCTCAGCTTTTATGCGTTGACACGAGTCGCAACGTGCAATGAAGGTGGCTATGTCCCTCTTCATACCATGCCACCAAAATCTTTCCTGAATATCTTTATACATCTTGGTCCCGCCAGGGTGGATCGAGTACGGGGCGGTATGGGCTTCAGCTAGGATTTGCTGTTTACGATCTTCTATGTTTGGTACGCATAGTCTTTCTCCGTACCACAATATTCCTCCATTGTCTATGACGAACTCTGAGGCCTTGCCCATACTCACCTTTCTTTTGATGCCTTCAATGCTGGGGTGACCGGGCTGAGCTCTTTTAATTTCCTCCACAAGGTCGGGTCGTATTTCCAAGTTTGATATGGTGCCTTCAGCGACCATTAACAAATTGAGCCTGGCAAATTCTTGTTGGAATTCGGGCCTCAAGCCCCGCAGATTGCTTTCGTCGGAGTTGGGGTTCCGGCTAAGAGCATCGGCCACTACATTTGCCTTCCCTGGGTGGTAATGGATACCAACATCATAATCCTTTACCAATTCCAACCAACGTCTCTGTCGTAAATTTAGTTCTGGCTGCGTGAAAATATACTTGAGACTTTTGTGATCTGTATATATTTCACATCGGTTCCCAAGTAAGAAATGCCTCCATTCTTTCAATGCATGAATGACCGCTACCATTTCTAAGTCATGAGTGGGATAATTTTCCTCATGCTTGCGAAGTTGCCTTGAAGCATAGGCGACAACCTTGCCTTCTTGCATCAACACGCATCCGTGACCCTTTCTGGACGCGTCACAAAATACTTCAAAATTCTTGTGTATGTCTGGCACAGTTAATACTGGTGCTGTTGTTAATTTTAATTTTCGCTTTAGCTCTTGGAAACTCTTTTCGCAGGCTTCTGTCCATTCAAACTTCTTGTCTTTCTTGAGTAACTGCGTTATAGGCTTGGCTATGGTGGAAAATCCTTCAATAAATCTGCGGTAATATCCTGCCATTCCCAAGAAACTACGTATATCTGTTACGCTGGCTCGCGACTTCCAGCCAAGTATGGCCTTGACTTTCTCTGGGTCCACTGCGATACCGTCTTGGGTTAGCACGTGGCCTAGAAAGCCTACTTGTCTTAGCTAAAATTCGCACTTGCTGAACTTGGCATACAATTGGTGTTTTCTAAGCTCTCCTAGCACAATCCTGAGGTGATCCGCGTGCTCTTCTGGTGTTTTGGAATATACCAGTATATCGTCGATGAATACCACGACGAACTTGTCCATATACTTCATAAATACTTTGTTCATGAGGTGAACAAAATATGCAGGGGCATTAGTTAATCCAAATGGCATCACTGTGAACTCATACAGTCCATATCTAGAAGTGAAGGCGGTTTTGGGGATATCTTCCGTTCGCACCTTTAATTGATGGTATCCTGACCTTAAGTCAATTTTTGAAAATACCTTGGCCTGAGCAAGTTGATCAAACAAATCGTTTATCCTTGGCATCGGGTATTTGTTCTTAATTGTGACCATATTAAGTGCTCGATAGTCAATACACAATCTCAGTGTTCCATCCTTCTTTTTGGCAAATAAAATTGGTGATCCCCAAGGTGAGGAGCTGGCTCGAATATATCCTTTGTCCAGTAATTCTTTTATTTGCTTCTTCAATTCAACCAACTCAGATGGTGCCATTCTGTATGGTTTCTTGTATATGGGGGTGGTTCCTGGTGCGAGCTCAATGCAGAATTCTATCTCTCGGTCTGGTGGCATGCCTGGTGGCTCTTCAGGGAATACGTCTGGAAATTCACACACTACTGGAACCTTGTTTAGCTCAGAAATGTCCACTTTATTCAATCTTGGTTGTCGGGGTATTTTTCCTTCCTTGGCTGATACTTTTATCGTCTTCCCTTGGTGGTGTGTGAGAATTACGGTCCTGTTGAAACAGTCGATAAACCCCTTGTTAGTGGTCAGCCAATCCATCCCTAGGATGACATCCAGTCCTTTATTTTCCAACACAATAAGATTTGCGTGAAACTCCAATCCTTCGAACTCAATGACCACATTCTAACAGTAATTCTGAGTAACTTGCTGAATCCCAGGGGACTTGATGATCATGGATTTCTCCAAAGGAAGCATCGAAAAATTATTTTGCAAGGCAAAACTTTTCGAAATGAAAGAGTGAGAAGCTCCAGAATCAAACAAAACCGTTGCAGGTATCGTGTTGACAAGAAACGTACCGAGTACGATATCCGGAGCATTTTGTGCCTCCTCTTTGGTTACGTGGTTCAGATGACCCTTCTTGTGGTTGTTGCTGGGATTGAAATTGTTTCGCTTGGGCGCTGAATTATTGCCGCCGTTGTTTGGCCTTGGGGTTGAGTTCCTTGGCTTGGGGCACTGTTTTGCATAGTGCCCTTCTTCTCCACAAGCGTAACAAGTAACGCCGGGGCGATATGTGAACTCCTTGTTCCTTGCATGAAAATTCTGGATTGGGCGTGAGACGTTGGATGAGGATTTGTGCGTCCCACCCTTTTTGAAGTCTGTCTTGCTCCGTTGATTGCGAGCAAGGTTAGTCTGGTCCCTTTTTCGCTTGCGGATATCTTCCAGACTGCGTCTCTCATTTTCCAGAGTAATGGCTTTGTCCACCAGTGTTTTAAAATCAGGAAAAGTGTGCACGACCAGTTGGCATTTAAGTGCGGGCGCCAAACCGTCAAGGAATTTCTCCATCTTCTTGCTTTCAGTCATATGCTCTTCATTGGCGTAGCGGGATAATAGTGTAAATTGAGTGTTGTAATCTGCCACTGTCAAGTTCCTTTGTTTGAGGTCGTCGAACTCTCTCTTCTTGATTTTCATAATACTCTTAGGAATGTGTGCACCACGGAAACCTTCCTTGAAATCATCCCAGGTTATGTCACCTTCGTTTGGATGCATATGCAGAAAATTCTCCCACCAAGATGCGGCTGCTCCTGTAAGATAGTGCGGAGCATACAGTACCTTCTCGGAATCTGAACATTTTGCAATAATTAATTTCCTCTCCATTTCCCGAAGCCAGTCCTCGGCTTCAAGAGGCTTGTCAGTATGTGAAAATGTTTGGGGACGCGTCTTCTGCAGCTTGGATAACTTGGAATGCTGCGGATACTGTCCATGGTAATTTCCCATGTTGATGACTTGGTTCATCATTTCACGATGTTGTTGCTGACTCTGTTCATAAAGGCGGCACATATGAGAAAGTGCCGTGTCACTGCCCTGTTGGCTCGACTGCCCTTGCGAGAAATTGTTGCCTGGTTGAGTGTCCAAATTTTCCTCTGGCGGAGTAGGCATGGAGCGTGTCCAAGGACGAGACATTTTTCACTCTGGAGATATATTTTGTAAAACTCATAAGAAATATGAAGATGGTCGTCAAAACAACTCCAAAAGAAAAATGCACAAGGATGGCAATAATTTTAAAAGTCCAAGATCACTTAAGAAAACAAATTGATTTGCGTACGGAGAAGGACTGCTCATTACATATCTTACATGCGGGCGATAGTTATACAGTGCATCACTCAGGATATGCGTACATAATCCTGACATGTTATTTAGGCTGGTACACTCCTCCTGTTCTACATGATGCGCAAACAAGCTACTCCTCGCAACACATCTTATAAAGCGGTACATCGCATGACGGGCAAACGCACTCAGCCGGAAATGTCGATGATCTCCTTGGCCCTGCCGAGGGTGAGGCGTAGTGAGGCTGGGGATTCGACCTCCTCCTCACTAATAGGCTCCAGACGAGAAGAGCCGCGTCGGGTAGATGGAACTGGTGCCAGGGGCGGAGCAACACGAATAGGAGTAGGCACAATGGGTGGTGCAGTGCATGCTGGAGTGGGCGCAAAGGCCTGGTTGATCCCTCTGGTGGTAGGCAGGTGACGAGTAGGTGCATGGGATGCTGAAGACGAGACAAAAGTCAGTGGCGGTGCAGTGAGCAGGAGCTCCCTCCTGTTGGCGGCACAGCCATGGACTGCGTCCATGTGGGCAGCCACGAAGTCGTCCACCAGGTTGTCGAAGGCTGCCTCCAGAGCCCGGAGATACTCAATAAGCATCTCAAAAGCCTCGTCTCGTTCTCCTCTGGGGCAGGAGAATGCGTAGTGGCAGGTGTAGGGCACATGGCATGGAAGATAACGGTAGCGACGGGTCTTCATCGCGGGAAGGACATCCCTGAGGCGGGCTATCGCCTCACGGGCTGCCATCTGCATAGCATGCCTCTCCGTAGGCATGGCTCTTCCCACAAACAGGTAGCGGCGTAGCTCACCACGCCCTCCCTTGAACTGCACCGTGGCCTGGTGCATGGTCAGACCGTCGTTGACTCTGTGCTGGCGGAGTGTGAAGATTGGGCGCAAGGATGGCCCCATCGCGACCTGAACGATGAAGGAGAGAAGCTTGACGAACCCATCGGGCACGTTGGCGAAGGTTTGAGACTCGCAGTCGTTGTCGGCCATCTACAAAAGTAGGCAAAAATCCTAAATGGTCAGATCATAAATTTATGCTAACTGTCAGAAAAATGACTACCATAGCAAAAATATAAATTAGCTCTATTATGCTAATGACCGATTAGCGATCACACCTAGTGGCTTCCTATAGTCAGCCTGGCTCTGGTACCAAGCTTGTCACGACCAGTTTTTCCAATAAAAATATTTATTGAGAAACCAATCTTTGAGTCCAGTATGAGAGAAAATCCTCCTCACTGGCAGACAAATACTTGATACAATAAGCCAGTAGCATAGAATATATTACAGGATTGAGCTAGGGCTGCTCAACGAATTATTACAAGCGGGCCAATAATTATACATAATGGTGAATATAACACAATGGTGCGGTGGCATACTACTGACTCGAGGATATAGTGGTGGTGGAATAACACAATGGGGAGTGTGGTAACACGATTCTCAAACTGGCATCTCATCGAGCGTCGAGGTGAGGCTCGATGAATTTATTCGGGCTGCGGAAGCGGGTATAAAACTGAGACCAAGACCAGGGTCGCACGAGACTGACTGGGATTCCTCTAGGCGTCGGACTCGCTATCGAACTCTTCATCCATGAGATGGCCTTCGTCAGCATCTGGCCAAATCAACAAGCCAGTGAGTACTTTAAAAGTACTCGCAAGACAGTTCGGACGTAAGATATAACAAATGCATGCATGGATGCGACATGAATAATCTTCCCAATGCACACTGATAATATTTGCACAACGAGGTAAGTACGAGGGAAACAGCGGTAGTCCGCCTGAAATGCCAACAGAAAATAAATGAGAACCGATCGTGTGTCTGAAGCGACGCCACGAAGGGTGAACAAATAATAACAGGAAAATAACGAAGTAAGTACGAGGGAAACGGCGGTAGTCCGCCTGAAATCCCAACAGAAAATAAATGAGAGCCGATCGTGTGTCTGAAGCGACGCCACGAAGGGTGAACAAATAATAACAGGAAAAATCATGCCACAGTCGGACGTCTGAGCGACATCACAGAAAGGGCTTTAAAAGAAATGCCATAGTCGGACGTCTGAGCGACATCACATAAAGGGCTTTAAAAGAAATGCCACAGTCGGACGTCTGAGCGACATCACAGAAAGGGCTTTAAAAGAAATGCCACAGTCGGATGTCTGAGCGACATCACAGAAAGGGCTTTTAAAAGAAATGCCACAGTCGGACGTCTGAGCGACATCACAGAAAGGGCTTTAAAAGAAATGCCACAGTCGGACGTCTGAGCGACATCACAGAAAGGGCTTTTAAAAGAAATGCCACAGTCGGACGTCTGAGCGACATCACAGAAAGGGCTTTTAAAAGAAATGCCACAGTCGGACGTCTGAGCGACATCACAGAAAGGGCTTTAAAAGAAATGCCACAGTCGGACGTTTGAGCGACATCACAGAAAGGGCTTTAGTCACAAATAAACAATACTCATAATAAATATTCAGTTCATGATAATAAACAGGTTAGTCCATCCACAGGAATAACATTTATCCGGGCTTAGTACTCATGGGGTTCACTGGAGTCTCTGTCATCAAACTGATACTGTTAGTCCAAGATGATACGAAAGGGGACATGGAATAGATGATTCAAGGAATATATGACTCTGCAGAGTTTGTACAAAAAATTTCCCACATCCAACGGATTTCCGTAGTCATGAGGGACTAGTTCCGTTTACGGTTTTTCGGAAGAAAACACAGCTAACCAGTACACACCCATCCTACCTCTCGATGGCAGGACTCACCCTAGACATCGTCCAAGAAAAACTTTTGAGACGGGGAGATCACAATCTCGAATAGCATGGGATCAAATTTATATATGCGCGCTCTAAGGGGTGCCCCCCTCTCGGTCCCAACCGGAAACACCCATGCCCCCTGACCGGATGACTGGCTTTAATCCAGGGCCATGGAACCATCATCCCGTCCTCTCCTTTTGGTGTGTACCAGGAAAGCGGTTTTCAACTTACTAAGCCATATTCCTTGCGGAAAACATGTGGTAGTACAGGGAAGGAAAAGGGAGGAACTGGACCGGTACGGTTTGACCCTGAAGTCACATAGTCTAGCATAAGACTGGCATGCTACAACACTGCCATCTTACCCATCCTCATGCCAACACATGGCCATTCATACTCACTTCCATCCACTTATGGATCATCGAACTAACTTACTTCAACCTTTCATAAAATAACGTTCATTGGTATGCTCATCAACATGCCATGAAACTAACTACATGCAAAACATGCCAAGACACTTATCATATCAAAAGTTCAAACATGCTTGCCTGGTTCAGAGTAGTTGGAGCCTAGCTCGGTGAAGTTCGCGGCTCTGTCACCTCCTTCGGTATCTACGGTATAAAGAAAATATATGCGCTATCGTAAATACCAAGAAGTGCACAGAAAGTATTCCAAATATTTTTCAAATAAATATGATAAAAAACTAGACAAAATTCTGAAGAGGACAGAAAAAAGAATCACTCAAAAATTCCTTTCTGTTAAAAAGTTATGAGGGTTTTAAACCAAGGACGTATCTGTAATGAAACAGAAAGTTTTCAGGGGCTAGTTTATAAAAACAGAAAGCGCTTCGGCAGAAACTACGCCAGCCCAGAGGGAAGGCGTATTTGGCAGAAGACGTTTTCAGAAAACGCTTCACTTAGACAGAATAGAGAGGCTGACAGCGGGTCCCGCCTGTCAGGATTAAAATTTCAAAACGAGGCGGCAGACTTCGCCGGTGCCCGAGAGCCGCGGTGGTCGCCAGCGGCGATCCACTGCGAGGCAGGGTGATCGGGGATTACCAACGTGCTCACCGTGTCCTTCCGCAACGGTGGGTGGTGGTGTTGGCCGCCGGTGAGCACCACGTCGACGGCGGGCTTGACTCCGGCGGACGGTGGTTCGGGCGTTGACGGGTCTCGCCTAAGACGGCTGCAAGGATCAAATTGAGGTGGGGGTTAGAGCATTGGGTGCAAGAGAAGGCTACGGACGAGTTTTGGGCGCCGGAGATGGCCTCACTAAAGGGAATCGAGGTGGAGGCCGAGGCGGGGCGAGGCGGCCGGAGTTGGGGGAGGAGACCTCCTCGAGGTCCTCCTGGTGGTTTGGCAGGGTTCTTGAGAGGCGTAGTGGAGATGTGAGTCTCGTGAGCGAGCTCGGGGTCCTTTTTATAGGCGATCCGAGGCGGTGGCCGTGAACGGGGATCTCCGGTGAAGGTTACGGCGGCGCAGAGCTTGGTCAGGAAGGTTTAGGGAGTTGGACGTCATCACGGAGTTCTACTGGTTCCATTTGGGTGCTAAGCGAGCTTGGAGGGGGTGTTAGGGGCGAGCTCGACGGAACGGGGCGGCGCGGGCCCGTCGGCGGCAGGGAGCACGTTCCGTGCTTGCCGGGCCGCTGCGAGGGTGCCACGGGCGTGCGCTGGCATGCATGAGGACACGCGGAGGGCCAGGAGGCTTTGGGCAGCGCCAAAACGGCGTTCTGCCGTGGTGTGCCTTCTGTCGGCCGCCACGGGAGGTCTCGACGCCGCAGAAGACGCCGGCAAGGGCGGGCTAGCGCGCTACTCACGCCAGGAAGGATCCAAGCACGCGTGTGCAGCATCCGGACAAGAGGAGGCCGCGAGCGTCGAGCCAAGGCACTGTGAGCATGTGTTTGTAACTCTGAAGAAATCGACACTGTAAAACTGAATTTCACTGAACTATGCCAAGAACAGTGCAGCTCAGGTGTTCGACAGAATGTTTTTGGCATCTAGGGATTTTTCCTTGAGCTGAAACTTGGTGGAGTGGCCTCTCGTTGCTCCAGTAGGCTGCCTGAATTTTGGTGGAATTTTTGGAGAGGTGTAGTTATAAATTTCACCAAATTTGGCAAATCTGGTCCAAACTTGCAGTGAGTGAAATTTGAAATATTTGAAAAGAAGAAGAGTGGATCAAGATGGTTCCAGGTTGTGGGTACTAAAGACAATCCAGGGAAGTTGGTTTGGGATAAAAACTCAAAGGCAAAGTGACACTTGCTTTGAAAATCACTTAAGCTCAAATAAATGGCAGAAATGTTTTTGGGGAGAGAAATAATTTAAATAAAATCCAAAACTTGTTTGGGCTTGTTGAGACAAAGAATTCAGATTGTTCAAAAATGGAGGGATGAAATTTGAGAAGATTTACTATAGGAGACATGGTAAACCATGGGTGTCTTCAAAAAGAAAAGAAGTCCCAAAAAATCCTAGGGTTTCTTTTTTTGAAAAATAAAATAAGTTTGAGAGGGAAATAACCAGAAGAAAAGCTTCCAAAAAAATTTTAACACCAAAATTAAAAGGAAAGGAAATCCTTGCCAAGGGTGAAAGGAAATTTTTAAGAGGAAGGATTTTCTGAAAGAGAAATGTTTAAAGTCCCTCCTTTTGAATCCAATAAAGTTTTTGGTGAAAACCAAATCAAAAATTTTGGAGTGTCACATTGAATCTAGCGAATGCAGTTCGTCCGAGCAGAGCGTGATAGCCGCTGCGGAATGGGACGATATCAAAGATTAGTTCTTCGCTTCGGAAGTTATCCAGAGAACCGAATACTACTTCCAGCGCTATTGAGCCTGTACATCGGGCTTCTACGCCTGAAATTACTCCTTTAAAGGTGGTCTTTGTTGGTTTGATTCGTGAGGGGTCAATTCCCATTTTCCGCACTCTGTCTTGGTAGAGAAGATTGAGGCTGCTACCACCGTCCATCAGGACTCGAGTTAGGTGGAACCCGTCAATAATTGGGTCAAGAACTAGTGCAGCTGAACCGCCGTGACGGATACTAGTGGGGTGGTCTCGTCAATCAAAGGTGATCGGGAATGACGACCACATATTGAATTTTGGGGCAACTGTCTCTACGGCATAGATGTCCCTGAGTGCGCGCTTGCAATCCCTTTAGGGGATATGTGTAATAAATATCATGTTCACCGTTTTGACTTGAGGGGGAAATCGCTTTTGCCCCCCGGTATTTGGCTGTCGGGGCTCTTCATCATCGTTCTCGCTCCGTGATTCCCCTTCTCTGCCTGTGCTATTTGCTTTGCTGGCTTGTTTGAAGACCCAGAAATCTCTATTGTTATGGTTGGCCGGTTTGTCTGGGTTGCCAAGAATTTGGCAAGGATGATCAAGTATGCGGTCCAAGCCGGATTGTTTTCCGTTGCTCCTTTTATAGGGCTTCTTTTGCTGGCCGGACTTGGAGCCACTGAACCCGGCATGAACTGTTGTGTCATCGGTGTTATCACCATTGCTTCGGCGTTTGTTTCTGTTGCGCCGAAGCTTGTCGGTGCTGTTCTTGGCCTCGGAGGGGCTTGTTTCATTGGCCGTATTGTTACTACGAGCCAGCCAACTATCCTCTCCCGTGCAAAAGTGGGTGATGAGTGCCGTGAGGGCTGCCATGGACTTTGGCTTTTCTTAGCCGAGGTGGCGTGCTAGCCATTCGTCACGGATGCTGTGTTTGAAGGCTGCTGAGGCCTCAGCGTCCGGACAGTCAACGATCTGGTTCTTTTTGGTTAGGAACCTAGTCCAGAATTTTCTGGCTGGTTCTCCAGGTTGTTGAACTATGTGGCTTAAGTCATCGGCATCTGGTGGCCGGACATAAGTTCCTTGGAAGTTGTCTAGGAAAGCTTCTTCCATGTCCTCCCAGCTGCCGACGGAATTTTCAGGCAGGCTGTTAAGCCAGTGCCAAGCTGGCCCTTTGAGCTTTAGTGGGAGGTATTAAATGGCGTGGAGATCATCTCCTCGAGCCATGTGGATGTGGAGGATAAAGTCCTCGATCCATACTGCGGGATCGGTTGTGTCGTCATATGATTCCATATTGACGGGCTTGAACCCCTCGGGGAATTCATGGTCCAGTACTTCATCTGTAAAGCAGAGAGGGTGTGCGGCGCCTCTATATCGGACTGTGTCGTGGCGTAGTTCCGATGGAGTCTGTCTGCGGTGTTCGGCCCGTGCATGGTTAGATTTATCACGTTTGAATAAGTAGCCCTCCTCGTGCCTCGAGGCACGCCCTTGTGATCCGTAGATCGATCTTGTGTGTCCTGTTCTATCATCCAGGATTTGACGGAGGTCGTATGTGTGACCCCAAACTCTTCCGTCTCTATTTTTGCGAGGCGGTGGGGAAGGCTATTGTTAGGCCTGAGTTGCCGCTTTGTCCCGGCCGCGGGGTGGCCAGTCGGCCATCCTGTCTCGACCACGCGGTGGTCGTTCCGCATTACACGAGGGAGATGTGTGTTCCGGTGCCTCCGCATCAAATTGAGGTAGCAGTTTGCATTTCGGGTAGCTCTTGGCTGGGCGCTTGAGGCCGTATTCTTCGGTTATCAGGACGTCGGTCCATCTGTCGACGAGTAGGTCTTGTTCAGCTTGAAGCTGCTGCTGTTTCTTTTTCAGGCTCCTTGTTGTGGCTATGAGCTGGGGTTTAAAACGCTCCTGCTCTAGAGGGTCCTCTGGCACGACGAAGTCTTCTATGCCGAGGCTTATCTCCTCTTCAGAGGGTGGATGGTAACTATCGTCCTCTGAGTTATCTTCTATGGCCTGTTCCTCAGGGTTATTTTGTGTGTTGTCATGTTCCTCCTATTTGGATGCAGCGCCGATAGGGTCTTCATTGTTTTCGGCGTTGCCCGGAGTACTATTCTCTCCGGTGCCAGTGTTTCCATCCTTTGAGCGAAGAGGCTTAGAACGGCGTTTGGGGCGCCGGCGCTTGGACTGCGTCTCGGAAGTTTTATTCTTATCTGGCTCTTCTTTATCGTTGCCAGATCCTTTAGGTGTATCAACCATGTACATGTCGTACGAAGAGCTGGCCGTCCAACGTCCAGTGAATGGCGGGTCTTGGCCATGCCCCCTGTCGGCATCGTCATCCATACCGTCGATGTCTTCGGAGCCATAGTCAAGTATGTCGGTGGCTATGAAGTGGGTGGCGGGTGGGAAGCAAAATTCCTCATCATCCGTATTTAGCTCGAACCAGACATAGTTCGGCTATGAGTCTTCCTCCAAGGACAAGATCTTCAAAGAATTTAGCGCGTCACCCAAAGGCGAATGCTAGAAGACGTCTGCGACGCTAAATTTGAAAATCGATAACCGATCCAGCTCGGTGTCCGCAGATGCATCTAGTCTGGAAGGTATGGCCGGATACGAGTCCGGAGTTTCGTCGACGCAAGCATTGTAGGATGTCGAGTCCGTGTGCGGCTCCAACGTCGCGGACTTTATGGCCTCAAAGGGGATAATCTGCTTCGGTACTGAGGCCGTTGCAGCAGCAGGATCCATCTCATGGGTGTGCTCTGATGACAGATTTAAGTCATATTCATCGGAGAGAAGGGGAGCGATCGCCGCGGACTCAAATCCATCGAATATCAAGTCTCCACGGATATCTGTGACGTAGTTCAAGCTTACAAACCTGACCTGATGGCCAGGGGCGTAGCTATCCGTCAGGACCCCGATTCTAAGTCACACCAATCTAGCCTGTAACACCTCATATCACTTTGCGGCCTCACGCACGGTACCCCCACGGGTATCGCCTTACCATGGCCCGGGATCGTTTGCGCCTTTTGGCTCACGTATATGATAGTGTCGCTAGCATCCATATGCCAGAGAACCCGGGCCGACATGACTAATCGTGAACCCAAATTGGCACTAAATTACGGAGACAGGCATACATGAATCAACATCGAGCATGTCGGTCAGCAGCGTGTGAATCCGGGCTGTAGCAACTTGGCTAACAGGACTCCGGGAACCCGGGCTCTAGCAGGCTAGCAGGACTCCGGATGTCACCGCGTGACATTTCCCCGAAGGGACAGACACAGGAACGAAGTGAATCACATGCCTGCCAATCTAAGTGTTCCGGAGCAGTAGTGCTGGGCTAGTAGGACTCCGGTGAACCGGGCTGTAGCGGACTACTATGGCTCATGGAAGCACAAGACTACATTTCCCCATAAGAGAGGCTACCAAGGATGAACAACTAGGTTGTCGGATCCCACACATACCAAGCATTTTAATCATACACACAATATGCTCGATATCTGTAAATACCACATGGCATCACAACATAACTCTACGACTCAAGTATTTATTCATTAGGCTCCAAAGAGCCAGATATTACAAACATGGGTCTCATGACCCAACATTCAGAGCATACAAGTCAAAGCACATGCGGAAGCTTAACATGTCTGAGTACAGACTTCTACAAATGAAAACGGCTGAGAAGCTTGACCATCTACCAGATCCTGCCGAGGGCACAAGATCGTAGCTGAGGTATCAAGCTAAACGTCGAAGTCCATGTGGAACTACTAGCGAGACTGAAGTCTCTCTGCAAAAACATAAATTAAGCAAACGTGAGTACAAATGTACCCAGCAAGACTTACATCACAACTAACTACATATGCATTGGTAGCAACAAAGGGGGTGGCGGAGTTTAACTGCAGCAAGCCAGCTTTGACTCAGTTGCTAACCTGAACTACTACTGCAAATAACTCTTGAGGTGGCGCACACGAGTCCACATATTCACCATATCAATACACCACTATGGATCCACTCCCGTCTCCCTACCAGAACACCATCCATACCACTCACACTTATCTTGGGCATTTTAGAGTATCCACTTTCACTTGTCTATGAACGATGCAAGGGGTCCAAGTTTCCATATCCAAGGAATCTGGCTATTCGAATAGATAATGATAACCTTGCAGGGGTGTACTTCTTCATTCATGCTCTCGCCACTTACCACCGTGTACACGTCGTGTACCTCGGCAACCTTCAAGCCGAAGCCTGGCGAGGGAGTCGGCCACAACCTGACTAACTACACAAGTCTCTCGTCCCGGTTTATCGCCTATTCGGGTTCCATCCGCAAGGAGATCTGGCCGGGGTGTCGCTCACGGCCGCAAACAATGTGTGCAGGGTTCCCAAGCCCACCATCCGAGTGCCACTTGGTACATCGTGCCATTGTGCCAAGTCTGTCCCAAGCCCACCTGTACCGAGTGCCACTTGGTAGACTAGTAACACTACCTACAAACACCAGAAACTAGTTGCAACTCCTGGACAGAGATCGAGTTGATTAATAAGCCAAGAGGGTCCGAGTTACCGGAACCCAATGTGTGGTAGTAACTGTTCATGTATCACAAACACAGAACTCAGTTCCTGAGAACGGCTGCAATGAGACAACCCACCATGTACTCCTATATGGCCTCTCACCGCTACCTTTACCAAATCGTGTTCACACACTTAGCTCTCAACGGTAGGACATGTTCACCACATTCCAATTCATTCTCGATGAATCAGACCTGACTCAACTCTAAGCAGTAGCAGGCATGACAACAAGCATGAATGAGTAGGCATATCAGGGCTCAAACAATTCCTACTCATGCTAGTGGGTTTTATCTATTTACTGTGGCAATGACAGGTGATGGAGAGGAAAGGGGTTCAACTACCGCAGCATGTAACAGTTGAATTGTTGTTGTCCTAATGCAGTAAAAGAGAGCAGGAACGAGAGAGTAGGATTGTATCAGAATGAACAAGGGGTTTTGCTGGCCTAACACTTCTGAAGAGGAACACACTTCATCGGTCTCATCGTTCTCGTCGTCGGTACATGTCTACCGAGAGGGGACAAACACCGACAACTGGGAAAGAACACAATCAATGCAATGCCACAATGTGATGCATGATCATGACATGGCAATATGCTGTGATTTGATCTAATGCATCTAGCTATGATTTAAATGAAGTTGATTTGGATACATGATTCAAATTCCAACTCCATATATGATTATTTAAATGCCATTTATTTGTTTTGTCCAAAATAGAGGACAAACATTGTTCAAACATGCATGAAAATGGTACAGATGGGTTCCTTGAATTTTTCTAATCATTTTTCATATATAAATTATTTCATTTGGAGTTATGGTTGATTTTCTATGATATTTAGAAGTTTTGAACATTTTCTGAAATTTCCAATTTATTTAGAAATATGAAAATTCCAGTAAATGTATTTACGACGTCAGCACTGCATCAGGGTGACATCAGCAGGTCAAAGGCACCAGCCTAGGTCAATCCTGACGGCTGGGACCCACATGTCAGTGTAACAACTAACTAGCAGAGTTAGTTAGTGTTACGTTAGCACTAATCTGGTTTAATTAGGGCCTGGGTCCACATGTCAGTGAGTCAGCCAAAACTAAATTAATTAGCGTTAACTAATCTAACACCTAAACTAAATAGGGACATGGCCCACACGTTAGTCAACCAGGGCGGTTAAACTGGGGTCAAACCCCGGTCGACGGTGTCAAATCCACCTGCGACTCGATGCCGGCGAGGCCCGAGACAGTGGCGTGGCTCGGAAATTGCCGACGATCGTCCAAATGGATGGCGGAGAGGCTCTACGAGGAGCTGGCGGTCACGCGCATCTAACGGGGCAAGCAGGAGCGGCTGGGGTGGACCGAGCTCGTCGGAAGCGAGCTCGCGGCGTCGGCTGGAGCTCGAGCACCGACGGGTTAGGCGCTACAGCGCGTTTCAAGGTGAACTGGTGGGGTCTGCGGCTTCCTGAGGAAGCGCTGAGCACGCCTACGTGCTTTGGTGTGAGGCGTGGGTGTTGCAACCGCGGCGGCGACATGGCCGGCGGCAGGGAGCGCTCGGCTTCGGTGGTCAATGCGGCTATGGGGGCGAATCAGGCAACGGGGCATGGGGGAAACGGTGCAATGGCTCACCGCGGTTCTTATGGTGCTACTGGCGAGGCAAGGGAGGCACGGGGTCCGGCGAAACAACGATGGGGATCACTGGCACCCGAGGTCGAAAATGGCGGTGTTGGAGATGCAGCAGAGCTTCTGGCGCCGCGCGACTCAATGGAGAGGACGACGACGTTGTGGCGGAGCTCGTGGTTACGTCGGAGAGGCGCGGGGAAGCCTGTGGTCGCGGCAATGGCGAACGACGGTGAAAGGCGCGCTCGGGTGCGCTGCGGGGAGAGAGCAGAGGAGGGCAGAGGAGAAGTGGATAGGCTAGAGGGGTCGAAGGGGTTGCGTGGTGTCTGCTGCCGGCCTCCAGCGTCGGCGGAAGCCGGAGGTGGCTCGGGCGCGTGCCGGCACGCGGCGACCACGCGCGCGGCGTCCTTCTGGCGCAAGGTTAGTGGTGACTGGCACTGTGGGCCAGCGGGCTGCACAGTGCTGGGCCGTCTAGGTTAGTCCCTCTCTCTCTACCTTTCCTAATTCTTTCTGGTTTTCTATTTTGCAGGTTTGTTTTGATTTAGTTTAAAATACCAAATCAATTTCATAAATCCTGAAAATATTCCTGAGCACTTTCTGAAATATTTCAGTGGCCCAGAAATAGTTCCAACATTATTTGATCATTTAAATTATTTATAGTGTTTAAATGCTCAAAGTCAAATACAATATGATTTAATTCAAAAATCCAGGAATGACCTAGAAATATGTTCATCATTTTTGGCAGAGGTTTTCACCTTTATCAGAAATCATGAACATTTTCAAAGGGCATTTTGGGTTCATTGAAAATGATTTAAGTTTGAACCTAGTATTTTCAGAGAGGTGCTAGGGTTTGATCAATCCCCATTTCAAATTCAAAAGAATTTAAACATGATGCAACACATGAAAGCTAGCCTAGGTTAGACCAGAACTAGGGATGTGACAACTCACCCCCACTAAACAAGAATCTCGTCCCGAGATTCAAGCATAGGGTAAGATGACAGAGGGGACACAAAACTAACACGATCTTCATGATCCAACTTGCACCTCATAGGAACATCGATTCCTTGCATCACCTTGGTCTTGACAACTCTGCTTTCGAGTTCTTCATCAAACACGAGGACAGAGACAACTCCATAGTGATGAATCATCTTAACGATCACAAGATCAACTCACGGAAGGAGACGTAGAGACATCTCTTGAGCTGAGAAGCAAAACACACCTTAGAAAGGACGGAAGAACAAGTTCACGAGGGTTTCAAAGTAGCGAGGGAAAATTTCCATGATTCCATAACGGAGTACCTCAGGGAAGGTGACTCATGGAATTACTCCCTTAATTGGAAAAAAGAATTACTTTTGATATCTAGATCACTGAAACTTTTTATACCAGCCTAAGGCAAAACACAACAATGGTTTGGCGGAGTACGAAGGATGGCATACCCGGAGTAGAATGGACGATGTGGACTACCTTTTTGAAGACAACGCAATGGATGATTTCTGCTTATCATCGAGAATGACTAGGACCCAAGGTAAGCCCACTATGAAGATGATCCTAAACCATTATTGAGAGCCAGATCATGGTAGAATGGCACCGTGGCGGTGCAAGCTGGGAACAAAATGCAAATGTCGGGAATGTTCCAACCATCATATCTGCCTGAGATTCAGATCGGGTTGGTGTCAGAATATTCCAGACTCATCATGTGTGGAAGGAAAGTTTGCAACACAATTCTATGAGATGGCGTTGGGAGATTCTCGGGAAATGTACTATGGTCGTAAGCTCCAAAACATGAGTTGGTTCTGCTATACACATGTGAACATGGTGTCCCAGAGAAGCATGACCACGTAGTAGTCTTATAATAAAACACTACCGAGTTCAGGTGGGGAATCATCGTCGAGGATATCAAAGTCCTTGCATAAGGCATGCTATTAAGAAGGAACTTCTTCTCCTTGATCAAGTCATTCAGTGGCTTGGTGTGCTAGGAAACACATAGAGAATGGAGGTGGCCAACCTATCAAACCATAGAGTACTTCGCACATGCGTGACTAACTTGGGATGATTCTAGACGAAGCAAAAACAATCTTTCTCGTATTCACGGCGGCAACTTGCATAGAATGCGCATGAATTCGAGGAAGTCACTTCTTCCATCCAAGCATAAGCTTCATGAACGGAACACGAAGCATTGCTTACAAAGTTTCCAACACTAATTTACATGTTCAACATGAATCATGGACAAGATGAAATTGTTGTCAATTGACTCAACAACAAACCATCCAGGCTTCCATATAGATGGAATTCCATAATTAAGTGAACACGATGATAGCATTGGTCAGACCAAAGGATGTAATGGTGTATGGCCGAGGGATCAACCATGAGTAAGACAACATTACGAACATCGTTGGTTTTGATTTGATTTGAGGATAGCCCACACTCAAATCAAAGTTTGGCCAAGACAATAGATCCAATAACTTATCACGAGGACGAATTGATGAAGATATCATCTTTCTTCAACTAACACACACAAACACAAGGATATCCCTTTGGAGAAGGAGTGGTTTACAAGAAACCAACTTGATCACGAACTCAACATAGCGGTCAGGTGACAACCTGGTAACACTTCCGAGAAGATATTCGGAAATTCACGAACCACCTATATGTTACTAAACTCGAGAACAATCTTGCTTTTCAAGTCAAGACGATGTGATCAATGGAGCAAGGGTTTGACAAAATCCTAACTCATCAATTGAAGAGTGCACCAACAGAAATGGACTAGGTAGCACGATCAGTCCTAGGATGGTGATTCAATAACCAACACGCTAAGGATGAGAATATTGTCCTTTAACTACAGAGCAACGCAGTTGCTAGGAGTATTGATTTCACACATCATGATTCACTTGTCGGCATTCCGGTTACAACAACACGGGACCGAGGAATGAATAATGATGGAGAGAACTATCACTGCGTCAAGAATTCATAGGAGGTGGTGCAATTCTCATGGCATTCTTGACATAAAGAGGGTAATACTCCAGGGTAGAACAGAGCAAAAGATGGATTGGCATTTGATCTGCAGAGCACAACTACTTTGATCCAATCCTAGAAATGGATGAGGTACTGGAGTTTGTTTCTCCTAGTCATTCCAAATAGGATGGCTTGACGGACCACAAGAATAATAGGCATTGATGAACGAATGCACACATACTCTAGACTATCGATTGATAGACAATGGTCGGAATACAAGTGAAGAGTAACAACTCAAGGAACATATATCTTTCTGAGTTGTGGATGCATAGATTAGTATGTCGAGCAAAGCTCAACATTTCTTCTGGATAACCCATGTAGAAAGGTAGAACTGGCAGACTCATAGTGCAAAATGGAGAACTCATCAAGAGCACTCTTATTGTGATGTTTGGTTCAACAAGGAACTTCTGCCATAAGTAGTGCATGGTATTGGAAGAAGGATTTACCACGGACCTTGAGGACTATCGCAAAGGTTACTAATATCCTAAAGGAACTAGCAAACACTATCAACATGAAGTAAGTAGGGTGAATTTTGGGCTCAAAAACCCAGGAGTAGAATACCTACTACTAAGTAGCATCACAGGATGCTTTCAAGAACAATGGCCAGAATCATCACACTGGGAACACAAAACATGGCTAGATTACTAGGTGATTCTCTAAGACACCTAGGGTCATAATAATAGCTCCAACATATATGTCGAGGTAACGGAGTACCTCAACAGACCAATTAGTGTGCTTAATCTGGCCCAAGGAAACATCGATAACGGAAAGAAGGGATTTGCAAATGCATCAGATTATTTCAAAACCTGGGATCACTCGAACAACATAATGGCTGTAAATGCTCAAAAAGATTTGAGACATCCTGCAAAATGGTGGCATAACCACTCAACATCACAATATAAAGGTTCTGAGGCCAGCTATGAACATACAGATGTAGTAGGAACTGAACTAAGGCTTGAAACCAACAATGCTATAAGTCTACGGATTAGTAACACGTGATCCTGATAGAAAAATGAGAAGCCTAGTTCTTAACCCCCATAGAAAAGAAGAGGTTGACTCAAATCAGAAGGGCCTAAGGTAAAGGAGTAAAAAGAGCCTTATGTTCCCTTCCACAATCAATTCCCTTCTGTAACTAAAGCATTTCTAGACTCAACTTTGACCAGTTTGGCTTGGTAATCCTACAGGCAGTCAGGCTCTGATGCCAAAGCTGTCAGGAACCTGATTCTAAGTCACACCGATCTAGCCTGTAACACCTCATATCACTTTGCGGCCTCCCGCACGGTATCCGCACGGGTGTCGCCTTACCATGGCCCGGGATCATTTGCGCCTTTTGGCTCACGTATATGATAGTGTCGCTAGCATCCATATGACAGAGAACCCAGGCCGACATGACTAGTCATGAACCCAAAGTGGCACTAACTTACGGGGACAGGCATACATGAATCAACATCGAGCATGTCGGTCAGCAGCGTGTGAATCTGGGCTGTAGCAACTGGGATAACAGGACTCCGGGAACCCGGGCTGTAGCAGGCTAGCAGGACTCTGGATGTCACCGCGTGACATTTCCCCGAAGGGACATACATAGGAACGAAGTGAATCACATGCCGGCCAGTCTAAGTGTTCCGGAGCAGTAGTGCTGGGCTAGCAGGACTCCGGTGAACTGGGCTGTAGCGGACTACTATGGCTCATGGAAGCACAAGACTACATTTCCCCATAAGAGAGGCTACCAAGGATGAACAACTAGGTTGTCGGATCCCACACATACCAAGCATTTCAATCATACACACAATATGCTCGATATGTGTAAATACCACATGGCATCACAACAAAACTCTACGACTCAAGTATTTATTCATTAGGTTCCGAAGAGCCAGATATTACAAATATGGGTCTCATGACCCAACATTCAGAGCATACAAGTCAAAGCACATGCGGAAGCTTAACATGTCTAAGTACAGACTTCTACAAATGAAAAAGGCCGAGAAGCCTAACTATCTACCAAATCCTGTCGAGGGCGCAAGATCATAGCTGAGGTATCAAGCTAAACATCGAAGTCCACGTGGAACTACTAGCGAGACTGAAGTCTCTCTGCAAAAACATAAATTAAGCAAACGTGAGTACAAATGTACCCATCAAGACTTACATCAGAACTAACTACATATGCATTGGTAGCAACAAAGGGGGTGACGGAGTTTAACTGCCGTAAGCCAGCTTTGACTCAGTGGCTAACCTGAACTACTGCTGCAAATAACTCTTGAGGTGGGGCACACGAGTCCACATATTCACCATATCAATACACCACTATGGATCCGCTACCGTCTCCCTACGAGAACACCATCCATAGCACTCATGCTTATCTTGCGCATTTTAGAGTATCCACTTTCACTTGTCTATGAACGATGTAAGGGGTCCAAGTTTCCATATCCGAGGAATCCGGCTATTCGAATAGATAATGATAAACCTACAGGGGTGTACTTCTTCACACACGCTCTCGCCACTTACCACCATGTATATGTCGTGTACCTCAGCAACCTTCAAGCGAAAGCCTTGCGAGGGAGTCGGCCATGACCTGACTAACCACACAACTGTCTCGTCCAGGTTTATCGCCTATTCGGGTTCCATCCGCAAGGAGATCCGGCCGAGATGTCGCTCACGGCCCGAAACGATGTCTGCAGGGTTCCCAAGCCCACCATCTGGGTGCCACTTGGTACACCGTGCCACTGTGCCTAGTCTGTCCCAAGCCCACCTGTACCGGGTGCCACTTGGTAGACTACTAACACTACCTACAAACACCAGAAGCTAGTTGCAACTCCTGGACAGAGATCGAGTTGATTAATAAGCCGAGAGGGGCCGAGTTACCGGAACCCAATGTGTGGTAGTAACTGTTCATGGATCACAAACACAGAACTCAGTTCCTGAGAACGGCTGCAATGAGACAACCCACCATGTACTCCTACATGGCCTCTCACCGCTACCTTTACCAAATCATGTTCACACACTTAGCTCTCAACGGTAGGACATGTTCACCATGTTCCAATTCATTCCCGATGAATCAGACCTGACTCAACTCTAACCAGCAGCAGGCATGATGATACGTCTCCAACGTGTCTATAATTTTTGATTGTTCCATGCTATTATATTATCAACCTTGGATGTTTTATATGCCTTTATATGCTAAGTTATATGATTTTTGGGACTAACCTATTAACCTAGAGCCCAGTGCCAGTTTCTGTTTTTTCCTTGTTTTAGAGTATCGTAGAAAAGGAAAATTAAACGGAGTCCAATTGACCTGAAACTTCATGGAACTTATTTTTGGAAGGAAAGCAACCCGAGAGACTAGGAGTCCACGTAAGGGAAGCAACGAGGAAGGCACGAGGCAGGGGGGTGCCCACCCCCTCGGTGCGCCCTCCACCCTCGTGGGCCCCTCGTGGCTCCCCTCACGTACTTCTTCCGCCTATATATCTCCATATACCCTAAAACGATTGGGGAACACAATAGATCGGGAGTTCCGCCGCCAGAAGCCCCCGTAGCCACCGAAAACCAATCTAGATCCGTTCCGGCACCCTGCCGGAGGGGGGATCCCTCTCTGGTGGCCATCTTGATCATTCCAATGCTCTCCATGACGAGGAGGGAGTAGTTCTCCCTCGGGGCTGAGGGTATGTACTGGTAGCTATGTGTTTGATCTCTCTCTCTCTCTCACTCGTGTTCTTGAGGTGGTACGATCTTGATGTATCGCGAGCTTTGCTATTATAGTTGGATCTTATGACGTTTCTCCCCCTCTACTCTCTTGTAATGAATTGAGTTTTCCCTTTGATGTTATCTTATGTGATTGAGTCTTTAAAGATTTGAGAACACTTGATGTATGTCTTGCCGTGCGTATCTGTGGTGACGATGGGATATCACGTGATTCACTTGATGTATGTTTTGGTGATCAACTTGCGGGTTCCGCCCATGAACCTATGCATAGGGGTTGGCACACGTTTTCGTCATGATTCTCCGGTAGAAACTTTGGGGCACTCTTTGAAGTTCGTTGTGTTGGTTGAATCTGAGATCGTGTGATGCATATCACATAATCATACCCATGGATACTTGAGGTGACATTGGGGTATCTAGGTGACATTAGGGTTTTGGTTGATTTGTGTCTTAAGGTGTTCTTCTAGTATGAACTCTAGGGATGTTTGTGACACCTATAGGAATAGCCCAACGGATTGATTGGAAAGAATAACTTTGAGGTGGTTTCGTACCCTACCATAATCTCTTCGTTTGTTCTCCGCTATTAGTGACTTTGGAGTGACTCTTTGTTGCATGTTGAGGGATAGTTATGTGATCCAATTATGTTATTATTGTTGAGAGGACTTGCACTAGTGAAAGTATGAACCTTAGGCCTTGTTTCCTAGCATTGCAATACCGTTTACGCTCACTTTTATCATTAGTTACCTTGCTGTTTTTATATTTTCAGATTACAAAAACCTTTATCTACCATCCATATACCACTTGTATCACCATCTCTTCACCGAACTAGTGCACCTATACAATTTCCCATTGTATTGGGTGTGTTGGGGACACAAGAGACTCTTTGTTATTTGGTTGCAGGGTTGCTTGAGAGAGACCATCTTCATCCTACGCCTCCTACGGATTGATAAACCTTAGGTCATCCACTTGAGGGAAATTTGCTACTGTCCTACAAACCTCTGCACTTGGAGGCCCAACAACGTCTACAAGAAGAAGGTTGTGTAGTAGACATCAAGCTCTTTTCTGGCGCCATTGCCGGGGAGGTTAGCGCTCGAAGGTATATCTTTAGATCTTGCAATCGAATCTTTTTGTTTCTTGTTTTAGCACTAGTTTAGTTTAAAAAAGAAAACTACAAAAAATATGGAATTGAGTCTACCTCATACGCTTCCTCTTTTTAATATCTTTTGTGAGTATGATGGAAAGGAAAATTGTGCCAAAGTGTTAGAATAAGAATGCATTAAAATGTTTGGCCCTAAATATTTGAATGATGAGCATGATTGCAATGTTGTTAGTATGAATTCCTTGAATATCCATGATGCTAATGATATGCAAAGCCACAAGCTTGGGGAAGCTATGTTTGATGAAGATGATATTTTTTGTCCCCCAAGTTTTGATGAGAATATTTATTATGATGAAAGCATGCCTCCTATTTATGATGATTATATTGATGAAAGTGGTTTCGGAGAGGTCATGACTTTATTTAGTGACGAATCCACTATTTTGGAAGAGGTTCCAATTGATTTATGAGAACAAAGTTGCTATCTATGATGATTATTGTGATGACATGTATGCTTTAAAGAATAATGATAACCATGAAACTTGTCATCATGATTTTAATTTTCAATTGTATTATGCCTGACATGATAGTTATTTTGTTGAGTTTGCTCCCACTACTATTCATGAGAAGAAGTTTGCTTATGTGGAGAGTAATAAAAATTCTATGCTTGTAGATCATGAAAATAATGCTTTATGTGCTGATTATATTGTTGAATTCATTCATGATGCTACTGAAAATTATTATGAGGGAGGAATATATTCTTGTAGGAATTGCAATAATATCAAGTTTCCTCTCTATGTGTTGAAAATCTTGAAGTTATGCTTGTTTTGCCTTCCTATGCTAGTTGATTATTGTTCCCACAAGTTGTTTGCTCACAAAATCCCTATGCATAGGAAGTGGGTTAGACTTAAATGTGCTAGTCATATGCTTCATGATGCTCTCTTTATGTTTCAATCCTTATCTTTTATGTGAGCATCATTGAAATCATCATGCCTAGCTAGGGGCGTTAAACGATAGCGCTTGTTGGGAGGCAACCCAAGTTTATTTTTGTTATTTGGTTTTTGTTCCTGTTTAGTAATAAATAAATTATCTAGCCTCTGTTTGGTTGTGTTTTTTGTGTGTTTAATTAGTGTTTGTGCCAAGTAGAACCGTTGGGAAAACTTGAGGAAAGTCTTGTTGATCTTGCTGTAAAAAACAGAAACTTCAGCGCTCACGAGAATCTCTGCCATTTTTATTTGGAAAGTGATATTTATTTAATTATTTTTTAAGATGATTAATAGATAAATTCCTCACGTCCAGCAATTTATTTTAGAATTTTTGGAGTTCCAGAAGTTTGCGTTAGTTACAAATTACTACAGACTGTTCTATTTTTGACAGATTCTGTTTTTCGTGTGTTGTTTGCTTATTTTAATGAATCTATGAGTAGTATCGGAGGGTATGAAACACAGATGAGTTGGACTACAGTAGATATTATACCAATATAAATAAATAATGAGTTCATTACAGTACCTTGAAATGGTGTTTTGTTTTCTTTCGCTAACGGAGCTCACGAGTTTTCTACTTTAAGTTTTGTGTTGTGAAGTTTTCAAGTTTTGGGTAAAGATTTGATGGATTATGGAATAAGGAGTGGAAAGAGCCTAAACTTGGGGATGCCCAAGGCACAACAAGGTAATATTCAAGGACAACCAAGATCGTAAGGTTGGGGATGCCCCGGAAGGCATCCCCTCTTTCGTCTTCGTTCATCGGTAACTTTACTTGGAGCTATATTTTTATTTACCACATGATATGTGTTTTGATTGGAGCGTCAATTTATTTTATTTACTTTTGCTTGCTGTTTGAATAAAATACCAAGATATGAAATGATTAAATGTTAGAGAGTCCTCACATAGTTGCATAATTATTCAACTACTCTTTGATCTTCACTTATATCTTTTGGAGTAGTTTGTCTTTTGCTCTAGTGCTTCACTTATATCCTTTTAGAGCACAGTGGTGGTTTTATTTTATAGAAATAATTGATCTCTCATGCTTCACTTATATTATTTTGAGAGTCCTAAACAGCATGGTACCGAAGGTTGTTCAGAGTCCCGGATGTGATCACGGACTTGACGAGGAGTCTCGAAATGGTCGAGACAAAAAGATCGATATATTGGACGACTATATTTGGACACCGAAAAGGTTCCGGGTGAGATTGGGACAATACCGGATCACCGAGAGGTTATCAGAACCCCCCGGGAGGTATATGGGCCTTATTGGGCCTTAGTGGAAAGGAGGGGAAAGGAGCAAGGGAGGGGGCGCCCACCCCCAAGCCCAATCCGAATTGGGAGGGGGCCGGCCCCCCATTTCCTTCCTCCCTCCTTCCTCTTCCTTCCCTCTCCTACTCCTAATAGGAAAAAGGGGGAGTCCTGCTCCCGGTGGGAGTTGGACTCCCCCCCTTGGGCGCGCCACCCTCCTTGGTCGGCCCCCTCCTCCACTCCTTTATATACGGGGGCAGGGGGCACCCTAGAGACACAACAATTGATCATTGATCTCTTAGCCGTGTGCGGTGCCCCCCTCCACCATAATCCTCAATAATATTGTAGCGGTGCTTAGGCGAAGCCCTGCGATGGTAGAACATCAATATCGTCACCACGCCATCGTGCTGGTGGAACTCATCCCCGACACTTTGTCGGATCGGAGTCCGGGGATCGTCATCGAGCTGAACATGTGCAAAAACTCGGAGCACTACAAGAAATATGTCAACTTGTGACCACCACTATTGGTCACTAAATTGTCACAAATTTTCGTTTGTGACCTTTTTGTGACCAAAAACAGAAGGTCAAAAGCTAGCCATCATAAACTTACTATAGCGACCTTTCTTCTAGAATGGTCGTAGACGTTTATGACCAAAATACGTCTACTATGACGTTTTGGTCACTAGCAACCTCCTCAGTCCACGTAGGCATCCAGCATGGCAATCTGACGTGGCACAAGATTCAGCCCGGACCAATTCGGTGTTTATATGGGCCGAGCCCATTAATTCAGCCCATTTATATTTTTTTCTGTGAATTTTTTTGTCAGCTTCATGGACCAAGCCCAACATTGCAGCCTTTTTATTTTTTGCCCATGGCCTTCATTGCAACCTTTTTATTTTTTGGCCCATGGCCTTTTTGTCTCAACAGTTTCATTTTTTCTTTTTTTGTCAGGGTCACATTCTTCATTTTCCAATTTAACGTAAATAAATACACAATTAAATTGGCACAGAAAACACACAAAATACTTCAAATATTACCAGCCAGTGTTGCTGCTGTACAAATATTACCAATCAATACAGAGTTGCTGCTGTACAAATAACTCTAACATACAAAAGTGGAAGTCACAGTTACATGCTCCACAAGTTCAATAACATGGTACTTTACAAGCTCTACAAATGTTATGTTCTTCAGCATGGAGCTCCTTCGACAGCGATTACAAACTAGGCACATGCTCTTCTTGCCACTGTGAGGAGGTGGATGCTCGCCATGGTGTGCTTGATGATGCACACGACCATGATCTTCTTGCCACTATTGCATCCGTGCGCGCTCGATGATGGGGGTACCAATGCATACAAGTAGAACAAAATTACAAGCATTAACCCACAACTTCAAGTACAAGCTAAGTATGTATCAAGTGACAACAAAAACGAGTTTATATGCTAGTACAAAATCACCATCATTAACAAATTTATATGAGAATGAAAACAATCATCAATACTAGATTAAACACAATGCTATCTTCATATTAGCAAACAGAATATCTTGTTTTCATATTCTCAGTAGGCAAGTACAGTCTGCTTCAACCCATGTTCTAAAAAAGATGTTTATCCCTCCCAGGAGTACATTTGATGGTTTATTATGGGACGGAGGTAATATGTATCAAGTAACTACAAAAACAAGTTGAGTAAAACAGTAAAAATGTTGCATGGAACAGACTTCTTTTATATGGGTATGTTTCAATTGCATAGAACAAGACAAGTCATTAATTCAATGTGAATATCAATTCAAATTGCTGCATTGTTGTAGCATATCTTCCAATGACAGATTATTAGTAGTCTTCCCAGGATTCAAGATGCATTATTTTGTCACCAAGCTTTCAGAGTGGGCATCAGCGCAGACTACAAACATAAACCCATACATCATCGATGGACTACCTAACAAAACCAGCTTCCCACAAACACAGGACAGTGTGCATGCGTGAGCAGGTCCAGGACCGAATGAACCATGGCGGCAGCAGCAGTGATTATGGGTGTTAAAGGGAAGGCAGAGTGGGCAGCAGCAGCAGTGATTACCAGGAAGTTGTGGTAGACGAACGCCCTGGACTCCCACGAGATGACCTCCATCCACTGTGCACCGCGCTTGCCCAGCCCCTTGTTGCACCCACCCATGAGAATATGGTATGCAAGATGCCTGCAACACATTCATACATGACAATCATTAGGAACACAGTAAATCTTGCTGCTTGTGAACTAACTTCCATTACAAGTTTTTGGGACATCCCGCCACAAACAGACAAAAGCCTAGCAGCAGGTACTTAACATACAGATCCTTGGATCCATCATCCATGCTCTTGCATCCTTAACTTGCTACTCGTCTTTCCTCTACTATAGCTAGGTAACCGCAGGATCATGGCCCATGCATTCCTCCTCATAATTATCTTGGTTGTCTACATTCTCCTCACCCTTTAATCCCCTTAGCGGAACCTGGAAGCTAAACAAGACACTACTCCCTCCGCTCCAGAATAAGTGTCGTGGTTTTAGAACTTGAGTCATCTTAAGACTCTCGCAGACCCTGTCAAGCAAACCGAAAGAGTAAGTATTCAGGCCCTAGCATACCGATGAACTACTATATACTAGGGTGGAATCAACAACATGAGATTAAGAAAACAGATTAAGTGATTAACCATATATACATACTGGAAAAGAGAAAACAAATTAACATATATTGCCTGCCTACAGAGGTCCACATCCTCCTCATCTCAAACCCATGATTCTATCAGGGGGAGATACGAGGAAATACGCCTGCAGACCTTGACCACTCCTGGGAAGCAAAAAAGAAACAGTACGAAGTGCATATTCAGGCTCTAGTGTACCGATGAACTATTATAGCAAGACAGAATCAACAAGAGGAGATTGAGAAAACAAACTATTATACATACTGGAAAAGAGAAACAGATTACCTGACGATTCAGATCTATGTTTGTGTCCATGCTGTAGGCACCTTGATCTGCATACAGAACATCACACCATGAACGACATCAACTCATCAAGCGACATTGCTGCAATTACAGAAAAGAGGAGCTGCAATCATGGATCCAAACTCGAAATGGCGGGAGGGAGGAAGAGAGGGGGCGCTGTGAGGAGTGGAGGGACACCAATGCCTAGTGTAAGCAGTTTTCACAGAAACAGACACCAATGCCTAGTGTAAGCAGTTTGCACAGCAGACACCAATGAGCAATCCAAAAAGAAATAAGTAAGAGGTTAGGAGTGTTCAACTTGCATACCTCGCTTTTGAAGCGGCGCATGAGACAGCAACTTGATGGTGGTTTTGCTTCGTCTCTAGTGGCTTGGCATTCAAATTCTCTTTAAACCTGAACCAGAACACATGTGTTAAATAGAATATAGTGAAGGGAACAGAGTTATCAACACATTGTGTATATTTTATTCTAATTTCAGTAAATTTTAGAATCAGAGAATGTTTTTGGAATGAATAGACTGCTCTTTTTTCAGTACTGTTCTTAGCCAATCACTAATGCACCCTGCAGTGTAGAATTTTTACTTTTTAAGAACAAAATCAGGCTAACCACATGGGAACAGAAGAATTAATGATACCCATTTTTCAGGGAAAAACAGTTTGGAATATAAACAACAACGGACAAGTTAACACTGGGAACCATAGTATTTGAGCTGTAGATCTGGAAATCACATTTTAGAATGCAAAATGACCATGCACAGTGGTGTTGAACAAAGAGCAACCCAGAAAAACAAACTGAAGATGTTAGGAGTTTATTACCTTGCATATCTCCCCTTAGAAGCGGCGTGTGAAACTGTGACTTGGTGTTGCTTTGGCTCCTCATCTGGGCCAGCGAATTCCCCTTGTACCTTGAACCATAACATATGATTTATTCGGCATCGCAGTAAAATGAAGCAGAGCCGTCAACGCAGTCTATTAATATTCTAATTTCAGCAACCCCAAGAATTCTATTAATAATTTGTTCTCAGACACATTTGCAATTTCAGCAAATTTAGAACCACAAGAATTCGTTGCCATATACATTTATAATTTCAGCCCTAAGGAATTGGTTTTAGATCCATACGAATCGAACAGGACTAGAGCAAATTGACATATCAGAACAGCTAGACGGAACATGACTAGAGCAAATTGGCACCAATGCCTAGTGTAAGCAGTTTGCACACCAGCTTCAAAAGGGAGGTATGCCTAGTGTAAGCAGTTTGCACAGTGATCCAACCTCATGTTCCTACTTCTAGTAGGCTGGTTAATTCTCGCATTGCCTAGTGTAAGCAGTTTGCACAGCAACAGACACCAATGCCATGACTCACAGAGAGACCAGCTCCGTCGAGTTGAAGAGCTCCGGCAGGATCTCGGTCAGATTCCAGAATCCAGTGATGTTCCTGCATGATCCAGAGCCCAGCCGTCAATCCACAAGCAAAGGCACCGGGAAAACCGAAAAGCCAGAGGCCTCGGGCGAGCGGGGAAGACAGGGAACGAACAGGTGCGTGATGCAGCACACGGGCCAGCGGTCGCAACTGCAGCCGATGGACGCATTCTGCGCGAAGGACTCGATCCAGTCCCACGTCCCACACGGGTGCCCCGGGTTCACCGTCGGGTCGCACCGGAGACCCCACTGCTGGAACAACGCGAGCAGGGCGGCTGCTGCGAGGGGAGGAGGGGACGGGAGAGATCTATGAATCAGGGGCCATTTCAATGCGTCAGGGCGTACCACAGCGGAATGGACGGGGAATTGGGGAAGGGGGAAAAGGGACTGACCCTGATGAGGTCGATGCGACGGGCGGCAGCGTGGAGTCCTCCTTGAGCGCGAAGATGTGATCCTGGAGGTGGCTGCGCAGGACCTTGGAGACGACGAGGTTGAGGCAGAGCGAGCGGTCGGGCACGGGGAGCAGGGGCACACTTGGTCGGGCGCCGCACCCCGCCCATGACGCCAGCTAGTGGTGGTGCCCTGGACTGGATCCAGTGCGGCACCTCCAGCCCACGGCGGTGAGAGTGTGAGGGGGCGGCGGCGCGTCAAGATCCAGAGGGAGGGAGTGGGGTTGGGGGCGGCGGTGGTGGATCCAGAAGGAGGAGTTGTGTGCGGCGGCGGTGGATCTAGAGGGAGGGAGAGGGTGAGAGCGCTAGGGTTCGCTGCGCGGGGAGAAAGAGGAGTGGTGTGTGGTGGGGTTTTTTTTTGAGGGGTAGCTCGCAATGGGTGGGTGAGACCGTGAGATGAGGGTCGTTGGATCCAGGAGGATCCGACGGTGATTTATCCATGATCCGTGTGAGAGGCCCATGGACCAATCAGAATGCAGTATACATGTATTGATATTTTGACCATTTAAATTGGTCGTAATTGACTAAAAGTAAGATGCTAAATCATGTTAGCTATTTTATTATGACCTGAAAATTTGAAAAAAAAAACTTCTCATTGTGTCAGCAAATTTGACTATAGTTTTCCAGAATAATCATAAATTGAAATAAGACAAATATTTTTTTAAAGAGTTATGAGAAATGAGTTCTTTTAAATTATTTTTTCATTTTTGGAGTGCCTAAAAGGAGTTTTTTTTGTGAAGGACCTCCCAAATATTTGTTGCAAAATTGTACCAAATCAATTTTCTAAAATACTAGACCATATTTAATGCATAATTGACCAAATGATTGGGTATAAAAAGTTTTGATCCACCTCTCGTCAAAAAGATAAATTTTCACCGATTCAGCTGGAAGCGAGTCAATTTTAAACTGTAGCTGCCTCATAGTTTACTATTTATTTTTTCCAAAAATCATTTCTAGGTACATAAGTATCTATTTTATCAGATAAACACGAAAAAAATTCCAATATTCAACCACTAGCTAGGAACGGTCATTCCCGCTGTTTTGACCGCATTCGAAACGGCCATAAAAAATTCAAAAAAAATTAAAAAATTGGGAAACCTTCGCATTGTATCATAATATGTGGCCAAGTTTCCAGGAAAAATAACAAACTTGTAATACGGCAATTATTATAAAAAAGTGTTCTCAGAAACGAGCTATCACGTGTGGAGATCAATGGCTTTCAAGCCAGATGATCAATCTTATGGCCACATTCATGGCATAGTTTGTTCAAATGAACTCATATTGTGCACAAGGGTGCATATTGGAATGGCAAATAATGTTGCCTAAGGAAGTTTTCATTTTCATTGGACGAAAAAACCATTTTCCATTTTTCGAGTGCCCGAAAGGAGGTTTTTTGTGAAGGACCTACCAAATAATTGTTGCAAAATTGGACCAAATCATTTTTCTAAAATACTAGGCCATATTTAGTGCACAATTGACCAAATAGTTGGGTGTAAAAAGTTTTGATCCACCTCTCATGAAAAAGACAAATTTCCGCTGATTCAGTTGGAAGCGGGTCAAATTTGAACTGTAGCTGCCTTGTATTTTGCTCTTTATTTTTTCCAAAAATCATTTCTAGGTACATAAGTATCTATTTAATCATAGAAACACCAAAAAAATTCCAAGATTCAACCACTAGCTAGGAATGGTCATTCCCGCCGTTTTGACCGCATTTTGAAACGAGCATAAAAAATTCAAAAAAAATCAAAAAATTGGGAAACCTTCGCATTGTGTCATTATATGTGGCCAAGTTCCTAGGAAAAATAACAAACTTGTAATACGGCAATTATTTTATGTTGCCTAAGGGAGTTTTCATTTTCTTTGCATGGAAAATTCATTTTCCATTTTTCGAGTGCCCGAAATGAGTTTTTTTGTGAAGGACCTACCATATATTTGTTGCGAAATTGGACCAAATCAATTTTATAAAATACTAGGCCATGTTTAATGCACAATTGACCAAATGGTTGGGTGTGAAAAGTTTTGGTCCACCTCTGGTGAAAAAGATAAATTCTAGTCGATTCAGTTGGAAGCGGGTCAAATTTGAACTGTAGCTACCTCGTAGTTTGCTCTTCATTTTTTACAAAAATCATTTCTAAGTACATAAGTATCTATTTAATCAGGGAAACACCAAAAAAATTCCAAGATTCAACCGCTTGCTAGGAACGGTCAAGCCCGCCGTTTTGACCACATTTTGAAACGGGCATAAAAAATTAAAAAAAATCAAAAAATTGGAAAACCTTCGCATTGTGTCATTATATATGACCAAGTTTCCGGGAAAAATAATAAACTTGTAGTACGATAATTATTTTTAAAAAAGTGTTCTCAGAAATGAGCTACCATGTGTGAAGATTCATGGCTTTCAAGCCAAATGATCAATCTTATGGCCACATTCATGGCATAGTTTGTTCAAATGATCTCATATTGTGCACAAGGGTGCATATTGGAATGGCAAACAATGTTGCCTAAGGAAGTTTTCATTTTCGTTGGACGAAAAAACCATTTTCCATTTTTCGAGTGCCCGAAAGGAGGTTTTTTGTGAAGGAACTATCAAATAATTGTGGCAAAATTGGACCAATTTTTTTTTATAAAATACTAGGCCATATTTAATGCACAATTGAGAAAATGGTTGGGTGTAAAAAATTTTGATCCACCTCTCGTGAAAAAGACAAATTTCCGCCGATTTAGTTGGAAGCGGGTCAGATTTGAACTGCAGCTGCCTCATAGTTTGCTATTTATTTTTTCCAAAAATCATTTCTAGTTACATAAGGACCTATTTAATCATAAATACATGGTTTGGTGGCGATACGTGGAGGTTTGGGCGGTGGCCGAGGGCCCCAACTCTAGAGCGCGTAAACTCGCATGCCCGTCGCATGGTCACCGTGTGACCGTAATGTTGCCATGTGTTCTGGGCGGCCTAGGCATGTCTAGTGGGTTGGGCACTCCCCAGGTTGGTGCTAGGAAGAAAATTACAACATAAGATTCTCACGAGGAGACCGATCGATGCTCAAACATGAATTAGCAGCCAAGTGTTTGATTAGCGGTACGAAAAATGCACATGGCCAATGGGCGTGAGTTTTGGCTGAGGATGATCATCTACTAAGGAGAATGTCTTCACAAATTTTTAGATCAAAAGGAGGATCCTAGGTGGTACTTGCTTTGCAAAGTACCACGCTAGACAAAAATAGGAATGTTGAAGCTGGGCTCAAAATAATGAATGGATTGAGCTGAAATTTTGTGGAGGATGGTTTTTTGGGCATAGGAAAGCATTGTAGAAAATTGATACAATTTGGACATGCCAAAGTGGTACTTCCTTCACAATGCTCTTCTATGGACAGAAACTTCGGAAAACTAGTGAGAGAGATTGGATTAATGAAATGAGCTCAAAATTGGTGTAGGTAAGTTACTTAGGTATGGTCATGCGCTGGTAAATTTTCAGATCATTTGGGTAAGCCTAGCCAGTACTTACTTCACAAAGCTTCTCTCGAGGTAGAAACTTTAGAAATTTCCCGAGAAAGATTTACTAGGAAAATTGAGCTGAATATTATCATGTGGCAATGATTTGGGTATGGAAGAGTGCCCGAAAAGTATGAGGGTAATAGGAGGGGTCTATATAACACTTGCTTTGCAACGTGCCAATTTGGCCATAAAATATAAATTGAACCTGGGATCGCATAGATGATTTGACTGAGCCGCAATTTGTAGGAGGGTGATAATTTGGGCATATAAAGAACTTTATAAATTTCATGTCATTTAGAGATATAAAAAAGGTACTTCCTTCACAATGCTTGTAGGTGGACAAAAACTTTGGAAATTTGCCGAGGAAGATTTGCTAGGCAAATGGAGCTGAATTTTGTCATGCGGTAATGATTTGGATAGGAAAGAGTACCCAAAAATTCCTAGGGCAATCAAGAATATATAAATAGCACTTCCTTCATAAAGTGTTGTTGTGAACATAATAGGAAAATGAATATTGTTGAATTAGTTTTGAACTAGGCAAGGAGGAATTTTTACATATTTGATGAATATATGACCCAAAGAATTTATGAGATTGTTTTGGGAATTTTGGGAATGATAGAAATATAGGTTGCTTCACAACCTAGGGCAAAAACTGCCACATGGACATGACACATAGGCAAAACTGATGAGATGGCGCCTAGTCATCACAACCCACCACAATCTACAAGGCTATGACCATCTATATTGGTCATGATCAGCTAGAAATAAGGCAGCGGAGTAGCACTATTTGCTTTGTGACCATTTCGTGTAAGGAAATTACGACCTTTCTGACCAAAATGGTCGCAATGGTTCAGGGTTTGGAGCCCCCTGAACAGCTTTTGACCAATTGGTCTAAAATGGTCATAGATTTATGACCAATTCTTCGAGGGTCACTGACAAAAGGTCATAAGTTGACATATTTCTTGTAGTGGAGGTGCCATAGTTTCGGTGCTTGATCGGTCGGGCCGTGAAGACGTACGGCTACATCAACCACGTTGTTATAACGCTTCCGCTTCCGGTCTACGAGGGTACGTAGACAACACTCTCCCCTCTCGTTGCTGTGCATCACCATGATCTTGCGTGTGCGTAGGAATTTTTTTGAAATTACTACGTTCCCCAACAGCTCCATCATTGTCATATTGCTATGCATGATCATGTAGTTGACATCGTATTTGTGGCAAAGCCACCATTCATAATTCTTTCATACATGTCACACATGCATCATTGCACATCCTGGTACACCGCCGGAGGCATTCATATAGTCATATCTTGTTCTAAGTATCGAGTTGTAATTCTTGAGTTGTAAGTAAATAAAAGTGTGATGCTCATCATTATTAGAGCATTGTCCCAGTGAGGAAAGGATGATGGTGACTACGATTCCCCCACAAGTTGGGATGAGACTCTGGACAAAAATAAAAAAGGCCAAAGAAGCCCAAATAAAAAAAGAAGAGAAAAGAGGCCATAAAAAGAGAAGGCCCGAATAAAAAAATAAAATAAAAAAATAAATAAAATGAGAGAAAAAGAGAGAAGGGGCAATGCTACTATCATTTTACCACACTTGTGCTTCAAAGTAGCACCATGATCTTCATGATAGAGAGTCTCCTATGTTGTCACTTTCATATACTAGTGGGAATCTTTCATTATAGACTTGGCTTGTATATTCCAATGATGGGCTTCCTCAAAATGCCCTAGGTCTTCGTGAGCAAGCGAGTTGGATGCACACCCACTAGTTTCTTTTGTTGAGCTTTCATACACTTATAGCTCTAGTGCATCTGTTGCATGGCAATCCCTACTCACTCACACTGATATCTATTAATGGGCACCTCCATAGCCCGTTGATACGCCTAGTTGATGTGAGACTATATTCTCCTTTTTGTCTTCTCCACAACCACCATTCTATTCCACCTATAGTGTTATGTCCATGGCTCAAGCTCATGTATTGCGTGAAGATTGAAAAAGTTTGAGAACATCAAAAGTATGAAACAATTGCTTGGCTTGTCATCGGGGTTGTGCATGATTTAAATATTTTGTGTGCTGAACATGGAGCATAGCCAGACTATATGATTTTGTAGGGATAACTTTCTTTGGCCATGTTATTTTGAGAAGGCATGATTGCTTAGTTAGTATGCTTGAAGCATTATTGTTTTTATGTCAATATTAAACTTTTGTCTTCAATCTTATGGATCTGAACATTTAAGCCAAAATAAAGAAGAATTAGTTAGAGAAATATGTTAGGTAGCATTCCACATCAAAAATTCTGTTTTTATCATTTACCTACTTGAGGAAGAGCAGGAATTAAGCTTAGGGATGCTGATACGTCTCCAATGTATCTATAATTTTTGATTGTTCCATGCTATTATATTATCAACCTTGGATGTTTTATATGCCTTTATATGATATTTTATATGATTTTTGTGACTAACCTATTAACCTAGAGCCCAGTGCCAATTTCTGTTTTTTCCTTGTTTTAGAGTATCGCAAAAAAGGAAAATCAAATGGAGTCCAATAGACCTGAAACTTCATGGAACTTATTTTTGGAAGGAAAGCAACCCGGGAGACTTGGAGTCCACGTAAGGGAAGCAACGAGGAAGCCACGAGGCAGGGGGCGCGCCCACCCCCCTGGGCGCGCCCTCCACCCTCGTGGGCCCCTCGTGGCTCCCCTGATGTACTTCTTCCGCCTATATATCTCCATATACCCCAAAACGATCGGGGAGCACAATAGATCGGGAGTTCCGCTGCCAGAAGCCTCCGTAGCCACCGAAAACGAATCTAGACCCATTCCGGCACCCTACCGTAGGGGGAATCCCTCTCCGGTGGCCATCTTCATCATCCTGGTGCTCTCCATGACGACGAGGGAGTAGTTCTCCCTCGGGGCCGAGGGTATGTACCAGTAGCTATGTGTTTGATCTATCTATCTCATGTTCTTGAGGTGGTATGATCTTGATGTATCGCGAGCTTTGCTATTATAGTTGGATCTTATGATGTATCTCCCCCTCTACTCTCTTGTAATGAATTGAGTTTTCCCTTTGAAGTTATCTTATTGGATTGAGTCTTTAAAGATTTGAGAACACTTGATGTATGTCTTGCCATGCGTATCTGTGGTGACAATGGGATATCTCGTGATTCACTTGATTTATGTTTTGGTGATCAACTTGCGGGTTCCGCCCATGAACCTATGCATAGGGGTTGGCACACATTTTCTTCATGATTCTCCGGTAGAAACTTTGGGGAACTCTTTGAAGTTTGTTGTGTTGGTTGAATCTGAGATGGTGTGATGCATATCGTATAATAATACCCACGAATACTTGAGGTGACATTGGAGTATCTAGGTGACATTAGGGTTTTGGTTGATTTGTGTCTTAAGGTGTTATTCTAGTATGAGCTCTAGGGCTACTTGTGACACCTATAGGAATAGCCCAATGGATTGATTGGAAAGAATAACTTTGAGGTGGTTTCGTACCCTACCATAATCTCTTCGGTTGTTCTCCGCTATTAGTGACTTTGGAGTGACTCTTTGTTGCATGTTGAGGGATAGTTATGTGATCCAATTATGTTATTATTGTTGAGAGGACTTGCACTGGTGAAAGTATGAACCCTAGGCCTTGTTTCCTAGCATCAATACCGTTTACGCTCACTTTTATCATTAGTTACCTCACTGTTTTTATATTTGCAGATTACAAAAACCTTTATCGACCATCCATATACCGCTTGTATCACCATCTCTTCGTCGAACTAGTGCACCTATACAATTTACCATTGTATTGGGTGTGTTGGGGACACAAGAGACTCTTTGTTATTTGGTTGTAGGGTTGCTTGAGAGAGACCATCTTCATCCTACGCCTCCTACGGATTGATAAACCTTAGGTCATCCACTTGAGCGAAATTTGCTATTGTCCTACAAACCCCTGCACTTGGAGGCCCAGCAACGTCTACAAGAAGAAGGTTGTGTAGTAGACATCACATGACAACAAGCATGAATGAGTAGGCACATCAGGGCTCAAACAATTCCTACTCATGCTAGTGGGTTTCATCTATTTACTGTGGCAATGATAGGTCATGCAGAGGAAAGGGGTTCAACTACCGCAGCATGTAACAGTTGAATCGTTGTTGTCCTAATGCAGTAAAAGAGAGCAGGAGCGAGAGAGTAGGATTGTATCGGAATGAACAAGGGGGTTTTGCTTGCCTGACACTTCTGAAGAGGAACACACTTCATCGGTGTCATCGTTCTCGTCGTCGGTACACGTCTACCGAGAGGGGACAAACACCGGCAACTAGGAAAGAACACAATCAATGCAATGCCACAATATGATGCATGATCATGACATGGCAATATGTTGTGATTTGAGCTAATGCATCTAGCTATGATTTAAATGAATTTGGTTTGGATACATGATTCAAATTCCAACTCCATATATGATTATTTAAATTCCCTTTATTTGTTTTGCCCAAAACAGAGGACAACCATTGTTCAAACATGCATGAAAATGGTACAGATGGGTTCCTTGAATTTTTCTGATCATTTTTCATATATCAATTATTTCATTTGGAGTTATGGTTGATTTTCTATGATTTTTAGAAGTTTTGAACATTTTCTGAAATTTCCAATTTATTTAGAAATATGAAAATTCCAGTAAATGTATTTACGACATCAGCACTGCGTCAGGGTGACATCAGCAGGTCAAAGGCACCAGCCCAGGTCAAACCTGGCGGCTGGGACCCACATGTGAGTGTAACAACTAACTAACATAGTTAGTTAGTGTTAGGTTAGCACTAATCTAGGTTAATTAGGGCCTAGGCCCACATGTCAGTGAGTCAGCCAAAAACTAAAGTAATTAGCGCTAACTAATCTAACACCTAAACTAAACAGGGACATGTCCCACACGTTAGTCAACCAAGGCGGTCAAACTGGGGTCAACCCCGGTCGGCAGGGTCAAACCCACCGGCGAGTCGACACCGGCGAGGCCGAGACGGCAGCGCGGCTCAGAAATTGCCCACGGGCGTCCAAATGGATGACGGAGAGGCTCTACGGGGAGCGGGCGGTCGGGCGCATCTAACGGGGCAAGCAGGAGCCGCTGGGGTGGACCGAGCTCGTCGGAAGCGAGCTCGCGGTGGTGGCCGGAGCTCGGGCACCGTCGGGTTAGGCGCTACAGCGCGTTTCAAGGTGAACTGGTGGGGTCTGCGGCTTCCTTGGGAAGCGCTGAGCATGCCTATGTGCTCTGGTGCGACATGTGGGTGTTGCAACTGCGACAGTGACATGGCCGGCGGCGGGGAGCGCTCGGCTCCGGTGGTCGATGCGGCTAGGGGGCTAATCAGGCAACGGGGCATGCGGAAACGGTGCAACGGCTCACCGTGGTTCTTCTAGTGCTACTGGCGAGGCAGGGGAGGCACGGGGTCCAGCGAAACGACGGTGGGGATCACCGGCACCCGAGGTCGAAAACGGCGGCGTTGGAGATGCAGAAGAGCTTCTGGCGCCACGTGACTCAATGGAGAGGACAACGACGTCGTGGCGGAGCTCGTGGTTATGTCGGAGAGGCGCGGGGAAGGCTGTGGTCGCGGCAACGGCGAACGGCGGCGAAAGGTGCGCTCGGGTGCGCTGCGGGGAGAGAGCAGAGGAGGGGAGAGGAGAAGTGGATAGGCTAGAGGGGCCGAAGGGGTTGCGTGGTGTCTGCTGCCGGCCTCCAGCGTCGGCAGAAGTAGGAGGTGGCTCGGGCGCGTGCCGGCACGCGGCGACCATGCGCGCGGCATCCTTCTGGCGCAAGGTTAGTGGTGACTGGCACTGTGGGCCAGCGGGCTGCACACTGCTGGGCCGTCCAGGCTAGTCCCTCTCTGCCTTTCCTAATTATTTCTGTTTTTCTATTTTGCAGGTTTGTTGTGATTTAGTTTAAGATACCAAATCAATTTCATAAATCCTGAAAATATTCCTAAGCACTTTCTGAAATATTTCAGTGGCCCACAAATAGTTCCAACATTATTTGAGCATTTAAATTTTTTATAGTGTTTAAATGCTCAAAGTCAAACACAATAGGATTTAATTCAAAAATCCAGGAATGACCTAGAAATATGTTCATCATTTTTGGCAGAGGTTTTCACCTTTATCAGAAATCATGAACATTTTCAAAGGGCATTTTGGGTTCATTGAAAATGATTTAAGTTTGAACCTAGTATTTTTAGAGAGGCGCTAGGGTTTGATCAATCCCCATTTCAAATTCAAAAGAATTTAAACATGATGCAACACATGGAAGCTAGCCTAGGTCAGACCAGAACTAGGGATGTGACACTATCGGCCTGCTCTAGACGGCCAAAAAGAGTTGGCCCGCAGTACGAAGCCGCCGAACACAAAGATTTGTGCGGGGAGGAAGGTTTCTCCCTGGACGGTGTCATTACTGACGATCGAAGGGGCCATCGAATCCTTTCGTCGACGGCACAGTGGAACTGTCAATGAAAGCACCATTGTCGGTGTGAAAACCGGCGGATCTCGGGTAGGGGGTCCCAAACTGTGCGTCTAGGATCGATGGTAACAGGAGACGGGGGACACGATGTTTACCCAGGTTCGGGCCCTCTCTATGGAGGTAATACCCTACTTCCTTCTTGATTGATCTTGATGAATATGCGTATTAGAAGAGTTGATCTACCATGAGATCGTAATGGCTAAACCCTAGAAGTCTAGCCTATGAGTATATGGTAATGAATCTGTCCTATCCGGACTATGCCCTCTGGTTTATATAGACACCAGAGAGATCTAGGGTTACATGAAGTCGGTTACATAGGAGGGAATCTTCATAATCAGTCGCCTAGCTTGCCTTCCATGCCAAGTAGAGTCCAATCCGGACATGGGTATAGTCTTCGGTCTTCGTGTCTTCACAACCCATCAGTCCGGCCCACGGATAACAGGCCGGACGCCGGAGGACCCCTTAGTCCAGGACTCCCTCACCTAGCAACAATCTATATTTCTAGTAACAAGATTGCATACAAGAGATGAACTAGGGTTTGAGATGAGATGGTGCTAGTGAAGATGTTGATGGAGATTGCCCTCCCCAAGATGGGAGAGTTTTTGGTGATGATGATGACGATGATTTCCCCCTCCGAGAGGGAAGTTCCCCCGGCAGAATCACTCCACGGAGGGCAAAAGTGCTCCTGCCCAAGTCCCGCCTCGAGGCGGCAGAGCTTCGTCCTGAAAGTCCTCTCATTTTTCTAGGTCAAAATGACTTATATACCAGAAGATGGATACCAGAGGTGGGCCGAGGAGGCCACAACCCACCAGGGCGCGCTAGGGGGGCCTGGCGCGCCTAGGTGGGTTGTGCCCACCTGGTGGCCCCCTCTGGTGTTTATTGGCTCCAATATTCCTCAAATAATTCATAAAAATTCTCCGTAAAGTTTCATCTCATTTGGAGTTGTCAAGAGTAGGTGGCCTGACGTAGCTTTTCCTGGTCCAGATTTCCAACTGCCAGAATTCTCCCTCTTGGTGTGTTCCTTGTAAATTATGAGAGAAAAGGCATTAGAATTACTCCAAAAAGCATTATTATGGATAAAAACATTATAAATAACAGTAAGGAAACATGATGCAAAATGGACGTATCAGCGCCGCGTGCTGTCGCTCAACAGTGGCATGGCGGCGCTTGACGACCAGTTTGCCGGCAAAGTGCTGATGGTAACCATGAACGGTGACCTGCCTCCCGTCTCGCCGGACGACCTTGTCAAAGCTCTTGGCATTGTGCGCATCATCCAAATAAGTGACTTGCTCGTCGAAGTCTGTCTGCCACAGGCTGATTTCTTCATCAGGTTCTGGACAACTTTCGACTGCAGTCGTGTGTTCGAATCTTCCCGGCGTTTGTTTTGCGATGGTGCACTGGTGTGCTTTGATCGGTGGCACCTAGGATGGGGCTCAGTGCCCTCTACTTGAGTTTTTAACAAAGCTTACCTTCCACGGCATGCCTCGACGTGCTTGGAACAGCGAGTCCATGAATGAGCTGATCAACGACCTTGGAGGTGAGCTCTTAAGTATGTTTGTTCCTCCAAACAGCTGGGCTCTGACGGTTATGGCATGGATGAAGAAGCCGTCTACCATACCGAAGGTGATTGGTGTTGAGATACGGGTGCAGGAACCGGGGTTGTACTATTCGTCGCCACCAAGGCAGTCGCGAACCACGTTAGGGATGTACCTGTATCGAGTGTTCGTGCATGTCGAAGAAGTGGTCAATCCATCAATTGAAGTCCTACCGCCGCCGCTGGTGCCAGGGTCCGTCGACGATGTCCATTATAGGAGTCAACATCAGACTTTCCCCGTGTTGCTCAGAATGATGGATGGCACAGGGCCTACTCCATCACGCGGCAGAGGACACTGCTTCTTTGGGAGAAGAGGCAGGATTGGCTGCATGTATGTGCTCTAATTTGAGGTAACAACTGAATCTTATCAGATACTAGTTAAATCCGAGCTATGGGTGTGAAGCACTGATGTGCTAGTACATTTGATTGTGACCTGTTCTATTTTTGTACCTGGACTTTTTTTAGAAAGGGTTGTACGTCAACTTAATGTGCTAGCAGAACTTATTGTGTTGTCTATCTGTTTTCTTTGCACAACATTCAAGATATTTCCCTGATAAAGACGATGAACCATTATGTATGAGCTCGTTGGTTTCAACATAGCCCTACCCGTAGCGATCCACTACTTCCTCCCTAATTGTGCCGCTTGCGTGAAATTTTTGTATGCAAGTTCAGTGTGCTATGTTGTTCTATATGATTGTTTCAACTGAATAAGTTTTTATTGAGCATCAACAATGCATATGGCTGAAAGATGTATTTTCGAGCATCAACCGATGGGTCTCTCTCTCACACACACACACGCACACACACGAACAAGTGGGACCCGTTGAATTATTTCTTCACTCGTGACAACTTTTAATTAGCTTCCACTCTACTCTAACCTTTTTCTTAAGTTATTAATTGAGCTCGGCGACTTCAAAAAATTGTGCAGAAGCCTTGTTTGGGCCTTTTTCGGCGTCGCTGAATGTGGGTTGAGTAGCCATGTAAAGTTATACTGTACTACACATGCCTTTTTTTGAACATCAGCAATGAAATTGGGCCGATAGTTGTACACAATATCCGGGTCAACTTGTTATTCTCTGCCCCGTTGGGCTTCCGATCTTCCCTAGGAGGGATGCATTAGGCTTAACAATTAAATGGGCTTTAAGAAATAATAAATCGGGTGTAATTATAAATACTAGGTAGTAACTATATAAAAAAGCACCAAACACGTAATTAGTTTTAAAAATATATTATTTTTGGATTTTGAAAATTTTAATTTCATTACTTATTGCACGCACAATATTTCGTTGGATTTTTACACAATACAAATTTATTTTAAAATTATATTTAATCTGACTAGAAATTTACTAAGTTGACGCGTACGCAAGGCTTTGTCAACTTATAGTCAACACACGGTTCTAGCAGCAGTGGTCGTTGGATGTCCATCCAACGGATGTCGTGCTTCTTCAATCTCAGATATTCTTGCTTCAGCCGCCCAAAAAATGATTCCTCCCCCTGACATGTGGGGCGGACCATTTCAGAGGCTGACGTGTGGGCCTACTAAGTTGACGCGTACCAAGGGCTTTGTCAACTTAGTTAATATAAATGATTCTAGCTGCAGTGACTGTACAATGTCCATCCAACGGCCGTCGTACTTCTTCAACCTCTGGTCTTCTTGCTCCAGCCACCCAAACCAGCACTGACCGTGCCGCCTACTCCTGCCTCCTGTGTTCGACTGTGCTGCCACTGCTGGCCATGTCGTCCCTCTATACTCACCCACACCTCCTGTTATTCTCCAGCGATGGCAGCCTCACTCCACGGCCGAAGCAGTCAACACGCATACTTCCCTCCGCGTGGGCATCCATTGCTTCGTCTTCCCCGGCTCCGCATCATTCCATTCCTAGGCCTCGCCGTCGTCCACCGCCTTGGTGCTCTTGGCACAATGTGGTCAACATGGTCTACAAAGGACAGCCATCGGAAGAGGACTTTAGGTGGTGAGGCTGACAGCTGGACCCACCAGTTACATCTTCGAACACAAGAAAGTGCCTCCTTATTACTCACAAAATGAAAACGATTCCTCCCCCTAACAGCTGGGACCGACCAGCTATATCTTTGCACACAAGGAAGTGCGTCCTATCCTCCCTGACCGCTGGAACCCACCTGGTCAAAGCATACATAGTGTTGTCTATCTGGTCATGAATGTGTACGTACATACTGGTCGATCGGTCTCTATGCAAGTACGAACCATGGCCGAGTAAGTAGCGGCACTTGTTGTTCTAGAGCACCCGACATAGCAGTTCACGCAGTCCCGTCTAAGTCCCATACACGTATGTACAGCCACAAGGCAAAATACGACCACGTACGTATATACGGGCGGTGTCTCGAGCGCGTACTTGTGCATATATACGGACAACCATGGCTTGTGTACATGGAGAGGCAACGGATGGCAGCAACGATGTCCTATTCATCAGGCAGCGAACCAGCTGGGTCGGAACAAAGAAACATTGCCATGTTCATCGAGAGGCAACCGACTGGGTCGGAATGCGTCTTGTTCAACGAGAGCCAACTGATAACCCACAAGTATAGGGGATCAATTTTAGCCTCTTTCGCTAAGTAAGAGTGTCGAACCCAACGAGGAGCTAAATGTAGAATAAATATTCCCTCAAGTTTTATCGACCACCGATACAACTCTACGCACGCTTAACGTTCGCTTTACCTAGAACAACTATGAAATTAGAAGTACTTTGTAGGTGCTATTGGATAGGTTTGCAAGATAATAAAGAGCGCGTAAATAAAAATTAGGGGCAATTTAGATGAAGACACAACTAAGTTAGTTTTAGTAAAGAGCTTGTTGTCACACAAGAAAGTTATTTGTCCCTAGGCAATCGATAACTAGACCGTTAATCATTATTGCAATTTTATTTGAGGGAGAGGCATAAGCTAACATACTTTCTCTTCTTGGATCATATGAACTTATGATTGGAACTCTAGCAAGCATCCGCAACTTCTAAAGATCATTAAGGTAAAACCCGACCATAGCATTATAAGGCATCAAGTCCTCTTTATTCCCATACGCAAACAACCTACTTACTCGGGTCTGTGTTTCTATCACTCACGCCACCCACCATAAGAAAATCATGAACATAATGCAAACCCTACAGCAGGGATCCCTCACGCTTGCGCAACACTGAGAGCACCATAGGACAGCACAAATAATAAAACATGCATCTCAAACCAATCACGATCATCAATTAACCCATAGGACAAAACGGACCTACTCAAACATCATGGGATAGCCATACATCATTGGGAAACAATATATAGCGTTGAGAAACATTTTTAAGTAGAGATTACAACGGGTAAAAGAGGGGTTACACCGCTGCATAGAGGGGGGATGAGTTGGTGATGATGGCGGTGAAGTGGTTGGTGTAGATTGCGGTGATGATGATGGCCCCAGCGGCGTTCCGGTGCCACCGGGAGAGAGGGGGAGAGAGGCCCCGTTATTCTTCTTCTTCCTTGACCTCCCCCTAGATGGAAGAAGGGTTTCCCCTCTGGTCCATGGCTTCCATGGCGGCGGAGGGGCGAGATCCCCTCCGAGATTGGATCTGCCTCTCTGTCTCTCTCTGTTTCTGCGTTTCAGATTCTGCCCTTTCATCGTTTCTAAATTCCCCGGAGATCTGTAACTCCGATTGGGCTGAATTTTGGACACGATTTTTATCCGTATATTATCTTTCTTTCGGCGAAAGAAGGGCACCAACCACCTTACGGGGTTGCCACGAGGGCCCAGGGCGCCCCTGGCCCCCTGGTGCGCGCCCTCGTGCCTCGTGGCCCCCTCGGGCATCGTCTCGCGTTGATTCTTCTTCCCAAAATCACATATATTCCAAAAAGGTTTTTATCCCGTTTGGACTCCGTTTGATACGGATTTTCTACGAAACAAAAAACATGCAACAAACAGGAACTGACAATGGGCACTGGATCAATATGTTAGTCCCAAAATAGTATAAAAAGTTGCCAAAAGTATATGAAAGTTGTATAATATTGGCATGGAACAATCAAAAAATATAGATACGACGGAGACGTATCAGCATGCCCAAGCTTAATTCCTGCTCGTCCTCGAGTAGGTAAATGATAAAAAATATATTTTTTGATGTGGAATGCTACCTAGCATAATCTTGATCCTGTAATCTAATCATGGCATGAATATTAAGACACGAGTGATTCAAAGCAATAGTCTATCATTTGACATTAAGACAATTATACTTCAAGCATACTAATAAAGCAATCATGTCTTTTCAAAATAACATGGCCAAAGAAAGTTATCCCTACAAAATCATATAGTTTGGCTATGCTCCATATTCACCACACAAAATATTCAAATCATGCACAACCCCGATGACAAGCCAATCAATTGTTTCATACTTTTGACATTCTCAAACCTTTTCAACTTTCACGCAATACATGAGCGTGAGCCATGGACATAGCACTATAGGTGGAATAGAATATGATGGTGGAGGTTGTGTGGAGAAGACAAAAAAGGAGAAAGTCTCACATCGACGCGGTTAATCAACGGGCTATGGAGATGCCCATCAATTGATGTCAATGCGAGGAGTAGGGATTGCCATGCAACGGATGCACTAAGAGCTATAAGTGTATGAAATCTCAAAGTGAAACTAAGTGGGTGTTCATCCAACTTGCTTGCTCATGAAGACCTAGGGCATTTGAGGAAGCCCATCGTTGGAATATACAAGACAAGTTCTATAATGAAAATTCCCACTAGTATATGAAAGTGATAACTCAAGAGGCTCTCTATATGAAGAACATGGTACTACTCTGAAGCACAAGTGTTGTAAAAGGCTAGTAACATTGTCCCTTCTCTCTTTTTTTTCTTTTTTTTTCTTTTTTTCTTCTTTAGGCTTCTTTGGCCTCTATCTTTGGGGGGGGGGTTCTCCGGCCACTTTTATTTTGATAATGGGACAATGTTCTAATAATGATGATCGTCACACTTTTATTTACTTACAACTCAATATTACAACTCGATACTAGAAGAAAGATATGACTCTATATGAATGCCTCCGATGGTGTACCGGGATGTGCAATGATCTAGCGTAGCAATGACATCAAAAACGGACAAGCCATGAAAACATCATGCTAGCTATCTTACGATCATGCAAAGCAATATGACAATAAATGCTCAAGTCATGTATATGATGATGATGGAAGTTGCATGGCAATATATCTTGGAATGGCTATGGAAATGCCATGATAGGTAGGTAGTGGCTGTTTAGAGGAAGATATAAGGAGGCTTATGTGTGATAGAGCGTATCGTATCACGGGGTTTGGATGCACCGGCGAACTTTGCACCAACTCTCGAGGTGAGAAAGGGCAATGCACGGTACCGAAGGGGCTACCAATGATGGAAGGGTGAGAGTGCGTATAATTCATGGACTCAACATTAGTCATAAAGAACTCACATACTTATTGCAAAAATCTATTAGTCATCAAAACAAAGTACTACGCGCATGCTCCTAGGGGGATAGATTGGTAGGAAAATACCATCGCTCGTCCCCGACCGCCACTCATAAGGAAGACAATCAATAAATACCTAATGCTCCAACTTAGTTACATAACGGTTCACCATACGTGCATGCTACGGGAACCACAAACTTCAACACAAGTATTTCTACAATCCACAACTACCCACTAGCACGACTCTAATTCACCATCTTTATATCGCAAAACTATTGCAAGGAATCAAACACATCATATTCAGTGATCTACAAGTTTTATGTAGGATTTTATGACTAACCATGTGAATGACCAATTCCTGTCATCTCTCTAAATGGATATAAGTGAAGCAAGAGAGTCTAATTCTTTCCACAAAAGATATGCCCACGCTCTAACAAATATAAGTGAAGCAAAAGAGCATTCTACAAATGGCGGTTTTCTAGGTGAAGAGAAATAGGCAATCCAAATTTCAAATGATATAAGTGAAGCACATGAAGCATTCTATAAAGCCATACTCAAAAGATATAAGTGAAGTGCAATGAGCATTCTATAAATCAACCAAGGACTATCTCATACCAGCATGGTGCATAAAATAAAAGTGAAACTAAATGCAAAAGATGCTCCAAGATTTACGCATATCATGTGACGAATAAAAATATAGCTCCAAGTAAAATTACTGATGATTGTTAGAAGAAAGAGGGGATACCTTCCGGGGCATCCCCAAGCTTGGTTTCTTGGGAGTCCTTGAATATTTCCTTGGGGTGCCTCGGGCATCCCCAAGCTTAGGCTCTTGCCACTCCTTATTCCTACATCCATCGTGATCTCTCCCAAAACTAGAAAACTTCAATCACACAAAACTTAACAAAAAGTTCGGTAAGATCCGTTAGTATAATAAAGCAAATAACTACTCTAAGTACTGTTGCAAACCAATTCATATTTTGTTTTTTCATTGTAGCTACTGTAATATAACTTTTCCATGGCTTAATCCACTGATAGAAATTGATAGTTTCATCAAAACAAGCAAATATGCATCAAAAAACAGAATCTGTCTTAAACAGGACAGTCTGTAGTAATCTGAACATTCACCATACTTCCGGTACTCCACAAATTCTGCCAAAATTAGGAAAATAAAAAATATGTATATAAATACAGTGCAAAAAGTTTCAGAACCGTTTGACGTTCCAGTAAAAAATGTAAAATCGCGCACTACAGCCAAAGTTTCTGTTCTGCACCGCACAAACCAACAAGCAATGTAAACATCCTAAAGGCAAATCTTGGCACATTATTTTTATAATACAATGGAATTGTACAAGCGGATAATTATTTTTGTTGAAAAGTTTCTATAATCCAGATTCACAAAGTTTCCGTGAGCATGAACAAAGTTCAAGGAGCTCCCCCACTTCAACAATGCTTGTTTTTTCTCACTTTCACTTTCCTTTTTGAAAAGTTTTGGTTTTCCCTCTTTATTTTTTTGTTTTTAAACTATATTAAAGCACTCAACAAAAATAAATGACTCTCTAAAACTTCCGGGTTGTCTCCCTGGCAGCGCTTTCTTTAAAGCCATTAAGCTAGGCATAAGGTGCTCAAGTAATGCATCCACCCGGATCCCAAGGTATATCAAAGCAAATTTTAATTAACAATGATTTATGATTTAGTAGTGAGCGCAAGGTAACATAGATCATGTAATGACAAAGTCTAACTCTCTTCCTATGCATCGGCATGTCATAAAAGAACAATTCATGCACACATAGTAAAGGCCCATGCATAGTATAAACTATTTCTTGCAATTCTATCATATTAGAAACATGGAGAGGCGGAGATGTAGTTCCTCTCTCATAATAATTGCAAGTAGGAGAAGCAAGCACATGCATATTATATCTATCAAAATCATCATGTGTAGTAGTAAAACGCAACCCATCAATATAATCCTTAATAAGGGCCAACTTCTTCGATATAGTGTAGTTTGGAGAATTCGAAAAGATAATAGGACTATCATCTGTGGGTGCAATAGCAACAATTTCATGTTTAATATAAGGAACTATAGCAAGTTCATCTCCATAAGCATAATTCATATTGGCATCTTGGCCACAAGCATAGCAAGCATCATCAAAAATGGATATTTCAAAAGAATCAACGGGATCATAACAATCATAATAGCATTGATCCTTCGGTAAGAACAAAGGGACATTAAATAATGTATGAGTTGGAGAGTTACTCGCATTAGAAGGTGGGCACGTGTAGCTAATCCGATCTTCCTCCTTTTGTTCTTCGCCCTCCTCATCATCTTTTTCATCCAATGAGCTCACAGTTTCATCAATTGCTTCTTCCATAGACTCCTGCAAATATTAGTCTCTTCTTGGACAGCGCAGACTCTCTCAATAAAATCATCAACATCGGAATTGAATTCATAACTATCATAGCAATATCTAAGTATAGCAAAATTTTCAGGTCTGTAAACAGCATCATCAAGATTTTCACACTCTTTAAACAAAGATTAAATTTCATAAGCACTCATAAAAGCGATGAATTCTTTTATTCGTTCCACATCATAGTAATCATATATACCATTAGTATAAGAAGCTAAGGTTTCATTATCATTAAATTTGCATGAAAAGGGAAGGTGTGGAGCCTTCATCCTAGAGCAACAAGTATAATCATATCTCAAGCATAGTTTCCGAGCATACCAATGCAACCTATAAATTTGATCCCATAATAGTTTCCCTTTTTGAGTCAAGCGATAATCCCTAAAGCATTCATGTTGATCCAACATGTCTCCCATAACATAATTGAATGGGGTTTTCTCAGGATTATCAAAGTAGTACATAATGAGCATCGAGGGTTTTAGGAGGTTCCCCATCTCCATGAGTAGCAAGTACACCTAATTTTTTTGGTATTTCGTGTTCCATATCAATAACTAAAGATAGAGAACAACTTAGAACAGAAAATAAAATTACTTAGTGATAAAGCAAACAAGCACACACGAGAATATTCACCCCTCGCTATTGCTCCCCGGCATCGGTGCCAGAAAAAGGTCTTGATAACCCACAACTATTGCGGATCAATTGTAGCCTCTTTCGATAAGGAAGAGTGTCAAACCCAACGAGGAGATAACGGTAGAACAAATATTCCCTCTAGTTCTATCGACCACCGATACAACTCTACGCACGCTTAACGTTCGCTTTACCTAGAACAAGTATGAAACTAGAAGTACTTTGTAGGTGCTGTTGGATAGGTTTGCAAGATAGTAAAGAGCACGTAAATAAAAAGTTGGGGCTGTTTAGATGAAGACACAACTAAGTTAGTTTTAGTAAAGAGCTTGTTGTCACACAAGAAAGTTATTTGTCCCTAGGCAATCTATAACTAGACCGATAATCACTATTGCAATTTTATTTGAGGGAGAGGCATAAGCTAAGATAATTTATCTTCTTGGATCATATGCACTTATGATTGGAACTCTAGCAAGATTCCGCAACTACTAAAGATCATTAAGGTAAAACCCAACCATAGCATTATAAGGCATCAAGTCCTCATTATTCCCATACGCAAACAACCTACTTACTCGGGTCTGTGTTTCTATCACTCACACCACCCACCATAAGAAAATCATGAACATATTGCAAACCCTATAGCGGGGATCCCTCACGCTTGTGCGACATGGAGAGCACAATAGGACAGCACCAATAATAAAACATGCATCTCAAACCAATCACGATCATCAATTAACCCATAGGACAAAACGGATCTACTCAAACATCATAGGATAGCCATACATCATTGGGAAACAATATATAGCATTGAGAACCATGTTTAAGTAGAGATTACAGCGGGTAAAAGAGGGGTTAAATCGCTGCATAGAGGGGGGGAAGTGTTGGCGATGATGGCGGTGAAGTGGTTGGTGTAGATTGTGGTGATGATGATGGCCCCGGTGGCGTTCCGGCGCCACCGGGAGAGAGGGGGAGAGAGCCCCCCTTATTCGTCCTCTTCCTTTACCTTCCCCCTAGATGGAAGAAGGGTTTCCCCACTGGTCCATGGCTTCCATGGCGGTGGAGGGGCGAGAGCCCCTCCGAGATTGGATCTATCTCTCTGTCTCTCTCTGTTTCTGCGTTTCAGATTCTGCCCTTTCACCGTTTCTTAAATCCCCGGAGATCCGTAACTCCGATTGGGCTGAATTTTGGACAAGATTTGTATCCCTATATTAGCTTTATTGCAGCGAAAGAAGGACACTAACCACCTTACGGGGCGTCCATGAGGGTCCAGGGCGCGCCTGACCCCCTGGGGCACGCCCCCGCCTCGTGGCCCCCTCGGGCATCGTCTCGTGTTGATTCTTCTTCCCAAAAATCACATATATTCCAAAAAAAATATACGTCAGTTTTTATCCCGTTTGGACTCCGTTTGATTTGGATTTTCTACGAAACAAAAAACATGCAACAAACAGGAACTGTCACTGAGCAGTGGATCAATATGTTAGTCCCAAAAATAGTATAAAAAGTTGCCAAAAGTATATGAAAGTTGTATAATATTGGCATGGAACAATCAAAAATTAGAGATACGATGGAGACGTATCACCAACCAGATTTGTTGGAACAGCCAAAACGGTGTCTGGCGTACCGCAGAACGGAGGAAATGGCCTTCTGTTCGACCGGCCACGGTCAAAATCTGATCCTGTTCGTCGAGAGGGGTCTGGAATACCGCAAAACGGGCGAAACAAACTTGTGTTTGAGTGCCTACGGTCGAAGACGGGGTCCTGTTGATCGGGAGGGGTGTGGCGTACCGCCAAACGGAGGAAACAGACTTGTGCTGGAGCGCTACGGTCGAAACGGGGGTTCTGTTTATTGGGAGTGGTGTGGCGTATCGGAAATCGAGACTGCACGGGCTACTGTTCATCTCCACCGTCGACCTCCTCCATCCTCCATGGGCTACTGTTCATCCATGGCTACTGTTCATCCAGCCTCCACCGGATGTTGTTCATCCAGCCTCCACGGGGTCCCGTTCATCCACCCCCAACCGGATGGGGTGCGGCGGCCTCCTCGGGGTCCTATTCATCCAGCGGCAACGGCCTACAACCACGGGGTCCTGTTCATCCAACCCCCACCGAGAATTGTTCATCCATAGCCAACCAACTGGCTCGACTCACCACGTCTTGACTCGTTCTACGTACCGCGCGCACGGTAGCAACTGTCACTATTCATGAAGAGGCAACCCAACACCGGCTGGCTACGTTTCACACGGGGGCTTGATCGGCTTCAATAAGTAGCAGAAGTGATCGATCGCTCGGGTTCAGTTAGCAGCAGTAGCGAAGGAATTTCTCGCGTTCAGTCAGCAGTGAATGAATCACTCGGGTTCAGTTAACAGCCGAGGGATCGATTGCTCGGCCTCAGTAACGTGCGATCGCTTGGGTTCAGTTAGCCAACGCCCCGCACACACGTGCGTACATGAGAGAAACGCGCAAACCATAGTGCATCGCTCGGCCCAGACCACCCACAGTAACCGAGAACTCCCCGATATTTTCCTCGCCCTCGCTTCTACCACAGTTTTTTCCGTCAAGGATGGCCCAAAGAATGTCATGCAGCTATATCTCCACCCCGCCCTAGACGAAAAGCCCATTTTCTGTCATGATTTTTTTCATAGAAGTAGGAGCCCGCCACATCTATGATGATACCGGGTTTTGTCACAATTATCGTCATAGAAGTGTCATAAGCATGACAAAAAAAGTCGTCCGGTCCAAAACGTCACAGATGTGTCTTTTTTGTAGTGCATGTCCACAATATCAATTTATTACATAATTTATCAAATCCACAATATCAAATGCAGCAACAACATAGTTTTGCACAATACAACAAATAAATAATGAAACTAGGCGGCTCTTTCGCCATGAAATCCTTCTTAAGTTGATAGTGTGCATCAGAGTCTCTAATTTCATTGTACACCTTCATGAACCATTTGATTCGCTCCTCTCTTCTCATCAGCATAACACGTACGCCCATCAAGTCATAGAATGTCTAATCTAAATCATGTCCACGCTCATTCTCAATGATCATATTATGCATGATCACACAAGCAGTCATGATATACAAAAGGTTTTTTATCCCAAAATGTAGATGGTCCTCGCACAATAGCAAATTGGGATTGCAAAATCCCAAAAGCCCTCTCAACATCTTTCCTAGCCGCCACTTGTGCATTGTGAAAGATGAGTTCTTTCTTACCTTGGGGTTTTCAATTGACTTGACAAAAGTACTCCACCTCGGGTAGATCCCATCTTCAAGATAGTACCCGTAGTTATATATGTGTCCATTTGCTTTGAAGGTCACCGGTGGTGCTTCTCCATTTGCTAACTTGGCAAAAAGAGCTGACCGATCGAGCACGTTGATCTCATTGCAAGATCCAGGCATCCCAAAATATGAATGACAAAACCATGTTTCTTGATTGGCAACGGCCTCAAGAATGATAATGGCATCCTTCCCACAACCCTTGAACTGTCCACTAGGGCCGAAAAGCCTAGCTATGGCATGTCAAAAACAGCCTTGCTGGCGTGGATACCCGACGCCACCAATATGGCGTCAGTGTTAAAAATTAGCGTCGACGTTGGCACCTACGCCATCAGTATTTTGGACAGTAATGGCGCGCCGCCTGGTCAACGCCGGCAGTATTAGTCATCAGTTGTGACATTTCATGTTTTCGCGACACCGGTAATTTGATTTTCTGATTTGAAATAAAATTTGTACAACAGCGATTTCAGCGAAAATGACAACATAATCCAGTTTAAGAACAGTCAATAAATCAACTATAAATAGACCCTATGACAACATTTAAGTTCAACAATGCACTTATTGATATAGTACAACTATGTAGGCAAAGTAACACACATATGGATGTACAAGTTCAAATAAATAGAGGTGATAATAACATAATATCTTCCATCCATGCCAACTAGCTAACTAGGACTTTTTGACGGGCGGAGTCAGGGTCATAATCCGAAGTAAGCGAACCATCATCGCTGCCAGCAAGCTTGTAGTAGACCATGATCTCTTCACGATCATAGTCGAGGTAGAACGTGGCTCTCTCCCCAGTTTCCATCTCGTAAGCATTTGTACGGGCTTTCCAACTAGGGCAACTGAAGTAGGTACGGTTTGCCTCGTTGGTGACAAGACAATTGAATTGTTGAGCCGTCAGCATCTTCATGGGGGTGCACTTAATGGCGGACCCACGAATTGAAGTTAGCTGGGGCGAACATTTAACGTCTAATTGTTTTCGGCACAAATGCAACTCCATTCAACCAAAACTCATACTCCCTTCGTTCCTAAATACAAGTCTTTTTAGGGATTCCTATACGGACTGCATACAAAGCAAAATGAGTGAATCCACGTTTGAAAACATGTCTATATACATTTGTATTTATTTCGTATTGAAATATCTAAAAAGAGGTTTATATTTAGGAATGGAGCAAGTAGCATTCAACAACAAAAGAATAAAAAAGATTTTTAAAACTAGTAAACTGCTAACATAGACTCTTGTTGCTTGAAATGCTCACTTGTTCACAATATGATCCCATTTTAATTTCCAAACGAGCTACAAAATTGATTGGGGAACGGCTGGGTCTGGCTAGGTCGAGGGGAACGGCTGGAAGCGATTTCTCTATCGATTGGGAATTTCCTTCTCTGTCGTTCATTGATTGCAGTACAGATCGATTGGGCACTTGGGCCTGTATAGTGGGCTGTAGTAACTATAAAATGTAGCCCAGTCCACCAATGGACCAGCCCAAATCTCTTTCTCCCTCAACACTTCGATGTAGTCACACACAAACAGAGAAATAGCGCCGCCGCCGCTGGCTTTTTGTGTTCTGATGCCCGTCGGAGGAAAGATACGTAGATGGGGTTCGATACTCCGCTGCCGGCGACCCGGGGCGGCCGCCCTAGCTGTCCCAAATGGTGGGTCTGCCACTGGGTGCACTAGAATGTGATGGTTGCATCGACTGGAACTTTAAACTTCTCTAAGAAATTGCGCCTTGTCCTGCAAGGGATGACCTGAGCAAAATTAAAAGAAAGAAGTAGCTAGCTAGTTAGACAATTTTGAGCACAGCCGTATACATCATATGAAACTCAATCAAAACATGCTCAACTAAAACATATTGTCCTAGTGAGGAAGTCAGTCTGCAGATCTATGAAGAATTTCTTGTCCCTTTGGCATCTCACTGAACCACAGGTGTCACATGGGGCATCCATTTACTGCTTTCATGAAGTTGAGAAAAATAAACATACATAACAGATGCACATAGATATAATGCAACATAAGCAGTTAGTACGAATCAGCTCTATCCGCCCATTTAGTTATTAACATATACTCCCTTTGTCTGGGTTTATTGGGCCCATGAGCAAAAACATCATGTGCATTCTTATTAAGCCCGCCTTGAAAATCATTTACCCTTTCCCCTAAAATTAACTGCTAAGCGATGATTTCGAGAGGCTAACTTCAGAATCTGCGCCATGCATGCATCCCTCCAGGCATGTGAGTATGCATGCATGCTGGTCATTGGTACATGCCGATGGGATGGTGGCTGCATGCATGCGCCCGTAATAACTAGCGTGCAAAACAAAGCATCAACTATCTACTGGAGGGGTTAATGCCTAAAATAAACACATCTATTTATTAGTTGCATTGGTTCTGCCAATCCTATCTTTGGGCCCAATAAACTTGGACAGAGGGAGTACGTAATTGTAATTAAATAGTTCTACAAACAATGTGTAGTTTAAACTTAAAACATGCATAAAGTTAAACAGTTCATATGAAATAGCTAGCACGCGCTAAGCTAGTGGCCAGAGGGACCGGCCTTGTGGTCGTGCCTAGTTGACCTATGACGACACCCCTGCTCACCCTCATCCTCACGCTCCAAGGCATCCCAGTCTATGGGATCCTACTCCGCGCTCTTCCTGGATGCATACTGAAGTAACATCATCTTGTTGGCCTCCACAAATTTGTCATCTCTCGCAAGCTCGCTCACCAATGGGTCGAAGAACTGCATCTCGTCCTCTTTGTGCTCCATCTTCTCAACCCTAGTGCATATCCTCATGTCCTCAGGTGCGAGGAACATCGCGAACTCACGACACTAAGGGAAGTTCAGATTCGCCCCTTCCTGAAAGAACTCTGCTGCCATGGCATCATAAGCGCGCGCCGCTAACTCCGGGGGTGTCCCGATGGCCAAGTTCGTTGACGACATTGTCCTTCCTAATGGTGGCATAGTACTTATTTCCCTTTTGTCGCACACAACAAAACTTGGGATCCATCTTATATAACTACCAAGTTAGTAAAAAATGGCCATATTAACGAGTACCTGCAAAACCTACAATGCATAAAACGTGCTCCCTCTGTTCCCACATATAAGTCTTTCTAGAGATCCACATATTGTAGTCCATTTGAAATGTCTAAAAGCACTTATATTTAGGAATGGAGGGAGTACACTACACTAAATGCTTTCACCACAAGTACACTACATACAACTACAATAAAAATACACTATCTAAAAACATAGTCTACAACTACACTATATTCTTTCACCACAAGTACACTACTAGAAGTACAATAAAATTACACCATCTAAAACCATAGTCTACGAATCATGTAATATAATCTTAAACTACTCTTACACTAAAATTTTACACAACTCGTACACACAAAATTCGACATTATTCCACACTACTATTACACTTCACTAAGTAGAACTCACCCACGATGGCGGTAGACGGCGAGGAGAAGTTGCGGGTGCGACGGGGGCGGGGCGGCGGCCGGGGTGGAAGCGAGGCGACATGGGCGACGGCGGTGGAGGCGGAGGCGACGATGACGGGGGCTTCAATGGAGGTGACGACGACAGGGACGGTTGTGACGGTGATGGGGATGGAGGCGATGGCGACAGGGACGACGGCGGTGGAGGCGGAGGCGACGACAAAGGTGACGAGGGCTTCGATGGTGGAGGCGGAGGCAGAGGTGGCGGTGGAAGCGGAGGCGACGGCGGTGATTTAATGGGGATTGATGGCTGTGTGTGGGGGGTGTTTTTTAATCAATCCAGTCGGGGGAGGCAGGGTAATTGCTGGCGTTGGCCTACGTCGCCAATGCCATCGTTATGTGTTACACATACCGTTTTTTACATTTATGTGTTAGACATATTGTTTTTTATATTCATATAGATGTTTAGTTTATTATTTTATTATTTTATTTTCTATTATTTATTATATTGTTATTTTTACTAATTATTTTGTGTAAATATGTAACCATACAAGGGAAACCAATAATTAGAACACCAACATCAATCTCATTAATCTAGTCTAGATACATAATAGTTGAAGGATGAAAATAATAACAAATATATATAACTTCTAGTACTATACACTCTTAATCTAGACTAAGAACATCATCAGTGTAATGATTCCCACGAGAGAAAAAAAAAGATGTCACCGATCCAGCAGGGAGAACGAGGCCAAGCATAACACCAGCTAAAAGGGCGTATCGAAGCATCTTGAACTTTTGGATTTGGCCGCGCATCACATCAGTCTTCAGCTGCATCTCATCTATCTGTTTTCTTAGTTCACCAATGGAGTGTTGGGAAATATTGCATGGAAAACAAAAAAAATTCTATGCACACGCAATGATCTATCCATGGAGATGCATAGCAATGAGGGGGAGAGTGTGTCTATGTACCCTTGTAGACCGTAAGCAGAAGCATTAAACAACGCGGCTGATGTAGTCGAACTTCTTTCTGCTTCAACCGATCAAGTACCGAACGCACGGCAGTTCTGTGTTACGCACACGTTTAGCTCAGTGATGTCCCTCGCCTTCTTGATCCAGCAAGACATCGAGGTAGTACATGAGTTCCATCAGCATGATGGCGTAGTGACTGTGATGGTGAAGTGATCCTCACAGGGCTTCGCCTAAGCACTACAAAAATATTACTGAGGGTATAAACGGTGGAGGGGGGCGCCGCACACGGCTAGGCAATTGTCTAGGGTGTGCTAGGAGCCCCCTCCTCATATATATAGGTGGGACGGAGAGGGGAGAGGCCAAGGGGCGCCCCAAGTAGGTCTGAATCCTACTTGAGCTCCATCCCTTTGCCGCGCCCACCTGCCATGTTTGTCGGAGGGGGGAAGGAAAGAGGGGTGGAGAGGGAAGGAAGTGGGAATACTAATCCACACTTACCTTTCCATTCTCCCCTTTCCTTCTCCTCCTTAGGCTGGCCCATATGGGGGGCGCACCAGCCCCTTGTGGTTGGTGTGTTTCCCCTCTTGGCCCATAAGACCCATATCTTTTGTCGGGGGTGCACGGAACCCCTTGCGGAGACCCGATAAGTACCTGGTACCCCCCGAAACACTTCTGATGTCCGAATACCATCATCCAATATATCAATCTTTACCTCTAGAACATTTTGAGACTCCTCCTCATGTCCGTGATCTCATCTGGGACTCCAAACAACATTCGGTCACCAAATCACACAACTCATATAATACTATATTGTCATCGAACGTTAAGCGTGCGGACCCTATGGGTTTGAGAACTCTGTAGACATGGCCGAGACACCTCTCCGATCAATAACCAATAGTGGAACCTGGATGCCAATTTTGGGTCCTACATATTCTACGAAGATCTTTATCGGTCGAACCGCTATGACAACATATGTAATTCCTTTCTCCATCGGTATGTTACTTGCCCGAGATTCAATCGTCGGTATCTTCATACCTAGTTCAATCTCGTTACTGGCAAGTCTCTTTACTCATTCCGTAATAAATCACCTCATGACTAACTCCTTAGTCATTTGCTTGCAAGCTTATGATGTGTATTACCGAGAGGGCCCAGAGATACCTCTCCGATACTCGGAGTGACAAATCCTAATCTCAATCTATGCCAACTCAACAAACACCTTTGGAGATACCTGTAGAGCATCTTTATAATCACCCAGTTATGTTGTGACGTTTGATAGCACATAAGGCATTCCTCAAGTATCCGAGAGTTGCATAATCGCATAGTCGAAGGAATATGTATTTGACACGAAGAAAGCAATAACAATAAAACTGAACGATCATTATGCTAAGCTAACGGATGTGACTTGTCCATCACATCATTCTCCTAATGATGTGATCCCATTATCAAATGAAAACTCATGTCCATGTTTAGGAAACCTTAACCATCTTTGATCAACGAGGTAGTCTAGTAGAGGCTCACTAGGGACATGGTGCTTGTTTATGTATTCATGCATGTATCAAGGTTTCCGATCAATACAATTCTAGCATGAATAATAAACCTTTATCATGAATAAATAAATATAAAATAATAACTTTATTATTGCATCTAGGGCATATTTCCTTCAGTCTCGCACTTGCACTAGAGTCAATAATCTAGTTCACATCGTCATGTGATTAACACCCATAGTTCACATCGCCATGTGATCGATACCCAAAGAGTTAACTAGAGTCAATAATCTAGTTCACACCTCTATGTGATTAACACCCCAAAGAGTATTAAGATGTGATCATGTTTTGCTTATGAGAGAGGTTTGGTCAATGGGTCTGCCTCATTCAGATCCGTATGTATTTCACAAATTTCTATGTTTAAAATGCTCTGCATGGAGCTACTCTAGCTAATTGTTCCTACTTTCAATACGTATCCAGATTGAGACTCAGAGTCATATGGATCGGTGTAAAAGCTAGGATCGTTATAGTTCTCTAAGGATAATTTTGACCGTTGTCTAGTGATCCACTCCTGGATCACTATTGTACCCCCTGCCAGACTCATGGCAAGGCACACAATAGGTCTGGTACACGGCATGGCATGCTTTATAGAACCTATGGCTGAGGCATAAGGAACGACTTTCATTCTCTCTCTATCTTCTGCCATGGTCGGTCTTTGAGTCTTACTCAACTTCACACCTTGTAACATAGGCTAGAACCCTTTCTTTACTGATCCATTTTGAACTTCTTCAAAATTTTGTCAAGGTATGTGCTTTGTAAAAGTCCTATTAAGCGTCTCGATCTATCCCTATAGATCTTGATGCCCAATATGTAAGTAGCTTCACTGAGGTCTTTTATTCAAAAATCCTTATTCAAGTACCCTTTTATGCTATCTAGAAATTCTATATTATTTCCAATAATATGTCATCCATATAATATCAGAAATGCTACAGAGCTCCCACTCACTTTGTTGTAAATATAGGCGTCACTGTAAGTATGTATAAAACCATATGCTTTGATCACCTCATCAAAGCGTATATTCCTACTTTGAGATGCTTGCACCAGTCCATAGATGGATCGCTGGAGCTTGCACACTTTGTTAGCACCTTTAGGATCGACAAAACATTCTGCTTGCTTCATATACAACTCTTCTTTGAGATATCCATTAAGGAATGCAGTTTTGACATCCATTTGCTAGATTTCATAAAAATGCGGCAATAGCTAACATGATTCAGACTGACTTAAGCATCACTACATGTGAGAAGTTCTCATCATAGTCAACCCCTTGAACTTGTCGAAAACCTTTCGCGACAAGTCGAGCTTTGTAGATGGTGACATTACCATTAGCGGCTGTCTTCCTCTTGAAGATCCATTTATTCTTAATGGCTTACGAATCAATGGGTAAGTCCACCAAAGTCCACACTTTGTTCTCATACATGGATCCTATCTTAGGTTTCATGACCTCAAGTCATCTGTCGGAATCTGGGCTCATCATAGCTTCTTCATAGTTCGTAGGTTTGCCATGGTCTAGTAACATGACTTCCAGAACAGGATTACCGTACCACTATGGTGTGGATCGTGCTCTGGTCGACCTATAAGGTTCTGTAGTAACTTGATCTGAAGTTTCATGATCATTATCATTTGCTTCCTCTCTGATTGGTGTAGGCTTCACGGGAACGGTTTTCTGTGATTTGCTACTCTCGAATTCAAGAGAAGGTACAATTACCTTATCAAGTTCTAATTTCCTCCCACTCACTTCTTTTGAGAGAAACTCCTTCTCTAGAAAGGACCCAAACTTAGCAACAAAGATCTTGCCTTTCGAATCTGTGGTAGAAGGTGTACCCGAAAGTTTGTTTAGGGTATCCTATGAAGGTGCACTTATCCGATTTGGGTTCGATCTTATCTGGCTGAAGCCTTTTGACATAAGCATTGCATCCCCAAACTTTAAGAAACGACAACTTGGGTTTCTTTCCAAACCACAGTTCATATGGTGTCATCTCAGCAGATTTAGACGGTGCCCTATTTAACGTGAATGCAGCTGTCTCTAATGCATAACCCCAAAACGATAGTGGTAAATCGGTAACAGACATCATAGATTGCACCATATCTAATAAAGTATAGTTACGATGTTTGCACACACCATTACACTGTGGTGCTCCACGTGGCGTGAGTTGTGAAACTATTCCACATTTTTTAAAATGAAGGCCAAACTCCTAATTCAAATATTCGCCTCCACGATCAGATCGTAGAAACATTATTTCCTTGTTACAATGATTTTCCACTTCACTCTGAAATTCTTTGAACTTTTCTGATGTTTCAGGCTTGTGTTTCACTAAGTAGATATACTCATACCTACTCAAATCATCTGTGAAGGTTAGAAAATAATGATACCTGTTGCGTGCCTCAACACTCATGGGACCGCATATATCGGTGATGTATTATTTCCAATAAGTCATTTCTTGCTCCATTGTTCCGCGGAACAGAGTTTTAGTCATCTTGCCCATGAGGCATGGTTCGCAAGTATCAACTGATTCATAATCAAGTGATTCCAAAAGTCCATCTGTATAGAGTTTCTTCATGCGCTTTACACCAATTTGACCTAAACGGCAGTGCCACAAGTATGTTGCACTATCATTATCAAATTTGCATCTTTTGGCATCAATATTATGAATATGTGTATTACTACGACCGAGATTCAATAAACCATTCACATTGGGTGTATGACCATAGAAGGTTTTATTCATGTAAATAGAATAACAAATTATTCTCTAACTTAAATGAATAACCGCATTGCAATAAACATGATCTAATCATATTCATGCTCAATGCAAACACCAAATAACATTATATAGGTTCAACACTAATCCCGAAGGTAGACGGAGTGTACAATGGTGATCATATCAACCTTGGAATCATTTCCAACACACATTGTCACCTTTTTAACTAGTCTCTGCAACTCCTGTTTTGAGTTACTAATCTTAGCAACTGAACCAGTATCAAACACCCAGGGGTTCCTACGAACACTAGTAAAGTACACATCAATAACATGTATATCATGTATACCTTTGTTCACTCTGACATCCTTCTTATCCACCAAGTATTTGGGGCAGTTCCGCTTCCAATGACCATTTCCTTTGTAGTAGAAGCACTAAGTTTCAGGCTTGGGTCCAGCTTTTGGGCTTCTTCACGGGAGTGGCAACTTGCTTGCCATTCTTATTGAAGTTCCCTTTCTTTTCCTCGCTCTTTTTCTTGAAACTAGTGGTCTTGTTAACCATCAACACTTGACGCTCTTTCTTGATTTCTACCTTCGCTGATTTCAGCATCGTGAAGATCTTGGGAATCGTTTTTGTCATCCCTTGCATATTATAGTTCATCACGAAGTTCTAGTAGCTTGGTGATAGTGACTAGAGAACTCTATAAATCACTACCTTATCTGGAAGATTAACTCCCACTAGATTTAGGCGATTGTAATACTCAGACATTCTAAGTACATGCTCACTGGCTGAGCTATTCTCCTCCATCTTGTAGGCAAAGTACTTGTCAGAGGTCTCATACCTCTTGACACGGGCATGAATCTGAAATACCAATTTCCAGCTCTTGGAACATCTCATATGATCCATGGTGTTCAAAATGTTTTTGAAGTCCCGGTTCTAAGCGTAAAGCATGGTGCACTAAACTATCGAGTAGTCGTCATATCGAGCTTGCAAAACGTTCATAATGTCTGCATCTGCTCCTGCAACAGGTTTGTCACCTAGCGGTGCATCAAAGACATTGGTGCTTTCATTGAGAGTTCCTCTGTGTCGTCGCCGTTAGGCTTGATGGCTCCTGCGATCATCGATAGCGATGCAGTCCAGGGTGAGACTTTTTTCCCCGGACAGATCTTTGTGTTCGGCGGCTTCGCACTGCGGCCAACTCGCTTGGCAATCTGGAGCAGATCGAAAGTTACGTCCCTGGCCACCAGGTCAGGTTTGGAAGCTTAAACTACACGACCGATATCCACGGAGACTTGATCTTCGACGGATTCGAGCCCCTGCCTTGTGCGTCATACGGTCACGATGAGTATGATTTAGCTCTACCATCGGACAGTGTTCAGGAGATCGCACCGGCAGCTGCTCCGACCCTCAATTCAGAGCCAGTTGCGCCGTCCATGGACGGGTGGATGGACCCCGCTACAGAGGCCTTATCCTCAGCGGCGATCGAGCCGAACATCGACCTTACCCTGCACGAGAGCCGTGTTGTCAAACTGTCGGGTCCTTCTCCGGCCACGGACTCCGAACCGCCTGCGCCCGTTCCTAGCAAACCCGATTGGGCACCGATCATGGAGTTTACCTCCGCGGATATTTTTCAGCACTCGCCCTTTGGCGACATACTGAACTCATTAAGGTCTCTCTCCTTGTCAGGAGGATCCTGGCCGAACTATGTCCGACAGGATTGGGATGCGGATGACAAAAAAATTCGCTGTCCACCCACCACCCACTTAGTAGCCACTGCCGACGACTTAACCGACATGCTCGACTTCGACTCCGAAGACATCGACGGTATGGACGACGATGCAGGAGACGAAGAGGAACCACTGCCCACAGGGCACTGGACATCCACCTCATCATACGATATATACATGGTGGACACACCCAAAGAAGACAATGGCGACGAGACAGCGGAGGATGACCCCTCCAAGAAACAACCCAAGCATCGACGTCAGCGACGCCGCTCTAAGTCCCGCCAAAGCAAAAGTGGTGATACCGGCACAGGAGATAATAGCACTCCGGATAGTGCCAAAGATGGCAATAATCCCCTCCAGCACGATTTAGGACAGGAGGATGGAGAGGCCAGCCCTCCTGAGAGAGCGGCATATGAGGAGGATAATAATTACATGCCTCCCTCCGAAGACGAGGCAAGCCTCGACGATGACGAATTGGTCGTGCTAGAGGATCCCATCGAACAAGAGCGCTTCAAGCACCGGCTTATAGCCACGGCAAATAGCCTTAAGAAGAAGCAGCACCAGCTTCAAGCTGATCAAGATTTGCTAGCTGACAGATGGACTGAAGTCCTGGTGGCCGAGGAATATAAACTCGAACGCCCCTCCATGGGTTACCCAAAATGCAGGTTGCTACCCCGACTGGAGGAAGAAGCGTATTACGCGGCTGAACGGCCACCTCATGGCCGCGACAGAGAGGCATTCCAGCCAAAAGCTCAACCTGCACCCCGACGCCATTCAAATAAAAAGGCATGGGGAAATACGCCAGACCTCCGAGACGTGTTGGAGGACGAAGCAAAACATGCAAGATCGATCTACGAATCATGAGGGCACGCCAGTACGCGAGACGATAATCGTCATGCCGAATACAGTAAAAGTAAATCCGGTCGGGCCGAGCACAGCGGGCAAGACTCATTGGAGCTGCGTCGCGATATAGCCCAGTACAGAGGCGCCGCACACCCCTTATGCTTCACAGACAAAGTAATGGATCATCAAATCCTAGAGGGTTTCAAACCCGTAAATATAGAACCATACGACGGCACAACAGATCCTGTGGTATGGATCGAGGATTTCCTCCTGCATATCCACATGGCGCACGGTGATGACCTACACGCCATTAAATACCTCCCACTCAAACTCAAAGGACCAGCTCGGCATTGGCTCAATAGCTTGCCAGCAGAATCCATTGGCTGTTGGGAAGATCTGGAAGCCGCATTCCTCGACAACTTTCAGGGCACTTATGTGCGACCACCAGATGCCGATGACTTGCGCCACATAATTCAGCAGCCAGAGGAATCGGCCAGGCAATTCTGGACATGGTTTCTAACAAAGAAAAATCAAATCGCCGACTGTTCGGATGCAGAGGCCCTAGCAGCCTTCAAACACAACATCCATAATGAGTGGCTAGCCCGGCACCTTTGTCAGGAAAAGCCGAAATCTATGGTAGCCCTCATGACACTCATGACCCGCTTTTGTGTGGGAGAAGACAGCTGGTTGGCTCGCAGTAATAACATATCAAAGAACCATGGTACTTCGGATACCAAGGACAACAATAGCAGGTCACGTCGCAACAAACATAAGCGCCGCATTAACAGCGACAATACCGAGGATACGGCAGTCAATGCCGGATTCAAAGGATCTAAACCCGGTCAGCAGAAAAAGCCATTCAAAAGAAGCACTCCGAGCCCGTCCAGTTTGGACCGTATACTCGACCACTCGTGTCAAATACACGGCACCCCCGATAAGCCAGCCAACCACACCAACAGGGATTGTTGGGTGTTCAAGCAGGCCGGCAAGTTAATTGCCAAAGACAAAGATAAGGGGTCACATAGCGATGACGAAGAGGAGCCCTGGCAGCCGAACACCGCAGGACAGAAGAGGTTCCCCCCACAAGTGCGTACGGTGAACATGATATACGCAACCCACATCCCCAAGAGGGAGCAGAAGCGTGCGTTAAGGGACGTATATGCGTTGGAGCCAGTCGTCCCAATGTTCAACCCATGGTCCTCCTGTCCGATCACCTTCAATCGCAGGGACCACCCCACTAGTATCCGTCATGGCGGATTTGTCACACTGGTCCTAGACCCAATCATTGACGGATTTCACCTCACTCGAGTCCTTATGGATGGCGGTAGCAGCCTGAACCTGCTTTACCAGGACACAGTGCGCAAAATGGGTATAGACCCCTCAAGGATCAAACCCACAAAAACGACCTTTAAAGGCGTCATACCAGGTGTAGAGGCCCATTGCACAGGCTCGGTCACACTGGAAGTGGTCTTTGGATCCCCAGATAACTTCCGAAGCAAAGTGTTAATCTTCGATATAGTCCCGTTCCGTAGTGGTTATCATGCACTGCTCGGGCGAACCACATTTGCGAGATTCAATGCGGTACCGCATTATGCATACCTCAAGCTCAAGATGCCAGGACCTCGGGGGGTCATTACAGTCAATGGAAACACAGAGCGCTCTCTCCGAACGAAGGAGCACACTGCGGCCCTCGCAACGGAAGCGCAAAGCAGCCTCTTAACGCAATCCACTAGTTCGGCGTCTAAGGACCCGGACACCTTCAAGTGCGCCCGGAGTAACCGGCAACAGGACCGCGTGGCACGTTCCGAGCTCGCATAGCAATGCGGCCCCCACCCCGGTCCCAGCCAATCGGCGAAATCCGTGCCATGCGTACATAATTACGCATTAAAAATACCATGGGCACAGGCGGGGAGGGGGGCACGACTGTGGCATGCTCCAAGACGCGGCTTAAACCGCACTAGGGGCTTCCCGCTTTGTTATTTTTCTCTTTCGGGACTTTAATCTCTGTAAACCCTGTTCGGCAGTATGATTGCCGAACACATGATGCAGCAACCAAGGAGGCAGAAAGCTACGTCACACCACGGAACTCTCAAGTGGATTACGATAACGAGTGAAAATATTTGCTTTAATATTATTCTTCAGCTTGCCCTTGGAAGGGACATGTCAAACAGTCCTACTTTTTGCTTATCGCACTACTTGTATCATTCTGCTTTAACGCACCTTTTTAAATAAACAATGCATAGCATTAAGACTATTATTGCATTCTTTATATATATATATATGTTCATTCATGACATCCAGCACCCGTACACTCTGGTACGGCCAATACGCTAGGGGCCTAAGCATACCCCATAATACGGCATGAGAAGTCTGAACACTTTCAACAGTGTGGCACCCCGAACTTATAGCATTATATGCATCAGCTCCGAATCATGTCTTAGGTCAATAGTTGGGTTTGCCCAGCTCCCATGTGTTGGTACCTTATGTTTCGCTATATCGGCTAAGGTAGCGCTGGGAGAACTACTACGATTGTGCCCCGGTTCTGCTGGGCTAAGCACCTCAGTAGAGAAAGCTAAAACTGACTGTCATGATAAGGCGAGAGACTGGTCGTTGTTCGAGAGGTTTTCGAGTCCTTAAAGACTTATGCCGCTTAGAGCAAGGAGTCGGCCCTGTCCGGCTTAAGGCGTGTATCGCGCCCCAGATTCGGCCTTCCGAATACTAGGGGCTCCGCCGAAATTTAAAATTATAGAATTCTATGGCTAAGTGAGAGTGATAACGCATTATAGTCCGATTGCCTTGTTCGTTGTGCTGAGCACCTCCCTCAAAGGACCCAAAAATGGGAACAAGAGTGCTCAGGTTTATCCCGAACACCCCAGCACTCGTGGCATGGGGGCAGAAGCCGACGACTAGCCATCTCTCAGATTTGATAAACGGCCGAACAGAAGGTAATATTTTAAATTCAAACAAGCGTTGCATAGCGCATATGAACAAGTTTTCATGAATACAGGATTACACGAGCAAGTTTACTCAAATATTATATCTTTCGTACACTCGTCAGCTACGAGACGGGCACCCTTTAGGACACCCTCATAGTACATCTCGGGGTGGCGATGCTCCTTGCCCTCCGGCGGCCCTTCCTTGATCAGCTTCACGGCGTCCGGCTTGGCCCATTGCACCTTGACACGGGTGAAAGCCCGGCGTGCACCTTCGATGCAGACAGACCGCTTGATAACTTCCAGCCGTGGGCAGGCATCCACAAGCCGCCTCACCAGGCCGAAGTAGCTGTTGGGAAGGGCGTCACCAGGCCACAGCCGGACTATAAAGCCCTTCATGGCCTGTCTGGCCGCCTTGTGTAGCTTGACCAGCTGCTTTAGCTGGTCGCTCATAGGCACCGGGTGTTCGGTCCCAGTATATTGGGCCCAGAACAACTTCTCCATGGAGCTTCCCTCCTCTGCCTGGTAAAATGTTGCGGCATCCGACACGCTGCGGGGCAAATCTGCGAATGCTCCTGGAGAGCTCCGGATTCGGGTAAGTAACAAGTAATTTACATTTACATGCTTGCTTTGCATATAGAATGCTTTACCCGCCGCTATTTTCTTCATCACGTCAATCCCCTGGAGGGCCTTTTGGGCTTCGGCCTTGGCACTCTTTGCGCTCTCGAGGGCCGCGGCAAGCTCAGACTCTCGCGTCTTCAAGTCAAGCTCCAACGCCTCCTGCTTCGTCACGAGAACGTGGAGCTCTTGCTGCACCTCGCCCACCCGAGCCTCATGCCTTTCCCGCTCGGTGCGCTCCTTGGCCGCTTTGTTTTTGGCCTCGGATAGCGCTTGCTTCAGGCTCGCCACCTCGGTCGTGGCCCCTAGGAAATTTACGATGATCCTGTCATTTTGCAATCGCATTCTCTTTATACATATCCATAGACTAGGTACTACTTACCTTTGTTCTCCTTGCGCTGCCTCTTGGCAACACCGAGCTCGTCCTTGGACCCTTTAAGGTCCTACTTCAGTGCGACAACCTCCGCAGTTAGTGCGGCAGAGGCCAGCAGCAAAGCCTGCATACGCATATTGACATACTTATATTAGACTCCTGCGATATTGTTTGATCCTCCGTTCGGCTTTTCTTTGTGAACACCGAATAGAGCATCAAGGGCTACTGTCTATGCGTAATATTTCTCCTATATTGCAAAAACTTACCTCAAAGTCTGTTAGAAGGCTGGCACAGGCTTCAGTCAGTCCGCTCTTGGCGGACTGAACCTTCTGGACCACCGCACTCATAATAGTGCGGTGCTCTTCGTTGATGGAAGCGCTGCGAAGCGCTCCCAGCAGATTGTCCGGTGCCTCTGGATGGACAGAGGTCACCAGCACAGACGTCTTGCCCCTTTTGGAAGGAGGCCGCCTGCCCGAGTTTGGAACCACTGGGGGTTCCGGAGTGGTGTTCGGCTCAGGGCCGAACTCAGAGCCCTCGGGAGCCTTGCTCCCTTTGCTCCCAGAGTCCGGAAGGTCGCCTTGAGGCGCCTCCGGGAATGTCTCCCCTCGACTCGGTGCCTCTTGAGACAATACCTCGTCGTTGTTCATAGGGCCAGGGGAGGTGGCGGTCGGAAGTGGATCGCTATCCATATCCGACGAGCCCAGAGAGCTATCCGACGATATGTTGATACGGGCTCATGGCGGTTTGCGTAGTCATAATTCGGCATTAGGAGAGGCAATGCGACAAAGGTATGCTATGAGTTGCTCTGGATCCGAATACTTACAACTTCGCCAGGGGCTTGTCCCTGAGAAGCCACTCGTCTTCGCCTTCGGCGGCGGTGGTGGAGTAGTCCGGAAGCGAAGTCCTTCCCTTCTTGGACCCTTCGGCCTCCCCAGTTGGGGTGGCCTTCCTTTTCTTGTCTCCCCCGGCTGGAGGTGGATCATCTTTATCTTCCTCCTCGTCTTCGAGGGAGGAGTGCGTCGCGGAGTTATCGAATGATGAGTCCGATACCACCTGGCACCGGGAACTCTTTCAGGTTCCCTTGTCCTTCTTGGTCTTCTCCGGCACCTTGTAAGGAGCCGGCATCAACATCTTCATTAGGAGAGCATCTGCTGGGCCTTCGGGCAAAGCAGCCAGACAGTCGATCTGTCCGGCCGTCTCCTGCCAGTCCTGTCAAAGGTACATGAGCTTACATCCCACATAGAGTCAAACTATGAAAAACGAGTCTCCGGTAAGGGGTAAAACAGCTTACCGCGCTGGCTTGGCGCTTCGCACTTAATCCACGATCCTCGGTAGTGGGAGGGGGAACCTCGGCACCCTTGAAAAGCACCTTCCAGGCATCCTCGTGTGTTGTGTCGAAGAGCCTGTTTAGAGTTTGGTGCTGGGCCGGGTCAAACTCCCACAAGTTGAAAGCCCGTTGTTGACACGGGATGATCCAGCGGATGAGCATGACCTGGACTACGTTGACGAGTTTGAGCTTCTTGCTCACTATGTTTTGGATACATGTTTGGAGTCCGGTCAGCTCTCCTGAACTACCTCAGGACAGGCCCTTCTCTTGCCAAGAGGTGAGCCGCGTGGGGATGCTAGATCGGAACTCGGGGGCCGCTGCCCATTTAGGGTCACACGGCTCGGTGATGTAGAACCACCCCGATTGCCACCCCTTTATGGTCTCCATGAAGGAGCCCTCGAGCCATGTGACATTGGGCATCTTTCCCACCATGGCGCCTCCGCACTCCGCCTGGCGGCCACTCACTACCTTCGGCTTGACATTGAAGGTCTTCAGCCATAAGCCGAAGTGGGGCTTGATACGGAGGAAGGCCTCGCACACGACGATAAACGTTGAGATGTTGAGGATGAAGTTCGGGGCCAGATCGTGGAAGTCCAGGCCGTAGTAGAACATGAGCCCCCGGACGAATGGGTGGAGAGGGAATCCCAGTCCGCGGAGGAAATGGATAAGTAACACTACCCTCTCATGGGGCCTGGGGTGGGGATGAGCTGCCCCTCATCTGGGAGCCGGTGTGCGATGTCGTCGGGCAGGTATCCAGCTCTCCTCAGCTTCTTGATGTGTCCCTCCGTGACGGAGGAGGCCATCCACCTGCCTCCCGCTCCGGACATGGCTGGAGAAGGTTGAGGCGGGAAATGCGGGCTTGGGTGCTAGAGCTCGAGTGTGCGAAAATGGATGAGCAAAGGAGGAAGAAGGTGTGGATGAAAAGGTGAATCCTTATCCCTTTATATGGGCGGCCAAAACTATGCGCCCCCACTAGCCTGGTAAAACTCGCTTATGCCCCAAGCGCCGTAATCGATGGCGCGGTTGGGTTATCCACACGCGTATTGATGAGAATCCCGTAATAAGGGGGACATGATCTCTGCTTTGACAAGACATGTCAAAAAACTGCCTCGCGTTATGCGCGGGGCTAGTTAAAGGAAACGGCTCGAATAATCACCGGGCCATGGCATAATGTCATGTTGCCAAAACAAGTCAGCAGATTAGATTTGTGGAAATATTATTCTCTCTATGGTGGAATGTGGAACTTATTTTGCAGGGTCGGACACTATCTTTATATTCAAATTTTTCCGTGGTGTATTCGGAGGAGGAACCCGCCTTGCAATGTCAAAGACAATACTGCGCGCCAGACTCATCGTCATTGAAGCCTAGTTCAGGGGCTACTGAGGGAGTCCTGGATTAGGGGGTCTCAGGACAGCCGGACTATACCCTTTGGACGGACTGTTAGACTATGAAGATACAATATTGAAGACTTCGTCTCGTGTCCGGATGGGACTCTACTTGGCGTGGAAGGCAAGCTAGGCAATACGAATATGTATATCTCCTCCTTTGTAACCGACCTTGTGTAACCCTAGCCCCCTCTGGTGTCTATATAAACTGGAGGGTTTAGTCCGTAGGACAAGATACAATCATACCATAGGCTAGCTTTTAGGGTTTAGGCTCTCCGATCTCATGGTAGATCAACTCTTGTAATACTCATATCATCAAGAATAAATCAAGCAGGACGTAGGGTTTTACCTCCATCAAGAGGGCCCGAACCTGGGTAAAACATCGCGTCCCCTGCCTCCTGTTACCATCCGCCTTAGACGCACAGTTCGGGACCCCCTACCCGAGATCCGCCGGTTTTGACACCGACACCGTGGATGAGAAACGTCCATCTCTAGCAGTGGACGACGCGGTCTTGGTAGGTGCTCCGGCAAGGTGGAGGATGGTGGCGATGGATGTGGTGGAGGATGGCGGCGATGGATGGGGTGGCGGATGGAGGCTAGTGTGGGAATGGGGTGTTCTAGCATGGACAGTGTATGAATGGGAAAATGGAGGGAGAGGTACGGGGAACCATGTTTTTGGGTCGCGCCTATCTGAAATATGGCAAAGTTACGAACTTATCCCCTGTTTCAAATTTGGACGTGTCGTCGGTTGGGGATAGGACGGTATCTCGCATCTCCCAAATATTTGCCAGTAACTATTTCGGGCGAGGAGAGGGTGTTTTTCCGCCCACGGTTGGCGCCCATGGTGTATGAACGGGGCTGAAAGGTAGGGCGGTTGTGTCACGTCTGATGGAAGTTACACATCTGCCCCTATTTAAAATATTAGCCTACATCTATTTCGGACAAGGAGATGGTGTTTTGCCGCCCACCGTGTATGAATGGGGAATGGAGGGAGAAACAGAGGTCTTTCGGACGAGCTTGAATCAAATGAGTTTTGCCGCCCATGTTTGATGCCCACCGTGTCGGAATGGGCTCAGAGGCGGTCATGTCATGTCTAATTGAAGTTACTAACCTACCCCTATTTAGAGCAATGGAAATCGGGCTGATGAATTGTCCGTGTAATGGGTAGACAGTAATTTCCATCTCCCAAACACTTGGCTTCGGGCGGCCGATGTGGGAGTGGACATTTTGCTGTTTCTTTCGAATTTTGGGACAATAAGCATCCAGGTTTACCCTGGCAACTAAATTCGAATCCATTTTGTATTCCTATATGAATCTTTATAAATCATTCTATGTGTTTTTATATATCTTCAAAAGGACGACAAAGATGTATTCCACTGTCATATATGAATATGGTTTACAAATGCCGATACTCAAATTCAGAAACTAGAATCCAGTTTAAGGTGAATTCGAATATTTGGAACACTTCATGTCCAACTCAAATGTCACACGCAGCATAATGTGTACTCCCATTTAGATATGTACACAAGCGATGTATCAAGATTCAAATACCGAGTCAATCAACCAAGAATGTACGGAACTAACAGACATATAAACACTTATAGAGTATATGGATCAATAATATCAACTAACATACATAAGCCAGGCCGCTGTACTTTTTTTTGGCTACAACAACATCCGTTTTTTAGCCAGCATCTTGGCCCTTTCCGATGCGTGCCACTTATGGTCCATCTATACTACTATTGCTGAATGCACATTCAGCCCGATTGGCATATTTGTAGATATGGCACAGCAATCCAAATGAAATGGCTCTGAGTCTTATCAATTAATACAGACTTGTGCTCAAATAAAATTACAAACAAAAGAACAAAAAAACAATTATTACATGATCTCTAAAACAAATGGTTTGATTGATTACATGAACAGACAACACAAAGGTTATTCAACTATGGAAAGAACGTTTCACCTATGATTTACCGAGTAGGAATTTAATTTCTTTTTTCCTTCAGGACCTTAACAATCTGGTCAGTCTCAGCTTGCTTCGTTTTGAAATCCACCAAATATTTTAATGGTTGTCTTGAGTACTACTTGTGATTGTGCTGTTTGCTTCCTCAACATGTCAACTTCATCTCTAAGTGCAGAAGCAGAATATCTTTCTACCACTAGTTTAGCCTCTAGAGCATCAGCAGTTGGCAATTCATAATGCATGATTGGGCCGGTGCCACTGCTATGGGATGATGCAACGTCCATGGGGACCTCGCTCTTTGATCTTGGGCTAACCTGTTTTGCCATTAAAGTTCCGATTTGATTCAGAAAAGTTGAAGTTAGAAAAACATCTCAACTAGGAGTTATAATAGCAAACCAGTTAAACAAACAAGGAAGTAAAGAGTTTCAATTGGATGCTGAAAACTAGTTATTAACATCATTGTAACCCGCTGTTGCAGCAGCAAAGCAGTTAAACAAACAAGTAGATATTTAAGTTAAGGCAAACAGGTAATTCTTAACAGTAAGTATCAAACACATAGATAGGCGCAGTCTACAATATGATTAACAGGCTGTGCCATTATGTAATCAGTAGCAAACTAAATTAAGCCAAGCAACGTAATTGAACAATTTTGCAATAAGTGGCTAACTAAAATTCCGAGAAGCAGGTAACTGAACTTACGCTAGTTCTTTGTACAGGCACACTGCAACTTCTTTTTCGCTTACAAGGTTGTACGAAGGAGTCCATGGCATCAATTGCTTGGATACACAGTCCCAATACTTCTTTCTTCCCACACTGCATGGGTAAGTCGAATGGTTAATCTGGTAAGATGGTGCGTCCTTGATATGTTATATGAGGACGTGTAGTCAGACTAGTTGTAGCCAAACACATCACACTGGCATTTACTGTATATTTCATGCGATTACTTTTGTCATATCGAGATCTAAGCAATCTACAATAGGATGAAAAGACTGGCATCCTTCACATTATTGGCGAACTCAGTTCATAGAAACAAGCAATTCAACCATTCTGTGGGTAAATCAAAAATGCCACTGGAATATTTTTCACTATCCAATCATACACGCAAAAAGGGGCGACGCCACCATAGGGGCTGGTATGGGCGGCCGCCTCAGGTGGCTGGAAAGTGTGCACCTAGTTTGAGTCGTCCAGGTTGGCCCATGCTAGTTTTGTTCGTCCCAACGCACGAGCAGGCAATGTAAAAAATGAAGAAAAATGTTTCAATTTGGATGGGCCAATAACATAAGTGCAAGGCAGGCCCTATAGCAGGCTCTCGGCCCAAACGAGCGCCTCCCATATCGATCGACAGCAGGAAAAATCCCAATTCATTCGCTCCAGCCTCCAGTCTGGTTCACTCCTAACCTAGCCGCCGCTGGATAGACCGACACAGCACTTCCTCGCGCCCTTGTTGGAGGGCAGTCATTGGGCTTCAAGCGAACGGAAGGACAAGAAGATGAAAATCCAACCCTGGGTGTAGCCTATGTGGGAGGCAGCGGCGGCAGCACGGGCATGGCATCGAGCTTGCGCAAACGAACAGTCGCAGCTTGCAATAGTAGCATGTGCAACGAGCAGGTACATGACATCCCTGATTATATCTAATTCAACTCTTCAATTTCTGACCAATAGTTAAACCTGACGGTGTTGTAAAACTGGTTGTATGTAGGGAATCTATGAGAAAATGAAACCAGTTTCTACTTATTTTATAACTCCCCCAATCAATACTGAACTGACTGAATCTGATGTATCTAATCAAGTTTCTGGTGCAAACATACAAGCTCATGTTGTTTTCTTAGCCTGAAGTGTCTAATGAATAGACTGCTAATGAAGGATTTGATGCAAACATTTTACATGCTCCTGGTGATGAACATATAGTGTCTAATGAGGGATCTAATGCAAGCATTTTGCAAGCTCATTGAAGGATTTAGTGTCTAATGATGATCTACTATGTTGAGAGAGACAGAGTTGCAGGCATTGATGACAAGCAAATTATAGTGCATTTTCATAGCTTGAGGAAACGTCGAGGCCATCTACCAGAAAGTCCCCGTATCATGACAACATAGCATAAATACTTTTCTAATCTGTTGTTTGAAACTATTGGCATACTTGTGCAGGATAGATATATTGATATGCAGTTTGCGCACTGGTTATACGTGCAATTACACTTCGATATTTTCAGCCAGAGAATGAATAATTCAAGCAGGTACAGACCATGTTTGTAGTCCTTGTACACCATGTTGCATTTTGTGTTTTTGGTGCTTGCATCATTTAGTGTTTATAATCTGAACTACTTTGGATCATTAGCTGGTTTTCAAAGTGCATGTAGCTTCACATTTCTCAAGTTATGTCGATTTTCGGAGTGCAAGTTCCTTCATATTTTTTAAGTTAAATGTTCTCCCCTGGTAACTTGCATTCGTGGATCAGCCACTGCACACAAATCATACACGAATGCCAGTACGAATTAAATGAAATGCATGGACTTACGCTAGCTCATTGTACAGGCTCACTGCAGCTCTGCTTGCGCTTGGGATCTTCCATGTACAAGTCCATGTTACCACTTGCTTGGATGTGCAGGCCTTGTGCTCCTTGCATCCCCCTCTGCATTTTTTACATGGCGAATGGTTGATCAAATAGAGGAATCGACCTTGATGTTGTACCGAAGGACAGATACTTACAAGGTTATACGGGTGTGCAGGATGTGTACCAGATCCCATAGCCCCGTCATGCTTCGCTAAAATATGGATTTTCTTGTTTCAATGATATCTCCAGAAGAAATAAGAGTTAAGGTCAGAGTTGCATAGGCGTGTAAGCTAAGAGAGCAGTGAAAGGATATCCAAACATCGTCGGAACAGTGCACAAGGGAGTGATGTGTGGATACCTAGTTCGGGCCGGCGTTTGGGCATGCTCGCCTAGCTAGAGTGCGGTTCACTTCAGAGCCGTTGAGGGTGATGCGCTGGCGTTGGCTGGCCGCACACGGATGCAAATCTTGAGTGGCACCGGAGCACTACGATGCGGTGGATTAGACCGTTGGCAAAGCCCCAACGGCCTCGGGGGGCGGAGGTGCGACGATGTGCTCAGTGAAGTAACCCCGGTGAGCTGGGAGACGGCGTCGGTGAAGCGCACCTGATGCGGTGGAACTTGGTGTCTGTGAGGCACGTCGGTTGCGGCGGCCGACGTTGTTGGTGGACCACCCGGTGCGATGGACGAGGGCGTAGATGAGGTAGCTCTGGTGTGGCGGTGAACCACGACCGTCGTCTTCGTCGTCGTCGTCCGGCACAGAGGTGGGGAACGGTGGGGAAAGAGACGAGACGAGGGGCGATTCGAGGGTTGGCAGCGAATTAGGGATTTGAGCAATCTGGGCGCCGAAGGGGACGGTGGAGAAGAGAGATTTTGCAGGGCTGGAATTGGGGCCGCCAAATATTTCAATCCGAAACGTGTAAGCGTGAACTTATATTGTCATCATCCTTTTTTGGGGGGGAGGGGGTGGGTGGCTGGGTGCTACGCGTCCGTCCGACACACGCGACCACCCCGACAAGACTATGCTTCGGTGCCTTCAGGTACCTACCTTTGTGTCCATGACATATGGGCCCAACAGGTGGCTGGCCCACATGTTAGTGACCCAAAGACAGTTGACTTTAAGGCACCGAAGCAGCGTCCACCCCGACGTGACCCTGGTTTGCCTGGTGCGCCTACATTTGAGAATGCAAACGAATTTTCTTTCATTTGCAAACGAATCTGTATGTATTACCATGCCCGTGTTTTCCTTGCAATAATTAGTCATTCGAAACGAGATACTCCATTCGTTCACTTTTGTAAGTTGTTTCAGACAATTTAAAATGAACTGTTTTGCACATTGTCTGAAATGTCTTCAAGGTCTTATAAAAGTGAATAGAGGGAGTACTATAAATTAATTAATGAGGAGTTATTTGAAAAAAAGTCGAAACGGTACCCACACTAACGTGGATTAGAGTGTGTGTCACATAATTAGTTATTTGAATTAGAGTGTGTGTGTCACATAGTTAGTTATTTGAATTAGAGTGTGTGTCACGTAGCGATCTCCAATTCTAATGTGGATTTCGCATTTCACTGTATCCACACTACTTTTTTAATACAAATTCATATGTATATGATGAACACCATGGTAGTGAGAAAACTTTTGGATGGATTCAAACATATGACCTACAAAATAGCACAACAAACTGAGTGAATGTCAACTTTTCAAAACTTAGTATGGCACGAATTCAAAATAATTACCCGTATGCATGGTCCTCGGTTCAAATCTTACAATGTACACCGAATTGAAACATCGATATTAAGTCTTATATTATGTACATTCAAATGTTGTTTTTAGCCCCCCGCCCGCACAAACCCTACATACTTCCTGTATCGGTCAATCTTCCTCTCCTAACCACCTTAGGAAGCTATCGGTGTCCAATACACGTTCATTCTTTCTCTCCATGTTTCGATCTCTTAGTCTCTCAACTACACAACCCCTTTTTCCACTCTGTTACCAAATGTATTTACCTCACACACCCGCCATTGCACCCCATGCCGAGCTCTCTCTCCCTCTCACCCTCTCGCGCTAAATACATGCACTGCCTATCTAGCCCCCCAACCTCTCGTGCATGCGCACGCACGCACGTTGTATATCTAGGTCACTCCCTCGAGACTGTCTCACTCTTTCTTCCACACGGCGGGCCACACTCGCTCAATCTCGCTCTCTTTATCTGAGTCTCGTTTAACCTTGTTTTCTTTCACACACAAATGTTATATCTCCCTGTTCGGGCCTCGATCGACACACTCTATACTCTCTCACGCAGATTGTCTATCTAGGTCAGTCCATCCAAGCCGCCACCACTCTTTCGACCTCATGGCGGGCCACGCTCACTCAATCTCTCTCTCTCTCTCTCCGTATGTCTCGATTGACCTCTCTCTTTCTCGGACAAAAACAATATATCACCATGTCGAGCCCAATTCGACCTATTCACATTGTATACTCTCTCACGCACATCGTCTATCTAGGTCACTCTCTCCAACCCGTCTCACTCTTTCGATCGCACGGCGACCCTATGTGATCGGTTGACCTTGCTTCCTCTCACGCACAAAATATATCTACATGTCTGTGACTGGATCATCTCTCAAGCTCTATCTTACAGCCCTCACCCTTGCCAAAAAGCTCAATCGGACAATATCTCTCCAGAGCATATATATTTGTTCAATGAATGTCGGACCACACTCACTTTTTCTCTCTATCTATATGTCTCTCGATTGACCTCGCTTTCTCACACCATATCTTCCATGCGTTGAAGCTACTACCTCTCCATCCCTCACAAAGACGGAGCTATTTACAATGCGAGGGGCACTCCAACCTTGGATTAATATGTGTAGGCATTTATTCTGGTTGGTTTAGATTATATTTTCGTAGCATTTGGCCCACAACTACTCCAATCACCGTAGCGGGTAATTAAGCTACGTGGAGCACCTAATATGAGCACCGGGGAGCTGTTGGATCGAAGATGCAGCGGCACACACGAGGCCTGAATATTTTATTTGCAAAAAAAACTTTGGAGACTTTGGAAATTGCACATAATTACAAAGAGTACTCCCAAGCCACTGGATCTCACTTCCAACGGTGTAAAAACTCGTATCACCATAGTATCTAAGCTGCGGGGTGGATGCGATATTCTATGCCGCTGTCATTTTTGTTCGTAAACTTGCAAAAAACGTGTAACTCGTGCCGTTACTTGTCTAACCGCGCAAAGTGTTTGTTCAAAAAAACCATCCTACACTGAAATATCGGAACAACACACAAGGGTCCCACTTGTCATTAATCAAATTTGGACCTAAAACTAACAAATCTGAAAGACGAGATTCAAACTGGCAACCTAGACTACAAAGCATAAGTCGATAGCCTGAAAAAATGATCGGTTGTTGGCTTTGTCCCATAACTTGATTTTATACAGTACTTGCGTTGAGTAGAGTAGAGGGAGTGCCTCGTCAACACGTGCATGACCGTTATCTCACTTACTGGTGGGTCCCAAGTCTGCGATCTCAATCTCTCTTCTCTCCATCGTCTAACCTTTGCACCGGCACACACGAAGAGCGGCGCTAGCTTGCCGTGGTGTTATTACAACTAAAAAAACTTGGAAAATAGAAGAATCACCTAGAACAAGAGACATTGTGGCTGGTCGAGACGGAGCGAACCACATCTATCCTCCGTGCCACGTTTGCATGACGAAGTTGTGTGGCTAGTGGGGTGTTTTCAACCGACTGGCTGGGTCCCGAGGTCGAACCATAGGTACTCTACTACATCTGATACAATATATTTTTACACGCACATTTTTCCTCCATGCCGAGACGTGGCACACCCTACCGCGCGGTTTCGGGGTCCTCCCGGGTGGTGCACGCATATATTCTTCCTGACGTGGGATGCCCTACCGCGCATTTTCTGGGTTCTCCTCGGTCGTAGTGCCGAAGCAAGTAAATGAGTAGTCAAATCACGAAATACCACCTTTTCCGCCAAGTACATCAGTGAAGCACGGTGGCTAGCTAGTTGGGCTAGTTCGACCGATTAGCTAGGCCGCTGCCACATTTGTTTTTCACCCCTTTTTTATCTACTTGCTGGCAGGTAAATTTAAATATCCACCGCGGCGTTGCTCTGGTGTTTGGGTGCGGCAGGATTTTTAATTTGTGATTGACGGGAGCAGGCGCGGGAGGATTTTTAATTTTTTGATTGACGGGAGCAGGCGCGGCAGCAATTAGTCACGATGACTCCGCCTGTACCCACTGCTCCCTGATGTGAGAAGTCGTCGACTGGTGTTTTACCATGGTGAAAACCAAAAGATTCCCCGCTCCCTCCGCCTTCCCGTAGATTGCATTGCCTTTCAGCCGTTTCGCCCCCTTTGCTTCCTCTCCCCATTGCTTCTACCTGGTGCCATGGCGGCACAGCAGATCACAGAGTCCGAGGTGAGGCTCCTGACACAGGAGCTCCATGCCAAGGATGCGGAGCTCAGGGCCAAGGACGTGGAGCTCCGTGAGCTCAAGGAGGAGAGGAGTGCCATGCTCCTCCGTTATGTGCGGGAGTTCACGGAGCTTCAAAAGCGGCAAGCGTCCACCACAAAGATGCTCGAGGTGTCGGCGGCATTGCTGCAGAAAGCGGGAGATACGATAGGCCATCAGGGGAGCCGGCTGGAGCGCGAGCGGGCCGATCGTGACGAGGTCCAGGATCGCCTCAGCCACTTGGTGAACCAAGTTGCCACACACGTGTTGCGGCTGCGTGATGCTTACCGTCGTGCCAGCGTGACGATGCCGGCCGTCGGGCTAAACCCTCTGCATGGGCATGTCCATGTCTCGACGCAACATGACCGTTGGATCAAACTCAGACGGTGCAGATCAGTCACTGTAGCACAAAGTGTGTGGGTGTGTTTCGTCAGGGGCGAAATTGGGCCTGGGGCAACTGTGGCTGTAGTGCCAGGCGTGGCCCAACTAGCACCTAAACACATAGTTGCCAATATTTGAGAATGTGTTATACATAGAAGCCCAGCCCCAGGCTTCACATCGGCCTCACGTACACGTACAAGGCTTCAGCCCATTAGCCCCACTCCAGTCCATCGATCGGAGCAAAAAACCAATCGCGGACTGCAAGTTGACCATTCGATCTGTCGCTCATTCGTCAAGAAAAAGAAAATCCCTCTCTGATTGGCAACAGAGAAACCCCCGCCTCGCTCGGCTGCGCTGCGCGCCTGCGCCGCCGCCCTCGTCAGTTATCAACTCGCGATTCCCCGCCGCGCCGGCCACCAGATCCGGCGTCCTAGCCACCTGCCTCTCCTTCTGATCTTCTCCAAATATTGAAATTACAGTGCACACACACTGCCGCATAGGTAATATGTACACTGTATCATCCAATTCTTTCCCTAGTTCCTTCATATTAGGCAAACTTAGTGAATTGATGCTGTTAAATTATATTACTTAGTCAGTTTTATTTCATGGTCATCAGGAGATTAGAAATCCAAGATGATGAGGAACCGTTCAATTAAATCTTTTTTTCAGGATTGAGGATATTAAGATTATTTGGTGCTATCAAAAAAATGAGGAAACGCAAAGGGCTACAACCTCTTGCATTCACGATAATGGTAATATTATGCTCTTCTTTTGTAAAAATTCATATGAATAATTGACTTAGTCTTTAAATACTCGATTTTATGTTTGCAGCTCCCGGTCCTTCTACTATCGCTGGTGAAGAAATGATGGCCTCGAATTAAGCAAATCTTCAATAATTTGGTACCAAACAATGTTTGCAATGATGCACTTTATTAAACTATTTGTTTTACATTATTTCCTCTCGTGAAATAATGAAATTATATTTTGTTTTTAATGTGAATTTGTGGCATACCCCCAACACATATTGGTGTGCGTGATATTTGTCGTAATTTTTAGTCAGTTAGGGCCTGTTTGGTAATCCACCAGCTCCATGAAATATCCAGAATATGTGGAGCACCTATTTCCCTGCTCTGTAAATTTGAACTACAGCCCGCTCCGCTCCGGAGCAGAGTTGTGGAGCGGAGGGACTCCAAACAGGCACTTAGTTTTCCCTCGCAAAAAAAACAGGCACTTAGTTTTAGCCCTAGGCTTTGAGAAATCCTGGTTCCGCCTCTGTGTTTGGTTGCATTCTCATCTCAATATAGTTGTTTCCTCTTCGTGTATTTTTGTCAACCTACTAGTGTGGACTCATGCACCCTTCATGCACTCTTCCAAACACCCAAAAGTGGGTCGAGATGGGAACTTTTGCTCCCATCCCGTGCACCCTTCATACACCATGCCTAACACTATTCGTGCTTCATGTGGTTCATGTTTCATGGAGTACTGTAGCACCATACTCTCCGTGCGCTATGGACCTAGTTCTGTTAACATTGATCTCACTGTCCATTCTCGACCGGACAGTCGAAAAAGCGGTACTATGTTACATATAGGAGTAGTTGACATCCGCACAACATCATTTGTTGTCGTCATATCTTACTACACTAGCAACAAGATTGTGTAGTACTGACGTACGAACCACTGCACATGCCTAGTAGTAGGAGCACTGTGTATGTTCAAGTGGCTGCCGTGTTTCGCACTCCTCCGTCGTAAGAGTGGAAACGCTTGTTGTAATCATTTTTTTGTTCTGAAAAATAGTGGACACGCTCTACCATGCGGATCCTCCTCCAACCATGCACTAAAGTACTCACTTTCGCCGACGTGTGGGACAGCCAGCATCGGGGTCCACCAGCCATGCACTAAATTACTCCGTAGTAGAGTGAAGGTAGATTACCCCGATCAAAGCGCCGCAGTAATGCCCAATGAGCCGTCAAATCACAAAACCCCCTCCTTTCCAGTAGTAAGTGGGACGGACGAAGCAACCATCATTTCACTCTTCTCTCTCAGCTTCGCCTCTACCCAACCCTCGCTTCTGCCTCATCTTTTTCCTCATTTCTTCAAGAAAACCCCGACCTGCTTTTGCCATTGTTCTTCTCTCCCAAAGAAGGAAAGGTGAGCACATCAATGGTGTTGATTCTGGCCAAGGCCCGGTCTTGCAACCCCAGGACTGATCCTATAACTCCCTCTCTTTTCTTCTTTTGGGTTTGTGATTATGGTTTCTTTTCTTTTATTTCTATTTGACAGTTTCTTGATGGACACTAGAGCACCGGCCGAAGTGATGTCTATGGCTCCGGCCAAAACCGTCGAGGCTCATGGTACAAAGAAGCGCAAGCACCCCGCCGAGACTACCGCAGACAAGCTCAAAGCCATCGCCCTGTCCAAGCCCCCCTCTCCGGGATCCCTCATTAAGCAAGTCCAGGTAATATCTCTTCTTGACGATCTTTTTCTCGATCTTGATCGTGTTTTTTCATCTAACACGCAATACTAGTACTAGTAGTACAACTTTCTGGGTGATCTTGCATGTGATTTTTGTGTACCAAATGACGGTTCTAAATTCCTCTTTTGACCAAAACATGCAAGAGGTTGACACTGATTTCTTATAGATTACTTTCAACTACTCCCTCTGTCCCAAATTTCTTGCCTTAGATTTGTCTAGATACGGATGTATCGAATACTAAAATGTGACTTGATACATCCGTATCTAGACAAATATAAGACAAGAATTTTGGGACAGAGGGAGTACTTTATGAACATCAATGCTACCTTTTAAGAGGGTATATTTGCCTCAGTAACTTGTGTTATGGATATTGCATGTAATCCCTCTGCTCTCATGCTTTTGAAGACATGTTCTAGTGTCTTTGTTCACTCATTTCTGTGCATATATGTAGTCATATATGGAGTATAATATCGAAAATCATCTTATATTTCTGAACGGAGGTAGTAATAAAATATGGTTTCTGTTTGAATTAGAACCAGGTCCGTGGTGGAGATGAAGTTCTCAAAGTCATGCCATGTGAACTGGAAGACCTGATGATGAGTTCTACTGCTGAACTAGTGATGTGTCCTTGTCGCCACGTGTCCTGAACTAGTGTTTTCCTGTAGCATTGTTGTCAGCTGTTGTGTCTTGTCGCCACGTGTCTTGAACTAGTGTTTTCCTGTAGCATTGTTGTCAGGCATGTTCTCGAGGCTGTACTTGACCACAACAATTTCCTGGTTGTGCCTTCGATTATGAAGGGTGTGGTTCTTGTAAAGCTTCCCAACAAATCTGATGCGGCCTGTCTTCATCATCATGTTTATGAGTGGAAAGACAACTTTGTTAGGTTCTCCAAGGTTGACAAGATGGTGATGGTGCATGTAGACATCTCACACAAAGTCCATGGCCTAGTCAGTTATGCGGGGTTCATCCCGTAGGTCGGTGGCAAAAAATAGTATGCAGAGTTTAGTTAGTGCAACTTTGCTTGTCTGTAGTAAGTACTATTGTTCAGTACGTGATTTGTGTTTGTGAACCCTGTATTGTTTATTAGTACTGCCGCTTTTGGTGTGTGGTCGGTCCTGAGAACGGTCTATGTTAATGTCTGTCCACTCAATTCAGCCTGTATATTTTGAAGTATCCATATCATATTTTTTGTGAGGACGGTCTATCAATTATGGTTACACTCCAATATCTGTACGCATTGCAGGGTTTATCGCACCCACCAGGATTTCCAGCCCCATGGATGTTCGGTCCATATGATTTGTCACGACCTTTGGACTGTCCTGCTTGTGGGAGTAGGCGGGGCCCCTGCATGCCACGCGTAGTTGAACGATCAATCTTCTATTTAGTACTTCAACATAGTGATTTCCTGGCAAGGATTCACTCGTGTCACATCAAGTAAATCTTATTGATTTACTGTCTAAATCTTATTGATTTAATGTCATATTTTCTTTCTTTTCCTGCAATTTTACGATGCAGGTTTTGCCATGTCACATTCATCACAGAATAAACCGTTCGGTTGCTCTACGATGGCTATTTTTGCAGGTTTCACTTCTTATGTCATGTCAGTAACGAAGGCACTGTCCATCACTTATATTACTGGAAAAAATTGGATCAGTCTGTTGTCTGAGTACAAGCTGAATCCCTATGATGAACTGCAGTTTGGTTTAACAAAAACGCCACAATTAGTCCTTCTCGCATTTAAAAGAAATGAAGAAAAAGACTGGATCACGGTCACTGATCCTAGTCAAGTTAGAAAGCTGATCATAGGAGACCAAACACGATCGCCGCTGTCTCGCACAGATCGAGCACCGACAGTTGCTCTAGCACTGATAGTGGTAGCAGCTCAGTCTGATCCAGCCGAGGATTGGGCACCGACCACGTCAGCGGATCAGTCTGATCTACCGGAGGATCGGGCATTGACACCGGCACCAGCTCTACAAGGAGCACCATCTCTGGCAGCAGCGGCAGCTTCGGCACTTGCACCAACACTTGCACTTGCATCTGCTCCGGCCTGTGCAGTTGCACCGGCAACAGACTGGGCTGCAGTTCGCACTTCATATACCAAAGTCCTTACAAAAACCAACATGTCCACCTTCTTGGTAAGCATTGGCCGCCCAAGTGCTTCGTTCTTTTTTCTTTCCATGTTGTTTCACATGATTCACTGTGTTGATCTAACTTTTTGGGTATGTCTTCTTGTTTGCAAATAGAGAATTCCTAGAGCAATGAGGGAGTCGTTCAACAATCTGGGCGACCGCGGCCAAGTTTCCCTTACCATGCGCAGCCTTGGTGTGAATGAACCTGCTCAATATATCATAAGTACAAAGGATGGTCGCATGATGATTGATGCTAAAGGATGGTCAAGGTTCAAATCTAAATCATATCTTGCGATAGGGGATGATGTCAAAATCGAACTTTCTCGGCAAGGAGAGCTGGTCCAAATCAAATTTGAAATTCTTCAGTAGCAGCACGCAACTACCTAACTGATCTATCCTCCGAGAGATTTTGATGTAATAATCTGGCATGGTGAAACAAGTGTCCTGTGTGTATAAGTAGTACGATGGTATTATTTATCACATGGTATATCGTTGATAGAATTGCAACTCTGATTGCTGGTTAGGAACTGTCGTTCGATTTCATTCCAACAGCTGCCGTGCTTTATTCAATTTTGTGTATTCGCCTTGCGACAGCATCTAAAACCAGCGCCGTACCGATCGCTTGCAATATGAAAAGCGTTGAGGTAAAACACATGGGCCCCCAAACATGCAGGGTCGGCCTGCGACCCAAAGTCCAGAACCTGGTTTCGAGAAGCACTAGCTCAGTGCAGAAGTGGCGTCCTCCTCCTGCTGTGGGTTGGGGCAAGATGAATGTTGATGCTGCGTTATCTCGCAATGGTGAAAGGGGAGCCCTGGCAGTTGTGAGCCGGGATCATATAGGCTTCTTCCTTGGAGCATCGGCACTGGTGTGCGAAAGTGTTACTGATCCAGAAATCCTAGAGGCAATGGCATGTTGCGAGGGGCTATCTCTGGCTCTTGACTTAAACCTGCAACAAGTTCAGATTAGCACGGATTGTTCAGCAACAACAAGCATATCGGAGAGGCATACTTGGGGCCCAACAAAGTTATTATGGACGAGATCAAGATGAAGAAGAATACGTTCCAACCATGGAGATCATACATGAAAAACGCGAGTGTAATGTTGAAGCGCATGTGCTCGCAAAAGCTGCTACTTCTTTGCCGTGTGGACGCCATCTTTAGCTCACAGGAACCCCTGAAATTATTTGTATACCTATGACTCTTAATCTTCAATAAAGCAGCTTTTATCCCTCAAAACAAACATCTGAGTATTATATTCTCAGTTGAACCGCCATAATGCCCGTGCGTTGCAGAGGGAGTATTTTTCTCGACAAGGTGAGCCTGTGATATAAAAGATTTGTATATTTCTTTACAGAGGCAGTATCTCTCTGTCAAAAAATATATTTATGTGTAACTAGTTACTCCTGTCTTTCTACTTCCTTTAGCTGATATGTGGGGCAACCGGCAACGGGGTCCACGTGCCATATGCACAAATTAGAGTGCACAACTTCATGGTAGACACACCTCGGTCGTAGCGCCACAGTAATACCCAATGAGCCGTCAAATCACAACCCCCCTTTCCAGCTTTAGTAGTAAGCTGGACGGACGAAGCGACAATATTTCACTGGGCCTGAATCCCTTTCTCCCTTGTCTGCTTGTTCAGAGAAAACCCCCTCTTGGCGATTGCATAGGGTTTTCTCATGGAGAACCAGGTACGAATTCTTCATCCATCCCCGATAAACCCAAGTCCCTTGGTCGCAGGTAATCCTAGGATGGCAGCCGCCGCCATTGATGCATTGTTCTTCCTACTGAATCTAGTGTGTTTCATTTGCAGTGCCCAAAGTGCGTGAAAGTGCAACTATCCCTAGGTGGTTTTGGTAATTCATAACAACATATAGCTCATTGAGCTAATGCTATTTCAAGATGATTATTTCAGGAAAGCTCAATGATTGGCATGGCATGGATGTGAAAGTGGAACCCTCAAAATGCTAAGGAACAAGAATTGGCTCAAGCTCAAAAGTTCAAGACTCTTCATTTTATATTTTAGTGATCCAAGATCACATTGAGTCTTTAGGAAAAGCCAATACTATCAAGGAGGGATGAGGTGTTGCTTAATGAGCCTCTTGCTCTATGTGCTTGATGATATGCTCCAAAATCCTCAGCTACTTTCCCATATCCACAAATGACCTAAACCCTAAGCCAAACTCGGTCATACCGATTTTGTCAATCCGGCGCCACCGAGTTTCACTTGTCATTTTCCACTGCCAAACCCTAGCAATTCGGTCCTACCGATAAGGTTCTCGGTCCCACCGAGATGGGCTTGCAAACTCTATGTTTCCAATTCGTAACTTTTCGGTCTCACCGAAAGAGCGAATCGGTCCCACCGAGAATGCAAGGTAAACTCTATGTTTCCTTCTTGTAACTTTTCGGTCTCACCGAAAGAGCAAGTCGGTCCCACCGAGTTTGCCTGACCAACTCTCTGGTTAGCTAATTGCCGAACTCGGTCTCACCGAGTTTGTGCGATCGGTCTCACCGAGATTACGTTATGCCCAAACCCTAACCGAATCGGTCCTACCGAGTTGCATCTCAGTCCCACCGAAATTCCTAACGGTCACTAGGTTTACCATTTCGGTCCGACCGAGATTGGAAAACTGTGTGTAACAGTTGGATTTCGTGTGGAGGCTATATATACCCCTCCACCACCTCTTCATTCGAAGAGAGAGCCATCAGAACACATACATCCCTACTCATATGTTCTGAGAAAGAACCACCTACTCATGTGTTGAGACCAAGATATTCCATTCCTACCATATGAATCTTGATCTCTAGCCTTCCCCAAGTTGCTTTCCACTCAAATCTTCTTTCCACCAGATGCAAATCCTATGAGAGAGAGTTGAGTGTTGGGGAGACTATCATTTGAAGCACAAGAGCAAGGAGTTCATCATCAACACACCATTTGTTACTTCTTGGAGAGTGGTGTATCCTAGATTGGCTAGGTGTCACTTGGGAGCCTCCGACAAGATTGTGGAGTTGAACCAAGGAGTTTGTAAGGGCAAGGAGATCGCCTACTTCGTGAAGATCTACCGCTAGTGAGGCAAGTCCTTCGTGGGCGATGGCCATGGTGGAATAGACAAGGTTGCTTCTTCATGGACCCTTTGTGGGTGGAGCCCTCCGTGGACTCGTGCAACCGTTACCCTCCGTGGGTTGAAGTCTCCATCAACGTGGATGTAGGATAGCACCACCTATCCGAACCACGGGAAAAACATCCGTGTCTCCAATTGCGTTTGAATCCTCCAAACCCTTACTTTTACATTCTTGCAAGTTACATGCTTTACTCTCCGCTACCAATAAACTCTTTGCATGCTTGCTTGAATTGTGTGATGATTGCTTGACTTGCTCTAAGATAGCTAAAATCTGCTAAGAACTAAAATTGGGAAAAGGCTAAGTTTTTAATAAGTCAAGTAGTCTAATCACCCCCCCTCTAGACATACTTTCGATCCTACAAGTGGTATCAGAGCTTTGGTCTCCATTTGGCTTGATCTTCATAGCTTTTGGTGGTCATAGCCTTGGTTTCACAACCTAGGAGAGTATGGCGTCTAGTGAGGGAAATTATCACCGTAGAGGTCCTTACTTTGATGGCACTAATTTTGCTAGTTGGAAGCATAAAATGAAAATGCATATTCTTGGACATAACCCCGCCGTATGGGCTATTGTTTGTGTTGGCTTGCAAGGTGAGTTCTTCGATGGGAGGGAACCAAACCGTGAAGCTACCGCGGATGAGTTGAAGATGTTGCAATACAATGCTCAAGCTTGTGATATTCTCTTCAACGGATTGTGCCGCAAAGAATTCAACAAAATCAACCGCCTTGAGAATGCAAAAGAAATTTGGGATACTTTGATTGACATGCACGAAGGTACCGACTCCGTCAAGGAATCCAAGTTGGATGTGCTCCAAAATCAACTTGACAAGTTCAAGATGAAGGATGGTGAAGGTGTCGCTGAAATGTACTCTAGGCTTGCTCTCATCACAAATGAGATTGCCGGCTTAGGAAGTGAAGAGATGACCGATAGATTCATCATCAAGAAGATCCTAAGAGCCTTGGATGGGAAATATGATACCGTGTGCACATTAATCCAAATGATGCCCAACTACAAAGATCTCAAGCCAACGGAAGTAATTGGAAGGATTGTTGCTCATGAGATGTCACTCAAGGATAAAGAGGAACTTCACAACAAATCAAGTGGTGCCTACAAAGCGTCATGTGAAGCCCCCACACCATCAAGTGAGAAACAAAACTTCAATGAAGAATTGAGCTTAATGGTGAAGAACTTCAACAAGTTCTACAAGAGTAGAAGCAAAGATAGAAGCTTCAAGTCAAGGTCCTACAATGACAAAAGATCTTCTAGTCGAGAGCGAAACTGCTATAATTGTGGAAGACCCGGACACTATTCCAATGAGTGTACGGCTCCCTACAAGAGAAGAGAAGATTCTCCAAAAAGAAGAAACATAGAATCTCCACCAAGAGAGAGAAGGAGTAGAGATGATCGTTATGAACGAAGATACTCACGGAGAAGCAAGGATTCGGAAAGGAAGGAAAAATCATCAAGGAGCTATGCAAAACGAAGACATCAAGCTCATGTTGGTGAATGGGTATCCGGCTCCGACTCCGACAACCACTCCGAGAGAAGTTATCACTCCGACTCCGAAGATACTCAAGATGAAGGTGTTGCCGGTCTAGCACTTGTGTCAACCAACTCCTATGACATATTTGACTCACCAAATGAAGGAATTGGAAGATGCTTCATGGCCAAAGGTCCTAAGGTAACACACCCCGAGTACGTTGATTTTAATAGTGATGAAGATGACTTGTTAGGTGATGATGATTTGCTTGTTGACAACTCTAGTGAAGAATATTATGGTGAAACATCAATTAATCATGCTAAAACGAATGACAATGATAAGGAGAAGATTGAGGCTCTAACTAAAGAACTAAACACTCTTAAGTTAGCTCATGAAACTATCTTCGAAGATCATCGAGAACTTTTAAGAGCTCATGAGAAATTACGCTTTGAAAAGCTCAATCTTGAGCAAGAGCATGAGTTCTTAAAAGCAATCAATGATGATCTCCGCAAGAATAGTTCTTCTTACATTGCCAAGCGTTTACTATTATCCACTTACATGCCTCAAGTCAAGACTAGTAACAAGAACAAGAAAGATTCTTCCTCTAGTAGTAACAATGATCATGCTAAATCCAGTATTGTTGATTCTAGTAGTTCTCTTGATTCCACTAATGATTCTCTTAGCCAAGTTACACTTGAGCAAGAAAATAGCTTATTGAAGGGAATTATAGAGAAAGGTGTTTACAAGAGCCTTGCCGAAAGTAAGCAATTCGAGGAAATTGTGCGCAAGCAAGGAATGCACCGGAAGAATCAAGGTGTTTGTTTTGAACGAAAGTTCAATGCCAATGGAGTTGAATGGGAAGAAGATCAATACCCCAAGACAAAGTTTGTTCCTCAACAAGAGAAGTATGACACTTCTTTCAAGGGGACACAAGCTCAAGATGATCTTCCACCACAAGACTACAAGCAAAAAGGCAAGGACAAGCTTCAAGAGGAGATTGACGCATTTGAAGAAGCTCCTAAGACCTTAGTCAAGTCGATTCCCAAGACTACTTCAAGTTCCACTACATCAAGTACGACTACAACTCCAAGGATTCCCATCAAGATGGTGTGGATCCAAAAGAAGAAGAACTAGAGAGTTCTTGAGGGTGACTCCGCCAACATACTTCACTCTTATCATTTTGGCAAGAACAAGTGCAATCAACTTCCACATCTTGCACTAGTTCAAGATGTCACAAACCCTCTTGTTGGTAAGACAAGGGACAAGGTAACCTAAAAGTTCTCATGGACATCATCTTGTGTCTGCATCACTCTATGTCTATGGATATCCTTGTTTGTTCCTTGTGGGACTAACCCATGTAGGTATTGAAAGTGCAATTCACTCAAATGGATAGCTCCAAGTGACCCTTCTACATCAACATTGAGCATCCACATCTTCAACATCTACATGAAGTCATCATCGACAAAATCCAAGGTTAGTTCATCCGTCTTAGGGGGGATATCACATCTAGGGGGAGCTTTACTCTAAGACTTGAGCTAAAGCAACTCTAAAGATGTGGACACAACAATGCTTTATGTAAAAGTGGTAACCCCACTTGAGCTTAAACGATGAGTATGACCTATGATCAAGTGTTCTCACTTGACTCCTAAGTCAATATACTCATATATAGATGACCTAGTCATCGCCAATTGCTTGATAGATGCTAGAATTGGTTGTGCATGCTTTGTCACATATTTCAATTGCCATCTTATTGTGTGAGCATGTTGGTTGCATATTTTACTCATTCGAGGACATCCACTTGTTGTTTTGATTGTTTGCCTTTCTTCTTTTGCCAAGTGGATGGACAAGAATGCCTAAGAACCTCCTCTAGCTATCTATGCTTTTCTCGTCTCAAACTCTATTCATGCTGCATCACAAAACTTGATCAAGTCAGATTCGAACCACTCTGTGTGAGGAGCGCTCGGAGTCCCCGATTTTTCATAGACTTAAACTTCCAAAACCTCTTTATGAATCTCGGTCTGACCGATACTCCATTTTCGGTCCTACCGAGTTCATTAAGTTGATCTAGGTTTTCGATCTCGGTGCAACCGATTTGAACTTTTCGGTCACACCGAGTTGCAATAACTGCACATAGTTTTGCATCTCGGTGCCACCGAGTTGTTCCACTCGGTCACACCGATAGGGTCGGGCTATATATAGTGACGGGCAAAATTTTGGAAATTTCTCCGAAACCTCTTCGCCCGCGCGATAGCCTGCTCTGCCTTCGTGGTCTCCGGATCGTCTTCTCGTACCGATTCTGTCAATCCGGCGCCACCGAGTTTCACTTGTCATTTGCCACTGCCAAACCCTAGCAATTCGGTCCTACCGATAAGGTTCTCGGTCCCACCAAGATGGGCTTGCAAACTCTATGTTTCCAATTCGTAACTTTTCGGTCTCACCGAAAGAGCGAATCGGTCCCACCGAGAATGCAAGGTAAACTCTATGTTTCCTTGTTGTAACTTTTCGGTCTCACCGAAAGAGCAAGTCGGTCCCACCGAGTTTGCCTGACCAACTCTCTGGTTAGCTAATTGCCGAACTCGGTCTCACCGAGTTTGTGCGATCGGTCTCACCGAGATTACGTTATGCCCAAACCCTAACCGAATCGGTCCTACCGAGTTGCATCTCAGTCCCATCGAAATTCCTAACGGTCACTAGGTTTACCATTTCGGTCCGACCGAGATTGGAAAACTGTGTGTAACGGTTGGATTTCGTGTGGAGGCTATATATACCCCTCCACCACCTCTTCATTCGAAGAGAGAGCCATCAGAACACATACATCATTCCTACTCATATGTTCTGAGAAAGAACCACCTACTCATGTGTTGAGAACAAGATATTCCATTCCTACCATATGAATCTTGATCTCTAGCCTTCCCCAAGTTGCTTTCCACTCACATCTTCTTTCCACCAGATCCAAATCCTATGAGAGAGTTGAGTGTTGGGGAGACTATCATTTGAAGCACAAGAGCAAGGAGTTCATCATCAACACACCATTTGTTACTTCTTGGAGAGTGGTGTCTCCTAGATTGGCTAGGTGTCACTTGGGAGCCTCCGACAAGATTGTGGAGTTGAACCAAGGAGTTTGTAAGGGCAAGGAGATCGCCTACTTCATGAAGATCTACCGCTAGTGAGGCAAGTCCTTCGTGGGCGATGGCCATGGTGGAATAGACAAGGTTGCTTCTTCATGGACCCTTCGTGGGTGGAGCCCTCCGTGGTCTCGCGCAACCGTTACCCTCCGTGGGTTGAAGTCTCCATCAACGTGGATGTAGGATAGCACCACCTATTCGAACCACGGGAAAAACATCCGTGTCTCCAATTGCATTTGAATCCTCCAAACCCTTACTTTTACATTCTTGCAAGTTACATGCTTTACTTTCCGCTGCCAATAAACTCTTTGCATGCTTGCTTGAATTGTGTGATGATTGCTTGACTTGCTCTAAGATAGCTAAAATCTGCCAAGAACTAAAATTGGGAAAAGGCTAAGTTTTTAATAAGTCAAGTAGTCTAATCACCCCCCCTCTAGACATACTTTCGATCCTACAGTGCGAGTACCCTACAGGTTTCTGCGCCCTCGGCGAGACGCCACACTTGTTCCTTCTCATCCTAACACAGCATTTTGAAACGTGCACAGTATGTTCCTAGAATCCTCTTTTCTATCCGGGAGGGTGGGGTTTTTTTGAACATGTTGTGTTCTCATATTATTTTTCCTGCAGTGTATTATTTGCTCTGCCAGAACACATGTACTCAAGATGCTCGGCCTTGCCATAACTGAATACACTAGTTTAATGGTCACAGTGAAGACAAGCCATGGATATGAGTTCCGAGTTGGGTTCATGAACCAAGAAGATAGCTACTTTTTTATGGCCGAACTTGGATAAACTTTCTCAAGTGTTACGGACTGAAAGTTGGCGCACGAATGTTGATGGAAATAGCAGAAACTGTTCTCATCTTCACTGCGATCTTCCACCTCGACGTCGTTCCAATTGTTCATCCATGTTAGTTTTGTATCTGGTTCTTGCTTGTTGCCTTGATTACTTCTTAATCCACCTATTCTATCTAACTAATCATAGTTTAACTTTAGAAGTAGGAACGAATCTCTCACGAAGATGCTACTTCTAACTAATATTTTCGTATAATTGGTGGCACGTGTAGGTTTTTTCAGAGTAAAGCAGTCTGCTCGTTTGTTACTCTGTAATAACTCGGCTGTTACTAATGGCACTGAAGTTGACTGGATCGACATCCACAAGTTCCTACACTTTATTGATCGTCTTGAGGACCTTGTGGGGCGTTTCAATGGTGCAAGGCCACGTGGGATATGTGTGCCACTGCTGCACTTGTTGAACAGGTCCAACTGTGTCGAGAAACTTATGGTACGAGCTGTTTTTTGTTATATATGCTGTTCATAAACTATTGCTTATACACAGTTTTACAGCTGTGATCTTCTTGAAACAGGAACTGCCGAGTTCTATTGTTCCTATACAGATGCCTGACCATGGTCGGGCCAGACTTGCGCTTGGTCACAACATGATGTTTATGTCGACCTACTCAATTCCCCTTGGAGGTGAAAAGACACTTATTCATGGGTGGTCTCAAATAATGAAGACCCATCCATCTTGGAGAATAGGACAGAAGATTATGTTCATGCTTTTCCATGGCTCTAAAGTGAATATCCTGTTTATTGACCACGTTGCAAGATGAAGCCGCTTTCAGAAGGTTGTGGATGCGCAGGGTGGCGCCTGGGCCTTGTCCCGGGGCTTGGCGGCCTCACCCTTGGTTAACTGTAGGCGAAGTAGCACTGTTCGAGGCGTGCTTTGTATGATTGAACCTGTATAAGTACTCATACTGCTTTCAGCTTTGGTTGTTAAGTGCCCCTCCTGGTTTCAATTAAGGTTGTTAAGTACCACAGTCTGTCGTGTTTCTTCAGTCCTATCTTCCTCCAGCCGCCAAAACCAAACCAGCGCCGGTGGGGCCGCCTGCTGCCACCTCCCACGGCTGGCTGCGCCTCAGCGCACGCATCGCCGCCCCACTATCTCCTAAATCGTTAACGCCGACGTCCTCCGCGCGCTTTGGTGCGCTCGCCGCGGTGCCGCTCTCTCGCGTTGTCAACATGGTCAACAAACAATAGGAGTCGGCAGAAGTACGTGGAGAGGATGACAGTAGGGGCCCACCACGTCAGCGTATGGAAAAATAAAATGCTTCCTCCTAGTGTTTTCCTGACATCTCGGACCCACGACATTGGGAGCATATATAGTCAATAGACAAGAGAACAACACAAGATCGGCTGACACCTGGGACGTAGCTACTCGAGCAGTATTTTTTGTTTGGTATTGTTGAGACGGAGCAGGGTTTGAACATGGCTGTGGCCCGTCTAGCCCAGGCTTATATTTTATGTTCACCACGTGACTAGCCCAGCTATTTTTTCTTTGTGAAAACGAGCCCAGTTTATTTTTTCTGAAGAATACCCAATCCAGGCCTACTTATTTTTCTACGCCCTGATGGGCTGCAACTCTTTCAAGACGCCTGCAAATCTTGAAAGTAATATGAAATGGGTTGTAAATATAAAAACAGATGACAAATTGGCAATTACTTTATAATTTCCGAATTTTATTACATTTTCATATTCCTATTTCACTGGGCATTAACCTAATTTAAATATATCGTCAAAGTACTTTAAATCTGGCTAGACATTTCGGTGTTAAAAATAGTTTGGAACCCACAGAAATATGCGGAATTGGCCCTGGCCAACCAAAAAAATGACTGCAATAAATTGCATAAGAAGTTGCTATGAGCTATATATAAATTATTAAAAAAAGAGGGAGTGGTCTGACTTGTGGGCCTGTTTAGTTGGCGCATATGCAAGATTTTTTTAGTTATTATATACGTCAACAAACGATTCTAGCAGACGTAACCGTTGGATGTCAATCCAACGGCCGTCGTGTTTCTTCAATCTCTGATCTTCTTGCTCCAGCCGCCAAAGCAGCGCCGGCGGGACCGCCTACTCCCGCCTCCCGTGGCCGGCTGTGCTGCCGCGCAGGCCTCAACGCCCCCTACTACTCCCACCGCTGGCCAGGGCATCCCTCTACTCACCCACACCCCCTGTTATTCTGCGGCGACGGCAGCCTCACACCGCAGCCGAACCGGTGAACGCTCGTACTCCTCTCTGCGTGGGCATCCACTGCCGCGTCTTCCCCGGCTCCGCGTCGTCCCCTTCCTATGCCTCGCGGTCGTCCACCGCCATGGTGCTCTCGGCGCGGCGTGGTCAATGTGATCAACGACCGACTTCCATCGGAAGAGTACTGTACGTGGAGAGGCTGATAGCTGGGTCCACGACAGCCGCAAGGAAGTGCCTCCTTATTACACGCAAAATAATTATTCCTCCACCTGACAGCGGGGACCCACCGGACGGGCCACCAGTATTTTGCGAAAAAAATCGTTTCCCCCAGACTACTGGGACCCACCGGACGGGCCACCGTATTCCGTAAAAAAACGCCCCCCCCCCCCGCTGTCAGCTCGGACCCACCGGAAGTGCCTCCTTATTATGCACAAAAAAAATTAATACTCCCTCGGCTAGCTGGGACCCACCTTGGTGGGAGGATGACTTGTGGGCCTACTAAGTTGACGGGGACGAAGGGCTTTGTCAACTTAGTCAATATGAACGATTCTAGCTCCAGTGACCGTACGATGTCCATCCAACGGCCGTAGTGCTTCCTCAACCTCTGGTCTTCTTGCTCCAGCCGCCCAAAGCAGCGCCGGTCGTGCCGCATGCTCCTGCCTCCCGTGGCCGGCTGTGCTGCCACGGAGGCCTCACCGCCCCCTACTATTCCCACTGCTGGCCAGGCCCTGCGGCAACGGTAGCCTCACACCGCAGCCGAACCAGTGAACCCTCGTACTCCTCTCCTCGCGGGCTTCCACTGCCGCGTCTTCCCCGGCTTCGCGTCGTCCCCTTCCTAGGCCTCGCCGTCGTCCACCGCCATGGTGCTCTCGGCGTGGCGTGGTCAATGTGGTCAATGATCGACTTCCATCGGAAGAGTACTGTGCGTGGAGACGCTGACAGCTGGGTCCATGGCCGTAGCAAGGAAGTGCCTCCTTATTACGCGCAAAATAATTATTCCTCCACCTGACAGCGGGTACCCACCGGATGGGCCACCGTATTTCATGAAAAAAAACATTTGCCCCTGACAGCTGGGACCCACCAGCTACATCTTCGCACAGAAGGAAGTGCCTGACAGTCGGGACCCACCTGCTTGAAGCGTACGTAGCGTTGTGATTCTGGTCGCGATCGTGTACGTACATATATACTGGTCGATGTAGAGGCGCGCACGTGTCGTAGTAGAGGCGCGCACGTAGCATGTACACGTACGTACATCGGCCAAGGTGCAAGAAAGAAAATACGGCCATGTATGTGTACATACGGGCGGGGTCTCGAACGCCTACTCGCGCATACGTACGGCCAGGGCTCGTGTACATGGCTGGGTCAGAACAGAGAAACAACGTCGTCGTCGTGTTCATGGGGATGCAACGGAATGAGTCGTGTTCATGGGGAGGCAATGGAATGCGTCGTGTTCATGGGGAGGCAACAGAATGCGTCGTGTTCATCGGGAGGGCTTGGACGGAACATGATGGAAACGAGGCCTGGCGTACCGCAGAACGGAGGAAACGACCTTGTGTTTGACCGGCCACGTTCGAAACGGGATCCTGTTGATCGGGAGGGGTCTGGCGTACCGCAAAACGGAGGACACGGACCTCCTACGGTCAAAACGGGGGTCCTGTTCATCGGGAGGGGTGTCGCGTACCGCAAAACGGACGAAACGGACCTCCTACGGTCGAAATGGGGGTCCTGTTCATCGGGAGGGGTGTGGCGTACCGCAAAACGGGACTCCATGGGATACTGTTCATCTCCACCATCGAAACCCTCCAGCCTCCACGAGCTACTGTTCATCCACCGTCGACCTCCTCCAGCCTCCACCTGCGACTGTTCATCCACGGGCTCCTGTTCATCCAGCCTCCACCGCGCACTACTCCACCGGCTACTGTTCAACCAACCCTCTCGCGGGCTCCTGTTCAACCACCTCTCCATGGGCTACTGTTCATCCTGCCCTCCACCGTCTATTGTTCATCCTGCCCTCCACGGGGTGGTCCTGTTCATCCAGCCCTCCACGGGGTCCTGTTCATCCAGCCTCAACCGGCTCGATCGATCGGGGTCCTGTTCATCCAGAGGCAACACCACGGGGTCCTCTTCATCCACCCCCACCGGTTCTAATGCCTTTTCTCTCATAATATGCAAGGTATACACAAAAGAGGGGGAATTCCGGCAGCTAGAAATCTGGACCTAAAAAGCTACGTCACGTTACCTATTCTGCACAACTCCAAACAAGCTGAAACTTCACGGAGATTTTTTTATCAAATATATGATGGATAATTGAGAACATAACTACCAGAGGGGGCCCACCAGGTGGGCACAACCCTCCTAGGCGCGCCAGGGAGCCCAGGCACGCCCTGGTGGGTTGTGCTCACCCAGGCCCACCTCCGGTGCCCATCTTCTCGTATATAAGTCATTTTGACCTAGAAAAAAAAGGAGAGGACTTTCGGGACGGAATGCCACTGTCTCGAGGCGGAACTTCCCTCCCGGAGGGGGAAATCATCATCATCATCATCACCAACAACTCTCTCATCTTGGGGAGGGCAATCTCCATCAACATCTTCAACAACACCATCTCGTCTCAAACCCTAGTTCATCTCTTGTGTTCAATCTTGTTATCGGAACTATAGATTGGTGCTTGTGGGTGACTAGTAGTGTTGATTACATCTTGTAGTTGATTACTATATAGTTTATTTGGTGGAAGATTACATGTTCAGATCCATTATGCTATTTAATACCCCTCTGATCTTGAGCATGATTATCATTTGTGAGTAGTTACTTTTGTTCTTGAGGTCACAGGAGAAATCATGTTGCAAGTAATCATGTGAACTTGATATGTGTTTGATATTTTGATAGTATGTATGTTGTGATTCCCTTAGTGGTGTCATGTGAACGGCGACTACATGACACTTCACCATATTTGGGCCTAAGGGAATGCATTGTGGAGTAGCAATTAGATGATGGGTTGCGAGAGTGACAGAAGCTTAGACCCCAGTTTATGCGCTATTCCGTAAGGGACCGATTGGATCCAAAAGTTTAGTGCTATGGTTAGAATTTATTCTTAATACTTTTCTCGTAGTTGCGGATGCTTGTGGGAGGGTTAATCATAAGTAGGAGGGTTTTTTAAGTAAGAACGGCACCTAAGCACCGGTCCACCCACATATCAAATTATCGAAGTAGCGAACACAAATCGAACCAAGATGGTGAAAGTGACTAGATGAAATTCCCGTGTACCTTGAAGAACACTTTTCTTATCATAAGAAACCGTTTTGGCCTGTCCTTTGCCTCAAAAGGATTGGGCTACCTTGATGCACTTTTGTTACTACTATCGTTACTTGCTTGTTACAAATTACCTTGCTATCAAACTACTCTGCTACTTATAATTTTAGCACTTGCAGACATTACCTTGTTGAAAACCACTTGTCATTTCCTTCTGCTCCTCGTTGGGTTTGACACTCTTACTTATCGAAAAGAGCTACAATTCATCCCCTATACTTGTGGGTCATCACTTTGTCCCAGTAGCTATGTGTTTAATCTCGCTCTCTCTCTCTCTCTCTCTCTCTCTCGTGTTCTTGAGATGTCACGATCTTGATGTATCGCGGGCTTTGTTAATATTGTCGGATCATATGGTGTTTTCCCCTCTCTATCTTGTGATGAATTGAGTTTTCCCTTTGAGATTTCATTTTATTGGATTGAATACTTTTATGGATTTGAGAACACTTGATATATGTCTTGCATATGAATACTTGTGGTGACAATGGGGTATCATATTGATTCACTTGATATATGTTTTGGCACTCAACTCGTAGATTCCCGAGGTAACATTGGGGTAATCTATGCATAGGGGTTGATGCACGTTCTCGTCTTTTGTTTCTCAAGTAGAAAACTTGGGGAACTCTTTGAGGTTCTTTGTGTTCGATTGAGTATTATGAATCTGAATTTGCTTTGGTGTTATTTTAGTACAAACTCTTGATAGATCGATCGGAAAGAATAACTTAGTGTTATTTTAGTAGGAACTCTTGATAGATCAATCGGAAAGAATATCTTGGTGTTATTTTAGTACGAACTCTTGGATAGATCGATTGGAAAGAATTGCTACAAACAATTTCTTCTTATGTTCTCCACTAGATAAGAACTTTGGAGTGATTCTTCATCACACATTGAGGGATGGTTATATGATCCAATTATATTAGCATTGTTGAGAGATTACACTAGCGAAAGTACGAACCCTAGGCCTTGTTTTCAAGAATTGCAATACTGTTTGTGCTCACTTTTGTTACATGCTACCTTGCTGTTTTTTATTTTCACTGTCACAAAAATCAATATCTACTATCATTACTACACTTGTATCACCATCTCTTCGCCGAACTAGTGCACCTATACAAATTACCATTTGTATTTGGTGTGTTGGGGACACAAGAGACTTTTTACTATTTGGTTGCAGGGTCGTTTGAGAGAGACCATCTTCATCCTACACCTCCCACGGGTAGATAAACCTTAGGTCATCCACTTGAGGGAATATTGCTACTGTCCTACAAAACTCTGCGCTTGGAGGCCCAACACGTGTCTACAAGAATAAAGTTGTGTAGTAGAAATCAGTGGCCTATTTCACTCACACTCCTTCATATTCTTCACCAACAGAACGGTGTTTTGATTCGAGATAAGCTTGATGACCCAAAAGTATAGGGGATCAATCGTAGTCCTTTCGATAAGTAAGAGTGTCGAACGCAACGAGGAGCAGAAGGAAATGACAAGCGGTTTTCAGCAAGGTATTCTCTGCAAGCACTAAAATTATAAGTGACGAGTAGTTTGATAGCAAGATAATTTTTAACGAGCAAGTAACGATAATGGTAACAAATGTGCAGCAAGGTAGCCCAATCCTTTTGAGGCAAAGGACAGGCCAAAATGGTCTCTTATGATAACCAAAGCGTTCTGGAGGGTACACGGGAATTTCATTTAGTCACTTTCTCATGTTGGTTTGATTTGTGTTCGCCACTTTGATAATTTGATATGTGGGTGGACCGGTGATTAGGTGTTGTTCCTACTTGAAAAATCTTCCCACTTATGATTAACCCTCTCGCAAGCATCCGCAACTACGAGAAAAGTTTTAAGATAAAATCTAACCATAGCATTAAACTTTTGGATCCAAATCAGTCCCTTCCGAAGTAGCGTATAAACTATGGTTTAAGCTTATGTCACTCTCGCAACCCATCATCTAATAACTACTCCATAATGCATTCCCTTAGGCCCTAATAAGGTGAAGTGCCATGTAGTCGACGTTCACATGACACCACTATGGGAATCACAACATACATACCATCAAAAATATCAAACACATATCAAGTTCACATGATTACTTGCAACAAGATTTCTCCCGTGACCTCAAGAACAAAAGTAACTACTCACAAATGATAATCATGCTCAGGATCAGAGGGGTATTAAATGGCATAATGGATCTGTACATATAATCTTCCACAATAAACCAAATAGTAATCAACTACAAGATGTAATCAACACTAATAGTCATCCACAAGCACCAATCGAAGGTTCTGGTACAAAGATTGAACACAAAAGATGAACTAGGGTTTGAGAGGAGATGGTGTTGTTGAAGATGTTGATGGAGATTGCCCTCCCCAAGATGGGAGAGTTGTTGGTGATGATGATGACGATGATTTCCCCCTCCGGGAGGGAAGTTCCCCCGGCGGAGTCGCTCCGCCGGAGGGCAAAAGTGCTCCTGCCCAAGTTCCGCCTCGAGATGGCGGCACTTCGTCTCGAAAGTCCTCCTCTTATTTTTTTTGTAGGTCAAAATGACTTATATAGCAGAAGAGGGGCACCGAATGTGGGCCGAGGAGGGCACAACCCACCAGGGCACGCCTGGACTCCCTGGCGCGCCCAGGTGGGTTGTGCCCACCTAGTGGCCCCCCTCTGGTAGTTATTTGCTCCAATAATTCTTATATATTCCATAAAAAATCCCCATGAAGTTTCAGCTCATTTGGAGTTGTGCAGAATAGGTGGCCTAACATAGCTTTTTCAGGTCCAGAATTTCGGCTGTCGGTATTTTCCTTCTTTGTGTGAACCTTGCATATTATGAGAGAAAAGGCATTAGAATTACTCCAAAAAGCATTATTATGCATAAAACATTATAAATAACAGTAGGTAAACATGATGCAAAATGGACGTATCAAATCTCTACACGAAAAAGATGCACATGATGTTGTGGTTCCATTCAGGCGGTCGGTTTGAGGTTTCGTTGAGTGTAAATGTTCAACTTCGTGTTCATTTTTGGGGCTATTTTGGATGAAATTTGTCAAACTCATCAAACATGGTCAATCGTTTGAATTTTTCTTTGACCAATAGCTTCATCTCACTGTTTCACACGACCTCCGTGTTGTACATCTTCTGTTTTGGCGGTCGTAAACGAGTATATATGTATCTCTCCATTGTACCATATTAAGGTGTTCATGTGGTGGTTTAGACAAAATTTGACAAATCCATCACTCATGCTCAATTGTTTGAAATTTCCTTTGACCACTAGCTTCATCTCGTTATTCCACAGAACTTTATGTTGTGCATTTTTCGTTTTGATTTGCCTAGATGAATAGAGCTATACCTATCTACTCTATTGTAACTCTGCGTCATGTGTAGTTGTTAACCCTTAATTGGGTCTAGTGTATGCAACAAAATGCGCTTTGGCCCAGCCCAACGCAGCCACCAAATGCTAGGAGAAAATTTCTTCCCCAATGCAGCCAGGAGAGCTCCTATTTGCCGATAATGTATCTGGCACATCGAACATCATGTCACATTCTAAATTTTTCGACCAATCTGAAAAAATCTAGAAAATTGACACACATCAATGTACGTTCTCACAAATTTTGTATCAAAAATTCAAAACATTGCATTTTTAGGGGTAAATCCAAGTTTTATTCATCAAAAGTCACACGAAGTGGGATACAAGTTTAGTCATGGGGTTGGCCTGGCCAATAGCTAAGGAGTACTTGGCTAAACTATGTGCTTTGGTGTTGACAACACGAACTTCGAAAGTAAAATTGTAATGAAATGAAGTAGCTCTAAGTTTAATCTCATTAACTATTGAACCATTCTTGCCACAGCTACCTTTGGAGATGTCCAAAACAGTTTGTTTTGGGTCCCATGGAATGATAAATTTTTGCAAGTGCAGATCTTCCACAAGGGCTAATGCTTCCCTACATGCGATCATCTCCGTGATAGTTGGATCCTCAATGCCAGGAATGACCAGAGTTGAACTATCGAGGTATTTACCCCTGTCTATCTCGACAGACCGCTGCTACTGGTCCTCCTCTGCCTCTACTGATCCCGTCATCCATGCGAATCTTTGTAAATCCCATTGTGGGCACCTTAGGGCGTAGTGCAACCCGAAAGGTGACTCCCTGGGTCTGTCTCATTCCATTTCCTTTGATCACATCTACCTTTGCGATGAAGTTCCTAACAAATTATTGAGTGGCTTGGGGGTCTGAAATATACCTTCATCAATCGCCTTTCGTTGTGCGAACCAGATCGCACATAATGTGACTGAGAGGAGAACAGATTGGTCATGAGATAATGTGTCCATCAAGGTGAAGCCATTGCATGGCATTGGGTTTCGGTTGTGGACACCAGCTGTTGTGCAAGTTCGTCATCAATTAGATCTTAGGTGCACCTTGACGCCGTACAATTCATCAGAGAATGCCTCCATGAGTCCGGTGAGCTGCACAAACCACAATGCAAGCTATTAGACATGTTTATGGGCCCAAACAAAAATGAAAATGCTGACATCAATGTGATATTGGCAAAATCAAAAGCCCAACTTAAATTATGTATTATTCAGTATCGAATTTTTTATTCTTGTACCTCGAGCAATGTTTTGAATTTTGATTTGAAATTTCACAACAACATAGACCGATGTTGTGTCAACGTACTATTCTTTAAAAAAGTCATACATTTGTAAAAGCGCTACAGGCATCCGGTGCACATGTAGCACCACAAGCACCGATGCACCAAATACTCTTTTAAGCCAGACGCGACTGGGCCGGCCCATTATGTTTGTGAGCGTTTTTTCATTATTTTTTCTTCTATTTTGTTGTTTTCCACACAAAAAAAGGGCAATTGTTTTTTAGGCGCTAGATATTTGAAACCCTATTTGAAATAAAATTATATTAAAAATTGTTCATTATGTGTTTTACAAAAAGTTTAGTGCATATTAATAAAAAAGTTCATTGTATATTTAAAAGTGCTCGGTGTCTATTAAAAATGTTCATCACATATTTTAAAAGTTTCATTGTATAATTAAACATATTCAATGTCTAAACAAATATTCATCGTGATTAGAAAATATCAGTGTGTATACCAAAAAAAGTTCACCATATACCAAAAAAAGTTCACCTTATATTGATAAAAATTGCGCAAAAAGAAACCATAAAAGTAAGAGAAAACAAATCTGAAAAGAGAAAAAGGAAAAAATATAACACCAAAACAGAAAGCCAAAACAAAAAACCATACATAGGAAATACGAAAGGAAACTGTCATCAAGTGAAGAACAGAAAAACTAGAAGGAAAACCACAGATGAAAAGCATCAGATAAAAAACAACAGTAGAGAAAAAATTGGTTCTCGCCGGCCCCCTCGCCTGACACGCATGTGTCGTAGGGTGGCAAATAGAGTTGGCCTGCAGCCAGCCTATATGCAGCCGAACAAACTAGATATGCATAACATGATTTTTGGCATATATTTACTCTAACAAATCTATCAAACAAAAGCACTTGGAGTTTTTAGGGATCCAAAGCTCTAGGTTTGAGGATCTAACAAATCTATCAAACAATCCTCCCAAAAAAGTAAGTTTGAGGCTTTTTGACCCAAAGCTCTGGGTTTCATTCAAGTGGTCGAGGAATCTTGGAGCTCGGCACCGTCTGAAGGGAACCCCTTCATAGTTCTCAACAACTAGTTACGCATGCGTTTACAAAGTTGGAGTGACAAATGGATTAGGAATATCCGTCTGCAGATTGAGAATGCAATGGAAATTATCTTGTCGTTGGATGTTGCTTCAGACTCTTGGACATTGGTGCCAACAGAGGTGGAGCTATGTAGGGTGTTGAAGAGGAAATTATTGGGCCTATGCTCGCTTGAACGAACGATCGCGATGCAAAAATCGAGGTTGATGCACCTTAAGGAGGGGACGGGAATAATCGATTCTTCCCTCAACATGCCCGTCATCGCCAGGGGAAGAATGCCATTATGTCGTTACGGAGGGATGGAGTCCTGGTGGGTGGCCAGGAGAGAACTTTGGATATTGTGGATGAGTACTACGTGAATCTGTTCAGGCCCAAGCACTCATGTGATCATGCGTCAAACCTTGAGGCATAGCATCTACGCACTTGATACTTAGCTCACCTCGAGACTCCCTTTCCACGAAGGAAGTGATCAAAGTTCTAAAATATATGCCCCCAGACAAGGCGTCGTGCCCCGACGGCTTCATCATGCGCTTATTTGTGGTATGTTGGGCCATCATCAAGGATGACTTTTTGCATGCTCTTGATCATTTCCACAAGGGGGTATGCATGGTCTACCTACTATATAAACAAAGCACTAGTCACACTCTTACCTAAGATGGATGGTGCGGAGGGATTGAAGGATTACAGACCGGTCAGCTTGGTCCACAGTGCAATAATTTTTTTGACAAAAACTTGGCTTGTCGTCTTGCGGAGGAGCTCCCAAGTTTGGTTGGAGTTCAGTAGAGCGCATTCGTTCGTGGACGTGCATTACACGACAATTTCATGCCGGTATAGTGCACTGCTAGCTAGGCGTTTGCATGCCTTGAAGAAACTGCGGTTATGCTCAAGCTTGACATTTCGAAGGCCATCGATTCTGTGTAATGACCATTCCTAATTGAGGCACGAGGTGGATCTCATGGGTTTGTGGATTGCTTGCCACTTCGTCGACACTGGTAATGGAGGACGGTGTCCCAGGATCTCCTATACTTAATTGCAAGGGTCTTTGACAGGGTGATCCATTGTCGCCAATGCTATTAATTCTCTCCATGGAACCCTTGCAACATATGTTTGCTGTTGCATCGGACATGGGCCTGTTGTCACCACTAGCCAGAATGGGGAGCACCGACTCACCATTTTTGCTGATGATGTGGTGGTATTTCTGGAATTGGATGAAGAGGAACTAGCAACTTGATCGTCCATCTTGCAAATGTTTGGTGTGGCGTCCGGGCTGTGGATCAATCTTCAAACGACCAGCGCTCTACCTATTACATGCTCGGACAGCAAAGAGTTAAGGATATAAGAGATGCTCGGATGCTCTTTGGGATCCTTCCCTTGGAAGTACCTCGGCTTGCCGATATGCCTCAGGAAACCAGCCGCGGCTCAGCTACAAGGGACGGTTGAACACCTCGCGAGCTACTTACCGACGTGGAAGGAGGCAACGATGCCGAAGAATGGCCAAGTAGTTCTTGTCCTTTCCGTGGTATGCTCGGTGCCTTTACACGCCATGCTTGTGTTGGATCTACTGTTGAAGACTATTACAACCATGAACAAGATAATAAGAGGTTTCTTATCATACGAGAAGTTCGAGGCTAAGGAAGGGCACTGCGATGTTGCTTGGGAAATCGTTTGTATGCCCAAATGGGCAGGTCTTGGTATTCCAATTCTGCATTGGCTGAACATTTCAATGCAAGCACACTCGTCGTGGCTACAACGGGTGGTTAGGACGAGGCCATGGTCTGAATTCACTATTGATGTTCCGAAGGAATCAAGGGCCTTACTTACGGCTGATGTCGGTGTCAAAACCGGCAGACCTTGGGGTAGGGGGTGATAACCCACAAGTATAGGGGATCGTTTGTAGCCTTCCTCAATAAATAAGAGTGTCGAACCCAACAAGGAGCTAAAGGCAGAACAAATATTCCCTCAAGTTCTATCGACCACCGATACAACTCTACGCACACTTGACGTTTTCTTTACCGGAAACAAGAATGAAACTATTTTGCAAGGATAAAACTATGAGTACTTTGCGAGAATAAAACTACTAATAAATTGCAAGGTAATAAAAGTGGATAGCTTTTGTCAAAAAGAAAGTCATTTGTCCCTAGGCAATCGATAACAAGTACCAGTAATCATTCTTGCAATTTTATATGAGGGAGAGGCCTGAGCTAACATACTTTCTCTACTTGGATCATATGCACTTATGATTGGAACTCTAGGAAGCATTCGCAACTACTAAAGATCATTAAGGTCGTGAAACCCAACCATAGCATTAAGTATCAAGTCCTCTTTACTCCATACGCCATAACCCACCTATCCGCTTTTAGGCTGCTGTCACCCCCGCAACACTGATAATAAGAAAACCATGAACATATTGCAACACCCTACAGTGGGGGCCCCTCATGTTTGCACGAGACGGGGGGGGGGCACCGTAGGACAACACCATAAAAAAATATACAATCATACCAACCAAGATCACGATTGACCCATAGGAGAAAATGGATCTACTCAAACATCATAGGATAACCATAGATCATTGGGAAATAATATATGGAGTTCAGCACCATGTTTAAGTAGAGATTAGAGCAGGGAGAAGAGGTGTTACACCGCTGCATAAAGGGGGAGAAAGTTGGTGTTTATGGTAGCAAGATTGTTGATGTAGATCACCGTCCCGATCGTTGGCCCTGCGGCACTCCGGCGCCATCGGAAGTGAGGGGGAGAGAGCACCCCTCCTTCTTCTTCTTCCTTGGCCTCCCCCTAGATGGGAGTAGGAGAGTTCCCCCTCTGGTCCTTGGTCTCCATGGCGGCGGAGGGGCGGGAGCCCCTCCGAGATTGGATCTTCCTCTCTGTTCTCTTCTGTTTCGTGTTCCCTAGATCTTGCCGAAAACCGTTTCTTATATTCATGGAGATACGTAACTCCGATTGCGCTGAGATTTTAACACTATTTTTTCCAGATATAAGCTTCCTTGTGTCTGAAGTAGAGGTCCAACCACCATACGAGGTGAGCACAACTCACCATGGCATGCCAGGCTCCTCTGGCGCGCCCTAGTGGGTTGTGCCCACCATGGGCCTCCGTTTGCGGTGATTCCAACTCCCAAAAATCACACATATTCCAAAATAATTCTTCGTGAAATTTTATTACATTTGGACTTCATTTGATATGGATACTCTACGATACAGAAAACATGCAGAAAACAGGAACTGGCACTTAGCACTGGATCAATAGGTTAGTCCAATAAATCATATAAAAAGTTTCCAAAAGTATGTAAAACATGTATAATATTGGCATGAAGCAATCAAAAATTATAGATACGACGGAGACGTATCAGCATCCCCAAGCTTAATTTCTGCTCGTCCTCGAGCAGGTAAATGATTAAAAAAAGATAATTTTTGATGTGGAATGCTACCTAGCATAAACTTGATCATATATCTAATCATAGCATAAATATTAAGACATAAGTGATTCAAAGCAATAGTCTATAATTCGACATAAATACGTCAATACTCAGGCATCCCAACAAACAATCATGTCTTTCAAAATATCAATGCTAAAGAAAGATATCCCTACAAGATCATATAGTCTTGTCATGCTCTGTCTTCTTAACACAAAGTGTTTATCATGCACAACACCGATGACAAGCCGAGCAATTGGTTCATACTTTTTAAAGCGCTTCAGCTTTTTCAAACCTCACACAATACATGAGTGCGAGCCATGGATATAGCACTACGGGTGGAATAGAGTATGATGATAGGAGTAAATATAGAAAAGACAAAAGATAAGAAAGTCTCACATCGACGCGGCTAACCAACGAGCTATGGAGATGCCCATCATATCAATGCGAGGAGTAGGGATTGCCATGCAACGAATGCACTAAGAGCTATAAGTGTATGAAAGTCAATATGAAAACTAAGTGGGTGTGCATCTAATCCTATAATGAAAAATTCCCACTAGTCTATGAAAGTGGCAACATAGGGGACTCTCCATATGGAAAACATGGTGCTACTTTGAAGCACAAGTGTGGTAAAGGATACTAGCAAGGCCCCTTCTCTCTTTGTTTATTTTTTTCTTTCTTCCTTTCTTTCTTTTTTTCTTTCTTTTTTCTTCTTTTTCTTTTTTTATATTTTTCTCTCATTGTCCGGAGTCTCATCCTGACTTGTGGGGGAATCATAGTCTCTATCATCCTTTCCTCATTGGGGCCCTGCTCTAAAAATGATTAATGATGATCATCATGCTTCCATTTACTTATAACTCAAAAGAAATAAAAATGACAACTCGATACCTATGACAAAGTATGACTCTATATGAATGCCTCTGGCATGTACCAGAATGTGCAATGATCTACTGTAACATATCTGAAAAATGATGAACAGTGGCTGAGCCACAACTACTATGTCAGCTATATGATCATCAAACGGAAAGCGATGGAAGTTGCATGGCAATATATCTCGGAATAGCCATGGAAAAGCCATAATAGGTAGGTATGGTGGCTGTTTTGAGGAAGATATAATAAGGCTTATGTGTGATAGAGTGTATCATATCACGGGGTTTGGATGCACCTGCGAAGTTTGCACCACGTCTCGATGTGGGAAAGGGCAATGCATGGTACCATAGAGGCTAGCATATTGCAGAAAGGTAAGAGTGCGTATAATCCATGGACTCACATTTGTCATAAAGAACTCATATAGTTATTGCAAAAGTTTTTTAGCCCTCGAAGCAAAGTACTACTATGCATGCCCCTAGGGGGATAGATTAGTAGGAAAAGACCATCGCTCGTCCCCGACCACCACTCATAAGGAAGACAATCAATAATAAATCATGCTCCAACCATCATAGCATAACGAGAGACTATACGTGCATGTTTCGGGAAATAAAAACCTTTACACCAATATTCTTACTAAACACAACCGTTTACTAGTACATCCCACATATTCCATCTCTATATCACAAAAACTATTGCAAGGAATCAAACATATCATATTCCGTGATCCATCAGTTTTATGTAGGATTTTATGACTAACCATGCAATTGACCAATTCCTTTTGACTCTCTAAATAGATATAAGTGAAGCATGAGAGTTTAATTCTTTCTACAAAAGACAATGCTCTAATAAATATAAGTGAAGCTTCCTCAAACAACAGTTTTCTATGTGAAGACAAACAGGCAATCCAAACTTCAAATGATATAAGTGAAGCACATGAAGCATTCAATAAAGCCAGACTCAAAAGATATAAATGAAGTGCAATGAGAATTCTATAAATCAACCATGGACTATCTCATACCAGCATGGTGCACAAAAGAATAGTGAAAAATAAACACAAAAGACGCTCCAAGATTTGCACAAATCACATGAACGAAACGAATCCGAAAACATAATGGTACGTATTGAAGAAAGATGGGATGCCTTCAGGGGCATCCCCAATCTTAGACGCTTGAGTCTCCTTGAATATTTACTTGGGGTGCCTTGGGAATCCCCAAGCTTTAGCTCTTGCCTCTCCTCCTTCTCCTCATATCGAAACCTCCTCGATCTTTGATCACTTCATCCACACAAAACTCAACAAAAAGTTTGGTAAGATCCGTTAGTATAATAAAGCAAATCACTACTCTAAGTACTGTTGCAAACAATTCATATTTTGTTTTTGCATTGTAGCTACTATAAAATAACTTTTCCATAGCTTATACTACCGATAAAAATCGATAGTTTGATCAAAACGAGCAAAACAATGCATCAAAAATAGAATCTGTCTTAAATAGGAAAGTCTGTAGTAATCTGAACATTCACCATACCTCTGTACTCCAAATATTCTGAAAAAATTAGGAACAATAAAAAAATTATAGAAAGACAGTGCAAAAAGTTTCAGAACTAGTTGATGTTCCAGTAAAATATGTAATATCGAGCACTACAGCCAACGTTTCTGTTTTGCACCGCACAAACCAACAAGCAATCTAATCATTGTGACGCCCTCGATTCAATCGTACACTAATCATACAGGCAAATGTGTACGTTCAAAATCAAGGACTCACGGGAGGATATCACAACACAACTCTAGACACAAATTAAAATAATACAAGCTTTATATTACAAGCCAGGGGCCTCGAGGGCTTGAATACATAAGCTCGAATACACAAGAGTCAGCGGAAGCAAAAATATCTGACTACAGACATGAGTTAAAAAAGTTTGCCTTAAGAAGGCTAGCACAAAAGCATCAACGATCGAAAAGGCAAGGCCTCCTGCCTGGGAGCCTCCTAACTACTCCAAGTCGTCATCGGTCATCACGTTGTAGTAGGCACCCTCGGGGTAGTACTAATCATTAGTGGTGTCGTCTGGCTCCTCGGATCCGTCATCTGGTCACAACAATCGGGTATGGGGAAAAAGAGGTAGCAAAGCAACCGTGAGTACTCATCAAAAGTACTCGCAAGACTTACATCAGATCTATACTAAGTATGCATCTGTATCAAAGGAAATGGGCTGTATCTGTGGACTAAACTGCAGAATGCCAGAAGAGAAGGGGAAAGCCTAGCCTATCAAAGACTAGCATCTTCAAGCATCTTGCCGCATATAGAAGAGTACAGATCGACATACTGTAAAGTAGTAGTAGTGTTATCAACCTCGGCCAGAGATCCTTTCTCGACTCCCTGCGAGAAAGAAATCCCAGAGCCCTACTATCCATTTCTCATTCACAATTCATTTCTCATCACAAATATCCAATTCTAGTTGTATCGATCGGGATACAACTCCAAGTGTCCGTTACCGTAGGACATGCTATCGATAGATGTTTTCTTCCCTGCAGGGGTGCACCAACTTACCCACCACGCTCGATTAACTCCGGCCGGATACACTTTCCTGGGTCATGCCCAGCCTCGGCCAAACAATATGCCGCAACCCGACCTAGGCTTAATAGAGAGGCCAGCACGCCGGACTAAACCTATGCCCCCAGGGGTCATGGGCCATCACCCCGGGAACTCCTACATGTTGCGTGGGCGGCCAGTCCGGGTCGGGTCCGGGACAACTTTTCGGACGCGCGCGCGAGGGGGTTTGATGCACTGAGCAGAGAGGGTTTCGGACCATGCGGTCGTATCGGACAAATACGGAAGCGAAGAGGGGAAGGAGGATGGACTAGGTGGGCTATGGCGAGACTGCGAGGGGGAGAAGAGAGAGAGAGGGCCCGGCATATGTCTCTGGAGACCGAAAATGTCCGGTGTTAGACCGGCTATAATGCCGCTATAGTTATCCGTTGGGGCGTCAAACGAACTCCGAATGCGATGAAATTTGGCAGGCGGTCTATCTACACTATAATAAGACCACACGCCAACTTTCAAACCAATCCGAGAACATTTTCCGGCCACTTATAAAATACTATTTCAGACACGCCGCGGGCGCGTGCAAGAGTGTCTGGGCTCAGAACAGACAACGGACGGAACAAGGAGACCAGGACGGATGCAAGTTTTGAAAACAAGATGATGCAATGCACATGATGACATGACAAGATGCAACACGCAAGCGAATGACATGGCAACGAGGGCGAATAGCTGGAAGACACCTGGCACATCGGCCTCGGGGCGTCACAACACTCCACCACTATGAGAGGATCTCGTCCCGAGATCTAGGATGGCACCGGAGGGAAACAGAAGAGGAAGAGAAAAGGTAAAACTAATTGCTTCTTTGACAAATGAGTGAAACCAAAGAACCTTGCGAGGTTGAACCAATTTAAAGAAGAAAACAACGAAGATGGACGAAGTTGAAAACACTCCGAGAGAAAATAGGAACAAGGAAGAACAAATTTGTATAGCACTCCGGTTGAAAAGAGATGCAAGACTTGATAAGGCGAAAAAAAACTTGAGCAAAAAGGACAGAACACTCCGGTTAAATGGATAGGTATGTAAAGAACATGATCTTGGCAAAAATGAGGTGATGGAATGAAGAGAGCAACAAAACAATGCCTCCGGATGAAGGAATCAAAGGTAGATCATCGGAACAAAAGAACGGAGAAGAAAAGACAACTTCTACCATGATTGAACTTGGAAAGCATCCTTGCAGGAAAGGTATGCACGGGGTTGTTCGGAAGTCAACAACGAAAAGGAGTAAGCTTGTAGTAGGCTTATGAAGAACATCTCAAAACTACGAGGTGAAATTCTGCCACTAACGAAAACAATAAATTGGATTGATATGAACAAGGAGACGAGAAGATTATTTCACCGTAAGGATAAAAGAAGAACTTGGGTCATTTATAAGCACCATAATAGCAACAATCCTTAGGGGAAGCTTTAGGTGAAATATAATCCAAGATAACTCCAACGAAGAGATTGGTGGATTTGAAATACCTCATTCTTAACAACATGTGAACCATGAAACAAGAACTCAAATTATCAAGAGTGACATAATACCACCTCCAATGATACGGTTGAAAGAATTGCACTCCGGATTGCAAGATGAAGAAAGATAAAACTCCTCAAAACAAGACATGTTTTGAATACCATGTTTATTTGAGAGTATAGCTTGGCGGATCTTAAATTCGAGGGAAAACTTGAGGATAATTGAAGAATGAAAGAAATCCTTGATTAACCACCATGTAGAGCCTCCATGACAAACTCCGGTAAACAAAAGGATGGCAAAAGAAAGAGAAGTTGAGAACATAAGGTGAAGCCTTGAAATGATAAAATGGAGCTTTGCGACGAGATAAATGAGAGATCTTGAAACTCCGAAGGAGGAATTTATCACTTAGATGAGAACAAGAATAGGAATTATGTTATGCGTATTCTTCACCAATTCAAATTAATGACAAACAACGGATTTGGCATACTACTTATTCCAGTTGCAAAGGATTAATAAAGATATAGCATAAACTCAATGGAACATCGGTAGGATTTAACTAACGAATAAATTGATATGATAATGAATGAATAGAAATCTTGAACGAACCACCGTAAGAGTTGAAAATGGAAGTAGCAAAGGCACATTTCATCGGAAAGAATTGGAGAGCGAATGAAGATACCTGAGAGAATTTAGATACATGTGTACGAATAGATCACGAGCTGGTAAGAGAATAGTTGAATGACGCACCGGTGAGATTTGGAGAACGAGAGCTGAAAGCTGGAATGAATAATTCTGAGATCATGGGCTCCGGAGAATCAAACTGAAAAGACTCCTGAATTGCTCTGGATAGGTGGAAAGAATTCTCCCAATTGAAAACAATTATGAGAGGATGGCATGAAGATAGAACCATGAATTTTGAAGAGAATGTAGCAAGATTTAAGAGAAACTCTTCTTCGGTCATTGAAATCTGCGAATTACGATGAGAAACTCCACCAAATTGTTGAGATACTCCGGAATAAAGAAGAATGGAAAAGTTGAACCAACGATGAAAATAATTTGAAAGATCTTGGAGAAATACATATGACTGATGATGAATCATTCTTACGTCAAACTTCGAAAAGAAATTTGAGGATAGCTGCGGGAAAATAAGAAGAGTCGGGTAAGATCCTAGGAAAATACCAGTGGGTTAGGGCCCACTCAAAAGAAACATCGTTGAAGGATTTAAAAGATAGATTGCGCCAGTTGAATTAAATGGCTTGAATGAGATAACATCCTCGAAATAGGTTTGAACGGATCTTTGAAGGAAAAGACGAGCCTTCCGAGATATATTCAGCACTCCGAAATAATTGAATAGCGAGAAATGAATGAATATGAGGAGCACCGTCAAGAGAAGGTATTTGAAACGAGGAAAGGATATGATCAATAAATCTTGAATTGGTTCCACCAGAGATGAAAGAGAATGAATAATGATGAACTTGAGGTTCCGTTAGGATCTTCATGAGAATCACCGGATAAGAACATTAACGGAACAGAATGGGGAGGCTTCACATCAATAAGATGGATACTCGATTAAGAAATCTGAGTCCTTGAAGAAAAAAAGGGTGGGTGGGCGGGAAAAACAAAGGCAGCTTGGGACGAATGAAGCAACCAACCTTGAGAAGACTTGGAGTTGATCTTACGGAAGTGACAAATGATAGGATCATCTTGAAGAGAATCGCACCGGCTAACAAGGATTGACATGACAAACTCGATGATCGAGAAGGGTTAGTATTCCCATAGGAACATGAGAACACCACTTAGGAAAGGTATGGAATCAACATTTGACATTGAAGCAACTCGAATACCACAAACAAAACGAAGGATTGGCTTACGGAATAAGCTGGAACAAACATAGGATAGAGATTTCGTCCAAAGTTTTCGTGGTGGGGCCTACACAGCCTCGATCATACATCACCATCATGTACAAGGCAGTGCACATGACATACGACGCGTCCCCGAGTCGGCATAGCCAAGGACTCTTTAATACACAACGAGACCACTGTAAAAACCAACCGTGGATAGGCGGACCACTAGACGTCGAACCCCAATTTCATATCATACGTCTGTCGGAAAGATATCCTAAGAGCTACTTGAATTCCCACTTATAAACTCCCAAAACTTTCCGGTTATGCAATCAGGTGTTGGGTATACAGGGGAAGCATAATATCTCACCCAAAACTACACAAAACCTACATCCAGATGTATCCATCCTTCAACACATAACCAAGAGACCTTTCGAAATCTTTTACCTCAACCTTCGAAAAGCATCCGTTATACGAGTTATGGCAATACTCCCGAAATCCCGCCCCAGTACTGGGTGGCGTCGAGGTTATCTCACCAACAACTACATAAAAGAGATTTTCGATGTCGGCGAGCTCAGGTATTCCAGAATTGCAATGATAAAATTGTGATGACAACACCTCGGAGCTCAACTCACCGGGACACTGCCACAACCCCTAAATGATAGGAGGCACCAAGAACAATGTTCTCGTCACAAAACCATCGATACGATTCCAAGATACCCGCGTGATCCTAAATTTTTTTAGTGAAATTTGAGAAGAGAAGAGTTGAAACTCTACGTCAGGATGTCTCACCAGAGCGACGAAGGGACTGAGGAGTAAAAAGAATTCCTAACTCTCCGATATATATAATCCTAAATGACTCAAAACATGGGCCAGTACGGGGGCGTTGGCAGTGACGGCCCGGGGAGGGCTCTGGCGCGACGGAGGTGGCACGGGAGATCGAGAGGGAGTGGGATTGGGGAGCGAGTGAGAGAGAGAGGCTGCAGGAGGGGGGGGGGGGGCGCCAGAGGCGCGATCGAGATGTGGATCGGGGGGAGTGGGGATCATGGGGGACACGAGGTGGGAGTGGGGGTGGCAGTTAGGGTCCGGGGGGTTGGCCAAATAGGACAACGGGCGTGCGGGAGCGGGCCGGCCTGGCCGCAAAGGCATGTTGGGCAACGAGGCCCATGAGGGAAGGGTTTTTTTTTATTTTTTTATTTTAACTTTAACCTTTCTGTTTTCGTTTACTATTTTATTTTATGTTAGTGCACTAAAACACTTTACAAAAAGTTAGTTCACCACCAAAATTAAGAAGTGAATATTTGTCACATGATCAACATTTTAGTTTCCATGTCTATGAACTTTGAATTTTGGACTTAAATTTGAATTTGAATTTGAAATAAGATTTGAATCAAGCGAGGATTAGCAACAGTAAAGTGATGACGTGGCATCATTCGCAGAGGATTACCGTAGCTTAATTATCCAGGCGTCACAATTCTCCTCCACTACAAGAAATCTCGTCCCGAGATATAAGTGGGGAAGTAAAGAGTAACTTCAGGAGAACAGGGTTAATTATCTAATTAACAATGGGAATGTGGCAGAAGTATCTCTCGAGTTGAAACTTAAGAAAACACCAAGAGCAAAACATGAAGGTACAATAGGAAGTTTCTAGCGAATGGACAAACAATTGATACCTGAACAGAGTGTCAGAAGGGGGTTTAGAGCATTGGGAATAGATCATCTCTCAGACGGTGGCTCGTGACAACACACAAAGGCAAGAGCAAATGATACTTCATAATAAAGGACATACAGGAGAGTCAGGTTTCGATCCCGTGGAACTATGGGTTATGGGCCCACCATGTGGGTTAAAAGTAGAAAGGAGGCCGATAGCAAGACATGTCAGATGATAGACTGTCAGTTATGTTGCCAACAACGTTGGTACCAAGGGCGAGGGACGAAGAGAACTATTTTCCTGCTTGTTGAACGAGGCATACCAATAGGCAAAGTTCTCATCCATCGGTGGTTACCGGAATGTCAACAACAATAATAACAAGGTCTTACTGACAAATTGTACACCGAGGTGTTTTCATAAGCAGGGAACTATTACTACTTAGATCTCATAAACCACAAGAAAGGTTAAACAAAACAATGGAAAGAAAAGGTGATCATTATATTAATCAGAACATTGGAAAGGAAAGTGTGTTTACACACAAGAATTGGGAGTATATCCTTCCCAAGGGGGAAGCGGATCAGGATAGACATGATATGACAGCAAGTTCAAAAGCATTTAGATAAAAGGGGCGAGGGAAGAATCGTGATATTACCCATACATTGGTGTTTGGATAATAGACCAAGGAACATTCGACAATGTTCTTCCAATGTCCTTGTTGATATTCGGAATACCTCAGTCATACTTCGAGGTGGCATTAACATGGTGTTACAAATAGTGGATGGAGTTGAAGATCACAAGAATTACTCAAGGAACAATTGCAGGAATAGCAAGGAGTCCAAGGTATAACCAAGACAAGATCAAACATGTGTTGGAAAGAAGACAAGGGGGATTGTCGATGATAACTCAAATCATCGAAGGTCAAGGATGGTATTTCTCATCATGAATTCGATTGATATGCTGGAAGAGCTCAAAATGTTGATGAGCACGACACAATTGTCAAGAGATTTCAGGGAGATGTAATCGATCGGCGATGACATCAAGTCAAAGGAATGATGAAGCGAAAAGTTATTCTAATCACGGGTATGACACAAACTCAAAAGCAAGCTTGTTGTTCAAGGCAAAATGGTATGACGAGGAAGATCGACATAAGCTTAGCTCATCGTCGAAAATTCTGTCCCGGGAAGAAGGACCAGGTAGCACAGTTAAAATTTAGCACGATAATGATATAGCCAGCAAGGCTAGGAATGACTTGAAGGATTATTAAACTCATAAGTAATGAAAATTACTTAGAGTTATAGAATCGGAGTGCAGAATCGATTCAACCGATTCACTTATAGGTGTCCTCGAGTGACTAATAACTCAGATCCCAGGGGGATCTGAAATCGGTGAGAAGCAATACTAGATGAAGACTCATAGGAAGCAACACAATTCTTTGTTATTCTCGAGATACCGGAGGGTAATACTCGATGGAAGATCAAAATAGAGGTTGCAAAGATGCATTTATCTACAGAAGACAAGTGGTTTAACTTGTCTGAGAAATGGAATCAAAGGGAACAATTATGGTCAGAACCACGGTTGCAAAGGATCAAATCCTAGATATAAGATGATCTTATACCAAGGGGATAATTAATTTTAAGAGAAGCTTCCATGATAAGATCTACATCATGTCCATGGGCATGAACACAAAGTTCAAGGTCGACTCCCACTTCTTCAATGTATATCATTTCATTTACTTCTCGCTTTCGATGAAGTTGTAGTGTTGAAATGTTATCTGGCGAAACACCAGAAGAGTAAGGCTCGTTAAAACTCTCGGGTTAAAAAGGATTAGGTGAGTCATAGGTGCAACCCATAGGGGCATCTTAGGAGCCTATTCCACAAACTTCATAAGTAAAGAACACAAGCTCGAAGCAGATAATGGATCGTGAAGTTCTTTCCCAGGTACCAAAGGCATTAGGTACCTGGGAAAGAACTTCACGAGGTTCTTTGAATATGAAGTACACCGTCGGATGATAACCCAATAATGGATCTGGTGATCCACAACAGAGCTGATGTGATTATCGATATTCAATCAGAAGAAGAAATAATGAAGAGGCATCGGATTTTGGAAACATCTGATAATCCAAAGCTTAATTGCAAAGGAATTACGATTTTCAATTCGGGGGATCAGAAGCAGATGCTCCAATCAAAAAGATAAGCAAGTTGAAAAGACATAGATCGACAATCATTCAAGGTTTGATTTGCCGAGAACCAGCTCATGTTTGAAGTGACGTCTGAGCCGAAAGGACAAATTTCATAAGGATCACCTGATGATTGCGTGCATTCACAAACATGTTAAATCAATAGGATCAAAAAGTCAACCACCACGAATTTCAATGGATATTGCTAGACATATGGAATTAACCATCATGCAAGCAGGTAGTGAAGAACAAGAGCAATAAGCTACTGAGGATTTCGGGAGATCGGATAGTATTTCAAAGCATTTTGTGAAACACAAGAACAACTAGGGATGATCGAATCCTCAATAAGTGTGAGGAATTACTCGTAGGTCTATTCATGGGGGAAAAGAGCTACAAGGCAGTAGCTCAAAGGAATCTTAAAAAGTAGGAGAGTAATTCGATGTATCTTATAACAACAAGAGCAACTGGGAATGATTGTATGAACGACAAGTGTATAGTTATCCATAGGGATTTATCGATGGAAGAGAATTGCAAAAGCGATGGACACAAGGGTCTCGGAAAACATCGAAAAGTATCTTCGGGGTCTTCTGATGAACCAAGACCATCATCTGAAATAAAGGGGCTCTCCGGGAGGAAGTAGTTACGAGATCCTAGTGTTAGTGTTAGCAAAATCATTTAACCCGAATAGAAGAGAGATCAGAGTCCCAGAGTATAGACGAGGAATAAAAGATCCTAATACCACCCAAATGGCGACGTGGGCCCGTAAAACACACAGCCATGTTCGTAAAAGTTTTTGTAGTGACTAGACTCAACTACGACCAAGGAGTTGGAAAGGGGGCTACCTACAGGTAGTCGGCTCTGATACCAACTTGTGACGCCCTCGATTCAATCGTACACTAATCATACACGCAAATGTGTACGATGAAAATCAAGGACTCACGGGAGGATATCACAACACAACTCTAGATACAAATTAAAATAATACAAGCTTTATATTACAAGCCAGGGGCCTCGAGGGCTGGAATACATAAGCTCGAATACACCAGAGTCAGCGGAAGCAACAATATCTGAGTACAGACATGGGTTAAACAAGTTAGCCTTACGAAGGCTAGCACAAAAGCATCAATGATCGAAAAGGCAAGGCCTCCTGTCTGGGAGCCTCCTAATTACTCCAAGTCGTCATCGGCCGTCACCTTGTAGTAGGCACCCTCGGGGTAGTACTAATCATTAGTGGTGTCGACTGGCTCCTAAGATCCGTCATCTGGTCGCAACAATCGGGTATGGGGGAAAAGGAGGTAGCAAAGCAACCGTGAGTACTCATCCAAAGTACTCGCAAGACTTACATCAGATCTAAACTAATTATGCATCTGTATCAAAGGAAATGGGCTGTATCTGTGGACTAAACTGCAGAATGCCAGAAGAGAAGGGGAAAGCCTAGCCTATCAAAGACTAACATCTTCAAGCATCTTCAAGCATCTTGCGGCATATAGAAGAGTACAGATCGACATAATGTAAAGTAGTCGTAGTGTTATAAACCTCGGCCAGAGATCCTTTCTCGACTCCCTGCGAGAAATAGATACCAAAGCCATACTATCCATTTCTCATTCACAATTCATTTCTCATCACAACTATCCAGTTCTAGTTGTATCGATCAGGATACAACTCCAAGTGCCCGTTACCGTAGGACATGCTATCGATAGATGTTTTCTTCCCTGCAGGGGTGCACCAACTTACCCACCACGCTCGATTAACTCCGGCCGGACACACTTTCCTGGGTCATGCCCGGCCTCGGCCAAACAATACGCAGCAACCTGACCTAGGCTTAATAGAGAGGCCAGCATGCCGGACTAAACCTATGCCCCCAGGGGTCATTGGCCATCGCCCCGGGAACTCCTGCACGTTGCGTGGGCGGCTGGTGAGCAGACCTAGCTACCTCCTTCAAAAAGGAAGGTGCTCACGCAGTCCAACCCGGCGCGTGCCGCTCAGTCGCTGACGTCTATTAAGCTTCGGCTGATGTATACGACGCAGAACGCCCATACTATGCCCACGTGATGGTTAGTGCTATCAGGCCAGACCGTAGTGGATTAGGATCACGTGGTAGCGAGCAGAGACTCATGCTCGATGTGACCCCGTCGCCCCGTCTCGAGTACTTGCAGCAAGGGCTAAGAATGCCCGGCCACGCAACATAAGTATCTTGCGGGCACCTTCCAGGTCAACCCGACTCCACATCACTCGCTATTAAGCTCGCGTGGGTACCCCTCAGGGCCGACCCGTCTTTAGTAACATAGCTCAGTGCAAAGTCATAGTAACCATAGTAACTATGTGTCTGACACCAAGGGTAAAACCCGAGGAATCACCCCCGGTGAATTCCACTCGATTTTATCATCAGGGTGAACGTAAGAGGATCCACCCTCGAGGTTCACACTTGAGGGGTGGCACGACAGAGCCGTAATAGAAGTGGTTAAGGAGGAAATCACCCTCGATGACCACGACTGGATAGCTACACTACAGAGATCTCATCAGGAGTGATGTATGAGGTTCCACCCTCGGCACTCGATGGTAACTCTACAGAGTGGAGCAACAAAAGGGGAAAGTGATGTGCGGTGTCGGGGCCTGGACGTCGATCACGTTGATCGAGTCATCGAACATAAAGCGGGGCAACTGGGACAACGTGGGGGTCATTGATGGATCACTAACCAACCAATACTAAGCAGTTTAGGATAAGCAGGTAAGGTAGCAATAAGAAGGTAACAAAATAGGTTGTGCATCAGAGTAGGATCATACTGAAAACAGTAGCAGTTCTAATGCAAGCATGAGAGGGAAAGAAATGGGCGATATAGGAATGCTCAAGGGGGGTTTGCTTGCCTGGTTGCTTTGGCAAGAAAGAGGGGGTCGTCAACAGCATAGTCAATTGGGGCACCAGCAGCGGCATCAGTCTTGTAGTCTATCAGAGAGAAGAGGGGGAAGAAACAATGAATATAATGCAAACAGATGTATATCGATGCATGACATGACAAGTAGCGGTGCTAGGTGTGCCCTAACGCGGTATGAGGTGATACTGGTGAAGGGGGGAAACATCTGGGAAAATATCCCCGATGTTTCGCGTTTTCGAACAGATGAATCGGAGGGGAAAGTTGCGTGTTCGCTATGCTAGGGATGCGTGGTGGACGAACGGGTTGCGCATCCGAATTCGTCTCATCGTTCTGAGCAACTTTCATGTACAAAGTTTTCCCATCCAGGTCACCGTTTATTTTATTTTGATTTTAAAAGATTTAAATTAATTTTAGCATTTATTTAATTAGTTTAATTCAACATTATCCAGAATAGTGCATGCTGATGTCAGCATGACATCAGCAGTCAATAGGGTGTTGACTGGGTCGCTGACATGTGGGTCCCACTGGTCATTGACTTAGTTAACTAAACAAGATTAGTTAATTTAATTAAAGTGATTAGGTTAATTAATTAGGCTTAATTAGATCAATTAACATGATTAATTAAGTTAATTAATTATTTTAAATATTAATTATATATTTTTTATTCTTTTTTAAAATCATTCTCGGGCTTGGCCCCGGCTGTCATAGGCTTGGGGCCAACCGGGTGAAACAGGTGCGGGCGCCCACACGCATGGCCACGGGTGTGCGGGCACTGGAGCCGGGCGGGACGGACCTAGACGGCAGCGTGGCCACTTCGGGGAGAGGCCGTGGCGGTGTGGATGCGAGGCTAGGAGGGTGCGGTGCGCGGGCCGGGCCAGGACACCGGCGAGGTGAACGGGGCCGTGGCGGGCCGAGCAGAGTGGGCGGGAGGGGGCGCGACCAGGCGGCTTGACGCGCGGCAAGGCAGGAGCAGCCGCGAGCGCGCGCGGTCGCAACCGGACGTGTCGGATTTCGGGTTGCGGCAGACCCTTAAGGTTCGAACACTGGGGTGCGCGCGGAGATTGCGCCTTCTACCTCCCCGCCTTGCAAAGATCTAAACTACTAAAAGAACTGCACAAGGGACACAAGATTTATACTGGTTCAGGCCACCGATGTGGTGTAATACCCTACTCCAGTGTGTGGTTGGTGGATTGCCTCCTGGGGCTGATGATGATGAACAATACAAGGAAGAATAGCCTCGCGAGGGTCTGTTCTTGGCTGGGGCGATGAACTGTTAGGAGGAGTTCAGTCACCCTTCTATCTCTCACTTACTCTCTCTACTTTGCTCTCGCTTGTCGACCGTCCCGAACAACTAAAAAACCCTCCCTTGCTATGCAGGTGGCTGGTCCTATTTATAGAGGCCCTGGTCCTCTTCCCAAATACCGAGCGGGAAGGGAGCCAACAATGGCGGGCTAATTTGAAGGGGGACAGCAAGTATCAACTATCCTGACAAAAGCAGTCTTCGCCTGCGCAAAGCTCTGGTGATGACGCCGTCTTGGGCTCCACGGTGACCTCCGTCTCATAGTCCTCCTGGTCTTGGTCTCGTTGCACCGAAACGGCAACCTTTGCCTGATGCCTCGGTACTCCGCGGCTGCGCTTGCCCCCTTTGCACCAAAGACGAAAGAAGGACGCTGCGCGCGCTGGCACCCGCCTGGCGCCCTGAGTCGTCATGGCTTGCGTCACGGGCACCTCGCGAGGTACCCTGCCTTGATCTCTCCGCCTCCTCACGAGCCAGCCTGACGAGGCCGTGCCTGAGGAAGCTCTGTGTCGTCCGCCTCGCGAGGCTTGGCCCCTCGCGAGGGTCTTGAGTCTTGTGTTGATGAACATGGGCCATGGTGGGCCTCCTTTGAGCCACGCCGCATGCCGCAGGCAGGCAAGTCTGGGGACCCCCGTTCCCAGAACGCCGACAGCCGCCAGTGCCCCCGTGCTAGCCCGCAAGCATGACCTCCCAGAACGCCGACAGCCGCCAGTGCCCCCAGACTTGCCTGCCTGCGGCCTGCGGTGTGGCTCAAAGGGGGCCTAGCACGACCTATCTTCATCAACACAAGACTCAAGACCCTCGCGAGGGGCCAAGCCTCGCGAGGCAGACAACACAGAGCTTCCTCAGGCACAGCCTCGTCAGGCTGGCTCGCGAGGAGGCGAAGAGATCAAGGCGGGGTACCTCGCGAGGTGCCCGTGACGCTAGCCATGACGACTTAGGGCGCCAGGCGGGTGCCAGCACGCGCAGCGTCCTCCTTTCCTCTTTGGTGCAAAGGGGGCAAGCGCAGCTGCGGAGTACCGAGGCGTCAGGCAAAGGTTTCCATTTCGGTGCAACGAGACCAAGACCAGGAGGACTACGAGACGGAGGTCACCGTGGAGCCCAAGACGGCGTCATCACCAGAGCTTTGCGCAGGCGAAGACTACTTTTGTCAGGATAGTTGATACTTGCTGTCCCCCTTCAAATTAGCCCGCCATTGTTGGCTCCCTTCCCGCTCGATATTTGGGAAGAGGACCAGGGCCTCTATAAATAGGACCAGCCGCCCACATGGCAAGGGGTTCGGTTCGAAGGGGTTGGCTAGTTCGTTCGGTTGGCATGTAAGTGAGAGTAAGACAGCCAGAGGGAGAGAGACAGAGAAAGGGTGGCTGAACTCCCCCAGCAGTTCATCGCCCCAGCCAAGAACAGACCCTCGCGAGGCTGTTCTTCCTTGTATTGTTCATCATCATCAGCCCCAAGAGGCAATCCACCCACCACACACTAGAGTAGGGTATTACACCACAACGGTGCCCTAACCAGTATAAACCTTGTGTCTCTTGTCCAGTTCTTTCAGTAGCTTAGATCTTTGCGAGACGGAGAGGTAGAAGGCGTAATCTTTGCGCGCACCCCAGTGTTCGAACCTTAAGGGTCTGCCGGAACCGGAAATCCGACATTTGGCGCCCAGGTAGGGGTGCGCCGGAATTCGTCTTCCACCGCCCCGTCTCCTCTGACTGTCGCATCCATGTCCGACGCTCGTCGGGCCCGCGCTGAGCGCCGGGCCGCCATCGCTTCCCGCGTCGCCCAGACGGCGCCCGTCGGCGGACGTCCTCGTTGTTCCCCATCGCCCGCCATCAACGCCGCCACCGGCCCGGCGGGGGGCGAGCAGCAAGCATCGTCCCAGCATCCATCCATGCGGCAAGACGGCCGCACTGCTACTCCATCGCTCGCGCCAGCTGGTTCTTCGTCCCGCGCGCTCCATGCCCCCTTGGAGGCTCAAGCTGCGCTCCTCGCAGCAAACGAGCTCCTACGCTACCGTCCCGTCGATGACGTCTACGAGGAGTGGCTCGACCGCGTCGCCGAGCTTGTCCGCGCCGTCCATTCCTCTGCGCCACACCCTGCACCGCGCGGGCAACGAAGCCCTGGAGGCATACCAGCCGCCTCCTCTCCAAGAAGACGCCATGGCTCCAAGGCATGTGGCCCCTGGGCGGAACCAGCTCCGTCAGGTGCCGGCGCAGCAAGAACGGAGCTGAAAAGAAATCGCACGCCCACAAGGAGCTGCCCGGGCGCTCCCCGCTCCGGCACGCCAAGACCCCGCGCTGCTCCTAGATGCAGCGCATGGGGACCCTCAAGACCAAGCTCTGCACCAGCCGAAGCCTTTCATGGCCACCGCAGGCTGTCGCGCCTACACCACCGAGCTGCGTAGCGTCGCGTGGCCCGGCAAGTTCAAGCCAAACCTGCCTCCTTGTTACGATGGCACGACTGACCCTGCGGAGTTCCTCCAGCTCTATGAGCTGGGCATCGAAGCTGCCAGCGGGGACGAAAAGGTCATGGAGAACTAGTTCCCCATGGCGCTCAAGGAAGGAGCTCGCACCTGGCTTCTGAATCTGGCTCCAGGAACGATCTCTTCCTGGGACCAGATGCGCACCCGCTTCATCGCCAACTTCCAAGGTACTCGCGACCGGCCACCTGCCGTGACCGACATGCGCCGCATCAAGCAACAACCTGGAGAGACCCTGCAAAAGTACATCCCGCACTTCAACAGCGCGCGCCTCAAGATCCCCAAGGTGTTCGAGGAGGCCATCATCTCGGCCTTCTCCGATGGTGTGCGCGACGTCAAGATGAAGGAGGAGCTGGCGATGCATGAAGACCTGTGCACCTCCCTGGAGCTGTTCAACTTGGCGACCAAGTGCGCCAGGGCTGAGGAGGGACGCCTCTCCCTCCTCGAGCTGCCTGCCGCAGACCCAGAGGAGAAGAAGCCCAAGGCCAAGGACGTGAAGCGCAAGGGGGCTGCCGTGCTCGCAGCAGAACCAGACACCAAGCAGGGCAAAGATCTGCCTGAGTCCTCCAGGGGCAGCCGGTACTGTGTGTACCACGACCTCCACACCCACAACACCAATGAATGCCAAGAGCTCTGCACCGTGCGAGAAGGAAGGATCGGCCGTCATCCCGACCGCGCCGATCGGGGCTATGGCCGAGGAGGAGGAAGAAACGCAGGACGCTGGGAAGACCGTGGCCCGTGCCAAGGGTGGCGCGATCAGCCTCGCGAGGATCGTTGGCGAGACCTGCCTCGCGAGGGGGACTGGAGGGATCAGCCTCGTGAGGATCGCCCACAGGGCAACACAGGCCTCCCTCCACTGCCGCCTCAGCCGAGGAGGAATGAGGACCGCCATCAAGACGAGGGGGCTGGGGGCTTCCAGGAGCCACGCGCCATCGCCTGCATCCTGGGCGGAGCTCAAGCCCCAGCCTCCCAATGCATCTTCAAGCAGTTTGCCCGCGGGGTGAATGCAGTCCTCCCTAGGCTTGAAGCAACGCGCCCTCTCAGGTGGCCGGCATGCACCATCACATTCAGCTCAGCGGATCAACTCAAGTGCGCGGCCACAGCAGGAGTCCTCCCGATGCTTTGCTCCCCAGTCATCAACAATGTACTAGTCACCAAGACCCTCATCGATGGTGGGGCAGGGCTCAACGTCCTGTCCGTGGAAACATTCAACAATCTTCAAGTGCCCTACGACCAGCTTCAGCCAACCAAGCCCTTCTCCGGAATCACCGACGGCTCCACGGTCCCGATTGGGCAGGTCCGCCTCCCTGTCACCTTCGGGGCATGCGACAACGTCCTCAAGATGCCCGGGAGTGGCGGAGTCATCATGGTGCCCTGTGAAGAGAAGGATGCAGTGTGTTCCCTGGAGCGAGCCTTTCAGGCCGCGTCACTTGAAGACCCGGATCGCGGAAGTAGGAGGCTTCCCGAGACCACCCCCAAGAAGAAGAAGACATCGTCTGGACCGGCCCCTCGGGAGGCGGGCCCCTCAGGGCCCACATGTGCCCAGGGGGATCCTCCTTCCATCGCATAGGAAAGCGCGCCCGGCGCCCTCCTCAGGCAGGGCTCGGGGGCTCTCCCCTGGAGGGCCACCGACCTGGCCAAGGCCACGAGGGAGGCGCTTGGGCGCAACGTGGGGGTGTGTTTCGAAGCACGTTTCCCTCAAGAAGGAGCAAGGCAAGGAAGGTCAGACCCACAGGAGTTCGTCGACAAGGCCATTCAAGAACTACAGGAATCAAGGATCATGAGAGGTTGCCGCCGTCTACCGGCTATGGCTCCCCATCCAGGCGAGGATGGTGGGCTGCGCGTCTGCATCGACGTACCAGGGCTCAACCAAGTCGCTACGATGGAGCGCCTCTGGCCCTCGTGAGTGGGGCGCTGCGGGGGTCCGCCCCACAGCTACGTTCGCATGCCTTACGGCTTGCCGAGCGTGGTTGCTACGCGCCAGCGCCTCACGAGGGGCATCATGGAGGATCAAGAAGACAGGCGTTCCGCAGCCTTGGCGGAGATGGAGATGATTCGCGAAGAGCTACCAGCGCCTCCGGAGCCTCCCGAGGCTCCTGGGCCTGGGGGCTCGTGAGGATCGGCTTCCGCAGCCTACAGAGCCTGCTGCACCAACACCCCTTCGCCCTCAACACCCTCAGGTGACATCTTACAAGTTTCATTTCCAGCTGGGAGCGCCCTCCCAGGGCCGCGTCGTTCCCAGGCCGCGTGGGTCCGTCCCTGCGGTATGTATCCCTTTTATTTTCATGTCGTTAGCTTTCTTTGTTGGGGGCGCCCCTCGGGCTGCATCATCCCCAAGTCGCTCGGGCCAGTCCCAGCGGCATGTATCTCCCTTGCGTTTATTTCCGGCTATGCATTCACCCATCATGCTTGATTACTTGATGCCTGCCCACGGCACCTCTTCTTCTCCATGTCGACCACTTGCATGTTAAAGGGGGGGTACCTGAGCATCACAACTCAGGGCTCTTACTGGCTCTCCAGCCCTCACCCTCTGGCTATGTCCACGACATCGCGACCTGGCGTACCAGCGACGGCTGAGACAAGCTCGAGGGCCGGGACCCGAGGACGTAGAGTGCCGGCATCTAACCAAGTTTGCAGGAACACAACACAAGATAAGGCCCAGTGCCAGGCGCAACCCGCCTAGAGGTAGGGCCCCGTGAGTCCTGCGCTGGCTCACAGGTGCCCAGATACACCTCACCTAGCCCTACCGTGCCGGCCACGTGTAAGGGCGGAGCTGTACACGCCCCGGGGGCTCCTCCCGGAAGGGAGCCCCCTCCCACGTACCAGTGGAAGCACCATGCTCCGCACTGGCTGACGACACTGCCGAGGAGCGGCTATGCCCGTACACATGCGGAAGCGCTATGCTCCGCGCTGGTGATAAACACCTGAGGGTGGCCCCCGGGCCGCATCAACCTCAGGGAGCCCAGAGCTCAGTGTCTAGCCTCCTCGCAACACCTCCCCTCGGGAGCGCCGCGCGAGGGGGCTGGGCACTGGGGCTGCGCCTGGGTCACGCCCGGACGTATGCCACCCGGCCAGGCCCCTCGGGCCTGGTTCGTCGCGCGTCTCTCCCCGAGCGGAGCCAAGGTATGAAGGCCGTTTGCGCATCAAGGGGGACCCCTGAGCATCACGACTCAGGGTCCTAACTGGTTCCATAGCCCCTCACTCCTTAGTTTCGAAAGGCTATGCTGGGTCAGGCACGCGCGGGGCCGGGCTCTGCAGATGTAGAACGGTGGTCCCACTCGCATCTCACCTCATCACTTGCTGTTTGCGCGTCAAGGGGGACTCCTGAGCATCACGACTCAGGGGCCTAACTGGCTCCATAGCCCCTCACTCCTTTGGTCCCGTCCTGGTTTCCGGTCGGGGCTAATGCTGGGTGAGGTACGCGCGGAGTCGGGCTCTGCAGACGTAAAACAGAAGATCCACCTACATCACACCTCCCTACTTGTTGTTCGTGCACCAAGGGGGACTCCTGAGCATCGCGACTCAGGAGCCTAACTGGCCCCGTAGCCCCTCACTCCTTTGGTCCCGTCTTGGTTTCCGGTCAGGGCTAATGCTGGGTGAGGTACGCACGGGGCTGGGCTCTGCCGGCATAGAACACAAGCAAGTAGGGAAGGAAAGCATAAAATTCAAGGAACTTAAAAGCAAATATTACAGTCCATACTGTCGTCTCAATACCAAACGCGAGTTTAAACGCCTCCCAGAGGTATGGTTCATATGCAGGAATTAAAAGCAGAACAGGAGTAGTAGCGGAGTCATTTGGCAGCGGTGGAGCAGCGCGGGTGGCCCCGCCTCATGGAGCAGCAGGACCGGAAGCATCCTGCTTCGACTTGCTGCTGAAGGGCCAGAACTTCCCCAGCAGAGCCTCCGCGCGACCCTTCACGGCCTCGGCAGCGGCGGCAGTACCCTCGCCACTTACTGGCTCCAGCAGGCTGTCGAGGTCGGTGCTGGGGTCGCGAAGGTAGATGTGGGTGAAGACCCGCGTCAGCGCAGCAGAAGACAGGACACGCGCCTCGGCCTCGGCCGTGGGGCCAAGGCCAAGGGTGACATCCTCAAGAGCACGAACCAGGAAGGGAAGCAACTTGGCGGGGCCGTCCTCGGCGCCAGCCAGCGGGCTCTCCACGCCACTGGCGTAGAGCATCTTCAGCGAAGCACGAGCCTTCTTCTCCATGTCTGCGAAGGCCACGTGATTCTCGGCAAGAACCTTGGCCTTGCTGTCAAGCTCGACCTTCGTCGCCTCCAGCTCCTTCCCCAGCGCACCTAGGCGGTCGCGGCGCTTCTTGAGCTTGGCCTCCCGGCCCTCGATGGCCGCCTCGCGAGCCTTCATGCCTTCTTCTTGCTCCTGGCGAAGACGAACCTCCTTCGCGAGCTGGTCCCGCAGGCCTTGTAGCTCGTCCTCCAGCGCCTTGCAATGATCGCGGACATTAACCACCTCCCCCAGGGCTGCGTCACGAGCAGCCTTCGTCTCAAGGATGGTCTGCCTATCCTCGTCACAGGCCGACGAGGCTTGAACGAGCGCCGCCCGGATCGAGGCGTTGGAGCGAATCCATCCTTAAGCCAGCTCCAAGCGCCCGGCCACCAGGCGAGGGTCGGCGCCCAGAAGATCCTGCCGCAGCCGGTCCAGTCCAGCAACAGCACGCTCCAGGACGGTAGGAGGAGTTGGAGAAGCAACAGTCTGCGGAACGGAGGAAGAAGGCGGCGACGGCAAGACCACAGTGTCCTGAGGTGGAGCCTGCTGTGCCCCAGCGGCTGTGGTGGCGGCAGTGGGCAAAGGCACCATAGGAGTCACTTGGGCCATGGGGGCTGAGCTCGCCCCAGCCGGCTCGGCCAGGCCCCGCGAGGACGACCGGGCGGGAGAAGCCCGCGTGCCACGGTCACCCTCCTACACAGGCGGAGGCGCTGCCGCGGCTGGAGCCTCAGGAGCCCCCTTCAGCTTCTTCGCCGCGGGCGCCAGCCTATTCAAGAGATGCGAACGTCAAGCCTCGGCAGCGGAACAAGAAATAAAGACAGGGGTCAAGCACTTACGGGTCATCGCCGGTGAGCTCGGGCAGCCTCCGGCCAAACTTGAAGCCTGACAGCCGGCTGGAAGGGTCAACCTCGGAAGCAGAAGGCGTGTCTGCAGACTGCCTCGGGGCAGGGGTAGACCCGCGGGAGATCAGCCCGGTCCTATCCTTCTTCGGGTTCAGGGGCAAGCTCCCGCCGACCTGTTCGTCTTCATCCTCGTCATCATCGCTCGAAGAAAGGCGGAGACTGCGGGGCCTGCGCCGGGTGAAGGGAGCCTTCGATTCTCTGTCGGTCGCCTTGGAGTCGGGCCCCTTTCCCCGCTCCTCTTCGTCATCCTCCTTGCTGGAGTCGCCGGAGGGCACATCCACCGGTCCCTCGGAAGCCGCCACGGGCACGAGCCCGTCCCCATTAAAAATGGGCATGGACTTCACCACCTGCTCCCAGTCGTCGCGAAGGAACAAGGGCTTGGGAGCACCCACCAACCTTCCCACCTCGCCCCCGACCAGAGATTGGAGGACCACGGCCAAATCTTCGTCGCTCAAGGCCGCGGGGCTCGGATGAGGCCTCCACATCGGAGGTGAGTACTACCGGAGTGGAGCCAGCTGGTGCTCCAGGAACTCCCTCAGCAGCAACGCACCGGTCAACTTCGCCGCTGCTGTGCTGGCCGGCCTCAGGTCCGCGTCCATCTTCTCCTACACCAGTTTTGCGCGGGGGTCCGAGAGCTCCGCTCAGCCCTAGTCGCCGGAGCTCGCGGGCGGCTCCGCGGGCAAGATCAGCATAGGTTGGACGCGCCCGGCATCTACCAAGACCCACTTGCTCCTAAAGCCCTCAATCCTCTTCCCGGGATTCTAGATGGCAATGGAGCCACCGTACGCGACAAAGCCCGCGCATGCGGAAGGAGAACTGTTGGGGATATTACTACTGGGCGTAAACCGGCCTACCTGGGCCGGGTTAACTTCATCAGTAGTTCAAAGGTGTTAAATCCCAAAGAGGCAGATGAGGGCCCAAGGCCTGTAGTCGGTTAAAGACCTGTAGCTATAAACCGGCTTAATATGTAAACTTGTATTGTAAGTTAGGAATAAGGAGAGACCAATCCGGATACGAGTATGAACCGGCGTTGGGGCTCTATGGACCGACGAGCGTCACCCGTGTATATAAGGGGACGACCCGGCGGCGGTTCAAGGACAGACAACAACTCGAGACATAGGCGAAGCTTGTTTGCTCCCTAGTCATCGAAACCCCATCAATTCCATCACAACTAGACGTAGGCTTTTACCTTCCTCGAAGGGGCCGAACTAGTATAAACTCTCTTGCGTCCTTGTGTCCGCTTTAACCCCTTCAAGCTAACCCGTTGCGATGGCTCCACGACTAAGTCCTTTCCCTAGGACATCTGCCGTGACAAAACCACGACAATTGGCGCCCACCGTGGGGCTATCGCACGATGGTTTCCGGTTCTTGGAGGGCCGCTTTGAAGGACTCGAGGGCTACGCCGTAGGCTGGATGACTAAGATTCGTCGCGGCAAGCTCTACATCGATGATGCAGGCTGGGGCCCCGAAGCCAGTTCAATTCAGTACGGATATCGGGTCCCCTTTGGTGGCATTCACATTTTCATTGGCAAGATCGGTGAACCGGGCCCTGAGCCGAACATCTGCACCGACCTCGTCGAGACGGCTCAGCGTGCGCGATCCGCCCGGGTTAAACCGGCCGTGAAGCGTGCCTTCATGGGAGTCATCCATGGAGGGAGTTATGAGGATGGATCGGAATTTTGCGGCACGACCGTCGTTCGTTTCGATGACGAGTCTTCGGCCGGAGAAACTGAATCTCTTTATCAGCTACAAGATGGCCGGATTGGGAGCTGTTCCGATGGCGACAGTATTCCGGACTCCTCTGATCTGCCCAACCGGGTTGGAATATTCATGGCCGGAACACAGGCAGCGCTTCATTCTTCGACAGCTGCGGCAATGATTTCTGGTTCAGCAACGGCGACGGTTGCCGGGGCAGGAGGCCCTGTGCGCCCGCCGGCTCAAGTTCTATCAGAACTATTTGATGCATTGGATGTGCTTGTGGCGGAAGTTAATCCACCGGATCAGGATGTTCACAACGCGGAGATTGCAAAGGTGAAGGAACAGATCACCCAGGCCAAGACAGATCTGGTGGCTGAGGATGCCAGGATGGCCGCAGAGCGGGCCGCTTTAGACGCCCAGGCCTACCAGCTTATGTTGGACAAGAGCGCGTCGCATGAAGTCATGAGGAGGAAGCACCATTCCCGTTTACCTCCGGTTTTCGAGGCTAGAGACCTTTTCAACACTCTTGGACCAAGAGCCGGCAATCTGCTGGAGGGAAACCGGCCAGAAGCCCCTGGGACCGGTGCACCGGTTCAGCCTCGTCAGATGGACCCGCCTCGTCAAAACGCCGTCGTACCTCAGGCCGCTTTAACACCTCCGGGTCACTACTCCAACCCAATGGACAATCTCGTTGCCGCTGCTGCACGGCTGGAGGCCATTCCAATTGAAGGTGACTCGCCACAGGCAGTAGAGACGCGACGGGTCAAGGAGCTTCTAAGGACAGCTTTGGCCCAACAGGAAGCGTACTCGTACAGCCGCGACCGGATCCACTCTACCCCTCGTCCAAGCCGGAGCTATAGTAGACACATGGATGAACCGACAGTGTCGAGTAACGAATGACGGGGAGCACCCCGCAATAACAACCCGGCAGGTGGTGCTGATAACGCTCAGGGAGTGGTGGACCGGGCCCGCGCGCGCAAGGAGGCCGAGTTAGCCGCACAACATCAGGCTCGGCAGCTCACGCCGGTTCGCCCAACCACCTCGATTGAACCTGGTGTTACCTCTAGTTCTTTGGGGGTGCCTTGCCTTATCCCCGCTATACGCAATGTACGCCTGCCCAAGGATTTCAAGGGCCCACGCAAGGTACCGAATTACACGGCGGATCAGCCTCTAGAGACATGGGTGGAGAGCTATGAGATGGCCATGGAAATGCTTGATGTGGATGAGGCGGCGTGTGCGAAGTATTTCACCATGATGCTTGAAGGAACGGCCCGTACTTGGTTGAAAAGCTTGCCGGCTAATTCTATCAGTTCATGGGCCCAGTTACGAGCCCGGTTTATCAGCAACTTCAAGGATACCTGTAAACATCCTATGTAGATAGTAGACTTAGCTGCATGCGTTCAGGAGGAAGGAGAATCAACAACTCATTGGGTGCGCCGGGTCTCACAAGTGTTGCATTCCTCAGACCGCATCAACGCTGACACCGCAGTATTAACTCTAGAAGGCAACTGCCGGTTTGGGCCCCTGAAGCTAAAGTTGGGGCGGATGGAGCATCATTGCATCGACATGGGGACCCTCAAGGCCGCTTTGCTAAAATATGCTGATTCTGATAGCACCAAGGATCCCGAATCTGATGATGACAAGACAGGGAAGGGGAAGAAGAACAACAGCATCACTGGACAGGCAATGGTGGTGGAGGCAAGCGTAAAGCGGATGGTAACACGGACTTTGTGGCTAATACCAACGCACAGGACAATGGCCAGCGACGCAAGGGTAGACCGAAGAATCGTAATGGAGCACCCAACCCTAACCCAAACCGCCTGAACTACCTGTTAAACCAGCCATGTCCAAAACATGGGACGAAGGAGGTGCCAGCCAATCACCTTTGGAAAGATTGCTTTATTATGCAGGAGTTCAAGAATTCTAATAATTTCTGGTATGATCACGAATCTGGCGGTGGCTCAGGATCCAGGCCGGGTTACGGTGGAGGAATTTCCGGTTCAGGGTTCAATGGTAATCCGGGCGGACATAATGGTCAAAGTAGTCATAACAGCCAAAGTGGTTACAACCAACAGCAGCAACAGTCAGGTTACCAGAGCAACCCAAAACAACTGAGTAGTGGGCAGTACCATGTCTTCACCACTAGCTTGGACAAGCGAGACCGGAAGGTTCAGAGGCGGGTAGTCAACTCTGTTGAACCGGCCATACCCCGTTATCTACGTTGGTCTGAGCAGCCCATCATATGGAGCAGAGAAGATCATCCTCCCCGGGTCGATAATCCGGGTCAGTTGGCTCTGGTGGTGGCGCCTCAGGTGGGAGGTTATAAGTTCACCAAGGTGCTCATGGATGGAGGAAGCAGCATTAACATCCTGTACTATGAGACCTTCCGCCGTATGGGACTAACAGATAAGAATCTCAAACCGTCTAATACAGTATTCCACGGTGTGGTGCCCGGCAAATCAGCGTATCCCGTTGGTAAGATAGCTCTGGAAGTGGCCTTTGGGGATGACCGTGATTCCAGGTCAAAGACATTGACATTTCAAGTGGTGAAAATCCAGAGTCCATATCACGCTCTGTTTGGGCGACCGGCTTACGCCAAGTTCATGGCACGACCTTGTTATGTGTATTTGCAGCTCAAGATGCCGGGTCACAGGGGGACCATAACGGTTCATGGAAGCTGCAAAATTGCTTTGGAGTGTGAGGAAGGAGATGCAGCTTATGCCGAGTCGGTTTGTGCCACCGAGGAGTTAAAATACTACAAGGATAATGTTGATCCGGCGGACATGACTCCGTTGAAAAAGCCAACTACGGCGCATGATCTGGCCTTGAAGTTCAAATCGGCAGCAGAAACTAAGCTTGTTGACTTCGTACCTAGCGATTCATCCAAGCAGTTCAGCATCAGTGCCAACTTGGATCCGAAATAGGAAAGCGCGCTCATCGAGTTCATCCCTGAGAATCGGGACATTTTTGCATGGAAGCCCTCTGACATGCCAGGTGTACCGAGGCAACTCGCTGAGCACACCCTTAATGTGGATCCTAAATATAAACCGGTGAAACAGTTCCTCCGCCGGTTTAATGAAGAAAGATGCAAGGCGATTGGAGAAGAAGTAGCCATGCTCTTAGCAGCTGGGTTTATTGTGGAAGTTTTTCACCCTGAGTGGCTTGCCAATCCGGTGCTGGTTCTCAAGAAAAATGACACCTGGCACATGTGTGTGGATTACACAGATCTTAATAAAGCTTGTCCAGCAGATCCTTTTGCCCTCCCCCGTATTGATCAAATTATTGATGCTACGGCGGGTTGTGAGCGTTTAAGCTTTTTGGATGCATATTCTGGCTATCATCAGATCAAAATGGCAGTTAAGGACCAGGAGAAGACGGCATTTATAACTCCCTTTGGAGCCTTCTGCTATGTGTCTATGCCCTTCGGGCTCAAGAGTGCCCAGGCAACTTACCAACGGTGTGTACATAATTGTTTTCACAAGCAGATTGGCTGTAATGTGCATGCTTACATGGATGATATCGTGGTTAAATCTAGGGAGAAGGAGACTTTGATTGAAGATTTCAAGGAAACTTTTGATAACCTGAGGACATACAAGATGATGCTTAATCCGGACAAATGTGTTTTTGGTGTACCAGCGGGCAAGTTATTGGGTTTTCTGATGTCCAACAGGGGAATTGAGGCTAATCCGGAGAAGATCACGGCCATCACCTCCCTGGCTAAACCAAAGTGTATCAATGATGTTCAACGACTGGCCGGCCGGATTGCGGCATTAAGCCGGTTTATCAGTCGTCTTGGTGAGAAGGCAATTCCTTTGTATCAGATGTTGAAAAAGACGGATCAGTTTGTCTAGAGTTCTGCCGCTGATGAAGCGTTTGAGGATTTAAAGCGGCAACTGGCCAATCTGCCGTTGCTTGCCGCTCCCATTGACAAGGAGCCGTTGTTGTTATATGTTGCTGCCAATGTTCGGGCGGTCAGCGTGGCCATTGTCGTAGAACGGAAGGAGGCAGGTAAGGAGCATTCGGTTCAACGTCCGGTCTATTATATCAGCGAGGTACTAATCGAGTCCAAGCAAAGGTATCCGCATTGGCAGAAGCTGGTGTATGGAGTTTTTATGGCAAGCCGGAAGCTTAAACAATACTTCCAAGGGCACCCAATTACGGTGGTCAGTTCTGCTCCTTTGGGGGATATCATCCAGAACCGGGAAGCTACTGGCCGGATTGCAAAGTGGGCTATAGAGCTGGGGCCGTACGGTTTGAAGTATCTGCCTCGGATAGCGGTTAAGTCTCAAGCGCTTGTTGATTTTATCAATGACTGGACGGAAATGCAAGCACCTGAAGAAAAGCCGGATCACACGTATTGGACTATCCATTTTGACGGATCCAGGCAGTTGGAAGGTTCGGGGGCTGGAGTGGTATTAACTTCCCCACGAGGTGATAAGTTTTGTTATGTTCTCTGCTTAATGTTCCCTTGTACTAACAATGCAGCTGAGTATGAAGCCTTGCTCCATGGTCTCCGGATGGCTAAGGAGATGAATCTAAGCCGAGTTAAGTGCTTCGGTGACTCGAACCTTGTGGCTCAGCAAGTGTCTGGCACTTGGGACTCCAAGGACCCACTTATGGCAGCGTATCGTCGTGAAGTGGATGCTGTTGCAGGTTATTTCAAAGGCTATCAGGTGGATCACGTGGACCGACGAAACAATGAAGCGGCGGACGCTTTAAGCCAGCTGGGCTCTCAGCGCAAACCGGTCCCGCCCAATGTGTTTCTGGATGTGCTGCAGAACCCGTCGGTCAAGGTCCCAGGTGAAGAGGATTTGGCTATTCCTGATCCAGAGGCTCAATTGGTGGCAGCTATTCATGTTATTCTGGATTGGACGCTTCCTTACCTGGCGTACAAGAACCGGGGCGAGTTGCCAGAGGATGAGATTCTGGCCCGGCAGATAATCAGGCGATCCAAGTCCATGGCCATTATCAACGGTGAGTTACATCATTGCAGTGTGTCAGGAGCTTTTCAACGCTGCGTGTCTCCTGAAGAAGGCCGTGAAATTTTACGTGAGATCCATGAAGGAGATTGTGGTCACCACTCCGGTTCAAAGTCTCTGGTGGCTAAAGAGTTTCGCCATGGCTTTTATTGGTTAACTGCTCATGCTGATGCGAATGATCTGGTCAGACGATGTGATGGTTGCCAATGGTTTTCAAGACATGCTCATGTATCGGCTCAAGAATTGAGAATGATTCCAATTACTTGGGTGTTTGCGACTTGGGGGCTGGATATGGTTGGACCTTTCAAAAGGTCCAAAGATAAGAAGACTCACCTCCTGGTGGCGGTCGACAAATTTACAAAATGGGTGGAAGCAGAACCTGTTAGCAAGTGTGATGCGGCCACGGCGGTTCAGTTCATCAAAAAGGTGATTTTCCGGTTTGGCTTTCCCCACAGTATTATCGCAGATAATGGTACCAATTTGTCCAAAGGTGCTATGAAAGAGTTCTGCGAACGGGAACACATCCAGCTCGATGTTTCATCAGTGGCGCATCCGCAGTCCAATGGCCAAGCAGAAAGAGCTAATCAAGAGATCTTGAGAGGTATTAAGCCCCGGCTCATGGTTCCTTTGCAGAGAACACCGAGTTGTTGGGTAGAAGAATTACCATCTGTGTTATGGAGCATCAATACAACGCCCAACAGATCAACATGATACACATCATTCTTCATGGTTTATGGAGCAGAGGCAGTTCTCCCCAGTGATATCCGTCATGATTCACCTCATGTAGCGGCTTATGTTGAAGCGGACAACGAGACAGCACGGCAAGATGCTTTGGACCGGTTGGACGAAGAGCGTGACGTCGCAGCCCCCCGATTGGCAATTTACCAGCAGGATCTTCGTCGTTATCACAGTCGCCGAGTCAGAACCAGAACCTTTCAGGAAGGAGATTTGGTGCTTCGGCTCATCCAAGACCAGACCGTTATGCATAAATTATCCCCACCCTGGGAGGGGCCTTTCGTGGTCAGCAAGAATCTGCACAACGGGTCGTACTATCTGATTGATATTCGAGAGCATAAAGACTCACGCACATCAGAGGTGGAGACCCACAGGCCGTGGAACATAGCTCATCTTCGGCCTTACTATACTTGAGCCATTGGCTATACTTATGTACATAGTACGACAATGTATATATTCTGATTAAATATAATAAACCGGAGCCTCAGCTAAAGTGGGGTATCTGTTCTTTTACATCATGCGAGGTTACACGGAGTTGCTCTAAAGCGGCCTCTGGTTTACCCCTTGAGTTAGCTTTACAAAATCATCATATCACTTGGAGGATTGGTCGTGTCCGAACCAATACCATGCCTGTTGATAGGCGAAAGCCACCAGATCACTTGGGGACTTGGTCACGTCTGAACCAGTCATGCCTCTTGGTCGGCCTAAGGCCACAGAATCACTTGGGGGCTTGGTCAAACCCAAACCATGACCATGCCACTTGATCAGCATAAATGTCACGGTTTCATTTGGGGACCTGGCTGACTAGAACCATAGTTACACCTAACGGGAGCTTGGTCGTGTTCGGCCATGGTAACACCATTTGATCAGCTTTAATAAACCTTTTTTGCATTTTTCCTTATACTTTTCTTTGAAGGGGTTTTTTTTGTTACATCTTTAAACCGACAAAATTCTTTTTTCGATTGACGGAACACAGTTCACGTCAATCCGGAGACTATTTGCTCGGTGGTTAACATCCTCTTATGGAGTAACACGGGGTTTATTATAACCCGGCACGGTTCACCTGGTAAACCGGAGTTATATATATATATATACAGGAGATGTTATCCCCTCCAACAGTGTGGGTTTGCAAAACTCCGCTTCAAGATTGGCCACGCCAACTTCATGCTCAACAATGGCAGGTATTATGTATCACAAAAATTCGATCATATACTTAAGAATTTTTTGATGTTTTGGCTTTATATATGCAGACATCATATTCCGCCAAACGGTACAACCGCGGTGGCACTTCAAGAGTTTTTATTGCAGAAAAATGCTTTGGAAAGTTCATCACTACAGGAAAAAAATGATGCACGAAGGCATATCTAACATCAAAAGCATCAGCTAGCCTATTACAAGGCAACATGGTGCCCATAATAATATCATTGTTTCTTGAAGGAGAGACAGTTTTAAAACCGGCTTCCGGTTCAGGCCTGGTCACCAGCCCGGCCTAATGGTTGTGGATCATCCTGCGCCGCTTCAGCCTCCGTTGCTCTACCCAGTGGCTGGAAATCAACAGTTGTCCAATCGAATCCCATTAATGCTTGAAAAACAGCTTCATCGTGGATCAGCAAGGACGGGTCAATATCGGGAGCATAAGTGTGCCTACGGATTGGAGGGATAAGATTTTCTGATTCGTGAACCGGGGCAGCTATTCGCTTGTTCTGATTGTCATATTGAGCTTGTTAACGAGACAAGTCTGCCTCTTCAACCAGTTGACAAGCTAGCGGACGCACCTCCCGGTTTATGGCTCGCTGATCCGCTTCACTAAATTCTGACCCATCTTCTTTCAAGCTGGGATAGCCCTGAGCCGCTTCAATAGGATCAAAATCCGGCACCCAGGCTTTGGCCCGCATTAAGGCATTGATTGCACCGGTTCGAGCAGCAGATTTCTTCAGCTCTTCAACCCGGGCGGGAAGCACTGACAGCTTCATCAGGGTATCTTGAATCAAAGTAGGCGCCGGTTTGTTGTGAGATGTGGTACAGATGATCCGCTGCGCACCAGTATACAGCTGTTCGACCAACGTATAGACGGCTTTCAATTTTTTCCGCACATCGGAGCCCAAGTGACCAATACGTGTCCCTGAAATATTATAAGGGTTAAACCGGCAGCTCTGTAAGAAGGCCAAATCAATTCAGAAGTAAAAATGGCTTACCAAAGATGGCAGTGGTCATAGTATGCACATGCCGCTTTATGCTGGTCAATTCTTCTGCCACTGGTTTGAGTGCAGCCTCGGTGTCCTCTGCTCGCTTGATTAAAGCGGATTTTTCAGTAGCCCAATCCGCCTGCTTCTTCTTAAAGCTCTCCTTAAGCTGCTCCATGGCGCTTAAAGCACTGGCTAACTCCTCTTTTGCTTTGTAGGTTTCAGCTTGTTGGGTTTTCAGATTTTCTTGGAGGTCGGCGGTTTGGCTTTCTTTCGTCTTCAGCTCAGCCTGCATGTAGACAGTTATATGCTTTAATACAACGGTACAAGGATTGAAGTACCAACCACATAACAAGTTATGCACTTGGTACTTGGGGGCTATTGCATATTCGATCTTCATCTTTCAATTGCTTATAAAGTCCCAAGATCAATACAAGTATTCAACTTGGCACTTGGGGGCTAATGGCTATTTGCTCGTGTATATTCTGATACAACAGTTTCAATTATTTAAAAGTACCGGTTTAACTATGCTAAAGTTGAACCGGCCCTTGGGGGCTACATCAGTGAATTTCAAAAAATTAAGGTTTACATTAGTAAGTCCCAGTTTGCAAGAAGATTACAAACCGGCCCTTAGGGGCTAGGAGAATCAGCAAGAATTGAAGCATATAAGCAGGAAGGAGCATATGGAAATTACCTCATATTTATTTTTCATCATGTTAACCAGACCGGCTTCATAGTCATGACTGGTATACAACCGGTTCAGGTAGCCAGAATGGATATCTTGGGCGTTCAGAGCAGCATAAGTCGTCAGATCAGCGCTCCACTTGCCTTTGCCAAAGGCAGCAAGTTCTTCTTTGCCAGAGTGTTTGGACAAAGCGACAGGATTGCCTGGCTTGGTGTGGCCAGTGCCAGTAATGATAACATCATCATCTTGGGTACCGCCGATTTGCACTGGGGCCATTGGCTTATCAGCAGGTTTGGCTGGACCGGTGGAGCTTTCAATCCGGATACCTGTGGGCTGACTTACATGACCTGAGGCATCAGTAGGTCTTTCTTCAGCAATAAGATTGTCATCTTGTTGCGGTGGATCATTGGGAGCATCCTCAGGAATAGCCGCTTCAACATTAGGTGTTTTACCTGGTTCAAGAATGACATCTTCTTCGGCCGCTTTGTCCAGGCGGGCTTTCTTGCTTGGCCGAGGTTTGGCCCTGAGAAGAATAACAAAATCAAATAGAGCATATGTTCTAAGGCGATATACTACAAAGATCACAATAAGTATAGCTTACCCAAGCACCGTTTTGAGTGGTGGGAGCTGAGTCGCCGATGACTCGCCAGAAGATGAGTAGGAAGTAACCTGGTAATCGGACTTAGACGGATTAAGAGGTTGACGAAAGCAGCCCGCTTCAGGACAAGCACTGACAAGCAAATTAGAGACCTCTGAATGGCGTTTCCGAACCGGACTGTTCGGTAAACTGGCGGAGGTAACTACCTGGTCATTGTGCCGGGTTGTGCGACGGGCTTCGTGTTGTTGGGTCTTCATAAGAAATTTAGGATCCAAATAACCAAGAGGATGAGAAAATTTAACTTTCCGGTTTGCCTGACGGATTTTTTGTGAAGGCAAGGTTTGTGAATTGGAAGAGAGAATAATTACCTCTGCAACATCCGCGTGGCTGGCTTCGGCATCATCCTGAAAAATATCATCATCAATAAGACGTATGAAAAGTGAACCAAGTAAGTCAAGTTCTGCCTCAAAGTCTGGGTTACCCACATCATCATCAGGGGCCAGATTAGAAGATGTTGTCATTCGTTTCCTGCGGGCAGTCTTCTTCACGGCTTTAGTTTTTTGTCGAGTTGCTTTCTCCGGTTTGTCTGGCTTTTTTGGTTTTTCCTGCGGCAGTTTCTTGCTCCAAAACGGATCATTGCCCTGATTGGATAGACACTGATATTAAATAATGACCAGACATATCAACAAAAAATTCAGCAAAGAGAAAAATCAAAATCTTACAGCTGGTGGTTTGTTGGAGGCACAGAAGGGAAGCAAGCCGGTTCTAGCGCAGACGTGTTCCGGTTCGTTCAGCATCTTATTCACAGCTTCTGTGATTTCTTCATCAGAAAGCTGGATTTTGGAATGTCGCTGTGGGTCATCAACACTGTCAGTGTACTCACACATCAAACCGGAGCACCGACTAAGGGGCAGTATGCTCCATGATATCCAACAACGAGCCAGATCAACCCCTGTTAAACCATTGGCCATAAAGGCTCTGAGCTTTGACAGTTGAGGAGCATATTTGCTTCGCTCTTGGGCAGTCAATCTTTGAGAAAAGGGTGTGTATTGCTAAGCCGCTCCGGACGAAAACCAGGCAAGGGATTCTCACCAGCAGGGGAGGTATCTTTGCAGTAAAACCATGTCTGATTCCATTCTTTGGGGTGGCTGTGCAGTTTAGCGTGAGGGTATGTGACCTCTTTCCTTTTCTGAATCGCCACGCCACCCAACTCCGTATTAGAGCCATCAGTAAACTCGGTACAGCGGTTTACATGGAAAAGATCTCTGAACAATTCCACTGTGGGCTCTTCTTGGAAGAACACCTCACAGAGCACTTGGAAGTGACACATATTGGTAACAGAGTTGGGGCCAGTGTCTTGGGGATGAAGTTGGAAGTCGGCTAAGACATCCCGGTAAAATTTAGAACCGGGCGGTTTAAAGCCCCAGGCTAGGTGATCTACGAAAACAATGACCTCTCCTTCTCGAGGTGTGGGAGGACATTCTTGGCCAGGAGCCCTCCAATGGAGGGTATCTTTGCTATCTAAAGCGCCAATCAAGACTAGATCGTCAAGTTCAGCCTCTGTGATGCGAGAAGGAACCCAATTGCACTCATACACTTGCTTGGCCATGAGGAAATCTACAAGGTAGAAGATCCCGGTTCAAAAATGCATTTGATCAAGGTATATTGGTATGCGTAATGTTAAACTGGCGACATATCTGTCTAACGCAAAGTTTATGAAGCAACAACATCTGGCGGTTCAACTAGGGTACTAATGATATATACCGGGTTGGAAAAAAAATTCTACAAGGTTAAACCTCCTGATCAACACATGAAGACTGCTGAGATAGCGGATGGCTAAGTATACAGAAACAGATTTCACACGTTTTCTCTACGACAATGGGTCTGAAGCCAGTTCAGAAAAGAGGAAAAATATTCAAAAGTTTAAACCATAACAGTATTGATTCAATGAGCAGAAAAATATGTGAGATCTAGGGACTTGAGCATGAAACTACAGATGGATGCTAAAAGCTACTGCTAATCAGAGCAGGGTTTCACAGATCTATCCAGAGGTCTGGGTACAAGTATGAACAGTTGATGGGGCACCGCAAGGGCATGAAGCCCTAGAACAGATCTAGGTCGAGAAAAGCAGAGGACTTACCGGAGCTGAGGGAGAAGCGGAAGATCGCCGCAATTTTCTAGTGTGTTCAGGTTGATGCAGCGGCCCAAGACGGTGCAGAGGTCAACGACAGCGGCGGAGCTTCGAAGCTGGCGATGCGAGGCAGACGAAGAGAAAGGCGACGCGAGGAAGACGAAGAGAAAGGGGACGAAGGGGAAAAAGAGATGACCCTTCGGTCCTATTTATAAGGCAAGAGACATGTGTCAGGCGCGTGAATCAAGGAACCATAAATCTTAGAAGTGGAGCTGACGCCTCGGTTATCGCGGATCTATTAAACAAAGAAGATATCATGAATGTTGTCTTTATGATGACGTCATGCCGGTTTACAGCAGCCAGAGAAGGTGACGTCACAGCGGTTCAACAACTACAAGAAGATGTTGAAGACGAAGATTTTTTGCTAAGGATTGACATGAACCCGCTCAAATCAATCTGGGGCCTAATGTTGGGGATATTACTACTCGGCGTAAACCGGCCTACCTGGGCTGGGTTAACTTCATCAGTAGTTCAAAGGTGTTAAAGCCCAAAGAGGCAGATGAGGGCCCAAGGCCTGTAGTCGGTTTAAGACCTGTAGCTGTAAACCGGCTTAATATGTAAACTTGTATTGTAAGTTAGGAATAAGGAGAGACCAATCCGGATACGAGTATGAACCGGCGTTAGGGATCTATGGACCAACGGGCGTCACCCGTGTATATAAGGGGACGACCCGGTGGAGGTTTAAGGACAGACAACAACTCGAGACATAGGCGAAGCTTGTTTGCTCCCTAGTCATCGAAGCCCCATCAATTCCATCGCAACTAGATGTAGGCTTTTACCTTCCTCGAAGGGGCCGAACTAGTATAAACTCTCTTGCGTCCTTGTGTCCGCTTTAACCCCTTCAAGCTAACCCGTTGCGATGGCTCCATGACTAAGTCCTTTCCCTAGGATATCTGCCTTGACAAAACCACGACAAGAACCGCGAGAGACCCGGAGGGAGAAGTAGTGGCGCAGCAGGGCCACTGAAGGTTGCACCCCTACGTGGGCCTTGCAATAGTAAGCGAAGATCGCCAGAAGAAGGACGGAGTTGGGGTGGAGATGCAGAGCCTGCAAGTTGTAATGGCGGAGGACAGTGAAGAAGAACTCGGAGAAGGGAGGCACCAGGCCCGCAGCAATGGAGCTTACAAAGAGAGGATAAAAGGTGCTCCCTCGGCCCTCAGGGGTGGCAGAGCCGGCCTTGAACACCTACGCCCCGTTGATGCCCTACGCATCCGCCATCTAGCGCAGCCGGGCAAGGCCCGCCTTGGACACGTTCGGCGAGTCCAGAGCAGGTGAGTACCAAGCTTCGGCCGGAGGCTGGTGAGGCGCCATGGCTTCCTAGGTCACGCAGCCGGAGTAGATCTGGAAATTTGGAGGAAGAAAGGGGAGGCGCAAGAAAGGGGATCTGAGCAGCAACCGGAGTAAGCAAAAGACAAAGTATGGGCAGATGTCGTTCCTTTATGAACCTGCCCGGTTGCTGAAGCACTGGTGTCCAATCAACCGCCACGCGGTGCCCAAGGCCGCAGGCTGTTAGGGCCCGCGGCGCTTCACCCTTGCCCTTTCACCTCTCGGCACGGCCAAGTCCGGGCACGCCTTGGGCCCGGGGGCTACTATCGGCATTCTGGGAACGGGGGTCCCCAGACTTGCCTGCCTGCGGCCTGCGGCGTGGCTCAAAGGGGACCCAGCACGGCCATCTTCATCAACACAAGACTCAAGAGCCTCGTGAGGGGCCAAGCCTCGCGAGGCGGACGACACGGAGCTTCCTCAGGCACGGCCTCGTCAGGCTGGCTCGCGAGGAGGCGGAGAGATCAAGGCGGGGTACCTCGCGAGGTGCCCGTGATGCAAGCCATGACGACTTAGGGCGCCAGGCGGGTGCCAGCACGCGTAGCGTCCTCCTTTCCTCTTTGGTGCAAAGGGGGAAAGCGCAGCCGCGGAGTACCAAGGCGTCAGGCAAAGGTTGCCATTTCGGTGCAACGAGACCAAGACCAGGAGGACTACGAGACGGAGGTCATCGTGGATCCCAAGACAGCTTCATCACCAGAGCTTTGCGCAGGCGAAGACTGCTTTTGTCAGGATAGTTGATACTTGTTGCCCCCCTTCAAATTAGCCCGCCATTGTTGGCTCCCTTCCCGCTCGATATTTGGGAAGAGGACCAGCGCCTCTATAAATAGGACCAGCCGCCCACATGGCAAGGGGTTCGGTTCGAAGGGGTTGGCTAGTTCGTTCGGTTGGCATGTAAGTGAGAGTAAGACAGCCAAAGGGAGAGAGAGAGAGAAAGGGTGGCTGAACTCCCCCAGCAGTTCATCGCCCCAGCCAAGAACAGATCCTCGTGAGTCTGTTCTTCCTTGTATTGTTCATCATCATCAGCCCCAAGAGGCAATCCACCCACCACACACTGGAGTAGGGTATTACACCACAACGGTGGCCCGAACCAGTATAAACCTTGTGTCTCTTGTGCAGTTCTTTCAGTAGCTTAGATCTTTGCGAGACGGAGAGGTAGAAGGCGTAATCTCCGCGCACACCCCAGTGTTCGAACCTTAAGGGTCTGCCAGAACCTGAAATCCGACAGCGGCGACGACGCGGGGAGGGCTTTGGCGCGATGGAGGTGGCGCAGGAGATCGAGAGGGAGTGGGATTGGGGAGCGAGAGAGGGAGGCTGCGAGAGGGGGAGCGCCAGAGGCGCGATTCAGATGTGGATCGGGAGGGAGTGGGGATCGTGGGGGAAACGAGGTGGAGTGAGGGGTAGCAGTTAGGGTTCGAGGGGGGGGGGGGGTTGGCCAAATAGGCCAGCGGGCGTGCGAGAGCGGGCCATCCTGGCCGGCAAAGGCCAGTTGGGCCACGAGGCCCACGAGGGAAGGGGTTGTTTTTTGTTTTTATTTTTACTTTAACCTTTTCTGTTTTCGTTTACTATTTTATTTTATGTTAGTGCGCTAAAACACTTTACAAAAAGTTGGTTCACCACCAAAATTAAGAAGTGAATATTTGTCACATGATCAAAATTTTAGTTTCCATGTTTGTGAACTTTGAATTTTGGACTTAAATTTGAATTTAAATTTGAAATAAGATTTGAATCAAGCGAGGATTAGCAACAGTAAAGTGATGACGTGGCATCATTCGCGCAGGATTATTGTAGCTTAATTATCCGGGCGTCACAATCATCCTAAAGGCAAATCTTGGCACATTATTTTTATAATACAATGGAATTGTACAAGGGGATAATTATTTTTGTGAGAATCTTCATGAAAAATTCTACATTGTTTCCATGAGCATGAACACAAGTGTTCAAGGTCGACCCTCACTTCTCCAATGCATAACTTCCAATCGCTTCTCTCTTTGTGAAAAGGTTTTTAAGTTCCCCTCTATATTTTTTCGTTTTTAAACTTTATGAAAGCACTCAACAGAAATAAATGACTCTCTAGAACTTTTAGGTTGTCTCCCTGGCAGCGCTTTCCTTAAAGCCATTAAGCTAGGCATAAAGTGCTCAAGTAATGAATCCACCTGGATCCCAAGGTATATCAAAGCCAAGTTTAATTAACAATGATTTGGCATTTAGTAATGAGCACAAAGCAACATATATCATGCAATGACGAAGTCTAACTTTCTTCCTATGCATTGGAATGTCATACAATAACAATTCATGCACATCAAATAAAGGCCAATACATAGCATAAGTAGTTTCTTGCAATTCTATCGTGTTGGAAACATAGAGAGGCGGAGATGTAGTTCCTCTCTCATAATAATTGCAAGTAGGAGCAGCAAGAACATGCATATTACATTCATCAAAATTATCATGTGTAGTGGTAAAAGTCAACCCATCAATGTAATTCTTAATAAGTGCAAACTTCTCCGATATACTGTAGCTTGGAGAATTCAAAAAGATAATAGGACTATCATGTGTGGGTGCAATAGCAACAATGTCATTCTTAACATAAGGAACTATATCAAGTTCATCTTCATAATCATAATTCATAATGGCATCTTGGCCACAAGCATAGCAATCATCAAGTTCAACAAAAAGGGATATTTCAAATGAATCAACGAGATCATAGCAATTATCATAGCATTCATCCTTCAGTAAGCATGAAGGGAAATTAAATAATGTATGAGTTTAAGAGTTACTCTCATTAGAAGGTGGGCATGGGTAGCTAATCCGTTCTTCCTCCTTTTGTTCTTCGCTCTCCTCATCATCTTTTCATCCAATGAGCTCATAGTTTCTTCAATTTCTTCTTCCATAAACTCCTGCAAAATATTAGTCTTTTCTTGGACAATGGAGTTATTCTCAATAAATACATCAATATCATAATTGTATTTATAATTATCATAGCAATATTTAAGGATAGCAAGATTTTCAGGTCTATAAACTGAGTCATGAAAATCTTCAAACTTTTCAAACAAAGGTTCAATTTCATAAGCACCCTTAAAAGCAACAAATTCTTCTATCTGTTCCACATCATAATAATCATATATACCTCTAGCATAAGAAGCCAATGTTTCATTTTCATTAAATTCGCATGAATAGGGAAGTTGTGGAACCTCAATCTTAGAGCAACAAGTATAATCATATCTCAAGCATAGATTCCAAGCATACCAATGCAACATTTCAATTTGATCCCATAAAAGTTTTCATTTTTGAGTCAAGTGATAATCCCTAAAGTATTCACGTTGATCCAATGTTACTCCCATTATCAAGTTGATGGGGTTTTCTCAGGATTATCAAAGTAGTGCATAATATTTTTCACATAACGAGCATCGAGGGTTTTAGGAGGTTCCCCATCTCCATTAGTATCAAGTACAACTAATTTTTTTGTTTCATGTTCCATATCGATAACTAAAGATAGAGAACAACTTAGAACAGGAAATAAAAACTACTTAGTGATAAAGCAAACAAGCACACACGAGAATATTCACCCCACGCTATTGCTCCCTGGTAACAGCGCCAGAAAAAGGTCTTGATAACCCACAAGTATAGGGGATCGCTTATAGCCTTCTTCGATAAATAAGAGTGTCGAACCCAACGAGGAGCTAAAGGCAGAACAAATATTCCCTCAAGTTCTATCGACCACCGATACAACTCTACACACACTTGATGTTTGCTTTACCGGAAACAAGAATGAAACTATTTTGCAAGGATAAAACTATGAGTACTTTGCGAGAATAAAGCTATGAATAAATTGTAAGATAATAAAAGTGGATAGCTTTTGTCAACGAGAAAGTCATTTGTCCCTAGGCAATCGATAACAAGTACCAATAATCATTCTTGCAATTTTATATGAGGGAGAGGCATGAGCTAACATACTTTCTCTACTTGGATCATATGCACTTATGATTGGAACTCTAGCAAGCATTCGCAACTACTAAAGATCATTAAGGTCGTCAAACCCAACCATAGCATTAAGTATCAAGTCCTCTTTACTCCCATACGCCATAACCCACCTATCCATGTTTAGGCTACTATCACCCCCGCAACACTGATAATAAGAAAACCATGAACATATTGCAACACCCTACAGAGGGGGACCCTCCGTTTGCGCGAGACGGAGGGCATCGTAGGATAGCACCATAAATAAAATATACAATCATACCAACCAAGATCATGATTAACCCATAGGACAAAATGGATCTACTCAAACATCATAGGATAACCATAGATCATTGGGAAATAATCTATGGAGTTGAGCATCATGTTTAAGTAGAGATTACAGCAGGGAGAAGAGGTGTTACACTGATGCATAAAGGGGGAGAAAGTTGGTGTTGATGGTAGAAAGATTGCTGATGTAGATCATCGTCCCGATCGTTGCCCCGGCGGCACTCCGGCGCCACCGGAAGCGAGGGGGGGGGGAGAGCCCCCCTTCTTCTTCTTCCTTGGCCTCCCCCTAGATGGGAGGAGGAGAGTTCCCCCTCTGGTCCTTGGTCTCCATGGCGGCGGAGGGGCGGGAGCCCCTCCAAGATTGGATCTCCCTCTCTGTTCTCTTCTGTTTTTGCGTTCCCCATGTCTGGCCGAAAACCGTTTCTTATATTCCCGAGATCCATAACTCCAATTGCGCTGAGATTTTAACAAGATTTTTTTGGATATAAGCTTCCTTGCGGCCGATGTGGAGGTCCAACTGACGTACGAGGTGAGCACAACCCACCACGGCACTCATGGCTCCTCGAGTCCGCCCTGGTGGGTTGTGCCCACCACAGGCCTCCGTTTGTGGTGATTCCAACTCCCAAAAATCACATATATTCCAAAATAATTTTCTGTCAAATTTTATTGTATTTGGACTTCGTTTGATATGGATACTCTGCGATACAAAAAACATGCAGAAAACAGGAACTGGCACTTGGCACTGGATCAATAGGTTAGTCCAATAAATCATATAAAAAGTTGCCAAAAGTATGTAAAACTTGTATAATATTGGCATGAAACAATCAAAAATTATAGATATGACGGAGACGTATCAGGGGGCCCCAGCTGGGGATCTCGGATCAGTGGTAATAGGAACGATGAAGACAAGTGTGTTTACCCAGGTTCGGGCTCTCTCGAAGCGGTAATACCATACGTCCTACTTTGATTATATTTATGATGTATCGAGTACAAGCTTGATCTACCTCGGGATCATATGGAGAGATCTAACCCTAGGGCTAGGTGAATGTAATTGTGATTCGGTCCCCTCTATGGACTAAACCCTCTGGCTTATATACACACTAGGTAGAGCATGTAGGGTTACATGGTCGGTAGGTGGCATGACATGTCTTGGAGTATACACTAAGTCTTCAGTAGATGTAGTGTTGATATCCCGCTGGCGTGTAGCTTCCGGAGTCCATCCGAATGAGAATGATGGCCTACAGGCCTAGCCCGAGGACTATGGCCGACTAGGTTTGCACCCCTAGTCCAGGAAACCGTCAATAGCCCCTAAACTAGTCTTTGATGCCGAGGACGACATCTTTGTACTTTGGCTCCAGAGTCGTTGGCTCGAGAGGCAAGTTCCCACTTATTTTCTTTTAGCACGGCTTTGAAGTCTTCGGTCTGATTAATGGTACTTGGGGTCCGGTCCCGAGTCGATTTATGGCGAGACATCGTAGTGTCAGCCTTTTTGTTTTTTATTTATAAGTACACAACCCAGGATTACGACAAAGTGCAACTTGACCCTCTTTCAACAATCCACGCAAGCCTTTCCTTCTCTCCACAAGTCTAACCCCGAGAGCTCTAAACAATGGCAAATGACACAGGATCCTCGAGGCGACCCCATGGCCACCTCAGGGGCGACTGGGGTGCTGCTCCATCACACATCTCCAACTGGAGCGCCTAGCCACCCAGGGCTATTTACCACATTCAGATCCGGCTTCCACTCGCCTGGGATTAACGTCCATGAACGGGAAAGCACACGCCGAGGGTCACGCTACCCCACACGGCGATGAGTAGGTATGCTTTTTTCCTTTTCTCCTCCGCGGCTTGGGACTTCCCATTCATCCCTTTCTTCCGGTATTGCTTGAATTATATGGGCTAAAACTCCACCACCTCACCCCCAACTCCATATTACATATCGTGGGGTTTGTTGCCCATTGTGAAATGCACCTGGGATGTGAAGCACACTTCGGGCTGTGGCCGAGGTACTTTTGCATAGTGCACTTCTCCCTAATCGGGAAGCTATACAAGGTGGGTGCAGCCGAGGTCTGCCGAATTGACGGGACTGACTACCCATTAGGTACCCTTGATAGGATACCAATATCTGGACGTCCGAGTCATTTTACATGGACGATGTTCCTCTATACGACCCTGTTCAGCCAGGGCTCCCAGCACTTCCCTCCAAGCCCTCGAAGAAGCGTTATAGTTGGAGACCGCGAAGTGTCGCTCGAGAGGACGATGCCAATATAGCCAGTCTGGCAGCTCAAGTGAAGCGGCTATCAAGCATGATCCTCACTATAATAAATGTAATGGCCACGACGATCAACCGAAGAGTTCAACCACTTCAGTAGCGCCAGCACAGGTTGTGCATGTACAACGGAACCGAAGATGCCTCCTGATCGATTAGGGAGAGTTTTAGTGACTAGATGGCCTTTGGGACTGATACGTCTCCAACGAATCTATAATTTTTGATTGTTGCATGCTATTATATTATCTGTTTTGGATGTTTTATATGCATTAATATGCTATTTTATACTCCCTTCGTTCCAAAATAGATGACTCAACTTTGTAGTAACTTTAGTACAAAGTTAGTACAAAGTTGGGTCATCTATTTTGGAACAGAGGGAGTATTATTTTTGGGACTAACTTATTAATCTATAGCCGAGTGCTAGTTTTTGTTTTTTCCTTGTTTTTGAGATTCGCGAAAAAGGAATACCAAATGGAGTCCAAACAGAATAATCCTTCGTGTTGGTTTTTCTTGGACCAGAAGACACCCAGGAGACTTGGAGTGCAAGTCAGAAGAGCCACGAGGCGGCCACAAGGGTGGAGGGCGCGCCCCCTACCTTGTGGCCCCCTCGGTGACCCCCTGACCTAGATCTTCCTCCTATATGTTCACACATATTCCCAAACCACCAGAAGCATCCACGAAAACACTTTTCCACCACCGCAACCTTCTGTTCCTATGAGATCCTATCTTGGGGCATTTTCCGGCATCCTGCAGGAGGGGGATTCGATCACAAAGGGCTTGTACATCAACTCTATTGCCCTTCTGATGAACCGTGAGTATTTTACCTCAGACATACGGGTCCATAGCTAGTAGCTAGATAGCTTATGCTCTCTCTTTGATTCTCAATACCATGTTATCCTCGACGTTCTTGGAGATCTACCCGATGTAATCTTCTTTTGCGGTGTGTTTTTCTTGAGATCCGATGAATTGTGGATTTATGACCAGCTTATCTATGAATATTAGTTGAATCTTCTCTGAATTCTTTTATGCATGATTCGATATCTTTGTAATTCTCTTCGAACTATCGGTTTAGTTTGGCCAACTAGATTGTTTTTTCTTGCAATGGGAGAAGTGCTTAGCTTTGGGTTTAATCTTGCAGTGTCCTTTCCTAGTGACAGTAGGGGCAACAAGGCATGTATCGTATTATTGCCATCGAGTATAAAAAGATGGGGCTTACATCATATTGCTTGATTTTATTCCTCTACATCATGTCATATTACTTAATGCGTTACTCTATTCTTCATGAACTTAATACTCTAGATGTGGGTAGGAGTCGGTCGATGTGTGGAGTAATAGTAGTGGATGCAGGCAGGAGTCGGTCTAGTTGACACGGATGTGATGCCAATATTTCATAATCATTGCCTTACATATCGTCATAACTTTGCACTTTTCTATCAATTGCTCGACAGTAATTTGTTCACCCACCGTATTATTTGCTATCTTGAGAGAAGCCTCTAGTGAAACCTATGCCCACAGGTCTATTTTCCATCATATAAGTTTCTGATCTACTATTTTGCAACCTTTTACTTTCCAATATATAAACCAAAAAACCCAAAAATATTTACTTTATCATTTGTTCAGTTTTATCTATCTCTATTAGATCTCACTTTTGCAAGTGACCGTGAAGGGATTGACAACCCCTCTATCGCGTTGGGTGCAAGTTATTTGATTGTTTGTGCAGGTATTGGTGATTTGTGCATTGTCTCCTACTGGATTGATACCTTGGTTCTCTAATTGAGGGAAACACTTATCTCTACTTTGCTGCATCACCCTTTCCTCTTCAAGGGAAAAACCAAGGCAAGCTCAAGAAGTAGCAGGAAGAATTTCTGGCACCGTTGCCGGGGAGATCTACGCCAAGTGAAGGCCACCAAGTACCCATCATAAACTCTCATCTCTTGCATTACATTATTCACCCATTTGCCTCTGATTTTGCTCTCCCCCACTTCTAAAACGATTTTCGAAAAGATTTGCCCTTTTCTTCGCCTTTTTTCGTTCGTCCTTTTGGTTGCCCTTATGTCTTACTTGGTTTGTTTGCTCCTTTGCTTGGTATAATTGTGTGTTTATTGAAAATCAAAAGCAAAAGATTTTATGGATCCTCATCCACTTGCTAGTCTTTTTAAAAGATCCAACTATGATGAACCAATTGCTAGTGAGTTGAGTGCACTAGATTATCTTTATGAGGTTTTGCTTGAAAGCCGTGAATCTGGAAATTGTGTTGAAGTGCTTTTATGAAGTGATTCACAATAGATCCATGAATAAAAAGCATGATTGCAATGATGTTATTATAGATTCTCTTAATGCTAATTGTGTTAATAATATTCAAAACCCCAAGCTTGGGGATGCTAGTTTTGCTATGTCTACTACTTGTTGCAATGAACATGATTGGGGTGATTCTTCTTACAATCTTGAAAATTTATTTAAGACCCATGATAAATAATAGATTGATAATGTTGTTTGCCATAATATTGAAAGTGGGTTTGGAAGAGTGTCAACTTTAGATCCCACATATTTAGATAATGTTCAATCTTTTGAATGTTTTGATAAAAGTGGGTTCGGAGAGGTCATGACTTTAGTTTATGATAATCCCACTATTTCAGAAGAGTGTCAACTTTGCATGCACGTGGATCATGAAGAGAAAATTTTATGTTATAGCTATATTGTTTCATTTGATTATGATCCTACATGTAATTATTATGAGAGAGGAAAATATGGTTGTCAAAATTTTCATGTTACTAAATTACCTCTCGTTACATTAAGATTGCTATTGTTTCTTTCTTCTTCCTTGCATATGCTAGTTTTTGCTTGTCTTCATAATGTGTTTGCTTATATAATGCCTATGCATTGGAAGTATGTTAGACTTAGATGTGTTTGTCACGTGGTTTATGATGCTCTCTTTGTGCTTCAATTCTTGTCTTTCATGCGAGCATCATTGAAATCTCAATGCCTAGCTAAAAGGCTTTAAAGAAAAGCGCTCGTTGGGAGACAAACCAATACATTCCCCTCCTATTTTGCATTAAATAATTCATCTAGCCTCTAGTTAGATGTGGTTTTGTGTTTTAGTTAGTGTTTGTGCCAAGTAAGACCTTTGGGATAGCTTACAGTGATAGCTGATTTAATCTTGCTGAAAAACAGAAATTTTGCGCCCAGGAGATTAATTTTCATTTTTAACAAAAGCGCGATAAAATACTAATTCTTTTTCATAAGATTAATAAACAAATTTCTTAGGTTGCCCTAATTTTTTAGAATTTTTGGAGTTAAGTAAATATTCGAGAGTTATAGATTTCTACACACGGTTCTGTTTCTGACACATTCTGTTTTCTATGTGTTGTTTGCTTACTTTGATGATTCTATGGCTAGTATCGGGGGGGGGGGGGGTACGAACCATGGAAAAGTTGGAATACAGTAGATATTACAAAAATATAAATAAAGTATGAGTTCACAACATTACCAAAAGTGGTGATTTATTTTCTTATACTAACGAAGCTTATAAGGTTTTCTGTTGAGTCTTGTGTTGTGAAGTCTTCAAGTTTTGGGTAAGGATTTGATGGACTATGGAATAAGGAGTGGCAAGAGCCTAAGCTTGGGAATTCCCAAGGCACCCCAAGGTAATATTCAAGGACAACCAAGAGCCTAAACTTGGGGATGCCCCGGAAGGCATCCCCTCTTTCGTCTTCGTCTATCGGTAACTTTACTTGAGGCTATATTTTTACAACGTTGATAACCACCGCACGTGTGGTCTGGAGGCAGACCGCCTGAACGGAGACGTGCAGTGGGAAGCAGCATCGACCGAACGGTTTCCCCGAACCGAGACGTGTGGTGGGAGGCAGCATCGACCGAACGATTTCATTCGATCAGACTCCAGTTGTACCCCTCCTACTGGGCCACAAGTGGTTAAAAGCCCAACAACAGATATATAAAAAACCATGAAAAACCTATATAAAAACATAAAAAACTGTTGGTTAAAAGACACATAGTGCAATTTACTTATGTGAACTATAGGAAAAACAACAACGAAATAACAACATGTTGCCATTGTTGAAAAACAGAAATTTCGCCAAAATGACAAAGAACACATTGCAATTTTTTTTCCGAGTTTTCATATTTACAAATATGTTTGCAATAGTCCAAAAAATATTCGTGGTACAAAGAGCTTAGATATTACTAAAAAAACAAATGGTTCAAAAAAAGATCCTTTTTGATGCAAAAATGGCGCAAAAAGAAAAAGTTCAACCAAAAATGTCGTGAGCAATAGAGGTAAAAATCACCATGTATGTGAAAATAAAAATGTCATGGCGATAAATATAATTTGTATGGAAAATAGAAAGGTAACTTTTTTGTGGCCAATTTTTTTTAAAAAAAGTAAGAAATTGACATGGCAAAAATAAAGTAAAAATGCCATGGCAATAAAAGTAAAAATAAACATTATAATTTTGTTGCAAAAAGTTATAAATAAATAAATGGCAAAATTTTATGTAGCACCAAATGGCAAAATCTTATTGCATCCACTATCGCATTTGGTACTGAACACACAATATTCATGGCAAAAAAACAGCATATTTGCCATGATCCATTTAAAGTAAATTTCCCATGATTTGTAAAAATAGAATTTCCATGTAGTTTGGCATATCTATTCCATTTGAAATAAATTTTCCATGCTTCATGAAATAGAATTGCCATGGTCCATGGGAACAAATGCCATATAGTATGGCAAATCTATTCCCTTTGAAACAAATTTCCATGCTTCGTAAAATAGATTTGCCATGGTCCATGGGAACAAATGCCATGTAATATGGAAAATCTACCCCATTTAACTAAAAATGTCATAGTTCGTGTAAAATAGAATTTCCATGGTCCGTGGGAACAATTGCCATGTAGTATGACAAAATATATCCCACATAACTAAAGTTGCCGTGTTTTGTCAAAAAAAAACTTTCCATGGTGGAGGATGGAAATTTGCATGTAGTATGGCAATTTTATACTCAATAAAAAAAATCCATTTCAATAAATTTGCCATGCTTCATTAAATATAATTTCCATGGCCAGTGGAAATTTTTTGCCATTTAGTATGGCAAATCTAATCCATTTAACTAAATTTGCCATGGTTCATTGAAAAACTTGCCAATGTGGAGGGGGAAAATTGCCATGTAGTATGGCAAATCTATTGCATGTGATGTGGCCAAAAAATATTGTAGTCAACACAGATAAATCCATTCAATTTTTGCTCCATGCTTTGTAAAACTATAAACTACCGTTGCCATGAAACATGCACTAAGATTTCCATGGCCCATTTGAAAAAAGATAATTTGCCATGTTACAAAAAGAAACAAAATTGCCATGGTCCATATAATTAAAAAAATGTCATGCCCCATAAACTACATTTGCCATGATACATAGACTAAGTTTGCCATGGTCCCATTCAAAAAAAATTGCCATGTTGAAAAGAAGGACAAAAATTTTACATGGTGTCGTTCAAAACAAAAAATTTGTACGATGCATAGACTAAAAATGCCAAGATCCATAAACTATAATTCCCATGATGCATGCACTAAAATTGGCATGGTCCCCTTCAAAAAGAAATTGCCATGTTGTAAAAAAGATAGGAATTGTTGTTGTCCCGTTTACAAAGTTCAAAATCAAGTATGAACAAGAAAATTTGCGATGGCAGATTCATATCAAGAATTGCTGTGTTTTGTATGATGAATTTACCCCGTGTGAAAAAACACAAAAAGTTGGAATCAAGTATGAACGAGAAACTTGCCATGGAAGATTCGTATCAAAAATTGCCATGTTTTTTAATCAAATTTCACATGAAATTTGCCAAGAATGTGAAGTAATAAAAAATGATCAAATGTTGCCATGGCAAATGCATGTTTCATTTTGCCATGGTATTTTCAACAAAAATGCCATCTTTTGCGTAATAAAATTGTCGTGTATGTGAAAATAACACAAACAAAATGATCAAAAACAAATTTCCATGGCAAATGCAAAGTCAAAATGCCATGGCACATGGAGTAATAATGCTATGGTACATGAAAAAAAAGATAGATTTGCCATGTTATATGAATTAAATTTGCCACGATAGTAATATTGAAATTGCCTTGTAGTTATTGAGTAGCATGTCAAATTGTTAAGTAGGAAAATGTACATACATATGGGTGAGTTGACATCTACCATGAAACCAACAAGGCAAAATTAGGCTGATTGAACATGGGGGAGTTGCCATGTCTATATTTAGTACCATTACAGAATGATGGGGTGTGGTTGGCATGAAGATGGCAAACAAGGCAAAAAAATCAGTTCAGTCATGGCAATTGATGGGTTATGGATCTGATGAAGTTGCCAAGCATTTGGTACAGTAGCATACCAATTGCTTGGTACTTGTTAACAGACATAACAAACATGAAACATGGCAAATTTCAGGCTTCTATAGAGAGGGATTTGCTATGTATTTATTCAGAAATATGAAAAAAAGGATGTGTTGTGGTTCGAAAAACATGGCAAACAACGCAAGTTTTTACAGTTCCATACATAGGGCAGGTTGCCATCTATTTATTCAGTAGAATGGCAAAATGATGAGAGGACAAATGTAAATGCATTAACTGCCGTATGGCATATCAGAACACATGGCAATTTTTAGCACCAAACAGTAGGATAGTTGCCATGTATTTATATAGAAGCATGGCAAATTGATAAGAAGTGGAATTGTAGACACATTAACATCAGTATGAAATGGCAGATCACACAAAAACACATATTTCAGCTACAATTTTTCGTGAACATGCATACATATGAAAGATAATGAGTAGAATTAGCCATTTTCATAATAAAATTTGCCATGGAAAGAACCATTTTCACACCGGGGCAGCAAACTAAAACATTCAGTAGGAAAATGGTGAACAAAAATGGGAAATGAAAAACACAGGGGGGAGGACTTGTGTTTGGGAAGTGACAAGCTAACAAGCAGATTACATGTAGGTAGATAGCCGAGGCCAGCTATGCTGACAACGCTGCAACGTTGACACCCACCAGAGGAGGGTGGCGCCGGGAGGAGCTTCATGTGCGATGGGGACGAAATTCACCGGAGAATGGATTTGCTCGAGCCGCTGCCATGCTTGCACTTCTCCCCACGCTTGAGCCGCCGCCGCCTTCCTGCGCTCGAGGCTGCCGGAGGTCGACAAGCAGGCATCCCTGCTAGGTGGCGCGAGCCCCCATCGTCGGTTTGGACGGCAACGCAGAGGAGACCGTCAAGCTTCCATACCCGCGCGCCCTGCGAGAGAGAAGCTCCCGAGCGATAGCCGCACCCTCAAAGCCCCCCTCCCCACCCGATTTCCACTCGCCCCCTACACGTCGCCATCCGCGACGGCGAGGTGCCCATGGATGCGCGGCTGGGACGGGCGTGGTGCTCCCGCCCGTGTGTCCGATAGGGGCCGATTGTCCAAGGTGGAGCTGCTTCGGGGACGGTGAGATCCGCGGGAGGAAGAGAGAGAAGATGATTGATACGTCTCCAACGTATCTATAATTTTTGATTGTTCCATGCTATTATATTATCAACCTTGGATGTTTTATATGCATTTATATGCTATTTTATATGATTTTTGGGACTAACCTATTAACCTAGGGCCCAGTGCTAGTTCCTATTTTTTCCTTGTTTTTGAGTATCGCAGAAAAGGAAAATCAAACGGAGTCTAGTTGACATAAAAATTCACGGAGATTGTTTTTGGACCAGAAGAAGCCCACGGAGTACCGGAGATGGACCAACGGAATCCCGAGGCCACCACGAGGGTGGGGGCGCGCCCTACCCCCTCGGCGTGGCTCCCTATCTCGTGGCCGCCTCGGGGACCTCCCCTAACTTGTTCCTGACTCCAACACCTCTTATATATACCCAAAACTCCAGAACATGACCTAGATCAGGAGTTCCGCCGCCACAAGCCTCCGTAGCCACCGAAAACCAATCTAGACCCGTTCTGGCACCCTGCCAGAGGGGAGGAATCCCTCTCCGGTGGCGATCTTCATCATCCTGGTGCTCTCCATGACGAGGAGGGAGTAGTTCACCCTCGGGGCTGAGGGTATGTACCAGTAGCTATGTGTTTAATCTCTCTCTCTCTCTTATGTTCTTGATTCGGCACGATCTTGATGTATCGCGAGCTTTGCTATTATAGTTGGATCTTGTGATGTTTCTCCCCCTCTACTCTCTTGTGATGAATTGAGTTTTCCCTTTGAAGTTATCTTATCGGATTGAGTCTTTAAGGACCTGAGAACACTTGATGTATGTCTTGCATCTGCTTATCTGTGGTGACAATGGGATATCACATGATCCACTTGATGTATGTTTTGGTGATCAACTTGCGAGTTACCTGACCTCGTGAACTTATGCATAGGGGTTGGCACACGTTTTCGTCTTGACTCTTCGGTAGAAGCTTTGGGGAACTCTTTGAAGTTCTTTGTGTTGGTTGAATAGATCAATATGCGATTGCGTGAAGCATATCATATAATCATACCCACAGATACTTGAGGTGACATTGGAGTATCTAGGTGACATTAGGGTTTTGGTTGATTAGTGTTCTTAAGGTGTTATTCTAGTACGAACTCTATGATAGATCGAACAGAAAGAATAGCTTTGTGCTATTTTACTATGGACTCTTGAATAGATCGATCAAAAAGGATAACTTTGAGGTGGTTTCGTACCCTACCATAATCTCTTCATTTGTTCTCCGCTATTAGTGAATTTTGGGTGACTCTTTGTTGCATGTTGAGGGATAGTTATATGATCCAATTATGTTATTATTGTTGAGAGAACTTGCACTAGTGAAAGTATGAACCCTGTGCCTTGTTTCAACGCATTGCAATACCATTTGTGCGCACTTTTATCATTAGTTACATTGTTGTTTTTATATTTTCAGATTACAAAAACCTATATCTATCATCCATATTGCACTTTTGTTACCATATCTTCGCCGAACTAGTGCACCTATACAATTTACCATTGTATTGGGTGTGTTGGGGACACAAGAGACTTTTTGTTATTTGGTTGCAGGGTTGTTTGAGAGAGACCATCTTCATCCTACGCCTCCCACGGATTGATAAACCTTAGGTCATCCACTTGAGGGAAATTTGCTACTATCCTACAAACCTCTGCACTTGGAGGCCCAACAACGTCTACAAGAAGAAGGTTGTGTAGTAGACATCAATGATAGAGTGGGGGATCTGCAGAGTGAGCTCGAGACAGAATGGCAGAAAGTGTGAGCGGTGGAGTGGATAAGATAGTCGTCTAGTCGCGCTTCGTTCAGCCCGAACGCCCACAAAACATGACGCGGCAATCGTCCCACTTTAAAAATTGCAAATCGCGATTGAGGGTGATGGAAGCATTCGGGCGAAGTGTTTTCGTGCCACACGTGTGGGCATTATCATTTGGGTATATTTATTCACTACATGATATGTGTTTTGCTTGGAGCGTCTTGTATGATTTGAGTATTTGATTTTTAGTTTGCCACAATCATCCTTGTTGTAAACACCTTTTTGGAGAGACACACATGAATCATGATTTATTAGAATACTCTATGTGCTTCACTTATATCTTTTGAGCTAGGCAATTTTTCTCTAGTGCTTCACTTATATCTTTTTAGAGCATGGCGGTGGTTTTATTTTATAGAAATTTATGAGCTCTCATGCTTCACTTATATTATTTTGAGAGTCTTCAAACAACATTGTAATTTGCTTTGGTTATAAATTTAGTACTAATATGATAGGCATCCAAGAGGGATCTAATAAAAACTTTCATATAAAGTGTATTGAATACTATGAGAAGTTTGATTCCTTATGATTGTTTTGAGATATAAAGATGGTGATATTAGAGTCATGCTAGTGAGTAACTTTGGATTGTAGAAATACTTGTGTTAAAGTTTGTGATTCCCGTAGCATGCACATACGGTGAACCTTATGTGATGAAGTCGGAGCATGATTTATTTATTGATTGTCTTCCTTATGAGTGGCGGTTGGGGACGAGCGATGGTCTTTTCCTACCAATCTATCCCTCTAGGAGCATGCGCGTAGTACTTTGTTTTGATAACTAATTGATTTTCGCAATAAGTATGTGAGTTCTTTATGACTAATGTTGAGTCCATGGATTATACGCACTCTCATCCTTACACCATTGGTAGCCTCTCTTGTACATCGCAACTTTCGCCAGTACCAAACACCCACCATATACCTTCCTTAAAAATCCACCATACCTACCTATTATGGCATTTCCATAGCCATTCCGAACTATATTTCCATGCAACTTTTCACCGTTCCGTTTATTATGACAAGTTCCATCATTGTCATATTACTTTGCATTATCGTGTAGTTGACATCGTATTTGTGGCAAAGCCACCTTTCATAATTCTTTCATACATGTCACTCTTGATTCGTTGCACATCCTGGTACATCGCCGGAGGCATTCATATAGAGTCATATTTTGTTCTAACTATGGAGTTGTAATTCTTTACTTGTAAGTAAATAAAAGTGTGATGATCTTCATTATTAGAGCATTGTCCCATGTGAGGAAAGGATGATGGAAGCTATGATTCCCCCACAAGTCGGGATGAGTCTTCGGACTTGACAAAAAGAATAAAAGAGTCCAAAGAAGCCCATTCAAAAACAAAAATGAGAGAAAAGAGAGAAGGGGCAGTGTTACTATCATTTTACCACACTTGTGCTTCAAAGTAGCACCATGATCTTCATGATGGAGAGTCTCCTATGTTGTCACTTTCATATACTAGTGGGAATTTTTCATTATAGAACTTGGCTTGTATATTTCATGATGGGCTTCCTCAATAAAGAAAATTACATGTATAAATATGTTACTAGCATTCCACATCAAAAATTCTATTTTTATTATTTACCTACTCGAGGACGAGCATGAATTAAGCTTGGGGATGCTTGATACGTCTCCAACCTATATATAATTTTTGATTATTCCGTGCTGTTATATTATCTGTTTTGGATGTTTTATATGAATTAATATGCTATTTAATATTATTTTTGGGACTAACTTATTAACCTAGAGCCCAGAGCCAATTTCTGTTTTTCCTTGTTTTTGAGCTTCACAGAAAAGGAATACCAAACGGAATAAAAGCTTCATGATGATTTTTCATGGACCAGAAGACACCCAGGAGACTTGGAGTGCAAGTCAGAAGAGCCACGAGGCGGCCACAAGGGTGGAGGGCACGCCCCCCTACCTTGTGGGTCCCTCGGTGACCCCCTGACCTAGATCTTCCTCCTATATATTCATATTTATATATCCCAAACCACCAGAAGCATCCACGAAAACACTTTTCCACTGTCGCAACCTTCTGTTCCCGTGAGATCCCATCTTGGGACCTTTTCCGGCATCCTGTCGGTGGGGGATTCGATCACGGAGGGCTTCTACATCAACTTTATTGCCCTTCCAATGAACCGTGAGTATATTACCTCAGACATACGGGTCCATAGCTAGTAGCTAGATGGCTTCTTCTCTCTCTTTGATTCTCAATACCAAGTTCTCCTTGATGTTCTTGGAGATCTATCCTATGTAATCTTATTTTATGGAGTGTTTGTTGAGATCCAATGAATTGTGGATTTATGATCAGCTTATCTATGAATATTATTTGAATCTTCTCTGCATTCTTTTATGCATGATTTAATATCTTTATAATTCTCTTCAAACTATCGGTTTAGTTTGGCCAACTAGATTGGTTTTTCTTGCAATGGGAGAAGTGCTTAGCTTTGGGTTCAATCTTGTGGTGTCCTTTCCCAGTGACACTAGGGGCAGCAAGGCACGTATTGTATTGTTGCCATCGAGGATAAAAAGATGGGGTTTACATCATATTCCTTGAGTTTATTCCTCTACATCATATCATCTTACTTAATGTGTTACTATGTTCTTCATGAACTTAATTCTCTAGATGCGGGCAGGAGTCAGTTGATGTGTGGAGTAATAGTAGTAGATGCAGGTAGGAGTCGGTCTACTTGACATGGACGTGATGCATATATTTCATAATTATTTCCTTAGATATCGTCATAACTTTGCACTTTTCTATCAATTGCTTAACAGTAATTTGTCCACCCACCGTATTATTTGCTATCTTGAGAGACGCCTCAAGTGAAACCTATGCCCCCAGGTTTATTTTCCATCATATAAGTTTTCGATCTACTATTTTGCAATCTTTTACTTTCTGATCTATAAATGAAAAAACCCAAAAATGTGTACTTTATCATTTGTTTAGTTTTATCTATCTCTATCAGATCTCACTTTTGCAAGTGACCGTGAAGGGATTGACAACCCCTTTATTGCGTTGGGTGCAAGCTATTTGATTATTGGTGCAGGTATTGGTGATTTGTGCATTGTCTCCTAGTGGATTGATACCTTGGTTCTCTAACTGAGGGAAATACTTGTCTCTACTTTGCTGCATCACCCTTTCCTCAACCAATGCAAGCTCAAGAAGTAGAAGGGACCACACTGGCCGGTATTTACCAGGGTTCAATGGAGGATTTCACAAGGCAACAATTTTGAGATGGGTTGTCTATACAAGTTGTCTCATGGTTAATTCTTCTTGACTGACCTTTTACTAAATCCGGTTAGAGATGGAGGCGCTGGGTTGAGGCTTTAAGCAGCCCCGCACCTGAACCAGAGACACATCATCGGGCGGAGGACCCTGTCTTCCATGAAGATGAAGAACCATACCTGATATACGAAGGGGGGAGTTATATCTGGAGAGGCTTGGAAGCTCAAGGGTGGTTGTTACTCCCGATTTACCGGGAACACGGCCGACCTCATCGGTAAGCCCCTTACCTCTACTCAAAAGACAGCTTCTTGTCCTGAGGTCCTTGCTCTCCTAACTTCTCCTCCAAAGGGATGATTGAGGGAGTCCTGGATTAAGGGGTCCTCAGGTGTCCGGGTTATTCGATATGGGCCGAACTGATGGGTCGTGGAGATACAAGCAGAAGACTTCCCCCCGTGTCCGGATTGGACTCCCCTATGCGTGGACGGCAAGATTGGTGTCTGGATATGTTATTTCCTTCCCCCACAAACCGACTCTGTACAACCCTAGGCCCCTCCGTGTGTATATAAACCGGAGGGTTTAGTCCATAGAGTCTATGAGAATTCTCATAGGCAAGACAACTCGGGTTTAGCCATTATGATCTTGAGGTAGATCAACTCTCATAACCCCCATACTCATCACATACAATCAAGCAGGATGTAGGGTTTTACCTCCATTAAGAGGGCCCGAACCTAGGTAAACATTGTGTCCCAGTTGCCCCTTGTTACCCTCAATCCTCTTACGCATAGTTCGGGACCCCCTACCCGAGATCGGCCGGTTTTGACACCGACATTGGTGCTTTCATTGAGAGTTCCGCTATGTCGTCAACAAAAGGATCGATGGCTCATCTTGTCATCAGCGACGATGTTGTTTCCGAGGAGACCTTTCTCCCTGGTCAACTTTTCGTGTTTGGTGATTTCTCTCTGGGTGCCAATTCGACTGGTCACCTTGAGCAGATTAATAGCTACGCCCCTGGTCACTAGATCAGGTTCGGAAACCTGAATTACATCACTGATATCCGAGGAGATTTGATCTTCGAAGGGTTCTCGGCCCCAGCCGCCGCTCCTCATCTACATGAAGGAAGCCCATCGGGTCCACCATCAAATTCCGCTCATGGATCGACCCTCGTACCCGCTCTGGCCTTAAATCTAGAGCGTGCCACTCTATTTGAAGATGGGAGAACAAACCCCGCCGGACTCTCCCCTTCTATGGAGTTACCTGTCGGAGACCCAGAGGTGACCATGATGTCGGCGGGCCCAGAGTCCAATAGGACTCTCCTTGTCATCGGGAAGCCGGACTCATCTCTGGAGATCAACTCCAAACTCTCGAGGTCTGCATCTATTGAGCATGGTCAGGTGGCGTTTGCCAGACCCAGCTCCGCAGATCCTCAGTTACCCGTCCAGTTTTTGCTCCTAAACGAGGCTCTGGACATAATGTGATCTCTTGCCATCACGGAAGTGTCACCTCTGAACTATGCCCAGCCCGAACTAGGGCCTGAGAGCAAGGAATTTTGCATCCCACCCACCACCCACTTAATAGCCACTATCAAGGACCTAACCGAGATGCTAGACTACGCCTCCGAAGACATCCGCGGTATGGACGACGATGCCGGAGCCGAACAAGGCCAAAACGCGCCCATCACCGGGCGCTGGACGACCACTTCTACTTACGACGTGTACATGGTGGATACACCCGAAAAGAAGGATGACGATGGCACTCAAGATTCGATTAAGGACAAGCCCGTCGAGGCGCCACCTAAACACCGACGTCAGTGGTGCTACTCATGATCTCGTCGTGAAAAGGATAGAAATACTAGCACCAGAGATAACAACACCATGGATGATGCCGAAGACCCCGACCACCCCGTCGAGCCTGCGTTCGAGCAGGATAAGTGGGAGGAGGGACAAGTTAACCCTGATGAACTTGCTGATCATGAGAATTCGGAAGATTGCAATTATCTACCGGCCTCCGAGGAGGACGTTAGCCTCAACAACGAAGATTTCATCATGCCAGAGGAGCCCCATCAACGAACAAGAATGCTTTAAGAGACAACCCATCACCACTACGAGGAGTCTGAAAAAGAAACAACAATAGCTTCAAGCCGAACAGGATACGCTCAACGACAGATGGACCAAGGTCCTGGCTGCCGAAGAATACGACCTTGAACACCCAACAAAGAGCTACCCAAAATGCAGGCTACTACCACAATTCGACAACGAGGCCCTTGAGCCAAATCTGTCAAGATACCATCATGGTGATGAACTAGACCGACCATCACGTGGACGGGACAAAATGGCTCATTATGCCGAATACCAGCTCGTGCCACCCCACCGTAGAGACAAAGAGGCATCGGCTCCAGGTCACACATATGACTTATGTCAGGACCTGGACAATAGAGCCATCCATACCAGATCAATCTACGGATCAAGGGGACGTGCTCCAACATGAGACGACGACCATCAAGCCTGGTGCGACAATCATCACCAAGTGCGGGCCGAAAACCGAATACGGACATCATCCGAACTCCGTCGTGATGAGGCCCGATATAGAGGCGCCGCACACCCCATGTGTTGGGGATCGTAGCACAAATTTAAAATTTTCTACGCATCACCAAGATCAATCTATGGAGTCATCTAGCAACAAGAGTGATAGGAGTGCATCTACATACCCTTGTAGATCGCGAGCGGAAGCGTTCAAGAGAACGGAGTTGATGGAGTCGTACTCGTTGTGATCCAAATCACCAATGACCGAGCGCCGAACGGATGGCACCTCCGCGTTCAACACACGTACAGTTGGGAGAGACGTCTCCTCGTTCTTGATCCAACAAGGGAAGGAGAGATTGATGGAGATCCAGCAGCACGACGGCGTGGTGGTGGAAGTAGCGGGATCCCAGCAGGGCTTCGCCAAGTGCAAGCGGGGACGAAGAGGTGTCACGGGAGGGAGCGAGGCTCTAGGGACTTGGGTGCGGCTGCCCTCCCTCCCCTCCACTATATATAGGGGCCAGGGTGGCGCCGGCCCCCCATGTAGATCCCATCTAGGGAGGGGTGGCGGCCTAGGCGGGGACTTGCCCCCCAAGTTTGGTGGGGCGCCCCCCACCCCTAGGGTTTCCAACCCTAGACGTAGGAGGAGGCCCATGGGGGCGCACCAGCCCACCAGGGGCTGGTTCCCTTCCCACTTCAGCCCATGGGGCCCTTCGGGATAGGTTGACCCCCCGAGACCCTTCCGGTTGTCCCGGTACAAAACCGATGACCCCCGAAACTTTCCCGGTGAGCGAAACTGGACTTCCTATATACAAATATTTACCTCCGGACCATTTCGGAACTCCTCATGACGTCCGGGATCTCATCTGGGACTCCGAACAACTTTCGGGTTACCGCATACTGTAAGTGCATCTAGTGCCACCCCTAGTTGGTTTTGGAGTATTGACGACAAACCTAGTTGAGGGACTAATGTGTTTGTGAGAATTGCAGGATAACACAGGTAGAAGTCCCTCATTGATTCGGTTTTCCTACCAGAGATGACCTCTAAAAATGTATGAAGACATTGATGTCAAAGGTGGTATATGAAGATATTCACATTGAAGACTATGACAAGAGAAGACATTGCATGAAGCCTATGGAGCTCGAAGACTTAGATCGTTCGTAGTTCTTTTTCTTCTTTGTTGAGTCATAGGAACCACCGTACTGTTAAGTGGGGTCCAAGAGAACCAGTCAGAATGACTGAAGTGATGCTATGATGCTTAACCAAACCTATGTCTTCAAGTGAAGACTATGAGAGCGAATCTTGTCCAGAGTCGGACAAGTTAGCTTTGCTTGTAGCCCAAGTAAAGTTGCCGTGTGAGTTTGAAATCTGACCGTTGGAACACGTGTCAGTTCCTTAGTGACCCAGGGTCATTTCGGACAAATCAGGTCGGGTTGCCTAGTGGCTATAAATAGCCCACCCCCTACAACCATAAACGGTTGGCTGCTCAGAGTTAGAGTACGGCTTTTGTCGTTTGAGAGCAACCCACCTCGAAGCCTTTGAGAGAGAATTCCTTGCGAGGATAAAGCCCTAACCACCCAGAGCCTAAGAGTGTTAGGCATCACTTAAGTCTTCTTGTCTGTGTGATCTGAAGACTTATTACACTTGAGGACTGTGAATCCTCCAGCCGGTTAGGCGTCGCGTTCTGAGCGTCCAAGAGACATTGTGGATCGCCGGCGAACAAAGTCTGTGAAGGTTTGGGAGTCTACCTTGAAGACTTACCAGAGCGATTGGGCGAGGTCTGTGTGACCTTAGCTCAAGGGGAATACGGTGAGGACTGGGTGTCCTGAGCTGCGTGTTCAGGACTGGGTGTCCGGGACTGTGTGTCCTCAGGTTTAAATACCTTGCCGCCCTAACCAGACGTACAGTTGTCACAGCAACTGGAACTGGTCCAACAAATCATTGTCTTCAACGAGTCACTGGTTTCATCCTTCCCTTCCCTTTACTTACTGTTTGTCCTTGTGAAGTCATTGTATGATTGCACTATCTTTTGTCTTCACTGAGTGACTGCGTGTTCTGTTTGGCTTCATCATATCTTCCTACCTGATCCTTACTACCTAGCTGCTAGTAGTCATTGTGCTTTCACTTCATTGAATACTTGACTATGGTTTACCTAGTGTAGTCGACCTTCCACTGCATGGTAATAGGTTTATTTCTATCGTTTGTCTTCGAAACTTCCACGTTTTGAAGACTTTCATAAAAATAACCTATTCACCCCCCTCTAGTCGATATAACGCACTTTCAATTGGTATTAGAGCAAGGTACTTCCTTGTGCTGTGTGATTCGGTTTAACCACCTCGAGTTTTAGCTATGCCGACTACAAGGATAATTAAAGTCTCCGCTGCATGCCCCGTCTTCGATGGAATAGAATATCCCTACTGGAAGAATAAGATGCGCATGCATCTTGAAGCCATTGACGTCGACCTATGGTATGTCGTCAAGAACGGCGTTCCCAAGGCTGGAGAAGGTGTCACTGTTGCTGATGTCAAGAAGTTTATTCAACTGGACTCTACTGCCAAGAATATCATCTGTGGTCATCTGACCAAAGGACATTATGGCCGTGTGAGTGCTTTGGATTCATCTAAGCTAGCCTGGGACTGGCTCTCCAAGGTCAACGAAGGCGTCTCAACCCAGAGAGATCAGAGAATCAGTGTCCTTCGCAACCGCTTCAAGCGAAATGACAATGAGAATGTCCAGCTCACGTTTGATCGACTCACTGACATCACAAATGAGCTTCAAGCCCTCGGCGCTACTGAGATCACCAAGCATGAAGTCGTCAAGACACTACCGAGATCACTTGAAAGTTTGTTTGACACCCTAGCCCCGATGATTCAAGAACGTCCTGATATCAAGAAACTCGATCTGTCTGACATACTTGAGAGGCTCAACACACATGAGTTTCAGCTTTCTGAGAAAAGAGATATCTATGGTCCAAACTATGGGCGAACTCGTGCCTTGAAGGCAAAAGCTGTCTCCTCATCTGAAGAAAAATCTGACAGCAGTTCTGATGACCCTGAAGACATTGGAAAGGAACTTGCTATGCTTGTGAAGAAGTTCCAAAAATTCACCAAGAAGAAAGGCTTCAGGAAGTCTTCACGATCAAGCTCAAGGATTGATGAAGCTTCTGCTCATGACTACAAGAAGAAAACATGCCACAAGTGCAAGAAAACTGGCCACTTCATCTCCGAGTGTCCGCTGTGAGACAATGAGAACAAAAAGAAGAAGAAGAGCAAGGAATATGACTCTGATGACAAGAACAAGAAGAAATACTCAAAGTCTTCTTCCAAGTCTTCCTCAAAGTCTTCAGCACACAAGAAGAGCTCATCTGGCAAGGCACGTGCGTTTGTTGGCAAGGAAATGGATTCAGAGGAGGAGTCCGCTTCTGAGGAGGCGGAGGTGGAGTCTGAGGAGGAGTCCGATTCTGGCGTTGCAAGTCTGGCTACAGCATACATTGCCAAGTCCATCTTCAACACTGAAGACAATGACTTCATCATCGACACTGATGCAAATGACAAGAACTACTCCGCTCCTACCTACTGCTTCATGGCACGCGGTGCCAAGGTAAACACACGCACTACTCACTATCAAACATCTAGTGAAGATGACTCTGATTGTGGTTCAAGACCCGGCAACAAAACACTTGCTAAAATTGCAACTGAATAATAGAAAGCTATGGAACATATTCAAAAACGGTTAGACAAAAGCGATGATCTGTTAGGCGCTGAAATGACTCAATCTGAGTCCTTAATTGAAGACATAAAAAATCTTCATGTTAAGTATGAGGAACTTGAAAGTTTTCATGAAACGCTCTCAACAACTCATGAAAAGCTTTCCTATGATTATCTTCAAAGGAAGCAAGATCTTGAGAAATTGAGAGCGGCTCATGAAGATCTTCAAAAGGAAAATGAGTCACTTCGCGCCGAACAGATCAGTTCCGCTCAAGAAGGATTTGAAGCACCATGTCTTAAATGCATTGAGCGTGATAATGCTACTTCTGTTGCTGAATGTTCTACTGCTGCTATTGTTGCAATATCTTCAACTGTTGATGTGGTAACTAACCCCTCTGCTGAGGATACCACTGCTATTGCTAATGAGAATGCTAGGTTGAAGACATTGCTTGAAACAGGGATGTACAAAAGTCTTAAAGGGCATCAGACACTATGTGATGTCCTCAAAAGGCAGATTCTGAACCGAAACCCGAGGAAAGAGGGTGTTGGGTTCGTAAGGAAAGTGAATGTTGATGGCTCTTACTGGAAACCTGAGCAGTACCCCAAAACCACATGGGTTGCTGCAAAGGAACCTTCAGCAGATCCATCCAATCTATCTGGCTTCACCTGTGCTAACCCCATTGTCATTGATGAATCCTTTGATGTAAACTATAAACTATTTAAGAATCAGAATGGTGAAGTGTTTGCCAGGTATATTGGTAGTAACTGCAGGAATGGGCCGCCTATGAAGAATATCTGGGTGCCGAAAAGGTGTTTGGAAAATCTTCCTGTGAATGTCATCATGACACCACAGGTGAAGAAGACAAACCCCCAAACCACAGGCTTCATACAGTCCAAAGGCTTCATACAGACAGAGGACTCACCTGAGTCGCACTAACGCAAATGTTTTGCAGGGAAACCATACTCAGGCCTATGAATATGAGCGCGGTTCATCGAACCGCCATGTTCATAAGACCAAGAACTATTCTGCTTATTCTTATGAGTACTATTGTCCGCGTGCAAGACTTTTTGCTAGGGCTCCAAAGCCAAAGTTTTCAGATGCTGCACTTAGACTTATTGCTTCTAAGCCACCCTTGAAGATTGGGTGGCTAAGAAAGCTTAACTCTGTTTTGCAGGGAAAGGTCTCCAGCAGAAAACCAAAATCATCTGACGCTATTGCTGGGGACCTTAAACTTCTTGTAGGGCGCAAGATCAAATGCCTGAATGGTCTTACTATGTACTTTGTTCCAGAATCGCTTGCTACTCTCCCTATCAGTTCGAATCTGGATCTAAGTTTTCATAACCCACTGCTTCGTCAAATGTTTTTGCTTCACAACTCTCTTCGTGAAGCCTATCCCCCTAACTGCACTGTAGGGTACGACACCAGCGTCTTCAGAATGGATTATTGATAGTGGGTGTACCAATCACATGACTGGCAAAAGAAGCCTTCTTATGGACTCAATCTTACGTCCATCTGACAAGAGTCACATCACATTTGCTGACACTGGTAAAAGTAAGGTATTGGGTCTAGGTAGAGTTGCAATCTCAAAGGATCAACACATGGATAAAGTCATGCTTGTTGAATCCCTTGGCTTCAACTTAATGTCTGTCTCAATGCTTTGCAATTTGAACATGATTGTAATATTTGGAAAATATCGTTGCCTTGTTCTAATGGAATCTGACAAGTCTCTAGTGTTTGAAGGGTATCGGGAAGATGACTTGTACGTGGTAGATTTTGTCATATTTTGGGTTCCGGCAGACCCTTGAGGTTCGAACACTAGGGTGCACACGGAGATTTCGCCTCCTACCTACCTGCACCCCTCCGCCTCGCTAAGATCTAAGCTAAGGAAAGAACTGCACAAGAAACACATGGTTTATACTGGTTCGGGCCACCGTTGTGGTGTAATACCCTACTCCAGTGTGTGGTGTGGTGGATTGCCTCTTGGGCTGATGATGATGAGTAATACAAGGAAGAACAGCCTCGCGAGGGTCTGTTATTGGCTGGGGCGATGAACTGTTGGGAGGAGTTCAATCACCCTTCTCTCTCTATCTCTCTCTCTCTCTCTCTCTCTCTCTCTCTCTCTCTGATTCGATCTTCTCTCTTTATCCTCGATACTCGATCTCGAACCTCCCTCTTTGGTTTCGATCCGATCCCCCCTACCCGGTGGGTGGCCGGTCCTATTTATAGAGGCCCTGGTCCTCTTCCCAAATAACGAGCGGGAAGGGAGCCAACAATGGCGGGCTAATTTGAAGGGGGACAGCTAGTACCAGCTATTCTGACAAAAGTAGTCTTCACCTGCACAAAGCTCTGGTGGTGACGCCGTCTTGGGCTCCACGATGACCTCTGTCTTGCAGTCCTCATGGTCTTGGTCTCCTTGCACCGAAATGGCAACCTTTGCCTGATGCCTCGGTACTCCGCGGCTGCGCTTGCCCCCTTTGCACCAAAGAGGAAAGGAGGACACTGCGCGGGCTGGCGCCCGCCTAGCGCCCTTGGTTGTCATGGCTTGCGTCACAGGCACCTCATGAGGTACCCCGCCTTGATCTCTCCGCCTCCTCGCGAGCCAGCCTGATGAGGCCGTGCCTGAGGAAGCTCTGTGTCGTCCAACCCGCGAGGCTTGGCCCCTCGCGAGGGTCTTGGGTCTGTGTTGATGAAGATGGGCCGTGCTGGGCCCCCCTTTGAGCCATGCCGCAGGCCGCAGGCAGGCAAGTCTGGGGACCCCCGTTCGCAGAACACCGACAGTAGCCCCCGGGCCCAAGGCGCGCTCGGACATAGCCGTGCAGGGAGGCGGAAGGGCAAGAGCGAAGCACCGCGGGCCCTAACAGCCTGCGGCCTTGGGCGCCGCGTGGCGGTTGATTGGACGTGAGCGCCTTAGCAACCGCGCGAGTTGATAAAGGAGTGGCATCCGCCTAGGCTTTGCTTTGTGCTTTCTCCGGTTGCTGCTCAGATCCCCTTTCTTGCGCCTCTCCTTCCTTCCTCCAAAATTTCCAGATCTACTCCGATCGCGTGACCTAGGAAGCCATGGCGCCTCGTCAGTCCCCGACCGTAGCTTGGTACTTGTCTGCCCTGGACCTGCCGAACGTGTCAGAGGCGAGCCTCGCCCGGTTGCGCCGGATGGCGGCTGTGCGGGGCATCGACGGGGCGAAGGTGTTCAAGGCCGGCTCCGCCACCCCTGAGGGTCAAGGGAGCACCTTCTATCCATTCTTTGTAAGCGCCATTGCTGCTGGCCTGGTGCCTCCCTTCTCCGAGTTCTTCTTCTCTGTCCTCCGCCATTATAAGCTACAGGCTTTGCATCTCCACCCCAACTCCGTCCTTCTCCTAGCGATCTTCGCCTATTACTGCGGGGCTCATGTAGGGGTGCAGCCCTCAGTGGCCTTGCTGCGCCACTACTTCTACCTCAGGACCTCTCGCGGTCCTGCTTCCGCATGCGCTAGCTTCATCGCATATGGTGGCGCCATTGCCATTTTGAACCCCGAGAAAAGGATTGAGGGCTTCAGGAGCAAGTGGGTCTTGGCGGATGCTGGGTGCATCCACCCTCGGCTGATCTTGCCCACGGAGCAACCCACGAGCTCCAGCGATTGGGGTCGAGCGGAGCTCGCCGACCCCCGCGCGAAGCTGGTGTTGGAGAAGATGGATGCAGATCTGAGGCCAGCCAACATGGCAGTGGCGAAGCTGACCGGCGCGTCGCTGCTGAGGGAATTCCTGGAGCACCAGCTGGCTCCGCTTCGGCAGTACTCACTTCTGATGTGGAGGCCCCATCCGAGCCCCGCGGCCTTGGCCGACGGAGATCTGGCTGCGGTCCTCCAATCTCTGGTCGGGGGCGATGTGGCGAGGTTGGAGGGCGCTCCTACGCCCTTGTTCCTCCGCGACGACTGGGAGCAGGTAGTGGAGTCCATGCCCGTATTCAACGGGGACGGGCCCGTGCCCATGGAAACTCCCGAGGAACCGGTGGACGTGCCCTCCGACGACTCCAGCGAAGAGGAGGAAGGAGGGGAGCGGGAAAAAGGGCCTGACTCCAAGGCGACTGACGGAGAGTCGAGGGCTCCCCTCCCCCGGCGCAGGTCCCGCGTTCTCCGCCTCTCTCTGAGTGATGACGACGAGGATGATGACGAGCAGGATGGCGGGAGCTTGCCCCCGATCCTGAAGAAGGACAGGACCGGGCTGATCTCCCGCGGGTCTGCCCCGGCCCCGAGGCGGACCGCAGACGCACCTTCCGCTTCAAAGCTTCCCGAGGTTGACCCTTCCAGCCGGCTTTAAGGCTTCAAATTTGGCCGGAGGCCGCTCGAGCTCACTGGTGACGACCCGTAAGCGCTTGATTCTTGTCTTTATTTCTTGTTCTGCTTTTGAGGCTTGATGTCCGCATCTCTTGGATAGGTTGGCGCCCGCAGCAAAGAAGCCGAAGGGAGCTCCTGAGGTTCTATCCGTGGCAGCGCCCCTGCCCGTGAAGGAGGGAGACTGCTACGCATGGGCTTCTCCTGCCTGGTCGTCCTCGCGAGGCCTGGCTGAGCCGGCTAGGGCGAGCTCAGCCCCCATGGCCCAAGTGACACCCGAGGTGCCTTTGTCTGCTGCTGCCACTACAGCCGTTGGGGCGCAGCAGACTCCGCCTCAGGATGCTGTGGCCGCGCTGCCACCTTCTCCTTCTACTCCACCGACTGCTGTCTCTCTGACTCCTCCTACCATTCTGGATCGTGCTGCTGCTAAGCTGGACTGGCTGCGGCAGGATCTTCTTGGCGCCGACCCTCGCTTGGTGGCCGGGCGCTTGGAGCTGGCTTCAGGATGGATTCGCTCCGACGCTTCGATTCGGGCGGCGCTGGTCCAGGCCTCGACGGCTTGCGATGAGGAGAAGCAGGCCGTACTTGAGGCGAAGGCTTCTCGTGACGCAGCCCTGGGGTAGGTGGTCGATGTCCGTGGTTGCTGCAAGGCACTGGAGGACGAGCTGCAAGGCCTGCGGGACCAGCTCACGAAAGAGATCCGCCTTCGCCAAGAGCAGGAAGAAGGCATGAAGGCCCGCGAGGCGGCCGTCAAGGAGAGGGAGGTCAAGCTCAGGAAGCGCCGCGACCGCCTAGGCGCGCTGGAGCAGGAGTTGAGGGAGAGGAAGGCCAAGCTGGACGACAAGGCCCAGGTTCTTGCTGAGGACCGCGTGGCCTTCACGGAGATGGAGGCGAAGGCTCGCTCCTCGCTGAGGACGCTTTACGACAGCGGCCTAGAGAACCTGCTGGCTGGCGCCAAGGACGGCCCCACCAAGCTGCTTCCCTTCCTGGTTCATGCTCTTGAAGATGTCGCCCTTGGCCTTGGCCCCACGGCCGAGGCCGAGGCGCGTGTCCTGTTTTCTTCAGCGCTGACGCGTGTCCTCACCCACATCTACCTTCGCGATCCCGGCGTCGACCTCGATAGCCTGCTGGAGCCAGTAAGCGGCGAGCATGCCGCTTTCGCTGCCAAGGCCGTGAAGGGTCGCGCGGAGGCTCTGCTGGGGAAGTTCCGGGCCTTCAGCACCAAGCCGAAGCAAGGCGCTGCCGACCCCACTGCTCCATGAGGCGAACCCACTCCGTGCTGCTCCGCCGCCGACAAGTGACTCCGTTGTGGCTCCTGTCCTGCCTTTAATTCCTGCACATGTATCATGCCTCGGGGAGGCGTTTAAACTTGCGTTTCGCATTGAGATAACAGTGTGGACTGTAATATTTGCTTTTGAATTCCTTGAGCTTTATGCTTTTCCTTCCTACTTGCTTATGTTCTACGCCGGCAGAGCCCGGCCCCGCGCATACCTCAGCCACCGTTAGCCCCGACCGGAAACTAGGACGGGACCAAGGAGTGAGGGGCTACGTGACAAGTTAGGCTCCTGAGTCGCGATGGTCAGGAGTCCCCCTTGGTGCACGAACAGCAAGTAGGGAGGTATGATGTGGGTGGATCTACCGTTCTACGTCTGCAGAGCCCGGCCGCGCGTATACCTCAACCGCCGTTAGCCTTTCGGGTCTAAGGAGTGAGGGGCTACGTGACCAGTGAGGCTCCTGAGTCGCGATGCTCAGGAGTCCCCCTTGACGCTCAAATGGGCTTCGTACCTTGGCTCCGCTCGGGGAGAGACGCGCGACGAACCAGGCCCCGGGGGGCCTGGTTGGGCGGCGTGCGTCTGGGCGTGACCAAGGCGCAGCCCCCGTGCCCAGCCCCCTCGCGCGACACTCCCGAGGGGAGACATTACGATGAGGATAGACACTAAGCTCTAGGCTCCTTGAGGTTGATGCGGCCCGGGGGCCACCCCTAGTTGTTTATCACCAGCACGGAGCATAGCGCTTCCATATGTGTACGGGCATAGCCGCTCCCCGGCAGTGTCGTCAGCCAGCGCAGAGCATGGTGCTTCCATGGGTATGTGGGAGGGGGGCCCCCTCTGAGAGGAGCCCCCGGGGCATGTACAACCCCGCCCTAACACGTGGCTGGCACGGTAGGGCCTGGCGAGGTGTATCTGGGCACCCGTGAGCCAGCGCGGGACTCACGGGGCCCTACCTCTAGGTGGGTTGCGCCTGGCACTGGGCCTTATCTTGTGATGTGTCCCTGCAAATTTGGTTAGATACCGGCACTCTATGTCCTCGGGTCCCGGCCCTCGAGCTGGTCTCAGCCGTCCCTGGTATGCCAGGTCGCGATGCCGTGGACAAGGCCAGAGGGTGAGGGCTGGAGAGCCAGTAAGAGCCCTGAGTCGCGATGCTCAGGTACCCCCCCTTTCACATGCAAGTGGTCGGCATGGAGAAGAAGAGGTGCCGTGGACCGGCATCAAATAATCAAGCATGGTGGGTCGAACGCATAACCGGAAATAAACGCAAAAGGGATACATGCCGCTGGGTCTGGCCCGAGCGACTTGGGGATAATGCAGCCCGAGGGGCGCCCCCAACAAGGTAAGCTAACAACATGGAATAAAAGGGATACATGCCGCAGGGACGGACCCACGCGGCATTGGAATAATGCATCCCTGGGGGGCGCTCCCAGCTGGAAATGAAACTTGAAATATGTCACGTGATGCTGTAGAGGGCGAAGGAGTGTTGGTGTAGCAGACTCGGTGGGCTGCGGAAGCCGATCCTCATGAGCCCCCAGGCCCAGTGGCCTCGGGAGGCTCCGGAGGCGCTGGTGGCTCCTCGCGGACCATCTCCATCTCCGCCAGGGCTGCGGAACGCCTGGCCTCTTGTGCCGCCATGATGCCCCTCATGAGGCGTTGGTATGTGGCAGCCGCGTCCAGCAAGCCGTAAGGCATGCGAATGTAGATGTGGGGTGGACCTCCGCAGCGCCCCACTCGCGAGGGCCAGAGGCGCTCAAGAGAGGCAGCTCGATTGAGCCCTGGTATGTCGATGCAGACGCGCAGCCCACCATCCTCGCCTGGATGGGGAGCCACTGCAGGTAGGCGGCGGCCGCCTTTCATGACTCTTGACTCCTGTAGCTCCTGAATGGCCTTGCTGATGAACTCCTGAGGATTTGGCTCTCCTTGACTTACTCCTTCTTGAGGGAAACGTGCTTCGAAACACAGCTCCATGTGGTGCCCAAGCGCCTCCCTCGTGACCTTAGCCAGGTCGGTGGCCCTCCAGGGGAGAGCCCCCGAGCCCTACCTGAGGAGGGCGCCGGGCGCGCTTCCCTATGTGATGGAAGGAGGTTCCCCCTGGGCAGGCGCGTGCCCAGAGGGGCCAGCCTCCTGAGGGGCTGGGCGGACGATGTCTTCTTCTTCTTGGGGGCGGTCTCGGGAAGCCTCCTGCTTCCGCGATCCGGGTCTTCCAGTGACGCGGCCTAAAAGGCTCGTTCCAGGGAACACACCACGTCCTTCTCTTCACAGGGCACTGCGATGACTCCGCCACTTCCTGGCATCTTGAGGACGTTGTAACCGTGGTGAGTTACGGCCATGAACTTGGCCAGCGCTGGGTACCCAAGGATGGCGTTGTACGGCAGGCGAATGTGAGCGACGTCGAAGTCGATGAGCTTGGTGCGGTAGTTGTCGCGTGCCCCGAAGGTGACAGGGAGGAGGACCTGCCCAATCGGGACCGTGGAGCCGTCGGTGACTCCGGAGAAAGGCTTGGTTGGCTGAAGCTGGCTGTAGGGCACTTGGAGATTGTTGAATGTTTCCACGGACAGGACGTTGAGCCCTGCCCCGCCGTCGATGAGGGTCCTGGTGACCACCACGTTGCTGATGATTGGGGAACAAAGCATCGGGAGGACTCCGGCTATAGCCGCACACTTGAGCTGATCTGCTGAGCTGAACGTGATGGCGCACGCCGACCACCTGAGAGGCCGCGTGGCTTCGAGCTTGGGGAGGACTGCATTCACCTCGCGGGCGAACTGCTTGAAGATGCGTTGAGAGGCTGGGGCTTGAGCCCCGCCCAGGATGCAGGCGATCGCGCGCGGCTCCTGGAAGCCCCCAGCCCCCTCGTCCTGGTGGCGGTCCTCGTTTCTCCTTGGCTGCGGCGGCAGCAGAGGGAGGCCTGCGTTGCCTTGTGGGCGATCCTCGCGAGGCCGATCCCTCCAGTCTCCCTCGCGAGGTGGGTCTTGCTAGCGATCCTCGCGAGGTTGATCGCGCCACCCTTGGCGCGGGCCACGGTCTTCCCAGCATCCTGCATTCCTTCCACCTCCTTGACCATAGCCCCGGTCACCATGGTCGGGGCGACGGCCGATCCTTTCTTCTCGCACGGCTCGCAGCTCTTGACATTCATTGGTGTTGTGGGTGTGGAGGTCGTGGTACACACAGTACCGACTGCCCTTGGATTTGGGCTGATCTCTGCCCCGCTTGGTGTCTGGTTCTGCCGCGAGCACGGCAGCCCCCTTGCGCTTCACATCCTTGTCCTTGGGCTTCTTCTCTTTTGGGTCTGCGGCAGGCAGCTCGAGGAGGGAGAGACGCCCTTCCTCAGCCCTGGCGCACTTGGTTGCCAAGTTGAACAGCTCCAAGGAAGTTCACAGGTCTTCATGCATCGCCAGCTCCTCCTTCACCTTGACATCGCGCACGCCGTCGGAGAAGGCTGAGATGATGGCCTCCTCGGTCACCTTGGGAATCTTGAGGCGTGCGTTGTTGAAGCGCTGGATGTACTTCTGCAGGGTCTCTCCGGGTTGTTGCTTGATGCGGCACATGTCGCTCACGGCGGGTGGCCGTTCGCGAGTACCTTGGAAGTTGGCAATGAAGCGGGTGCGCATCTCGTCCCAGGACGAGATCGTGCCTAGTGCCAGGTTCAGGAGCCAGGTGCGGGCTCCGTCCTTGAGCGCCATGGGAAACCAGTTCGCCATGACCTTCTCGTCTCCGTTGGCAGCTTCGATGCCCAGCTGATAGAGCAGGAGGAACTCCGCAGGGTCGGCCGTGCCGTCGTACCGAGGAGGCAGGTCTTGCTTGAACTTGCCGGGCCACGCGACACTACGTAGCTCGGTGGTGAAGGCACGACAGCTTGCTGTGGCCACGGGAGGCCTTGGGTGATGGAGAGCTTGGTCTTGCATGTCCCCACGCGCTGCAGCTGGGGGCAGCGCGGGGTCTTGACGTGCAGGAGCAGGAGCATGGTCGCGACGTGCTAGAGCAGGGGGCGCCCGGGCAGCTTCTTGAGGGCGAGGGACTTCTTGGCAGCTCTGATCTTGCCGCGCTGGCACCTGACAGAGCGGGTTCCACCCAGGGGCCACGCGCCTTGGAGCCATGGCGCCTTCTTGAGGAGGAGGCGGCCGGGGCGCCACCGGAGCCTCGTCGCCCACGCGGGGCGGGGTGCGGTGCAGCGGAACGGACGGCGCAGGAGAGCCCCCTGTGGCGCGGACGAGCTCGGCGACGCTGTCGAGCCATTCTTCGTAGACGTCATCGACGGGACGGGAGCGCAGGAGCTCATTTGCCGTGATGAGCGCAGGTCGAGCCTCCATGGGTGTGCGCAGCGCGCGGGACAAAGAACCAACTGGGGCGAGCGAGGGAGTAGCGGTGCGGCCGTCTTTCCGCTCGGACGGATGCCGAGACGACGCTTGCTGCTCGTCCCCCACCGGGCCGGTGGCGGTGTTGACGGCAGGTGACGGGGAACGGCGAGGACGCCCGCCGACAGGAGCCGTCTGGGCGACGCTGGAGGCGAGAGCGGCCCGGTGCTCGGCGCGGGCCTGACGAGCGTCAGACATGGACGCAATGGTCGGAGGAGAACGGGTCAGTGGAAGACAAATTCCGGCGCACCCTTACCTGGCGTGCCAAATGTCGGATTTCGGGTTCCGGCAGACCCTTGAGGTTCCAACACTGGGGTGCGCGCGGAGATTTCACCTCCTACCTACCTGCACCCCTCCACCTCGCTAAGATCTAAGCTAAGGAAAGAACAACACAAGAAACACAGGGTTTATACTGGTTCGGGCCACCATTGTGGTGTAATACCCTACTCCAGTGTGTGGTGTGGTGGATTGCCTCTTGGGCTGATGATGATGAGTAATACAAGGAAGAACAGCCTCGCGAGGGTCTGTTCTTGGCTGGGGCGATGAACTGTTGGGAGGAGTTCAATCACCCTTCTCTCTCTATCTCTCTCTCTCTGATTCGATCTTCTCCCTTTATCCTGGGTACTCGATCTCGAACCTCCCTCTCCGGTTTCGATCCGATCCCCCCTACCCGATGGGTGGCTGGTCCTATTTATAGGGGCCCTGGTCCTCTTCCCAAATATCGAGCGGGAAGGGAGCCAACAATGGCTAATTTGAAGGGGGACAGCTAGTACCAGCTATCCTGACAAAAGTAGTCTTCGCCTGCACAAAGCTCTGGTGGTGACGCCATCTTGGGCTCCATGATGACCTCCGTCTTGCAGTCCTCCTGGTCTTGGTCTCGTTGCACCGAAATGGAAACCTTTGCCTGATGCCTCGGTACTCCGCGGCTGCGCTTGCCCCTTTGCACCAAAGAGGAAAGGAGGACACGGCGCGGGCTGGCGCCCGCTTGGTGCCCTTGGTCATCATGGCTTGCGTCACGGGCACCTCGTGAGGTACCCCGCCTTGATCCCTCCGCCTCCTCGCGAGCCAGCCTGATGAGGCCGTGCCTGAGGAAGCTCTGTGTCGTCCGCCCCGCGAGGCTTCGCCCCTCGCGAGGGTCTTGGGTCTGTGTTGATGAAGATGGGCCATGCTGGGCCCCCCTTTGAGCCACGCCGCAGGCCGCAGGCAGGCAAGTCTGGGGACCCCCGTTCCCAGAACGCCGACAGTAGCCCCCGGGCCCAAGGCGCGCCCAGACTTGGCCGTGCAGGGAGGCGGAAGGGCAAGAGCGAAGCACCGTGGGCCCTAACAGCCTGCGGCCTTGGGCGCCGCGTGGCGGTTGATTGGACGTGAGCGCCTTAGCAACCGCGCGAGTTGATAAAGGAGCGACATCCGCCTAGGCTTTGCTTTTTGCTTTCTCCGGTTGCTGCTCAGATCCCCTTTCTTGCACCTCTCCTTCCTTCCTCCAAAATTTCCAGATCTACTCCGACCGCATGACCTAGGAAGCCATGGCGCCTCGTCAGTCCCCGGCAGTAGCTTGGTACTCGTCTGCCCTAGACTCGCCGAACGTGTCGGAGGCGAGCCTCGCCCGGTTGCACCGGATGGCGGCGGCGCGGGGCATCGACGGGGTGAAGGTGTTCAAGGCCGGCTCCGCCACCCCTGAGGGTCAAGGGAGCACCTTCTATCCGTTCTTCGTAAGCACCATTGCTGCTGGCCTGGTGCCTCCCTTCTCTGAGTTCTTCTTCTCTGTCCTCCGCCATTATAAGCTACAGGCTCTACATCTCCACCCCAACTCCGTCGTTCTCCTAGCAATCTTCGCCTATTACTGCGAGGCTCATGTAGGGGTGCAGCCCTTAGTGGCCTTGCTGCGCGACTACTTCTACCTCCGGACCTCTCGCGGTCCTGCTTCCGCGTGCGCTAGCTTCTTCGCGTATGGTGGTGCCATTGCCATTTCGAACCCCGGGAATAGGATTGAGGGCTTCAGAAGCAAGTGGGTCTTGGCGGATGCTGGGCGCATCCACCCTCGGCTGATCTTGCCCACGGAGCAACCCATGAGCTCCAGCGATTGGGGTCGAGCGGAGCTCGCGGACCCCCGCGCGAAGCTGGTGTTGGAGAAGATGGACGTGGATCTGAGGCCGGCCAACATGGCGGCAGCGAAGCTGACCGCCGCGTCGCTGCTGAGGGAATTCCTGGAGCACCAGCTGGCTCCGCTTTGGCAGTACTCACTTCCGATGTGGAGGCCCCATCCGAGCCCCACGGCCTTGGCCGACGGAGATCTGGCTGCGGTCCTCCAATCTCTGGTCGGGGGCGATGTGGCGAGGTTGGAGGGCGCTCCTACGCCCTTGTTCCTCCGCGACGACTGGGAGCAGGTAGTGGAGTCCATGCCCGTCTTCAACGGGGACGTGCCCGTGCCCATGGAAACTCTTGGGGAACCGGTGGACGTGCCCTCCGACGACTCCAGCGAAGAGGAGGAAGGAGGGGAGCGGGAAAAGGGCCTGACTCCGAGGCGACTGACGGAGAGTCGAGGGCTCCCCTCCCCCGGTGCAGGTCCTGCGTTCTCCGCCTCTCTCCGAGCGATGACGATGAGGATGATGACGAGCAGGACGGCGGGAGCTTGCCCCCGATCCCGAAGAAGGATAGGACCGGGCTGATCTCCCGCGGGTCTGCCCCGGCCCCGAGGTGGACCGTAGACGCACCTTCCGCTTCCAAGCTTCCCGAGGTAGACCCTTCCAGCCGGCTTTCGGGCTTCAAATTTGGCCGGAGGCCGCTCGAGCTCACTGGCGACGACCCATAAGCGCTTGATTCTTGTCTTTATTTCTTGTTCTGCTTCTGAGGCTTGACGTCTGCATCTCTTGGATAGGCTGGCGCCCGCAGCAAAGAAGCCGAAGGGAGCTCCTGAGGTTCTGTCCGTGGCAGCGCCTCTGCCCGCGAAGGAGGGTGACCGCGACACATGGGCTTCTCCTGCCCAGTCGTCCTCGCGAGGCCTGGCTGAGCCGGCTGGGGCGAGTTGAGCCCCCATTGCCCAAGTGACTCCCGAGGTGCCTTTGCCTGCTGCCGCCACTACAGCCGTTGGGGCGCAGCAGACTCCGCCTCAGGATGCTGTGGCCGTGCTGCCGCCTTCTCCTTCTACTCCACCGACTGCTGTCTCTCCGACTCCTCCTACCGTTCTGGATCATGCTGCTGCTGAGCTGGACCAGCTGCGGCAGGATCTTCTTGGTGCCAACCCTCGCTTGGTGGCCGGGCGCTTGGAGCTGGCTTCAGGATGGATTCGCTCTGACGCTTCGATTCGGGCGGCGCTGGTCCAGGCCTTGACGGCTTGTGATGAGGAGAAGCAGGTCGTCCTTGAGGCGAAAGCAGCATGTGATGCAGCCCTGGGGGAGGTGGTCGACGTTCGTGGTTGCTGCAAGGCACTGGAGGACGAGCTGCAAGGCCTGCGGCACCAGCTCGCGAAAGAGGTCCGCCTTCGCCAAGAGCAGGAAGAAGGCGTGAAGGCTCGCGAGGCGGCCGTCAAGGAGAGGGAGGTCAAGCTCAGGAAGCGCCGCGACCGCCTAGGCGCGCTGGAGCAGGAGTTGAAGGCGAGGAAGGCCGAGCTGGACGACAACGCCCTGGTTCTTGCCGAGGACCGCGTGGCCTTCACGGATATGGAGGCGAAGGCTCGCTCCTCGCTGAGGACTCTTTATGACAGCGGCCTGGAGAGCCCGCTGGTTGGCGCCGACGACGGCCCCGCCAAGCTGCTTCCCTTCCTGGTTCATGCTCTTGAAGATGTCGCCCTTGGCCTTGTCCCCACGACCGAGGCCGAGGCGTGTGTCCTGTCTTCTGCAGCGCTGACGTGCGTCCTCACCCACATCTACCTTCGTGATCCCGGCGTCGACCTCGACAGCCTGCTGGAGCCAGTAAGCGGCGAGCGTGCCGCTGCCACTGCCAAGGCCGTGAAGGGTCGCGCGGAGGCTCTGCTGGGGAAGTTCTGGGCCTTCAGCACCAAGGCGCTGCCGGCACCACTGATCCATGAGGCGAACCCACTCCGCGCTGCTTCGCTGCCGACAAGTGACTCCGTTGTGGCTCCTGTCCTGCCTTTAATTCCTGCACATGTATCATGCCTCGGGGAGGCATTTAAACTTGCCTTTGGCATTGAGATAACAGTGTGGACTGTAATATTTGCTTTTGAATTCCTTGAAATTTACGCTTTTCCTTCCTACTTGCTTATGTTCTACGCCGGCAGAGCCCGGCCCTGCGCATACCTCAGCCGCCGTTAGCACCGACCAGAAACCAGGACGGGACCAAGGAGTGAGGGGCTACGTGACAAGTTAGGCTCCTGAGTCGCGATGCTCAGGAGTCCACCTTGGCACACGAACATCAAGCAGGGAGGTATGATGTGGGTGGATCTTCCGTTCTACGTTTGCAGAGCCCGGCCGCGCGCATACCTCAACCGTCATTAGCCTTTCGGAACTAAGGAGTGAGGGGCTACGTGACCAGTTAGGCTCCTGAGTCGCGATGCTCAGGAGTCCCCCTTGATGCTCAAAAGGCCTTCGTACCTTGGCTCCGCTCGCGGAGAGACGCGCGACGAACCAGGTCCCGGGGGGCCTGGCTGGGCGGCGTCCGTCTGGGCGTGACCCAGGCGCAGCCCCCGTGCCCAGCCCCCTCGCGCGGCACTCCCAAGGGGAGGCGTTACGATGAGGCTAGACACTGAGTTGTGGGCTCCCTAAAGTTGATGCGGCCCGGGGGCCACCCCCAGTTGTTTATCACCAGCGCGGAGCATAGCGCTTCCGAATGTGTACGGGCATAGCCGCTCCTCGGCAGTGTCGTCAGCCAGCGTGGAGCATGGTGCTTCCACTGGTACGTGGGAGGGGGCCCCCCTCCGGGAGGAGCCCCCGGGGCATGTACAGCCCCGCCCTGACACGTGGCTAGCACGGTAGGGCCTGGCGAGGTGTATTTGGGCACCCGTGAGCCAGCGCGGGACTCACGGGGCCCTACCTCTAGGCGGGTTGCGCCTGGCACTGGGCCTTATCTTGTGACGTGTCCCTGCAAATTTGGTTAGATGCCGGCACTCTCTGTCCTCGAGTCCCGGCCCTCGAGCTGGTCTCAGCCGTCGCTGGTATGCCAGGTCGCGATGCCGTGGACAAGGCCAGAGGGTGAGCGCTGGAGAGCCAGTAAGAGCCCTGAGTCGCGATGCTCAGGTACCCCCCCCTTTAACGTGCAAGTGGTCGGCATGGAGAAGAAGAGGGGCCGTGGACCGGCATCAAATAATCAAGCATGGTGGGTCGAACGCATAACCAGAAATAAACGCAAAAGGGATACATGCCGCTGGGTCTGGCCCGAGCGACTTGGGGATGATGCAGCCCGAGGGGCGCCCCCAACAAGGTCAGCTAACAACATGGAATAAAGGGGATACATGCTGCAGGGACGGACCCACATGGCCTGGGAATAATGCGGCCCTGGGGGCGCTCCCAGCTGGAAATGAAAATTGAAAGATGTCACCTGATGATGTTGAGGGCGAAGGAGTGTTGGTGTAGCAGACTCGGTGGGCTGCGGAAGCCGATCCTCACGAGCCCCCAGGCCCAGGGGCCTCGAGAGGCTCCGGAGGCGCTGGTGGCTCCTCGCGGACCATCTCCATCTCCGCCAGGGCTGCGGAACGCCTGGCCTCTTGTGCCTCCATGATGCCCCTCATGAGGCGTTGGTACGTGGCAGCCGCGTCCGGCAAACCATAAGGCATGCGAACGTAGCTGTGGGGTGGAACTCCGCAGCGCCCCAGTCGCGAGGGCCAGAGGCGCTCCAGAGAGGCGACTCGATTGAGCCCTGGTATGTCGATGCAGACGCGCAGGCCACCATCCACGCCTGGATGGGGAGCCACTGCAGGTAGCTGGCAGCCGCCTTTCATGACTCTTGACTCCTGTAGCTCCTGAATGGCCTTGCTGACAAACTCCTGAGGGTCTGACTCTCCTTGCCTTACTCCTTCTTGAGGGAAACATGCTTCGAAACACACCTCCATGTGGTGCCCAAGCGCCTCCCTCGTGACCTTAGCCAGGTTGGTGGCCCTCCGGGGGAGAGCCCCCGAGCCCTGCCTGAGGAGGGCGCCGGGCGCGCTTCCCTATGCGATGGAAGGAGGTTCCCCCTGGGCAGGCACGGGCCCAGAGGGGCCTGCCTCCTGAGGGGCCGGGCCGGATGATGTCTTCTTCTTCTTGGGGGTGGTCTCGGGAAGCCTCCTGCTTCCGCGATCCGGGTCTTCTAGTGACGAGGCCTGAAAGGCTTGTTCCAGGGAACACACCGCGTCCTTCTCTTCACAGGGCTTGGTTGGCTGAAGCTGGCTGTAGGGCACTTGGAGATTGTTGAATGTTTCCACGGACAGGACGTTGAGCCCTGCCCCGCCGTCGATGAGGGTCCTGGTGACCACCACGTTGCTGATGATTGGGGAACAAAGCATCGGGAGGACTCCGGCTATAGCCGCACACTTGAGCTGATCTGCTTAGCTGAATGTGATGGCGCACGCCGACCACCCGAGAGGGCGCGTGGCTTCGAGCCTGGGGAGGACTGCATTCACTTCGCGGACGAACTGCTTGAAGATGCGTTGAGAGGCTGGGCTTGAGCCCCGCCCAGGATTCAGGCGATCGCGAGCGGCTCCTGGAAGCCCCCAGCCCCGTCGTCCTGTTGGCGGTCCTCGTTTCTCCTTGGCTGCGGCGGCAGCGGAGTGAGGCCTGCGTTGCCTTGCGGGTGATCCTCGCGAGGCTGATCCCTCCAGTCTCCCTCGCGAGGTGGGTCTTGCCAGCGATCCTCGCGAGGTTGATATCTCCACCCTTGGCGCGGGCCACGGTCTTCCCAGCATCCTGTGTTCCTTCCTCGTCCTCGACCGTAGCCCCGGTCACCGCGGTCGGGCCGATGGCCGAGCCTTCGTTCTCGCACGGCTCGGAGCTCTTGACATTCGTTGGTGTTGTGGGTGTGGAGGTCGTGGTACACACAGTACCGACTGCCCTTGGATTCGGGCTGATCTCTGCCCCGCTTGCTGTCTGGTTCTGCCGCGAGCTGGGCAGCCCCCTTGCGCTTCACATCCTTGGCCTTGGGCTTCTTCTCTTCTGGGTCTGCGACAGGTACCTCGAGGAGGGAGAGACGCCCTTCCTCAGCCCTGGCGCACTTGGTTGCCAAGTTGAACAGCTCCAAGGAAGTGCACAGGTCTTCATGCATCGCCAGCTCCTCCTTCATCTTGACATCGCGCACGCCGTCGGAGAAGGCTGAGATGATGGCCTCCTCGGTCACCTTGGGAATCTTGAGGCATGCGTTGTTGAAGCGCTGGATGCATTTCTGCAGGCTCTCTCCAGGTTGTTGCTTGATGCGGCGCATGTCGCTCACGGCGGGTGCCAGTCGCGAGTACCTTGGAAGTTGGCGATGAAGCGGGTGCGCATCTTGTCCCAGGAGGAGATCGTGCCTGGTGCCAGGTTCAGGAGCCAGGTGTGGGCCCCGTCCTTGAGCGCCATGGGAAACCAGTTCGCCATGACCTTCTCATCTCCGTTGCATCTTCGATGCCTAGCTTATAGAGCTGGAGGAACTCCGCAGGGTCGGCCGTGCCGTCGTAACAAGGAGGCAGGTATGGCTTGAACTTGCCGGGCCACGAGACACTGCGTAGCTCGGTGGTGAAGGCACGGCAGCTTGCTGTGGCCACGGGAGGCCTTGGGTGACGGAGAGCTTGGTCTTGCATGTCCCCACATGCTGCAGCTGGGGGCAGCGCGGGGTCTTGACTCACGGGAGCAGGAGCATGGTCGCGACGTGCTGGAGCAGGGAGCGCCCGGGCAGCTTCTTGAGGGCGAGGAACTTCTTGGCAGCTCTGCTCTTGCCGCGCTGGCACCTGACGGAGCGGGTTCCGCCCAGGGGCCACGCACCTTGGAGCCATGGCGCCTTCTTGAGGAGGAGGCGGCCGGGGCGCCCCCGGAGCCTCGTCGCCCGCGCGGGGCGGGGTGCGGTGTAGCGGAACGGGCGGCGCAGGAGAGCCCCCTGCGGCGCAGACGAGCTCGGCGACGTGGTCGAGCCATTCTTCGTAGACGTCGTCAACGGGACGGTAGCACGGGAGCTCGTTTGCCGCGATGAGCGTAGCTCGAGCCTCCATGGGTGCACGGAGCGCGCGGGACAAAGAACCAGCTGGGGCTAGCGAGGGAGTAGCGGTGCGGCCGTCTTGCCGCACGGACGGATGCTGAGACGACGCTTGTTGCTCGTCCCCCGCCAGGCCAGTGGCGGCGTTGACGGCAGGTGACGGGGAACGGCGAGGACGCTCGCCGACAGGAGCCGTCTGGGTGACGCGGGAGGCGAGAGCGGCCTGGCACTCGGCGCGGGCCCGACGAGCGTCAGACATGGACGCGATGGTCAGAGGAGAACGGGGTGGTGGAAGACGAATTCCGGTGCACCCCTACCTGGCGCGCCAAATGTCAGATTTCGGGTTCCGGCAGACCCTTGAGGTTCGAACACTGGGGTGCGCGCGGAGATTTTGCCTCCTACCTACCTGCACCCCTCCGCCTCGCTAAGATCTAAGCTAAGGAAAGAACGGCACAAGAAACACAGGGTTTATACTGGTTCGGGCCACCGTTGTGGTGTAATACCCTACTCCAGTGTGTGGTGTGGTGGATTGCCTCTTGGGCTGAGGATGATGAGTAATACAAGTAAGAACAGCCTCGCGAGGGTCTGTTCTTGGCTGGGGCGATGAACTGTTGGGAGGAGTTCAATCACCCTTCTCTCTCTATCTCTCTCTCTCTCTGATTCGGTCTTCTCTCTTTATCCTGGATACTCGATCTCGAACCTCCCTCTCTGGTTTTGATCCGATCCCCCCTACCCGGTGGGTGCCTGGTCCTATTTATAGAGGCCCTGGTCCTCTTCCCAAATATGGAGCGGGAAGGGAGCCAACAATGGCGGGCTAATTTGAAGGGGGACAGCTAGTACCAGCTATCCTGACAAAACTAGT